>CM030369.1:78012877-80412877 GCA_003604175.2 Clonorchis sinensis
ATTGAGGATGGTGGTAAACGCAAACCGCTTACAGGGCACGAACGTTTAGGTAGAGCTGCGGCTGAAACGGTTCATTTAGCTCACTAGAGCCTACACTGTGCCCGTGGATACAAACTAGTGGGGAGTGTCATTCATGTAACTAAATTTTGTTTTGCATCGCCTGCTTGACTACACAAATAACGAATCCTATACCCTGAGATCTCGAAAACCGCCATTCATGGTAATCAGCGTGGTAGACACATTCGTTATATTTGGATAACTCCTGGGAAGTTCGAAGAAAGTAAGGCTTGAATATTATGGTCTATGCCTATAGGTCAAGTTTGTGGTAAACCCTCTCAGAATTCCCCCTTAAAATGGCAAAACCTTTCAGGTTTGCCATAGCCGGATCAGGGAAGTTGCCATATGGCCTGCGGCTAGTGATGTACATGGTGAGCTGCGCAACATAACACTTATTACAGGGTCCGAACCTACGTGAATTGGCTGTCGAAGACTTACATGACACATACGATTAACATATGGCTAGAAGCTTACGCTACATAATCCACTAGATACATGAAATCGATGTCGATCATAACGACGGCAGGATGCTGTCGCACATGAATAACATGCGGCTAGCGGCTCACGATACCCAAACAATTAGTTACATGTAGTCTACCTCGATCCCGTCCATCCCTACTGGGAAAGCCATCGGTGAACCGCAGGAAAAGTTGAATTTAATTAGGCGTATTTATCATCACACTTGTTTACCGCCTTCTTGATGCGTGGTGTTCAGTGAACTATTGACGCCCTGAAATGAGAGGAATGAGGCAGTTTATGGAAATATCGATAGGAGGTGGCCGTTGAAAAATGGGAGATATATTTACTCTGTGAAGCAAGCACTTTGGTGGCAAAACTCTCGAAGAACCGCTCTTACACTGGTAATTATATGGCACTAGTTGTAACTGACGCTCACTAAGTAAAAGACCGCAAGAAATACGAGACCCATCTGAAATGCATGACACCTCATTAAAGGAACATCATACTGAAAGTGGGTGCCCTAACGTGCGTCACAAAATCATCGTCTCTCCACCGATTGGTGCTCTACAGCATTGTAACTAGTATTATGCTAACAACCGACGTCTGACGACTAGCTCCTCCCTGGAGCACAAAATGCGAACGCATACGGACATCTCGGACATTAAGCTGGGATGCTGTGCCTAGGTCCAAGTTGACATCATAAAAACCCCTTTTCGTGGACGGTTTATCGAGCACGTTTGTCCGCTTTTTGGACGGGCCGAAGGCTAGGCAGCAAAACATAATTGACCTCATGCGCTCCTAGCTTTGGGGCCACCATAAACGTCGTCACCGCACAGGAGACAAGGTTCACCATCACAACGGTCGCTGTGATGTGATCCGCGATACCTTGTGCGCCGGAGGTCGCTGCTACTGGCCACTATGTCTCAAAGCGCACAAAGGCCAAATTCTGTGCCCCCAGACCGCCATCTGGGTTGAGATGGAGTACCCCCGACCACTGGCGGCAGGTCATCAGTTTCAGACGATGAACCTCTGCGAGGCAGGATTCGCATTTGTGAAATACATTCCCCAATGACAGTTGTGGCCCTCTTGGGTATAAAGGCCTGTAGCTTATTTACCACTCGGTTTGGTTGTTTACGGAGGCCATTGGAAGTTGACAAGGGTAGCTTGGGAACAAATGTGAGGGGTTGTAATTGCATATCCTCCGTTGACGGATGGGGGAGCAACCTGGGAAATCATCTACGAATAGTGTATCTCACTACCTGGAACAAACTGTTCTCTGAATACGAAGATCAAGTGGATACAAGGCAGTCAAACCGCCTGGTAGAAGGGGCGTGTGCATGCATCGACACAGATGTCAACCGTCTGGAAATACTTGGGCGTGCGCACAAGGAACTAAAAGTTAGTCAATGTGGATATGTCTCAGCTTGTTGATTCCAACAAAATAGTAGCGCATCCTGGAAGGTTGCGTCCCTAAGTGCTTCGAAACGAGACGCATACGTAGTCAACGACAACGATCAGAACGCAGCCGTGGGCCTCCTGGATTTCTCGTCCGTGAGAGTGTCCGACGTATGCATAGCATATTCTAGCATTAGCTAATCAGCGTGGCGGGACACTTTCTTTATAACATCTTCAAGTGTGTCTGAGTGGTCCAGACACTTTTTCAGGCGACCACAGGCCCTCTGCAGACGGTCGTTGGTCACAATGCCGATATGGACCATCCTGGATTGCGCATGCTCAGCGCATTTGTGGGGGACATACAGACAGTGGGCTGTGGGTTGGTGCGGCCCAGCAGTAAAACGCAATATTTTACGTTAAAGGTTTGCAGAAGTCAACACCCTCCGGCTATGCCGCGTCGCTGTTCTTTAGAGGCACAGCACAGATATCTCTGAAACCATGGTGTAAACCAAAGAAACATTTACATGAATTTTCAAAAGTTGACGGTACTATTTCGAAACGTTAAGCTCTCCTCCAGACAGTTGCAGTTTTGGTAAAATTTATTTGGGCGTACGCAAGGTCTAATTTGGACACGGAATTTATACTTTTATTGGCTGCCGTGTTTTATGATATCTCTGCGAAGATGGTTGGAAATTTTCCGGATAAGTTGGCTTGCTCACGTGTTTCTTTTATTGGATTTTGAAATATTTTGAAAGAGTGCGTGAACAACAGTTAAGTCTTTGTGCACAAAAGAGGTTTCCCGCGGATGTAACAGGCATCCCGCTAAAGGAAGCTAAAGAAATCGCGCAGCCGGAAAGTTTGGTGAATGTTTTTATGACAGTCAGCACATGCTGTATTGAGTGCACAGCGAGATTTTTATCCCCACCGTATGCCGACTCCTTTATTGGAGAAACAATTCATTCATGGGCAGCAGAAGCTAGCAATAAAACAAGCTGGCCAGTTTTTCTACATTTTGGCACAAATTCATTGGAATGAGATGGCGTTTTGGGAGCGTGTAACATGCTCGGCCGGAAAATAGTGGAACTGTGGCCCACCTCGGGATAACAATCCAGGAAGAAGGCAATGATCAGCGCAGCTAGACAGCTGCCGACAGAAGTGGAAAAGAATCTCAGGGTTTTGAGGCTCTAGAAGAGAAAATTTAAAATGAAGTGCCCACCTACTAACTGGATCGTCGCTATGGCTCAATACATGGGTACACTTTTCAGGACTCATAAGACCATAGAATTTTGGGCGCCAGGTCTATAACGCCTGAGCTGATTGTTGCCTTTTATTTTTCTCTCTTATCTTTAAAGTGGCCGCGTCCGATGCGCTTATGTTCACCAAGTTATGGCATGCCAATATCGGCGCACACACGCTCCTTCATTATCGACGCTGGAACTAATTGTGTAAGCAATATGTTTGCCTTTATAGCAGTAAGACCAGTAACAATTTCGCCTAAGGTATGTAAGTGATCATGCAATTTTTCTTTCAGGACTTTGTCAAATGAGAATTGCCCCCGGAAAACAAGAAATTGGAATGACTACCATTGCTTTCGGGCCAGAACAACAGATTAATTAAAACATATGAACAATCAAAGGTGGTTATGTGTTTTTAAGGTGTGGACATAGCAGACAGACGACGCATATGAGTAGGAAGAAGAGTCGTCGCCCACTGGATTAGGTTATCATGCGTAGCTGCGTCCCCATAGCCTTCGCCGTGCATAGGTATGGGCCTAGCTGTAACAGTGAGTCGTCAAAGTAAACGACAACGCATATAGTTACGTGTATGGAGGGGCGTTGGATTAGGTTCATAGTTGGGACCTCATGACCATCGTCGCCGACAGGTATCGTCCTAGCAGTTACGATGAGAAGCCAAGTTGAATGAAAACGCGTAAGGCTATTATGACGAGCAAGGGATGAATGTATTTCCCAACAGTGTTGTTGTGCGTTATTGTATATTCGCGCCACAATTTTTGCTCGATGATTGCTGTTACCAGTTAAAAGAGCGTAGGTCGCTTTCTTTATTGGCGAAAAATCGTGCAAGCTTGTTGTTAAACAGCGGAGTTTTCCGTTGTAGCCTGCGGATTATGCTAAAAAACCATGACTTTGATCAATTAGCCACATGGTACTAGCGTGCGGCTATGGGTCCACGCTGCATAACCAACCAGTCACATGGAAACTTCGTCGATCATAGCGAACAGCTGGACGAACCTAGCTGGCCGGAGCGCGCCCGTCCATTTCTACCGGGGAGAAGGTCCACAATAGACGACATGAAAAGCTGAGTTGTACTGGTCGTTTGGATGAATACATATGTCCTGCAGGAGGCGCATGAACTTCTTCGTGAGGACCGTTCATTTAACCACTGACGTCCCGAAATGAGAGGAAGACATAAGTTGGGTTATCGAAATACCAACATGAGCCAGGCAGCTGACAAAGTGGGGGAATGTTTACCTTCAAATGGGAGCACCTCACTGGCTACAATGTCGGAGAAGCTTGTTTACACAACGCCAGCTTCAGCGGCTACTTCGCGTGCCTAATTACTGCATCCATTAAGAAATACGAGACTTACATGAAATGCACCAGGTTTCATTAACAGAGGAAACGTCTGGAGCTGATGGGTCACATGAAATCATCTACATCTCTTTTATCTGACTGGCGTTACAGTGTCGACATGTTTTTTTGTCTGTTGTTTGTTCATGCAGACGTATATGTTTGTGCCTCTGTAGCTTAGCCTGGCGCTCTACAGCGCTAGTCTTAGTAGCCAGAAATTTACTCACGGCTGTCGAGTAGCTCTTCCTTGGACCCGAAAACACGGACAGACAAAGACTTCCGGGGCACACCATGCTGGGATTCTGTGCTTTGGTTCAGGTCAACATCATAAGACGCCCACTTTTCGGACCGGGTACTAAGCCCACCTTTGCTTTTTTTGGACGGGCCGACGGCTAAGAAACAAAGGTGAATTATTCTTCTGTGGACTCGCCTTGAGGCAAGCCTGAAGAGCATCACTGCACAGCGGCCAAGGTTCACCATCACAACAGTCGGTGTGATATGGCACGCGATTTCTTGCACACCAACGGTCAATGTTGGTAGTTGGCCGGTCACACAGCACACAAAAGCATAAGTCGTTGTCCCTAGACCACCACCTGGGTTGAGGTGCAGTATCATCGACCACCGATGGCAAGCCGTCAGTTGCAGACCTTGAGCCTCGACGAAGCAGGATTTGCCCCTAAACAATCAACTGCCTTAAGATGGCTGTGAACCTTCTGGGTTCCAGCCCTTGAGGCTTATCCACCACTCGGTTCAGTTGTTTACGAAAGGCGTCAAAGGCTGTCGGCGATGGTTCGAGAACAAGTGTAAGGGGCCCACCTTTTTTCGGTGGGTTGCGATTCGACATCCATCGTTGGTGGGTTAGGAAGCAAGCTAGGAAAAAATCTACGAAGAATAGTTCCTACTACTTGGAACTGTTTGGTCTCTAAATACATAAAACAAAGTCGTGCAGAGAAGCCTCATCGCCTGGTAGAACAGGCATATGCATTCTCCAGCACAGATGTCAACCGTCTGGAAGCATCCGGGCGTTTGAAGCACAAACTATAAGTTAGTTAACGTAGCTTGACCTCGCCTTGTTTGTTCCAACACTGTCACAGGGCAGCCTTGGCGGCCGCGGCCCCAAAAGCCTCAGAACGAGAAAACATGCATACGTAGTCATTCGACGGACCACGTTCAGAACGTAGCCGTCCCCCCTAATAATTTACCGTCTATCACAGCGGTACGATGTATGCAGCTCAAATGCTCGCATGAGTCACTGGGTGTGCCTGGAAACCTTCCGTATGGCGTGCTCCAGTGTGTTGGCGTGGTGCACCGAGTTATTAAGGCGGCCGGTTGCATTCTCCAGACGGTTGTTAGTCACACAATCAAAGTGAACCTTTCCACTCTTTGCCTGTTTTCGGGTGATGTACCACCGTAAGGAAAGGAGCAAATCGTGGGTCCGTGCGGCACAGAAGCTGCAGATCTTGCCGAAATCTGTGTTTGTAATACGATAAACAAAAATCTTACTGTACGGCGTTGTCCAAGCGAGCCATGCGGTGGAGTATGTACCGGGTGTTTGCAGTGTCAGTATGACCAAAAAATGCGTGGATAATAAATGATACATACGTGCTCCCTTATAGTTTTTCTGATATGAAAGGAGCGAAGCAATACATCGCAGCCGAACATGACCATTGCCGTCCACATGTGCGCCTCCAACTTGTGCATAATTAAAGTCCTAACTGGATAATGCTCGCCCATCATTTCCTTGAACAAGCCGAACAGTTTACGTATAGGAGCAAACTGTTCGCTCTCCACGGACGCATACATAACCGGACGCCAGATACCCATACCGTTCATTATCAAGAAGGTATACAGCTCGTATCTACAGGCCGAATATTAGGTGCTTTAATAAAACTTACCCAAAACGGTTTGTTGCTTGCATTCCGCGTACATTTACTGCATCTGCAAATCGTCAAAACAACGCTATCTGGTGCCATCGGGAGAAGTATATGTGGCTATAGTGACCTCCCTCTGCCTGCAGCTGAAGCGGGTGTCCGGTCTCCCGAAGTTTTGCCAGCACCGAAGGCACATAATCTGCCACAATAAAATCCAACTTGCCGGCACCTACTCAACATAGCCGGTCGACACTTCCGGCAGAAGTTGTATATATCCTGAGTGGTGAGTATAATGTCGAGTTCATCGGCCACAAACTGCCGCAGCTCAGACGATGGTGTTCCGTAGTTCAGAAGGGCCCTGCAGGTGCCTAACTCGTCCTCGGTTAGCTGTTGACTAACCGGAAGCCGATCGCACAAAACTTTGACAACATATGATTGTGTTCAGTAAAATAAGAGGTGACTTCCAGTTGGTTCCTTTGCCTCCGTAAACAGAACCGCACTAGACAGCCGGTGTTTCGCGTACTGTTTTTTTTATTAGCGAGCACGCTCAGCTTCCTAGATTATTCGAATTCCTTGACTTTTTGTGGGTCTTGGAGGTCACCTACTGCATTTGTAGTACGCCCATTCGTAACGCAAAACAGCGTCGATGCTTCGGTTATTGGACGAACACAAATACCACATAGTTTTCCTTCATGCATTGATTTAAAGCCTTCTCAAAAACAGCGAGGGATGAAAAGCATACAGCCTCCAATTTCTCAGCAAACGCGTGTGAAGCCATTTCCGAAGCCGTAGCACAACAAGTTCTAAGTAGAATGTGCGCCAAAAATTTCGAAAGCAGATTAATTAAAACAAGTCGCAAAAACTGACATCAGATGACGATGATTTTCGACCTGGGCATATATGTAAAGAAATGCAAGAGTTTGACGTAGAATCTTTTATTTTACTCGCAAATGTTTTGGCAGAATAATGCATTGTGCGTCCAAGGCGCGGCCCAAGAAATTAACTGATTAAATGGTTGAAGTGTATAAATTAAGGAAAGATAGACTGTCAGTGCAAACGAGAAAATAATATGAAACAGCTTAAAGAATTTATTTCAGGATATCCCTGCCTCACCACGTGAACTATGCACAATTTTATGTTTATAAAATGAATAGGTAAAGTTAATATCACAAAACGTATCCACGTACTTTAACGTGCCTTCCGTCGACCTCATTTCCTTCACAACCTGTTTCTGACTACCAACACTACTTCTTCTAATGAAAGTTGGCAGGAACTCGACATTTGTATTTTCGGAAATCTCGATCCAAATATGACTACGTATACATTCAAGACTTTTCGCACTCGGAACTTTAAGTTGCTTTAATCTCTGTTAATCGTATTTTTCTGCTGTATATGTCTATCAGCAAAAGCAGTAATGTCCTGTGAAGATGCGTGTTGACGAGAAAATCGAAAAGATGTCGGACAACATCCCCCGGACTTGAACCGCGAACACGCTGGTTCCTGCACCCAAGCTTACCCCGTTAGTCCACATTGTCAACAACAGCAATTGGTAGAAACATTTGTTAAAGAGCTAAGCCGTCGGCTAAGCAGCCGTATGTTTGGGTATGGATCACGTGACTCGGTCCAGCTAATCATTTGCTTGTGTTTGGCTTGTGCATGAATCGACTACCACCCCTAGACGCATGTTAGTCATGTATGTCCGCTAGGTCCGTTCTGCTGTCCGCTATGATCGACGTCATGGCCTTCCTGGCATATGTCCCAAGTTATAATGGAACATTCTGCTCTTTAACAACAAACTTCCACAATTTTTCCGGTAATAATGAATGCGGCTTCCGCGATTTTAAGTCCTAATAGCAATTACCGAGCAAAAATTATTTACAGGAGTATCATCTCTAAGTATTTTACGTCCACAAGAGACATGTGGCTTCTGGAATGTTCAGCGAATTACTTCGGCTGCAAAACTATCTGAAAGTTCCGTCCATTGTTAGCGAGTCACCTTTTTCCTCAATCGGCGGAGAATCAGGGATATCCTGAAATAAATTCTTTAAGCTGTTTCATATTATTTTCTCATCTGCAAAGAACAGTCTATCTCCCCTTAATTTATGCACTTCAACCGTTTAACTCGTTCTTTTCTTGGCTTGTACGCGAATGCAGTTTGAAGGCGCGCGCTTCCTGGCTTGTGCACAACTGTAGCGTGTTCGAACAAAATTAACAAGCAAAGTAACCAGTACAAAATCACAATGAGAAAAGAATGAGTAGTCAAATGAGGACTCACGAATGCGTCGATTCAATAGTCCACTACACCGATCCAAATGCGTAACCGGCTGCGAAAGAAATATTCACTCGTAGAAATTTCCCACGGATGATTAACGTGTGAGTGATATATTCCACGATAAGAAGGTTATTCACGGCTGAAAAATGTCACGAGGACTTATTGTGACGTTCGACAGTTGACGAAAACACAGAGATCTAGTTCCACTGGTTCAGCAGTCGGCAAACAGTCCAACGGAGCGTAAATACACTCGTTCAGCAAGAAGTCAGCAAGTTGGCGCCGGAAAATTGTGTATCCGTAAAATTAAAACAAACGTCATGATAAAATATGTACGACATTTACAAAGTGTAGTTTAAGTTCAGGAAAAAAATGCTAAATATGTGACAACGGATTACAGACACTACACAACTAACCAACTAGAATGCTGGCTTGTGAACGAATCACATGCCGCTAGGGGTCCACGACGCCTAATCAACTAGGCACCTGTAACCTACGTCGACCATAGTGTGTATGTGACCAAAAATAAATGGATGTTATATGATGCGTATTAGCTTCCTGATAGCTTTTCTAATATGAAAGTAGCACGGTATTACGCCACAGCCAGACACGATTCTTGCAGCCCGCAATTGCGCCGCCAACTTGCCCATGACGAAAGTCTTCACGGGATAATCCTCCCCCATCATTTCGTTGAATAAGTTAAACAATTTACGCATAGGAGCAACCTGTTCGCTCTCCATGAAGGCATACATAACCGGACGACCGGTACCCATGCCGTCCGTTATCAGAATGGTATACGGCTCCTATCTAAAAGCCGAATATTTGGTGCTTTAAAAAACTTACTTAAAACAGTTTGTCGCGTGCGTTCCGTCTACATTTACTACATATGGAAAGCGTCAAAACAACGCTATCTGCTGCCATCTGGATAAGCATATGTGGCTGTGGTGATCTTCTTTTGACTACAGTAGAAGCACAGTTCCGGTCA
This sequence comes from Clonorchis sinensis, assembly GCA_003604175.2. Classification (NCBI taxonomy): domain Eukaryota; kingdom Metazoa; phylum Platyhelminthes; class Trematoda; order Opisthorchiida; family Opisthorchiidae; genus Clonorchis; species Clonorchis sinensis. Next base: position 78,022,502 of record CM030369.1, read on the forward strand.
CTCGAAGTTTTGCCAGGACTGAAGTTATCTCATCTGCCACAGTAAAACCCAACTATGCGACGCCTACTCAACAGAACTGGTCGACAGACCCCAATTTCTCAACAAACATATGTGAGGCCAATTCTGAAGCCATAGTATAGCAAGTTCAAAGTGGAACGCGCGCCAGAAATTTAGAAAGGAAATTAATTAAAGCAGATCACGAAAAATGACGGCAGATTAGGGTCATTTTTGGTCCGAGCACATATGCAACAAAATGCATCATCTTGGCGTAAAACGTTTTATTCTGCGATATGGAAAGTGGAGTTCTAAAAGGAGGCGAGCTTAAAGAAGAGGGTCCGCTAATAAATGTTACAGATAGCATTTGGCTGTATTTCCAAATCTGATAATTAAAATGCAGTCTTTTCATGACAACACTGAGCACTTTCGCATCATTATTGCTAAAGTTCATCTTTGGGCGAAGGTTTAGGCGCTCACGACTTTAACTTCCCAACCCCTCACGTGACGTAAATTGGCTCCGGTTTGTTCCTTCAAGCAAAACAATTGCCCTGCCACCGACCGAGCACCAAAGAACTAATAGGAAACACCCCCTCTTTGTCCTATGCTCCACTGAGTATGTGATTTTACAAAACGAATCTAATTCCTTGAATGTGGATAAACGTGCATCGAGGCATCTTTTCAGCGGACCCATACCTTTGTCAAATCTGGCATAATACAGAAATCGATACTGTTGAATCAGTTCCCGTATAATCAACCATTTATCTTCACCTATGTTTTTCTAGTTATGGTATCGAGCGGCTGTTGGATCCTGGAGTTCAGTCCACCAAGTGTTGGCCCAGTAACCAGCTGTGGGTTTTTATGCGTCACTTATTGCTGAAAACCATCCTCATACCTCCGATATACTTCAGCGGAGCATCAGTTAAGAAGGCTGGGTCCGGCAATTTCACGGGCTTCGTGCTGCGAGGAATTTATCCGAACACTTCCACTCCGTTCATAGGACTGGCTTGTCTGACAACCTCAGGAATGCGAAACCAGCCAACTAGGTCTGGGTTGGTTTCACCGTCTCCCAGTAAAGGACTGACTTTGTTAAAGACGCGAAACAGCTCGTCAAGAAATCACTTTCAGTATAGGTGGTAACTGTACTGGGATTTCTGGCTGAAAACAAGTTGTCGCACAAAAATAAAAACCTTCAGTCTGCGAAACAGCTAGCTTTTGAGAAAATCGCGAACAATCTGTTCTTAGGTCGAATAAAGATATGCGAAGCACTGTTTTGGGGGGTCTTGATGAACTTTCCTGGTAGGAGAACTATTTTTTCCCTTTTTTTCTATTTCCATGCATATACCAACAAAGCAGGTATTTACGCCATCCTAATGTGTTGCATTCCGACAGAACCGTAAGTCCTCCCTTTAGCTCACCTCAGGATGTATGTGTGGAAATGACTAGACAAACACTGAGACCAGGTAGATAGTTCCCTCATTTTGAGATGATTTTTTAACCTTACGGATCTATACTGCGCAATGCTATCACACAAGTGCCAAACCAAATGTCTTGAATACTTGGGAATTACTCCAGCCCATGTAAAACGATGGAAACGTGAAAGATTAGCTATTGGCTTATTGTTACCCTGTGGCTTACTGTGAGACAACCTGCGATCAATTTTTCTATCCAAGAGCTCCACACGTTACGTACGGTGGCCCAGGAAAGCTCAATAGAATTTAATTGCCCGAAACGCTTTGCTAGAAGTAGGAAATCAGAAGAACGATAAATTAAACACCTAATTTCTTCTTTAGGCTACGTGGTTTGTCTGGGAACCCTTTTTACGCCGAATAGCGACATTTTCAACGGGTCACTGTATAACGAAGCAGTGCGTTATTGGTGTGCTAAATAGCAGTGTACCGCCAACCTCGAGTCCCAAGTGGCTCGTTTACAAACGAGCGTTTTGGTCCTCTCGTTCGCTTATGTTCGGCATCTTAGCTTGACACATTTGACTCTCATCTGACGACCGACCTTCGAGCAGGCCATAGTCTGATCACTCCACATACCATAACGACATGACGTCCGTTGCTTTGTTGGTCCCATGTTCGGCTCTATTTGAGTAGGTGATTTGTTTGTTCCCTGCACATGGTGGCATGTGATACATTTCACACCATTTCACTACTAAACGAAATGCTGTTGACTTCACTCAAACGGGTGGTGAAACGTTTGCAACCAAACTGCGAGCAAGCAAATGAACGACCATGCATACAGCCTGAGCAACCAAGACCTGCATTTAACAATTTTTTTGCTAGGTCATTAGAAATTCCTAGATCTGAAACAAAAGTAGCTCTTTAGTGAGATCAGATTCTCTTGAATTCTGTGTTGGGAAGAGAATCTTCCAGCTCTACCATATCCAGTACATAGTAGTCGAAAAATGATCGTGTATTCTGATGTTGACCAAACGGAATACAAGAACCTTGGTTCCTCCGTCATAATTAAGGGCTCTATACCAACTCAGAGAGTGGCATTCTGACTAACTGAATTGCCTATAGACTGAAAACTGTGAGTGCCTACATATGGTTAAGTTGTATCGATGCCTAAATTGATCTAGAGATCATGACCGATAAGGACGAAGACAAAGATTTACGAAATATTTTTCAAAAGGCAGTTATGTCAATTCAGCCTGATGCTCGGGACGGGACGATGATTCTGAATGTTTTATCAAGCCGACGGAAAAGATTGAATGTAGCATTCAAGGGAGTACTTAAAACATTCAGTTCTCTTTATCTACTTATGTTCAATGGAAAAATTTCGGTTATCCGCGTAGACCGCATACAACAGCACAAATACACGCGTGATAAAAACCCTCATACGAGTTAATTAGTCGCTGCGTCTAGGGTAAATCGATTACTGGAGTCAGCGTCCTTTAGATGAATAAATTTACTTGTGCATGCTTGATTAATATTGCTTCGCTGATAGCTAAACGTACTGATCTCATTTGACCCCTCAGTATTTTGAATGAAGTGTCTAGGTCAGGATTGCGTCCGCTCTGGACCACGTGTCCTGCTCTCGATGAGGCCAGTGAGTGATTGTTGTTGTTCCGTCCTAAGTTGGCGTTTCGTGTTGTTGACTTAAATACTGGTGGCGGTAAACGCGTACGGTTTGCTCGACGTAGAGGTCACCCACTTCTCCCTAGTTAGTTGTGACAGCACCTGCAGGTGAACTGATAGGTAATGTGTGAGGTAGAACTAGCTGGTGAATCACGTCTCAGATCGTTGAACTGATTACCCTTCGTAGTCAGCAACAAGTGTAACCGTGTAGCTGAAAACGTCAGTCATAGTGCTCATTGGGATTGTAGGCTCAATTCGTAAACAACGCATTCTCCTCAAAAAGGATCGTTAGGGGAAATATTTTTTATTTCTGTTGCGTGCATACCCCAACGTCCACCAAAAAGCACAGTAAACAATTTGTCCACCAACTGAACAAACCAGGCTTAGAAGATTCTCTTTTATATCAACTCCCCGAGTGTGCTGTAAAAACACCATTGCAAATAAGCCCGTAAAGCCTCTTCAGCGCCCTCTTAATATCGACAGTAGTAAATGGAACAATTAAATCTCTATATCGTCAGTGAACTTATAAAACCCACATTCTGATGCATATTTGAATATCCATATGTCTAAATAGTTTGGAAACAGCAGTCTCTTCTATTCAGGGTCAATGATGAAAGTGCCGTGCACTATGAGGCACTATGAGTAAGTATTTCCTTACTCCTCAATAAAGATTCTTCTTTCTTCATCCAAAAATACCTCACGAAATCCTACCGGGAGAAACATAACCTGTAGGTTTTCTGCAAAAAGCATAGTGTCTCTCATAAGGGATCATTGTGGCATTTTCACTGATAACCATTAGAGTGGAAGCCAGAAAACAAGTCGGTTGAAGTTCCACATGGAAGAACATTCTATTTCCAACTTTCTCAAAGTTTACAAATGGAAGCGATCGGAAGCGGTCGTGTACACTGTGGAAGCCAGATAAGATTACTGCTTAAACACAGTAAGTCCAACAAACCTCTCAAAAGTATGGGGAAACATGCCAAAGCACATGAGTTCTCAAAAAGTTTCCCAGGACACGGAAAGGGAAGTTGCATCGTGAATTTTTGAGTTAAAAAATTCAAGGACAAAAAAGCACAGCTTCAGCCTGGTAACCAAGATCGTCAGTCCTCAGTTTGTGTTTCTGATCAAGGGATGCATCGAGTCTCCATCTGTGCACGTGATGTAAGAGAAAGGGCATCCTTCTATTCCCGGGATGCACTGATGCTGGACAAGGTTGAGGTATATTGTATAAGGAGTAGTTGTTGTTCGGGCTCACCTGTCTGTTTACTTTCTCGCAACCTGTTGGGGAGAAAGTGTTCTTGGAATCGTATTCATAAGTTTATACAGTGATGAATAATATTCGGAGGAGTTTAACACCGCACTTTTCCGAAAACTGTTACATTTTCCAAATGGTATTAAGCACTGGTTTTTGTCAAATTGTTCCATCAGATGTGACATAAAAATAAAGCTAGAAGGTAGCTTCGTTCTCCTAACAGAAGCTTATTCTTGAAGCGTGACCACTTGACTTACCTAGATTTGTGCTCAACTTTTCAAGATTTTAGGACTTCTGAATTTTTCTATTCACTATAATCAAGTGTGGTGATTTCCTTGAGTCACCAGTGCCGGAACTTCACTCACGAAGCACGCTGTACCCATCCGAAATGTAATGAAACTACGATGCTCGACTGTGCACGGAATTCCGTGGCAAACGACGAACTGTCATCTGGCCTCTCTATCAATGTAACCAAACAAATATACTATCAATCGCATAGCACTCAGCGCTTTTATCGACGAGTTTTAGATGTTCTGTTAAGCGCAAAGTTTGATCTCGCAGCGCACTCTTGATTGGCGTCTGTGATGTTTCAGCTGTCAGTCAGTCACACACTGGTCTGTTATTTACAAGAAGTTTTGGCCTTTTAGATGGCTCAGGTAATATTCACACGTAGCAAACCACGGCTTCTTTGGCAGAGTTCGGAATATACTACTACTCCGGCCAATCTCACAAGACTCATTCTATAATTTCACCAAAAAATGGCAACACATGCACTTGTAACTCTTCTTTACTCCCTTGGGAAAGAGCTGAACATCCTTTCTGAATGCGCTCAGTATTTAAGACGTTCACGCTGAGCAACGCACAATATCTCAGAAACGACATCGTCGAAGGACACGGCCAATCCAAGAAGAGCGGCTTCAAATGATGGCAAAAATTCTGTAGCTTGTCCAGCCACTGACAGCGAGTAGCTTTGAATAAAAGGGTCCATTAGCATAAAACATATGCACTCACAATCCAAGATAGCCCTAAATGAAAGAATATACCACCGCGAATCCGAAAAGTCGCGGCGAGCTGGGGACCATATTCTGTATAAATGAACAATCATGGTAAACTCTCACCAGGAGCCCTATAGCTTGCCATAAAAAACAACACAACAATCTGAGGCAAAATGAAATAATGGAAGACGCTCAGGCACCATAGACTATGAAGTCAGTGAGCAGCTTTAGCATGGTGGACTGTTGCTTGGATGGACTACTGCGAAGTTCATCACATCTGCTTTTAGGATACAGAGAATCATGGTGATATCAGAACTGTACTCTTCCATTAAGCGGCACATCAGCTGAATTCATAACTTGCACAATTCATGGCATTTTGCAACCAAATGTACCTACATGCTGCCGAACCATTCGCGGTAAAAAGTTAGCATATTTCCGATTGCTTAAAGATGGCTCACAAAATGGTTCATATCGGTCTTCCGGGAGGCTTATCGAACCAAAAATGAGGTCTGTGATTCTCATGGGGCTTCCATCATAAGTCTGTCCTTTAATTTCCCATGGTTAAAACTATGTTTATCACGGTTCATCGCAGGTTATCTACCCTAAGGGGTTGTGTCCGACCTCCGCTAAATTTTTTTTAGAATTACAAATAAAATGTTCGCAAGCAAGTGACAACTATTTCGTGGAAAATATGTCTTGGCCGTCGTAGTACAGAGCTCTCCTTCGGTCAGTAATCCTAATTCTACGTTCAAAACACTGGTGCCAGCGCCTTCTAACTTAACAGAGCATCTTTTACAAAACACTGTGGTAAGATAAAAGTATCGTAGTGTCTAGTGCCGCAGTAAAAATTGTTTATGAGAAATGACTACAAAAGGTCTAGTCTGTGGGGCATCTGGTGTGATTGTTGTCTACACTGCCGTCCGCAGATGTTGAACACCCTTTTCTATGTAAACATGCATGAAGATCTCTGCTACCCAGTCTGAACAAAATACGTCTAGTGTGACGACGATTCGATGTACCAAAAACTACTTTTGTCCAGAACTGATGGACGATGCATTGTTTGCCCTTCTTATGCTAACAAGGAGCTGAGTTATCCGTATCTGCACACCGAGTGGTACATCATCCCGAACGATCGTAAGTGGTACGTAAGGTGATTTTGTTGGGGCTTCATAGTCAACTCCGAGAAGGCTTCATCCTGAACTTTTCCTATTGCAGGGATTTTCTGCATATTATTGGAGGAACGAACTGGGTGATCCAGTGGGTAAGCCGTATCCGTCGTTAGCATCTCTAACAGCGAATCTCTAGCGTGATAGTTTTCTTATACAAATCTTTGAAAATTTAAATTACTTCTTAATTGCGTGCGCAAATCAAGCTTGATCATTCCCTTTTTCGTGTAAAATCCTATCCGTTTGGCTGTCACAGTCGCAGGATCGAGAAATCTGCTTTACACGTATCACCATGCCTCTGGTGCTACCATTGCGGATGTCGCGTCTTGAAAAGGGAGCCTCAATAAGAGAGACTTCCAAGCCAACCCGGTAGCCTCCAACAAATTTTGAATATATTCTCTCAAGTATCCACTTAAACCAAGTAGTTCTGATTAACACGTGAATGTCTCTACGGTAGAAGATGGAGCGGTAGATCTAGCAGTATCACAAAATGTCTTAAATTATCATGGGGCAGGATATACTTGCACCCGTAGTCCTTGGTGTCGAGGTGAAATACCCTACCACCCTAAGGTATGTTCCATGGAACCAGCAAGCCAAACCACAAGTATTAACAGCAACTTCTTCTGCTTCAAAAACCCGCTTTTTTCCAGAAAGTTTCGAGAGTCTTTATTTAATCCGGCCTGAAGTGAAAATAGGCCTTCAAAAATGATGCTCCGACGGTTACATTGTCAACCGTACTTCAACGGATAGCTTGGGTAACGGTTGACTGCAGGATTTCACCCGAACACGAGTAATTTAATCATACTGGGCGTCAGGCGTGATATCCAATAGTGGTTTTAGGGTAAGTCAGTAATATCCTCACTTTTCTTAAAGCGTTTTAAGGCGGCTGAAGAAATTCATTGCATCTTCATGTTTATACGTGCATACATGCTACGTAATTCCTGCTCACCCGACCTAGTGATACTTGTAGCAATGTAGTCGATGAATTCCGAGTCCTCTCACCGGTTGCCCGGTTCGGCAGGATGTGGCCTACGTATCCTAAAAGTTCTACGGTGCACTAGTCGCAAAATTAGCAATGTCTGTTCGGTTCAGGTTTTTTGTTGTTCAACTCACTGGACGGAATTAAGGTAAGCGTGAGAAACCCTTTGACAAAATAGATGACGTACCGGAATCATTAACAGTTGTGTAGCGCTGTTATGATAAACAACTACGCAGAATACGCAAAATCTTGTCTAATATTCGGAAGAAAGGTGTGCCAACCACAAAAAAGACGAAATACTCTATAGAAACTCGGATGACCCATGGACAACCGAGGTGGGCTTCCCGTTTGTGGCATTTTGTTCAAGTGAGCTAGAGGCTAATCCGGTTTATAAAAGTAACGTTTGTGGTAAGGATTTCTGGGGAGATCTGCTGCAAGGAACAACTGAATGTATTAGGAAAAGAAGTTACACGGAAATTTCCGAATATTAGGAAACACTATGAAGGCCTTACTGGCTTCGGTGAGCACGTGATCGCGTCACCCAGTATGGGAGCTGAAGAGCTAGGAACAGCAAATTTTGATACAGAAGGCATTTGGTTGGAGCACTGGAAGTTTCTAGATCGAATATGGTAGCGACGATAGCCCATGGTTCTGTATTTTTGCTCTAATTTCGTGTCATCAAGTGCAAAGTTGTTGAAGAATGCCTTCGTACTTGATAATACCGAAGGCATAGTTTGACTAAAACTGCATTGATCCAACATTGTGTAATCATATTAATTTAATTGCAAAGTGTATTAAAACGAAAAGAGAACACCAAAGGGACCAGAATTCGAAGCATCAACCAAGGCAGTTGCTGACCACTTTTTGTAGTGCTGCATTAGTATTCTGACGTTTACATCTACTGCACCACCATATATTGGTTACAAATTTAACATGACCGTACAGCTCATCTCTTCACACAGTCCATCGCATGAAGATATCTATGACATAGCTCCAGTCAGGGTTCTGCAGAGAGCAGCACAAACATGGCCCAGCTTGCGCAGAGACCCAAAGTGCTTTAATCTGCTGAGAGAGACTTCCATAATACGGTTCTTTTGATAAAACCATAGAATGATTCACTGAGGACTTTAACTCGTTTCGTCTGTAACCTTTGCATCTCTACGGTTCTTTTGATAAAACCATAGAATGACTCACTGAAGACTTTACCTTGTTTCGTCTGAAACCTTTGCATCTTCATCATCAAGGATTTCTTTGCATACAACTAGATAAAACATAGTTAGTTCAGCAGAAGTTCGGAGGAACACAAGTTGCCTTAACTCGATCGTATGTTTAAGATACATTTTTTTCGACGCCTTCTTTGAGTACTCTTTGTATCCTTTTAAATGTAGCTCAGTAAACCACTGAAGACAACCACTAACTGAATACAACCTGGAGTTATTCTCCTCACCCCAACAGCTTGTGAACTGAAAACGGAACCATCGTCATTCAGAGGAGAGCAGACTACATGGATTGGTTTCTAAGAATGTTATGATGGTTCAGCTGTAGCACCCTCGCGGTGTCTAACTGCCATGCTCACCATAGAGAAGCACGAGGGCTGGGATACTGCCGGATTGACCAAGCCTAGACAAGGAGAGTCGAGAGGCTGAGGCCGGGTTCGAACCACGGACCTTCCGGTCAGTAAATTCGTGCTCTAACCACTCAGCCATCTCGTCCCTGTTGTGATGGGTCAATGGGCTGATGGGTCAGCCCTGTCAACTGATTTCAAAGATAATCAATACGAACAGAAGTAGTTAGCTATTACGGAACTTCAATACCTGTGATTGGATAGTATTACAGGCGTTAGATGAACCACCACATCGTCCGAGATATTATGCATAAACCTCAAACCTGGTGGGTTTTAATTTTGTAAATTCATTTTGCAATTTAAGCGGCGCCTTCAAGTTCCGTGTTGACAAATAGCTAAAATAGCATTTAAAGTATCCGATATCACAAGAATTTTAGGCTGAATCATGCCCAGAACCACCGGTTTGGGTGTTATCGGAAACCTTGTTTTATTGAATGCCTATCATCACCAATCATGAAGTCATTTGGAAAGTTGCATGGTCAATCCCACTGACAGTATTCAATGGCGTTTCGGTTCTACCATCAAATCTTTCATTTCAGCTGGGCGCATTTATGATGCTATAACTGGACGCAAGAGCATACCAAAAACAAGCACACCGAAACAAGCTCTGCTTTTAGGGGATAGCTGTGAGATGTATTCTTAAACGGTTAAGAATATGTAGAGTCAGTTGTCACGAAAACGTTTTGAATTCCTATTACCTACCAAATGAAATATCCGTGGTTCTCCATTGTTTTTGTAACTTCAGCTAAGTGACAGCAGAGCAGTTACAAGCGCTTGGCTTCATTGCAGTCTGAGCATTTTGAGCATTTAGTAATAGTTCTTTGGTTCCGGTGGAATATTCGGTCGGCAAGAATAGTTGACGTCTTATAAACCAATGACCAATAGAGCTGGACAAGAACTGTTGCAACTCACCAGGTTTTTCGCCTCCAATGACGCACGATAGCATACATACACAGCAGTGTGCACAGTGTAAGCAGAACAGCCAGTGACATGAATAAACCTGCACGGTTTTCCTGGAAAATTGGAACAAACCCAAAAATGTTAGATTTTACTAAAGGATACGCTGTATTTAGGGACACCTTAGGATACAACACATCGATGTCGCATATAACGTAAAAGGACTCCTCGTAAAATAGGAAAAGTATGGAAAACTCCTCTCAAATGGACATTAATTTGAGGGGTATGTTGGCCTCATGCTTCCACTTTTCCATTCTAAACGGTGGGTCCGTCCTCAGATATGGTAAGGTTTCTGACACGCTGATTTACCTACTTGTTTTTAAGACGGATTGTGGAGACGGACCATCAGAGTGAATAACAATCGGTTTCCAAATCGAGCAAGTTTCTTTCAAGCCGGTGTGCTTGTCGCTATGTCTAATTACTGGCTGGACCGAAATACAGCTTATTTGCATGTCTGTGAGTTCTTACGGGCCTGCCAGAGCCGGCCTGTGAGATTCTGTTCCAACCAGACCATGCAGAACGGAAACACACCAGCCTTTTGATGAGGGCCTAAACTACATGCTGCCATTCAGGGTTTTGAGGTCTTTTAAACGAATTTAGTCGAAAAGCGTTAAGGCTAATCCATGTTCAAACATTTCCTGAGATAGAGACCGATGACCGTATTGTTACATGGAATCATACCCGCCATAAACTTGACCGGTTATCATATATGCAACATATAGCGAAAAAATAAACACAGAACACCTATAACCTCTTTGGATGGGAAGCTGTTCGAATGAACGCGCATTATTCTCCAGCATGTGAAACTTTAAAGTTGTTGCTGGCCATTAAATAGAAGATCCATTATATGCTAATGGAAACATATGGTGAGGTACATCCAGAGAAGTGAAGCCTGGCAGAATACAGTGGCAGAGACGATAAGTGAGCACAGCCACGGAGGTTTGCAAGTGGTTCCACCATGCCCAAACCATAAGAACCACAATTTTTCATTTGTTTTTTTCCAATTGTAGCCGGTGTCTTTAGAAGCAGAAAATGGGCCATATGAAATTCACAGGCAGCAGTAGTTGATTCTTATGAATAGACTTTCTTTATAAGTTCTGTAGCCAGCTGTTATGTAAGAAATGTACATCGAAACAACAAGTTGACTGAAAGGCCGACAAAAACCTGGTGATAGGTCACTCCAGATTATATGGAGAACACGGACGGAAATAGTACATTTTTAGCGTCAATAGTCGCACGACTCTGTTCAAGGAAGAGCACCTCCAACACTTAGTGAAAAGTAACCGAGCTATGCGCTTCGGGTTGGTCACTGAGCATAACATACGTATGCTGGCCCGGATATAAACCATCAAAAAGCCTTCTAAAGACAGAAATCTTCTTTTAAAAGCGAGAAAGATGAGTAATTTCTTGTCCTTTATCTCTAAGCTGTTGAGCCATGTAAGCTTGGGATAAGCAACTTGACTTCCACGATGAATCTGATCATATATCAACATAAATCCTGAAGAGAACATGCACTGAAGTTCAGAGTACTCAGGTTTGAGAGGTTATCAAGAAAAGCGTGCAGTCCTTGCAACCAGCAAGTCAGTATCTTCAGAAGGTGCACTGTGATGCGGAAACCCACTAAATTCTTGAAACAAACTTACAGATCTTGAGTGGTTCTTGTACAAACTGTTCGCAGCCGCTTGTGCTGAGGCATCAAATCCACCGATTACTTCATGAGTTACTTCTGTTGAATTATGAACATCTAGTTCAGAGCTCAAAATCTCCGTGGGAAGTGTGGTCGTAAAAGCGAGGTCAGTGTAAAAAACTTGTTGATATGCCGTCTTCCTCGCCACCTCTGTTCTTAGTTCGGAGGCCGGAGCTGCGGAGGGCTGATAAGAAGGGGAAGCTGAATCACTATAGAAGAGCTGTTGATGAGTCGTCATCCTAGGCTCATTTTTGGAGACCAGGGTTGTAAAAGAATGGTCAGCTGTAGAAATTGGACTAGAATGGATAACCTGCTGTCTGACAGTCATGTTTGGTCTTTTCGTAGTCGTGCTGCTGTATGTTCTGGTTTGATATGTGGACTGTGTCGTGGCTAAAGGGAGTATGTTCGTCGTACTGCTGCAGTGGGATGAGTTGCATCCATTGACAAACTGTTGGCAGTAGGGAGCTGAAAGTAATCAAAGTCAATGGTGAACGCCAAATTATCTTGAGATCCTTCTCAAGAAGATTCTGTTTGAAAAGACAGCAAAAAAGAGTCCCCCCCCATCCGTAATTTCTTATAAATCCTTCACCGTAAGGAACTCCCTGCGAAAGGCTGAAAGCGCCCATCCCCATGATGTCTCCCCTTCGGAGAAAGGGTTAAATGTGCTCCCATTTGAGCGGTGAATACTATCAACTTTGACAAAACAGAGTTTCGGAAACTCTATTATCCCACTACATTATGGCAGTCCTCCCAAAGATGGACTATCCTACTGCAAAATCCACAGCAGTTTTCCCATCACATAATATTAATGTGTAGTTTATCCTCAGTTGGGAACTTGGCCCCCTGCAAAAAGTTTTCGCTAAGCATGGGCACATTTAAAAAATACTTTGGCTAGATGTGGAAGTGAGCTTTCAGAAGCATAGTTTGCGTGGAAATATCAGAAACAATATGAACGGATAGTTGTGAAACCCTTTCAGCTTATTAGGCAACCTTCGCATCTTGTGTTTGAGAGGCTTTGTACAAAATCACAGAGAAAATGCCACAAGGTGCACAGATCTTTCATCTTAGGAGTTATCACCTGAGCCAGTAAAACCGGGTTCACAGTATCATCTACAGGTGCAAAGATTGGTGGTGCTACACTAGCTACATGTGAGTTAAGCCGTCGTGGTGGTATGATCCTGCAGGCAAGGTTGCGGGGTAGATTGGCCCCAGATATTCGTGAGCTCCACACTGTGGATGATGTTCCATAAGTTTGTCGGTTCTTCAATATAAGGTACCTTCACTTTCAGGATATGACCTTTTCGGAAATGTCGTTGCTGTCCACGAATAAAGCGTGGTCTTTTAATTTTCGAACTGTTCTCTCCATACAGCTCATTCGGCCCTTTGGGCCTGAATGTGTCGCAGAATACTCGAAAACATATTCCTAAATTAGATGGTGCATGCGGTTTCAACAGCGTCACGATTAGTTACAACAACGAACAATGGAGTGACCTGTTGAATCAACTTAAAATTGTTGAAAAGGTGTTTTATCATTTGAGGTGTTGATAATTGGGCGATTTCCTTGTCAACACCAGCCCGATTTAACAAACTTTGATTCCACGCCACATATGATCCCATCTGTGTGTACCTGGACAATGCATGACATAGCTTACTCATCCACACGAGCAATCAGCCGACATGAAGAATTTACACGTAACCTCCGAAATCATCGTACGGAAGACTAGGAGTACGAAGTTGACAACAATTTTGAGTCCGAGACCGAGTAATCACAACACTAGAACGAGTGAATTGAAGAGTAAAACAAAAAACCGTAAAGGAAACCACAAAAGAGGCACATTTAGCAAAAAAACTCGGAGGGGTTAACATGGGGGAAAAACGAAATTTCTTGTGGGAGGCCAATAGCATCAGACTTGAAGATACCAAATCTTGGTAATTGGGAATTAATTGCACAAAGTGCGACATGCCCATTATGGTTCAAATAACCACGTTCATTTACAAACTGCAGGTGGTCCCTGGTATCATAGTCCATCCGACAAAACCCAAAGTGCAAGAGCAAGTCACACTCAAAAACTTCGTTTCGACAATGGATGACTTCTGATTTCTGTTCTATCCCACGAATAGTCTCTACTATATGAATATTCAAACAGTTACTTGAAACGCCAACATGTCGGCTACGCGAAGCTTTTGACAGTACTAAGGAGATAAGGTCGCATTGTCGATGTGGAAACTTCGTTAATAAAATCGTTGCACTGAACTGCTACCACTGTCTGTCACAAGGTTTACACAAAAAGATCTACTGTGTGTGGAAGAACAAGATCTTGAAGACCAAGAAATATCTGATTTCATTGCTGCAGTGTGGTGGAACACTGTGCCTTGGAACCAAACGAATAATTTCGGAAAAAAGATAACAGCTAACTCCGGAAACTGGCAACCTGACCTGTACTGTTGCTGCAATAGTTTTGAGGACATCAGTGAGCAATTAAAAAGCAATGCTTTACAATTTAACGAATGATCATCGTTCGAGACTTTATCAGGGGTTACTGGTACTTGCCTTCTGAGCCTTCACAAATGCATATCCTTCCGTCTTCGTTGAAATTCAAAATGCATTTCGCGTAAGAAGGACATGGGTAGAGTACACACCAGTCTTTCTTGAGACACAGTGGCCCGCGTAATCCTGTGTAATACGATATAAATGTTTTAGATACAAGGCTGGATTGTAGTTACCACAATACGCAGAATAAATGACTGTATAATGAGGAACAAAATAAACTATTGGCATAGAAATACCCGCACCAAATTCAGCGTGCAAGAAGTCTAAGAAACTGGAAGTTATATGTAAGATTCGGTTTGGCTGGAAGTTGAAGCAGCAGCGCAACTTATATCCCTATTTTCAAGACAAGCCAAATAACCAATCAATAAATCAGGTTTGTTGTCTGATATTTAAGCTGCCGCGAGTGACCGTCATCATATAACCAGAAGAAGTCTTTTATGGGGAACCAAGTGAATATTGGGAGAAGTAATAGTTCGTTTGATAGAATCAGATTGAATGAGTTAATCCGCGTTGGATTTGTCATTCGTAGGCATATGACCTTTATTAGGACAAAAGATGGACAACCGAACACTCGGATCAGTACAGTGTTCTGCAAGGTCATGCAGTAAATCAGTGGGACCCGGTTATCTGCGTGCAACCCTACCTTGAGACCCACACAGATCTTGCTATTTTAGAGGGCATTGACAAGCAGACGTTGGTAGTTTTCAGCGGTGCAAAAAACGCATGACTGAGTAAAGAGCATTTAAGGGCAAAACCTCCTTAACTCTCATGTTGAGACCATATCTTGTGATGAACCGAGCTGTTTGTAATCGTTTCCGTTGTCTCACACTCCGTTACTTCGTCACCCTTTTAAATAACCACCCGATAAAACATGTGATAAGTTCATATCCACTTGATGACAGACGTGATAAAAAACGCGTCTGGTTAGTCTATGAGTTTTCATTGTCCATGCAATATCGTCCAACACAAACAGGTTACTCCACCGTAGAGCTTTTCACTATCGCATTCATCAACTCATTTATGTGGGCTAGTTTGGTTGCTTCATATGGAGTTTGGTTTGACTATTGATCTCACACAGTGCTGCCGTAAATTATATATATATATATATTATATATATAATATATATTTGCACAATAATCTGAGGAAGTGGAAGAATAGCGTGCTACTGCCCACCGTAGACATTGCTTGAATGGACAAGCCATAAAAGTGCTTTCGACGGTTGAGTAGAGCACTACGACCTTATGGCTGTTCTAACCCCACCGGATCCAACCCCTGACGTTGCTTATTCTAAACTTCCTCTAGTTCGCAACCGAATGCCCGAGAAAATAAAAGTAAGCTCAGAAACAATTATGTCGAACGATTGCAGTGTGAAGTTTTTCCTAGACAGGAACCGGGATTCTGTCGGAAGCTAAGTCTTGCACACCCGAGGAAATGTTTCACAAGCGGAGTAGGCAATAGAATGGAGCACTTAATGGTTTAAAAGAATAACCAATGGTCAGCGGACGGTGACAGGCAGCCTAGGCTGCCCTATCGCACGACAAATGTCAGGACAGCTTAAGCACTCGTTTTGGCTACGATAGCAACCAGTTTGAATGTGAGATTCCTTGGATAGGGTATGCCTGAAATCCTCATGACATTATCAGTAAATTTTTTAAAAATACTGGAAGATAGCCCGCCAAAACCAGGTACGTTTTCTTGACCTCCCGAGAAAGCTTGTCACTAACAATTAGAATTAAAGTATCACAAACTAACCATGTCGACAGATCCTTTCTCCATCCGAATTGCATATGTAGTGCGATGTATTTGGCTTGCAGTAGTTCTGACAATAGCTTCCGTAAAAGTGAGGCGCGCAGGTGAGTTGAAACGAAGCTGTCATCCTGGAGGAAATACAAAGAGAAAAGACCTCCAGATTAGACAGGTTGCAGTTATTGCAAACATTGAGGGAATTTCGAAAGTTTTCTAATTGCAGTCAAACTGGGCAACCAGAGCGAAACTCAGGATGAGAAGTGTGGTGCATTGTGCATCCCTTCCGGATTCTTTTTGGCATAACAAAAACAATCTGGAAGTTACCACAAGCGATTAGTTTCGTGAAGAGTGGGCAGACACCGTCAAAAACAATCTGGAAGTTACCACAAGCGAGTAGTTTCGTGAAGAGTGGGCAAACACCGCGATTGGGACTGGGGATTAACAGAAACAAACGACAACGGCTCTAGGCAATAAGTCTGACAACCTTTGCGAAAGCTATAAACTAACCGAAGCAGTTGAATACTGAAAAGGTGCTAAATATCCCTTCATTTCTGTGGTCCCGAAACACCATTTTATTGACGTATCTGGGCAAGGCTTGCCACGTAAGTGCGTGCACCGACGGTGTTACCAAACTGAGCATCCCGATATCTAAATGAGGCTGAATGCACAACAGATAGACACTGACCTTCATTCTGGTCAAAGCAGCTACTTTGTACGTATGAACAGGGAGTGCTGCACCGATACTGGTCCATTCTTTCCTACCGTCGATCTGAAACTTTTAACACAAATATCAAGGTTACTCGTCATTTTGAGCTATTTAGACATTAAATGGATGAACTGAGTGAGGGTTTAACTGCCAACCAGAACGAGGGGGCTAGCAGTAGATGGAAACAGGGGAACCTTGTCTGAAACGCTTACAAGATAATAAAATAACACATGAGTGACTCAACGCCTACGGTTCCGTTTACGAATTTTTTTTGATACACTGCAACCTAAGTAAGTTAGAGAAATAGTCGGATATTTTCTCACAAGCGTCCCCAGTGAACCACAACACACTGTTTGACGACGCCGAAACAGTTTAAAAAAAAGTTGCTGCTTGATGCTGTGCTGATCAGCTTCCCGTCCACACAAAACCATCTACGTCAGTCAGAACAGTGGTGAACACAAATCTGTCATTAAACAGAAAATTGTCTTCAGGAAACATACCTAGCGCGGTACAACCAGTCAACCAACTGGTCAGGAAGTTTATTAGGCCCGATTTAATTTATTTATGTTCACATGTGGATGCGTTTCTGGTTAATCTGCCTCCAACACCAATGGGTTGTTTGGATTACGGATCAACGTAAAATCTACCATTAACGTAGCTTACCGTGGCTTACTGACACCAAAGGTGTCCTTTAACAGCATGCTGCTTCTAACTTTCACCAGCTAATTAGTCTTCCACTTGCGACGGGTGTTCACAGTTCCACACAACCTATAATTTGTCTTTTTTATCATGGTAATGTAATGGAACTTAGAAAATCTTGGAATGTGTATGAATGGGACTTCTGGTGAAACTAATAAACACCACCTCTATGCGGGCCACATCCTTCAGTGAATTAAGTTTCTTAGCTTGTACTGGTATCCAGGAGAACTGTACAGTCAGCTTATGCGTGTTTCCAAGTTACTCATTCAGCTGTGACACACAAAACCCGAGTGCAGTTATCTCACTTCTGACAGATCACGAGAGGTCAAAAGTGACTTCTTCTACAACGTTGGCTTTTGTGGGCTAGATTTGAGCGCCGAACTAAAAGAGTGTTTCTAAAGATTCACCCTTCATGATGTAGCCCCTCTACAAGGCTTGAGATGATCTACCAAAGGAATACTTCTGCCTCATTTCTATGCATGAAAAGTGCTTATACCAGACGTGTTTTGTATTATAACTGTATCGTTAGGTGTGATGTTGTTTGTTCTGTATGCCTGAACTCATTATTTACTGTCAGAAATTCGGAAAATAGAACAAAGAAAAAGAAGCCTGAAATATCAACTTTACAAAGAAAGTGGAAATTTTACTTCCCGGAACGTATTACTAATGATGCTGCAAAGTTTTATGTGCTTAATAAATGAAATGCGATGAGGAAACATGCCCTATGCCTCAGGGTGCATCCGACAGACATCGCCAAAAGCACGAAAGGGCCAAGATAATCAAGAATACGACTACAATGCTATCGAACACTTTGGACCCTCGAATTGTGTCTGATGTGCACAAATGTTTATCACATTTCGGCACCAGGATAATAGAATGAGTGACAGCTGTGTCGTGAATCATGTGACGCTTTACCTTTTGATATGTGTTGGTGTACATTTGTAGTATACCTCCTACTAGAAACATGAGAAACTGTGACGATTAGGTGAGAAAAACGGATCTGGTACTGAGTGGCGCACATTTGGCACTGACTCATTGGGCGACCAGAATGTGAGTATCGACAACACTTCAAAAGGGTCATGTGACTAATCGCACGTGACTGGCGGAGCGTAGACTTACGTAAAAACCCTCATTGGACAATAGTGATGAAAGTTACATCCAACCAACTCACCCAACATTTGGGTTCTTTGACCGGTGCTGCGTTCTTTTCAACATCAGCTTTGTCCGGTTGCCGTTTGCCTGAATGGTGAATTTGGAGGCTTCAAATGAGGCGATTGGACTAAAAAAATCGAGCCGCACCCTGCCAATGACCTTAATGCGGAGACCGTATTCCTTCTAGAAGGAAAAAGACATTGACAAGTATGGAATATCATCACGAGTATTTTGGAAAAAAATACTTTTAGGCGTGCTGTACACATGTGTTAACGCTGTACTAGATAGGGCCTTACACTTAGTACTAGTTATGCACACACTGAATGATGGAAACCGTTTTGAACAGCTGATGAAGATGTTCTTTTGGCAAAAATTTTACACCGGCAATCAGCTTATCTATAAATCATTTCCGCGTCAGTAGTCCCTTTGCCGCCTGGGTACAATTTCTAGAGGGCAGTCAGCATGTATGGTTGTTTAGGGAAGGCAAAAATGCTGCCAGAATTTTTTAAGGGTTGGGGAAACGAGGGTTGTTCAAAATTTGGATACTCGGACCTCATGTGGATAAAGTCCTGGAGGAATGCTATGCCAAAATATGTAGTTTTGTTGCCAGTTCTCATAGAAATCCCAGCATTTTCCTAGACAACAGTAATAAAGACCATATGCGACTGGCTCAGGTAGCCCGAAAAGAACATGCTACTCTAGAGAAACTGGCATGTACAGTTGGTGTCAAGGAAAACGTTTCTGATGAAAACGCAGGGTGAATATCCCACAATTCTCGGGGCATTTCTTGAATCTGTTGGGAACCACGGATTAGTAATACTGAAGAACGTCGAATGGTTTTTGGAAGAGATAACTCGCCCACGATAGAGGAACTGATCGTACCCCATAGGTTACGCTGGTTTTTTCACGTGCTCCGTATGCCTGTCCACCGACTTCCTCGAAAGGCTCTTACCACACGGCCACGCGGAGGGTGGAAATGGGCAAATGAAGATAAGCGAAGTGTGAAAGCAGTTACTAACAAACTCAGCTGCGCTGATCATTGCCATCTCCATGGATGGGACCCTGAGAAGGGATACATCAATGGTTAGATACACTGTCAGACATGTCCCAGTCGCGCACTCAAAGGCTTTAATCCGTCTAGGCTGTTGCCTTCAGTACATTACTCCTCTTTTTACCTCCACAATGAAAAGTCCACCGACACTCCTGCATTCACGCATCGATTATATCAGCTACGACCTCTGTACCCCACCTCCCCAAATCATTGGCGGTTGAACCTGTGGCAGCTATAACCACCGTATGGAAAGTACGTGGCTTCTACAGCTGATAAGAATAATGATTACAATCATTATGATAATGATGATGAAGTTGATTTAAGGCAATTCATATTTGTGCACAATACTAAGTAGATTTGAACGGACATTGCATGACTGGAAGGTCTGGCTGGTTGTGAAATTTATTGAATTGGCGTCCACATCGACGAAACTCTTTTTGTCCTTGTTTAGTCCGTCTATTTAGATCACATAAAAGGATAGGCATTACTTCGAGGTTATGAGATTATAAGAAAAAACGAGTTGTGCCTACCATCCACCCTGCCAAGACCCCAACTCCTCTCACTTTAAGCACAAAGCGGCCGTTACCACTCAAAATTCGGCACAACCTGGGCACACCTGAAATATCAGGTCTGAGGAGGCGAACATCCACGTTCGATCAATTTGGGTAGCCCATTCAACGCTACAGTAGACCTTCAGTTAAACCGATCGAAACCGGCACAGATCAGTGAAAACTGAGGCTCTGATCCTGCGTTAAAGTTAGTTAGTACGGTACCCTCCCCCAATAGACGCGCATGATCAAGACCAATGAAAATAATGCGTCTTCTGACCAGCGAGTGAATCTTTAAGGACAATTTCAAGGCTATCTGCCATCTCGTTCAGTACTATCATGAAATATGATGCTAATCTGTAGTCGGTAACTGTCGCGAATGATAGTGTTATAGGTACCTGCTTTACGGGAGATTTCTTTCTGTAAGTGAAGCCAATCTATGCTGGAAAGCCGAGAAACAGCAGTTGTTTGTTCACCTATCACAACCTGGTACCTGCTAATAAGTAACGGACATATATCTCGTGTTGGCCATACGGGACGTGGAAAAATACAGGTTCCGTACGACCTCACATAGACCGGGCATATTCCTGTTCCCCGAAGCCATTTAGTAATCGACAACAATGTGTTGTGAGATCAGTCCGGATTTTCGGAGGCACGTCTATTTGTGCCACCGATAATCAGGAGATAGGGTTTACGATGCACAGATTGAAAATGGAAATCTCTGATCGGGATTCTTTAGCGGATGAAGTGAGAACGTACGCAAAATTTGCCTTAGGAAAAACACCAAAGAGTATAATGCAACTTCGTTCATTTCAACACCACTATCTCACCAACTATAAACACACAGATCAGTGTTTCAAGAGGTATGTTTTCGGCCTGAGCAAGTTCCAAACACCAGTATCGTGGTTCAAAGACTTGTCACATTTTAAGCTGTCTCACTGAGGATCCTTAATTCTACAGTACTGGGCACAGCTTTATTCATGGTTGATCTTCAGTCTCATACAGTACTCTCAAAATTGGCCTATTTGTGCATGTTCTCGTGTGCCTTATATAGCAAGTGACTATTCAGTTTCGCGTACTTCTATCTACGCTTACATTCCAGTTTTTACAAGCCAATATAAATAGGATGTGTTTTTGGATGTATAACGTAACACACGATCATTCTTTCTCTGCGAACATTTTCGTGATGAACTAAAGCCCTGAAAAAAGTGGAATAGTTGTTTTTTGTATTTCCGGTTTGTGTAGATCCATCCTTATCGTTCATGACTTGCTCGAAAGCTCCTTGCTTCAGCCATTCATTGCTCACCTTCAGTGTTCGATATTTCCACGTAACTGCGAATCGCTTACTAGGTTTTTGTCATTTTGCCTCCAAGAAGTTGAAACCTCGTTAGTTTGTGAACGATGGTTGACTTCATCATTTTTCAATGGTTTTACGAAAGCAGTTGACTTCAACTTTTTACTGAGACTAGGCCATCGCATTCTGTTCCTCACAATAAGCTATAGAGGACAGGCTTATTCGGACGGGATTTCATCGCAATGCGACCATTGTATTAATAAAGTGAAAGGGTACAACCGGTAGCATAACCGAGTATGCGCCCCCCCTGCCACTGCTAACCAGAACTATCCGAGTTAAAACCAACTAGCGTTTAAGTTACTGGAGCAGTTTGTTCAAGGATAAGCCGGTATTTTCATGGTCAGCTCTTTTGTTCCGTATGAACGTAGTCTGTCTAGGAAATGAACGTACACTCATTGTTGCTTATAATGCAGATCTAAAAAATATCTATTCAGTAAGCAAACAGTCAGTTTTTCTTTACTTCAGAGTTATGTCTTTGTTTGCCCTGGTGGGCACGTGCTGTCTTGCTCTGCTATGCTAGCTATCTAGTAAACATTTCACCTCAATATTAACGCTTGAGTTATTGGTCGGCTGCGCACAGGTAATCCGAGACAACCTGGCTATTGCGATTTTACTGACATGTACCTTTATGTTTCGATCCGGATGGCATCTCTATTGTTCCGTCAGTCTCTATAACCATAGAAAGTATTTATATAACATCCGTGAGGGATGACCAGGGATGACCAGCCAACAATGAATGAGAACACAGCGGTTGGCTATTGCGCTCTCTAACTTGTATGTGATGTGGTTGAACTTTTTGTTCTTTCTGTTAAAGGGGCATTTTTCTGGTTACTGCAATAAGTTGGATTGTCTAACGCATACTTTCGTGTGTGAATTTCCTTTAATGCTTCCAGAATAGGCTTTACTTTAGAAACCACAATTTCAAGAACCAGACGCACAACCAAACGGTGCGGCAATTGTTGCGTAGGATCGAACTTTTCAAAACAGTTTCGCACAACGTGAATTAGGACGACGTTCCATGGGCGTTATATTCAGGACGTTTGTTCATGTTGTTTTTTATACAATAAATGGTATCATCGTAAATCACAATAGGACATCAAACGCTTCATTCTTGTGTAAATAATCCCATTGGCATAATGTCCTGTAAAGATAAATGGCTCTGGTCCTCAAAAGCCGTATGTCAAGAGGTACGACTCTTGTAAGTAGCCAACTGAAATCCAAGTCACTTTGTTTTGATAGCCCTAATGTTATTTTAAAATTACTATCTGCTATCCTTTCCATTGCGTTTTCGTGTATACACAAAACGAGACAACTTCGATGATGACGTCGTTCTGTCTTCGAAAATACCTCATCTGGAAGGCAGTTGGTCCCTCGTAATTCGAGTAAACTTACGAACAGGTCACTTCTTTGTCCTTTTGAAGACAACCCGCATTCGGAGTGCAGGCACCAATGCACATCTAAATAAGCTTGGTGGAGTCATACGTCCATTTGAGTAGCCGAGCAAAAACAGCACTCACCTCCATTAGGTTAAGGAGTAAAATGATAGAGACTAGCGGTTGCAGCAAACCGGTTCTGAAAGTCCAGTAGAGAAAAAGTGAAATCAAGCGGTGCCTAACAAAACTTCCTAACCGATAATCATCCGCCGTATAACGTGACGTTTCTATGTGACAAGCTGGATCCTCAACACTACAGCCTAGTGAGTACATGACCATTGTTCGAAAAATCTCTTTTTCGTAGAGGATGAGTAGGACAGTTTTTCAAGACCTGAAATTCACAAAGTCTGATAAAATTGTCAGTGAAAGGTGGCGGTTCACCATGAGGACTGGTCATCCTTGTAATTGGCATGCATGGTAGTTGTAGGTATCACCATTTTTAAAAAAAAATTTCACAAGCTAACTCACTGGAGCAGGTTGAGAAATCCGAAGATTGATAGTGTCCGCAACTGTAACAACTTGCATGTATTCGCTCGTTGTTCCATGATAGAGATTGCAACTTTTCGGTGGTTTCCTGAAAACAATAAGAACAAATTCAGTAGAGGATTGTTTGGCTTGCATAAGGATATTAACAATTCGTGAGTAACTGATTTGCACTGTCGGCTAGGTGTTCTGTTCCACACAGACCAACCCCCTTGGCTACAAGTAGAGAAACTTCCCTAAAATCTGTTAATTATTCGTCCTTTCTATAGGATTTTTCATCTCCGTAGAAATGCACCACAAATAAAGGAATAGAAAAAAGTTTTTGGTCATCAGTCAGCTATAGCTCAGTAGCTGAGGCGTGAACTTAATGACCGGAAAGTCTGTGGTTCAAAACCAATCCCGGCATCTCAAGTGCGGCTTTTGGGGTCTGAACAACTTGGTAGGCCCTCGGCCACCTTTCTTCGAGTAACATGGCAGACAAGCACCGAGAAGGTGTTACAGATGTACCTCACGAACATGGTGGTTGCTCTATCCCTCCAATGAGAAATGGGAAATTTATTGGGGAAAAATTTGGTCATGCGTTCCTTAAACGAGTGTTCCTTCATGAATAATGTCAATGGGTATCGCCAGCCGGTCCCAGTATTTACGAGTGGACATGCTAAGACTAATCATTCGGAGCAAGTGACTACGCAGGTGGTCATAGGAAGAGCTATGTGATCTGCCTCGCAGCTGGCTTAGGCTGCGAGATAGCAAAATGGGGTGAACACATCGGAAATGAGGCATTTGTCTAAGCTGCTTTACTCATAAAAGCATAAAAGCTAGTTGAGAAGGAAGACAAATTATCGTCTTAGGACCTATCGACAGCAAATACACAAAGATAAAGTTACCAGAATACAAGTGGCTTCTAAAGATCATTGTTTTCAAAGTATGTGAGGTACACTACGGTATGCCGTTAGAATTCACGAGAAATTTTCAAGTGTGCTATTTTTATAAGAGAGAGGAACTGCCCCCTCAACATCTAAGCAAATACGCTGGTAGAAAAGTGAGTTGGAACGTGAAATCAAGATTTTTTGGATTAATATTTTTCTTCCGAATACCAATAGGAACAACTCTTGATGTATTCTCAAGGTGGATATTTTACCAGAATTCTCACGACGAATCAGTTTGATGCAAATTAGGTCAAATAAGATTAGTAACTATCATCAGGCATCCCCCTTAATTACCAACAGAAACCTGAAAGTTGCTGTTGTAAAGAGAGTTTCGAATATCCCATGGAGATTTCTCCCTGTGAGCAAAACTGATCTATGCCAAGATACATTGTGCAGCTACCTCATTCTCATTGAGAAACACTAATAGTGCGCATTTTACGAAACTCAGAGAGGTTCGAACCTCCAACCTCTAGTGCAGTAGTTTGTATACAATCTTTCGACCACGAGTAGCTGATGGGCTATGTAATTTACTCCTCTTGGACACAGTATAGCCTCACTTATCATTCTGCCACAGAATCCACATTACATAATCACGTGTTGACCGGCTCCTCACTATCGGGAATCACCAGCATCCTGACAGTGAAACAGCTGTACAGTGCTTCTAGGCTTTTCAATATAGATTGACCTTAATCGCTACATGAAACCACTATTGAGTAATGTGGATTTCCTCGCTCACCCAAATATCCACTCAGCAATTTCCTAACGAAGTCTATCTTAGTTAATGAAGTGACGACGACACCGATAGCCGAGGGCAATGAAGTCACACAGCGTTCACTCCACTTATGGAGTGCTAACAGCTATTACTTTATTTTGGAGGGTCAATTGATGTGTGCGTTTTGTCCTCTCTGTTTTGTCTATATCCTAGCAAAAAACTTTATTACAATGTTAGTTTAGGGTTTCTTGGTAAGAAAATGAGCGATACTTTTTATTGGAGATACTATGGTTTTATAGATGAATAGGCTTAGCTGATTCTGTGTAGCAGACTCTGATGTGAGTTGGAAAACTTGAGTTTCTCCTTGGTGGGCTGGTGGTAGCAGTGGTGGCTGACACGGGCTAAATGATAGTATTGAAGACTGAAGCTCGTACTGTCAACGTCACACTCACTGCTGTATTATCAATAACAATGTAACAATCGTCTTCGCTTTGCGTGTGAATGTAAACTTAGTTGTTTAACTACTGGTTGAACTACTGTTTGCATTCCTAAATAGAGGCAAACCGATTTTATACATTCCCTTAACGGGACACTAAGCTTAAACTTCATTGAACATCTAATGTGGGATTGCTAAACTGTATGTAGCATTTTCTGTCAAGAAAAATATTTCCATATCTTGAATGTTGTTCTAAATGGAACTCCAAGCGGTCTTTTTCAGCATGTTCATCTGAGGACTATCTTAAACTACAGATTCTGGCGAGTTACACTTAATTCTTCTGCTAACTCCAAATTATTGTGTTCGTATCTCCACGCGCGTAAGATTACGTGTTCAAGTGGAAACTCGGGACCTACTATCTGATAAGCCCCAAGAGGAGCGCAACAGGTGTAGGGCTTCTGAAACAGTTTCATCAATGTCACTGGTGTTATATCATGATAATCAGGTCAGTTCGTCCATCCTCATAGGTCTCACCTTGATTCATCCCATAGGCACAACTGGAAATGAACATTGCATCCTGATTTTGTTCTCATTTGGCATGTACGTCCGCTCTCGTAACGCGAATCTGGGTTATCGTAAGTCCACGATAGGCCGAGACTCGCTAGACCACTGGGCTACAATCAACAAATGGAAACAGTCAGGCTTTTCAAAAGCTAACTGGTATGAAAAACGAATAAAATGGAATTAAACACGCAATGAAACCCAAATAACAAGATGAAGGTTTGACATGGTCTGTCTTGGCGGAAGCAGTTTATGGTGCGTGCTGTTCTAAATGCTTCTCATAAAATTTACAAGGCACAGCTCGGTTTTTCGATGTTCGTGTCCAAGTTTCATAGATTTAACCTAAATATTACACGGCCACCGACTCCGTTTGTGCGCCACCATGTGTGATTCAAGCGATTTTTCCTGGTTGGTCCGATGAGGCACGATTTCCCAGGGCTCCGCTTACCTGTACATACCAGCTAATTGCTTCTGAGGAGTTCCAGGCCAAAATTAGCTCGGCTCTTGTTAGACAGATTGAAGACCTTATGGTGCGCAATATGGGAAGTTTAAAGTCAAATCACAGCGCGAAGGAGTAAGATGTTGTAATCTGACGTTTCAACAGTGGTTATCGAAGCGGCATCCCGTCTGTCTGGAGTGGGCT
The DNA here is from genome assembly GCA_003604175.2 of Clonorchis sinensis. NCBI lineage: Eukaryota > Metazoa > Platyhelminthes > Trematoda > Opisthorchiida > Opisthorchiidae > Clonorchis > Clonorchis sinensis. Next base: position 78,049,249 of record CM030369.1, read on the forward strand.
TACTCCACACATTAGTAGGTGTAGTGGCTAGAAGTCAAGCTGGCATCTCAACAATGATGCATCATGGCCAGCACAACGACAAATGAGAGCACATCTCAGCCAGAGTACACACCCAATCACGCGCACACGCTCACAGAGTTAACACAACCCCACCCGCTGGTCTCTATGACATCCAACTGATCGCATGGACACACTAATCCCAAGAGGGAAACGGACTCAAATTAGGCTGCACTTGACTCGAATGGTTGTAGAAATCCCTGAAAAATGTCGTCCACGGCAAACGAGATGTCGGACTATAACATTTGACTCCATCATGTTGTTTTGACTTTACACTTCCCACATAATTGCTTCTGACTTGCACTCATCACTAGGCTCTCAATATCAACGGAATCTACTGTTTAGTCGTCAGTTGTGAAACCCTAGCTCACTTCTTTCCCATTATTAGGACATACGTGATGACCGCGAAAAATCTGAAACAATTGTCTGACAAATCAAAAGCGGTCAGCATAGGCTGCTGCAATTTAAAATATAGTTTAACTAGAGAGAACGAAGTTGTGTGAAGCAAAACAATCAGACCGAACTGGACACGAAGTACCTGGATGAACAGCATTTCATACCAGTTAACTTTCCGACTCTTTAGTTGCAATCTCAGTGCAGGCGCACTGTATCAAATAAGAGACACGCAAAAACGAAATTGAAGGACACAATCACTGATACCGACCAAACTTTGCCAGATCATTTGGACCAGCTTGTGCCAATAGGAAGCAACGTAACCCAGCTCCGGTCATCCGCTGAACTGCAACCAAGTAAAATTTTCAGTAGTAATTTCGTCCGGTTAGTGAAGCCAGTCTGTCATTGCACAGCTGTATAATTATTGCTGAGAGTCATCAACAAGTTACATTTCAGAAATCACTTCACACAGCCACAACTTATGAGTAACTCAGAAGGAAAGATAATTCACACGACCAGTGAACGTTCGCTCGATACCTACGGTTTTGTACTGCGGTACTCAGTGTATAATCCTGAACATCTATTCTGATAATGGTGTTTTGATGTTAACCTTTCCACCTCTCAACCACCTACCCAATCAGTCGTTGTCTTCGTATGACCTGCACGCTTAACTGGACACACAGTTTAGAGATCTCCTACAATTACTGGGTGTTGCGAGAGTCGACCGGTCTTTGAGTCATTTAGTGCTCACCTGTGGTCTGTTAGGTGATAGTTGCTGTTTGGTGGTATTAAATATTTTTCGCAGAATACGGGATAGGTGGCTTGGAAAGACCCACCATACATGGCACCTAACTTTGGGGTAGATGAGTGGATACTTTAGTAAAGCAGTTTTGGTAGTATTTTCCTTTGGCTGTGACCTCATCTGCTTCTCCAACAATTCATTAGCACAATCACTTTGCGTAGTATGTCCCCAAGAAAATCAGCAGCCGACCCTAACTACTCGTCAGCAAATATGTTTTGGACCTGCAGTTTTGATCAAATTTCGATTTCCGTCTTATAAGACGACAAGCGAAAACGTAATCTATCGACCTAACCAGCTGGGTTAACAATGGGTAGCCCGTCGAAGTGACCCAGTGTTGCGTGGTTTGAGTAGGACACCAAAGAATGGGATGATATATCATTGTTCTAATTCACAGGTGAACTTGACACTGGGGTTGACAGTTTTGAGAGTCGCAGCTGGTTGATCTATCTCAATCGCTCCAGGTTTTACCATTCCTTAGAACAGATGGCATTAAAAAGAACAGTGACGGATCGCTTGTGTCGAACTGTCACGTTCAATTGGAAACACGTACGTATCTAGTACAGAAAATTCTGGTGAGCTCATAGCTACACTGACACTCCGTCGGTTCAAGTCAACGTTGAATGTGAATTGCGATACTTGAAACTTCGGGGCAGAGGTCTCTTCGAAGGTGTGATCTGGAGCGGAAAATTTCCAGGTTATGATTCAGACAACCATCCTCCCAGCTTATACATGTGTGGATCTACATATCAGTTCGACGCGTAGCCAAAGGCCACACACCGACAATTATTCTAATTAAGTGTACGCGAAATCTAAAATTGCTGCAGTAATCAAAAACATGAACGATTTCGAATAAAACCTATTCTATTCTGAGGCGTGTTCTCTTTTCAATAATATGCTTCCAGCTGAGGAACTCAGCTCACATCCACTTAGACGAAAATAGGAAATTTCCGTTCCTGATTACATCCTTTAAAGAACCTCTGCACCGATTCGCCGTGAATACGCCATTCACGTTTGACGTTGATTTACACTGACAGATTGAGGGTAAAAGCTATGGGAGCGCTATCTGGTTTTCGAATAGCACATATGCAGAGAACTGCAATTTGCCGGAAGTTGTCTTCACCCTGACTCAAGCCTAATCACGGGTCAGTGCACGTTCCTGGCATAAAGGTCGGACAACGAATTTGGATTGTGACTTGTTGCCCGCACAGAGATTGACTTGAATTACTGAACTATAGTGTTAATACTTGTGTACCAGACTGATTGATAATGTCCTACCATTTCGCTTTGGTCGTCCCATTCTTAACACCATGCAGTTGTACTGGGTGTGAAAATGAAGGATACAAAGATAATTCTCACATTCACTGTCCTATTAGATAAAGTTTACTTACTTAAAGAAAAATGAAAATGTGAAATGAGAGATTATAAAAATAGCACAGGCTACATAGTGAATAATTTTTACGAACACTGCCGATGCAGTGAGCTGACAAAAATTTTCAGTTTTCTCTGGGAGTCTTCATTTAGTAATGAAAAGAAAAAAAACGAAAATTTTACCCGGACAGTTTTTCATCTCCACATTTTGCTTTGGAAATATTATTTCTGATCAAGCTAGTAGTATATGTATTTATCTCATTGTGGAACCGTGTTTGTTAGTTTCGTTAAGCATCTTGATTTGTTAATTTGCTAATTTGATCTTCTCGAGTCGGAAACGAGTGCCAGCTTAGTTAATTCAATCACAAAAAGTCAATGTTATGGACAAATGTACAGAGGTGGAATTCCTTGACGGATTCCGGTTCTCATCGGAATAGGGAAGTTAAACTTTGATCAGTAATATTCCAACAAGTGGTCATCGATCAGGCGAAAGCCCTATAGATAGGCTCCGTTAGTCAGATGGTAAGGTCAAGCCTTTGGTGCCAACACGTGCCTAAATTCAAATGTTCACAGTACAGAGAGATTAAATAGATACATGAGCAAAGTAAGTGAAATTACCTGACAAAAAACAACTACCAGGCAAGCGACTTCATCTGTACGTGACCATTCAGTCATTCAACTCCCTTTGCAAGCTTTCTGTTGAGTAAGTAAAAAACAATGTGGACAATTGCACCAAAGTGAGCTAATCTTTTCACCATTTTATTCGTGCTTATGCTTCTTCTGGAGGACAAATTAATAGCCAACAAGCCGCATTTTCTTGGTACAGTGAATTTAGTAACAGGTCTACCCGATTGAAATGTGTTTTTCGCCCATTCAACTCCATATACCAAAAAGATACCTCCGCATGTAATGTCCGCTTTAACTCCACTTCGTGAAATATTCGGCTAAAACGTTTCAAAGTCTTATCTTTAAGTATCAGTATGCTTATTTCTTAGGTTTAATAACTGCCGAAATTAGCTTTAGACGTATTCCCCATAGATCTCACTACGTTTGAACGACTGGCAAATCATACCTCCAATGCCTGGTCTTAGATATTGCCTTCAGTTGTTCAGAATACTATTCTACATCCAGCACGTTTTCTGGTAACCGAGACAGACTTTCTCTCCCCGAATGTCTCCATTTTTCTCAACAACCTAGGTGTCCATATCAGGGTGATAGCAAACCGTTCATTTCTGAATGCTCTATCGACGACCACTTGGTCTCGGACGACAGGCATCACATGCTAGATATTTCATTCCATGTGTAAATTGGTCACGGTAGACTCGTATCATTTCCCTGAAGTGTCACGAATTAGACCGATGGATGGAACTGACTCGCACTATCCAGCGAAAAGGAAATAACGTCAGTAGGCTGTATTTCAAGGAGGAACGAAGGATGGAAATGTTGTCGGAGCATGTTATCTAGTATCTTGTTTAGCGTCCCTTCCTCCGCAGAACCAGAGATCCCGTATACCACTTACAGGCAAATTTCATCTGCAGTGATGCCACCAAATTTCCCGCTTCCTAAGCGACGTTTCATAGGTCTTTCATATAACTACTCCTCACCGACAATAACTGGGTTCAGAATTCAAGTTACGTAATTTTCAGTCCAGAAATATATACAATGGTAATTCGTCCTTTGGAAAAGATGAACCACCGTATCATGTATTAAGGTACAAACACGATATGACCAATGATAAACTTACGTCACAAAGGATATAGTTTACCAAAAGCACAACTTGAAAGCCTGTTTTCCACATCGGAGCCTTTTATTGCCACTCGACTGAGCACTAGGTGGTCTCCGTAGTATAATTCTGTACTGTGTAGCCAAAAGAATTCGTAGGTGGTAAGATTACATGCGGAACGGTGCGCTTAAGTAATATAAATGTTCAAGGACAGCGGCTGTCCAGGAGTCATGCAGATGAAACATAAACGATTGTTTCTGCGCAATGTATACAATCGTCTATTGTGTGGTTCGGCAATCAATCGCGGAGTATTCCAGTAATCGGTTCTACACAATCGATTACAACACGCAGCGAAACGAATCATCGAAACAACCGGATAGGCATGAGCAGGATTCATCACTTTTTCGCGGTAGACATTACAGAAGAAAAAAATTCAGCTAGAACTGAACCATCCTAATTGTGAGCTAAAATGTTAAAAAAGTGCATCCCATGAAACAAAATTCTGCTCTTCCTTCAAAGCCTGTTGTGAAATGTCACTGTGATGAATGAATCCAAGGGGGCTGAAACTGGCGCTGATGTTAGCTAGCACTTGGCTAGATATCAGCGTGTACATCCACTAATGATTCGCTAACAAGTGCGTGGATCCCTATACAAGCTTCTGTCTGAAGAACATGAATTGATATCAGCAAAATATACTCATTTGCACAGCAATCTGGTTTTCGACGAAAGATTGACCTAGAACTTAGCTGAAACTCTCATTTGTGATATTTTTAGGCAAATCAATGTGCTGTACCAGGCCGCCTGGTGTCTAATTTGGCACGATATTCAAGATATCGAGGCCGGGTGCACCACATTCAGTTGCTTAAAACATCATAAAGGATAGTTTCAGCTGGATTCCAGATGAGTAACACGTGAAAACCTTGACGGAAACTCGAGGACTGCGTCTACCTGATGAGCTCCAGGACGGGCAAAATCGGTCGTGGGATGTCAAAGAGTTTTCAGCAACCTTGTGAGCAGTGCATTACGTTTATACAATGTACTGATATCCTTTCGTTCAATAGTACCGTGAGCAGTGCATTACGTTTATACAATGTATTGATATCCTTTCGTTCAATAGTACTTTACCACGTCGGGTAACTATCACCAGCAAACAAATTTGAATATCCTTTAGAGGCTAGCCCTTGGTGATTTATTGGCACCGCCGCAGCAGACCGCTGAAAATTTTGGGGTTTCCAGTCTTCGTCTTCTGCACACAGAAGAAAAGGGTACACCGTATGTGATTCCTCTTGTGACACTTGGCTGTTTGCCGGGATATATAAATATTTGGGGTCATTTCCCTCGTTTGAGTGTCTACTCCTCTCCTAACTTGGGTAAAGTCAACTATGAAGGAGAAAAACGAACCTCGTGTTATCCTTTCTCCAGATGGATCATCAGACATATTCTGGCCGCAAACCCCATCAAATGGCATTCAATCAAATTAGGTTAGCCATGCTTCAGAATATTCAGGCAATGTGCTTAATGGATCTAGATAGACAGGTAGATAGACTCAATTGACTGAGGCATTTAGTCGGTCCGATACCTTGAAGGTCGACCAAGTATGCATCTTGCTGTCTGTATCAGTGGTCCACCTCCCGGGAAGTTCCTCTTCGGTAGTGTTATGGGCACTTCAGAGCTGTTGGACTACAGTGAAAACTTCAGCAAAGGGATTCTGGACAAACTACCCCTTCTGCATTGCAATAAAAAACATTTTATGCGGGATGATGTCATTCTTCAACCACGGTCCGTGTCCCGAATGTGGCTGATAGGCAAACCTACAGAAAACTATACGGTAGACATGGAACCCTATATACCACAACAGAACAACGAAACTGTATGCTCTGCCTATCTTCGTCACGTAGACAAGCACGTTCAGTTGCTTAGAAACATCATAAACGACAGATTCAGCTGGGTTTCAGGTGAGTCTCTCGCAAAACCAAAATTATTTGCAAACGAGTGTATTTCGCTAATTTCGTGCAATTTGGCTACAAGTAGCACATAAGGTTGACGGGAATTCGGGTACCACGCCTACCTCATAAGCGCCAAGAAGGGCGAAACCGGTCGTGGGGTGTCAAAGAATTATCAGCAACGTTACGAATAGTGTATTACGTCTATAAAGGTAGAGGAAACTTCGTTATCTCGAATTAATAGGTCATAGTGGAGCACGTGACATGATCGGACGGAAGGTAATATTTCGAAGACCAAACAGATGAAACAACGAGTGGATTTTTAACAACTCTTTTTACTGGATCTCTTTTTTGGATCAGAACTAACCGTGAAGAACGACCGCCTTGTATGATACAGCTGGAAATGTCCAGGGAGATACACGTATTTTAACGAGGAGCACGTGAATCTGAGGTTGAATATCGAATAACTATGGAATTCCTTGATGAATCACGTAGCCAGTCCAATCGGCCAAATTTCAAACATCTGCTCAGGACGACGCCGATGGTAATCAAGGAGGGTAAACTTATTTCACTGGTATATTCTACGGATTTATCTAATGGCAGAAGGTGTGTCCGCTACCTGAGAGGCATTACATGCCTGTCCAAAAGAATTGTTTCCATCGTACACCTGGTGAGCGTCCTCGTCTGAGGTAAGTGATCCATTGGGTTTGTCTGCGCTGAATTCCAACATGTCAGGCTGTTCCAGAATCATAGCTCATTTAACATTCGAAAAGCAGACAACATAATCAAAGCCTTTAGCAAATTCTTGCAGCTTCAAGAGCACCAATATGGAAAATGAAATTAATGTTTCTTTGCAATGCATATAATGCCCCGCCGGGTGACTTGGAGAATTTCGGGAGTTTCACCAGATCACTGGGAACTTAACACCAAATTTAGGACCACTTTGTTCTAACGTTGAATCGAGGACGCAGTGTGCATTTGTACAACTTGAGCTACCACGTTGATATGTGCTGAATTACCGAAGTCCATACTTTTAGCAGTAATTATAAACCACTATCCAAAATCAAATAGGGGTGGGGATTAACTTACTGAGACTTACTGATGGCCTGTGACAGATTGAATTACTGTCTTCTGCAAAGTTATCACTCATGGCGTAATGAAACAGTGACGTTCATGACCGTGATAACAACAAAGGCTAATTGAATGGTCTAATCACGAATCGCACAAATCGTCTCAGGTTGTATGCATTTAACCAAATTAAAGTGGCATATTGGTTTAATGAAACTACGTCGCTTGTCAGAACGTCTACACATTCATACTTTCCAAATTTTATGACAGGCACTACTACGGCAGTTTTTTCATGCAGTCAACTCTCCAGGGGCAAGTGCGTCCTCGAAGTGCATAGGTTTCCCAAACCTCTTACTGTGGAACTAGGTCACTTTCCGCGAACTATGTTTGGGGCGCGTTGAATTCACAGGCGAAAGGAATAACCATAGCATAGTTCTTATGGCAATAAATAACCCGGTTTGTCTAGATTCTTGGCTCATAGGCACAATGTGTTTGGTATGCTGGATAAGCCCTTTGACCTCTATTGGTTCACCAGACACAGCAAGCGACTGCTGAAGGTCTGACGTGTGAGTGGTCGATGGTTTGTCATCACTAACGATCTTCTACGAGGGTTATCTAACTGAACAGAGGTCCGATATGTACGATCGAGGTAGTAAGTGAACCGAATGTACTGCAAGTTCTCTGAATACTATACTCTCCGTAACGTCCAGGCGAAGGAGCATTTCCATGTAACGAGACGATTATTTAGATGTATATCCATCTACACACTGAGGAAAGTTCCGACATGTCAGCATCGGTCGGATTAGTATATTCCCATACGTGGCCAACGTGGTGAATCCTAATCACAGAAATACTGTATGGACAAGAGAACTTAAGAGATATCATCCCAGTCTTCTGGTGACACTTGAAAAGCTTATCCGTGAAGATACCAGTCTCATCTTGAGTTGTATAGTTTTTCACTTCCCCGATTTGGTCGATCTTTGGGAGAACTGGTGAGTTCGAGTATGGTTTCTGCTATTCCATCAGCTGATTCTGTCGCCGAAAACTTGTGTAAAATATCAAGGCGGAAAACAGTTTTGACCTCATAACCTTAGACAAACTGAGGAGTTCTGTATTCATGGTTTTTGTTTCGGGTGGTGAACTATCACGTGAGTACCGCAAGTCAAAAGGTGTTTATCAATGATCGTCTTCTTGTGCGTAGGTGGAGAATCTGTTTTGGAAAATCAATCAAAATCACTCCAGGGAAATCTGTTTGTTACCAAAAAAACACAGTATTTTAGTAGGTTAAAAACAGTGTAGTACGTTTTTTCTGATGGTCATGGGAACTATTATTCGTTGATATTGGTCTAAGTTGCTTTCAGACTGTTAAGTGTTAGCATCATATCAGATTTCCTCTTGCCCAGTAACCACACAGAATGCGCCATAGTGAGAACATAAGCTGTCTATTCAGCCTTCAGCTATAGCAACTGGGAGATCTGAGCTGAATTCTAACCACCAACTGTCCTGTCAAAGTTCATGTTTTAACCACCAAACCGTCTTGAACTACACAATAATAACCCTGAAGGGTACAACCAGTCGATTTGTAGGAGTAAAAAGATCCTCCGCAACCGGTCCCTCAACAAATACTTTTTGACTTTCGGACCGTGGCAAATAACTCCTGGCAAATGCACAATCGATGGCTCAAATAGTTCGTTGAATATGACACCGCCGAGAATTTGGGTCCAGCGCTGGGTTTCAGTAATGCTTTCGGGGAGAGGTGAATATTTAGATACAGGACTATGGTCGGCTGCAGCTGTACGCAGAGTATGACCTTAAGTAGTCGCTTAAGCTTGTGAGAGCTGCACTAATAACCTGGTTCCTGACAAGAATGCAGGAAAAATTCAGTCCGGTTTTCCAAACATGGATTATTTATAACAACACGTTGGTTCGGGCTGTCACGCTATTTGGGTGCCGATCAAGCGAGCTGGAGAAAAAATTCAACTGATGTCCACAGAGTGAGAAAATGAAAAAAATGGTTCAGCTGCAGCATCCTATCAGTGCCTAGCTTCCATTTCATCCGGGGACGAGATGGCTCAGCGGTTAGAGTGCGAATTTACTGTCCGAAAGGTCGTGGTTCGAACCCGACCTCTGCTTTTCAACTCCCTCTGTCTAGACTTGGGTAACCTGGCAGTATACCAGCCCTCGTGCTTCCTTCGGGTTGCATGGCAGCTGGGCATCGAAAGGACATTAGAACTGAAGGATCATCTGATTATTATCTTGCCAGTTCATCCTAAGGAAGCAAGAGCGCCGAGACACTACCAGGTTGCCCAAGCCTACACAGTAGCGGTCGAGATGTGGAGGTTGGATTCGAACCATGGACCTCCCAGCTAATTAGTTAAAGCACTGAGCCATCTCTAGCTCAGAGTGATACAAAAATATAAACAAAATAGTGGGTAAAATGCAAAAGATAAAGGAGTGGATAAAATAATATCCACTGTCCTCAAAGAGGCCTGAGCTGAATGAAAACAGAAGGGTTGCTTTTAATTGTTATTGTGGACTTCATTTGTACTAGTACCATATGGAGAGATTCAATCACTTATAGAGACGAAAAGCGGCCAAGTTTAGGACTATAATGGCCAAGAAAGTTGAACAGGAAATGTGATAACGGTCAACCCGGGAGGACATCCTTTTTTCGTGATGAGGTCGGGAGAATATGAACCGTAAACGTGCCACGTGGCGGCCATCTCTGGCAAATCTGTGAAGTAATGGCACCACTAAAGATCACCGCAATCGGTGTTTCTGTCTGAGACGATAATAACTGTTGTTGCGGGGACGTCCAAATTTTCGAGTGGAGAAAAGATCAATGGACTCACGGAAAGGATGGACGCTGAGTGATTTCCACAATGATGTCTCTCAGTACCTCAGGATCAATGGTCATCAGTCAGATATTCAGATGTTTTCCACATTGCTCTAGTGCCCTTTTGGAAGTCAGAACGACGATTGGGACCACTCTGCAGGCATTTCTCTTAACTTCCAAAAATAACGCATGACTTGTATCAGGTAGCTAGCAAGTGTCCTTTTCCATCCTCAAAATGAACAGCAGGCATAACATCTGGACCCTTTCGTAAGTTTGGTCTCGTTCAGGACTTTACCTTCGGTCGGAGTTAGGCAGTTTAGATCTCACTGGAAAGTAACCGCGATGTGTACCGATGTTTTGGTTTTAGGACGGACAAAATTTTTTTTACAGTCTTCTGCTCATCATATCAAATGATGACGCCATAGATCCGTCGTTCTCCTTAATGCCCTCATTTCCTGGAAGTCCTTGCGGTCAGATATTGCGGAGAAACATCATCCGGCTGTTTCCAACCGTTGCTACCTCCCAACTGTCACTTCAGTTGCTTCCGAGCACTTTTGAGGCTTATAGCCAATCTTCGCTTTAAGGGTCTTCAAGCTTTACCGCGGTATTCACCTGGAGGTATGGATTTTACTGAGTGTCTACCTGAGTTAAATCCCGGTTTAGGTTTAAAATGCGTTCTTTCGAAAGCTCAGTCTGGTTCAACCCGTACCTATCGTCACTCATAATTTGGTCGTCCTGTTAGGTTCGTAACCGAGTACAGTCTACTGCCTGTTGCGACTTTGAGAGACTTGAAGTTAAGCACGCTAGTAGTTTCCCTGACGGACTTAAGGAATCGAACCACGAAGGACGCCCGAACCAGGGCACGGTCCGAGGCTGCACAAATGTCCTAAATTTAAGGACAATTCAACTACACGATTGGCAACAATAGCTGATCGCTCTGGTTGATCTGAGTACCAGGTTGGTTGTGATTTGTAGGACTACATGACTACATGCGCCCGTTTTTTTAGTGTCATAGTCGCGTTCAACATTGGTGATTGGCACACAACTGTATATAGCAATCACAACTGTTACGGAGGAATCCTCAAATAATGCATTGCTAAGACTTCTTACGTTTATCAATTCATTCCTTAAATGTGTACTTCGTCTAAGAACGTACCAATAAAAGTTAACTTTGAGGGCCTCAGTGCTGCAGTTGGTTGGGGTATATATGCAGAGAAAAGTCCCTAATTAAGTTAATGAACAAGTTACAGTCTCCAGCTGGTGGTTGGCATTCTAAAAGACCCACCTAATGAGTGCTTAAGTTCCCGGTTTTCCCTCTGGGGAGGCGGTAATTGAAAATCCGACAGTGAGTACTGGTTAGTGCTTTCACACTTCGTTACAGGTCATACTGTCCACTCCCCGGTTGCTTCCAATCAGCCTAGGGTGCTACACAAGCCGGATTACCATGTCAGTGTCGCACCTTTTGGTTGATACCAAATCAGACCTGTACATTTCTGCTTCAGACCATAGCCATGAGATAGCTTCCTGCGTATAAACACAGATGTTGTCAAATGACACGACAATAAAGCGCGCACTGAACCTAGTTGGAACGGTCGAATGTCAAATCATCCGTGATTTAATAATGCAAGTTGTCTTAGCAGAAAAAGCTGTACATGGCCTTCAGGTAAGTAGTCCCATCAAGAGAACGATCAGACATACTTACAAATGCCCACAGGAACGTGCAGCCAAATTTCACGTACGTTCTAGAGGTGACCAGACTGCGCATTTTCGCGAAACGTGCGCTAATCTCTGCACTAGCCTTTAAAAGGGGTCACATTCCCCTGATGGGACATTAAGTTGCTGAAAACTCTTCGACGGTCCAATACCAGTTTGCTTTTCTTGGGATTCATGATGTGGGCGCAGTCCCCTCAATTTCCATCCACCTTAAGTTCTCATTGATCACTGTAATTAATTGACGAAAAAATTAAGACTCAAATGAATATCTCCTTTATGGTGTTATTTATTTTTGTGGCTTATTCAACCCAAGTTATCCAACAATCTCCAAAAATGAATACCTGGGTGTTTCATGAAGTTCGCGGCTTCCGCCCACGTTGTGCTTCGTTCAGCTGTAACACCCTCCCGGTGCCTAGCTACCATGCCACCCGAAGGAAGCACGAGGGCTGAGATACTGTCAGGTTGCCCAAGCCTAGACAGGTGAAGTCGAGAGGCAGAGATGGGGTTCGAACCACGGACCTGCCGGTCATTAAATTCGCGCTCTAACCACTTGAGCCATCTCGCTTGGTTGATCACTTATTATTTTTTGCAACGGAATCAGCTTTTCTCTGGAGCCCACGAGGGGAAATTTAAGAAATCAAACATATACTGAAGAATTATATTAATCAAACACAAGGTAAATAAGAGCAAGTTGCAGAAGTTATGTATAAAAAGGTTTGATGTAGGAAAAATATCTAGTCAGTGCTGAAACAAGAGAAACTCATTATCAATGAAAGAAAAGAATAAGCAGTGTGCCTGGGAGCGAAGCAGGTTTTTCCTCCGGAATGGAGAATCATAAGAAAGACAAAATCGATGCGTAAGCTGACACAAGAGTGATATGTTACGTTACTTTGTTGGCTTGTGCATATTAGTACGGATGAGTTGCCGGGCCTGTTCTAAAAGTTTGTCACACAGAGCCTTCGCAGCGGCTGTATTGGGTTCCACCAGTTTAGCCTGTGAATGAAGCCATTGTTGAGCTTTGCGAACGACCAGTTCCCACTCAACCTTGGACTCGGAGTGTCGGAGTTCAAAATAAGCAATCACGAGCATTGTGATCCAAGCGCTATCTGACAAATCATTCTGGGATGATGTTTGCCCTAAAAAGGAAGCAAATATGTTAACTTCAAGCGGTTTCATTAACACCATCCAACACAGTGCATCAAAAGTGCGTCCAGCCGTCCCTGTCAAGTATCCAAAACTCTTCATCAGTGGAATTCTAAACCACATACATTATACAAGTATGAGGGAGGGTGGTTGGTTGTGAACCTGTTCCGTAAATTCTGCAATTCAGTTACGAACGTTTCGAAAAATTCACCCAGAAGTGGGTCGACGAAATTTGCTGCAAAATTCCATAAACCATTAACCAAGCTCATGCCAATTTGGTTCTCACGGGACACACATGAACCCACGTTAATCTCTCGTCTGTGATGTCCTCCAACTGAATGTACTGAACAAAAGTCATCTCATTTTTCAGTTGGTAAGATATTCGAGATATCGCAGTATATTTTCAAATGGGAAACTATTCACAAGGTTGCTGAAAAGTATCTCGACCGGAGTCGCCCTTCCTGGGGTCGCCGTCCGCCAACATTACGTTCTCCTGGAACCCAAATTGTACAAAATTCGACAAATATACTTATATGCACAGCATTTCGCCTTTAACCTCAGACCCAGCTGAATCTCTCGTTTGTGATGGAAACTCAGGGATTGCGCCTAAATATTTACCAAATATGTTACCAACAAGCAGGAACACTACCAATAGGGAGTCGCGCTCGTACGCAAGCGAATGAAGCACGGTTCAAACGGACCAATAAGACAGCAATGTGTGCAACTTCAAACTGGGGATCAGTTTGCAATTCGTAAACAAATCGGGCGCTAGGCCGGACTAATCTGCTGGGCCATCGTCATCATCATCATCACAGACAGCAACATCAGTGTTGACACTGATGCTTCACTGCCGTACAACCATAAAGTTCATCTAATTATAAATAAAGCCTTACAATGAAAAGGAGAGAAAAATAATGGGTGAGGGAGGAGACCTAGTGCTGGCCTATGTCAAGCATTCTGAGGTGCGCACACCCCCAAGTGCCCAATCAGACAGTCTGGGAAGTAACTGACAACACGAAAGCCATTGACATCGGTTAGCCACCACTTCTTGCAATGTATTTAGCCAAGCGCAGGCGGGACCCCATCCAAAGAGGTGTACAAAACCAACAACACCCAAACTCTTCGTAATCTCTTTCACACCCTTCTGCCAAGTCATACATTATCCACCTCGCCGTTTGCGCAGTCTGAAGGAGGCATGGAGAACAACACTCGTCCCGGTAGGCAGTGTTTCGCCATGCGTACCACATGGCCTAGCGACCGCAGTTGATGGTGCTGAATGGTTTCCGTGAGTGAAGTACTTGCTGCACAATCAAATACCCGTTTTCTAATGCCCTCGTTACTAATCCATTGATGCCATCCAAAAACCAGCAACGTTTCCGAGGCATCGGTGGTCGAAAACCTGAAGAGACCTCTCATCATCAGCAGAAAGTTTGTGTCACACAGAGCCATACTTGCGTGTGTGATGGGGTCAAGAGTTATGTTGAACCAGTCTCACTTTAACTCTAGATCGTCCCTGGTCCGGGTTTGAGATGTTAAACTGGATGGGGCTGTGTGCTCACTCAGTGACTATACCCGGCACAATATAATGTCACAATGTCAAGAAACTGCTAATGCATTTCGGTTTTTTGGTCCCAACGGTTATGAAGGTATTAGAATGCATCCGACGGCTGAACGATTACCACCTGATGGAGGGGTGAATCAGTCAAAACGCAATCCGGCTACGGCAGTGCGGGCAAAGAAAAAGCATACGCGAACATAACAAAGCGAAATTGATATTTGGGAACTTTCCCAGATAATCGTTCAGCTATAACACCCTTTCGTTACCTAACCGCCATGCCAAATACTGTCAGGTTGCCCAAGCCTAGACAAGGGAAGTCTGGAGGCAAAGGTCGGGTTCGAATCACGGACCTTGCGGTCAGTAAATTCGAGCTCTAACCGCTGAGCCATCCCGCCCCTTTCCCAAGTAACGAATTTAAAATGCGTCACTCCGTCGGTGGTGTACCTCCTAAAATGATACCAATCCTGTGCGATCCTAAGATAGGTTGAGTTGCTTTTCGCTTCTCCGAAGTAACGATATGGCAAAATTAGGTTGGGTGCTTACTAAGTTGTAGTAGGAAGGTAGTGTGCCGTGCTCGCACGTTGCTGATCCGATCATTGCGTGTGTACGTGCCCGAGTTGCCAGAACGCCAACCACTGCGACTCGGGCCAAGTAAAGATAGTGGTCAACCTTAGTATTTAGTTAACAAGGCAAGATAGGCAAAATGCCGGTCGAATGTCAGATCAAAGAAAAGCCGCACGTCAGTGACTTTAGAAAGTGAAGCAAAACAAAGTAGTCCAGGGATAGGGATATCAGTCAAATATTGCAAGCGAAAGTGATTGGTGTATGGTCAAAACCACAGTGAAGCTAATGAAACATACGCAACCAACACGAAACAAACCATTTTCGAATTTGAACGTGACGTTTAGAAGGAGACCTAAATTGTTTATTTGCTGCACAGTTTAAAGGGGTGCGAAAGCTCTAACTACGACAATCTCAATGATTCTACCGTCCTACTTTGCCGTAACTAGACTGATATGCATAGTATCGAGCAAAAAGTAGCGAGGCGAACATATGAGTACACTTAATAAATCTATACCTCGGAAGATGATATCAGACAGACAAGTACTTACATGTCTTGGGTTTCTCTTTGCGCACCATCCCAGCATCAATCTCCAACAAAGCCACAACGTCATCCACTAGTGGCCAAGACCCTGAGAATTGTTGTAGTTTTACAAGTTTTACTATTGAATCCTCTTGTCTCTCAACGGCCTCCTCCGTAGATCGAGAGTACACTGGAATATATTTGGATGGAGCTTTAAAAAGCGAGCCCATGTACGAAAAATGCAAGCGGAAGATTCATTACTTCAAATACTGACCAGTAACAGAGACTGCTCGACCCTACAAGGAACTGTGAACCGGTGTGTTGGAAACTAACCACGACCAGGTTATGTGACCCAATTTTTTCAAGCATGCTTTTCATAAGTGAACTCTGGAGCACGAATTTCACAAGGGCACGAGGGCTGAGATAGTGCTGGGTAGCACAAGTCTAGAAAGCTGCAATCGAAAAGCCGGGGTTATAGTTAAACCATAGGCCTTCAGGAGTGGTACTTGGCACCCTGTCCTGGCTGAGTGAAAGATCGTTATAATTCAAAATCCAATATAATCATATTGCTGGTATTGAACAGTCAGTTAGTCACTCTCCTCACAAACTGTGCACCCAAGCGCAGCGGTTCTAACTGCTATTTTTACGTTCACCGAAGAGGAAGATAAGGAATAGGAGTAAGACGTGCGAGATACTGGCCTAATGTGTATATTGACGAAAAATGGACTGTTTGTCCAGAATGGTGGGAAGTGGGAGCTACGCACTGAAGATGATAGCTTTGTTGCGGGGCCTTCACTGGCCGTGTGACAATCATATCTATCAAGGTCACTAAACACATCTCGGAGTTCCATCATCCGGGGAGATGGCAGTTACCAACGCGAGTAAATTGAATGGTGAGGACTTTCATGCTTCGTTGCCAAATCATGAACTGAACGCCTCTGGGTAGTCTCCATCCGATACAAGACTGGATACAAGAGGACTCTACGAGGCAAACGGCACTCTGGCATACAAAGCACACGGCCTTACCTTTAAAGTTCTTAAAATGGACCCGACATGGATCATGACTCTATGTGGGATTAAGAGGAGCTAAGTGGCATTCAATCGTACTGAATGCAGCTGAACTAACTACACGTTCAATTTCGGAAACCCACATTGAAGGTCGATCTAGTCAAGGAAACGCTGTGGACGGCCGCGTTCGCATCCCAAAATACTAAAATCAGGATAGCGTTTCTGACAGGCTGATAAAGTTACCTCTTGAAGGGGCGGTTTCAGAAATGTACTTCTCGAGAATGCGAGAGCTAGAGAGAACCAAACATTCATCAGAAATGAAATTCTTGTACGGTAAAAGAACGGTTTTTCGTCGGGTCCATCAAATTCCTCATAAAGGTCCTTATAAAGGCCCCCAGCCTACTTATGGTACCGATGCTCTTCTGGTAATAGGCAACCAGATAAGAGCCACACAAGGATGGATTTAAAGTGACGGACACGAAAACAGTTGACACTTCATGCAGTGGGAATCCATCTACGGATTCTATGAAAGGGACGAAAGACACCACTAATAAACAGTCCTTTGCCAGATCGAAGTAGGAACACCGATCGAGGTTTAAAGTTGAGGGATTATGATGGATACAAGGGGTGAAAAACAACCCTCAGAACTGCAACAAAGTGAATCAAACAAAGTGAATCCCGACCTAAAGCTGCTGTGAATCACTTCAAGGGGGAAGATGAAATGTTCATCATAATGTGATTAGCCTTCAAATTGGCTGTTTGGAGAAGATCGATAAACAAACATGTCAAGAACAGTGGGATATTTGTGAAGCCATATTCGTCCAACATCTATCCCAGCTGGATCAGATGATTTTGCTTTTCAGAAGCATCCACATTTTACCCTCCTCGTGAAATTCAGCCCTCCACAACGGAGACGTGTGCTGTCCGTCTACGGGTGTTTGTTCCTTACACTGCATGATATGATACTGCCATCGCTTAAACTGTCAATTTATTACGGGATAGTGATTGACAAGGACCAAACCTCACGGTTGTCTGTTTGAAGTCCCCAGCGGCGTATAAAGTCGATTATGAAAAACGTCGCCCCAGTTTTCATTCCGCGCAAAAACAGACAGCTTTGATCGGATCTAGCTTAGATATGTTCAATAACCTTTTATTTACCTTTCTTATCACAGCTGGGGTGTGCTTGGTGGGATAAACCGGACTTACGCGCCATGAATCCTCCAGGAGCGACATTTGGAGAGTCGCATCAGCACACCTTCCAGTTCATAATAGTTGCTGAATGATGTGCGTGAATTTCGGGTAAAAGGTGCACATATGCATCATCCTAAAACGCTAACTTACACAATCTGAAATCCAAACTTCTCCCTCATACATACCTCTACACGTAGTGAACAGTCATACCCAGCGACCCGAGACGGAACAGTACCATAAACTGTCGGTCCGTTGCTATATGCTACATTGATGGACCTTGTAATAAACGAATTTCTGTGGGACTGAAAAAAACCAAAGGCTGGAGTTTGATTACCTCAAAACTGCCAAAGCGATGCCGATCAACGAACATCCCACGTATCGTTCTTGTCCATTTTTTTCTAGCTACTCTATGGGAAGACCTTGGGCTCGTGCTTATTGTAGCCTAATTGCACGATAAAATCAGTTCAAATTATTCGGCAAAGGAACAAATTCCCCCATTAAGGTCCGCTAGTCCAAAATGCAATTTTATGCATGCCGAAATAAACACCCCTGTGGGAATCAGTGAAGGAAACGAGACTGGCTCTATGAAATACTCAACGCAACCCTCAGACAAGATACCGCGAAAAACTGTTACAACCAGTTGTCGATCCTACCCATTGAGGTAAATCTCAGTCGGAAGTTTCTCAAGAGACCATGAGTGAATGCTTCGAACGAGCGGCTATCAATGACGTTCCGGCGTTTCTAAAGTAAACAAAATGATACGAATAAGCGTTCCCGCTAGAACAGACCGGGCCCACCATACAGGCCAATCAGTCATCTCAAAAGAATGTGTACTCCAACAGTACTTTTCCTGTCATAACAAGTTACCACTCAGTACTTTTCCTGTCATAACAAGTTACCAGACCGATAAGATGTAAACAACCTGTACTGTCTACTATCAACGGTACATTCATTGGTCCTCTAATCAATAATGTGAGAAAAGCCTAAACATGTATATCTACCCGCAAAACCTTAGCCCAAAATTCGTTGACGTATTAAGTCCGTAGGTCTTGTGCTCGAAGTAAATAGTTTCCACCTCCAAAGTGGTCCTCCCCAAATTACCGTCCACTGGGATTCGTCTAATGAAACTTGTGTAGCTATCAACATGTCACTTGCATTTACATTTTCAGATGAACGGAGATTTCGCATTTCGGTTTTACTGACTCCCACACGCCAATGGTCCATCATATGAATTTCCCCTTGGGGGTTGATGTTACAATCTTACCAGTAATCTATAGGACCGTACAGTTAAACCGCGTGTAAACTTGGACAGGTGCCAATTACACCTTATTAGGTCACAGAACCCTCGGATGGGAAAGTGCTCCTTGTTTGCTGCTGAATACAACTACTGAAAGCAAGTAAACCTTAGATGCCGGATGGTTAGACTCATAGTAGGCTGGATTTAAAGGGGTGACTGGATCACACAAGAAAGCCGCTTCGGTATGACCCAAGGGCCAGAAATTGAAGGCACATGTTGTACGGCGTTACAGAGTAGCAGAAAGCACCGGAACAGATAGCGGTTCAATTCCCAGCTCGAATGTGCATCTCATCTCCAGATGAACTTTAGGTGAAACTTGTTATCAAGTTTGAGATCACCTGGGAGTTTGTTCTGTTGGTCGATGCATGACCGATGTGAGTCGCTTTCGTGCCGTCCGTTTCTTTTCGAATTGTCTTCTTGAGTGCTTGGAGGTGTAGGCATCCCAGGAATGCTTGCAATAGGTCAGCACTAGATCCTCTCCCACACTAAATTTCCTCCCTTCCTTTTACGCTAAAGCTCTAAAGATAATTTGATAAACTTTGTGGTGTCAGCATTGATGCAGCTGTATCTGATGATGGTGATCATACTGTTCATACACAGTGCACTAACTCTAAGTATAATACAGTCACGTGGATTGGTAAAAAAGCGAGGTTCGCCGGTCACGACGAAGATGAGGGGAAAACCTCTGGCTGTTGGTAATATTTCGTTTCAGTCGAATACAAAAGATCCTTCAATTAACTCTCACAATCCAACTAAGCATGACATACAAACACTATGTGAACAAAATTGGCGTACGCATAATACTACATTGACCCATAGACTTACGGCAACGCGGAACAGGCATTGCGAGACCTGAAAAGACAAGCAAAGAAACGATACCCATATTAAATGAGAAAAACGACACATACAACTCCAGAGCGTCAGAGAAGTATTTTGTGCTGTAAAAGACTAAAACCATATTGTTGGCATGAAAAATAAGTGACCTTGCGTTGATCGGTTTGTTGCTCCTATTCAGGTATGTCCAACAGGTACACATTCTACTTTCGTAACGATTCAAGTAACCACATACCTGTAGCCTTCACTAGCTGAAGTGAAAATTTTCAGCAAACCCCGACAAAACTTGCAAAAGCACCAGAATACCACTGAGAGTTCAACGCCAAGTGCGAGCGACAACTAAACCCGTACGCCTCACAATATCGAAAGGATATTGTGATAGCTCTCTAGCAGTTCATCGTAACAGTAAAGTAGGCATAGTTCGATGCTATAATTTCCTTGCATTTTCGGTCATATAGGTGCCTATCAAGGTAAGCAGCATAAAAAGTCATGCAAGACAACTTGTGCTGCGACACGATCAGATGAAAAATTCCATTTCATTCCTACAGACGAGAAACAGTCCACGCATTATAGTCAATCTGTCAAGAAATAGAGTGCCATATCCATCAGGGAAGGGGCTAATACTGTTTTCCTAAGAAACAATAATGAACGAGCCTGGAAAGATATAGGAAACAATACGACTTATTCCCTGATGAGGTGAAACCTAAGCTACGTGAGTCACGAAGTGTCAAGAAACTTTCATAAGAAACAATGCTAAATATCCAGTCGCAGGAACCGACACAGTGGTTTCTGAACAAAAATATTCACGTCATCCGAGTAAGGAATAGGACTTACAGGCCATCTTCATGCGTGGAGCTAAGGCGAAAAAATATATATGTCATTTCGAGAGTGCTAAATGCTCAGGAGTGGGAAGGTGTTCAGACATACACAAAACAGTGATTAAAGAACTTCACAAAGTGGTTTGACATATCACTTATAAGTCCTTTTGACTTAACAAAAGAAAAATCTGGCAGACTGTAGTTTTGGATACGAATGACAAAGGATACTATTTGCCCAAGTTGCAATAAAAAATGACGACCTATTCCTAAATGAATTGTTCACCTCCCGGCCATTTTCGTCGCATGAGGACTAAGATATCGCCAAGACGTTCACACCTAGATGGTAAAAAGCGGAGGGAGAGAGGTAGATATGACCAATGGACCTAGAGGTACGGAGTTCGCGCCCCCAGCTCTGGGATAGCTCAACCTCTGATATACGTTTCTAGACCAATATACTCTAGTTTACGGAGGAAATGAACTGGCAGTTCAGTCACGCCGGATGCACATGTACCAAGTCGAAGCTTAACACAGAAATAGTGAGGGAGGCATCCCGGATAAAACCAGTGTACGGTGGTGACGAAAGAATGCTGGAGATGAAATAAGCACTATTTCGCGCGAATACAAGATTTCGAATTCAGAGTACCATCTGACCAACAATTAGTTACGAGTATAAACGACGTACATAGAACAAACATAAGTGAATCCGCCCACGTCTCTTTGCAGTCATCGGCACAACATGCAAGGTAGTGGATAACCAAATGAAGTATCTCAAAAGTAATATTTATCAGAACATCCAAACTGTAATTCGAACTGAAACTTACCTCCAGACATCAATAGACTGAAACAAATAACGAGTGAATCACAATGATTAAGAATATCTGAAATCATGCAGTGACTCCCGTATACGTCTCACTAACGAAGTTTAAGAGTCAAACATCTATTTTAAGGGTAAATGTCTGTCATCTTACAAAAACAACAATAAGAAAAACAAAGACTTGTTGAGAAGCCGTTTCCTCCTGATTGGGGATTCATCGGGAGAGTGAACTTGACGCGATGGACACGTGATTGACTCAAAGGTATCGGATAACTAGTACGTAAAATCATATTTCGTAGACTCGTATACCTCCCAAAAACTGGATAGTGTGTGGGAATCCAGAGGGCGCCGAGGGTGCACCAAAAGCCATTTTTTTAGATATAGCTACTCAGAGCCTTTCCAGTAGTCTACTTTAAACGTCTGAAAAGAGATGTACATGTTGGGCTGAGATGACGAGCTGCCGAACCATCAGTGTTCACATCAGTAACTGTATGCATGTGTGTTTAGGATATGGCAGGCTACAAGTGATGAGTGGTTAATAATCGAAATCTTGTATGCTACCGCTGGTGTTGACCACGTCCCAGTAGTGACTTAAGCTCTCCGCAACGAGCCTGGTAGATATTCGCTACCTTGC
This sequence comes from Clonorchis sinensis, assembly GCA_003604175.2. Lineage (NCBI taxonomy): Eukaryota > Metazoa > Platyhelminthes > Trematoda > Opisthorchiida > Opisthorchiidae > Clonorchis > Clonorchis sinensis. The sequence goes on from CM030369.1 coordinate 78,071,533, forward strand.
GACTTCCACATATGGTTAAACCAAACATACGTCCGTCTTCGTGACCACACCTATTCAAGCAGTATACTGGTGGCACACAGAAGAACGTTTTGGGGGTATCACCAGGCATAGTAGATAGGAACACCGACCGTCAGCAGCAATGAACATCGTATCAAAAGAGGTGGTGCTGTAACCGAGATGCTGGGGGATTAACCGAGCAGTTCTGAGTTTGATTGTATTCATTGTGTCTGAATTTGGACTAGGGAAGTCCTTAAGGGAAAAAACGATTCTGAAGTTCTTAAAGTCATGCGTCAACCTTGTCAACGATTCGAGCAACCAATAATGTGAATGTCACCAAGAGACCTATAGAGGTACCCACTAGTTGCACGTTTGCACTCATCTTTTGAAAACGACCAATCAGACTGAAGGCGTATCAGAGCGCAGCTCCGAGGGGGAACCTGCGGCGTGAAACAGGCCAGAAATAACAGATAGGACATATGAACACGGCTAGGGGAAACAGAGAGAATAGTTTTGCTTTGGTACACTTTCGAAGCACAGCCGTCCTGTAACTCATGATCATCATAGAGGTTGAAATACTGACTTGCCGCCCAGACCTGAACAGATTTTCGCGTTGGATTGGAACCAGGATCAGTAGCTCAGGCGTTATTAACGACAACAGTGCCTGCACGTTTTCATGAGAGTAATGAGTTACCGGTAGAAAGCCGCCAGGACCCAATAAAGTCGACACAACGCGGACAACTTTACATCACACAACAGACCGAGATAATGAATGTAGAAGGGGTAACTTACCGATTGGTTGCATGTTCCGCTTCTGTGTATGGCTTCACAACAAATGCCTCATCTAAAACGTTAGAAGAAGTGGATTAAAAGTAGATTAACCCAGTGAAAAGAAACAATCCCCTGAGGGATAGATTCTTTGAAAGTCATGTGGTGAACCGGAAGCAAGTGTATCAGATCACGTAAAAACTACACGAAAAGGTGAGATTCCGGGGGTTCGTTTTTAAGAAAAACAGCACAACCCATACCGAATGCAATATATATATATATATATATATATATATATATATATATATATATATGAATGAGAGGCAAAACCTCACGCGCGCAGTCGTCGAAAAAATAGGTTCGTCCCGAAAAATGCATTGCTACAACGATCAAACTTAAAGCCTGAACCGCATAATGTTGTCGACATCTAACTTAAGTGTGCGGGGATGGGTGTCGAATTTGCATTCAAATTCCGAAGCAACCATACCAGTCAAGGAAACCTCTGGAGTGGAAAAAACGCCAAACTGAATTTAGGAAACCACGCTAAGCTCAAGGGTCATATTTCGCATAAATGAAGTCATGTGGATCTAGCACAGCAAGGAGGGCACTGATTCGTCGGTTAAGGGACGAAACAACAGTTTGAGGAGAAATATGACAGAGGAATATGATTGAGATTAGTAAACGGGGAATTCCGTGGAGCAATTCAACGCATGATTGACGACAACAAAAATCACGCCGAAACCATGAATAATATCGATTAGCCAATCGAAGTGGAAAGTAATGAGGTAGCTAAACTGGAAATGAACCAAAACCAAACAATAGCATGAACTGAAAACCGTTTTTTCTCCATTTAGTGGATGTCCTTGGAATAGCAGTAGCAGTAGAATGATGACTTACAAGAGTAAATTTATTTTTGTTAACCACCAGCCACTGTCGAACGATCCCCTTTAGCAGTGCCAAGTGTGTGATTAAAAGCATGAATTCTGAAAGAATGCTTTCGAGAGAACGACCTTACCACATCGCAGAAGTGTTTTTTTCGGGGGGGGATAGGGTGTGATGAAGATAATGAGCTATCGCAAAGGCAAACTCGATTCAGACGGCATCGATATGTAAGAAGTTAGTGAGAGGTTTCAAGATTAGGGATTCATCAAGTCAGTCAACTAAAAAAGCAGCCCTGTCTACCAAGACCCAACTTACTGCGCGTAACTGGATCCACACCGATAAACGAAGTGAGAGGACACACCACGTTGAACATACAAGAGACCTGTTCAATTTGCTTGCGAATGGAATCCTGTTCTTTGTTTCCCTCGGTCATTTGTAACCCCTTCAACTGGTCTCCTAACTGATTGAGTAAGCATTTCGCAGCCAGCCGATGCAACGGAGAATTTTTATGGCTTGACAATAACCTGGTTCCGGCGGCAACGGATATCGGTATTCGTACAGTATGTTGATCACCCATGACGTCAAAACTCAACTCCAAATCTCCGGTGAGTTCTGTTGGTTCTGTGAAAAGAAAGCGAATAGAGGGAGATGCAATCCGAAACGACTGTGTGGACAGTCAACTATAGTAACCAGATGCAACATCAGTGTTGGTTATCGACGGAAAAGACTCCACCTAGGATCCTATGGTGCTTAAACCTCTAAAAACATTTGTGAAAAGGAGCGATCCTGCATAAGGACTATAGACGTCACTTTGTTGTGGTTTGTTTAAAATGGCAGCAAACCACTGTGTGGAGCGAAATAACAAGGACTATCTAGTGTCGTGCTAGGCGATCACATCACACGATGAGAATGTGGGACCAACGTCTTGAGAGCAGTTTACGTTACTATCAATGAGCAATATTTGAACGCTTAAACCAGAGAGCAATTAATTGCAAATTCGAAGTAAAAAATCCAGTGAGGCATGGGGGAACAACGGATTGTGACAGCTTCAATTAGGTAAACAGGATAGGACTCAGATGCAATCACTGTCTAGAACAAAGCCGGCAAAATAAACTGTACAATGTACGATTTCACTTCGGAGTTGGTGATAGTTGGTGGAATAACACGACCAAAAGCTTGACGGCACCAGATTGAATTACAATACTGCCAGGCCAAGTACTGGCAGTCATCGAAACGTCTGATTATGTGCCAAGTACAGCAATCCCATTGAAGAAAATAGCAGCAGGTTAGGAGAATTTTAACTTCCCCTGAGAGATTGCATTCAGCTTGATTGATGGGGAACTTCCAACTGTGGACTCTCCATGGGAGTGGTCCATTTTTCGGATGGTATAGAGGTGTCGAACTCAATTAGTCAGCGTAAAAGAAAAGGTGACTTGGCTATGCTTGTCAATACATACTTTTAACCAGCTCTATACTCTTTTGATTAGTTTGTTTTTAATACACGGGGACAACTTGTCCAACCGGTCCAATCTGTACCCATGAGATGGTGTTCAAAACTTTCACGGATCAAAATTAACCCGAAAGAAAGCTGCCAGTTCCCGTTTCGTCCCTACAAACATGCAAAATATAAGGCTCTGGCGAATGGTTTTCATTTGTTTGATTCAGTGATCAGCTTTCAGTAAAACTGATGCAACCGATCAGTAAACGAATCACACTACACCCTCTCGATGAAAAAGACTGCAATGTGGCATTTCGGTTTCATTAGATCACTAAAGCCCGGCATCGCCACAATTGAAGCTCATCAGGTGGGCGTAGTCCCGAAATTCCCCATCCTCACCTTATACCCAGACACCAACGTGTACAACAGTGGTGAAATACGGCGATTTACAAACTACATTGATTCTGATGACAAATTCAGCTCAATCTCAACTGAGTATCTCGTTGACGCTATTTTAAAACCGAACTTTGGAGACAGCACAAAGACCACCTTATGTTTCAGTTGGAACTACATTCCAGATAGCGCAGTACACTATCTATACGAAACACACCATCCATATGGCTGCTGAAAACTTTTCGGCAGCCCAAGACGTTTTGTTTTTCTTGGAGTTCATCAGGTAGGTGCAGTCTGCGAGTTCACGTCAACCTCTTGATGTACCAACACCCGAATAGCACACAATTCGCGTATATAATTTGATTTCAACAGGAGACACAGACGGAATTCAGTTAAGCTGATGTTGACTTTATGCAAGTACTAGGGGATGATTGCTCACTGCAGACAGTCTACTACGGCTACCGCTAGATGGGAAGTCTTCGAAATCTGAGGGAATCAACGAACGATTTACATAACAATTTGCTTGAAGGTTTACTTTTGAGCTCATGTACATATTGAAACTGATGGAACGGGAGACTCGATGGAGTTCTTCGTAGCCAACAGCACATTGAGGCTCTTACGCATAATAAGTGGCGACGGGAAACTTGAGGAAGTTTGTGTGGTGCACCTTGTGCAGATGAAGACCAAGATGCCACTGACCACATAGGATTCCAGTTTCCGGAGTTACCGGATTTTATTTCCTGCAATTCCAACAAGTATATGAGTTCAAAAGCCTTTGGGCTACCCAAACAACCATCTGACGACGGTGGAAGTAACGCTTACCTAATGAATGTGGCAGAATCTCGAAAAGCCCGATCATGCGGATGCTTCCATCTTCGCTGAAATTGGGAAAACAACTGACGCCTTTTTCAGGAGAGCTAGTAAAAATATCAGCTGCCCCATTCCCCGTACACACAGTGAGGGTCAAAACGACCGTGTGGCTCGGTTTTTCGATATCCAACCGCAAGCGTCTGGTCCATCCCAAAGCCTGTGCCTTGAGTTGGTGACTACTCATATACAACATGAATGCCTGGATCATACAGCGATCGGTTCAAACAAAGGTTCATGGCTACTTACATAAAAGTAGTCGAAATGACAGTTCGCCGCTTAACCGCTTTTTAAAGGGTATATATGCTTGAAGTGCTGAAGTTGCATTGCGACCGCTATAATCAGTGAATTGAAGTTAGTGGAAAAGATTACATCTAAAATTTGTTTGCCAGGAGAGGCGTTTTTTTTACTTTTAGCCATTTCAGATCAGTTGTACGCAGTCACGGACAACTGGTCAAGAAACTAAACATACCGCTCGATAGATCACAAACTCTGCATTAGATAAGCACATGTTCCTAAACAAATGATATTAACTAAAATGCATATAATTTCTTCTATCCCTGATCAAAACTGACCGAAAATTTGAAATCCATGGAAATTTTCAAGTAACCAAACTGCCCTATCTTTGCCTCACAAGTTAGGCTACCCATATTGCAGGATATCACGAGAATCGAGTCTTTATGTTACAAGTAAGTCACGAAAAATTCCAAAACGGCTTAAAAATTATCCGAACATCAGAGCTGACAGTTTGCGAACACATTCAACACTGAGTCCACGTATTAATAATCATAATGTGTGACTTAACCTGAGTACACGTGAGCCGAAAACCTAATGTCACCTCGATCGATCGACAGGAAGCCCGAATGATGGAGTGAGTGATCAGTTATATACGACTAACGCAGTTGAATTTGAAACAGCATGAATAACGTGCGGAGCAAACTGATTGTCCTCGAGGGTTGGTTTTTCACTGCAACTGACCCCGTTTACGTATTATCACACGCACAACTGATTCAGCTAAGCTTTCTCGTCATCTCAATTATCGCATTTGTCGGTAAGTGTTTTAGATGCGATCAGAGACGAGGCCAATGTACAGAGGCTCTTTCATAACGATGTATGTTACTCCCCAAAAACTGAGGCGCAGGCTTATCAAAGTATTCCTGCAGATCAAAAACTTAAAATTTGAGTAACTGGTCGTACAACAGTTCACCAAAGATGCTAGGATCCATCATTGTAAAGTATTCAGAAGTTTAAACCGACCAGTCAATAAAATGCCGATTCTGGAGCAAAAATTCAGCTTCTATGACACTATAAGATACAAGGGAAGAAATGAGCCGCGAAATTTCACCTAATTATATATGATCACTCTCAGAAGCGTGTCACTTGCGATGGAAAACACGTGAAATTAACCTCATTTGCAAATCAATTTGGCTTTCACGGGAGACTCAAGTGAATCTCTCGTTTATGATGTTCTTCAACTGAATGTGCTGCACAAAGGCCTCCTCATGTTTCGAGATATCGCGGCACATTCAGCTGAAGAATATCATAAGCGAGAGATTCAGCTGTCTCCCATGAAAACCGAATTGATTTGCAAATGGGTGTATTTACCGAAATCAGTCTAATTTGGGTTCAAGAAGAACATAAAGTCGCAAGGAAACTCGCGAACTGCGCTTATCTGAGGAGCTCCAAGGGCGAAACCGGTCGTGAGCTGTCGAAGAGTTTTCAGCAACCTTGTGAGTAGTTTCCTTTATGAGAAATTAACCTCCCCAATCTAGGGTATTCCTTCGAAGTTAAGAGCTGCAGCAAATGCACAGAAACTCTCGATCACATCAGTTAGAATAACAATCCTGCCAGGAGGTACAACAACCGGTTAGTCTTCGCGATAAGGACAGCTCTTGGTCAATAAACTTTCGGGTTTTATTACGAACAGTAATTCTCTTGAAGATAGCACCAGCAGACGGGGACTGCAGCTCCTCTCCGGGGAGAGGAATTTTTCACTCAACCGTGGCTGACGCGGAATATCAGTGTGGACCTTCTAGCAGAGTGGTCTGTTTACACAGTTTTCACATAGAGATTTGGACCGAAAATGCAGCTAAGCGATTCCTCAGTTACCTGCCAAATGTACACAAGTTCTTTCGTTAGTTTCTACCAGATGGAAATAATTCTGTTGAATCTGGCCTTCTCCAACGATTTAAGAATGTGCGGAAAACTTTAAAGACCCGAATAAATTACCTGCGTGGGTGGCCGGAGTTGAGTCCAACTACGACGACCGACTAGTAAGGAACTTTGTACAGCGGCGAGTCGACCGACCAAGTACGGGTAACCGCGTTAGTTGAAAACAGTGTATCACTTCCTTTTTTACAAAAACACATTTCAGGTTAGAACGACCAAAAAGTCGTCACGAATTTCTCACCACATCTTTGATAAAAAACATCCAGTAGTTGCTTTTCTTATCAATGTTCCGTTAGATTTATGTGTGGGCGATTCAATGCAATATGTAACAGACTGGTGAAGCACAAACATAAGCGTAGTCATGATGACGCACGTATCACTCAACGTGCTGCAACGTCGTCTTATCAAGATATTTCAGTCGATCATTAACTGGTGGACCCAGTTACATAAAAATGCGTTCAGAAATTGATCAGGAATAGTTGAATCCTGCGTGGATTAAAGTCATCCACGCAGGATGACGCGCCTACGCATTCGCTCGGTTTACACAGATGATCATCACTACAGCCTCCACAATTTTCGTAATTGTATCTTATTGTAAGAAACAAATCTGGTTTGCACAAACAGCAACCGTGGACGATAGGAATCGACAAGGAACTGGATGCAGTTTTGCAATTGGTCACAACCATGTTTCAACTGTACAGCGGGCATATAAACAGCAGTCGCTTTCAGGGAACGACTTAAATAAGCTCCTTCAAGTCGCTTGATCTCTGCACGAGCTAACGCCCCCGACAACCACGGCAATAGGAATGAGACAAAGGGTGAAATACTGACGGTCGCAGGGCATCGACCAGCCTCAGGATGCACCGACAATTCATCTCAGTTTGACAACCATAAACTGTGTACCTAGGCACGGTGGGTGGCTTATTGCAGCTGGTGGTGTAGGACAGAGAGGGCTAAAGAATAAACCAAAATAGAAGAGGAAATCGGGTGAACGAATAAGAACAGAGTAAAGGAACAGAAGTACCATTTGGTAGCATGACATCGCCAAGCCAGCGAGTACCTCCAAACTCCATTCAGGTGGGTCTCCAACCTCGTAGGGGACATGCACCAGTGCAGCCGGAACCTTTCGTTTTTAACGCACAGCTCGCAGATTAGGCGCTGGCCTTGTAGTACCTTACAGTCAAAAACTGCTTCAGCAGACAGGGTAGTGAGAAAGTCAATCACCTGCCATAATGATCCAGCTAGCATCGTCGGTGCATCCAAACAACTCACCAATTTGACAAGCAGCTGATTTGTTAGCAAAAAAACATTCGTTGCACTTCAGCATTCCTAATTCGATGTTCCAATGACACACGTGCAATGTTTTGAAGGTACCGATAGTCAAAGACAAGCAGACTTCTGCCTTCAACGCACAAGCCAAGCTTCACAACCGCGAACCAACACTAGACACACTGTCGCATAGTAGACCCCGCCTTCCATCGACAGGTTAACATCACGTCAACTTAAGAGGCATCCAAATTGAAGGAAAGCAGAATGGGCCCTGAAAATTCTAATAGCTGATTCACCAGCAAAGCAGCCTTCCGATGTGATACAAGTAACCAGGTTGCTAAATCCGTCCAATAAACTTTAGTGGTTCCGACTCCACGACCAGCTGTGATGGTGCAGGTGTCAAACCATGCAGTCGCACTTTGCACTTTGAAGATGTAAGGCCTGTACATTAGATTATTTAGTGTCTTCTGTACCTAGATCGAATGTAAAACACGTAGCGCGATCTCGTCCGCATAGTCCAAGACTTTAAAGTTTTCTAGGGAAAGTAGCTCCATACCAGAATTAGGACACATGGCGAACGCTCCTTCGATAATTTATTCAATAAGAAATCTGCAGAAGGTAAAAAAAGGAGTTTCGACAGACACCACCCTTGGTGATAAACTCAAAATAATACCCCCGTAGACTATCACACGCTCACAGGTGTTGGACTACAAAGATTGGGAAAATGTTGCGATCATGTTCGGCAGAGATCTGAGAGAGGCACCACTACAAAGCAGTGCAACCGACTAAGTCAAATGTTGCCTTTAGATAAAAGAAGGTAACAACTATTCGGCTTCCATGTGTAACTCAAGCTGCCCTAAGGTAAAGATATAGTCAATTCATCTCACGAACTGACCTGAACCCCGCTAACTATCAACGAATCTTCCTTCACGGGTGCAAGTAAGCCTGCGTAGCACGATACCTGTGACCAACTTAGAAGCAAGGGTTACTGAACTGATAACCTGCTGATTCTCACATCCAGATCTAACACTTTAAAGACAGGAACAACATTAGATAACTTTTATTACTCTGGCAGTCCATTCGTCGTCCAGATCTTCTGCGTGAATCATATCAGAGTATGAATGAGTCTCTCTCATCCATCCTTAAACAATGCAGGGGAAGACAGTCAGAACTGTGTGAACTCTCTCCAAGAGTCCGGGTTCGTTTATGACTCCAGCTTCTGTTGGGGTCAAGCAGTTCATGTCTGATTGTGAAACCAATGTTGCCTTGATCGTTAGGCTGGGCACTTCAGGCCAGCTGAATTGTAGTTCAGTATTTCGCCCACCGGAACGGGTGGTGAGATTTGGAATGAACATTTGAGCCGTGTCTCTTTGTACTGACTTCATTAATCGACAGCCTTCTCCACCCGGTGTTGAGTATAAGTTGGAAAAGAGTTCACCTATTTCGAATCACAGTCGAATTTTTCATTTATTGGATTTTGCATAACCACCACGTCTCCCGGTCATTCTTGAGATTTCGAGTCAGGCGTCGTTCTGGAGGTTTTGTTGAAAAGTATCGTCGTCCCGGTGGGACGGCCTTCCTCATCTTGATCATGGATGTCGATCATTGTGAGATTCAACCTGAACAGCCCTGCAGCCTCGTTACGCCAGCACTAAGTTTTATGACACCTTTGATGATACAGCAACATCCGTCATAACGTGAGACAAGGGCTCGTTATCAGGGTTAAAGTATCTATATATGTAAGTTCTAAATCACAAGGTGTACAAGTGATCAGAATGGGAGCTAGGAACTGAGTTGAAGGGGGTCGAACCCGGGTCACCGACGGGATAATCCGCGACATTATCCACTTAACCACCCGTGCCTGGAAAATAACGTTCAAAAGTGTGTTCCAAACGTCCCACCTGTTCTAGGACGAGAAGTTGACCGTAAATTATATTCTGCTCTGTCTTCTGTTCAATTTTCACTCTTTGTCAAGAGAATACAGTTGCACAAAACCAAAAGTTAACCGATGAGAACAAATCAACCGACAAATTTATCCTTGTTTCTCAGATATCGTTTAGAGGATTATCGGTTCAGTTTTCAGAAGTCTCTGTTGTCAGCTTCCGAAATGAAGCAGGATTGGTGCTTGTCGGTTATTATGGCGGAAACCTGCCTCAAATAGAAAAATGTTCGCTTGATCGTCCACTTGAAAGAAAAGTCATCAAAAACAACTGGACCGAAAGCATATTTTCATCGGTGGAATTTACTCATCAAGTATGGATTTAGTTCGTCTTTAGAACCTAAGCCGCGGCAGCAACAATGCTGCCAATTATCATAACTGATTAAACATTAAACTGCTGCACCAATTTCGTTGCTCAGCTAAAGTGGAGACTGCTCGCTGATCTATGGCCTGGGAACGTGAGCGCTACGGATGGCATTTGCACCATACGCCCCGAGAAATCTACGCGAACATCAGGCTCGATTCCCGACTGTGGAAAAGTACAATTCACAACATTCACGGAGCTGGCTTGTCTCTTCAGAGGATTCAGTGACACTAAAGCAGAGTACAACAAAGTAAGATAAAATGCCAACTACCATGATCAATCGCAGGGACTAAAAAAGGATAATCGGCCACCCATGATACCTATCCAGTGTACTGCTGCCATTCAGCACAAAGAAAACCTGACAGCTGGTGCACGGTCAGGTTGTTCAAGCTAGGGACAACTGAGAAGACAGGATTGGATTCAAATCACGGTTATCGGGGAAGATAGCTTTTTGAGTTACCAGCTTAACTCTCTCGAGCTCCGGATCGGGAGAGCTACCAACAAAGTTTATATACGCGGGAGCATCCAAATGCGAAATGTTCCCTGGATGAAGAGATAGTTGAGAAAGCAAACTATTTGACCGCCTAACATCCAACGTGAAAATGTGTGGCGATGGGATAGCCATGTAGATGATAAGAACGGCTGACCTGGAAGAGGATGATCAAAATCAAGACGAACATCACGTTAGGGAATAACTGAGTGAAGATTTAGAGTTTGCTTGACATAGCACACATGGCACACGCTCTAATCGCTTCAACAGCGTCGTTTCAGTATCCCCCCAACTGAAGCTCATCAGGTGAGCGTGGTCCCGAGATTCCCCGTCCTCACCTTATACCCGGACACCAACGTGTACAACAGTGGTGAAATACGGCGATTTACAAACTACATTGATTCTGATGACAAATTCAGCTCAATCTCAACTGAGTATCTCGTTGACGCTATTTTAAAACCGAACTTTGGAGACAGCACAAAGACCGCCTTACGTTTCAGTTGGAACTACATTCCAGATAGCGCAGTACACTATCTGTACAAAACACACCATCCATATGGTTGCTGAAAACTCTTTTGTAGCCCACAAACAATTTCGTTTTTCTTGGAGTTCATCGGTCTGCAAGTTTCTGTCGACCTCACGTTCTACCTGAACTTAAATTTATGCTATTTGCGGGCTGTACTCATTTGCAAACCAACTTGGTTTTAGGGAGACTCAAATGAATACCAGCTAAATCTCTCTTTTAAGATATTCTTCAACTGAATGTGCTGCACAAAGGCCACCTCATCATTTAGTGGGTACGACATTCGAAATGAGAAGCATATTTCGTCGAAATAACATACTACTTAGTAGTACGCCGTCGAAGAGTTCAATGTTGAATTGTAAGTACTGTGCTGTATCAATAAGATATAACTGGTCATTCCGAAAATCATGCCCACTGAAACATAAGGCAGACCTTATGCAGTATATCATGAACGAGAGATTAAAATTTGTTTCTCATTAGCAACAATCTAATTTGCAAACGAGTGCAATTAACCAAGAGGTAGAGCTCCATTAACGAGAAACTGAAGTCGATAACATCACCTCAACATCCAATCCTAGTACTTCATTGCCGCACACACATAGCAATGTAGAGAGAGAGAGAGAGAAAGATTCACTGTTTCGATGTAACCGCACCTTGGAAACCCAAAAGACGAGCAGTTGGTGACAAAGAATTTGGAACATCAATTATAAACCAACTTTCTCAGCGTCTCAAGCTCCTAGTTTGTATTCTACCTTGTTTCATGTGACACTCCGTAAGTTGGCACTGGGACCGACAGTTTTCATTGTAAAATAATCCAAATACTAACAAAGGCACAGGAAAATACGAATATGCTCTATATAGATGAGTAGTCGCAATCCGATTTGGTGCTGGTACTCACGCCGAACCAACACACAAGTTATCGATGACAAGTCGGGAGAGTAACTATTACTGGAAGCAAGCTGTGTTCCCATAACCAAAAATCGAAAAGTCTTCTCCGGCACGGTCCTCAAACCAGTTCCTTTAAACAGTAAAAACCTTAGGCCAACCTATTCGAATAAATTGTCCCACAAAAGTCACACAGGCTCAATTTGAAAGAGCTTTCAAAAAGCACACGGCTACAGCTCACCTCCATTAAAGAACGCGAACATGGTTGAGAAACACCCAGAGAATATTGCTGGGGGCGTCGTTGGAACCGCAACAATCTCTGGTGTAGTAAGTTTACAATCAGCACCTTTCAACTGTAAATTCCAGTGCAGTTTAGTAGGTAGTGCACGTGGTTCAAGGGCGCTTTTCAGGACTTTCATTACAGCTCCCCTTAGTTGTGACCTAGAAATGGACAGGGACATAGATGTATGGGTTAATTAGGCAAAGACGTGCGCAGCACTGTCTATGTACAAAGTCACCAAACTTAGGTATGAATAGAGCAAGCATTTGTCAGCATGTAACAAGCATTGAGATGAGACTATCTCTCGCGAAAAAATGAAGTAGATACGGTCATCAATCATAAGCAACAACGGATAAGTTGAGCTTAAACAAAAAAGCTAGAAAACATAGATATGCGGTCATCGTGATTGGTCTGTTTGCAATTACCATTCCACGTTCTGTTCAGATCCAAATTTGTAACGTCAACGACTAATTGTCTCCTAGTGACGGTTCGATATGCAGCCATGGGTCTAACTAATAATAAATCCTAGTAAACAAGAACTCTGAACAGGACAAACCAATCGTGAATATGGAATTTATGACTGCAGGCCATATAGTAGGAAGACACCTACTCATCACGGATGAAGGTAGCCAAACCGCGACCTGCACGTGCGACTGACGAGACCAGATAGGTGCTGGCGCCATCTCCAATGCCGATTGAAAATAAACGGGCCTTGTGTATGTTGGACTGCACCAATCCAACTACCTGAAATAAAGAGAAGAATCCACTTGATGTCATCGTTATTCGTTTTCAGTTCACATTGTAGCATTTCGCCGCCGATTATTCAATCATTCAGTCCGCTTATGATTTTCACCTTTAATGCGCATCTCCGGTCATCAGTGAACTGACGACTATCCAACGGAAGGTGACCTTCTGTGGGAATCCTTAGATAACTTTGGAAGTACATGGTAGTGGGCGATTAATATAGTGTACGCGACCCTTTGCGGACAGCGACAACGGAAATCAGCTACCATTTCCAGCTCACTCTCAGGTGCCAAATGCAGCATTAAGGCAAAATCGACAAGCAGAAAACCGGTAAGAGTTTAGTAAAAAAAAACTAACTAAAACTGTTCAACTGTAACACCCTTTCGGTGCCTAGCTGCCATGCTACCCGAAGGAAGCGCGAGGGCTGGGATACTGCCAGGTTACCCAAGCCTAAACAGGGGAAGTCGAGGGGCAGAGGTCGGGTTCGAACCACGGACCTTTCGTCAGTAAATTCGCACTCTAACCGCTTGAGCCATCTCGCCCCGTTTACTGGACACAGTTATACTCGGAGCGTACACTGACGCTCTCGGAGTTTTATACCAAATCTGAAACGACTGTAGGAGCGAATGTGAAACAGTCAAGTAAACTACCTCCGAAAAAGACATACACACTCGGAACATCTCATGTTTATCAGTTCATAGCTGCACCAGGTCACTGCGTCCAATTCTAGTGAGAATTGGGTTGAGAAAGATGGCAACATGTCATTCAAATCTCCAACAGTACACTGAAATTCAAATCTTCAAATTTAGAACCCCAATTGGCGTTGTACGCACGCACCATTGGCCTAACAGAAGCAAGACAAAAGTTTACCACGTGAAAAAAGCTCAGTAAAGTTATTTAATGTTGCACAACTTTTTTGAATAGGCATCCTGCTGTTCAAATAACAACCATTCGTCGAAACAACAGGATAGTTCGCTAAGGCAAATTTAAAGTACCGTTGTAAGTAAGTGAGAACATATCACAGTGTGCAAACTATAAGCCAAAATGGGTGACCTTTAAACAAAGGAATGAGAGATAGAGTGTGCATTTGAACGGTCACAGAAACTTCAAGTTTTCGGAGGTAGGTCTCTAAAAATTGTGAATGTGTGCGTGAGCACGTGGTTGGTACATCACGCACAGAGGGTAGTGATAGTCCCTGACTGGGTTAGATAAGACGAGTTGATACATAACGTTGTGACTCGTTTTAAACAGTTGAGCACTGAGACGAATTCCAGTTTGCCAATCCTTCTTCAATTTCACGGGATCCTGAACCTTTAAGTGGGTAACATACTGCATGATTCGGCTAGTGCTAATCGATACCAATTCGGATCATGACCGCCTTGTCAGTTAGATGAGCCAGTCTTTAAGCGCTTGACATCTACCAAGCGCGAGCGATACGGACTACATGGGAAGCATTAATTATGGCAATTTCGAAAGTTTGGTCCAGAAACTCGTTCCTAACCATTAAATACGGATAAAATGTGAGTAACTTAAACGCCATCGAAAACTCACCAAGTCATGCGATAACTAAAAAAACTCGGCATGCGGTATGACTGGAAGAGCAGTCAAAGCGCACACGCAACGCGTTGCTTGCCTATAATAAATACAAGCAGTTCGATCGTTCGCCAGAATACTCAGTAGATTCATGACAGGAACTCTGAAACACGTTTTTGGTGCACAAAGAAATGCAAAAGTGAGTACACAAGTTAATTTTCGGTGTTTGCGTGAGTGCCCAAAAGGCGAAACAGTACCTGAGTGACCATATGGATATGATCAAGCCGTTTCACTGATCGGGAAAGATTATCGGTAATTCAGGGTGTCTTGGGAAAGCAAAGGCCGAAGGAAGCTGGAACCGCGTGATTCACGTTTAAGCTGACTGGATATGCAGTTGGCCGTCGAAGTACTGAATTACACGCATGTTGGTGTAACCAAACGCTCGCCGCTTAATTGCTGAGCCGTAGAATATCCTTAATCCAAGGAAATCGCCTTTCACATCCATAGAGTAGCATTGTCCAAACTGAGGCACCGTAACTCCCCCTTTCAGATCAGGACTGACGTCACTCTACAGATGCCTTAATAGTACACCAATATTTCAACACACTACCATCCTACCCGTTATTCACAATGCTCACCAGCAGCTCGCGGCTGAACGATTAAGTTTTCAAACTGCTACACAGGAGGTCGCGGTTTAGAAACCCCTGGAGTTTCGTGGGATGCAAACTACTAATGTTTCCCGGCAAGAATGAAATAACTATACAGTGCTCTTCAGCTCTTCAGCATAGACTGGTTTCACTTGCAGGACAAGAGCTCCCTTGACATCAAACAGTTCGAGGGTTCACTGGAGTTACAGGGGGGTGGACCGAGATCTTCGGAAACAGGTGCGTCACTTGATCACACAGCACGTTACCTTCATTGGATAGTTCGGGCAGTAGCTCACCTTTCGCGGATTCCTTGAAGTCCTCGAGTTAAAAAACAGCTCCACAGATTTCTTATAGATCAGATGGATGAAAGAAACAGACCACGCAGTACAATCAATGGGTGAAGTCAGCAGAGCATGAGATATTCGGATTCTGAGGTGGGACTCGAAGCGTTCTTCCCAGAGATTTGTCTGACACTGACAGTCAAACACAGGCAATTCGTCGTCTTCACGAATGGTTTTCCCAACGTGCGCACGTCGAAACCCGGGAGGCGACAGCTGCACCCCGTGGCCCGGACAAGCTCAACTGCTTTCTCCTGTACACCTCAACATGAAGGTCCCTTTTTCCAAACTCTCGACTATGATCTGAGTTATCATCGTGTGACAAGCTTGTTCGGTGCAAGTCCAGAAATTCCACGAAAACTGCATCAATATAGGGTTGCTTTTTTCAGATTAATGTAGCACGTGCTTTGGAGATATCCGGTGCTTGTCCATGAACCCAGGGCTGATTCTGATGGGAATACTTTGGAGTTTTTCTGGTGCCACAGGCCGCATCAATTTAGAAGCGTCGGTTCGTTGTACTAGACGAAAACACTGACCAAAGAAACTCAGTATAATCTTAATACAAATCAATGTGTGGTCAAAATCCACGTAACTGTTCCCATAGGAACGATAAAATTACGCCACCAACAACTGACTGCGATATGATCGGTCTGAGTCTAGCCCCGAGAACTGGAAGGTGGACACTGGGTTGGAAATTCAAGCTGACTAAAACACCTGGTAACCCGTTCATATGCTCGTGAACCAAGTACCATTATCGATTCTCCCTGGGTGGTAACCATGAGGGGCTTACAGGTTTCTTTCACACTCACGTGAGTGGTCGGCGTTGGCATTCAAATCTACGACACAAATCCGACGACAGCCGAAGAAGCGCATGAAACGGATGTCACTCGTCTTTAGCCGAATTAACACTGTGGCCAATCAGTACACATGTCGAAATAACCGGGAGATAACTTCTGGACGCAGCATACCTATTCACCCTGGGAAATCCCGCGTACCTGAGAGCATAAAATTCGCTATTCAAATGTCCCTTTGCAAGTGGCGCCGATTCGGTATGTCCGTTTAGCGTGCTTCCCACAGCCACAAGACTGCCAAGTGCGCGGTTGAAAGGTGACATTGAGATTCGAGGACCGAGATTTTAAGAGGGGAACTTCACCGAAATCATGAAGGTGAGTTTCTGCTAGACAACAAATGTTAATGGTCATTTCCGTTGGAGTAATCCTTGTCCCTGTAAATCCCTGTAATCCCTGTTGTTCAGTTCTACTCAGAATACGAAAGGTAAAGCAAGATAGAGTGAAGTGGTTAGGAGGGCAAAGAAAGAACTCCCTTATGGTTTGTGTTTGATAAAAACGGTGAGATGAAGCTCGAAAGTACTGACATCCGAGATAGCTCAGTGAATAGGGCATAAAACTAGTGACCGCAAGAAGCATGGCTCCAAACCAAACTTGGCATTTCGAAGGCTTCACTCTACCCTTGAGCAGGTCACACGGTAGCTGTGCACCGAGGCTTACCTTTTCTTAAACTTTATTAGCGTCGATAAAATACTTCTCTCGGGAGAAAAGAAATAGTTTCTTGTCCGGGTCGTTATTAATAGTGAACGAATGACAGTCTTCATTATGTATTGCCACACTCTACCATGTGGGATAATTTCCATTTGCCAATAACGAACAGGACTTAAAAGACCTCACCCGAGGTATTGGACAGGCCCACCGGGTAGCATGCCATCGAATGGCCGAAGTTCATCCATAGGCTCAGAAGGTTCATCCATGGATGGAGAACAGTAGTCCAGGATACCCAGTGCACCCCAAACATCCACCAACAGGAAGCATCTTTTCTGATTTATGTATTAGTGCGAGTGCACAGGTGAGATACAAGAGCACCTCAAATGTGATTCGTTAGAGGTTCAACCTCAACATGTAACTAACCCCTCTAGCCAGACAGTCAACGCTCTGTCAGCGCGATCAAGTCCCAGGACTCTTGCATTGCCCTTCACTTGGCGAAAACAGTGTCACGAGCTGGGAGTGAATGAGATCTTCTCAGTAGACGCTACGCATGTTTCTTGGTGGTGTTAAGAGATGAGTTGATAATCCTAAGATATCGCGACCGTGTTGGGATAGCTGGAAAGATCGGTCCCGTGGCTGCCAGGAGAAGCCAAAAGGTTCTAAGTGCCTGAGATGGCATATTTGGATGACTGATTAAGGTAATCATGAGCGGAAAGTTCCTAAAGCAGCTGGTCAGAAAAAGCTACGTTATACGAGTCAAACCGGTTGAATAGGTAGATTGTTTGGATCAACAACACATAGCTACTAACAATGGGTCATGTGACCTACCTCTCTACGCCCATTTTTGTGTAGGTTGGAAAAACGATAATCAAGTGGGGGCAAAAAGAATTCAACAACGGTCATACGTGCATAATTTATTTTGTTTCACACAATTCCAATGTAGCAACAAGAATCACCCACATCGCAGAGTTGCCTGAGAAGCTTACGCAAAAGGAAAAACCTCTGTGATAAGAAGAACCGAAAGTGAAAATAAAAGCACTTTTAAGAATGGATAGAGGTCGAAGATTCTGCGGTTGTGGGGAATATAGCACCTCCTTGAATAAGAAACTGGTGAACTGATCGGGTGCAAAGAAATCATAAACACTTGACTGACTCACCTCGTCTGCGTTGGTCACATCACCGTCGGTAAGGAAAATGATCTGCCGGTACCACCCGACCCCAGATAGTGGTGAATCGTAAGCGGTTTTTAAAGCAGGAAGAACTTCTGTACCACCCATATCAGCATCCATGGCTTCCTGATATTGTAATCCCCTCGCAAGCGTTTCCTCATTATAATCCATAGCCCTGGGAGCATGCAGTAAAAAGCGCACTAATTACGGCGAAATAGATGTCAGGCTACAGAAAGGGAACAAACTGGCTGATGGGTTAGTGAGATGGTATCCACTAGTCGTCTCAGGCTGGCAACGATTTATTAGTTATTTACATGTTCGACCGTTGCCGAGTCAACTACATGCTCATACAGCCGTAAAATAAGTGTTTACATGAATCAACTAACAGTGGGTTGGGATGCTTACAAGAAAGTAGGCATTCGAGATAGAGAATGGACCCCTAGTAGCGCGATTTTTGTATTAGAAGTCCTCGGAGCAGCTTAAAAACGAGGAAGAAACAAATGAACGAGTAAAAGTCACTGTTTGCTGACTGTCTTGAACAACGGTCATCGTAGTCTGTTGGTGGAGCACGCATCTGGTAAGACAATAATGGTTTGACGCTGCTGCCATTGACGCTGCTTCTACCCCTTCGCTCACACTATCTGTACAGGAACTCTTCATTTCATAATTACTGACTGTCGTTGTCAATGAAGCATACAAGCCCAACAAACTCTTCTGGATGAAGGTTGTCAATCGCATACAGGGGGGAAAACACGTGAGCGTTGGAAAATAAAAGTGAAACAACGGAAGAAGGACGACAGAAAACAGTACATACTCTGGAAATAATGCGGCGTGTGTGCTTCCGAAACCAATAATTTGAAAACGGCATCCCGGTGGGAGACTTTTCAACAAAAGCAGTAGCGACTCTGAAGCACGTCGAATGGATTCACCTTGCATGCTGCCTGTTGTGAAAAGGAATTGTAAAGTGGGAAAGGGTAATCAAAACTTATGTGAGGCGATGAGAAAGTGACATCGAAGAATGGTTTCAAGGTGATGAAATCACTGCGACTAATTATAATCGTACTCTTATGCGTACAGATAAGCACCGCTCCGCGAAATTCATCTATCGTGAGCTTTCTAACTTACTAGTTTGCAAGACACCGCCGACAGCAACTACCATGATAATCGAAAGCATAACATGGGTGCTCAACATTGATCATTCAGTGTCGTACAACCTTGATTTAGCTGAAAGCCTTATTGTGAAGAAAAGAATAAAAGCAGTGCCGGTCTACCACAACCATTCCGACGTGCCTACACCACCAAACACACATTTGAGCGATCTGGATAGAAAGTGACAAGAACGCCACTGGCATCGATAGGCAGCCATATCTTGCAGTGTCTCCAAACAGGTGCAGTATGGATCACGCAGTCCCCATTCTGGAAGGCGAGTAGCACCGACAGCACGAAGACTTTTCGTAACCTATTTCATAACCCTCTGCTAGATCAAAAGTTTACTACCTCTCTGCCTCTGTCACTCTAAACTGGGCATGCGAAACAACACTCTCTTCGGCAAACGATGGTTCGGCATGCACAATACATGGCCCAACCAACGCAACTTCTGGCGCTGGACTCATTATACAATGGAACTCCCCGTTGCACAACCGAAAACACACTTTCTAACTGTCTCGTTACGGATTCTTCGACATCTAACCAGAAACGCCTGTGACTTATCTTCGAAAACGAGAACGATATTGTCTGCGCATTCCAGATCGACAATGTTTTCGTCAGCAGCTATTTGAACAAGAGGGTTTTGAAGGCCTTCTAGCGTTCGTCTCATTATATCATTGATTAAGAAACTAAATTGGAATGTAGAAAGTCACCAATCTAGACGGATACCGCTTTGTGTACTGAAGCTTTTGGAGAGCTCTCTGTATATTCCCACACGCCCTGAAGTCTGGGAATACAGAGAACTTACTATGTTCACAAACTTCACTGATGGATACGCGTTTTAAAGAGAACAGATAGGTCAACTGAGTCAGATGCGCGTTAGAAACATAAAAGGAAACAATATAAGCGTAAATATCCCTAGCGATGATCGAAGGGAATGATTACTGTAGTGCACATATAATATACAATTTGAGTTCGAAGAAATGTTGCGCCGGCAATTAGGTGTCGCTCTGGGTTCTCCACTAGTTCCACTCCTTGCTGACCAGTTTACGGGACGCTTTAAGAACCACTAACTCCGCTTAAGCATAGAGAAGATGCACTCCGAGGGATATATAGACGACACATTCGCTGTTACTGCGAACTAGGAGGAACCTATTTAGCTGACCCACCATTCTTACCGCTATTACACACCTATTACACCTCCTGGGCCGATCAACCACTGAGAGTCTGTTGAGCAGAAAGTGTGATTTTCCTGATGCACAAACAGTCCCGGCTGCTACATTTCATTAACACGGACCTGGAAAAACAGGTTCCTTATCTCTGGGTCTTAACCCTTAGTATTCTTTTAAATCCATGCCTGGGTGAATTCAAGTTAACGTTGTGGCTTGGCACCTGCAAGACTAGAATGGAGGATAGACGGTGTCTTAAACTACTCTGGCGTGTCATCATCAAAGACAGCAACATCAGTGTTGACACTGATGCTTCACTGCCGTGTCAGCCAACCCAATATCCGCAACGATCTCACCGACCCAAATTAAGGACAAAGGATTGGTTCCCTGAACAGCAGGGATACTCATCCATTCTCATCCACGTGACCACCAGAATGTCATCCTCAAGCGTGCCTCGACCAGCAAACAAGCATCTTACCAACCTGGTATTTTAAGCATCCTTGCAAATCCCGTCACAAATCCTTTATGAAGCGTTTTCCATCCTAGATAACCACATGACAGTCTCCATCTGCAGGCTTTATGTTGCACCTTTGGGATTCTTTTATGTTGGTCCAAGTGGGCTTAAACCTACCCCCATGAATCCCCAGTATAACCAGTTACCCACATGTGTCAATATGTGAAGCGTGACCCTTCTCCTTCAGTCCTAGGGGAGAATGCCAAGAACTGCGACGCTGCCAACAAGCTGACACTTGTCGAGGGTTGAGCAATCGCCAGGCTCATTGTTAGACCCTGGTTTGTGGCACTACTATCTTTCGCTTGTGGAGCTCCTAGTCCCCCAAACTGTGACACACAATCCCCACACACGTAATAAATACCATAACAATAATACATGCACTCGACATAACGTTGTTAAAACCTCTTAGTCTCTAACTTTGAGTTTTTTTCGCCAAATCGGGTGCAAGCTCCTTCTATGAATCATAAGCTCGATGAATATATCGATCAGCAAATGTACATCGAAAAGATATATCAAGTGACAAAACCATACATCTATGTAGCAAAAAATAATCACCTCGTGATCTAACTAGACCCGATAATGGAGAATGTTGAATGATTCAAGAAAGAATTTGTCGTAAGAACTGTCTCAGAGCAAGACTCGACGTACTCTGTTACAGCGCGCCAACGAAGCGCACCATTGATTGGTCATATGCAACAATCGTAATGATCATCTGAGCTTCACCATACCTCGAGAATCAACCGTTGCAGGTCAACTTATCACAAAAATTCGCCGAGTTTTGAACGCAAATAATGGATCCATCATCGTGTTTACAGAATTTACGTTTTGGAAGAATGTTTCCTGAAAACTAATGATTGAAGTCATCTGAAGTTGCCTCAGGCAGATGAAGAAAACAGGTGTTATTCAGGCGCAGAACTGATTTTTGTCTCCAGTGTTGTATCGCTTCCCGAACTAGCGGTGTTACAGGGAAGCACAAAACAAGTTAGAGGGAAACATGGCAGCCTATGTACAGTGTACTTCAGTCATGTACTTCATCCATGAGATATAAATTGGTCCCACTTGCAAACATCTACTGCAGGTGGCAGAACTAAAGACCTACGCATACGAGGTTTGAAGTAGACGACAGTGACTCACCTGAGCGATCCACTACAAATATCAGTTCCGTCCTCTGCTCCTGCTCACCAGCCACTGCACTCAGATCCGGCATGAACTGGGCCATGATACAGTGGCGTAGGTGAGGTGAGAACTGGTCAACAGCGCTGGGTTCAATCGCTGCAAACGAATTAAGAGGGTTGGCAAGCTCAATCACCATTTGCAAATCATGGTCTGGTTTGAAACCGGATGCAAGAACCACCTATAGAAAAGAGAGAAATACGCGCATCAGGTGAAGATTGAGCAGGAAAACCCACAGTAACTGATGCATTGAATGTATTAGTGTCCCTGAGGTCTATTCGGTAATCAGAACAAAACAAAACACCTTTGAATAAAGCGAACA
Source organism: Clonorchis sinensis (assembly GCA_003604175.2). Lineage (NCBI taxonomy): Eukaryota > Metazoa > Platyhelminthes > Trematoda > Opisthorchiida > Opisthorchiidae > Clonorchis > Clonorchis sinensis. Next base: position 78,094,051 of record CM030369.1, read on the forward strand.
AGCCAGCCATTTACTTCTACTGTGGACCAATCGCCCTCCACGTGCATATCTCCAAAAGAGAGTTTGGCGACACCATTGGATACAAACGTACTAAGAGACTAATCCAACTAAGTTATTACAGGTTTTTGCAAAAAGCTTCAGTGTCGTGCAGTCGTGGAAAATTTGAAGAGACTCGTTTATGAAAAGAGAAAGGGGTTAGTGAATGGGAAATCATGTTATAGATGATCAATAAGTTACATCCACTTTATTCGGTAATGGGATAGTCTGAGAAAGCTTTCACATGCTTCTCTGACAGGAAGAGATTAAGGCGGTTGCAAGAGAGTAGTAGTGTGCTCGATCGCATTTCACGCCAAGCCGTGAACAGTGCAGTTAATCAAACGTGCGACGGGACTACTTGGTGGCACAAACCCACACTTTAACAGCGACTTCTCTGGCAGGCTAAAAAGCAATCACCTGAAAGTGCAAATGTGGAGTGGGGAGCCCAGGGGCGTTCGTTCGTGTACCGGACACCGAATACCGAGAGGAAAACGGGGTAGCGGGAATTCCCGTTAGTAGAAGCCCGCAGGCACCCGAAGGTGATCAAACACCGTAAGGAATACCGAAGAATGGAGAGTGAAAACCGAAAAACGCTGAAAAGCCTCTAAGAGATAAGAGATAAGAGAAAAGATAAGAGACAGTCCGAAATGTAAGACGTAACCTTCTAGTCCGTAAAAACAGGTGGCTAGCACAAGTTCGTTTCAAAAGTAACCCAAAAAAGCACAGCCAAATCAAGAACAATATACCTTTGCATGTCTCGGATCTTCTGATTCTACGGTAACGGTATATTTATCTCGTTCAGAGGTGACGGAAACGATTGGTTCGGGCATCAACAAGGTAGCTTCAAACGCTATGGTGTACGAAGTGCTATTCCAAATCAGTCCGTCGAACGATTCGAACTGTCTGTGTACGGTTGTATCTATATCCATGTAAGAAACGCATTACGATAATGCAGTGGGCATACCAGTGGGAGTATAACGAGGATTGATCACTGAAGGAAGCGTAAATATTGCACGGGACGAATTGATCCCGTCTCCACACGAGGTATCCACAGCCAACTGTCCAACATACCTCAATGTGATAAAGACCGTTCCATTGACAGGGATTTGCCCGATACTCATTCGGAAAATATCCTCACATTTTTCGTCCTGTTCCATTATGAAAGCAGTATGACCCTTGGCTACAGCTTCCTCGTAGGTTGTCTTCGCCTACAAGATTAAAAGAGCCGAAAGAGTGTTTACCAGGTGAAAATAATGGAACGCATCATTTAATCTTTCAGCCAGGGCTGAAGGAACGGACACTGTGTAAAAGGATGAAAATGACAGACTTAATTAGGCCCAGAAGCAGAAATATAAGTTTACTTAATCAGCAAGCCATTAACAGGATAGAAGAACGGCGTACATCAATTCCTAGGTATCATATTAAGACGGTCAATGCCATCCGAAGAAGCCAGGGCGCTTTCCCTAAACCCTAAGGCTGTACTTTACCGAAGATCATGCGAGTATTGCCTTGACATCATTTCAGCTTGCAATTCAATGGTTCATTGAACACAGGTTGCACAATGTTCACATAAAAGGGCTAAACAAGTGATAATAAATTAGTCGCAGAAGTACTATGGGATCCGCAAATTGATGTAAGCACAGTCAGTTGGTCGCCGTTTTCTTAAGACAGCAATTAGCTTCGTGCATAGGTCTTTTGTCTTCTGCGTCGCCGAAAGGGGTTGGGTGCAAACACTGGGACAACGCTGGGACAAACACTATCAGAAAATGCAGTGTGGTATTGCAAAAGGAAAAACCCACCCCGTAAGATACACAGGCATGCAACACAAAAGCAAAGCAGCGTCTCGATGTGTAAGCATCAATGCTGGGTAACCGTCTATGGCGATAAAAAGTTATGGTTAGTCAGCTCACTGGCCAGACCACAACTCTTCACCATGTGAATTTTTACCCAGGCATGTATGTGGTAGGTGAACTGCACGATAGGAAGAAAGCAAACCGCCCGGTTCTTCTAGATAGTTAGCGCACAGGTAGTTATTCTTTCTTATCACTTTGGTGGAAGCAGCTACCATGCGGCTGCAGTGCCACAGTCAACCACGAAACAAAAGCACGTTGAGTCTACTAAGGACAGCAGTATTGTGACTAGCATGTGGAAGTCTGGGATAGTGTACGCTCCTTTACATACGTTGTGCTCTTAACAACTGAATGTGCGTCTGAACAACAAAATGAACCAGTTCATAACGTCGACTATATACGTCGATAACAAAAAAACTTGAACTGTGAAGGCACTAGCGTTACCCGTCACATCGACTGGCGACTATCTTCTACATCTACATACAAACAAAAGATGCGTGTACACTTCATCCTGAAAGGAAGGCCGCATTAACAGTGCTTTTTATCATACCTTCTTACCAGGTTACGCGTTGTCTGCCTAGCTGTTTCAATAGTGTTTTAATTCTGAATAGAGAACAATATTCTGCGTGAGATACATGATCAATTCGTTTCAATTTGTGATGCTCGACACGTTTCTCGAGAGTTGTACCTGTGATATCGCCGATACTTATTTGCTAACAAGCTTCTTGAGATGCCAGCCTAGGCCTTGAAGAGGGAAGATACACGAAAAGCGGAGGATACAAAAAAATGAGGAATGAACTGCAGCTGGGAAGCAGTGTCCAGTCAGAATTACAGGGTAGTAAACTAAGAATAACCTTCAAAAGCATTCTCAAGAGGGCATAGGTTTCGTAAGTTCATAGGGGACTCACCTCAGCCCGTGGTCGACATTCAGCAACAATCACTCTATCATCTATCTTGGCCTCGAAGTTATAAACAGCAACATCGTCCATCGGAAAGACGAATTTCGCCTCAGATGCGTGATCCAGTGTGTTGGTATACGTGAACAGAGCCTCAACGTTTGCTGACAAATTCGCAATGTCACACAAAATTTTCACATCCTTTAAGGGGATAGTTTCTCCGTGTCGGTCAGTAATCAAACCGCATTTCAGGTAATCTATGAACAATCGAAGGCTAAAAACATCGTCGCAAGCACTTACGCATCACAATACGAGAACCACCAAATTGGTCAGTCAGAAACAATTGTTTGAATCCAGGCAAGTTGGGTCACAGGTCAAAGCTACAAATGGGTACAAAAGTGTGTTAATTTGAGGGATCTCTGACACTTCTCACGTCCGGATCTTGGTGACATCAGTATTCTGTATCGGACTGACGATACATTTATAGCAGAGTGTAAAAGCCTGTCTGAATGTATACGACTTCCAAACGATGCGCCGCATGCGGCCACCTTTTTCAAGATCTGACAAATCCTATGCTCTGCAAAGAATAATAATTTAGATAGTATTACCAACAATGTGTTAACCATGTTGGCGTCCCTGAAATCGCGAACACCATCGTATCCTAAATGAATAAACGTCTGCGCGGTCCATCACTGACCGTGTGACACGGTGTGCATCAACGCCTTCCACTTCTCTGACAAGAACAGTCTGCTGGAATGGTCATCATCATTATCATGGACATCGGTATTCAAAACTGATGTTTCGTTGTCGTACTGTCGATCATCAGAAACTTTGGCGGCGATCAAAGGCGCCCCTTCTGAACTTATAACCCGTATTAGGATATCGTTTACGAAATCCTATGGATAAGTGCGAGCAAACACCATGCTGCCACCTGACTAGACCACTTCCGGCGGTGTAAGAAAAGATTCTCATCTTTCACATTTCTTCCTCAAATTTGTTATTGATGTGCTCCTTGGAACTTCACTACCTGCCCCCAAAACAACCGAGAGTGAAAGGCTTCCCGAATGCACACGCATCATCATCACTCCAGATGAGAAAACTTGCGCTTCAATGCCGTGCAACCATGTCATTTTGTGATGAATAAATCCTTCTAATCGAAAAGAAATGGAGAGGAGAGGGAACCTACGGCTAGCCTACCACGAACCACACGAGTCTGTACCACGAGCACTGTCGGACAATGTGGATAGGAACTAACAGTAGGAACGCCACTGACATCAGTTAGACGCCGTATTGTTCAGTATCTCCAGCAAAGTACACAGAGGGGGACGTGGACCTCATCCTGGAAAGAGAACAACATGAAGGACACCCACACATTTCGTAACATCCCTCATCCCCTCCTATCCTGTCAAATTCTGCCCGCCTCTAGGTTTCTACCACTCCAAGTTAAGCACATAAGACAACACCCGTCTCGGCAGACGATAACTCGGAGTGCGTAACACATGACACAGCCATTTTAGTTTGCACTGCTGGAAGGAAAGGGGGAGTGAAGTACCCTCTGTTAGACGAAAAATCCGTCTCCTGATCAGCCCATTGCGAATTCGTCGGTTCCAGTTGATTCTAGCTATGCTTCTGGAGTATTGGTGGTCAAAGACCTGGAGACGTCTCGGATCCTCCGCCCGAAGCGTAAAGCCTTGCAGCCGTACGGCAATACAGACCGCGCTGCAGTCTGATACACCCATCCTTTGAGATTCAGCGAAATGCCTTTTTGACAACACAAGAGGCGCAAAAATTGGCAAACGCAACTCCAGTCTTTGGATCTGCGTGTGTATTTCGTCTGTTACATTATGGTCAGAGCTGAGGCAACTTCCGAGATGCGTGTAGTGTTCCACATCCTCTAGTGCCACTCTGTGAAATCTCAGGGGCATCCTCAAAGACTGAGTCCTGCAGCTGACGGCACACTACATGGGCGCGAACCACATGACATTGGTCAGCTTTTCAAATAATGCTTGCGCTTCCCGCACCCTTTCAAAAGTGAGAACAATGCCGTCCACATGTGCCAGGTTGACAGGCTCTCGATCGCAGAAATCTGAACACCGGGGTTTTGAAGACTTCTGTGTTCGCTCCATCATCCTATAAATAAAAAACTGAACAAAAATGGAGAGAGTGGGCATTCTTGTCAGACACCACTAGTCGTAGGGAAGCTTTTTGAGACCCTCCCGTGCACTCACGCACCCACAAGTAGGCGAATACAAACAAGAACTTCTGAGGCACACCCTGTTGCGCGGGCATGTTTAAAAGAACTAACCGTCAACAGAATCGAACGCACTCTTCAAGTAAAAGGACACCAATATTGTAGGGTGTCTATATCCTTGTCGTTGCTCTAACGCCTTACGGAGTGTGAAGATGTGGTCCACTCCAGGCCACTTCCAAACCGGAATCCTCCTTGCTGTTCTCGGGTCCCCGCTTCACGCGCCGTCATAAAACGACGTAAAATAGGCGATGCGAAGAGTCTGTTTAGGAGAGTCAAGCCAATTCCTCTGTCATTATCACACTCAATACGAGCACCCTTTTTGGAAGTTGGCACTACCTCCGACGCACCCAAGTTAGTTGCGGTCTATTTCTCCAAGAGACAGATGAATAAGCTAGACAAACACTGACTGATGATCCCACCTCCATCTTTGAACGGCGCGGGTGAGAATTCGCCAGGAGCAGCGGCCCAGTGACGCTTGAATGACGGAAGGCACTCGCTTACTTCTGAGGCCGTCGGGAGGACCGATTTCACTATCCCGGGCTGTGTTGCAGGCTGAACAATAGCAAGTGGCCAGTTTAATTGGTTCCTAAAGTGCATCGCTCACGGCAGATTCAGATGCTTCAAAGATGCACATCATTATGAACAACCTAGATTACTCTGCCGCACGGTTTGGTATGATTTTCACACCTAAAAAATGTAAAGACTGGGCATAATCAAACCCAAACCTCATTCTTGTACACCTGAGCAGTTTTACCGGTTCCAGTGGACTGGCTGGAGATGAGATTACTTCTCGAAACGGTAAGGAGAGGGTAGCTTTTACCAACCTCCAACACCTATGGCGTCGACGTAAATTCAGTTTATCTGCCAAGTGCACAGCGTAAACTGCGACGATGTAACCTTTTACAGATAGTAAACGTGGTACCTATGCACAAAGGTTGTACTATAGTGGCCAGTCTTTGGCAATGCTCCAGAGACAAGGATGACAATTCATCAGTGGTCACCACAATTGTCGTTTAAAGTGCTCGGTCCAACAGCCGAGGCGTCCTTTATTGAAGATGATCACACCACTGCGATCACTGGTGGTTTCGCTCACAGGCCTTCTCCAGGAACCAGTCACACAGATCAATCGGAATAATCTACCGGTATTCCTGGCATTATTCGCCTCTTCCCTCCTCTTCCTTAGCCCTCCGTCTCCACCAGGCCTCACGGTCGGCGCGCACGCTGAGTCTCAATTGACGTCTGATGATTCGTCGGACTGAATTATGGTCGTGACCGGTAGGAGCATTTCTCCAAGCTTCAAGCAGTGCCACTATTCCGTCTGAGATCTAGTGTTCGGGATGACCTGGTAGCACCGTGCCACAGGTGGAACTCCCTGATTTGACGATCTTGTTCCAGTAGGAACCGACATCCGACGGCGTGGCAGTCGGAAGAGTCCAGAAGACTTCTGATAAATTCGGTCAACTTCGGGATCTGCCAACCTCTCAGTTGCTAAGAGAGTTGCCCGCCCTTTGTGCGGTACCGGAAGTCAAATGGAGAAGAGATCTTGAACGAATCCATACAAGTGTTCCAAAACGAATGACGGTCAGTTGCTGATCCGCTCCATCAGACACTGATGGCGATGTGATCAATTTGGGCCGCCACTGGCACGCTGTTTAAAGACACCATGCGGTTAGGTGACTTCGGTTATTTCCAAGCTTAGTCCTGTGTAACAGTCTGCGATCGGCACATAGATGAAGCAGTCGCTCGCCATTATCTGTACGTACAGAGTCTAACCCGAGTCGGCCATCCAACTGGGTCTCAGATGTGCTGCGTCTACCCACATTTGCATTCGCACTCCCCGCAGCTTCAACGATATCTAAGCTTTTAGACCGCCGTATAAGGTACTCAAGACGTCCTAAAGGTTGTTTTTGATGGTAATAAGACTACCTTCGGTCGGCGTGTAAGCAGACGTGATAAACAGGCAACAATCAACAACCCGCATGTGATTTCCCCAGGGACGTCGCCAGACGAACCGCAAAGGGGCGATTACCCAAGGGTATCCAGTCAAACAAGAATCCTTCAGCCCGAGTCTCCTCAAAAGAACACGTCCAACTGAGTACAGAGAACGCGCTTTCTCAGGCTTGGCCGACTATCTGGTCACCGCAGCCTCATATCCTTCATTCACATATGAATGTAGATAGAATGAAGCTGCACCATAACGGTACCGCTGAAATCTGGTCGATCTTGGCACGGCCTACGACAATTCGTGTTCCTAGTAGGTCTTTGTGGAGGAGTTAGTGAACCGGTCCTTGGGCCCGAGGACGTTTGTAGGTACCTGCACGAAGAAGTGCAGGAATTTAAGAGCTTCTGCGCCCACGGGTTATCATTACCGGCTTGCAACACCGTGTCTTCTTGCATGCCATTATTTGTGATAAACCTCACGTTCTTTTGTCACACGAATTGCTTTCCTATCGATTATACGCACGTCCGGTGTCTTGGTGTTGTTCGTAGATTAGTTTCTATTTTCGTAAACGGTGATCAAGCTGTGCGCATCGGGCCTGCTGCCTTGAACAGGGTAAGCCATATGCTTCGATTTACCAATCTCCCATGGATTTCCCACGTAAGTGCCGTAAAATTACACTGTACAAACAGTGGTAACAGACAGAGTTTCGTCAACTACTGTTGTACACTGGTCCGGTTCTCATGAACGGTATCAAAACTTTATGGATTTATTTTTATCTGCGTACTTTTACATATGGGTTGCAGCAAATAAGATATAATGTTCAATGTCTGCAACACTTGCCGGACGTCTCGTCTCACGGCCCCCTTGTGCGTCATACATGTTCACTCTGACGCGCATGGTACAAGGTCATACCACCAGGCAAATTTTTAAACGCCAGCAGGAGTCAGCACCGTACCTCATTGACACCTCAGGCCACTGTGCCGAGTGAGACGTCGGATTACCTTTGAAACCTGTGTACCAAAACAAAATGCGCTTCTAAATTGGTAAACCTGCGCTTTCTACCAGTCCGTCGGATAACGTTGTATTGGTTGATGACTTTCCATGCACTGGAGGGGTGGAATATCACATACAATAAAATATGTCCCAGTTCTTTCCCCTGTTTAACTCCTGTTCACCCATCCCGCTGAACATCTTAATGGTTAATAGGCTGTCAACATTTGGAAGTACCTGTCCCCTCTCATTCGTGCAATTCAAGTGCGCAATGCTCCTACATAATGAAATGTTTGTAACTGTTCCATTATTACACTCTACCTAGTAATATCTGTCACACTGAGTAAGCGTTCTATATTATACAACCCACCACTAACTGTCCTGTTCTCGCTAGGCTTTCCTCTTTGAGAGCAGGGGTACGTACTCCTGTACGTGCATGGGACAAGCTGAAAAGAGACTTGGAGAAACCACACCAGCTGGAACTGGTAATTCAGTGTAATTGGTCTAATTTATTCGCGGCAGATGAAGTATTTTGGGTACCTTAGTGCAACCGTCACGAAGAGACTGGACCGTGGTGTGACGGTTTGCGCGCCTCAGCAACCCATTGAGCTATACTGGGAGGTGTCCCCGCGACACTCTCAGAGTTTCTCATACCAGGTCGGTCAATGGTTAGAGGTTTGACGAACACAGTCTCCTGGTCATCCAGGTTGGGGTTGGGACATGTGGTACTCGATTCATGCACAAGCCAAACTCAAGCAAATGATTGGCTGGTCCGAGTCTCGTGATCCATGCACGAACATACGACGGCTCTGTACGAGGCCTAGCGGCTTAGAATAGGTTTCCTAAAACACAAAGGTCGACTTCCTGCCAAACTTTTACTGAAAGAAGTCGTGTGGCTGGTCACAAAAATGTTGTGTGAAGAAAAAGAGGTCGAACTTTCCAAGACAGGTGGATACGTATTATAATGCTACGTTTACGTATTCCCCTTATAAACGTCAAATTGCACGAGCCTCACGCGGAGAAAGACGGATCTCCTGGAATACATTCTCCAAAATGTTTCGGACTATTTTATCGCTTGTTTTGAAAATCCATCTTTTTTTGATTTATGCGCTCTAAGCATTTAGCCCGTTTTTGCCTTGGCCCGTGCACAGATGCAATGCGCGCGGTTCCTGGCTTGCGTACAACTAACCAATCAGAATGCTGCCTTTTGCAGGAATTGCATCACCGGCTTGTTCCGCAGAAGTGGTAATGCATTTAGATTTCCCGCCAAACACCGCTGCCGTGCGCTTAGGCTTTTGGGTCAAAGGCTTTGGTTGAGGACCCTAATCGTCCTTCTGTCTAGGTGTGGGCACCCTGATAGTATCCCAGCCCACGTACAACCATGATACCTACGTTGGTTGTAGGGCAGCGAAGCATTGGCTTTGAACACTGATGTCATGCTGCAGATGCTGATGATGATGATGATGATGATGATGATGATGATGACGATGATGATGATGATGATGATGATGATGATGATGATGATGATGAAACCATGGGGAACAAGGTGCGTCTGCCTCAGACAGGTGATGGCTGACGAATTCGCCGTCAATTCGGCCTACGCTGGTACATTAGATTGTGTACCTTGATAGAGAGTAAGCGATCAGGGGGACGTTACCAACTGTCTTTTCAGAAGCAGCCCCCACTCACCCGGGTTTCAAAAACTGTACGCGACAAGAACTGGGGAAGGAAATCGGTAACGCGCTGCATTGACCGGCCCGGAAGGTGCGCCCGAATCAGCTGGCAGTGCTTACACTTGTACAAGTTAATTGGAAGCAACAGACTTGAGTCATCGCATGCTTACACCGTTGTTTTTTCACTGTTTCACACGTCTGCACTGAACCAAACGACTGAGATTAACACACTGGACCTGCTTTCATGGAACTGAAGCTGGATGACTGTAAAATATTACTTTTGTATTTTTAATGTTTTTGCTGCATTCTGTTCTTTAAGTGTCGTGCGTAGTTCGTAAGGGACGACACCGAACCACCCAGGTTATTGAACCACCTGCACAAGCGGCCAGAAGGTAGATGTGTAGCTCTAGCTGCACTTGTATGCATGTATAGATGTGATTACCAGGCCTTAATCGCTGGAACGGGTCCGATGGTTTGCACCCTTGACCGTGCGTTTACGAGTACAGGCCGTTACGTTACAGTTAGGTTGTGGCTGGTCACCGTAAGATAGTTTTTAGAAGCAGTTAAACGACCGCACCTTAACTGACCAGAAACCGTTTTCCACGGTTCTTCCACCCGTAAAATCCTGTTATTAAATGGTTAACTAACCGTCAGGTAAACCAGTTTGGAAGAACTAAGTTATGAAGTGGTTATTTAACGTCGCTGTAACCGGAAAATGTGACTACGGAACAGTTATTTCGTAGTTTCCCGTGCGGTAAAGAGACATTATAACGCAGTTGAATAAGTCCAATAACGGCGAGGTACGGTTATATATGGTGGTTATTTCACTATCATTTAGCGTCGAACTGCGGTTAATGAAGGTTTTTCAACCAATTATTGACCGGCAAACACGGTTATTTGACGGGTAGCAGTCAGATGTGTAACATACAAACGCCATTGATAATCGGTGTTTTAACTCCTAGATGACCACAAAACGGTTTAATTGCGGCTCTGCTGGTGCATGTTACCGACGACGAACCATGCTGGGCTGTTAAAAGATAGTTATCTAACCGCCATATGACCGCAAAACTCAGTTTTTGACTCCTTGTGCCGCCAGAGGTAGTAGGAGACAATGACCTCGCGCTTCCGCAGCTACCATCTTCTTTCGGTAGGCAAGAAAATAACGCTTGAGGGGTGACCATAGACCTCGTACCGGACACCAGCGTAGAAAACAGCATGGCAAGACATCAATGGTGGCGAAAGGCATAGACGTATAGCTGAGCTTTCTATCAGCCTTTTACACGGGTACGAACGAACTAGGTGGAATGGAGGGTGCAGTAGAACGTATACCTTCATGTATGCCTCATATATTAGGCAAACACAATTCTCCCGCATCTGCATACATTTTATACGAGGACTACTTGGAAATGTTGATTTTGTTTAGACAAGATTTTAAGTCATAGGTTTTGTAATACGCACGCTGTGGAGGCACCAGGGGACAGTGATTCTTCGTATGTAGGGTTTCGCGACAGCTGTCCACAGAAACTAATTTCTGTGGATGGAAAATAGAAAGAAAGATGGTTAGCCGATGCCCAGTAAGCGAAGCTGTTCACCACCAGCGCTTATCCAGTAAACACATGGCCACCGGTGGCCAAAGGCGGCTTAAATTTGCAACGTCATTACCACCGACTGTAGTCATGCGTGCAATCCGAACATAGTAATTTCTGCATAAATGCCCTCTAAAATTCAGGAAAACAGATTGAATTGGATATTGGATCCCTACGTAAAAATCCATATTTGAAACTGTTTTCTTAATGCACGCTCAACTGAATGTCGTGTATTGCGCTAAGCTTGGTTTTCGCTCACTCGTTGCTATATTTCGTTTAATTTTGGGACGGCCGTCAATCAGTGTAAACGAAATGTACCGTACTTAGGTAACGGTTTCTGATTAATGAAACTGTTTTAGGATTATGGACGCGGTGCAGCCGAGAGCCAAGGACGCTATCGTTTCAGAAAGCGTGAACTGTTTCTTCTCGAGCCTGACTTCTGTGTGGGCGCAGCAAAATATGGAGGCACCGATACTGATGCAATAATTCGGAAAATGCAGGAAATATAAGCTCTCCTCAAACGCAGTCTGACAAATTAATATATAGTGCGTTAATAATGTGCCCGCACTCTTGGAACATTGTGGATGTTACTGCACTTTCCAAAGCAGTGGAAAGCAGAGGACCCCAATCTAACACCACGTAGGTAGTGCATTGGAGGTTATCTAGCTGTGTGTCTCATTTGAGGGGCGGCAATTCCGCCCTAGGGGCAACACTATCAATCACCCTGTATCGTGGAAACATGCACTATGCCTTGGCGCATCTGCCGGTATCCCTCAAGTACAAGCATGTGTTGCTGGTCGCTCTGCGTCAGCACCATCCTAATTTGCCCAAGGACCCAACAGCTCTGCTCTGCACACCAAGCATGACAAATTCTAAAGCTATAGCCGGAGATGTTTATGTCCACGTTGGATTGCGAATGGGTTTTCGCAGAGCCTGGTCGACAGCCACCATGCGCAGTGAAGTGAGACGGCTCAATTTTGTGCTTAACATTGATGTTGTTAGGTTAAACGGGTCGTCGGGAAAACAGGTTAAGCCAATTCTCGCAACTACATCGGAATTAGCGGGAACGAGGCCACTTGTGGTCGGTGTGTTTTGAGGTGCTGCGAAAACCGCTGGATGTCGAGGCCTATTTACAAGACACGATAAGTGAACTGCAGTTGGTTTTCGGTAGTAGTTTTACTCCTCCAAATGATCTAGAATGTGTGCCTGTTCATCTGTCACGCATTGTTTGCGACAAACTAGCCAGGTCGTTCATCAAGCAAAGCAAAGGACACCCGGTTACTACGGATGTGATAGTTGTGGCGTTCCTGGAGTCCGGCTTGAAAGAACGATGACTTCCACAACTGGACGCACGTTTGAGGACAGAAGCCGAATTCCGTTTGAGATCCAGTGCCAGACATCATATCGGTGTCTCCTCATTTCAGCGCCTACCAATAGACATGATCAAGTCATTCTTCCCTGTACTCACAGTCCCACCAGTCATGCCTTTATTCTGACTGTAAGCGTATGATCATGCCCGACGGCATGCCCCCACAAGTTGGGAATAAACATTATTATTATTACATGCACTTGGTATGCCCAGGCGTAACAGAGCATTTGCTGGGATTTCGGATTGGTCGTCAAGCGCGTCGTCCTTACAAATTGTCGCAAACGCTTGGAATGGAAATCAACCGGTGCGATTCAAGTGTGCACAGTCCATCCCCAGCGAGTTTCAACTTCATTGCCGCCCTCTCCAGGACAATGAACTGTGGGGAGCTACAGTGTTTCGACAGCTTCTACTCTACGTAGGGCCTGTTGTACGTTCAGGTTTGATTAACATCGATGTTTGTAGCATTTTCATGATTGGTATTTTCTGTTTTTTGTCCCACCCAATTTTCCACGTTGTTTACGCTGACTGTGCTCAGAGCATAACAAGCGTATTTGTGCAAAACTTCTCCGATATATATATGGGCCGCGGGTTGTCACTTATAATATACGTAGCTTGGTGCATTTGGCGGATGATGTGAGGGTAAATGGACCCTTGGGTCGTTTTTCCGCGTTTCCCTTCGAGTCACTTTAAGATAAACTAGGGAACGATATTTTCAAGCCGCGTAATCCTGCCGTCCAAATACAACAATGTATTGCAGAACGGTCAGCGAAGAGTGTTTTCTGGATGAAAGAGCCATTTGTCAGCGGACCCTCGATGACTACGGCGCAACGGATCGCGCCCTAATAAACAAAGAGAGCGTGCCTTCGAACAGCATCACGCGCTCTGTTGGAGTCATAAAGAAGTTTGATACACTTCACACAAAAGTCTAATTAATACTAATAATAATACTAATGTTTATTTCCAACTTGTGGGGAGCACGCTTTCAGACATGATCGTAAGGTTACAGCCAGAATAAAGGCATGACTGGCAGAGACTGTGAGCATCAGGGGTTTTGGGTGGGGAAATGGGACGTCGTGCAAGGTCAGATCGTTAGGATTTGAAGGTGGCGGGCAAAAACAAAACGAGGGAAGGCAAAACAAGAGGCTTCTTGCCTGACATATGACAACAGGAGTGTAGACTGCGGAAAATGAGAAACCAGAACATCAGATCTGGTAAAGCGGCAGAGTTTGCGTCATCCAGCCGATCAATTTGAACTGAACCCAAAAAACCGCTGAGGCCTCGTGGCCTTGGACCGTTGGGCCCATGGCCAGGGTCATAAAAAATGTAAGTGTGGTTGACGATGTGGGGGGATTAGCAAAGCGGATAGGCGTTAACGGGTATCACAGTAATATGGTGTACAACGAAACTGTAGAGACTCACCGGTGTCGCTGTTTTGGAGTCGGGCGTAGTGGGAGGGATGGAGGGAATGGAATAGTTACGGGTGTTCTATCAGACTGGGCATGGCAGTGCCGTAATCATCATTGGCCCGTCATGCTTCAGTTTTTGGACAGCCCCGTAACGGACGTCACATTTAAGGCGATCGGGCTGGGGTGCGCAGTACTTTGGGCAGCGGGGTTCATTTCGGGCTGGCCGAGAAAACTAAGTGGAATGAAGCCAATATGGGATCGAAGGGGTTTTGATCCGTTTGGGGATCCTGTGGTTGTAGAGCTTTACACATCTCTAGGGGCCTACTCTGAAGCAGTCCGGTTCCGCGCAGTGCCGAGCCCCAGCGGCGGCACCACGGACACGGAGCCACAGACCTATATTGGGCAGCATAATGGTGCCCGCGAGAGGTAAATTTTGGTAATAACCAGTCCATTTTCAGAAACCGCAATCCGAAATGCTCGTTAACTGGTGACGGTGAAGAGAAGCACTGACTCCAGAGCGCTCCAAAAAGTTCACTTACTTGACCCCTCCGCGAATCTTATCCTCACCTGTTGAGTAAGTTTGTGGCCATAATTTTAGTTTATTATGTATTTTAAATGCAGTTGGACTTGTGGCCATCGATCATCTGTGATGTCGCCACCATCTCTGCGGATCGTTGAACAAACCGATCACTCCGGTGAGGAAACGAGCAAGTCTGATAGATCATGTGTGTCCGATCCCCCAAACAAAAAATAAAGCGCATCCTGGTTGCGTTTTGAGATAAACTTCAAGCATAATCATCCATTCGCACCTAGAGGAAATGCGTGAGGAGGCTGTCAGTGCAGAGGCCTTCCGGAGTGAGCTAAGTTTCTTCTTTTATTGCTTAGTCGAATATTAGAAGAGACCTCGGATTGTTTGGAAAAGCTGCATGTACGGCTGAGATGTTTAAAGCAGTGCCTCAGTTTGGGTGTGTCCGCGCAACAAATACGCAAGGGCAGCCTGGGAGACATCAACAGAATGACCACAGTGAAAGATTTGGATGATTTCCCGGTCAGATTGTTGGACTGGGAGTTTCGCGAACAGTAAGTGAGTACTTTCACCCTATTCCATACTTTAGTAATGAAAATCGTTCCTCTTTCAAAATTGGTCTGCCTTGATCCTGTCATTCAGAAACTTGTTGCGTGCGCTCTTCACCCATGGGCAAAGACAAAAGGCCCACATCAAGTACAGGGTTATCGAGGCTGGTAAAGGGTGAAGTAACTGTTGTACATTGATACTTGTCACTTTAGATGAAATGTACTCTGTGGCCACACACTCGAGTGTCGCATTGGATTTCATTGAGAAATCAATTCGGTCTTGTTTCAAGCAAGCCTTTGCTCGAACTCCTGGAAACCGGAAGCCGCGACGCGAGAGAGCCGCCTTGCGGCGCAAAGACAAAAACCTGTTATAATATTCGTAATGTGCTACTCATAATAATATAATATAATATAATATATAATATTGCCAATACATTTAAATTTTCGCACTTAGCTCGCTAGCCTTTGACCTTGCAGCATGTTGCCGTAAGCAAGATGCGGCTGGTAATCTAAATACACCGTCCGATTATAATACACGTGCCTTGAAATTAGGCGATCAGACCGACTATTCTAGGAAGCAGTGTTAGCCTTCAAATATGCCTCAATAAATTTGTGGCCTCGTCTGCTTGCAAGAGGTGTTGAAAATTTGTTGAAAAAAGCCAAGAGAAAGTTAAGCGAAGATTTAGTTGTTTACCACCCTTGGCCGTTCTCAGTCGCCGGTGGCGCCACTGCTGGCTTGTTTACTGGGTACATAACAATCAAACGAAATGGAAGACACCGTATTCTAAAATGCTCCCTTTTTGAAAAACACCGTCTCAGGAGCACCGTGGTCTACGTGAGCCGAGCCGCGTTAGTACACACAGTACTGCGTTGTACTACGTAGTAAATTGCGCGTGTTCATGCCGTGAGCGTAAAGAGCTGGGGAACTTCAACCAAAGAAGGAGGAGTTGCGCATCAATATAGAGCATTTCTCTGTATATTTGCTCAAATGAAAAATTTAATCAGATTTACGCTTCCAGAAGTTTGCTCCAGTTTATTTTATCCATAGTTTCGGCGCGTATTTGAAAATCAAAGTATGCTGCTCCGCAGTTACAGCCGTGCCTTAGATGCACACCATAAATTTCTCTAAAACAGTAGTTTGAAGGAAGAAGACTTTGACATAATTTTTAGTATTTGATGGTATATAGTCGGGTCTTAGAATCTTCACGTTCTGCTGCAGTTTTTAAAGCTGGTTTAAACGTTGTTGGGGTCCATTGTGGGCGCGAGATTCGTAATTTAATGACCGCTAATGTATTTGTGGCCGTGCCCTGGACGCACAATGCATTTTTCTGCAAAACCCTTGCGAGCGAAACAAAAGCTTTCTACGTCAAAATTTTGCATTTCTTTGCAAATGTGCTCAGACCAAAAATCACCCTCATCTGCCGCTATTTTTTGTGGTTTGTTTCAATTAATCTCCTTTCGAGATTGTTTGCGCACATTCGACTTTTAACTTGTTGTGCTGTGCCTTTGGGAGACGGTTCACACGCGTTTGTTGAGAAATTTGGGGCTGTATCCTTTTCATCATTCTCGGCATTTGAGAATGCTTTAAACAAGTACATGTAGGAGAACTATGTGGTATTTTTGCGTTCTTTCAGTAATCAAAGGACGAACGCTGTAGTGCGTTACGAATGGGTGTACTGCAAATGCAGCAAGCGACCTTCAAGATCAACAGAAAGTGGAGGAATTTAAAGAAGTTAGTATGGTGAGCATGTTCGCTAATAAAAAGCAGCACGCGAAGCGCAGGCTGTCAACTGCGGTTCTGTTTCATGTGACCCATCAGCTCCAGACAGTTCGCCTGTTAATGGGGCCCGGTGAATTTCCTGCAAGTCTCGTATTTCTTGATGGATACAGTAAATGGGCATGCCAACTAGCCGCTGAGGAAGGCGTTGTGTAAACAAACCTCTACGGCATTATGGCTGCCGACATGTTCCCAATTTAGAGTACATATGCCTCCCAGTTTCTCGCTTGCCTGCCTGACGGTGATATTTCGATAACATAACTTATATCTTCCTGTCACTTCAGGACGTCAATGGCCAAATAAACACTCCACGAGAAATTCATGCGCCTGCCGGCAGGATATCTGTGGTAAGCAAACGGACTAACAAACCACTTTTTATGTCGTCTATTTTGGACCTTTTCCCCGGTAGTGATGTGCGGGCGTGCTCTGGTCAGATGGTTAGTCGGCGTGGACCCATAGTCGCATATTAGTCGTGTGCGTCAGCTAGGTTCGCTCAGCTGTCCGCTCTTATCGACGTAAATTCCATATGGCTAGTTGATCAGAGGTCGTGGATCCCCAGCCGCACGTTGGCTCCGTGTGGCTGATTGATCAACGTCATGGTCATCCTGGCATAATTCGCAGACTAGAACACAAAATTCCGTTGTTTAACGACAAACGCACGATTTTTCGCCAATACTGAACGCAGCCTGCGAAATCTATCTTGCAACAGCAATCACCGAGCAAAAATTGTTTACGGGAACGACACCTCCGCATACTTCGCACCCACACAGAGCCGTGTACATTCTAGAGTGTTCAGGGAATTATTTCTGCTGTATAACTAACTGGACGTTCCACGCACTGCAAGTGGGTCATCTTTTTGTGCAACTCGGGATTTCTTATTACATTAGGCAACATATTCACAGTCGGTGGTGTCAAGTGACCTGGAAGATTCGCTCACTCAAACAAATCACCAATGTAGAGAATTTGCAATAATACACGAACATATACAATAAACACAGACATTCTACACTATGAGGTGGCAACCCTGAAAATGTCGTAGCTTTCGAGAAATCAGTTCAATTGTGGGAATACTGAGCGGCGGCTTTGCGTGTGGCCTCTGTGAGAACAGTGGGAAATTTTGAGTAAAAGCTGCTTTGTTCACGGGGTTTCTTCTGTGTTGCATTTGGAAATGATCTCAAAGCGACATGATCAGTAATACACCCTTTATGTCCGCGCAAACTCAAAATTGAGCAGTCATTCGCGACCTATACATATATATGACACCTGGGCTCTTGTTTTATTATAAAAACTCTTCTCGTTAGCAGACCCATGCCATTTCTTGTGCACATTTTAATTCCGCTTGGTATTACTGTCCCAGATTGCATGAGCTTCACCGTGTCTGCAACAATTCTGCTGGGTTTCTGGGGTATTTGAGCGAGTTGACAGCAAGTGCTCTTGTGGAAAATTCTAGTTCGTCTACTCATATTTGCTCTTGCGACGTCGCCAGAGTTTATTTCGCGTGTTGTCGCGTTATTCAACCTGAGGACCCACGTCCAGAGGTTCAGCAGGATTTCGCCCTCCTGGGAAATAATGGGGTATCTACCCAGCACTCAGCATTGAAAACTCTTTCAGGTGGTGGCGGGGAAGAAGACCCACTGTTCTCGGGAACATATCTCAAGAAACGCTTGGCAAGTGTCACGGTGGGGGGCCCTGGGTCGTTTCTGTCTATCCGTTGACGACTCCGATTTTGAAGGCTGTCAGATATGACTTATTCCCAGTGAACGGATGTTGTGTGTCACGAATAACGTTCCGCTCCTTAAAGTGCGAAATCCGCTTACCTGTGGTCGTATCAGGATTGAAAGAAGAGTAAACGGTCTGTGGCTGATCTGGCCAGATCTCGTTCCCTCTTTTGTACACTGCGTTATGAAATCATCCTTCTGTTGGGCTAGCGGTAAGTTGTAATTCACCACTAGTTGGTGATGTCCCTAAAAAGGTTCCGTAAGATGAAGCAGTGTGGAAGTGTTTTAGTCTTCCTCTGTAAGTTTTAACGCTGATGTGATTCAAAAAGTTGATTTCAGTTATGTTTGTGTAGGAATTGGTGGCCGTCCATTTCCCATCTTTCGCGGTATTTTAGAAAGCGCCAATTAAAAGCGTTGTCTGTGAGAGGACTACGTATGCATCTCTCCTCGTCTTGAGGCACATGCGTTCACGAGCCCGGAGCCGCACTATTATGCTGCTGGAACTAACAGCATGGGAGAACTTTGCGTCAAAGAGCCTATAATTTTGCGACCAAACCACAACTTCATCCGGACGTGCCGGTAAATGCACGTGGCTATTGCATTACGGTACGTGACGTCCTTGCATCCATTTCTTCTTGATACTCAGAGATCCGCCCGTTTTGAGCGGCAAGAAACGTCCGTCATAGATGTTTTCCTAGGCCCATTCTCCATCTACCAATGTCTGTTGGCTGGTTACGAACTACCTGAACAAGGGATATACTTGATGCTTGTTCGCATGCCACCGCTATCATTTTTTGGTGATGTGAGTAAACAACTCAAATGGTTGTTGGATGAACAACCGCCAGTAAGCATTAGACGGTTCAGGGGAAAATATTGCTGCGTCGATGCTCACCGCCGGTAGTAGATTATCTGCCTTTGGTGGTCGGGTATAATTCCTCCGGACATAGATGGTGGTCTCAGGACACGGAAGTTGGATGTTGTAGGCTTTGTGACATACAAACATGACGGCTCGTTTTTAGGTGATCGGTTATCATATCCCATCAACTGAGGTGATAATGAAACTTGCTGGCTCTGCGGAGAGGATTCTGAAGCTTGTCCGCAAGGTGTGTGCACATATGAATAATTAGTTTTAAAGTATAGTCCTTGGCCGTTTCAGAAGGAGTAAAGGTTTGATTGCCAAACTGTCGGCCAGAGTGCATGCTATTGTAGCCTTTACCGAGGTATTGCGAAGTGCCGGGAAATACCGTGCTTCTTGAGGTATACTAGGCATTAAAACCAGCTACCAAATACAACGCAATACGAAGCGGCGCTTGAAGATGACATCGTGTAAGCACGGTACTATGAAGCTTTCGCAGCCGAGGTGCTCACATTATAGAATAGGCGTCACTGGCGACTCTTGTCTAGTTTTGGTTCAGTATCGTCCATAGCCTCTCAGCCAGCCTGTTAACGAGACGCCAACAAAGCAACAAAGCTCGACATATCTGAGAATTCCGCAACATTCACGGTTGTCCCATTGGCGACTTACTTAATGGGAAGAATTTCAGTATGTGCAGTTGTTTATCCTTTATACGATTCACAGGCGACCTACCACTGAACACATGGAAAAAATGAAGATGTGGACAGCTTAATATTGTCTGTCAAAAACACTGCGGTTGGACATGGCGTGCTGCAAATGCCTCGCGGATACCGGCGGACGGTCTCGTTGTTGGGTGATTTACCTACAAACGTCCTCATGACTTTGTCTGATGTATTTGTCGTGGGACACAGCGGCCTCAAAGTAGCCGTTGTTCATCGAAATTTTGTTGCAGGTAGACTCCTAAGGATTTAAGATGCAATCCCATGGAAGAAACTATCACTGTGTGTCACAATTTGTTGTTTAGGCGGGTTATTCATTACAGCACAGATAAAAGTAAAATATCAGTCATAGGTATTCAGACCAGACGACCTGTGCATCACACTAAAACGAGACAGTGGCCTGTTAGTGACCAGCTACCATGTGCACTTCCTATGCATGCGACCAACTGTGGAATTCTCTCCTACTTTCTCATCTCTTTATGTCCAAAGTTGTAAGCTGACACTCGAGAACGTCAAACTTTCGTTCACCAAAGAAGTTATTCCCACAGACAAGCCCCCTCTCCTAACGCTCCCGCTGTATAATCTTGGGCCTTGAGCCACTACGGCTCAGACGACTAAAGCTAACTTCAATTATCCTACACCGTCTGTTACACCGAAATGCTTTTATAGCATAGGGTAGGCCAGGCGCAAAATCATCTACACACTGTAAGTTCCGTAAATCCAGCAACATTTTGGTGTGCCCTCCCGCATGTACAAACCTAAGCCACTAATTCTTCCTGGTTTACTGCACTCGCATCTGGAACAGTCGCCCCGATCGGATTTGAAATATCACACACCGACTTAAGTTTTCACAGTCTGTAAAGGACTTCCTTACACGTGAAGCCGCAGTCGCCCTAATTACTACCCAACTATCCCCGGATCTCCTCTATGAACGGGGTACAGACCATTTCTGAGTTTGACGAAGGTATATTTAGTGGACGGGAAAAAAATTAAAACATTAAGTAAAAAATAAGCCACTCCCTCACTATACCTTACTACCTCTTGCTTAGAGCAACTTACACCAAGTTCCCCCCAGCTAAATCCCCGCCCCGGACTACTCTATCCGCTCTGTTGAATGAGTGTTGCCTCATGATGCCCAGCTCTAACCAACATAAACCAAGCTAAAGTTGGGGTTGCTCATACCTGAGGACGTATTATACGCTAGGCAACCCATTCAGCACACGCACACAACATTGCGGCACGCCCCCGTTTGGTGCGATAGCTGACGCTTGGCCATCATTTAGGCATGATTCACACGCTGTGGCCATCATCGTCCTGTCTCCATTGTCCCAATGGCAGGTAACCCTTCAGTTGCCTCCTCCGCGACCTGCCTATTCCGGTGACTGTTTGCTGTTTGCCTGTTCGACATGGCTGAGCTGTTTTACTCGCCTGACTTTCCCCGGAGTTCTTTATTGATGCACAAGCCGCAATTATGACTGCTTGGTGGCATGCCACCTTGCAGATCTGGCAGCATTCACGAAGAATAAAAACATCCTGTGGTGGTCGTTACGTCCTGCGGGAAGGGTCGCCCTGTTGCGTCGCATCATGGTGCACCATGGGCTTTCGCCTTTTTAACAGAAAAAGAAATTCGCAAAAAAACAGCTGGGATAGACTGAAGACGCTGTGATGCCCATGGCTAATATCGGCGTATGGAGCTCTAGCTATCTTCGTCATAATTGGGATTGTACCGCACCAAAGCTCACTTGGTCAAACAGACCAAACACACGCACCTACCTACTGCTCCCGGAAGCGAACACAGACAATCAGAAATATGTGCATACAGGGGTTCCTAACCCTCCACTACCAGCATGCCAGGCTAGTGCCCAAAGACTAGTTATTCGCCATGCACCACTTGTTAACCTGAAGCTGATAACAGTGCTTCGGGAACTGGTGACTATCCCTCTTACACTTGCTTTCCCTACTAACTTATGGTACTACCCAACTCAAGTAATAACTACCAGATAAACTAGTCCATCATCTCGGAATTTTACACGTCTGACCTGATAAGTTTGATTTCCCAAACCGCGCTACCGCTCTACGAGGTCATATCGGTTCGCGCTAGATCTACTGTACTTTATTATCTTATGCAGGCAAAACAAAACGTGCTTGGTCCCTAGTCTACTAAGCATACATCCATCCCTATCCTATCTCATATAATCACTTGTTGTCACTACCCTAGTAGCGGTGGATATCAAGTCTTTCTCTATATACATAATAATGCACATTGTCCCATCTGATATCTCCTCAAACTCACCACGATTTGCCAATCTCATCCCATTCCTCGTCTTCCTGGGATTTGAGCTTCGGCAATAACAGGTGAAGACTACCTGGTTGGCTGTTATCCACGCTCAGAGGATTGCAAATCCCAGCCCAAAGCCCTTAAATCTGACTTCCGTTACGGGGCTGTCCAAAAACCGAAGCATGTCAGCCAAATGATGGAACGGCATTACTATACCCAGTTTAATAGCACGCAGGCAACTATTACCTTCCAACGTTTGACAGAAACCTCTTGCTCACTCGTTCCGTTAACCGCAAACACGAATAAAATCCACATCCGGCCCCAGGTGCCTCCATGATATGCTCATTCTAAACTGCTGAACCTGACGTCCGAATTTAACCCCTTCGGTGGACTTTCAGTCTGTGCTCCCCACAAAATCAATATTTCTCAATACAGTACGCGTCCCCGCCAATGTGTTGCCACCACCTCACGCTTCTAAGGAACTGTCATGCCCGACTCCACTATGTCAGCGACATTAGTGAGTCTCCACAGAGATTCTGAGATTCTTACCACCATTCATCCGCATTGCTAACCCCTCCACTGCATTATCCCCAATTACACTTATAATAATAATAATAATGTTTATTCCCAAATTTTGGGTGACATACCTTCTGGCATGATCATACGTTTACAGTCAGAATGAAGCATGACTGAGGGATTTGCGGGTAGTGCGGATTGCGCGAAAAGAGGACAATGTCATAAACAATGGGAAACATCCGATGAAATAATAATAGGTTGCTTTCCCAACTTGTAGGGAACAATGGTCATTTTATTTTCCGCGCAATCCCCCGTAACCGCGAAGCCCACCAGTCATGCTTCATTCTGATTGTATCTTTATGCCCATGCCAGGCGGCATGCCACACACCAGTTTGAAATAAACGTTATTATTATTAGTATCACTTCTCTGTTGATAGAAAGAAAAGAAATAATTTTCTTGTGCACAGATTCGGAATTGTTTAACTTGAAACCACCAACGTAAAAGTCTAAAATGCAATAGTTCACTACCGCTCTATAATCGAAGGTAATTTAGATATTAGTGAATTTATCGCCGAGACACATTGAATAATGGCGCTTGCTTTGTCGTTGTTAACATGAGTGCATTTGCTGCAGCCCGCATGACCACTATACGCCATCCTTCACGATATTCTTTAGTCTCTTTGAACGATGTTCATTTTCTTCTCTTTACACCCTTTTCTGATCTTCTCATAATTCATTATTGCAGCAATGGATATTATAGATTCTCCTGGTCAAATGCCGTAAGTTGGCAGGCCACAAATTCTGCGGAACACAATGTCTCTGTGGTACGACCGTTCCTGGGCTGGAAGCCACTCTCCTGGTCCAGTAATGGCTTTAAACAGCTGCGATGTATCTACTACCTGGCTAAGCTAGTTCCACAGGCGACTGCGAAGAGGTGGTGGCGATATGTAAACGGTTGTGAGGGTAAACTCCCCGCCCCGACAACTGCATTTGTAGACGGAGAAATTCCATAAATTGAAATCGATGAAAATGTTTTGTCATCTGTTAGAACGGAATGACCCCCGAACACCAAGGACAAGTGGATCCAAAAGTGCCACATCGCCAGGTAGAAAGGGAACATGCATCAATCAGCATGGGCGTCAACCTTCTTGCAGTATTTGGTAGTTTGCACAGGAAACATTAGTCAGTTAGTGTAGAATTCTATATTGTTGGCTTTAATACAGTGATATTGCAGCTTCGATTGTTGTTGCTACAAGTGCCTTTAAACTGCGCAAGTGATCTTTCGACAGGAGGCATTTCAAACGTATCCATAATCCACCAAAATTTATCGTCAGAGGGTGCCATGCGCACCTAGTATGATTGCACGAGCAGCTATCCACACGGCACACTTAGGGCAACCAAAGTGGCGTATTTGCTTTTTCAAGAGAGCTTAGACTTCCCCAGACGGTGACTTGTCACATTGCAAAGGTGAACAATTTAGATTTGTGCTGAAACACCCCATCTCCGGGTAATATACTGTCAGTAGGCCATGGAGTTAGAGGGGAAACTTTGATGCGTGCTATGCAGTATTCATAACTCCTAAACGAATCGTTTTGTATCACAGCTAGGAACAGCTCTCGCCGGTCGTATGTGTATCCTGAATTTATACACACCCGGCGTTTTTGCCCTGCAATATCGACCCATCATCTTCAGTAACATGCTCAACAGCTTGGGCATGGGAGCAAACTATTTGACTCCTACAAGAATATACACACTGAATGTTTGATGTCCACACAGTCAGTAACAAGGAAGATATGGGGTTTTTTCTACTTGCTACGTGTGGGTTGCTTCAAAGTACCCACCCAAATCGGGTCGCGGTAATCTGCAAAAATAAAGCATAACAATCCGAAACCTGCTCAACATAGCTGTTCCACACATTTGGCGGTAGATGTAGATGTTTTGAGTGGTGAGGAACTTGTCGAACTCACCCGCTAAAACCAGCCGCAATTCAAGAGAGCAGGTTTCATATTTCAACAAAGCATCACAATTCCTTTTTGGTTAGCCGGTTACACAAAAGTAACTGCATATGACTGCCAACAAGTAGTGAGTTATGCGTGGTCTTCGTTCCCGCTAAGCGAAACCGGAATACGTTACCGGTGGTTTATGTGTTGTATATCATTAACATATGCGCACACATTTCCAATCCGCACGCATCCATGATAGGGTGCAGAACCTTTGTAGCAATGTGAATATTTTAGCCCAATGGAGGTCAACGCACTTAGGAGACACCACAGCTCCTTTGTATATATCCCAGTAATAAAAATTAGTATCATGCAGTTCCGGGTCCATACGGAATATAAGCCATCAACCGATTTGGTTTAGTGTGTCACACTATTATTGACGAGAAGCTCTTCGTTCGACTTGTCGTCCGTGTGTCGAAGAGAGTGAGTTTTTTTGTACTGTGATATGCTTTGTGTCTGCTGTGTTTAAGTGTACAAAAATTTAAACGAGATTTTATCATTTCAAATAACCGTCAATGCCCACAAACTTAGTTCCAGTTGCGTTTATTGGCCCCCTGAGAACAACCATGTATTGCAAAGCTGGTCAGGCGGTTGCAGCAACTGCCTGCTTTCGTTGTTCCACAGATGAATGCATCCACAACGCCCTGGCAAAAGCCTTTGCGGACATGATTCCTACCTTATTTAACGACAAGTTCCAGCTACACCCAGGAAAACTGTACCCAGAGTGTGCCGTAGAAAGATGTTCATGGCCGGCGGTTTTATTAATCCTTGTAATTAGTCATTTTGGACTGGAAGTCCAATCACCACCGCGGTTCCTGGAGAACCATTCCTTTAGTCCAGAGAGAGAATTGTAGCCTTAATGAAATCATTCCGTGCGTTCTGTCCACACAACTACTACTTTTCTACATTGCTCTTTTTTAGACATTAACAACAGCGTATGAATATCAAAACAGCTGTTCGTCGGACGGCACAACGGTTGGAACTACCTTTATCTGGTTAGGCCGTTGTGTTGGGCGAAAATGAAAGATTGCTCACATCCCTTTTGAATGATCCACAGACTGTTATTAAAAACTGTCGATATTGCATGCGAAAGGAGGCCGGTGGGACGTACATCCACCTCGAGCTGAAAGCTAGTTTTCTGTAGCAGTGCCGGAAAATTCATAGTGGGGGAAAATATCGACATTTAAATGAAGATTGACGTTATCCGGTCGTACAACAGCTCGTGTGCACAGCTGTAGCACATAAGTTCCCTCATATTCTACTTTCTCCTCGGTCCTCATTTTGTCATCGCTATATACTGCGGTAAGAACAGGCCACATGGAGTTCAACATTTCATGTCCGACACAGTCAGAGTTGGCGTACGTCTTGCTGAACGGTGGCTCCGGAATTTACCACATTACCACCGTCCATCTTCCACGTGTTGTGTGCAGCAATCATGCTAGGGCATTTCTGACGCGATTAAAGTTGTATACGTGATATTATGGTTGTAAGTATCGTACACGGAAGGGGTTGGAAATTTGCATACAAACCACTTTTCCCTCTTTACCGGTCCCTTACGTCATGATACTGATTTACGAAGCAGACAGATCTCAGTCCAATTTAGGATTTTATTGACCCCAAGATTGACGGTTCCCCATGCATGCAAAGTGTGCCTTGGTTTGTTGCAAAATCTCCTCAACTTACTCGGAACTATGCCAGCTGAACACAAGGCACGCAGTTTTGGCGTCCCGGAACCTCATAAATGATGTAACAGAGGATCGGCGTGTGGCCCTTTGTGCAGATTTTCCTGGAACTTCCGAGATGCGGTAGACTTGGAGCGGTGGAGAACTTCTGAATTCTGACGGCTCTTGTTGCATATAGAACTCCTTGGGTTACGAGCTATTTTACATGCTGACTTTAGCGAATTCTTTGTATATTTTCTGTGCCCAATTTTAGAGGTTGCTCCTATTTTTTCACAGCAATAGGCTCATTTTATAACTGATGTATTTAAGGTTGTGGTCACAAAATTTGCCGCTATTTTTGTACCGCATCATTTGGTTTGCACGAGTATTCACATGTTTCGTTTCAACAAGGTCGATGGTAGCCTGGATCTTTTTTCCTGTTTTCCCCGTAAATCAGAGCTATTTCATTCAAATCGTTACAAAAGTGGACCGAAAGCACCGGCGGTTCAGGTGCACTGCCGACTGGCCGAGTGCACCAAATTGGAGGTAATCAAAAGGGACATGTGTTTGGATGATTTGGATCTGCCGTTGAGGCTATCAGCCGTCAGAGGCTATCAGATATTTGTGCACTGGGGTTTCTAAAAAATTGCCCGATAACTGCCTTTTGTTTGACGGTCAACCAGCTGACATTGCAGAATTTGTAAGTTACATCACTGAGTATCAGATATTCAAAAGATTTTTCACTTTCTACACCCGTGGGATGAATTCAGCGGACGGTCTAGTCTTCCGGTGCCCTAAATTGCAATACGCTCGCCTGTTTGCAGGTTTTTCCTACGGAAACGGGCGTATATGCTCCACTAATTTGCATACTCCTATTCTTTTCCATGGCGCTCGGCGACCGCGCTTTGCATCGCCAGATAGTTCGTCAGATACATTCACACTATTATGTTGGTGTGGTGCTGTTCTTCCAAAGCTTTTTTGTGCATAGTTGCATGTGCACTTCCCTATATATGGTTGATCTCGATGAGACCCTCCGCGCAATACGAACGAATCTTGTGGGTATTGAATATTACTCGAAATGATAAAATCTCGTTCAAAATTTTTGTAACCGTAGGCACGGCAGGCACAAAGCACATCAAAAAACGACAAAACTCACACTCTCAGACACGCAGAAGACAAGCCGAATGCAGAGCTTCCCGTCACTAATAGATTGACGCACTAAACCAAATCGGTTCACATGGTTTACATTTCTTCTGGACCCAAAAATGCAGGGTATTGTTATTTTTATTACTAAGATACATATAAAGGAGCTGTGATGCCTCTAATTGTATTAATCTTGACCGGTCTAAAGGCTCTTCACCGGTTCAGAAAGTTCTGTACTCATGCTGTACAGAGTATTCAAACGATCGTGGACGCGAACCAACTGGGTAGGTTTTTCCATTTTTCCTGACCTTTGCTTAGTTTCGAGGTTTACCTGCCGCAAACGTTGTACACCTGTCTGTAAAACATAACAGCGTTCGCCCTTTTTATCCACTACACGCACAACTATCACAAAGTTATATTTCATACATCCATTTAACCCTTCAGAAATGCTATAAAAAATGATGAGCGGGCAAGCGCCAATTTCCAAACTACAACCGATAGCAACGTTCTGCAAGCTCAGTATTCGCCATCACAACAGATGGCGTGATATGATACGCGATCCGTTGCACACCAGCGCTCACTGCTACCAGTCGGCCTGTCATAAAGCACATAAAGGACAAAGTCAGTATCCCAAAACCGCCATTTGAGTTGAGATGCAGTATCCCCATCACCGACGGCAAGCAGTCAGTTGCGGACGTTTAGCATTGACGCAGCAGTTTGTAATTCGACAACCAGCGTTGGTGGATGGGTAAGTAACCTGATAAAAATCGGTTCAGAACGTTTCTTACTGCTTGGAACCAACTGACCTCTAAATACGAATGCGGGGGAGCCACATCGCCTGGTAGAATGGGCATGTTTATTCTCCGGCAGAGATGTCAGCCGTC
Source organism: Clonorchis sinensis (assembly GCA_003604175.2). NCBI lineage: Eukaryota > Metazoa > Platyhelminthes > Trematoda > Opisthorchiida > Opisthorchiidae > Clonorchis > Clonorchis sinensis. Next base: position 78,122,676 of record CM030369.1, read on the forward strand.
TGGGATCACCTGAGTGTTTGTACCATGAACTATAAGTTAGTTACCGGACGTTGACCCCACCTTGTTTGTTCCAGCACTGTGGTAGTGCAGCCCTTTGGTCGCAGCCCCAAGTGCCTCAAAATCGGAGAACTTGCATACGTAGTCATTCGCTGGACCACGTTCAGAGCGTAGCCGTCGCCCTCCAGGACTACCCGTCGGTCGCAGTGATATGAGGTATGCACCTCCAATTCTTGCATGCACCAGTCGGCGTGCCGGGATGCCTTCTGTGTGGCTTGCTGGTGTGTGTCTGAGTGGCACATCCGGACTTTCAGGTGGCCGCTTGCATTCTCTAGACGGTTGTTGGCCGCATTACTGAACTGGACCATTCCGGGTTATGCGTGTGCAGTCCATTTGTGGGTGATGTACAACCAGTAGGCCGTAAGATAAGAGACGAATCGCTGGTCCGCGCTGCGCAGTATTTGCAGATCTTGCCGGAATCCTTGTGCTTGTATTATGATAAACAAAATCCTACTGTACAACCTTGTCCAAGCAAGCCATAAGGTGCGATAGGTGCAAGCTTTTCGCAGAGGTGTGTCAGTGACCAAAAATGCATGGATATTAAATGATACATACGTACTTCCTGGTGTTTCTCCTAAAATGAACGTAGCGCAATATAATGTTGCAGCCGAACATTACTCTTTGAGCCCGCGCTTGTGCCTCCAGCTTGTCCATGACGAAAGCTTCCGCTTGACAATGCTCCCCCCATCATTTTCCTGAATAACTTGAATAACCTGAACAGTCAACGTATGAGCGCAAACTGTCCGCCTTCCATGAATGCACGCATAACCGGGCGCCCCGTACCCAAGCCATCCGTGATCGAGAAAGTATGCAGATTGCATCTGCAAGCGGGTTATTAGTTGGTTTAAAAAACTTATCCAAGACGGCCTGTCGAGTACGTTCCGGCAATGTTTTCAACGTCTGGGAAGCGTCTAAACACTGCTATGTACCGCCATCTGGAGAAGCACATGGGGCTACAGTGACCTTCGTCTGACTGCGGTACAAACACGCTTCAGGTCTCTCGGAGTTTTTCCAGGACGGTAGGCACATGATCTGCCGCAATAGAACCTAACTATGGGACGCCTCCTCAACAGAGCTGATCGACACTTCCGGCAGTAGTTGTATATGTTCTGGGTGGTAAGGGTGTTGCTGAATTCTTTTACCACAAACTGCCGTATTTCACACGACAGCGTTTCATACCTCAACAAGACCCTGCAGGTTCCCAACTCGTCTTCTGTTAACCGTCGATTAACCGGAAGCTGACCGCAAAAACCTCTGACAAGTTATGACTGTGTTCAAGAAGATAAGAGGTGACTGCCAAGTGGTTCTTTTGCCTCCGTTAACAGAACCACAATGGACAGCCGGTGCTTCGCGTACTGCCTTTATTAGGAAATACGCTAAACTGCCGCTCAGTATTTGCACAATGAAATTGATTTCTCGAAAGCTGAGACATTTTCAAGGTTGCCACTTCATAGTGTACACTGTCCATGTATAATGTATATGTTCGTGTATTATTACAAAGTCTCCACATTGGTGATTTGTTTAGGTGAGCGAATCTTCAAGGTTAGTAAACACCACCGGCTGTGAATATGCTGGCTAATGTAATAAGAAATCGCGAATCGCACGAAAAGATGACTCACTTACAATGCATGGAAGTTTCAGTTAGTTTTGCAGCTGAAATAGTTCTCTGAAAAATTTTGACAAATTATGGTTGTGTTCAAGAAAATAGGTGACTTCCAAGTGGTGCTTTGCCCCCGTTAACAGAACCGCACTGGACAGCCGGTGCTTCGCGTACTGTTTTTTATTAGCGAACACGCTCAGCTTACTGGCTTCTTCGGATTTTTCGACTTTTCGTTGGCCTTGGAGGTCGCCTGCTGCATTTGTAGCACACCCATTAGTAACGCAAAACAGCGTAAATGCTTCGATTACTGGATGAATGCACAAATACCACGTAGTTCTCCTTCATCTACTGATTTAAAGCATTCTCAAATGCCGTGAAGGATGAAAAGGATACAGTCCGAAATTTCTCAGCAAACGCCCGTGCGGCCACTTCCGATGCGATTGTACGGCAAGTTCAAAGTGAAATGTGCGCCAAAAATTTCGAAAGAAGATTAAGTAAAACAAATCGCAAAAAATAACAGTAGATGAGGGTGATTTTTGGTCTGAGCACATTTGCAAAGAAATGCAAAATTTTGACGTAGAAAGTTTTTATTTCGCTCTCAAGGGTTTTGCAGAAAAATGCGTTGTGCGTCCAAGACGCGGCGCTGAAGACAGCACAGCAAGTTCAACGTCGAATTCGCGGCAAAAATTTGGAAGGCAGACGAATTAAAAGAAATTGCAAAAATAGACGTCAGGTCGGATGATTTTTATCTCAGGCACATGTGACTCAAAATGCATCATTGAGGTGCAAAACGTTTTTTGCCACTCGCAAAGGTTTTGCAGATAAAATCATTGTGCATCTAAGGTCCACCAACTTTCTGAGGCATACCAGTGTGCTAAAAAATTACATAGGAAGCCTGATGAAAACGAATTCCAAGGAAAGTCAGAAGAAGTATGAAGATTTTGGGTTTGAGCCTAAATTCAACGAAGTGCAACATTTATCACTTTTCCTTCCACAAAGAACGGTTTTGAAGAAAATTGCATGCGCTCAAGATGCATTTTGGGCGCGGAGATTACTGGCTATATTATCCATTATCCATGAAAACGGCGGAAAATTTCGCCACAAAGTTCCTTTTTTCACGTGTTTTCTTCTGCATTGGAGTTGAATATGCTTTGAGAGATTACGTGAGCAATTATAACGCAGAAAACTAAAACGGACCATTCGCAAATTATCTGGGAAATTTGTTCTATCTTTACATCAGATGTCCTGCCGGATAAAGCCGAGAATTCGTCGCAGCTATTAAGATCGGTGATTTTATTATGGCAGTTAGTAGTCGAAAGATCGGGTACCCTGGGAAGGTCCCATCGCTACCGATATACTGTCCCCTTGATAGCACCATGGAAAAAATAGGTGGTTTTATGATTAGAGCGAGCAGATTGTGCGTTATGTGGTTCAATAATTTGGAGTTTCAGCAGCAGATCAGCGGATTGGGATGATCATGGCGGCACACGTGTGTAGTGGTCTGGCTACTCAAAAGCTATTTTACCAGGGGTGTGCGGCAAAGAAATAAAACTAATAAGGCTAGACTGAGTATACAATAATAAAAAAATCAGATGGAACAGACCCACTGACAATTGTTCTTTTTAAAATACTTTGTCGATGGCCCAGGTCAGAAAATAAGTAATAATCCAGCCATGGTTGTCCAGGGATCTTCTGATGAACAGTTCTTACATATAATACTATCCGAAAATAGGCTGAAATGTTCTGATACCAGCGTTAGCATATGAAACTCGCGAATGACCGTCGTAAGCGCGAGCGAAACCAGAAGAGGGAGTTGAAACACTTGACCGCGATTGTATTGCGTGAAAATGTACAAGTGCACGTGTTTGTAGTTTTTCGTAATTAAGCAAAAAACGTCTATGCATCTGATAAAACACGTTATTATGGAAGCGGTACGTTCGAAATTGGTTTCGTTTCTCCTTCCTGCTAGTTTGTGAAAGAATTCTTTCACTGTTCAAACTATTTACAGAGTTTGCACGAAAAAACTGCAAATGAAAGGCAAACCTCGAAACCACCAATCGAGGGAGCAGACAAGTAACCCTCAGAGGTCCCTTCGGAGCCCACGACTTAAACCCTACGTACAGCTATTAAGTCTGCTAACCTCCCTTGGGCAACTCTCCTCCAACTACCACTTCACTCATCTGCTGCCGGTAGGTGACTTCAACGCTCCAAAGCCCCCCTGAACGGAGCTCCAGTGCGTCCGATCAGGTGGAACTTTTGCAGCGGCGCTCACCGAAGTCGTCCAACAGAGCGCTTGGACGCAACATGTCATTGCGCCCACCAGACACCGCGCGGCCAACAACCGTCCCTCCTGGATATGGTCATCACCAACGAAAGACATTTCGTTGATCAGGTGATAATTAACGCTCCACTGGGACATAGCGACCACTGAGTGCTCATCTTTGATTTCATCTGCTATTGGGCCAGAAATCCCGAACCCCAAACGTGGATTCGAAACTTCTGCCGTGCAGACTTTTCGGGAATGCGCATCTTTCTTAACCAAGTTAAACTGGGGCCAGCCTCAGTGGAAGACTTATATAGGACTATTGTCCAGAAAGTTCACGAGGCTGACGCGATGTTCGTCCCAAAAAAACCAGCACGCAGTCGGATGAGCCGTAAACTACCCAAAAGGATCCGGCGTCTTCTGGAAAAGAGGTCACAACTATTTTTCAAAAAGTTGACTACAGGTGACACAGAAGATGAGCTGGCATTTCGTAAAATGCGGAACCGCTGTAAATCGGAAATCCGCCAATGGAACATACGAAAACAAGCCACCATTCTAGACCTCGCCCGGAAGAACAGAAATGTGCTGTTCAAATACATGCGGCATCGCCGAAGAAACAAGCCATCCGCGTTCTCCCTGAGGGACAGGAACGGGGAACCCACGAGTGACCCAATAGTGGTATCTGAGTTCTACAGAGATCACTATGCAGGTCTGTATTCAGTCCCAGCGTCCTCGTCACATCCAACCTTGTCAAGGCGTACCTACGAACGGCCTCTAACCGACTTGGTATTCACGGTGGAGGACATTCGTCAACTCCTGCACAAGATCAACCCATTCTGCGCGTTGGGGCCCGACGAAGTCCACCCAAGGATCCTGAAGGAAACGTCGTACACACTGGCAACTCATTTCCATCTGCTGTTTCGTCAGTCGCTTGACGAAGGCCACCTTCCCTCTGTTTGGAAGGAAGCGATTGTCACGCCAATCTACAAAACTGGTGACCGACTATCGCCTGGCAGCTACAGGCCTATAAGCCTCACTAGCGTGCCATGCAAGGTGATGGAACGCATTCTGAAGCGAGCCATTCTAGATCACCTTACTTCCAACAACTTGATTTCTCAAGCTCAACACGGATTTCTCCCAAACCGTTCCTGCGTGACGAACATGCTCGTATTTATGGACAGCTTAACCCAAGCCAAGGACGAGGGACTCATATCGGATGCCATATTTTTCGACTTTTCAAAAGCATTTGATCGAGTCCCACACGTCCCTCTGCTCCACAAACTCGAGTCTTACGGGATTCAAGGGAAAATCCTACACTGGATCAAGGCATTCCTATCAGACAGATCATTCCGAGTGAAAGTAGGCTCGACCTACTCTTCTGCGGCGCCGGTCTCCATTGGAGTTCCTCAGGGCTCCGTTTTGGGACCTTTGCTGTTTCTGATATACGTCAATGACCTTCCAGATGTTCTTTCAAGTCCATGTCTACTTTTTGCGGACGACTTGAAATCGTGGAGTTCCAATGCCAGTGCCCTCCAAATTGATGTAGACGCCGCAAAGCAGTGGTCGTTGGACTGGCACCTTCCTCTGAATGACGAAAAGTGCGTCCATATGTCATTTGGAGGAGACTCAGCGAACTCCTTTGTCATGCATGGTGAGAAAGGACCAGAAGACATCACGAGGATAGATGCCAAAAAAGATTTGGGTATCTGGCTCTCTCCAAACCTGTCCTTCTCACTGCACCTTGAGAAATCGGCTCAGAAGGCATTCGCTGTTCTACGGATGATTCGGCGTACCTTCTCTCGTATTACTCGCACGGACTTCCAAATACTCTATGGGGCCTATGTCAGACCGCTCCTTGAATATGCCAACCCGGTTGTCTACTCAGGACGCACGAAAGACGTAATCCTCATTGAGCGTGTCCAGCGAGCTGCTACGAAAATGGTTGCCGGTCTCAAGTCCATGGACTACGAAACGCGTCTCGTGGTGCTCGACCTCTTTCCCTTGGAGTATCGTCGCCTCCGAGGGGACTTAATTCTTACTTACGCCCTGTTTGAACAAGGCTTGGCCAACAGGTTTTTCACCGTTGACCCAGCAAACACACGGCGGGGACACGGTAAGAAGATTTTTAAGCTCAGAGCGCACACCTTCATTAGGCAAACTTTTTTCTCATTTCGGGTAGTTGCTGCGTGGAATAACCTTCCTCAGACGCGTGTCCACGCTCCCTCTAGAACTCTGTTCAAGACACTATTGGACACTTATTCGCGCTAGTAAGCATACTGCTCCGCGCTGAGAACTCAAAGAGCAGTGCTACACCCTTTTTTCACTTGTGCCTTTCAGATGAATGACAGCCGTTGAGCGACAAGAACAAAACCGACCCGGGAAACTTGGGTGAAAGCCTCGGTCCTGTGTATCAATCCGTGAATCCGTGAACACCACACCTGTCAGTCTTGGTCGGGAAATAGTAGAGATGCAGTGAACTAGGGGCAAACCGTCAAACTGGCTGTGTCAGATGGAATTCCGCACTAAAACCGCTTCACGCTCGCAATCAGACGATGCTAACACCAAGAAGTTCGCCCCGAGAGCGACTGGCGAGAGGGACGTGCCGCGAGCCGCTCCAGCATCAAGGAGAGCTAAGAGCAGTGGAAACTCTGGACCAATCAACCAATCAGGATCCAGTATTCGTCGAATGCCGGTTGCCAATGTAACCTGTAGAAGACGTGGTGTAGAATGCACGCTATGGAAGCACCAGGGGACAGTGATTCTCCGGAGGCAGGTGTTCTGTGGATGGAAAACAGAAAGAAAGCTCATGATCCGAAGCCCAGTAAGCAAGGTTGTACATAACCAATACTTACACATAAACCAATCAAAATGGCAGACACCGTATACTACAGTAGTTTCCAATGTGCTGTCGCCGCACACACTTCATATACGAGGCGCTGTAGAAATATTTTCGGCCTGTTTTTTGAACGTCAGTGTACGTTGTGCACCTTTGGTGGTTGTTTTGCCGGGAACGCTATCTTGGAAGGTTCAGACCGAGAACGAAGCTGAGAAAATACCTTCATTACAAATGGCGTTCGGGAACCTACGACGTCTATCAAATTTAATCAGCTCCGATAATTATTGCAACAGCAGCAAAGGTAGTTTAAAGAAGCATAACTGGAGGTCATCGAACCACTGATTCAGAGAATGTATACCCAGACAACTACAGCCAGTACCAGTGAGTCTTCTGTCTCTTCAGGTGATGCAGCAGGAGCCTCAATCACAGAGTTCGCATTCGAGCCCTTTCTTGCCACACTTGTGACTCCTGACTCAAGCGGTGTGGAGACATGTTCAAAGCGGATTTTCTAAGTTCGGTGACGGATGGAATGTCAGATTATTGCTGCGGAGACTCGACACACCGGAGCACGAACCGTACACAACTTTCATTCTCTCCAAGTTGCCCAGCGGCCTCGGCTTTGATGAAACGGTCAGGACACTGTCCCAGTTATTCGGCTATCAGATCTCACCGTTCAGTATCCGTTACCAATGCTTCAAGCTGGTCAAGATTATGAGGACTTCATCGCGTTTGCCGGTGTTGTCAGTCGGATGTGCGAACGTTTCAAACTAAGCTGAATGACGAGGAAACAGTTCAATTGCTTCTTTTTTGCGTCCTCTCCAGCCGTCCCAAGAGGTAGAAATCGGAACACGGCTGTTTCGCAGAATTGAGCAGGATGCTGAAATAACGTTACAGAGCCTCACCACCGAATGTCAACACCTCATCAACCTGAGGTTCGACGGGCTATGACCGGTCAGTCACCTGCTACTTTAAACAGCTGTATCCGTGCAACCAAATCCAGTGTCCTAAAGTAGTCAGAGTTCAAACGCGAACGAAAACAGAGCGATCCTCTCACGAGTTGCTGGCATTGCGGTGAATGGCATTTTGCTCGTTATTGCCGGTTTCGGCGTCGCAAATTTTCCAGGTGCACTCGTCTTGGCCACAGAAGTTTTGTGTCGATCTCAGATGCCGCAGCCACTAGCACACCACCGTGCAGATCACAAATCACGGTCCAACTCTGACGGCAAGATTCAAAGCTGACTTTGCTTGCCGATGGAAGTTTGTGACGGTTCGTATCAACACCATCCCAGTTCGTTTGCAATTTGATACGGGCTCTGACATCACACTGCTCAGTGAACGAATCTGGAAACAAATTGGTAAGCCGCATGAGATGCCGACTGAACACTTGGCCCGGACAACATCCAGCACCATCGACTGCGGTGCCTCGGTCATTTGCTACGCATGCCGAAACACCGTCTAAGGAGACGAGTTTTGTTCTCCGTGCCTCTTTCAGAATGGCACAAACCGCCGCGAGGTGAACAACGTATGACTTAACCGAAGCACGTGAAATGGATTACGAATAGTTTGAATGTTTTTGGTGTTTTACGGTTTCCAGGATGAAGCCCCCGTGACCCCACCTGTGCTCGGCTGGAGACACCGCGGAACTTCTCGATGTCAGTGGCGTTCTGTTAGTTTCTTTCCAGATTACCTGATTGAATGTTTGGAAGTGTAGGCACCTCAGAGTGTTTGACATAGGCCAGCATTAGGCCCCCCTTCCTCATACACTCTTTTTCTCTTCACTCTAAGGCCTTAAATATAATTAGATGAGCTTTTTGGTTGTACGGCAGTGAAGTACCAGTGTCAACACTCATGTTGTTTTCTCTGATAATGATGTTGATGCGATAATGGGCCCGTAATGCTCTTGACCGTAAATTCATTGACTGGCGAGGTTGACTGCTCCATATGCTTCGATGGCTCGATGGTATAAGCCACGTGCTACTTGATGTCATGCCCCAAACTTGATCTCATGGGCCTGGATTGGATCGATAAGCTGAATCTACTGGAAAAGCCGAATAATTCTATTTACAAACTCACGCATGCGGCATTTGGAGATGTCTTCGAACAAACTCACTTTCCGTAGCGTTTACCTGAGGTATGCATATATGTCCGCCGAGGGGGAATGTGCAGGGGTTGGTATCGCTCTAAATCACCGGACGGAAGTATCCTTGCTTGACTGGATGCCTGTTGATAGTTGCCTCTGTGCGGTTCGTCCGGCAACGTCTGTAAAGAAGCCTCACGAGCGGGCAGTTGATCGCTGTCTGTTTATCGTGTCTGCCTACGCCCCAACTGACTGTAGCTCCGAAGCCGCCAAAGACAAGCTTTACGACGCCCTGAATGCACTGTTTTGGCGAGCTAAAAGCTCACATATCGTTGTTGTTATCAGAGATCTGAATGCACAAGTGGAAGTTGTGGAACGTTCAACGTATCTTGGAAGTTGTGTTAGTTCTGACTGTAGTGTGACAGATGAGGTCAATGCACGAATCTCCAAGGCTCGGGTCGCGTTTGCCAATTTGAGACACCTTGGTGTCCTCCAACGGCATGCTGGCCACAAACGCGAGTCGATCACATTGCCATCAGTTATCGATGGCGCGGATCGATAACTAACTGCAGGTCGTTTTGGAACACATTTAAGGATTCCGGCCACGCACTTGTCCGGAGTCGCTTCTCCATACGTTTTCCAGGGCCGCGTAAGATGTGGAAAAATCGCCTGGCAACTGAAAGACTGACAGATCCGGATGTTAGACTGATTTAACAGAATCGTCCTCTATAGTCTCTTCCAAATGCTTCACCATCAGATGTGAATTCATACTGGACCGAGATCGCCACCTCTGCACAGTGCTGGGAGTTTTGCTTGTGGCACGGCGCTACCAGGCTCATCCAAACACTGGATATCAGACCGAACGGTGGCATTGCTTAAATCTTGGAGATATTTCGCAGTCAGCCTCTAAAATAACTCGACGCGACGAATTATCGAGCGTCAAGAAAAGTGAGCGTGCGGGCCGACCGTGAAGTCTGGTGGACACGAACGCCAAGGAAATAGAAGAGGCCCAGAAAGCCGGTAATGCCCGAAGATTATTTCAGTTAATCCGTGCAACTGGACCCCGGAAACCACCTGTGAGCGAAAACATCAAGGATCGGAAAGGAGTGACCATCTAGAATAAAGAAGAGCCCCTCGACTGTTGGACCGAATTCTTCGAACAATTGTCGTGGCCACCAGCTGGCATCTGGAGCCTACAGACGACATAGAACCCTGGAAGGTGAACGAGGAACGCCTACGGCCTGGGGTTTATGATTGCATATGTTCTCTCAAGCGCCACCGAGCCTCTGGTCGGATGACCTCCCACCCGCACTGTTCAAAGATGGGGGTGAAGTCCTCAGTCAACGCTTGTCTGATCTGTTTGCTCGCATTTGGGAAAAGGAGTCTGTACCAGACAATTGGGGAGAATCGGTGACAGTGCCCATTTTCAAAAGGGGCTCGTAGTGAGTGTGGCAACCACAGGGGGATCAGTTTGACCCCGGTCGTAACGAGACTATTGGCGTCACTTGTGCTTCGTCGCCTTACGGTGGCTCGTGAGACACTGACTCGAGAGCAGCAAGCGGGATTCCGGCCTGGTAGGGGTTGCGTTGACCAAATCTTCACACTCCGTCAGGTGCTAGAACAACGCCATACGTATAAGCGACCCACAATTCCAGTTTTCCTGGATTTCCAAGGCGCATTTGACTCGGTTGACCGGTCTGTTCTGCTTGACACGCTTGCCCACCAAGGAATGCCCCGGAAGTTTGTGAACATAATACGCTCTTTGTATTCCAAGACTTCCGGACGTGTGAGAGTATACGAGAGCTCTCCAAAAGCTTCCGTACACAAAGCGGTGTCCGTCAGGGATGCCCACTCTCTCCATTCCTTTTTAACTTCGATCGATGAGATAATGAGACGAACGCTGGAAGGTCTCAAAACCCCGGTGTTCAAATAGCCTGTGACGAAAACCTTGTCGATCTGGAATATGCAGATGACATCGTTCTCATTTTTGAAGAGAAGGCGCAGGGGTTTTTGGATGAACAAAGTCATCCCGTCCTTTGGTATGCACTTTGCACCCATAAGGTGTAAGGTCATGCTCCTGGACATGCAGTCACTGAACACGCCACTTACAATCCAGGGAGAGGTACTGGAAGTTGTGGAGCGCTTCACGTATCTTGGACGTTGTATTAGTTCTGATTGTAGTGTGACAGATGAGGTAAATGCACGAGTCTGCAAGCCTCTGGTTGCGTTTGCTAATTTGAGACACCTATGGCGTCAAAGTGGTGTGTCCCTGAATCTCAAGGGACGTGTGTATCAAGCTACAGTGCGGGCTGTTTTGTTGTATGACTGTGAGACTTGGCCTATTCAAGCAGCGGAACTGAGACGTCTTCAGGTGTTCGTCAATCGTTGTCTCAGGACCATAGTTCGTGTGGGTTGGTGTCAGCGTATCCATAACGAGGTTATTAGAAAGCTAGTTTTCGGTTGTGCAACGGGTACTTCCATTGAAGAATGTATCCAGCACCAGAAGCTGCGTTGGTTGGGACATGTGTTGCGCACGCCTAACCATCGTTGGCCCAAGAGAGTGCTGTTTTCCAAGCCCAATTCAGAGTGGCGGATGCAGAGAGGTGGCCAACCCTTGACCTGGCAGAGGGCAGTGGAAGAGATTACGAAACGCTTGGGTGCTGTCGGTGCTACTCGCCTTCCAGGATGGGGACCGCATGATCCCCACTGCGCCTTGTTGGAGACACTACAAGATACAGCTGCCAACCGATATCAGTGGCGTTCTTGTTGTCAGTTTCTATCCAGATTGTCTGAGTGAATGTCTGGCGGTGTAGGTACCTAGGAATGATTGTAGTAAGCTAGCACTAAGTCCCTTCCCCGTCCACCTTTATTCTTTTCTTTACAATAAGGCTTTCAAATAAATCATGGTTGTATGGCAGTGACGTATCGGTGTTGAACACTGATATCATGCTGTAGATGATGATAATGATGATGAGATTGAAGTCGAGGAAGAATCCCGAGAAAGTTTGACCCTCAGTACGCACCGCGGTCTGTTCCAGTGTACCAGACTACCGTTTGGTGTCAAGACAGCGCCACTCATATTTCAGCAGATAATGGATACGTTGCTGAAGGATTCTCTTGGCGTCGCCGCCTACTTGGACGACCTCGTCATGGGTTCCAACCCCAACCATTGGTGACAGCACCTTGGTTACGTACTGTGTTGTATTCAAGAGTACGGCTTCAGAGTGTGCCGAGACTAACGGATCTTCATGCGCTCGATAAAGTACCTGCTCGTTATTTACGAACACGGCCGCCGACCAAGCCCGGAAAGCATCGACGCCATCAAACTCATGCCAGCACCCACAGATATAACATCCTTCAGGTCTTTTCTCGGTCTCGCCAGTCACTACAGCTCGTTTCTGCCTGCCATGCATCGCCTTTAAGTTTCACAGGACCAGCTACTCACCAAAAAGCATAAGTGGATATGATCAGAAAAATGCCAACGTGCCTGTGACTCTGTCAAATTCATGCTTTTCACCCACAGCGATCCGTCATGGAAATCTTTGTGGAGTCGGATGCTTCGAACTATGGTATTGGCGCAGTTATTTCACATTTGTTTCCTGACAGCAGCTGGAGAGCCATCGAACGTGCCTCCAGATCCCTGACACCAGCCGAGCGCAGCTACATTCGGATGAAGAAGGAAGCTTTGACGATCGTGTTTGCTGTTAAAAGGTTTCTTAGAATGCTCCACGACTGTTATTGACGCTACTGACCGATCACAAGCCGCTTCTTACTGTGTTTAGCTCAAAGAATGGAATTCCGGTATATACGTCAAACTTCTCCATGTCTATGAATACCTGAAGCGATATTCCGTTTACCTTTATGCTGGTCACCGTGCGGGACAAGCAGTTCGGGGCTGCATCAGTCAATAGGGAAGGTAAGAGAGAATCTGTCGTGCAATTTGAGTGATTTTTGACAGATGTGGATCGACAGACACGCTGAAAATGACCTGTTTTGCCACACGATTTAGAAAGGCTTCTCTTGCGGGGCATTTGGATCGCGGATGCCTGGAACGGCCGCAAAAAATAACATATCTGACTACTGATTGACGAGAGATAAGGTGTGGAATCAGGGGAGATAGAGTGCCACGGGGTAACCGTAGATGTCGGTGAAGGTGCTGCATTCGCAGAAAATGATATCGGTTGGTTATGCGAGTATGACTGAGCTTGTTCGTGAGCCAATTCTAATGACCTAGCCAGTTCATGTGCGTCATCCAGTGAGTTCATTCTGAGCCAGAAGTTCTTTGAGAGTAACAGACTTAGGCCCGTTGATTAGAGCATCACATAGTGGTTTTAATGGTCGATGGCGGATGCCGTCTTGAAATCGCAATTTTTGGTCGGGGCTTTAGGCTTTCGAACAAACTTATCAATATCTTGGTTGCTGTCTTGTTTGAATGTGTTCAGAAAATAGTGAGCATAAATTATCTTCTTTGGACGAATATAAAACTTTTCAAATGTTGCTGATAGCGGATTCGTAATCGGGACAGTCAGCGATGTAAACGTATACAGGTCCATCCACAAAATGGATCAAGGTTTCGAGTTTTTTTAGATTAGGCGATTCGACAGTGCCAAGAAACGTTTGGAGGGTTCAGAACCAATGAGTCCAACGCGTTGCGGCATCTGGAGAATCTGGATCTGTGTCGAAACACTTGGGCGCAGCAACAGTTCCATTGTATTCTTAGAAAAGTAAGTTGTTACGGATGGAGTATCGATCCTGATTGAGCGCGGGAACAAGACTGAATAGCGTAGAATGAGTAGCACTTTACTTGTTTACGAATAGACGTACATAAGCTGAAAGTGAAGAAGAAAGCATGGTTAATACGAAACGACCATGTGAACACAAAGGATAGTCATGACAGCTGGCAGGGTTGTATCGCAGACAGGAGTCTTGGTATTGAGTTACACTTCGGATATCTGTCTCCAGTGACCGTTAATGTCTGAAATCGGACCATCGGGCAGGCATTCGAGGGGCCGGTTTTGATAAGTTCGTTTAATTTCTGGTTCTACTAGTTTCTCAATCGCTAGGTGAAATGTGCGCGTTTTGCGCAAACCTGAAAGGCGTAATGACAAACAGCGTCGGACAAGTTCATAGTCCGAGCCCACATATAAGAAGTTCATGACCTAACCACCGTAAACTGCAGACTATGACTAGCTGGTCTTTCGATAGTGAATGACTTTTCCAGAAAACCATCTTATATACCTTAGCAGCCCTGATGTGATGTTCCAAATAGACATGCGCAATATTTCGGAGTTATCATTCGTCAGACACAGAGTGCCACAGGATATCTTCCGTTCGCACCGGGCCACGTCTCATCCATAAAGCAGGACAAGTCGGACCAAGGCATTGAACACTCTACTCTTGTCAACGAAACTGATATCTTGTCCATGCAACAAATGTCGGAGGTAGCAACCACTGCCCTGGCCTTCCCAATTCAGGAAGTAATTTTACCTTTCGCGTGACCATCAGGACCTATGCAGTTGCTCAGCTAAACGAAATTATCTACGACTAGATTGGTTCACCTCCATTGACTTCGTTCAGACGGTTTCAAAAGTTGTTTGCATGACTTTTCCCAAATAGTCTTCCAAACCGCCCTTACAACCATCGTATCCGCCAAGTTCTAGAAGCTACTCAGACGACTCAACTTGATACTGTCCAGCCATATAATTAATCGATCAACCTGCGCAAGTTAATGCCAGGGACCGCCTTGTATGCTACGGTTACCAGGCTGATGCCACAATGGCTTTCGCGTTTCCTCTCGGGCCATTTTTTACAGTTGATATCACAGTCAGGAAGTATCTGGTGCATCAGTGAAAACGGGCGCTGCTGACACCTCTCTTTTCTTTTTCAAATAGGTTTCCTCCCTTCACCCACCTCGTTAATAAAGCCCTCCTTGTAGGCTCATCCGCTAGAACTGACGATCCCATTCGTCAGTCTTGGTGGTAACGTCTGCGAGTCATCGGGCGCTGACAGCCCCAGATATCTCAAAAGCAATCTTCAAGTCTTGAAACCCAGTCTATCTGGCTAGTTCTAATGTTCGCACTCTAGAGCAAGCAGGACAACAATCTGCTATTGCTCTCACACTGAATTCACCTGATATTAATGTATGCCGTGTATCAGAAACAAGAATTCAAGATGTAACTGCAGTCGTTGAGCTAACTGATCCATCATTATACTCACTTCCGGTTTTGCGATCCAGGGACCGTTGCGGCAGGATATGCAGTCGTCGACGTCATTGAAGATGCTTGGCGTGTGAATGCAAAAGTGGGTAGACGCAGCACATCTGAGACTTGGGTTATACTCTGCACGTACAGTTGATGGCGAGCGACTGCTTCATCTATGTGCTGATCGCAGACTATTACACAGGACTAAGCTTGGAAATTACCGAAGTGGCCTAACCGCATGGTGTTTTTCAACAGCGTGCCAGTGGCGGCCCAAATTGATCACATCGCCATCAGTGTCTGATGGCGCGGATCAGCAACTGACCATCATTCATTTTGGAACACTTGTATGGATTCGTTCAAGATCTCTTCTCCATTTGACTTCCGGTACCGCACAAAGGGCGGGCAACTCTCTTAGCAACTGAGAGGTTGGCAGATCCCGAAGTTGACCGAATTTATCAGAAGTCTTCTGGACTCTTCCGACTGCCACGCCGTCGGATGTCGGTTCCTACTGGAACAAGATCGTCAAATCAGGGAGTTCCACCTGTGGCACGGTGCTACCAGGTCATCCCGAACACTAGATCTCAGACGGAATAGTGGCACTGCTTGAAGCTTGGAGAAATGCTCCTACCGGTCACGACCATAATTCAGTCCGACGAATCATCAGACGTCAATTGAGACTCAGCGTGCGCGCCGACCGTGAGGCCTGGTGGAGACGGAGGGCTAAGGAAGAGGAGGGAAGAGGCGAATAATGCCAGGAATACCGGTAGATTATTCCGATTGATCTGTGTGACTGGTTCCTGGAGAAGGCCTGTGAGCGAAACCACCAGTGATCGCAGTGGTGTGATCATCTTCAATAAAGGACGCCTCGGCTGTTGGACCGAGCACTTTAAACGACAATTGTGGTGACCACCTTCCACCGCTCAGTCGTATTGTCGAAATGCCTTAGAACACTGGATGGCGAACCAGAAATTCTTTACGGCGGGGGTTTTACGACGGTGATTTATGACTGCACAGGTCCTTTTAAATGCCACCTGATTCGTGCTCCCGCACTGTCCGAGTATGGAGATAAAACCCCCAGTCAGTACTTGTCTGATCTATTTGCCTCCGTTTGGGAAAGTGGTTTTGCCACAGGTAATTTGGGATAATCAGTAGTAGTGCCGATTTAAAAAACGGGCTTGTAGTGAGTGCAGCAATCTGAGGTATCAGCTTGACTCCCGTTGTAACGCCATTGGTCCTTCTTCGCTCTTTGATCCTCCGTGAAGCGCTAACCCGACAGTAGCGAATGATATTTTGTATGGGTTGCCTCAACCAAATTTTCACACTCCGCCAGGTCCTAAAACAATATCTTCCGTACAAGTGACCCACAATTTCCCTGGTATTCTTATATTTTTAGGACGCGTTTGGCTACGTTGACCGGTCTGTTACCCTTAACACACTTGCTCAGCAAGGAATACTCCAGACGTTCGTCGATATATTAGGTTCTGTGTGTTCTCAGGCTTCTGGCTCACTGAAAAGTTCCGTGCACAAAGTGGTGCCCACCCTGTCATTCCTATTCAGTTTTATAATCGATCGGGTGAGGCGAACGCCAGGAGGTCTTCAAAATCCCTAGTATCCAGATATTTGCTGGCAATAATCTTGTCGATTTAGCACATGCAGACGGCATCCTCCTCATCTTTTAAGAGAAGAAGGAACGTGTTTTTGGATGAACTAACCAAAGTCCTCCCATACTTTGGCATGTGCCTTGCACCCACAGAATGTAAGGTCATGTTCCTGGACATGCAGTCATTGAACACGCCATTTACAATCTAGGGAGAGGCAATCGAGGTTATGAGGCGTTTTATGTTTTTTGTATACGTTGCGGTCGTATTATGACAGGTGAAGTTAATAGATGTAGCTCTAAGGTTGGTTCCACTTTTCCAATTTGGGACTCGCTGGAGTGTCCTATTGCGGCACTATGTCATATCCGATAGTCTTCAGAGATATGTTGAATAACGATGCTTTTGTTGTGAATGCTGATTGGTTGTTCTTTTTTGGAGTGACAAATTATTGTAAGTGGCGGGTGACTTTAACTAGTTGTTGGATGAGTGCTATTAGTAAGTTGAGCATTCGGTTGACGGCGTGCCTGGGTGGGAGGACGTAAAATGGGGTTGTGCGCGGAATTCGGAGAACATGGCGCGATACATTACTTGTAATCGAGTTAGCTTGCTGGACGGATGTTCGCTGATGACATCATTATGAGAATACATATCTTCTGTCAAATTGATGCGATTTTCTTGGCAACATGTTGCGCTGTGGGAGGGTGAATTTCTGTGATATCTGAGGGATTTTTCTTTTCTTAGAATGGCCGAAACTAGCATTTTTGACGAGATTCCTGAAGAGATCAGCCAACACTTGGTTACCTTCTCTGAGTCGATCGATGATGTGGACAATTATATCAAAGGCTACTTGGCATCTGAGAATTCAAGGACAGAAGTAAACTTGTTTGAATTACATTCACTTTTAGATATCTAATCTAGAACAGATTAAAGAAGAGCTTTCCCTTTGTTATGCATTTAATGCACTATTTTTCAGTAAGTGGAGCTTTAGACAAGACCATTTTTCAGTTTATTTGCGATGCAATGGCGTGGATACTGGCAATCATCCAATTATGCAAGAATTGGTAAGTATTTCACTCCCAGAACTGCTTTTGCTCGCATTTAGTCTTGCGATTGTTAGCAGCATACGTTTTTGTGTAGTCGTTCACACACCCTAGGGACACCACGTCATATACCCACTTAACTCATTCCCCGGAAGAACCAAACAAAGCTGTACAAAACTGTTCATTGTCATTGCCGTCCTCAAAATCGTTGTCATTGTCAGCTGCAAGAGATGTGAACATTCTACTGCTAGTGCCGGGAATCAGGGTAAGGAGTCATGTATTGAAGACGATAGCTGGCATGCTTGTAGTTGATGACTCAGCGGTTGGAGCGCGAATTTAATAACCTGAAGGTCCGTGGTTCGAACCCGACCTTTGCCTCTCGACTTCCCCTGTTTGGGCTTGGGCAACCTGGCAGTATCCCAGCCCTCATACTTCTGGTGGCACGGCAGTTAGGCACCGGAAGGGTGCTGAACGATTTTTTTGCAGTTGTTATTGCTAGGTTAAAAAATGAAACTTCGCAGGTGACCATTTATGGTGACTTGTTTGATGAAGACTATCTCGTGAAAAGGGCACAGCGAGAATGGGTCAATCTGATTCGACACTCGGGGTGGTAATTCATGTAGTTACCCATCACTCTTTTTCTGTGGCTGGTATCTACATTCCGCAGACAGTTAATGCGAATAAAACACTCGCGTTACACAGTTTTATGTTTTTGTCCATGATTTTTCTATTCGTTATTTTGGCACGACTCAGTACTCGTACTCATCAACTGACCAACTGGGTCCTTCCAAGCAAGCCTCTGAAGGTTTCTTCCCTCAGCAATGAACTTTTTGAGAAATGTTGTAGAATCTGCCGCTTGTTAGCCTAAGTCTTCCGTTTCTACTGGAGATACGCAACCTATCAGTTGAAACCGGTCCGGCGTTACAGCAAGATTTTTATATAGACCGAACGTCAGGTTTGAACCTTTTATTGCTAGGTTCTTCGGAAAGCTATCAGAAGTCCTGATAGGCAACTGTATGAGTTTTTTTCCGACCTTCTTGCCATCGCAAGTACGTCGGATAAGGTAGACTTGAAGAGGTGACGAAAGAATGTGGTTCGTACGCAGTACTTGTGTATCCGTATTTCACCAGTTACCTATACCACGTTGAAATATACTCAGTGGCCCAACTGTAAACAAAAAGTTTGTATTAGTTTGAATCAAGTTCAACGCGATAGCAGTGGAAACCTATGACCTCTAATTTTTCTAAATCAAGGTGCAACAACAAGACTACCTCTATTCCTAACATGTTGACTTTACCGAAATGTTCGCGTGTTCTGGCAGTTCAGTGAGAATGGAAATTGTGCATTAACACCAACACAGAATGAAGTATCCCAAAAAAAGCACTTTTGTGTTTTGCTGGTGTAGATGAACTCGAGTATGTGGTTGATTGTGAATCCAGCCAATGCAAGCGGTCTCCTCATGCGCATTAACCCAATACATTGATCAGCACCTACACCATGTGTGTTTTGTCATTCCACCGAAATTACAGTGTTCCTAGACCGTTCTGAAGTAGTTTGATAAATTTGGTTACTTCCTTCGTGGCTAAGGGTCGGGTGCTGGAAAGCTGTATTAAATTTTGGGAGTCGATTGAATTTAGTCAGTTGATCGCCGTCTTCGCAGCATTGTCTCGTGGCTAACTTTCAGAGCATGTGACGGATGGCTTCGTCCGAAGCACCACTTTTTGTATTCCAGTCAACAACAACCATGAAAATATTGTAGTTAGGCACATGATCCAGCACTCTCAGTAGCTGATTGTGTAGAGTGCAAAGCAAAGGTTCAATAAAGGTTCCCAGACGGCGTTGACTTCCAGGTTTGAAACGAGCAGTTGTTCGTTGGCACGGTTATTATAAGCAAGAACCAGACCGTACAGGTCCTAGCTATCACTTCGGTCGACGTGGTACAGCCTGTACGAAGACTCCACTCTTGGGACTTTGATGCGTCGTGAAACCAAAAAAGGAATCGGTGTTTTTCCGAAAGACAAGCAAATTGGTGGTGATAGTGAGATTCTGGCTTCCGACCTCAGTGAAAGCAGGGGTATTCCAGCAGCCTTTATGCAATATGGTGCTGATTTTGGAAGAAAGTGGATGAAGGCTCAATGTGCATATTTGTCAATGTGATCACAGACCAGCGTAGCTTACTGGAGACGCCGTAACATAAAATAATGGACTGACGTATGTAAGACTGACCTCCCCACGAACAAAAGTTGTGTGGTGACAAGGCTTTTCTTCGTGGGCGTAGCTCCAATTTCCTCCCCAAGCAAGTGAAGACCGCAAGACAGCAGAAAGGACGTGAAATGCAGAACTGTTAGGACGGTCGTTGGATCTTGGGTTGCTCTCATGCACCCATTCGATTTCGCTGTTTCACTCTTCAAACAGTCGATTTCGACTCAGATCAGCAGAGTACAATGACCGCTGATCGTCGAACAGTTCGTACACCAATTTGGTAGTACCACCCTTTGACCGGGAGTCCTGGCGGCATGTGCAATCTCTTTGTGACGCGTTGATGTTTGCCATATCGTGATGTCAGTGGACCCATGTGGCATCTAGGAGACACCGTTGTCAGCTGAATATCCACCACACCCTAGTATCACGATTACCGTAGCCCCTGAGCCATGTCTGCATCCCAATCAGAATGATCTTTTAACCGTTGTGATGAGCTCATCTGTTCCCACGTTTATCTGTCTAAACTTTCTGGTTCCCTTGTTCCACCATTCTGTTATTGGGCTTCGTCCGCCTCATGAAATTTCTGAAGGAAACTAGGTGTATAGACTTTCTTCTGCTGGTAGTTACTGTATCACATAAGTCGATTCCTTGCATCCTGACTAGCTGGTACGTTCTAGAAAACATGAGTACGCTGCAAGAAACCCCCTATCTAATTCGCATACTTCTTTTTCTTTTTCCCGAGAATCGTGTCATGACTGCTTTGAAACGCTGTCGAATGCTGACCGAGAAGGAGAGTAATTCACGCCTTAAATGTGACAAAGAAGCCGCATCACGATTTATCAAACATGCGCTCTGGCAGTCTGCTCACTCAAAAGCCAAGAAACGGCGGCCAAATCAGGAAATTGGCACCCCAAGATGATTTAACGTATCTTCTGACGACATGTACAAAAGCACTGTTTCGAGAGAGTATTGTGGCGTAATTCATGAAGACTTTTCTGTCGCCGCAGTAATTACGACTTTTCGCTCTCGATCCACGTTTTTTGATATTTCTTATGATCTTGTTATACGAGCCTATGCGGTTTCACTCTTCCACTATGGAGATTGGTATGGGTTGCCTTACTTTCATTCTAGATGACCAGCACATATGCAACACATTGTGCATAGCTATTCTTGTTTTGTCGTCGAAAGGCACAGGAGGATGCGCATCGTGTATTAGGTTGCAGTTTTTTCGATATGTCTCGCTTATTTTATATAGGAGAAATAGGTGATCCAACACTAGAAACCTTCGTTTGTTTTCTGCTGGTAAATTTTGCACCCCTTATCCATAGAGCAATATGGATTGCACATCCACGGTCAATTCTCTTCATGTCGCTGACGGGAACATTAGCATACAGCACTAGCACTTAACTGCAGTGCGACCATTTAATTGTTTCCTGTTGTAAAAACTTTCAATCCCCTCGTCTTTAACTGCCTACCAGCGTTCTTTTGGGCACCCGGCGCTGAAAGTGTCATCCGTACGTCAGATGACTCCGGATTTAAAAAATTTCGAACACCTTCGATACTACTTACAAAGGAATAAACGTGTGCGGGAGCATCGATTGTCCACGTTCGTGAGATCAACAAGCGTGCAGGCCTAACGACTAACCAACATAGCGCAATGTCAATGTCTGAGCACCGGTTGCAGGCGAATGGAATGGGACCTGAGTTACCGAGGTCAGGTAACACTACCGAGGAGGTAGTGTGAGTGCCCGACTGTGCCATGATAAAAACAAGTCGTGATGCATCGAGCAGAGAGGTGATACATGCAGGTATGTCATTATCCTGCTAGACGGCCTGTGTGGGCAGGTAACTGGTGGATTCGAAGGCCATGACAGGTTAGACAAAGACAAATGGAAGCTTGATAAATATGCGAATGGATGAGCTGAATTACTGAGCTGTCAACTACAGTTTCTCTTTGTTTCAGTTAGTGGGTATTCCGGGAACGGTAGCGATAGAATTGCATTTCAGAAGGGCGGTTTTGGTGCACACGGTTCTGTCATCACCTCTTGTCCTTGTTTGGTTTGAGAAGTTGCCTGAAATTCACTGAATTCCTGCTCTGTCACCAGGTGTGACGTCTCACTGCGCCAATGGAACTATACCTTATGCCACTTGAGTTGTCTAGGTGGTCTAGGTGAGTGATGATGAGCTTTAGATTCGCACTATCCAACGCTTTTCCGCTGATTCGAACGGCGTAATATTGGTGCATTGCAGTAGGTTGGTTGAGGTTTGCAATGTTGTGCGTTTCGTGTTAAATGGTCACTTGCAGTGTATGCTATAGTCAAGTGGTTGAAGTTTGGCAGATATGGTTGATGGGAAACACCTGTCACTTCACCAGCTGGCAACACTGGTTCAGCCAGAGTTAGGACCTTTGTTCCATGAGCGGAGTAGAAATGATGCATCACCAAGTCACACGCTAGCACTGATGATCAATTGAACTATGACGGATAAAGGGGGATTGACAGGGGATACCGGAGCAGCACTGCCAGTTCACAGGCGGAAACGGTAGATCCGAAACTTTCCAACATCCATTGAGCACTTTTGAATTGCTTTCGGAGGATATATGGTTGCTATCCTAATTGCTGGTTACTGTTACGTTCTTTATCGTGTCAATGAATCTACTGATTACGATATCCAAGATCCATTCATCCGTGAGAGGGAGCTTAGTTAGGCGGCTATGAGACTCAAAAGCATGATTTACAGTTTTCCCATTCACACTTCAAATGATCCTTATGGTTACTGCGTTCGCGCGTTTTCGGTGGACTTTGAATCACTTGGACTCGATATCGTTGATGCATGGTGATGAATTGGATGACCCTGTGTTGGTCCTCGGTGTCCAGGCGGGCAGTGAGTTAGGCCGTTCTACACAATATCGTGGCGGGAATCAGGATGTTTGGTCCAAAAGAAGCGGTGTCCCTGAAGCGATGCCCACGGCTAACTGATGACCGCACGATACAACTGGTGCCGTGGCTGATTGTAACCGGTGACCTCCGAGCTACTTCGTAAATCGCTTATGGTGAAAAATCGTACTAGCTAGGAACAGACAGTGTTCCGCACTTAACCGCAGAGATTGCCCCCAATGCATCTACGAGGATATCAACTCCAAAACTCATCTCGGTCGATAGACTGGGTATTCACCTGCAAAGCTCGCAATATCTGTCTATTTCTCGGGAACCATCATAACAGATCCCGACAGGGGCCTTGCTCAGCTCCCGAAATGTAATCTGTTCGGGCATTTGCTGACAAAATTACAGTGCTGACAATTACTCAAGATCAGCTACATACATGGGAAAGGTTGTTACACTCCGGAAGAGAAACGCACTATTCCCTTTCTCCCATATCAGCAAAAGCTTGTTTCTGTTCCGCAGATTAACCGACCTGTCACCATAGTCTTAAACCAACTAAGAGCCTTTGAGACTAACCGACGGTATAATGAGCCAGATTTATTTTTACTCAAAATGCAAAGCGAGCTGGGCCAAATTGTCTTTCAGAAAGTCATGGTATTTTAACACCGCTTTAAGGTGAAACTACCGGAATCAGTCACCGATCTGACGGCATGCTGTGGTGGCCTTATGATTATGTAACAGTTTTTCACTTTTTGCGGATTATATGACAGATTCGTAGACACATCCCCGTAGATTCCCAGTTTGGTATCCGATAGTATCCACCACTTCCACCCACCAGTAATTAAATCACATGGACTTGGTCCTGCGCTTTGTCGCGAGATGTAACAATGTTCATCCTCCAGGTCATGGGAGGTTGACTAACTCCTCGAGTGGCGATTTTTCAAAGCACGGCTCTTTTGCATACATTTCTTATATATCGTAGGTGATTGTCTGGGTAAGTTATGATTCCTGCGGGTCATCCATACCATTGTATGATGCGACCGTTGTGCTCAGTGTGACGTGGTCCAATAAGTTTCTAAGTCTCCAGCAGCCAGCAACTGACACTTCACCGTAAACCTATCGTTTTAGCGTACCTTGTTCCAGTTATTTAGTGCGCTTTGGTTCAACGTTCAGTGAATATGCACGCAACTAGAATACGATTTGCAACTGCAGGTTGTGATGATCAGTGTACTACATTTTAGGTTCCTGTACAGATCAGTATCTGTCGCGTTTCTTCATATTTACAGGATAGGTTCTGTGAGATTTCTCTGTGTAAGGGTTTTGAGGTTCGTTGAAAGCTAGTTCTGCGAAACGTCGCCCTCTTGGAGGTGCGCTCCCACCGGACTATTGTATCTTTATCCCAATATTCCCATACCTTTTTGCTTGACCTAAACGGAACACACAACTCGACAGTCCACGACCGGTTTTGCTCTTCTCGGAACTCCCCAGCTAGGCGCATTCCCTGAGTTTCCCGTCAACACTATGTTCTAGCTGAATCCATTTGCAAGCAAATCGTGAAACACACTCATTCGCACAAAAATTTGGTGTCATTGGGAGACCCAAATGACATTCTTCACTAATCTCGTGTGTATTGTGTCCTGTCTGGACTGCGTACTGCAGCATCTCGAATATCATAAATGAAACGTGAGGCGACCTTTGCGTTGCACATTTAGTCAAAGGGTGTTATAAATGAGATTCAGTTGGGTTTCAGTTGAGTCTCTTGGTAAAACCAAATTAATTTCCTAATTAGTGTATTTCCTGGGATGACTTAATCGGATTAGGAAGAACTTACCTTAAAAGTCATATGCATTTCCAAAGGACGCGCTGCAGCCAAATATACCGCCAGAGGAAACACGAACGGACAATGAAACTTCATAAGAACTGAATCATAAGCCTGAAGTTCACGAACAACAACTATTTACGTAACTTCTCGCTGGAAAGCCGTGTGTTTCGAAGAACAGAATTTTTTGGAGAACGCTGAAGACAGAAAAGTATTGTCCTCATTTATACACTCAAAAGTAACTTATTGACAATGCAAATGGTTTCTTGATCGTTGCGTTCATCCATCCTTTAGGGAGATGTATGCAAATGGATACGCATTTGATTGATACGGGAAGAGTAATCGTACAGGTGCCTCCGAGTGACCCTGAACCAATCTGCATTCGATGTACAAGGTCAATGGCCTATTTAACCTAAGGATTTTCGTCTTGTGTGGATTACATGAAAATCGGATGATAACGGTGAATATATGACGGTTTTTTGAATTTACTTCAGAGTGCCCCGTTTCTTAGCTTGACGAACTCCGGCTTGAACAAGTCACTGTGAAGTCTACTGTGCATTTGCACGAGTCATGCAGCTCAACTTTCATACTCCGCATCAAGTTTCAATTTCTTTTACCCCAGTGGCCGATTGGTGTTACCGTAGCTAAGCGGCGGCAAATTTTTCGTCCATCTTTTCTTTATGGTGGATGTAAGCAATAATGAGTGCGGTTGGAACAAACCGTTTTGCGACCCTTTTCCAGCCTCATGGAACTATTCGAATGGATTATCCGGGACAGTCGGAACAAAATTTCTACATTTTCATGCATTGGCATATCAGTTGCCGGACGGTCTTATCCCCACAGCTTGTATTCGCCCACGGGCAATTGTGAGGTAGCAAACAACCCGCTGCGACTTACCAACTTAGTTTGAGGTGTTTGTGGGACTTGTAGAATTCCCGTCGACCTCGTTTGAATAGTATTTCCTCAGACCTGGACTCAACAGACTTATCGCGCGATGACATATCATTCAAACTGTAGCGATGTGAATTTTACCCTCGTCGATTCCCCGAATCACCATATTGCAGGGTATATGACGATAAAGGTCACTCGCACAGCGGAATCGTTTCAACTAGGGCGGGAAGTATTTTCAACCTCAACACCAGAGGTGAAACGTCTATATCCGGTGGAATTTCGAGCATCGGTTGACAAAGTCATATTACACCATCATGGTTAACAAGATGCTCCAAAATAGTTCTCTGATCCAGGTAAGATGTTCGTGGGTTTTCACAAAATGCATCCACCAGATGCTGAAATCATGTGTAGATTTGGGACTACATCTGAAAGGAAACCGTGAAAAAGATTCACCGCATACGACTGTGGGAGATTTTTCCAATTCTTTTTATTTCGATTCGGGTGTTGTTAACCTTCCAACTTCGGTCCAGTGCTTTTGAATTTCCAAGTTGGTGTAGCAATCCATCAAAAAAGATAAAATAGATAATCGTTCAGCTGTAACACCCTTTTGGTGCCTAGCTGCCATGCCACCCGAAAGAAGCAGGAGGGCTGGGATAGTGTCAGGTTGCCCAAGCCTAGACGGGAAATTGAGAGGCAGAAATCGGGTTCGAATCACGGACCTTCCGGGCAGTAAATTCGCGCTCCAACCACTGAGTCATCTCCCCCCGTAATGCACCCATGATGTCATCTTGCTCAGTGATGAAGTAGTTGCGACCAAACTGGCCAACCTAGGGGACTGGCAAGCGATATGACTGTGAAGGTGATTTACGTGACCGATAAAGTAGCGAATTTGTCAGTCGTTCTTCATCTACCGAATCATTACCAGTAACCGATAATATAGTCGGTCACTGAGCTTACCCTAATGTTGGAGAAAATAACGATTGGTCCGTAATTCTGATGAGGATGTTTTTGGATCTCACTGCTAGGAATACTACTAGCCATGTAACTGGCAAACGACGTGATGAGCTCTTTGCCAATATTTTTTCGAGGTTACTTGCTGCTAGGTGAGACTCAAGCCACCAGGTTTTCTTCATCTTTCGGTTGCTTTACAGCAAAAGGATCTTGAGTGATCATTTATTTTTTCTTTGCATTCTTACACTAGTTCCTTTGAAAGCATTTTTTTACCGCATTTCTTTTTTAATATGTTAGTAGTGGGCTAACAAATGACGGTGGTGATTTCGTTCTTTGTTGCCCGAATTCTCGCTTCCAAACTTCGGAATTCCACCCAAGCAACTTCCTAAATGTTAAACTGGATGACGAAGTGCGCAACAATAAAGCTCTATTGATGGACGTTGAGGCGGTCATAACACTTACGACATGACGGCTGGCAAAGATTTGAACACAATGTGTGTGGTGCTCTTCAATGGACATCAAAAGGCCAGCCCTTTCTGTTAAAACTCGTCTGTCCACGTCCGTATTGCTTTTGTCTGACCCTATTGAAACCAGTTCGACTGCAGATGGCCCAAGACAAGTAGTCTTGGACTTGTTGATAGCATGTAGATTTTTAAAATCGAGATTTCTTTTTCAAACAATGAGATTTTTCGAAACTCCCGAGGTGTTGACCTTGAAAATTCAAGTGCGCTACCGATGTTGGCAGTTCGACCAATTGTACACCGGATTCAGCAGCTGTACCAATCCCTTCGCTAGTTTGTGCAGATGGAAGTCTACCATCGACATGTGAGGTTAATAAAGCTTAGGACTACCGTGTTGTTTCGTTAGTTGTGTGCTATCGAGCTCGAGATGTTGATAATGGTTTTCGTGTATCCAGTAGGGTCCGCAACTTTTGAGACAATTTTCGTTCTAGTGATACCGGATTTTCTCCACGACGGCATCTCTCCAATTTTACAAATATAGTCAATTGCTCATCAAAACCTCATAGAACAAGATCTCGATTGGAAACGTCTTGGAGTTGATGACAGGGGTAACATTTGTGTTCTGTCGCAGATAACTGGCACAATGAAGTAAGTACAATCATAAACGAGGTAACTCCTTATACGAGACTTCGCTTGCGGTTACTATTGAGTTTTATTTGTTTTGGACTCAGAAGAGCTTTTGGCAAGTCAAAGAAGGCAATGAACTCTCACCGGCGGTTGACATGAATAGAGTCCTCAATGGTTTTGCCTGTTGAGAACGGTTGTACTAGTGTAGTGATACCAAAGAGACGTCGTTCTGGGAGAAGGAAGCAGAAGGAACTCTTTGGGGGTGGGCCGTTATCTCAGATGATTGCAAGTTAAATTTCGGTCAGCTGTGATCAATTTTTAACCCTAAAATGGAGGTGCCTCTTCTGAGGTTAAAATGACATCGCGCAGAGATTTGAAGCACACCGTTCACTCATATGACTCACATACAATCAGTCAGAAATAGTTTCCACGTCGTATTATATGGGCGAAAGGAGGTCCCCCAGTCAGTGTTACTTTACATCAGCTGTCTTTGTTTCATCGTCAAAATCTTATGATCAATTGCTAATTTGTCCTCAGGAAAGCGTTTGAAGTATCTCTGTAGTATATGAAGTATGTGAAACGAAGACTTTCGGATATGGTTGGCAAGTTCTCCATTTCCGCTCTTCCTCTCTCTTTCTCGCTGTGTATGTGGATATGGGTATATCCCCTCGGTAACACTTTAGGGGACTGATAGGCTTGCATAATAAACGTGTGTTATGTGATGCGAATTTCCTAGATGCGTTGTAACCGCTTACTCTATATTTTTCGACCAGTCCAGTATACTCTTCGAAAGGTCATCAGTTATTTTGCTGTTAACTAGTACTTCACTGTCGTCATAACTGTGGGTAGCTGATGCTGAGATGTCGTCACTAGTAGATATATCCAACTGGCTCTTGTTTTCCTGTATCATGTTGAACTGCCGTTGGGGGAACTTCCGCTTCGTTGGGGTGCTTGAATCATCTGGACGGTTTCCGTATTTATGAATGATAGCAGATTCAGTTCCAAAGTCTTCCGAAAAGCAATTGCTTGAAATAAGAATCAGGCTGAAGCAAAACCAGCTCCTCTTGTTAGGCCACTTGGCATGCATGGATGAAATTCATACAAATCATCTACTTTCAGTTAAAAAAAATTAAGTTCAAACTTGGGAATACCCAAATCCTATTACTATGATAGCTTTCGAGAACGTCCAAGAAACTTTAGCTTCCGTTTTGGATGTTGGGATGAGTGGCACTCGACGGAGTCCTGCAGAGCGGCTGGCTATGCAGCTGTAAAACAAACGAGTTATCATGGGAAAGTTCAGTCTCTCAAATGCATTCACAGCGTCAAGGACTTGTACAACACACCTTCTGGGTCAATAACGTACTCACCAGTGCACTTGCGAAACGTAACTGGGATTCATCATCATCATCATACTCGGGTCCACTCGGGGGCTTGTGCACGGCTCTGGGAAAGTACCGTTTTTGGGAAAGTACCGGTGTCTGGTGGTTGAAGCCCTATTGGCAAACAAATCCGATTCGAAAGCCGACCATTCATCATTGTAAGTTCGAAATACTCAAGCAACCACTACCGGTTACGCCTTGTCAGTAATAATAATGATAACAATGGTTTAGCTGTAGCACCCATTGTAGTTGCCATGCCAACGGAAGGAAGCATGATGGTTGGGGTACTGCCAGGCTGCCCAAGCCTAGACAGGAGCAGCCAAGATGCAGATATGGGGTTCGAACCACGGACCTTCCGGTCCGCAAAGTGGCGCCTTAACCACTGAGCTATCCGGAGCTTTCCTAGTCCCAGAGTTTCAGCTAATTCTTTGATTGTTTGGAGGACTTCAGAAATGACATCTATTTGGAGCTAATTTAACTGTATCATTAATACTAATTGGATGCGCACATCAGACTTGTGTGATA
This sequence comes from Clonorchis sinensis, assembly GCA_003604175.2. Classification (NCBI taxonomy): domain Eukaryota; kingdom Metazoa; phylum Platyhelminthes; class Trematoda; order Opisthorchiida; family Opisthorchiidae; genus Clonorchis; species Clonorchis sinensis. The sequence continues at coordinate 78,152,084 of CM030369.1, forward strand.
GCAATTTTGATTGCTGTTAGTATACTGCCTGATTCCTTCACGTTCACTTTCCACACCGTGTCTGCTATTTGTCTCATGCTTTTGATATGAGTTTTGTCTTCTCGCATGATCCTGGAACACCGTTGATCTATTCACACTTCCCGTTCTTTGAACATTGTGAAAACAAGTGTACATTTTTCAGCATGTTTTGTTCCCATTAATTGAGGAATGTACATTGACAGTTAGCCTTCATAGTTATTGCATAAGTCATTCTGACAAGTCTGGCCAATGAATATTCCGTCGTCTCTGATTTCGGCGGTGTAAGACTCTTCAGTTGAACAGTTTCGCTCCCATACCTTTAGCGTGTCATTCTCGATTACATGCATCTCCTGAAAACGAGAAAAGAATGTGATGCGTAAGCGTAAATGCATGAAGCGTTTGGTATGGTTTTTCTCTTATATAATGTCATGTGGACGGTGAGGGCATGACGAATCCCTTCGCTTAGTGAGCGAATACAGGCCAGTCTTTTATATAGCAGATGGAGTGACATTTTCTGATTTGGAACAGTTTGTCTTTAAAGCCAAAATAACATTAATTCCCATGCGGAATTCAGTTAGTGGCGCCATCCTCGCTCCTCGCCGGTGAGTTGAGCTTATCCTGGTTTGAGTCTGTAAAATCCGAACTCAGCTGAAATTCTGCTGATGACGAATTCGCGGTGCATCACCGTGGTTGTTCTTGAGTTCGACCTGCGTTACCGTCAAACGCACTTGGTTTCAGCCTGTCATGAACGCTTGTGTCCAGTCTTGTGTGGTACGGCTTTTAACCCAAACACGTACGTGCTTGAGAATGGTAAGTTTGACCGTAACGATGATTTCCTACTGATTAGCGGATACTGTGTAGTAAATACAAGCTATTTACGTGGAGCTGAACACTAGTTTGAAAACTGAGATGAGTTTCCTGTATATGATTTCCTTCAATTTAGTACGCTGGCCAAGGACTGCCGCAGGATTCAGTGGGGCCAATATTCAAGCTGACGATGTGTGTTGCCCTGCTGTGATACCACTGTTAATTGGTTCCCATCAGACCAATGGGGCGTAACTGGTCAGGAATAATCCAATAATAGTTTTGATGAACCTCAGTTAACATAGACTGTTTAACAAGTCTGAGGAACGTATATGTTTTGGTTGGTTTGTCGTTTTCGAGTGACGAATCGACATGAATGCGCTACTCATTCTATTTTTCATTAGTCTGCTTGTAAAAACAGCGAAATCCATCTGGACGAACTAGCCAAGACAGTTTTGAAGGTTACTATGGTAAATGGGCTCCTGAGATGTCTGAGTGCAGCAATCGAAAGAATATTGGAGGCAAGTTTATGCACCGTGCACACATCAGGAGCCTTGTTGACCTGTCTGAATGGAGTTAAGCGACTTCCAAGATTTTCCCTGGTTCTATTTTTACCTATGTGATCCCGATATGAAGTACCTCCGAATTTTCTGGCTACCGAAGCAGACGATTTGTGCATACTCCAGAGATGACTTTATAATTTCGACATACGTTTGAAATGAAAGCGTAGTTGCCTCGGAGTATATGTAGCCGAGGTTGTTCTCATGACTATAGAGGGAAATGAACAGAAAGCAAAAAAAACATTACTCCACTGTTCACCTATTAATTGTGTTTGCCAGGATAACCCCAATTTCCCGTGTAATCCACTTGTAGCAGTAAGCTGATAAAAAAAGATATCAAGGATCACTTTTGCCATTTCGAGACATGGTGTGAACCAGAAAAATATACATAACGCGTCAGGCTTTTTCACTCCCACTATCAAGAACATAGTTGGTATAGGATTATTCCAGCGAATTTGCAAACGGCTAACTAGGAGAGGATGATGAGTTTCGCAGCAGGAAATTCAAATGAAAATTAAACACAGCGCAAGTGACCGTGATTTTTTCGTCTACATTCTTCGCAAGTTTATGATTGCCCATGAAAAACATTTTTATTGCGAGAAATGCCCGTTGATAGCAGTCTTAACCAGTTTCTTAAAAACGCACGATTTGACAGGTGATTGTCAGCACGTGGAGATTGCTGACAGCACGAGATGCGTCCAAACCTGGTCCTCCGTCAACATGGATCCTCTTGCCAACCTGGTTAGATATGACTGTCAGCTGATGTCAGCGACACCTTTCCAGTTAGATTTTATGCTCGCCGCCTGACTCGTCTGTTTGAGCATAATCACCTGAGAATGTCTATGCAAATGCAAAAGGAGTCCATTCTATAAACGTAATCCACTACTCATAAGGTTGCTGGAAATTCTATACATCTTTCGCGATATTTCGAGTATCGCACCAATTAAAACATGAGGCGGCCTATATAGCACATTCAGCTGCTTAAAAACATCATAAAGAAGAGATTCAGCTGGGTTCCAGGTGAGTCTCCCGCAAAAACAACTTGGTCTGAAAATGAGTGTATTCGCAAAGTTCGTGCAATTTGAGTTCATGTAGAACATAAGTTTGACGAATACTCGGACGTTGTGCCTATCTTGTGGGCCCCAAGAGGAACGAAACCGCAGGTGAGCTGTCGAAGTATTTTCAGCAACCTTATGAGTAGTATATTGCGTCTATACACGGATCGCGGTATCTCGAATATCGTACAAACTGAAACATGGGGCGGTCTGGTGTAGCACATCCAGCTGCTTAAAAACATCATAAAGGAGAGACTCAGCTGGGTTCCAGGTGAATCTCCCGGAAAACCAACTTGGTTTGCAAATAAGTGCATTTGGCTCGTCCCAGTTTTCACTCCGCAACTTTTGCCGTGCTACGGAAGTGTCATTGCTGTTATCCGTGTTGAATACGATGAATACACAGAAGTAGACCTATAAAGATGCTTCGGTGAATTTTCTTCTGGCACAACCTATCCAAATTTTCCGAACACCTGGATTGACCTTACCAATTATCTCTGACCAACTACTGTCAGAAGTGGGGGATGTATAATGGTGACGAATGGTAGGCGCACAACGAAGGATCAAGATGTACCGTTGAAGTACTTAACCCGTACATTAATATGGCATTATAAAAAAACTTACTGCACAAAAGTTGCAGTTGTCCACGGTCGTCGCACTTTCAAGCGTATTCCCTTTGCCTTGGTAACATTGCAGTGATTCTACAATTGAGGGTACATACGTTTGCAATAAACTCTTCTAATATGGACATAATACTAGTTTTTTCCTATCAACGTTTCCTTCCGATATAACATATTAATCAGAAAGGTTTGCAGCGTTGTCTAACTCCATTTCAGCACTTTTATTCCCAGCCTGTCGATTATTTCGAACGAGGCACAGGAATTGTGTTGTGTGGTATTGCGATGGGTACGTGTTCTGGTTTGTTGTATGGGACTTTCGCTTGTACTTTGGATTACATTTGCGTACAAGTCATATTTAATGAGTTCTAGTTCGTTTTTCGTGTCTGAATAAACTGCAGGTATCTGCAGCGACCTTTTGAATACAAGCGTGCCCACAACGCGTTTGCTGTCTCTATTTACACTGACGACTTCTGGGCCCATTCAGGAACACTCTCCAACAGGCTGGTTACTGTTTGTGGATGATTTTGTTTCGAGGATGTTCGCCATCTGTCTCAGTTGTTTTGTGCGCCACTGTCATCGAGATGGGAACACACGAAATCTGATTGAACAACTCCGAATTCCGGATCGATTTCGCCTTATTTGACTTGGCCACAACTTCAAAATACTGCGGGCCTTTCGTGAGTTCCCCACGTGATCATTTTTTATCGCTTATTTCGTGAAACAGTGATGTTCTTAGACACTTTCTTCATAGTCTGCATTTCACATTTTTGCAATTATTTCTCTAGAAGGGATTGTCAGTGTTAGACAGACTAGCTTTGGCGCATAAAGTGAGAGACATAAAAAGGCATAAGACAACCCTAACCAAGTTCTGTCGATGGTGTCAAGATGGTGCAGATCCAGATTTCGTCGACGGTATAGCGAACATAGTTGTTTCTGTACTTTTACGAAAACCTGAATCGAGCGCTTCACTGTTATCCATGGTCCTGTCCTTAATGAACAGTTCAACTAAACTGCTTAATTGGTCAATGATATTGCTATGCGCCAGCCAACTAAATTGGTTCACTCACAGACAAGGAACAATCATCATCATTGTGGTAGAATACGCCAGTAGTGAATAATGACCTCTAATTTTCACAATTCACACTGACAATGTTGCGGAACATGGGTGACTCTGATGTCCTGCTTCATTGTTTTGTTCGCCGAGCTTGCCACTCGAATTGCAAGCTGTTCCTCACCCATCGAGGAAAAATCGTCAGTACACTGATGACGGTACCCAGCATTTCAGATCAGCACTCACTACGCATACCACCTTGCACTCGCGTAGACAGACGCCTTGAGCGATCACATATTCTGCTAAAAAAATAGGTATATCCAGGAATATCTTCAGTAGGGTTTTCCCTGCCATATGGTGTGGATCGCTAACTAGACCTCAAGGAATCAAAACGCGAACTGACTTGCCTGACATCAGCCAAAGTTGGACAGCGGTCACGACAACACAAATAAAAGTTTTTCCTGACATTTTAGCTCCAGAATGTCGGCTCTGTGATAGAGTCTTTTATACACAGTGGTCCCACCAAAGAATAGACAAACGAAATTCTCAGGAGCTTGGCACCAATTACGGAAAGTGTTCTGACCTTCTGAGGAATTTACTCATTCTCAGAATTGGGCTAACGATAGGGCTCTAACACCTGTCCAGCCGAAGAATGACCTGATACAGGGCGGCATACGCAACTCTTCATGACCTCAAATCTCACAAAAGCGAACATAGCTGGTTGCATGCACCAGTGATCATACCGTATGTGGATTAAGCCTTGTCTGCAATGCGAATAGCATGTTCACTTTAGGGTTTTCGGGAGAGCTATGCTAAACTGGCAGTATTAAGTTGGGAACGGTGTCGTAGTCGTTGAGATTTATACATTAATATGGCATTATTCTGACAGCTTTATGCTTTTTTTATACTTTATTTATGCTTTCTTTATGCTTTTTAGGATAGATTACATTAGAGTCCGTGCAATATCAGTTGTTTTTCCCCAGTTGTCCATTTTCGATTTTAGGAAATACTGTCGTTCTTTCCTCCAAAACGCGGACTTTTTTACCCACGAATTCAGCATTGGAGTTACTGGCTAGCCACCGCATTCAAGTTACGTCCATCTGAATTAGGGTTAGACGTTTTTCCGAAGCTGCATAACGACGCTGTGTTCCCTATATTCCCTGGAACCTGTGAATAACCCAAGCCTATGCTTAGAAATTTACAGCATACCTCTTTGTGAGTGTAACCACTTTAACGTGCCGTGCAACTCAGTCGAACGTTCCCAAACCCTTTGCACCGATGCAGGAGCAGTACCTGAAATCGGACAAAAGAGAGCACAATCCGTGTGTACGCCCAGCTAACACTTATTTTCCTGCAAAGGCTCTCTATGTACCTCTGATGCAGTCTTTTGGCTAGAGAAAAAGCAATCTGTAGTTCCTCTGTACTACCATCGTTTCCTGTTTGGCCAGGTGCTTCTTGAGGAGGTTTATACTAGGGAATGAATGCATTCTTCGTCTGACAGTGTCTATGCCTACGCCTCTCGAGTTTTTTTAATTGTCATGTAAGGTGGGACCGCTCAGTAAGAGACACTTAGTGGAAGAAACGAAGGAGCAAAGAGTACCTTCTTTAGGAGATCTTGTGGTTGTATGTTCAAATGCTCTACGACAATCAGTATAATTACTGTAAGCCTGCTTGACGTGGTAAAGCTCAAACATGAAAAATGAAGCTGAGATACTCGCTTTGACCAGTTTGTGTCTAAACGACTTCATGGTTACATTACGTTCGGTGACAAATACATATCGTATAGTCACATCGTTTCCGAATAGCTGATAGCTTTAGTAGGCTTCGAGGTGCTCTTTTGAGAACATGACAACTTGGGTCAAAGAATGAACTACTTAAGTACTCCTTCTAGTCTGATATTTGCTGAAAAGTATAGGTGTATGCGTTGAGCGAAAACTAAAAGTAAACAAAAACTAGGCTGATCCACTGCAATTCTTGAATAGTGTTTCCCCTAGGTTCACAACCGTTACCTTAATCCACCAGTTCGACGTTTATTTTTCGTTGCGTACCTTTTTATTACCACCGTATTTCTTTAAAAAGGACGGTTTATTGAGCAACTAGGGCAGCAGTCTACTCGAAAATAAGATATCATTTTGGACTCTCCTGAGGCCTTCCCCCTCTTTAGAGGTTTCGATGTTGTGAGCCAAGCGTTGCGAACATGGGAAAATCGTAATGAATAAGGAAGGAGTAACAGCCTAATAAAATTTCGGTTGCTAGCTTTCAGTCCAACTATATCATCTATGCACTGAGCCCAGCTGGACCTCCCTACATGACTCTTTCTCTCTGAATAACACGTTATCATGGCACTTCACAAACCGACTGGCTTCAAAATTTCCCTTCAGGTCTTGAAGAATTGATCAACTTTATTCCGAAGTTATTTATGGGAAGCTTCACAAACAAAAACAGTGTGCTCTATTGGCATCCTAGAATGTTGGAAATCAAATGGACCCGTCATTGGTTAAAATACATGTTTTCCACCGCAAGCGGTAAACGCATACTGGTCAAAATCGTTGAGCAGACTACTGACAGACTTATCCTGCTTGAGCTTATCAAGTGGACTTGGTCCCATGTCTCTTCCTTTAGCACCAGTTTCTACGTGAGGTGGAATTCTTCACAATGAGCTCTCGGAAACAGAGAAACTAGCTCTCCCTATCTGTCCCGTACCGATCAATGAAACGTGCCCGAAGCGTCCATAACTCTTGAATAGTCCTGAGTTTACGAGACCTTAAGGGAAAAATACGTTGCGAATTCTGTATGTAGCGATATGGTAGCGTGTAGCAACTGCTAGAACATCCATTGTACGAACTGGCATATCACCTTCCTGCAGGCAAAGATGGTAGTTATGTAGTTCTTCAGTCAATACTTCACCCCACAGGTGAATTAGTGCACAATAAGGAGCCAAGAAGCCCTGCATATCCGTCCCATCATTGTCCGGAACAGTCCTCACTTGATGACTGACTAAGGATGTCCGAATGGGCACCTTCCGCTTGGTAGTGGAAATAATCATTTGGTCACGACTGGATGATCACTGGTGCAGTCAACTTAGTTTTTAATGCTTCATATATAACACTTCAGCGTGGAGTATTCAGTCATTCACATGCTCTGATACTTTGTCCGTTCCGTTGCCAAAGAAAGAAATGATGCTTCTTATCCGTTTCCTGAACGAAATCTGACAAGGTAATAACGTTCGTTTTTGCGGAGTAGCACTATTTGGCAAAGTGATTTTGTTTTAGTGGTGGACAGTGGGATCTCAGGTGAACCTCACGTTTGTGGTATTTTTCAACTGAGTGTTTTGCACAAATTTCATTCGGAGCTGTATTCAAGGCATCCTATTCTGTCTGACATGAAGTTGAAGGGTTTTAATCAGCTTTATGATTGGCGTCATGCGTAGGTAGGTTGGTATTTTTTGTATTTTCTATTGGGTATTCATCTTCCATTATTTTCCTGTCGGCCGTTATTTACAGTTTCACATTCACAGTTTCGGTGCCCGTCATCTCGTGAGCTATTAGCGAGTTGCCATGCACGAAAATTAGTTGATTAAAATTGGCATCATGTGAAGTTGCAACGGCTGATACTAACAACACCGGACTGTTTTCTTCTCGTTTTGGGGTAGGTATTTGTCTGTCTTACAGGTGAACGTCATCGCTCAAGTTATCTACCACTTGGATCTGGTCAATGACATCTACTGTATAAAAGATCATTTCTGTGTATTGGAATGGTTGGAAAACAGCATTCGATGATGAATTCAGCTTGCCTGGTCTCCATTTATGGTGTCTGTAACACCGTTGCGTTACTGATCAGCATAATTACCGGCACTTCTTATGTGTATCATCTCGATGTTCAAAAAAATAAAGTCAGGTTTAAGCTGCCTGTTGTCACGCGATCCTCAAGCTGCTCAGCAAATTCATTGAACTGCTAACTTATTTGTAGCAACCCCGTATTTCATATCAGTAGCTTACGCGTTTCTTGGGTATCCAAGATAGATAACCGAGGAGTATGAATAAATTCATGACCGTCACTTCAGATGATGCTTACTTTTTGTGTCAGAAGACGTTGGTAAATTCTGGCCCATACACAACGTAGAGGTCAACCAAAATGTTGCTTCCATGTAGTGCCGTAATTCAGACACAAAAGACAGACTAAGTAAACCAAAGTTTCGTATGTGAATGCAACACACTAAGTAACAGGAAATGATGAAACAGCCAACGAAGTAACAAATGACAGTGTCAGTGTCCAGTTTCTTCCTGTCTTAAACACCGTAGATATTCACTCCCAAGTGATCGGCCTGCTTCAATCTCATCTGTGACGATCACGTTGTTCTGTGCTCTGCCTGGAAAACACAGACAGTTTGCGGAGTGGACGCTAATGGCTTTTATATTCTCTGTTTGTTAATTCCCGTTGGCTTCTGCCAAAGGCTTTGGTTTAGGACCCTAATCGTCCTTCTGTCTATTTGTTGGCGCTCTGACAGTATTCCAGTATTCCATGACACGTACAACTAACAATACTCTCATGACACACTGGCCATTACGTGATCTCACCAGCTGGGTCGACTTACTTGCTGTGTGCAGCATGGCGGGTAAGTGAAAACGTGCTACTGTTAACGCCTCCCTTACATTTTCAAGCTTTCCCTCTTCCACCCTACCCCACTCAAGTTTGAATACTCTCTCTGCAGGTCTCAGAACTGGGACTGGCCCTTTTGCTCGCCGTGCACCACACTCAACTGCAGCTTCTGTACGTCCGAGCCCAGTAGCAACCCTAAACATATCGAAGTCTGTTTTCAAACCCTGAAGGCTTGTCTGCTTAACCGCTCTTAATGTTCGCACACTGAAGCAAGCAGGACAACAGGTTGCTTCTGCTGCTTTGCTGGATACTCTCTGCACTGACGTGCGCTTTCTGTTAGAAACAAGAATACAGGATGCAAGTACTGTAACTGAACTGACTGTCCCTCGCTATTTTCTAGGTCTCGGCTGCGCCCTTCTGGTGATGCCGAGGCCGCCGCAGCAGGATAGGATGGGGTGGGTATTATAGTGATTGGACGAGCGGAAGCGTCTCTGCTTGATTGGATACTCGCTGATAGTCGCCTCTGGGCGATTCGTTTGGCAACGTCTGTGCGAGAACCTCGAGAATGTGAGGACCTTCACATCCTGATTATTGTGTCTGCTTATGCAACTGAGTCTTTGAATCTTCCAGAGACAGTTTCAATGACGCTCTAGGTGCTCTTTTACAACGGGCTAAAAGCCCCGACATCGTTGTGGTTGCTGTTGATATGAACGCCCAGGTATGTAGACTATGCGCTGCTGCGACCCAATTGGGTGGTCTTTTTGGGTTGGATACTGGACGCACGGAAAACGGAGGTCGCTTACTTTAGATTTGTGGCTATCGCTAACTGTTCCTTTGCAGTACCAATCTCCGGAGCACCAGAAATTGCTTGACCAAGTGGTACCCCACCGAACCAGCCCTTAATCTGAATAGACCACATCGCCGTCAGTAATCGGTTATGGCTGCTTGCCACATCTGGAACACCAGCTATTATCCACTTGTCCGCTGTTCATTTTCATTGCACTTTTTAGGTCTACGCGAAACCTGCACACCTCTCTTAGTCATGGAGGAGCTTATGGACTCAGAAATCAAAGGAGCCTCCCAGAGGCTGGTCCTCGAACGCCTGCTGGACGGTCCAATGTGGGATATCAAAGGCCGCTGGCAAAAGATTTCCAAAGTGCTACTCAGAGCCGGAACTTCTGCTTGCTGTAAATTTCAACCAGTCTTATCCAAGCACTTGATTTCTAGCTGGACCACGGCTTTGCTGGAAGGCCGGTAACAACTCAGCCTGATGCATCATCCAACGCCACCTGCTGGCCACAACCACAACTCCACTCGAAGAATCATCCGGCGCCAGGTGAACTTGAGTCTCCATGCAAACCGAGAAGCTTGATAGGTCCGAAGGACCGAAGAAAAGGAAGATGCGAAGGCGCTGGAGACGTCCACGATCTGTAGCACTTGATTCATTTGACTGGTCCTCGCAGGTCTCTTGTCATCGAATTTATCAGGAACTAAAATGGCTCTTGATATCCAGCAAAGCAGAACGTTTGGACCGCTGGGCACAGTAAGTCGAACAGCAATTAAGTTGACCATCTGCCACCTCCAATTCGGAATCTTGGCCTTCGAGAGAAAGGTGGACTCTGAAAATGGAGCAGCCTTCAACCTCAGAAGTGTCCGAGTTTCTAATCAAGCGTCATCGTGCTACTGATCCTGATGACCTTTCACCTGCTCTGTTCAAGGATGGCAGACGGTTTCCCAGACAGTGCTTGTCCAGCCTATTTGGGTTCATCTGGGAGAAAGAGACCGTCCCAGACAGGATAGTAGTCGATAGTAGTGCCCATTTTCAAAAAGGGTACTCGCGGTGAATGTAGTAACCACAGAGGTGTTAGTTTGACTCCTGTTGTGACAAGGCTTCTCGCGTCACTGATTCTCCGTCGTCGGACGGGCACGCAAAACCTTGACTCGTAAGGAGTAAGCGGGATTTCCCCGGATAAAGCTGCGTTGACTATCTCTTCACATTCCGTCAGGTGTTAGAGCAACGCCACATTTACAGACGACCCACAATTTTGGTGTTCCTTGACTTCAAGGGTGCGTTTGATTCTGTCGATCGGTCAGTGCTGTTAAATGTACTTGCTCAACAGGGTATGCCCCAGAAGTTTGTAAACATAATCCGATCCCTATATTCACATACTTCTGGGCGGGTGAGAGTGCATGGCGAGCTCTCCAAAAGCTTCCCTACAAATAGTGGCGTCAGACAAGGATGTCCACTCTCTCCGTTCTCGTCATTGATGAACTAATGAGGCGAACACTGGAAGGTCTTCAAAACCCCGGTGTTCAAATTGTTGTTGGTGAGAACCTTGTCAATCCGGAGTACGTAGATGATATCGCCCTCATCTTTGGAGACCCAGGCAACGAACAATCCCTGTTGAATAGAATGATCACCGTCATGCCATCTTTTGGCATGCGCCTAGCACTTTCAAAGTGCAAACTTATGCTTCATAACGTACAGTCTCAGAATGTAGCCCTTTCATTTCAAAGAGAAGCACTGACGGATGTGGAAAATTTCACGTACCTTGATAGCAGTATTAGTTCTAAGAGACGTGTGCCTGATAAAGTCAGTGAACGAATCTCAAAGGCCTGAAGAATATTTGCTAATTTTCGTCACTTGTGGCTTCAAAATGGCATATCACTAGCTCTTACGATTCGTACTTACCGGGCTACAGCACGGGTGTCTTGTTGTATGTCTGGGGGACGTAGCCTCTGTGGACAGAGGATATCAGGCGTCTTCAGGCTTTCGACCGGTGTTACTTCAGAAGGGCTTCTGATTTTGGATGGCTTCAACGGATTCACAACGAAGTGATTAGATGAGGGGTACTTCAGCGGGTACTTCAATCACGGAAAACTGTCAGCACCACCAACTACGGTGCCTCGGTCATGTGCTACGCCTGCCGAAACACCGTGTACCGAGACAATTGTTGTTTTCCGTGCTTCCTTCAGACTGGTGCAAACCACGAGGTAGACAACGTATGACTTGGCTGAAGAGTTTGAAAGAGATTACGAAGAGTTCTGGTGTTGTTCGTTGTGCACGCCTTCCAAGGTGGAGTCTCCTCCTGCCCTTGGCTGGAGACATTGCAAGAAGTGGCCGCTGGTAGATATCAGTGGCGTTCGTGTTGTCAGTTTCATTCCAGATTGTCTGAATGAACGCTCGGACGTGTAGGGACCTCAGATTGCTTGCGAGAGGCCAGCAGTAGATCGCTTCTCTCATGCATTCTTTTTTACTTCCTTTCACTCTAAGTCTTTGAATAGATGAACTTCATGGATGTATGACAGTGAAGCGTCAGTGTCAACACTGATGTTGCTGTATATGATGATGATGGTGATAATGTTTTCAGTCATTCTTTCCCTGTTGTCAAGGTACAATCGTCAGGTAGGTCCTGATTTCTGTCACAGGGCTTTCAAACGGTTCACGACGTATTCTGATGTTGATAAGACCAGTTTTGGTGTAATAAGGACTATCAGCTGTCAATGCTGACTCTGGACAAAATTAAATGAAGCCTTAAGCTTGTGCACATTCTTGGGCTGAACAGACCTCTGCTGATGTCAAAATATAGCAGGGCGTGCTATAGTAAGACGAAACCTGTCCAGTTTACTTTTCATATTCCTAGGTTTACGTGCGATGACCTCATTTTCGGACTATAGCACGAGGATGATTACCGTGTGATAATGGGGTGTAGATTGATATCGTATTCTTTATTCTGGGGGAAGGACGGATGTTTTTCCAATCAACAGGTCTTTAAGACTGTGTATGACTGCGTTTCCAGTTGTATTTCGAATCTACCATTTTCCAGTCGCGTCAAAGTGATAGAAGTGCACATGGTGACCTTGTATTTTGGGAACTTTTTGGAGCTTCATCATGATCTAGGGCACATACTTTTTCCATGATGAGTTTTTTTAATTCGGCCTGAGAAATATGACCTCGAGTTCCGAAAATTGCTCCTCCGAAATAGCACGTGCCCCAGCTCTCTTACAGTCAGCCATTGTCTTCAGTGCCTTCACCTCGTGCATGCGATATTCCAGTTAGGGCGAGCTTGTTTGATCTGGTTGCAACTGTTGCTTGTCTCAAGGGACCACCCATAGTTTTTTATTCAACAGACTTTTAAAACTCATTTGGGAAAGCCTCTTCATCATATGTTGTGGCTGACGGGACTCTTTGCATACATACAACTCGAATTCCGTTTTAACAAGAGTATCACAACTGAAAAGTTGGACATTTAAGAGTCCCTTCTCGTAACAAACTTGAAAATGGGACGAAACAGCACCATTCTGCGTCCAAATTCGGAATTGCTTCGCTGTCCCATTAGGCGCCCGCTACAAATCACGATAATAATTTATATTTAAAAAAAGAAAAGTTTCCGCGTCAAAATTTTCTCTGCAGTTTACCATGGTGGTACAAACAAGACGAAAGATTGCTTGTGCTTTCACGTAGATCCTGTTTTCTTTATTGAATAACAATAGCGTGTTGTTTGTTTTGTTCAACGCGATATGAGGTGCGATCGTCGGATTGACGTTATGGGTTGCTCTCAATCAGACGACGGACAGCTGACGAGGCTGACTTCCTAGAATGTGATCCTATTGTGTCTGTGCATCTTATCGCTCTTTGTAATTTCAACGGTACCAACCACCGCACTGTCACCCTTAGTCGTCCTCACTTCCTGCCCAGATAGGTAGCCGTGCACCAACAACTGAATTTGCAGATTATGTTGGAGTTGACGAACGGCTTTTTGATTGATTAGTGAAATTGGAATGCAATGATTACTGTTCACCAGTTTTAGCTCCTTCGGAATTGGTAGCGGCGTATACAGCTTAAAACTGCTTACGGTGAGCGCGAACACTTCGAGAAACAGCATCACTAATCAGAACGGATTATCGTTGTAGAGAATTATGGTTAATGTGCAAAATAAGTTAAACAGTCGGCCACTAGCTAGTCGCCAAGTTTGCATTTATCAGCCAGTCAGGTCCCTTTGATAATGGATTCCAGTAAAGCTGAATTCAGAACATTTACCAGTTAATTAAATTTTATTACGTTTGGCTGCCCCCAAGCTGTACTTTTAGCACGGTGAACTGAATCTGATTTAAGTCCTGCCTAATCTATCGTAAACTGAGAATCAGTGTAACCCTGATGCATTAAGTGTTGGAAACGGCATTGTTTGTATACCGTCGTCCAGGGTTCGCTCTATTCTCCACTTGCTGACGTTTATAACTTCATTGTATCCTTCATTCTGGCGTTCAGACCTAACCGCATTATGAGGCTCATTTTATCACCACTTGCAATAACTCTGTGGAAAGCACCTTTCATTTTTTCCAGTTAAAATTTCATGTAACCACCATACGCTGATACAGATAGGAGCCATTTTTATTCCGTTGCATCTATCATGTCTTATCCTGTACGTCACAAATAATCTTACTACCTGTTCATTGTCTCCGCCACTAATAGCCCCGATAATGTTTTGATTGGATTATACCGGAGATGATAACAGCTTAGTTGTAGCAAATTTCCCTTCAGTGACGCATTAATTCTGCCTCGCCACTCAGACTGTCTTATTCCTCCGTGTGTCCAACGGAAGTTCTCGAGATGCCTGAAGATCAGGAAGTTGCTGGCAATGCTTTTCCAACTGTCGCACAGCCAGCCGATCGGAAGTTGACTCGCCTATTTCAACTGAAAGTGCTCAGGCACCCAACGTAACTAATGGGAAACGCGACCAGCTCTTAATCAGATCGATTTTCATGCGCCATACTAGGGAATTATTATCCAAGACTTCAAGATTTAGGGATGTAACCGGAAGCCCAAAGTAATTTTCAATGTGAATAGTACGAGTGTACAGCCGTTTCCAAATTAACTCTGAAATGAATAGTTAATACAGAAACAGCACTGAGATGTACAGGCAGCTCGTGCAACCACTACAGTCTTGTACCATCAGCGTTATGTACTTGAGTGCTTAAATGCCCAGGAGAGAGGGCCGAGTTCCTGGAACACGCTGGCTTAACCCAGTACCATGCAGTGAAAACGTACCTGGCCCCCATCCGCAAGCTTCCACAAGCACCCCCGCAGACAGAACTGTATGGTATTGGCTTTAGGCCCGACCAATAGCTACCAACATGACGTTGTGGTCGAGCTTAAGTCTCGAGCTTAAGTCCCGCTGGTTAAACCAGATGAAACTTCATCACTTAATTTCCAAATGTGCCATGAAGACCAAGATGAGCATTTAGACAATGGGCAGCAAGCTCCTGCACCACCAGTAATTATACTATGAGGCGGTCTGGTATTAAATCGTGCAAACTTTTACCATGGGAGTGTGAAGGTAGTAAGATGTTTCCTCCAGGTGACCAGCAAGTCCATGTTTGTAGAAGCATTAGTGCCGGAAACTCCGGTCAACCCGTGGTCGACTGAGACCGCGGCGCTTTCCACCAAGTTCGACAAACTTTTAAGGCCAAAGGGTGGGGTGCTGTCCAGATGACTCCTGCTGCACGCAGCCGTATCACACACTTATGTCTTACCCCCTGTGCCCTTGGGTAAGGTAAGTGTCCCATAGCTAATTGGGTCAGATTTGTGAGTAAGAGGCTACAGACAAGGCCTGAGAACAAAGCCCTACATCCCTCCACTGCCTTGAGTCAGCGTCTGAAGATCAGGTGCTTCAAACAAGCCCCTTTTCTCGGCAAAAGTGACCGGGAAATGATATATGAGCAGCTTAGGAGTAGCACCTTCATCATCGTCAACAACAATGCCATCAGCGTCAGAGACAGAAACATAAGTGTTGTCGTTGATGCTCCACTCCCGCACAACCATAAAGCTTATTTAGTTGTATTTAAAGCCCTAAATTAAAAAAACGGGAAAATAGTGGGTGCAAAAGGGACTTGAGGCTAGCCTACCGCAAGTTTTCTGAAGTGTCTAAATCCCTCAAATGTTTAATTAAACAATCTTGGAAGAAAATAATAGAAAAAACGCCACTGACATCGGCCATCACTCTTTCTTGCAATGCCTCCAGCCAAGTGCAGGAATAACTGGGAGGCGAACCGTACCAGCAACACCCAAACTGTTTGTATTCTTTTTTTCACACTCTTCGTCCAAGTCACGTTGTCCATCACGTAGTCTGTCCCATTCTCAGTGAGGGATGCGTAGCACAGGGCTCAGCCACCGCTGTTGATTGTGCTGGATGTTCTCCCCAACTGAAGTACCTGCTGCTCAGTCACATACCTGTTTTCTGATTACACCATTACGAATTCGTTCACGCTGTCCGACACCAGCAACACTTCTGAGATATCGGTTGAAAAAAACTAAAAACTCCTTACATCGTCTGACCGTACAGACATATCTCGCAGTCTTGCAGCAATACAACCTTCAATGTAGCCTGGCACACACGAACTTTGAGACCCACTGGCGTGCCTTTCTGAATTCACCGAAAACGCAAACTGGCAAAAATAATTTGGGCCTTTGAGATTCCTGTACTGCCTTCATAAAATACACTTCCATTAGAGATAACACAACTACCCAGGTATATAAAGTCCTCTACAAATGCTTCTGCTTGAATTGCAAGAGGAATGTTCGGAGACTGCGCATTATGGAAATGACTGCACTTTGTGGGTGCAAGTCACGTGCCGAAAGATGGCACGATGGTGGTCAGTTTATTCAACTGTTTGTGGGGATGCGATTGATGTGGTCTGCGTAGTCCAGCTCGACAAGGTTTTCATGAACGTCGATTTGAAGCCCGGGGTTTTTACGACTCTCAAGATATTCTATCTGCCCCAAATCTGATGACTATCTCCTTGATTGTATTCGTATGAACAGTCTACTGTGGACAGTAAGACTAACCAGGCCTACTAGAATCCTAAACCAGCGGACGCAAATCCGAAATTTGTTAATCAACTCTTCATACGCGCCAACGAACTGCAAAAGTGAACATGTCAAAGACCCATTTAAGAAGGATTTTAGAGGCTGCTGCACGGACGTCACTAGTTCTGTTGGCGTGTTTTAACGCCCATTTGGGATGAACAGACAAGCATGAGAGACATCTCGCCTGAAACTTTAGTGTGGATGCTCCCAGGACAGATAACGACCGTCACTGCCTACAACTATGTGCTAATCACTGTCCGTTTATCGCAGGCACAGACCTGTGGCCAAATGGAAACTTGTTCCAAACCCTAAACATTATGGTTTCATGTTTGGTTTTTTGTGTCTCTAAACAAGGCCACGGCCCATTTCAAATTTCACAATGGTACATGTTGTTTATTGAGGCGATAAAGAACGTCCCACCGAGGTGAAGGTAATTATCTAGAAATGGTGGGCTCTGTACTTGAACCGGTTGTCCTTGTAACTTATCCATTAAAGACAAGGGAGCAACACTGACAACTCATGAGCTTCCGCGCAAATAATTATGCATATTAAAGCTGGTTATTCAACTTTTAATGAGCTACTTGACTGGTGTGCAGTCAGCTACAACGCCAGTGTCAATAATTTTGCTATCTTATGACGCACCGAGTACTCCCCTTGGACGCACGACTGAGTAAGACAGTCTGAGTGATGAGACAGAACTAGTACGGTACTCCAAAATGAGCCGACCAAAATCTCAGCAAGGCTGACAGCCACAATGATACATTGAACAGCAGATGAGAATGAATTCTAGGGAAAAACAAGGGAGGAAATTCCGAAAATACACACTAGAGCAATACAACCCGTTATTGAAAACTATGTTGTCTCCACCTGCATCGGGTTACGGTATGCCGAGGAATTTCATTTCAAAGATGTAAATCTTACTTTGTAAGATTTGTTCAGGTAAGATTAGTTCCTCGTCGGCCAATGGAAAGAGCATCGAATACGAAAAGAAGCCAATGGAATCAAATGGAAAGTAGAACTAGCAGGGGCTAGAAAATTAAGTGATAAACCACGGATGAGGATAAGCATACGGCAATACAGCTCTTGCTTGTACAGCTTACTAAAGACTGAACTATATCATCCGTACGCCGAGCGCGTTCGTTTGCTTCCGAAACAAGAAACAGCTACATTGGTGAACCTGGGAAAAATAGGCAGGCACAAAGTGTTTTTATCACACTTTTGGCTGGATCGAAGATATCAGATGCGAGGAGAGACTAGATAAGCTTCACCTGTTTCTGCAAACAAGTAGACGAATCATAAGAGACCTGGCCACAATCCTCGGAATTTCCAGAATTCAGGAAGGGCAGCTGCTTCACTTGTTCTTTCCCCTTCGATCAGGCGTAATGTGGAGGGGACACCATTCTAGTCGAAGGGAGCGTGAAATATCAGCCCGTTCTCTCAGCTGCATTTGGCTGAGGTAGTTGCTCTCCATTTCAATCCAAATTAAACTTGCAAGTTGAGAGTATATGACATCGTAAATAGCACTGGGCAAGCGACTTACCGCATGCATACGTGGTAAGTTGATTCAAATAAAATTACTCTCTGGTTTCTGCCAAAGATTCTAAATCCTATAATGACTGTGATTGCCGCGACCAAATGTGAAAACCTTCCAAGTTTTTGGAGACGCAAACACCAGCTCAAGTTTTACCAATGCAATCAATGAATCTCGCCATGATTTATTGGTGAGTTGGCTCCATTGGCCAAGCACACACTTATGGGCAGAATCCTAGCTTCTGGTTCGCTCATGAGTATGACAGGTCAGATTGTAGTTTGGCACCCCGCTTACTGACTCCTTTCCAGAGAGCTTCGTGTGGTAATTGCGTATATATAACCCCAACTAATTTCTACAGCGAGCTGTCGTTATAATCACCTATGCGGATCTATAGAGTACTTTTGGTTTGCCTGTTGATTTTACTCGTTTTATGACCTTTAGTCCGGGAGCACTGTTGGAGACACTTCTGTGTTCCACCTGAGATACGTACTGAAATTATGGAAGTTTGCTTTCATGCTTTATGCAGGTGATGACCATCAGCCTGATTCGCCTACGCGCCTATGTTAACTTCGTCAAAATGTCATTGGTTTTTGGGTTTTCAAAGAACGATGAATCGTTTGCACAGGTTAGGTGTAGCATGGTCAAATATTTTAAAATCGTTTAGTATGCTGGGGAACTCGTACGGCAGAAGGCAGCTGGTGTAGCACAGTTTTGTAATCTTGACCTATTGCTAGCTGCATCGAACGAATGCCAGTGCATTGGCAAGTCGCTTCCCAAGCTCCGGGGACTGATCAACAGCTACATGATCAACGATCAATAAACTGACTTGAATTATTAAAAGTTCGACATACTGTCAATGTTTAGTTGCTACTGATTACTAATAGCACGAAATTTGGTTGTTTCTTTTACGATGAATTTTGATCTAATGTATTTTGCCGCGTGCTTCCGAGATTGTTTCGCCTTTTCGCACATTTCCGGAACTCACTTTGTTTGGGTGCAATTCTTGCTGCTGAAACAGTGAAAACGATGGTTCAGTTACTAACGTGTTTTTGTTCCACTCTATCAACGAACGTATACAATCTGAGCATTAATTTTTGCCTTCGAAGTTATTGCATAAATCCGTCGCACACGATTGGCTGATAAGTACTTCGTTTTCTGTTATTTCCGCAGTGAGCCATTTTTTCTTCAAACATCCGCGGGACTTTACACTTAATTTGGCTTCCTCCAGTATGAGCAGCTCCTGAAAAGGATAAAAATATGCGTCGCTTGAGAGTAAGTGCATGGAATCTACTGCACAACTGTACGGTTAGAAGGAACGGCATGTTCTTTCGTGAAAACAAATGGCGAGAATTTCGTGTGTTTGGTTTTAGGGACCACCAAACAGTCTATTGTTACAATTCAACTAGAAGAACACTGTGACATGAATACTGCACATGTGACCTATCAGCTGAAGTGAAAACATTGTTTCGTGAAGACTGTGGCTGACAGTCTTTTCCCCCAGGATTCGAGACCTTCTTAGGATTTGGAAGTAATTGCAGCTTGTCAGTGCCTCGTTCCTTCGGTTATTTCAGTCACCGAGATTTGCCTGATTGATATCTGTCCGCGCGCCGTGGATAGGGTGAATGCATGGAGATGCATACGCTCAGTGAGCAAAAAGGGCATGTTTTGTCCACTCAAGACTGTTGTTTTGGCTTCGATGCGATTGATCCTTACAGCATATGTGATCTCAGCTCCCATGCAGAATGCATTTAGTAATGCCTTCCTCACGATCTTCAACAGTGGGTCGAATCCGTAGGGCCCGAACTCTTCAGCCGACATTTCTTCCAACTTTGACCTGCGTTGCTGTCAAACGCAGTAGGCTCCAACAGTCCATGAAGATCTTTTCGGATAAATTCTCACCATTGTGAGGCATGGTTATTAACTTGATCAGGTACCTGATTTAGGATGATACGTGTGAACGCTGTGACGTTTCCCTTCTGATTTACGGGTAATGTAGTGATAAATACAAGATATTTATGTGGTGTCGGATTTCTTTTCAATCTTCCAAGGTTTTCAAATGTCTTTTCTTAGATGCAAATGAATTTCTTGCCTATCATAATCATCAGTGACATCAACACCAGATGAGAAAACTTCCATGAAACCATTTCCACTTATTTCAGTGACACAGTCAAAAGAAGGAGATTTGGTTGAGATGGTAACCTATGTCCAGCCTACCACAAGTATCCGAGATGCCTAACCTTTAGCATTCATTCATACAAAATGGATGGAAACTAACAGTATGAACGGCAATGACAGAGTCTAGCTGCCATATGATTTCGGCGTCTCCAGCTGAGAACAGGGATTCCACCCTGGGAAGCGAACGGCACCCAGACGTTTCGCAACATCATTCCACTTTGCCATGTCAACCTATGTCCACCTTTGGCTTTCCGCCACTCCGAATTGGTCACGGAAAACAACACTTGTCTTGGTAGGCGGTGACACGGTATGCGCAACACAAGACCCAATCGCCTTGGTTTGCATTCTTGGATGCATTCTTTTAGAGCAGTACCTTCTGCCTCATCAAAATCTCGTACACTAGTCCCTTCATTGCGACTTCACCGCTTCTAGTGTAGGGAGGAAAACCCTTTGCCTCGAAGTCACCTATTAGAAAACACAAACTGAACAGTTACAAACTATTGGACAGGAAATTAAACGTCTCCTGTGCACATTGTTTTTAAAAACTGAACATCCTCACGTGTCTTCTTGAATTTTCGTGTATATTCCTTGACTATCATGCAATTGTAAACGAATCTTGCAAAACAGTTCCACAAGTTCCCTAATAAACCCCACCTTCCATCAGATGCGAGGCGGAGTTACGAGAAAACCACATGCTATTCGCATGCCCCATCAGTAGTACACGCCGTTACACCATTAGAATCCAGCTATACTTGTGAGATATCGATGGTCAAAGGCCTGAAAATATATCATCTTTTCTGCTTCAAGTACCCAGGGATGTATATCATGGGAGTTGCACTCCGTCCTAGGGCTTAGAGCGCCCTACTAGACTGGATCCAAATAGCACTGTACGGCTATTTGATTCACTTAATATCAAGATGCGAAAACGGCGTCTGTTTCTCGTGCCAGTATATTCCTCGACAGACCACAGTTCTGAAACTGAGAAGGATAGGATTTACGGGGATCTGTGAGGGCAACTTGGAAGGCTAAGCTCAAAAGAAACACTGTTTGGTGTTAGACTCGGAATCGGTGTTCGCTGCACCGAGTTATTTGAAGGCCACCAACCGCAAGCCAACAATCATCTTAGTTGGACCACACAATCCATCTGACAGTTATCAGTGCAGAGCTCCAGATGATATCGCTGTTTGTTCTGATCATGCAGTTATGCGGTCTCGGCTTTCAGTTAGATTTTCCTCAGGAGTAAGCATGCCGAAGTGGCGTACTTCCATCCACCATCTTCTATGAATTTCAGTTGCACAACAATATCGGACTGATCTGGTTGGAAAGCCAGTGCAGACACACGGTTACGCTAATGTCAATGGCTGGTTGAAGAATGAACGGAAGTGAAGCAAGGTGCAAGTTTATTGCAAAAGAGCAATAGACTATTTACCCAGGCTGTCCGACTCGGTCGAGTGTACACTAGATATTGTGGAAACCAGCAGTTCCTATTGCTGCCAGGGAAGCCATAACCATAGCTGTTATTGTACGCTGCTCCCTCAAACACCGGGTGATCAAGAAGAACACTGCTGATGGCCCATGAGATGGAGAGGGTTTTACTGCAGGAAACAGTAGTTTTACAGCTCAAACTGTGCCTCGAATTCCAGTGGTTCTAACTGCTACAGCTTCGTTCAACGAGGATAAGGAGAGTAAGGGAATGAGATTCGCATGTCGGAGACAATCCCACAATCCATTCGTTGACGTCGAGTAGTTCTGTTTCTCCAGTAAAACAGGGATAAAGAGCTACGCAGTGAAGGCGAAATCTTTGATTCAAAACCGTCATTGGTTGCGTGACACAGCCATAGCTGCTAGGGTAACTAACCATTGGCTCGTCTCGTCCCGTGGTCCCCATCCGGGAAGAAGGCAGTTACCAACGCGATTGATAGTGCATGTCGTGCTACGTTGCCAAGTCATTGGCTGACAAGTGGTCTCGCTCCGTGACAAAGCTGGGCGAAGAGGGCCCTAAAATGCAAACGGTCCTCCAGCATCATCATCAACGTTAGTCACCGGAGATAGCAATGTCGGTATTGACATTTGTGCTTCACTGCCGTACAACCACAAAGTTTGTCCGATTATATTAAAAGCCTTACATTGCAAAGAAAAGCCTGGGTACTGGCCTATTGCAAGCAGTCCAAGGTGTCTACACTGCAAACGTTCAATCAGACGATTGGAAAGAAACTGACAGCACGTACGCTGCTGACGTCGGTCAGCCTCCACTGCTCGCAGTATCTCCAGCGAAAGTCTAGGACACTTTTAATAATGAAGATTATGGCTCTCAACCAAAGCCAAAGATTTCGGTTGCCCAACCTGACGACCACGGTCGTCAGAGCAATTCGCCAAGCATGTTTCAACCCCATACCATGAAGGAAAGGAGACTGTGTTAGTCAGACTTCTACCCATTGACCAACCTGGTATGACATAATTTGAGTACTACGTACATACCGTAGTATAGCTCAATGGGTTTGGAGGTGCACAAATCGTCACACTGCGGTAACCTCCGGTCCCTGCCCGTAGGCTTTTCACAGTCTCACTTGAATCTCTTCCCTGCCTACGGTTTACTTGATTCCAAAATATTCCGCGAAGCCTACCTGTGGGTTCATTTGAACTGACTTTAAGGGTGGCGGTCTTTGCTTTCAGTTGCTGGGTTCTAATCAGCTTTGTGAGATGTATATTATCAACAAATAAGCTATTGATGTTTTCGATGGACCGAAATCAGCTCAGACTCTGCTTTACTAGTAAATCTGAGGGAAAGTATTAAGTTTGACTGGTTTGTTCTTTTTAGCGCGGCGAGCCAAATGTAATTAACCGGGTTCATTCAGCCCTTCTCTGATAACACTTGGATTGCGAAAGTATCTATAATAACCAAATTAATTGACTCTTTGATTCTACGTTACTTTATAAACCTTATTGTGCTGAAAGAGCCCATCGAATTAACGCTAAATATGCCTGAGTGCAGTTATTGAAACGACCGAAAACGATCGGTCATTTAAGTGCACTTCATACGCATCACGAGCTACATTGACCTGTATGGCTGATGCCTACTAGCATTCATGGATTGTGTTAGTTCTACGTTTCACCTATTTGATTCAGCTACGAAATACCTACTGATTTCCCAGCTGTTCTGAGGGAAACTTTGAGACCCTTCCAACAAGGATACTGGTGTTGGTCCATTTGATAAACCAAGAGCACCATTTATGTCACTGCGCTCGTTTTTCAAATGGTACCTTGGAGTTTGAGATCGGTGCCTGCAATGTGTTAACGTCAAATTCCACTATTTATTTTGACCAGTGTATAGTTCTAGAGTGACTTTGAAGATGCTTCGAATTTCCATCATCAGTGCCAAAACCAAGACGGTGTGAGATGATTTGCGCGACTTCGCAAGGAGCTTATTGCAAAAGGTGTTCTGCTTTGCAACAGAAACTTCAAATGGGGAATGCAAGTAACAGTACAGGTCACAGTGATCAGTTTTACCCAGTGACAGCCTTACGCACATATGGTGCAGTTTTCGGTGCTGGAGTTATAACGAAAGCTTGTCTGTAAAGAATGTTAACATTTTTTCGAATGTCTATCCGAGGAGAGGTAAAAAATAAGTAATTAGGAAACTTTCATATTTTGCAAATGTGTGTTTGCCCCCCCCCCCAGCATCACCCTCATTCCGTATGGCTTCTTCCGCAGATTTGGCGGGATGTGAATGTAAACTGACGTCAGATGCGTCGTTTCAGCTGGATTCTACTCCCATTGTTTGCTTTGGTCTGTTTTATAGTACACATCATTGAACACCAGTGTGTAGAATTAACAATAGTCCCACCCCGTTAGTCTGCTTGCTCTCGTTCTCATTGCACGACTTTCATGGTTCCATGGGAATATCTTCGCTGCAATTGCTGTCTACAGCCACTAAAAAGTATTGTATAAACATACTGTGAATCTTTTCCAACATCTTTCATCCAGCGTCGTCCTTGAGTTGGAAAGACCCTACTCTTGGAATAACTGATATGCTGACAAAAATTCGTCTGTGCTCAACTACTGTCAGAATCGGAGGATGTGTAAAGGCGATGAATTATAGGTACAAGGTAAAAGATGAAAAAGTGCTGGAATGTACGGGTATCCTGTTGGAGTACGTAATCTGTACAATGATCAGTGATTGTATAAAGGCTTACTCCGCAAAATTTACAGTTCTCCGCGATTGCCACGTTTTCAAGAGTTTTTCCATGGCCTTTGTAGCATTTCAGGGATTCTACAAAAGAAGAAATGTTATAAATAAGTTACTCATAGAGGTTTATCTCCTATCGCGGACGGAATACAACATCCGTTTAATTGGTATCCGCGATTCCTTCAGGTGTGGTCTATTTATCAGAACGGTGTTGTAGCCTTATCTAAATCCATTTCAGCACTTTTATTCCCAGTCTCTCAATTATTTCGAACGAGGCACAGGAATTCCGTCGCGTGATATTGCGACTGGTACGTGTTTTAGCCTATTGTATTTCTTTCTTGTATGCAATCATGTACAACCCATCATTCCACGATTTCTATTTCATTTTTCGTCTGAATAAACTGTACCTATCTGCAGAGAGTGTTTTTAAAACAAGTTTGTTTACTCTATTCCCGCTGCTTTTTGCTAAAACAACTCAGGAGCGCTTTCCAGCGGGCTGGTCACTGTATGGATGTTTTTGCTTCGAGGATGTTCCCATCCGTCACAGTTTTTCTGTTTAGCACCGCCGTCGAAATGGGAACATTCGAGATCCGGTTGATCAACTCTGAATTCCGAATCGATTGTCTAATCTGACTTGCCCAGAACTTCAAAACGCTGTGAGGCTTTCGTGAATTCTCTACGTGGTCATTTTTACCGCTTAGTTCGTGAAGAAATACTTTTCCTAGACATTTTATTCATAAGCTGCAATCCACATTTTTACATTTTTTCTCTAGAAAGGATGACAACTTCTGGATAGCCTAGCATTGACGCATAAAGCCGACCTTAATCAACCATTTCCTATTCATGTCACAGATAAGCCAGATGCGGATTTCGTTGGTGGTGTAGCGAACCTTGTTTTTTTGCATTTTTATGAGGTGCGCAATTTTAATGACTCCGAATGGAGATGATTCTTCATTTTTCAACGGAGACTGACCTTACTGAGAGGACACAATTTCAATTGAAAACGGCGAAATCTCTTCACACTACCGTCCGTTTTTATAAAAACGTGAATCGAACGCAGTCCAGAGTTCTGCCCGTAATGAACTGTTGAAATAAATTGCTGAACTGGTCAGTTATGCTGCAATGCAGCAGCCAGTCCCACACTTTCAGACTGATTTACTCAGAAATCGGTGACAACTCGAGTCAAATCTTGTTGGCTCAATAATGACGTGTCCAGTAAAACATCAGTGTTACCATGAGATACGTAGAGTATTGACAAATCTTCGTGGCAATCAAGTTCTCAGCCCGTGCACCAACGGTTTGCTAAATGTTTCATGGGTGCGCGCGTAATTTAGACAGTAAAACAACAGGCTTTTCAATGAAGTTCGAAGCGCCAGAAGTAAAATTTCGCATTCTCGAATCCTCCTCACCAGTAGTGACAGCAGTACATGACCAATTCATACTTTGTGCTGAACTGCCATACAACCGTTAGTGAACAAAGCCTTAGTAAAAAGTGGAAAGAAAAGAAAAGGGTATGGACTTGATGCCAATAAGCCCCATGTCCTCAAGAAGCACGATCAAGTATAAGGTAACTTCGCCTTTGGGCAGAATCGAGAAAACACCCCTGAGCATCATGAACACATCTGAGCATCAAGGCGCCATCAGCGGCATTGATTCAGCGTCCTTTGCCAACCTCACCAATCTAAATACCAGTGCATAGCAACGGGTGAAATTCAGCTAGGAATTCCGTGTAAGGTATGACAGTTTGTGCAGCTCTAAGATCGTTTGTGCATCCTGTCCCTCAAGGTTTCCAACATCCTACAAGCAGGATCGCGCAGTCCCCAGCGAGGAAGACGCGAGGCTCAACGGCACTTAGTCTGACAACACGCTGATACGTCACGGTCTATCCAAAACATACCTCTCGCCAATAGTCGCTCGAAAGAAAAAGGGCGCATTCCTCAGTAGATGGCGATTGGGAATACATAGCAAATGCCCCAAGCTCCTCAAACTGGGAGGTTTACTCTGCTGCTCCGACGATTCGGATTCACTACGAAGTGCCCGCTTACAAACCACTTCGTCGGGTACTCGCTGCAGCCACCTTACTATTGCTCTGCCAGGGAGAGACCGGTGATGAAACACTTGAAGACATCTAAGGTCCTGGGTTCGGAGAAGCCAAATCTCGCAGCCTTATGGCAAGAACGCCATTACAGTTGCCTTTTACACATTGACATTTAGTTCCAGTGCCATAAATGACGCAAGTTCACAAACGTTGCTGGTGCCTCTATTGTGCGCGAACTAACTTCGTTCCTAAATAGCTCTAATACACATTTCCGCACTACAGACTTTGTGTCATTGTTTAAATCGTACACGTTATGTAAACAGACCACTGGTGACTTACCTGATCCCATCAAGAAGAGGAGTAAGGTTATAGCAACACAGAGGATAACTTTTCCGAACATTTTAACGTTACGATTTTTATGTAAAGCACAGAACATTTTATATGCAATAATCCATGTGCGACCGGACCCATTTGGCCAATGGGGACGCAACACTGTTTATGGAAAGTAATCTGACCTCTGAAAGACACAATTCTATCTCGGAATAATGTCGATGATAGGAATATAACACCTGCTCAGCCGAAAAATTGCTCTCTGTACTATACTTGCATGCGACCTTTGTTGAAATCGAATCTCATGAAAATCAGTTCATCCATTCGAATGCACAAGTGCGATTTAAACATAGTCCTCTATCTGAATGTACTGCACAACACTCCTTCCCCATTATGTTTATAACAACAAGGATTCGCTGTTAAAGTTTTGGATACTAGAGAGTAGGTTGAAATGACAGCTTTCCCACCATGATTTATCGTCAAGGTAGACCATTTCTCTGGCGCGTTTACAACTTGAACACATCCAAATATAGGTTCACCAGTCGGAATGAATAACAAGGAGGTTGTTTCCGGCCCACGTTTTTATTATCTAGTCTAGTGGGAATGTAAAGGATAAACGTCCACGTCAAAACATGACCAGCTGCTCTTTATCGAGGTGTTGATGACAACACCCGGGCCAAAGCCATGAAAACCAGCTGGCCTTTATGGCTCTAAGGAAATTCCTGTAGCCAAAAAACTGATTGCAGACCGAATAAGACAGATTATTTTGGAGGTGCAGCAAAGAAAACCTTCGAGACATCGTTTCGTGGATTTGAGATGGAGGCATGGTTCTTCTGTCTGCAGTTTCAAAACTCACTTAATAGAATATATTAAATTTGGACCTAGAATTTTTGTCCTCACTCCTAAACGCAGGTTATTCCCCCATACAAGCACTCATTTCGAGGTTTAAACTCTAACCACAGAGTCAGTTATGATGACGGTAGATGTGGTATCTGATTGATACATCGAAAATCAGGCAATGATCCTCAAGGAGACGACTGGTTTTTAGTTTCCTGCTGCAAATGGGGAGCGCAGAATTTTTAAATGATTGATCTAAACGTCCGTAATTCGGCTTCAACCTGAATCCTTCGTTAGCTCCTGTCTGGGCTCAGGTGCTCGGGCACTTTATCAATCTTGCACACATTTGAGATAGTAAGAAGTTCGTAGTGATTTGCTCTGCTGTTGAATGACAGTTAGAATTCAGATTGAACAGATTCAAATGGCGTTTTTGAAGCTCTTGCTCCTAACTTTCAAGTTCCCCCAAGGATGCGGAACTTTACTTAATATAAAATGTTACGGTTCCCGATACGGAACTTTGAGTGACGCGTAGATTCGACAATCCCGAATATCAAAAGGAAGAATTGGGTTCGTAATTCTACGGTACTATTTACATAAGGTGATTCTCATTGGACGTGCGATCACACGGAAGTCATGAGAAAACAAGTCAAGGCAGGCTCAGCAAACGGGACATGAACGCGCATGGGTAAGTAGGTCAGCTGCGCGCATACACACACACAGACGCACATGCCAATACACAAGTGTCGGACGAGACGGCCTCTGCGGCAAGGTGAGTGACAGGTACGAATAGGCAAAACAATTGGAGATCAAAAGTACATAGGCGGAGTAAGCAAATGAATGGGGGAATTATCATGAGGTCAAGTTGGATTCAACATAAAATGTCTTCAAAATTATGGCGGACAGAAGTTGAATTGTGATAACGTCTTTTTTTGGAGGGAAATTCAGCATCGACATTGAAACAGGTTCGAAAGTTTTGAAGAGGATATTATCATCTACTGGCGTGAAGGCAGGTCAGAAAGGAAAGTTCATCCTTCACTTGCATATAATAATTTACGCTAATTTGTAAGCCAAGCGCACGGAATACGTCACGTCTTAGAAAAATATAACGTAATCACACGGGAAATGAGAACACACGGGTCCATCTGGTCTTCTGGGGAGATCTAGATATGGCAACGTACACCAGCTGCTAGAGCATCCATTGTAAGGACTGGCATATCACTTTTCTGCAGGCAAAGATGGGAGTTATCTAGTTCTTCAGTCAATACTTCATCTCACAGGTGAATCAGTGCAAAATAAGGAGCCAAGAAGCCCTGCATATTCGTCCCATCATTGTCTGGAACAGTCCTCACTTGATGACTGGCTAAGGATGTTCGAATCGGCACCCTCCTCTTGGTAGTGGAAATAATCATTTGGCCACAACTGGATGATCACTGGTGCAGGCAACTTAGTTTTTAATGCTTCATATATAACACTTCAGCGTGGAGTATTCAGTCATTCACATGCTCTGATACTTTGTCCTTCCGTTGCCAAAGAAAAAAATGATTCCTCTTATCCGTTGCCTGAACGAAATTCGACAAGGTAATAACGTTAGCTTTTGCGGAGTAACACTATTTGGTAAACTGATTTTGTCTTAGTGGGGGACAGTGGGAATGCAGTTGAACCTCAACTTTGTGGTATTCTTCAACTGAGACTGAGTGTTTTGCACAAATTTCATTCGGAGCTGTATTCAAGGCACTCTATTCTCTCTAACATGTTGGTAACGAGTTTTCATCAACTTTACCACTGGTGTCGTTCGAAGGCTCGTTCGTATTTTTTGTATTGTCCAGTGGGTGTTCTACTTCGAGAGTATCTTGACAGTTTCTGTACGTATCATGTCGTGGACTACTAGCGTGTTTCCGTGTATGAAATGAAAATAAGTTGAGTCAAATCGGTATCGTCCGAAATGGCATCAGCTGAAACTGAAAACATCGAACTGTGTTCTTCTGGCTTGGGGTAGGCATTAGTCTACATCATACGGATTCAGTTATCTTTGACTGGGAAGCCTGTCAACGACATCCACCGCGATGTTGTTCTGGTCATTCCCATGTGTATGTTTCTTCCCGCTAGCTGTCGCCACATCGGTTGGTTCATCTGTATTCATCCGGTTTACTACCACCAAAGGAGAGTGTGCAGAACAGCCCGATTTTAGTGCCAATCTAACTTTTCCATTTTGTCACCTCACTAGTCATTACATCACCAGAATTAGCTGTCCGCTCATTCATTAGCGAAAGGCCAGTGTTCCGCACTTTTCTGGGTTAAAATGCAGCCTGATTTAACCAGTGGATTAAAACGTCTCACCAGGATAACTTTGCAGAGTATGAAGAGGCGCTAAGTAGTACCCGGTCTTACAAAATCTAGGGACAGTATAGCCATGCCTCACATCTACATAATGCGACAGGAAATAAAAGGTAGTCTGCATCCCAAACGAGAGACGAAGAATAGTAAATGGGTGAAGATTAGAAACGAAGGGTTCATCTAGTATTCAAATAAATCTCCTGTTTCATTTGCACGTTAGTGCATGCCTCCACCTACATGAATTTGGTGATCAAGTAAGCAATAATATATGACTGAAACTCAAGGAATACGCGTGTTTCGTTATCATCCTGGAGCGCAAGACGCCCACGGGGCCACTGAAGAGGTTTGGTCAACCCTATGAATGACGTTTTTTGCTTAACTATCCCCATGGTTCGAAAAAGAACACAGTGACAAACAGTAATGTTTTCGGGATCTCGTCATCAGGCCAGTACATATCTAATGGTTAAAATAGGAGCCATAAAATGAAATGAATATTGGTTAGTAAAATGCAAAACGTGGAGACACGAACGATTGGTTGTCTGCGTCCCCCCACCCACATGTCGCATCTAGTTGGATGCTGTGAGACAGTCATGAGGACAGTTGAGTGATTTGGCCGGTTGATTCGTGCCATACGACCAAGGCAGACTCAGTGTTTGTACGAGACGTTTTTGACAGCACAGCACCGGATTTCTCAGGCGTATAGCAACTACCTCAGCTGTAGTCAAGCAACGCCGTTAGACAGATACTGGCAGTCTGTTTGGTACACGGTAAATGACGTGAAACGACTCATTTGGAGTGACTACGTGCCCAAAAATCATCAACTACTGGTGTGATCCATCTTCCGAAGGATATTTGCTGCCCGTAAGGCTTAAAAACTATGATAATAGGCGAAACGTGCGTCTGAAAAATGGGGTTGGCATGATTTTCAGAAGGTGAAAAACGCAACAGCAATGCCTGAACCACAATAGCTCTGCAAACCACTACATAACTTTGTCAACGATTGGATATGCGCTAGTTAAAACCTGACATTTTGTGCTTCTGAATTGTGCTTCAAGGCAGCCCAAAAGATTGACCAAAAACTCGTCGCGCCACGAATAACTAATATGGATAAGATTAGTCTCAACGAAGTTGAATGTCTTCAACAATTAATGTGCTCCGTAAGCGAGTCGTGCATATGAGCAGTAGTCAGATACAGTAGATTGTTTCACACAGTAGGAATATGCTTCAAGTGGACATTGCGCTTAGCCCTTGTCCACTGTTGACAGTGGTTCAGTATGGAAGATATGAAAGAACCGAGGAAACTTTGCCTCCGAAAGAAGGCTAGGTACTCTTTGGAATTTCTGAATTTTAGTTCACTGTGAGAATACGTATGATCCCACAGTGATTGTATTGAATGCCACTGTTCGATATTTTTTGATCGCTTTGACTGCCCTTCGGAAAATCCACTCTGAATGTTCTAAATATGCAGTATTTCCGGTTTGTGTAGTCGCTATTCAATCAACAGAAGCGTAGCCGTGTCAAAAAATGTGTAACCTCCTGCTAATTGGAGGAAACAGCTACACATTCTACAGATATTTATAAAAAGTGGCACGACAAAAACAAGTAGTGGTGTGTTCTCAGCCATTCTAGTTGGTAGTTTACAATCCACACCACCCACTGGAAGACAAAATCCAGGAGCGAATATATTTCACCAACATCCTGTTTCTGCATGAGTCCGGAGTACCGAATTAAAAATGTGTTTTAAGCTGTAGCAAAATATCGTCATAGATTCACACATAATTAACTATTTTGGCTATCCCAAGGACAACACATAGAGGAAGCTACATTATTCAATCAAATCGTCGTGCAGTATTCAGGTGTTCGAGCTATGGGACTGAGTAAACGTATTTGGCGTACGCAGAAACAGTGAGTAATTAGGTTTCTTGCCTTTTCTCAGGTTGTTCAAGTGTTTTCTCCTTTAGCTGATGTACTTCCGAAGCCTTAAGGGAAATCCATTACTCCAGACATGAAAAACAGACGGTTCTCCTACCAACCATTGATAGCTTAACACTGCTGAAAAGTGGGAGAAATTATAATTTGGTAGACTTTATTGAATCTGTGGAAACACGCAGTATATGCGTGTTTCCTTGCCTACTCGATACTTAATGGACGATTTGCGTATCCAACAGAATATTCATGGCAACAGTTTCAGCTGTGATACGTGGATTGCATGGTTTCTGAAACTGACTTTGAGGATCTTACTGATAAGCTTGATGTTTACGTAATCTTTATTGGTCCCTCACAAGAAGCGGTCGCCCTGTGTTGGTTATTGGCACCCAGCCAGCAGCAATTTATACCTACTTGGCTTTTGTTAGTAGCTAGAACATTTGGAGATGTTAATGTTGCATTTCACACCCGACATTGGTCGCCCGGTTGCATTAATTGATTGCAGGTCAAGTGGTCACTGATTTGTTCACCAAGCTTGGCACTGTGGTTGCAAAGATTTCGTCCCCAATGGTGGGGACATCACTAGTGTGTGCAGCCAGTACCGACAAGTTTCAGGGCCAATGCCGAATAAGGCGGAATGTGAGGGTGATGGATTAACTCTTGGAAATCGAGCAGCACGTAGAAATGACGTGACTTTCTGTGCTTTCCTGGGGAGATCACATAAGACTCCTCATATGTTGTAATTTATCAGTCAAGTAAAGCGAGTTGCACCAAATTCATCGAAGTGGTGCCAACCACATCGTTTGTTAATTACCATCCTCCACTCAGGTACAAGAGACCGAAAATTTTCATTACCTGGATGAATACATAAATGAGTAGTCAGTCGATTATTGTCCTGGTTTGTGATGCTCTCTCATAAGCGAGCTACCATTCTTGAATGTACCATAGGTGATCATATCGGACATATGATCCTTTGAGAGATGGCACCGTTGTTTGCACTGGTTGCTATAGAGTTCACTTCACTTATGATTATGTGAGATTTTCTGGTCAAGATAAACTTTGAAGCTTTGAACAAAATTAGGTAACTGAACTATGGTAGTAGTTGTTATTCTGTTTAAAAAGAATCCATGCTAGCGAGGGTAGACTGTATGTGCAAACTTTTTGGGCCTACTGCACAAAATCTGTGAGTAGATGCAGCTGGGGCTGAGTTGGAGGGTCGATTTGGGATCAAAGTAGGTAGGCACTTCCCATGACTTTGGTGCGTCATGGAAAGGAGGCCTCTGTCAAAGGTTCCGTAAGGTACTCGCAGCCAGGGGAAGATAAGGGGTTGATTGTTAAAATGGATATGATATTGCGAGAGGTACGACTGAACTAGAGGGAAGAAGCTAAGAAAATATTTTGGCCTGTTTTTCTGTCTGTGGGTTACTGTTTTTTAAGCTGGAATTGAATGAAAGGTGGGAGAGCAGGAATCACTGCTAATGAGTTTTCAGGGTTCCAGACAGATCTCTCAGCAGATGCAGCAGATAAATGACCTACCTTTTCATTAAAGTTCGTAGCATTGACCCCGTCGAGGCCAGAATTGCGAGGGTGGCGGCCAGCCATGCGAAAAGCATTCGCCACTGTTTATACGGTCGAATTTAATTCCGTGCCTATCAACTATTTAAGAGGATAAGATTTTCAGCATGCCGTCGTAGATAAAGTTAAGAACATTCTCATCCGAAGCTTAAGCACCTTTCGAAATGGCAGCTTCAAGTATATACGAGGCGAAGGACCCATAAATCCAGTCGGTAAAAGAATAACTCCGGGCAATTCGACAGGACGAAAAAGTGGATGACAGTATTAGTAACAGGTGATTAGGCAATAATACAGAAAGCGAATGGGATGGGGAATCTGATAGATGGGTAGTTACAAGTAGCTCAGAGGTCGGTCGTGTCGTAATCATGGTCCAGGATTCGGCCTGAAGAAGATAGAGTTGGCTGCAGTGAAACGTTTACCTCATGGCCTGTTTGGTACATATGTGTTGTTTGAATAAGCCAACTGTTGTTGCTATGCTGAAGTTCCTCATAGTGCCTGTCCCAGTGGTAGGGTTTGAATGTATGATAATTTCTAAATGGCATTAAACAGACGGAAAAATTGAGACGACTGCTTGCAGCTGAGAAAGGAACAATCATAAAAATAAGTTATCTTTTTGCCGGCTGCATCTGAGCCATATAATCAGTAAATAATAAACTTTGTATGAAAGGGTTTGGTGAAGTCAGTTGGAAGAACAACGGGCGAAAAATGTATAGGCCTTGAGCCAACTAATTAAACAGAATCACTTGTAAAGATTCTAACGAAAAGCCGGAGATTAGTGAAAACTCTGCCATGAATAAGACAAATGGGATGAAACCGACTAAGAGGGGGTGAAATGAGTTAAATTTACTGTTTAAAACCACAGGGCGATAAAGGAAAGCTGAATGTACGAGGAGAGTGAAGTTATTTTTCCGTCCGTTATACAACCGTTCATCTGGCCCAGCGATAAGCAGATTAACCAACGGGAAGACATATCTAGCCTTAGGTCTGATTGATGAGGTGGGTATCCTCGTTTTGTTCGAACAGTTCTTCTTCAGTCCCCGGGTTTTCACTGCGGTTACAGATTAAAACCACCGAGCCTCGAGCAGCTGATCAGCAGTGCAATCAAAATGCACTTGGACAGGATACAGAGCCACTCATTTTCAACAACGGAATTCACATCATGTGGTCACTTGTTGACCGGCTGCTCAAGTGATGAGATAAGCTAAGAATGTTTTTCAGCTTTTCGGCATGGATTAAATTCACTTACAGAAAGAAACCTCTTTCGGGAGATATCCAGATTTCATACAACCAAATAATCACTTTCGTACGCACCAAAAGGGAGAAGCGTTGGACCCAGGCCTTGCTCGAATAAGGTCATTCTTGCCTCTGTCGAGATTTGAACCGATATGGAGGGAGTGTTATCACTACTAACTTCCCCGCGAACATCATCACGTTTACCACGATTGGTAACCTAGCTACTCAGCATCTCAGACAACATGCATGAGTCTAACTACTCAACCACTAGACCGAAATCACGAACGGAGCACTGTTGCTTTATCATGTTCGACAAATGTGGGAAATGGTACTCTAAGCGAGGGGCATAAATTGTTAAACCGCTTGCGGTTTTCATAGGTTAGACGATGTTTTATTCCCTGGCTGCGGCATCAGATGCTTACAACCACTGTATATTTTCTGACCAACCAAATAAGCTAATCGGCCTGCTAACCAAACGGTTCAGTTTTCCGCGAAAGGAGAAACTGTCAGACTCTTCAGTTGAGTCGCTCTACGTGGGTCCCCGTTGGTTCTTGGGATCACCCGTACAACCGCTGCAGTCGATTAAGCATGGTTAGTGAATCAAAGTACCAAACTGACAGTGATTACTATGGCGGGCCATGTCGCAGTCATGGATTAACTGCCCAAAATGTTCCGAAGCGTGTGGAATGGTAAGCACAAGGACGTAGTTAGTTTGACGAATGCCACAATGGAAAAACAAATTGGATTTATATTGGAATCCAGCAAGTATTGGGATTTCAGGTCGTCCGTATTTTGGTGGTGGACAGTATTTACTGATAGGTTTAAGCTTTTTCAGCCTTAAATAGGCTTTTTACGGGTAAAATTGGCATAAATTTGGTAACCTTCCCGGACCTAGTGTGCGACAGATTCTGGAAGGGCTGTTATCAGACGAGATTACTTTGGTTTAGCCAACGCGTTGTAGGCAGTTTGCTCTCCTTGGCCACACTTACATGTCCTGCTCTCTTTTCCGTCATAACACAGGAGCTGCCGCTTCGTGCATTAGCGTGTGGCTCATTTTACAGGTTAACAAGTAAATTCACAGTTTTCTGTTCTGTATCTCTCTTGTCTTTTACGCACTGATGCCTAGGAACACCCTGTCAACACATAACGCTACAAAGCCTAGTAAGTCTTCTTATCCGTAAAATCACGTGGACACTATTGGGATTGAGATCGGCGGCTTTGATTAATTTCAAGTGCATAAGAACATGTGTCCACTGATGGGCGCATTGATTCGTCAATCGATTTAACCCCAACTATAATCATAGGAACAGCTTCTCCTACTTAATATTGACCCATTTTGTCAAAGTTCAACTGGAGGAATGTCGCAGAGGTGAGAGCTACATTGTAATACATTATATGAATCCCTCTCTGACTTGAGCAACCCACAAACAAAAGCGGAACAAATATACTGCCTTAATTCGCTTATTGAGGTTGTGAAGTTGCCTCAACTGATAGCAACACAAACAGAAGAATGTGCCGCTCTGCTTGGAGGGATTGATTGATGCACTATCAGAGATTACATCCAATGAGCTTGTTAGACAGGAAAACTACTAAAACACCTTCCATCCCACTTTCTTCGGAGATGTATGATTCGATCTTTCTGGAGATCGGAGAAATAAAAGTTACTCTTGAAAAGTATCGCTAAAATATATGATCACTGCATATAATGTGGTAAAGTTGGGTTCAAGTGGCAATCCAAGCCTAAAAACTTTCGTCAAGGAGCTAATTTCGGGAGCATGTTATGTTTTCCCCTCACGATGACACAATCCCGCTATCAGAACCTTTCTGTTCCTATATAATTGACCCAGGTTCGTTTAACTTTAAACGATTTGTTGTGAAGTCGTTCACGTACTGATCTTTCATTGCTGCCAACTTCACTTGACTGAATTTGATTACGTTGGAAATTTAGTCCTAGATATACACAATTGAAATGCCGCCGTATAAGATGGAACGACCAACAGAACTAAAAAATTATTGAGATGTAACAACCACTCTTTATTTTCCTTGTTGTGTGAGAAAAATTCTCCGCAGTGGATCAGCATGTTTGTTGGTTGTAAACCGCGTGTAGCTGCGCAGGAAAAAAATACAACTTTCTAAAGCTGCAGAAGGCGAGGTCTGGCAAACATTATACGAGTTGGCCGTGTTGTGCCATTGTATCAATCATGGATACACAAAATTACAGGTTATCTGGGAAACCCAGTCACACCCACGCAGAAACCACACAAAACACTCGACTACAAATGAAGTTTCATCGGTTCCTATTGATCAGCTCACAAGGAAATGCTCGTATCAATGAATGTTAGCCGGAATCTCTCAGTGGAGGAAATACAGTATTTTTGTTCTTCAAGATCTCCAAGCTAGGGGATTAGTTTGGGTTCTTCAAGGAATTTTACGCTAGTGATTCAAGTCTTTTTGTGCCAGGGAAATGTGTACGCTGATTCAGCGTTTTCATCACTAGATAACGCTACTCATAATGTTTTCAATCGTATTTTTCTCTCCTCTTCACAG
Organism: Clonorchis sinensis; assembly: GCA_003604175.2. Taxonomy (NCBI): domain Eukaryota; kingdom Metazoa; phylum Platyhelminthes; class Trematoda; order Opisthorchiida; family Opisthorchiidae; genus Clonorchis; species Clonorchis sinensis. The sequence continues at coordinate 78,189,367 of CM030369.1, forward strand.
TTATTCATCCGCTACTTGATTTGGTATTTCAATCTCAGTCAAGGATAACACATATGAAACGTCAATACAGAAAATGTCGAGTTTATTTTCACAAAGCGATGATTTCAGCCTGTCCTACGCTTTGGGTGTGATGAAGTTAGTATAGGGCACCATCATCCGGAAACACGCAGATGCACCGCTTCCAACAACATATGTGATCGAATTCATTCAATGAACCCACTGAAGGTCATCAGGAACCCAAGTACATGTAACATAAGAGGGGACAAATGGTAGTAGCGGGACACGCTCTTACAGTACACAGTCGCCAAATCGGTTTCGTACCAAATGACATCACACGGACGCTGTCCCAATGTCGCAAACTCACGCTTTTCAACCTTTTATGTGATTTACACATTCAATTGCTATAAGCTGAGTTCAGTAAAATTGCAATAAAAAAAGTCGCAAGATAAGTAACTTGTGACGTATTAGAGAAATGCTTTTTCGGACCCGCAATTATTTGCTGGATTTGTGGACTCTATGTCGAAGTCATGTTCAGTTAAACAGACTTATCTTGTATTGACAGGAGCATTCTGGAGTCGTGTAAAGAAAGAAGTGTAGAATCACCAAGCAAAATATGTTACGACGTGGAAGCCTCAACACAGTGGGCGTGAGACCAGCTTCTGGTGCATCCAGGTACTTTTACAAAAACACTAGGGTTTTGAAAGAAACACTTCATCCGTGTTGAGTTTCACAAGATATCCAGGAGCTCGATGGACAAAAAGTTCAAACAAGTAAAGTAACGTCATATCCCCAAAACCGCCTATGGGAGTATAGTTGAAGGATAGCGGTTTCTACATGCATTCTTGCCATCTAGAATAAGAGCATGCCTAAATAAATTTCACACAGTCCCGCAAAGTTTAACAACCTTCACGTACAAGATGGAATAAAATGCTTAGTATCTTCTGTTGGCAGATATATCGCGAATGGATGCAGAAGTAAAACGGGTTGACAAGATATGTCCTGAAGGACACAGTCATATTGTTCCAGGTGTAGGTGTTTGTGGAATTTCAGACGCAAACATGTTCACCTGTGTGGAAGTAAAATTCAGATGCGTCCAGCGTGCACTGGTGGAGCAGTGGTAACACGTCCGCCTCGCAAAGTTCAAACCCGGGCACGGCGAAAGATGATGATGATAAGAGCGAAACTCGAATCCACGGCTTCCCTTTTTGACATGGACTCATCAGAATGATTACGCCAGGAGATGAGATCAATTTCTAAAAGCGAGGGTCATGTGAGTTTACATTCTACAAACATATTGTATGGTAAACATATTCCATCGGGTCAGCAATGGGTTTTATGATGATGTCTCTTGGGTGTGTGCTATGTGAAAATGAGTCAAACCATAACAGGGCATACATACTCACATGCCAACTTTAGGTAAAAATCAGGTGATGGTATTAGACAGTAGTTTCTCCAGCAACAGACCAACACTGTTTGGAGTTACACTAGCATAAGATTAGGTGCAGTTTTGCAACTGGATAGATATCACGCTATGGGACATTTAGCATTAGTTGGCCATTGTGTTCCCTGATTTTGTTGATCCTATGGTGGTCCACTTCCTTCTGTTGGCAAGAGGCTGGGTAGGTTCGTCGTAAACTGAGAGCTTAACGAATGATATCTAGATGCCACGACCAGGAGGTCGGTACACGTCTTCGACATACAGCACCTATCCGGCAAGGCGCATAAAGTAGTAGATCCGCGGCATTGTCATAGGTCGTACATAGTGCCCATTGTGACCCGAAAGCATCACAGTAAGATATATAACTGAGACAGTCATAAGCTGGTGTCCCAACCATTCGCAATTTCGTAAATGCAGTTGATTTGAAGTCTAATATTCTTGAAATTGAACTTGAAAAGTAAACACGAGTATACGAACTTCATTCTCGTTGAAAAAAAACGGCGAATATCCGAAAAAGTTCACCTTGCGCTCAGAAAAAAGTAGATGGGATAATGTAGGCCAGTGTGCGTAAATTTTCCAGGCAAATGAATGGCGACAAAATAATCCATCAGAATGATCATAGAACACCTGACCTTCAACCAACTCATGCAAGTAGTGTTTATTATGGATAATTTGGGTTCCCGCGATCATCCTACAATAACCAAACAGATCAGATACGGAGCACGCAGCAGCCTTTTTTAAGTAGCAGACATTGATTGAAGAGAATATCCGACTCTGACCTGATTTTTTCGGGACCGTGCCAACTCAATGCCGGATGACCCCGAGTCCCATCCAGATGTGAGCTTCACTGTTTTGGAAGAAACCTAGGTTAGTCCCAGTAGACCTTGATTTCATCTCATCCGGTGGGGATAACTTTTGAATAACTGTAGCTTTTTTCTTTTTTGTGAGCATCTAAACAAGACGAGATGTCCGAGCAACAGTGACTGAGCAATTTTATCATATTAGTACCATATGCACAGTGTAAAGATGACAGAACGGGAGAAGTCTTGAATTGTGTTCACATGAATCCACCAGTTCACTTTCCGTATCATGGAGTTGGGTCTGAAAAGGCCGCAGCAAAAATTAAGTGGACCGATCTATCTTGAGCTCTACCACTATAAGCGGTAAGTACGAGCGAATGTTCGTGCTTCATTCACTTATGCGAGGTTCGCCCACGTGAAACAAATATAACCAGGAGAATGAAGTTAGAAAATGATCGTGAAGCAATCAACCCGAGTTAAATTGATCAAGAAAGTAGAATTCCTTCAGCCTGGAGAGAATTTGCGGAAAAAGGGAACGGTTTTGTTTTGTGGACACATTGTTTCTCTCTCCACTATATTCACGCAATTGCGAAAAATCGGAAAGCGTTACACAGCCATTATGTAGTTGCTGATAAGTAAACGAGCTTTTTCTGACAGTTTGAAGTGTGCAGCATCTGAACCATTTGGAATTTTCCGGCGGACCATTTCACACAGTACAAACAGTTCATATGAAAATTTAACCACCAAAGAAGAAAATTTGGCGTCACGCGTTTACTTTAGGGCCAGTGTACTGCAGAAATGCCATCATTTGGCTGCGTTAAATTCGTCTAGTGGCTAACGAATCGTATCTATTCTAACTGGTCCGTAGCCTTAATAGAAAGAACCACAGTGATTGTAGTAACATTTTGAAAAACATGCACGGCAACCGTCAGGGTCAGCGATGTAGGACCATAGCAAACCAACCGGAAAGGATCAATGAGCATGCAAGTGAGTGTGCGGCCAGACTGAGTGTGTATGGGTGAGGCAAAATTTGATAAATTATTTACAGTATCCAGTATTGTCCTCCTATCCGGATAGTACGTGGAACTGCACGAGTTTTTGCAGGACGGCATCAGGTGTAAATTTCCAGTTGTCTCTTAAAGACAGAATAGACGTTTATTGCCAAAAATTCCACTAAGTATCTTCTTCCGTACTGCCTGGAATGATTTTGCTGCTTAGAAGATGTGTCAAGGATGTCATCCGGCGTGCAGATGTACCCCAATCGACTGATCATTTTTCCCAGAACAAGAATTGTGTTAGTCGTAATCAGTTTATTATCCACATTGCTGCAGTCAGTGATCAGTAAACAGTGGTCTGGCCCGTAAAAGATACACGTCAACAAGCTAGTCACCTCATACTGGCTTATTCAGAAGGGTAATAAAGCCTGCATATTGAAGAACTTTACCTCTTTTGAGCTCACGACCCCACATTCCTGCTTTCGTTGCTTTTGGAAGGTCACTTTGAAACTGGTGATAAGTGATCCGTACAGTTATCATGCAAAGAGAAAGGTTTGGGTTTTGACCTGATTATCTAGGTGTGAACTTTACGCGCTGTTTAAGGTTATGAAGAGTAATGACATTAGTTTAGGCTTCAGCGAAATGTGCACTGAGCACTCACCTATTGTGAAAGCAATTACTCTGACACTAGGGGGTCATCGCATGCTTTAGTGAGTGGATCGTAACAAATTTTCTTGTGCCAAAAGAGCCATATGCAGGTCTAATATTTGTACAACGACACTTCGTAGTGTGACTAATCGGCAAAGATGTTGACGTGCTGCTTCGGGCAGAGTAAATACAAAAGAATGCTTTGCCAGTTAGTGAGTTGCTTTTAAGTAAACAGGCCGTAACTGAAACTCACGATAGTTTGGTCAGCGTAAGGAGTTCACTTGTGATTGCACAGACGTTGGTACTGCGTGGGACGCTCGTAATCTGGTCTTCAAGTATTATTGACAGTCAATTCCTGGGATGTGTTATCGATTGGTCGTGGCACGATTCTAATTTGAAGGATTCATTCAATTAATACAGCATCCCGAAACACTTCTTTTGAACCGGTGACTGGGTTACAGACAATCTTTGTATGACAGACTGGTAGTTGTGTTGCCAGTGAAATAAACACGACATAAATAGAAGCACACACAGATTTGAAGGCTCAAGTGGATGACCGTCCAAATACTGATTTTGCTACATTGACACGTGGAGCACCAATAAATCGTTGAATGCTAAGTAGCTTTTGCCAGCTACTTGGGATATCGATTGAATTCAAATGTCCTTCACTGGACAGGGTGTAAAAACCGCCTACTATGCGAATGATTTCTTAAGCAGCACACTTCAACAAGAACGCATGGTGAGGCACGCGTTGACAATAGGGTCGTAGTGCCAAAGTCTGCTGTGGTGCACAAAATCGTTCCAATTTACACGGAAATCAAAAGGCCGAATTGAAAAAAGAAATAGTGCAACCCCTCCAACAGAAGAAAGATAATATAAGTTTCTGAACAATGACTACGATTTTGGGGGCTCAGTTTGTAGGAGGTGCCCCTAGAAGACAAAGTAATGTCCGTTGACTTGTTGGGTGTTTATCGAACAGTAGTGCTGCCCAGGTAGTTGGCAGGGACGCACATAATTTAAAAAACCATGTAGTACTTTCCCTTAAGCTGTGCTTTAACCTCCCATCACCCGGCAGCTAGGATCCGTTAAGACTCGTTACAGTCAACCTATTTATAGTTGCACCAAGTAGCGTATGAGGAGTGCAACAACGTATTACCCATATCAATAATAGCTACGAGTGGGGTAACTATATGAAGCTTGTGGGTCAACGTGAGTCGACTGTAAGTATCAGATAGACTATAGTGTATTTTCACCAGGTCGTCGGGATCTTTCAACGACTTGATGAATGTTTATGAATACGGTAAGAGCCTTTATAAATAGCACCTGTGTGGAGTGCCAACATTGCCTCTGAATTAAGAGCAACTCTAATGCGATAGTTTCATAACCAGTCCCCGAGTCCCTGTAATTCGAAAAACTTCGTTTCAAGCTTTAAATAAAAAGACAATACTGAACACTCGCAAGAAGTTTGTCACTTTCCTCTTGACAGTAAAACAAGCTTGGTGATAGGAAGGCGAAATACAGAAAGTAATGCGATGATTGTGTTTTTCGGCAAAGCCCTTCACAATTGTTATAAATATACTCTATTCAGCCAAATGGCTAACCCAGATTTACATGGTGCTTCTGACAAGCTTGGAAGTGTCACTCAATGTCACTAACATTCCGTCTTTTTGATCGGCCAGGGTGACTATTACCCTGTCCAATGTAGCATCGCACTACACTTCATTTTCGTCAAGACGCCTAGGAAAGATCCGGCAAGAGAAAGCTGTACCTCGACGACTTCAGGCGTTGACAATCAACCAGTGAATTCCTTTTCATTACCGAAGTAACTAATCAGGTTCCCCGTGCGTATCTATACAGAAAGAGCCGTTTGAAACGATTACGCGCTAAAATATGGACAACAATTCATTGTACTCAGTGAGTGACACTGATCATCATGTGCTTGTTAAACATATCATGTGATCACTAGGTTGAAATCAGCTGCGATACTGGATTTGTAGCGACTGCAACGGTACAAAGCATTCACGTGGCTTCTTACTCAAGGTTTAGCTTGCATTGTTTTGGTCGCCGACTCATGAACAATACCTACCGTCAGTTACTTGAACATCTATGTTTGTGCAGGCGTCCGTCGTGCTTCCATTTTTAATGGTTCTCTTATGTATTTGTCACCCTCCAATCTCTCTTTCTCTACACTTAATGGATGTCTCCTGCAGTTTTCAGTTAAGCGTGAAAACCCAAGCCAAAACACGAGAGACCGGTTTAGAACAGTCAGAATTCGAATGGAGGATGTTCTCTATCCATACTCCAATCATCCCTGCAACAAGGCCTACCCTACTGATGCTGTTCACAGGTACCAAAAAAAGCCCATTTGGGTGACGGATAGTAGATATTAATGGAAAGTCTCTATAACAGTTGATAGGTTATACTTTACAAAACGCATAGTGGACTGAAACTTAGGTGAATAGTGGCATAACTATACGGGCTTTGCATAAATGTTACTGATTAACACACGAACTGACTTCCCTGTTTTGTTTTTCTCTTTGTTTTTGGTCTGGCTCAATCAAATTTATCTGATCGTCGTTTGAATGGGACGCACTTTCAACGGTGCCAAACTGAACTAGCTGGGCATGACATCAATATAGCGTCATATGCTTAACCTTCTCCGCACGATGCTTAATTAAGACTGAGTCGCAGGGTGGATTCCCTTCCGTTAAACTGTTTACTTTAAACTGATTCAGCTATCTCTTGTGTGAGGATGAGCCTTCTTCCGTGTTGAATAGTTTTCACAAGTTGGCTCAATCAAAGTTACAATTGATGCCTGAGAAGTTAAACTTTAATTTTCATATAGAGACAATGTCAATGGGAGATCTAAGTAAAGCTCTTGTTTATGATATTCTTCAACATAAGGCGCTTCCATAAGACCGTGGTTTAATTTGGGACGTCTGCTTATTTTCCGTGATACGACACCATGTATAAAATTATCGACAGCTTTTCAGTGGTTCAGCATAGTTTCGCTGTTTTGGATCTCGCCAGGTGGGAGATGGCTTTCTTCTATAGGAGGTTATTCGTATGATTCGAACATGCACATGTGGGAACCACTTCGTCTTGTGTAGACTTCTGTGTTTGGGTTATTTTGGCGAAACTGTCGAGGAGCCCGGTGATCATCGTATGACTATGCGATTGCCAAGGCTGTCAGTACGTAGTAAATGGTTAGATGATTACCCAACTAAATTTTATCTGTGTCTACAACATTTGCGAACAAGTCCTAACATGAACTTTAGCATGGAATGACATCACTTCATACAATTCCGCATGACATGTTATGACCGCCCAAACGGAAGTCCCACATCCCGAATTTTTTGCTTCTTCTCGAGGGTATGGTAAATCACCTTTGAAGTGACCTTTACAAAGATAACTTGCAGCCGGGGTCACTTACGCCTTTTCCCATGAGTACATTAATAAGATTCTCCTAAGTCTTCAGGATACTTCTGAACCGAATAAGGGATGGTCCCGGTACCTCAGTCATGTTTATTTACGTCTCTTCATATTTTGTTGGCAAAGGGAGGGCAGTAACGTGTTGAGGACCTCCAACCGTTTGCGTCCTACTACAGAACTGGACGAACGACTACTGTAACTTTCGAGAAGCTATGGTTACGATCGAACACTAGCATAGAAACCGCTTTTACTGCGCAGTTACGTGTCCCACGATCAGTCACAGCACGCCACTGTACCCTCGGTAAGCCAACCGAAACACACCACGACAACCAACCGGTTGCAGAAATGCACTTTCACAATGCGTAGGTGTCCAGTGAATGGTGTCGCACGCTCATACTCTCGAATAATCACTCTGGAGCTGTTGTCAGCTTATGCTACTTTATTTCGTCAAGTGAGTCTGCTAGACATGTACTTGTTGTAGTGCGTACAGCACATACCACTTCGTACCTTATTAATGAAGAAGAATCAGGATCGCTAACTGAAAATTCGAGACAGTGCTGTTCCGCCTAAATCACAAACTCAGTATCGACTGGAATATATTAAGAAGGAATCACTAGGTTATCGTGGCACTTCCATCCCGTCAGCTTAAAGTCTCGTCCGTTATCAAACTCCGGAAAAAGTCGACAAGCGTTATGAGAAAATCCTTTGTTTAATGCAATCAGAACAGTATGAGGTTGTTACGTGTCTGACGTACAAGCTCCGGATGCGGTAAAGGAAAGCAGTTACGTAGTGAGGACCGGTTGGGTGAGCCGACTGAAAACGAATTAGCGTGACAGGAAATCCGACGTGTTGATTCGTAAGCATACGCAGCAAGTATTAACGCCAATCTGTGGACTATGACAGCCGCTGTTTGAACATTTGACCCCTTGGAGTCACGAGAATTTTATAAAACCTGGTCATCGTAAAAGTTGTGAATTTTTTGCAACGTCACTTACGCAATCAGTTGAATGCCAAAAATACCGTCAATGCCTTGTGAGTAACCGTGTCCTGATGAACCGAGCAGAAGTGACGCGCATACTATAACGAGAAGTCCGATACACAGATCACTTGTTTATTGCGATCGGATAAACAGGTAAACAAGTCGGTTTAATTATGAGTGAAATTCCCAAACAATAATGAGGCGTCTGGTGTGTGCCACTTACGTCCGTTAGGTCCTATTGTCAGACTTAACTGCCTCACCACTTTCCACTCACTCCCAGCTGCGCAAATCTTGCCATTCATAAGCCGCTCTGACAGGAGTTGACAATGTCTGTGGAAGTCTCACAGCTGTCTTGGTGCACACAATGATGTCGTTCGGCCAGGCTTTCACACAATCGGATCCGTCTGTTAATTAATCCGTTATCGTCTGAATTACCCACGACGATACCTGTATACCGAAAACGAGGTGGGACCGTCGTCTTAGTTGTCGCTGACGACTTTGATTCCTCATCCAATGGGCTTTACTGGTAAGCGTCAGCCGGGTTAGCTTTAAAAATTAAACAGCGGATCAATATAAACATGAAGCATAGTAAAATTCGGAAACCAATAGCGAGGCTTAACATAAGTACTTATTCGTATCCGTTTTTTCGTGTGCCTGGACTATTTTCTGAAGTGCCAATTGAGTTGGTTTCTTCTTATTCGGTGACTCTGTGTGATGCCATTAAATGGGCAAAAACAAAACAATCGCGTGTAGTAGCGATACATTTTTCCAGCTGGAGCTCTCCGGTCACTGGGATGTGGGGCTACACTATCGGGCAGTTTTTAAACCATTTTCTACGTTTTATATTTCGCTCAATTTGCGCTGGAAGCTTGCACTCTGAAAATACGCGAGTCGGACATTCAGCACCTGCAACGAGCCGCTGTGCTTCATGTGAGACTCGTCGAAAAAACTAAGCATTCTAAGAATTGATTATTAGTAGTGCACTACGTATATACGTGATTATTAAGCAGTTTCGTCCAGCTTGTCACAGCGTGGGACAAACTGGTATTTGCGAAGAGTTCATATCACTTTTGGAGGCTCTCAGAATGGACCGATATAACCATGTGGCATATTGATAGCGACAATCCTCTAGTTAAATTTGTTGTAGCATAATAAATTGCTGGACAAGCATAGACAAGAAGAAGGCATAATACCAACAAAAATGTTCTTTTAGTGAACAAACTTATCTGTATTGAAAAGCTGTCCCATCAGAGAAGCATGTTTGGAGTCCAAAAATGGGAGGAACAAATGTACTACTTACTTTTTGAAGAGCCACCATCTAAACATCAATAAAAACCATTATGCTCGCATTTGACAGAACGTGGGGTTCATGGTACATATAATAATTGAATTTTCATCCTATACCGGCCAGAAAGGCCCTAAGGAAAGCGTCATCGTATCCTATTACACATACACGGGAAAGACGACCGTCCAGCAGTGATCGATACGAAGAAGCAACGTGCAGGTTATTAATTTTCATAAGCCAGTTATTTGGTACAGAACTTCATTTCGGAAGGTGGAAGTTGAAAGAAGCTCGCAGTCAGTCAAGAGGAATTATTCATATCCGCCTAGACAAACAACAATAGCAGAGGTGAGTATCTCACCGGAATTCTCTGCATCTGAGCAGAACCTACCTCAGCTTATCTAGAAATGAAATGCCAATCTTTGGATTTCACTGAAATAAGACAAGTCGATGGGGAATTTATTTTCACGATAGACTTGGAAACTACTTGATCGTTCAGCATATGCAGGTTTGTACACATAACTTGTATTTTGTCGCGCTTTATCAGCCAGCGGATTATAATATGGTGGGATACGTACGGATCACCAGCAGCCTGATTTGTCAGTTAAAACAGCTCAACGGGAGTAGCGATAAACAAATCCGAGATAAATTCACCTCCCACATGCTGATCCAGACTGCCATCAACACTCAGAACAATACACATACTGCGTGGATTTAAGTGCATATAACGGTAGGTGAAAATCAACACGTGTTTGACCTTTGAGTGATATGCTGTTCTCAACCGACGCTTAACTTGCTTGGCTGCATCTGTGGCCAACCGAACCGAAGACAGGTATGGTTTGAGGTCATATAGTCGATCGGTTTACTATACCATCAAGCATCACCCGCATTTTTCTATGATATGTACAACGTGACAGATCGTTCTATTGTTACAAATGAAGAAATTTTCTTTAAAATTTCTACCTTATATACGTTTTACTCTGCCAATCTTCACTTCTCTGTTCAATTTTTCGTACAGCAAAGAGAAAAATAATTAGCGTCCACATTACTCTCGTTAAACAGCCCTCCTTTAGTCCTGACACAACTATTCCGGTTGATTCATCTCAAAGAGGAGGAAGCAATGGATTCGAGTTTCCCTCTTACTGGAGATCATCAACAATGCATAATTTGGTCCATACCGGGGTTTGAATTGTAAACATCTAGCATGCGAAGCAAAAAATAATTGTTTCTCGCTTGACCTGAAGTTAAACTGTGCACCGGTCGTGGGCTGTCGAAGAATTTTCAGCAACCTTATGAGTAGTGCATTACGTATATACATGTATCGCGATATCTCGAATAACGTAGCAACTGGAACATGAGGCGGCCTGGTGAAGCACATTCAGTTGCCTGAAAACATCACAAATGGGAGATTCAGCTGGGTTCCAGGTGAGTCTCCCGCAAAAACCAAATTGATATGCAAATGAGTGTATTTGTCGTAAACTGTACACCCATTTTCATATATGGAGTTGATCTCGCTTAGTTTCTCCACTGGAATTTAAAACAACTTCAAGCCGGAAATCTCTGCCATTCACAAACCTTCAATATTGAAAAACGAAACAAGTGGGTGGCTGAATTGATTGTCACTGGACGTTGGATAAATAGTTGGACAAAAATTAGAAGATACAACCAACTCATTCCTTCTAAAAATGTCCACATTATGTCTACAGTAAAGGAAACCACAGGAAATTTTGAAAATAGAAAATATCTTAGGTACAAAAAAGATACGTTTTTTTAAATTTTGGGACACAATCTCTATTGTTTAGCCTGTGAACAGTTAAACAATGCAGCTGACTAACAATGACATAGGTGTCTGTGAAAAGTAACGTCTTATTCCTGTAATATTTATGTGACTTCGGACTGTTTTCTGCCATCTCTTTCGAATACTCTCATTCAAAACGTAGACTGAGAGTGACCAATACAAAAAGAAAACTACTTTTTGCTTTAGCTTTTTTGATCTCTTAAATGAGAGATCGACGTGACTGGGTCTCGATTTTCCACCACAGAGGATGCCATGCACGAGACAAGGGTTACCCAAAGATCAACTTAGGTAAACAGTGTGTACAATGGATAAGGGCGGTATGTACATAGGAAAACCATGAGCAGTATCCTCTGAATATTCCATCATTTCGAAATCATTGTGAACCATTCACACTGTTCAACACATTTAGCAAGTCATTCCCCCTCCAAGTTAATTTAACCCGAAAGATAAAAGGATTACCTATAATAAGCAAACAGAATAACTCGGATTGGCATTATAGCTGCCTGTCTCAGAAGCGATCTCCTTGAGTGGACGACAGCGTTAAATTCCCCATCGTAATCGTCCATCTCGAGGGAAAGTCGATTTCTCTCAGGTCGATCAAGATTCCTGCACGAGAAGGGGCATTTTTACGGATGTCATGTGATCGAGCAATAAACCTTAAAAATAATGTTAATTTCAGCCATTTCGAAACTGATGTCAGGTGCGGAAAAATCTCAATGGCTTTTCTTGGCCAGCTCCCCAGAAAAGTCGAAAGATTCCTAAAAAGCACACAGGGCATTCCATTCTAGCCTCCGATTTATTGCTTTTCGTTGCCTCAATCTGTATCCCAGTTCAAATATCTGACTTATAAAAGGGGTTACATATATGTACCGATGCCTAGCTCTTTAGTTATGATACGGAGTGCATATGAATTGCAAAAATTATTGATTTCGACATTCAGGATCTGAACCATCAGAAATATGAGATGACGTATATGTAGGATCAAAAGACGAACAGCGGAAATGATATGGCAGTTAGGATTGCTGTTGTGTCCAAGCAACTCATTGTTGAGAGTTCTTTCAGCCTATTTCACAGACAACTGATGACCAGTATCACGTTTGATGCTGTTTTCTAAACTTCAAGGGCGATGAAACCATCACCGCAGGATTATCTTCATGGTTGTTAAGCGGTTGGCATCAGTTTACTCAACAAACGCACACCTAACTTTCACACATCAAGGTTTCAGAAAACCGGCATATCTAGAGCGTCTGATGGATAGGGAGGACTTACGCCGAGGTTAATGATCCATACCTGGATGTGATACATAACAGGCACACCGAAAAGCACAACTAAAAGTAAGACAATAGTGGACCAAGGCCTCAAGTCGAAAAGCCAACGAGAATTCTTTCACGCTCAAATCCATGACATCTTATTAGGCGAGGCAATCCAGAATGAAAGGGAAGGACATTAGCAGTCAGTCAATTAAAAACACTCCATTTCAGTATCCATGTTCAGCCGGATATGTCGGACAAAAACGACAGGACGATTATCAAAGAGAATCAGAGAACATCTACTGGTGTGATGATTAGGGGGATAGAAAAGAGACATCAACAGCGCCGTTCTCGAACATTTGGTTGTCTCACATCATTTCGTCAAGCCGAATTCGACCTTCTGAGTTTTATATCAAGTACCAGTTTGTGGATATCAAACACAAAGCGCGGCTGAGAATTCTGCCATCCTGTCATTTTCTCGCTCACCAGGCCATTTTCACTTCTAAACTGAATTATTGTTATTGCTATTGCGGAGTTTGCGCTGCGTGAGGTAAACACGTATGTAAATATCGCAGATTTTTAACACTTTCAACCAGTCGTCTTGGGCTCGTAAACCCGCTTGTGCCCCGTGCAAATGCATCGGGCACCAACCTGAGATGAGCAAGAGCAGGAGGCTTGGTGCACATGCAAGTCACCTTTGTTCTGCGCAGATTTTCAGTTTCAATGGCAGAAAGTTCTCCGTATCATCAAGTAAGGTGTCACTACCCGAACTTACGGGAGCATTAAGTGCTTAGCCACTCCATGTCACCAGTAAGTCTCCATTTTCAGATAAACTCTCTAATCTCTACATCTCACTTCATTGTGTCCAGTTCTATCGAATTTTGTTGTGCCGTACTAAATGGCATCAAACTGCTTTTCATCGCATCGTGTGGGTATTTCATATGGATCTCCAGATAACCCGCCACAACGCTCATCACGTTCCACAGTCTTAGGAGTAGCTTTCAGTGAACAACATTGCGCAGACAAAACCCACTTTTGTCTAACATCAGCCAGCCGCGTGGGCCCCGGTTCATTCCGTAAGCCTGAGCCATCGGGCTGCCTTTCAATTACGTTGTGAGTTAGCTGTCTAACTGGCCCGTTTGATACAACTATGGGTCATGAGTTGGCCTCCTCCAGTCCACCTTCCGCTTCACCAGATACGGAGTGTTCGGCTGGCCACATAAGCGGATCAGCGCAAATGCAGGGGAAACTGTTTCGGGTGCTGGTGTGTATCGGCATATTTCAATGTGACAGATACATAAGAAAACGGGTACCTGTGCACTGCACAGTTACACCGATAAGCCCCAATTAGAATGCAACGCGCCCTGCAGTGTGACACATATGGTCTCACCACATATCCATTCCCACTAGTCCTGAGTGGTTAGGAGACGACTTTAGCGAAAAAGTCTTCAAAAGATAGTGAAACTAGGATAAAACTCTTCGAGATCTGTTGAATCAGAGCAAAAGTCACTGTATAGGTAGTCTGTTTGATTACTTTTGCATCCTTGAAATACTCCTCAATGTGAAGTACTACCTACTGCGCTTGGTAACTACTGAAACATGCTGTAGCAAACTTGCTGCTTAACAGATCAGCTGGACATAACGACAATCGAAACATGCAGGCGGGAACTCACTCTTCTCCCGGGAAGTGACTACTCTTCGGAGAAACCGTATACAACGGGGATCGCTGCTGTACTCTCCACAGAAGTGGGTTTTCCGGACAATCTTTTTTGAGTGGTATGCCCTGAGAAATCCTGGATCATCATATGAACCATTTTTTTTTACATTTTACCGCTCATATGAAACATCTATGTGGAGGGGGGAGATGAGCATGTGTAAAAACAGTCAAGAGAATAGTAAGCTTAAAACATTGAGAACAATTAATTAGCATTTCCACACATGGCGTTCATGTAAGCATTCCAGTGTACGAAGGATAGCTAGCGCCACAATGAGTGGGAAAAAATGAATGGTGAGTACAACGGTCGTGAAAAGTTACGTTAAAACTTGGAAATTTATAAAAGTGCTAACAGTTGTTCGATGAACGGGGTGATTAGTGATAAACATAAACGCACCAAAACGTGGTACCAAAGAATTGCTTTCTACACGCTGAAGCTGTGCTGTGTATTTCAATAACCGCAGAACACAAATTCAGGCCAGGATATGAGCTAAGTTCCGAACGGCGTATAAGTAAACCGTTATGGAACGGATTCGGTGCGAATAGCGGTGAACTTAAAGCTCTCCGTTTATCTGCAGTGACACTGCGCATGGGACACATACACAAATCGAATTTTAATATCGCTAAACAGCCTGACTTTGTCCCTCTCTGGTGGTAAAGTGAACCGACCAAGTTTTATAGTGCACAATTTGGTGTTTCGGTTCGTAGTGGTGTGGTAAGATTCAAGGAAGCCCTCAGTAAAAAGCATGTAAAAATATTGCTGCTCCGTCGACATTTGTCACGACAGTGGTCTTCAAAGCTCTACATTACATGGCATTGTCGCACGACATTTTCGACCGGACTAAACCCGTCCATCTCGGAGGGCGCAGAACATCCTTGAAGAACATTTCTTGACTTGTCTACTGGATACCCAAAAGGACGGAAATTTGGCGGTCCATTTTGAGGGATATGGCCGTTTTCCCATTAGTCCACTAGTTAAGTTCAGAGAGCCTGAACGAAGTGCTCAATTAATCCCCTACTTGAGGGGATCACGGCAATTATTTACCAAAATACACCGACCAAATGGAATATTACTGAAATGCACTGGTGTAAGCGAAGTAGGACAAAAAATCGGCACAATATCGCCAACAAAGAAGAGTACAACAAATACACTGTATGGTCTAGTATCATGAAGAATGGCTGAGTTTGACACGCGGAATGGAATTCACGTTGCACGGAGTGTAGACCGAATGGCTATAGGCCCAGTACACATGGATATTCGAGAGTAACTGTGAGCGGATCATTTGCCTTGAGAGGTGTCAGTAGTTAGGGCGTGAATATAACGCCCAGAAGGTCCGGGGTTCGAAACCTACCTCTGCATCTCGACTGCTCCCATCTTGGCTTGGGCAACCTTGCAGCAGTACAACCCTTGTGCTACTTTCAGGTGGCATGGCAGCTAGGGACCAAAACGGTACAGAAGGTGAACCACTTTTATTATCACCATTATTATTAAGGGCTGTCACCTCTAGCTTCATTAGCATAGGCGCCATCAGCAGAATCAACCCAAAGGCCTTTGCGAACTTCGCCCGACGAAAGCCAAGCGCAAAACGTTAGGTGAACTCTCGGCAAGTGGTCTGGCTAGAAAATGACATCCCGACCACTCGGGTCGACTGCGCGCTATGTTCTGGGGAGCCTACAACCACGTGCAAGTAGAATCACGTGGATCCCAGCAAGGGCGAGAAGGTCTCACAGCATTCAGTCCGACCACGTTATTAGTTCATGACCCGTCCTGGTGAAGCTTTTTGTCAACGACCGCTCGGAACAGAAACAGCATGGTAGACGGTGGTTACGCGCACGTAATACCTGCCCCAATTATGTTAACCTGGTATGTTTACTCCGCTTTAACGAGTCGGATTCGTCACCAATTAGCTGCATATCCACTACTCCCTGCAGCCGGCTAATCCTTGCTAAGGCACGGAAAAATTGATAAAAACTTTAAGGGCGTCTGAAGTTCTCAATATCGTAACCATAGTCAAGACCCCACTTACAGTTGCCCTATACGCAGCCCTTTACCTTTGACAAAATTCGTTTCTGATTAGAGCGTTGCTCACACACTTGATTCACTTGTACATATATTAAGCTTCCAATAATACCTTTGATTACATCACGGAAGTCCCTTTAGGTTGTTTCGCGGTTTAGCTGGAATAGGTCTAGTGCATTCCCAACCGAACTGGTCTCCTATATTTCAGAAATTTTCTGATTCTACTACGCCTTCCCATCCAAACAAAGACCACTTTTGAGCTGTCGCCTAATCGACCATCCAACCGAACTGTACTTTTAGTCCGAGGAGACAGAGCGCCTCAAATCAAGGAATGATAACGACACTTCTAGGATCCAGTGGCTTCCGAATACTCGCCCGGAAACCTACAACAAAGTTTCCGTCGTGACGTCCAGCCGTGGCTATCTCAGCCAGGTTACAGTCAATGTCCTCCGACAAAGCTCCTTGTAAAGCCTTGCAGTGTTCGCTGATAGTGAGAAATTTGGAAATTTTTGAGATTTCATTCTGTAACTGGAGCCAGTCTGTGCTGAAAGGTCTCTCTTCAGACTACCAGAAATCCATAAGTAGCTCAGAGGAAGAATAAATACAGGACTGTAAATCTTCCATCTGGGCCAGTCAGCACGTGAGGTAGATTCGGTGACTGGAAAATGAGTAGTGCTCTCACTGTCTACTTTCTGCCTATTAGGGTTGAACGTTGTGGGACCTAACCGCATCTTTACCTTAAAATGAAATTTCTTCAGAGAATGACAGATGAAATGAAAAAGCAACAGCAGAACTGTTTGAGCTTGGAAAGACAGATCTGTTAGCTGTAAAACGTGAAAGCAGCATTAGATGCCATTGGGAAAATAGCGTAAGTGCCGATAGAAAACTGTTCAATGTTGGCGTACGAAGAAGCAACCTTTGGCCGCCAACAGAGGTTAAAATCCCGAACGCTTTGATTTGCGAGAGCATCAAAACCTGATGAACCGCCCGTCCATATTCACTGCCAGTACCTTTTTTTCAAACACATCTCCACGGTTTTGTTGTTCTTATTCCGTTCACATTACGCATTATTCATGAAGCTGCTGAACACCGAGGTTATGTCGACTAGTTTCACCCGGCTTGAGACGCACCTGATTGGCGCAGTTCCTGAGTTTCCGTCAAGCAGGTTCTACTTTAATACCAACTTGTACGCAGTTGCCGAACTACAGCAAGTTGCAAGTTAATTTGGTGTTAACGGGAGACTGAATTGGATTCCAGCTGAACCCCTCGGTTATGATATTGTTACACTGCTTTTCTAACGAACCCAACCTCTGCTGTTATAAACCGGCATTTTGCTCATCAGACAACCTTACACAAAATGAAGACACCCCATTTCGTATTTCACTGTCCGGTGGATACCATTACATTCTAATTCAAGATGTGACGGTCGTCCAGACCACTGGGCGTAATGTATTCAACAACACTATTGGAACACATGTCTGTGCTTACGTCTGTTATTCGACCAACTCTGTTCGGGTTGAGTCGTGGTCTGTTAACTTAGTTTTCCACTGGCTTTGCGGAGTAATAGTGCGTACTTCGGGCTTGAAACGCCATCACCAGATGAGCACTCGCTAGCGTTAACCAAATATGGTCTCTGTCCCACCTTGACACATTTGCAAAACATAACTGGGAACGAGAAAGCGCTCTAAATTTCCCGAAGTTACCATTCCGAACACAGAGGTGTAACCTCTATACATGTCATAACACGACCAACTTTCACAGTACTGTGATACCTAGCATATGTACACGGAATACAAGTCCGGGAGAAACAGGTGGTGGGCGCACTGAACACCTCTTTTCATTACATCAGGAACATGAGCAACTACAAGATTACTACGTATCAACAGACGCCGTATTCTTCAACTCTCAAGAGGCTCTTGATCCTGTTGGAAGGGGGGAATGCTTTTGAAGTTTTAAGACGCGTCACACTTCCTATTCTAAAACTATTCGTATGGAAACTTGGGGCCCAACCATGTCCTTAATGTTTGTCTTATCTTGTTTTGCCGTGACTAGTGAAATTCACTAGAGTTCCCTGTTTTTAAATTTCTCACTGACATCAACATATAATGAGCATCACAAGGGTCGAATCCGAACCTACGGAAAGACTGGTGGACTTGGAGTGTGCTGATGAAAGTTTGTTTACCTGACTAACATCAGTCTATACAATTTAGTTTAAAATTGAACGCCGCAGATGATCACTTGTCTTTGCGTGTTTTGTAACTTCAACGTCCAGAGCCTCCCCCCCCCCCCCGTCTTTTTGAGACTTCAAGTTAAAAGGGCCAATTGTTTTCATCAGCTCATATACCCATGAAGATCCTAAAGCATGCATTACCAAAGGGCGGGCAATTTTGGCGGACTTGCGCCAGTTATTACGTTAAAATTATTTCCGCCGAAGTGAACGGACCGCGTACAGATTCACATTACGGTTGCGAAACCTCGTCCTCCAATCCAACCTCCTTGACAGAACGTACTACTCAGAAGACAGAAGACTTCCCCCCTAACATGACACTACTCATGACGGAAACGAGAAACTTGGAGAAACCCACTAACTTGTCCTCTCGCGTTCACACTACTCCCCTTTTTCCACAGTTTACTAGGTCAGTCTTTCTTCACTGTCGAACAACAGTTAAGCACCAGTATTTGACAACTGTGAATCGCTGTCAATACCCATGATCATAGTGATGAAACACGACGATTAAAGAAGTAATGCATATCTCTGCGCGAGCACATTAATTCTTTCCGTGGGCGAAGCTGAAGAAATGCAAACAAACTCGGTCCTATCAGAAGGACTGTTTCCCCAATGTGCGTAATTTTACCGCGACCAATTTTTGATGGGATGTAAGCAGACAGTGTTCGCATACCTTAGTTCGACTTCTGGTAGACTGCCAGACACAATGTTAGTAAGGATGTTCAGGATGTTACACAGAAATACGCTGAAGTCGTAGTACACCGTAGCGGAATGGTAACACGAAAGTGATTACACGCGGTACCGTAGACATAATATCCTATCTTGAGCGACACAAGGACACGAACTCGTATCAAACAGCGAGTCTTAAGTCCCAAGGTCATTTCCTCTATGGTATTGGACGTGAATGTTGCTTACCAGCTAGATACGATCTCGAGATGGGATAATCGATAGTTCATTGGGATCCGTTGAAGAAGAGCACACCGTTCTTCACCGTCGGAACTTGGACAATCAAAATATTAGCATACAAAGACGAAATTCATAACAGACAAACTGCAACGTACTTATAAAGCGCGGGTAGTACTTCGCCACTCCATCTGAATATTTTTTTAAAAAGTTGAGGAGGGACAAACACCGCAACAGCGAAAAGACTGGTGTTGAAAGATTCACTCACCCACGAAAGGTGGAAAGCCCTTTGCTGCAAATTTGTTTATTAGCAAGCACAAGCTAAGCGGTTACAAGTTGCTAGACACGAAAGTAAACATTTTATCTGCAGTTTTTAAAAAGTGAACACTCTCAAGCGTTCTTTTGAACTTTCCTGTACGTCCATTGAATATTAAACAATAGTAAACGAACGCTGCAAAGCAATTCCATAATTTTGGTAGCAACCATCACCTTCCATGAAATGCGAGGGCGGAGCTTGGAGATCAGACCATAGACTATTTCCGGGCTTCATCAGTAAAAAATACTATTACACGACGGAGCATCGCATCTGAAAGGCTGGCCACCTGAGGATGACGTGAGACCCAAAACGACTTCTATATGTCACGCGTTTGCAATATACCAAAGCTATCTGTATGCAGGAGACCGAAGTGGGCAGATGATGAGACGCTGAGCGTAATGTCAGTAATGGCGCCTCGCATCCTCAGAATACCATGCGGCATACTTACGGGTTGCACAGTTAATGGCAAAAGTAAACATACGTCCAAGAACTGCCACAATTAGATTTGGTTGTTCACACGTCTGAATACTCTAACTTGGCAGGGCGAAAGGATACACAAAAAAGCGCACGGATTAAATGAAGTAAAGTAACATAGATCAGCTTCGCCTTTGCTATACAGTAGCAGCAGAAGAGGACATTCAAGCGGAAACATTTGACTTCAAACCTCGGTTTATTTTTACATCCATCTAACAAGCTAAGGTGCCCGTGTCAGCGTAATAGGTATCCCTCTAAGCTGGCTAACTCGCAGAGTAATGACCACCATTTGCGTTCATGTCATAACAGATAAGTCCTTTTCTCCATGAGTGAAGATTACACTTGTCACGAACTGTTGGCGATCATGAAAGATGAAGCTGCCGTATCACTCCGATTGTACGTGATGCACTCTCAGAAAACATGTAATTCAGTCACATTTGAACTTTCAAGCCAGATTCAGACGACGAATGTGCATCAGACGGCTTTTCCCACAAACTGGACGATGAATAGGTGGAAGAGGAAAGTTCTCACAATGAAAGTGGTTGAAATTTAATGAGACAATCAAAAGGGGGAGGAGTGTGCTAGATAGCTGAAAGCAGTGTGATGTAAACCATCACAGAAGACAGAAAATATTGTGCATCCTTAAAAGTGACTTGAGAGCTGTGCGTGGTAAATCCTGTAAACCAATATTAGGGCAGTTTTCTAATATGAACGACTTGCTTCGGTTTTTCGGGGAGGTCGTAGAGCGAGTATAACGTGCCTGTTTACACAGGGTCAGCGTTCTACCCCCGGTGAAGTTGATTTTCATGTTCGTAAATGTGTTTAATATGAGAGGACCGATAGACAGCGTACAAGTCCACCGAGCAAAAAAAGGTTTCTTGTAACATGATAATCCTTCTCGTCAGTACGCTAAACGATTTGGCATGACCAGCAAGTTCGGTGCGCCTTGATGTAGGCCTTGCATTCAGTTTTCAGTCATTTCAAGAAAGTTAAAGTAGCTAACTCTTAAATCTGTTGGGTTAAATCAGCAAGCTGGTTATTGGTTTATGTGCCAGCATCATAGAACAACTGAACGCTTGCAGACGGAAATTTTTTGCCAGATACGACGTAAAGAGATTGAAGCCAGCTGAAGTAAGCACCCGTGACAAGTGATTAAATACCAGAGTTTTAACTCAAAAATACCCACTCGCACATGGACAGTAAAGCGACTATGATTTTGCTCATGAGCAGAGGACTGTCAGGCTGCAAACCGTTATACCGTGCTCAGCCTGACTTTTCCAGGCTAAGATACCGAGCTGAAATGTGAACCGTGCCCAATAGCCCTGTTTAATATGTTAATGCGAATGTGACTACGAAGGTGTGCGGTTTTCGGTCGAACTGCGACAAATACAAAACGATCAGGGACAAACAGCCTCACAATGACCATGTCATCCGAAAGGCTACCAACAAACGAGTCGATCGCCAAATTTGCATACATCCTCTAGCAAGGCGTATTGTCCGACACTTGTCGTCTTGACAAAATCTATGTTTGTCACACGCTTAACGCTTAACGTTCGAGTTCTAGAGACATGACAGGAGACAGGAGATTGCCCATTATTGCTACACAAAATAGGAAACCGTTATCCAGGTTTTCCCTGAGTTGAGAGAACTAAGCCAAACTTACGTGTAACATGTAAACAACGACAACCCCAATAAACAGAACGCGCCGCTACGTAGCAACTCGGCTGCTTTATATAGACATACACAGTCGCTCATTAACGAAATATAGAACCAAAGTCGAAAATCAGAGGTTTAATAAAGCAACCAGTAAATAATGTGAAACGTGGTGAAAATATGTGGGCACCCAACAAAATATATCTCGAAGCACCTTCAGCTTAATATCTTCGCATTAGACCGTAGATGGTGTAGTCCTGGGGAAGCATCGTTGCAGTCCCGATCACAGATTGAGCGCCTGCACCAAGATGAGGACAGATGCGCATTATCTGAGACCAGTGTGGTATGAGTTTACACGTCCGAAAAGGGACATCTGAAAAGGATGCGAGTATGTACAAATGAACCTAATGTTATACAGTTTGAGAAACGAATGCACCGTAAACTCAAAAAAACAAGGTGTAGTCCTGCGATAAAGGACTAATCGGAATCGCCAAGGGTCGTCTGTCAGCACCTGGTTAGTGTTCTATCTCTTCCAACGTTTTTGCCTTCATACTAGCACTCAGTAAATGATTGAACGCAGAGGATGTCTTAGGACAGCCCAACGATGAGACGCCGGAACGATCCATCTCAACCAACTGGGAAAAAAATGCAAAGCTGTTTTCCGATTGTGGTCTTGAGGCGCGTAATTTCGCAGGAAGATAGATGGAGCCAGAGTTGCTGTTATTGCTTGATGTGAGCGCATTCACGGGTTGACCAAGGTGAGGTCCGCATGGAGTAGGGATACAAAATTCATCACCACCAGTGTGGAAAATGTTACTTAGTTGTGGCTTGTCTCCAGCGTTCAAAGGTTCACCAGGCACCTGAAAGTGCGAACTTGCAGGGAAGTGGAAAAAACGCCGATCCATGTCTGCGGAAGAAAAAGATGATTTGAAGGTTGAAAAGGATAAACAGAGGAATTACTTGAGCAACACGGCATACAATAAAATACGAAGTTTGTCGGTGGAGAGTGAAGTTTTTCGAATCTCGATCTACACAAACGTTCAAATAAAGGTCTGACGTATTGTGCCTGCGATGCGATCTGAGTCAATCCGAACGGTCTGTTGCTAGGAGATTCATACTGGAAATTCAAAACATCCAGGTCGACCATATCACTCACATCTACACAAAAACTACCTCACTTTTATTTATCCACAAAACTTTCTGCACTGGAACAGACACTGAACGGACGCCCTAGGATCACAACCTGCTGAACCGGCAGGAGGCCAATCGCGTGCGAGTAGGTTTCTTGGTCGTAGCAGAGTCTTACTGCGAATGGTAAAGCGATTTCGGTGCGGGAGTCCACCCAACAGTCAGTCCTCTGAGCCAACTTAGTAGCGCCTCCTATTTACTATCCTCGTTTGTTTAGTACCATTTTACTATAAGGGAATCAGACTCTGAATAAGAGTAAAAGCCTAACTGATGACGCTACGATGGCGATCGTCCACAAAACGATAGGGCTTACACGCAGACCACAAATAATGCACATGATGTCCACAACGCGAAAACCTACAGCCTTCACATATGTCTATCATGGAATTCACGAATACCCTTGCTTCAGCCGACTGTGCAAAATCTGTATTGCATGTGTCGGTCTCTCGGAGTTTGTGCACTCTTTTCAAAACCTGCACGATCAAATGAAGGCAAAAAAGTAGACTCATGGATCAACCCGAGGTAGTTCGGAAACCATCACAGATGTGAAACAGGTTGTGCTGCCGTTTTCTTTAATTTTAATCGAACCTACTTACGAAAACGAACTTCGCGGAGGATGATGATCTCGCACACTTCTAGTATCGAGAAAGTTCAGTGGTTAGAGCGCAAACTACTGGCCGGAATACCCGTTGTACCTCAAATAACTTTGCCTAGGTTTTGGCAACCTGACGTTATCCTAACCCTCATAGTTACTTTTGGTGGTATGGCAGGTAGACACCGAAAGGGCGTTACAGATGAACATCATCTGGTATCCATCCGACGAAGTGTCAACACAACCCCTACCACGCCGGAATCCCGCTTGCTGCACTCGAGTCAGTGTGTCACCAGCCAGCATAAATCAATGAAGCACAAGTGACATCAGCAGTCTCGTTACAACCCAGGTCAAGCTGACCCCCCTGTGATTACCACAGTCACTACGAGCGCCTTTTTTAATTCTCCCCCAGGTGTCTGAGACAGTCTGCCTTTCCCAAATGCAGGCGAACAGATCAGACAAGCGTTGATGGAGGACTTCACCCCCATTTTTGAACAATGTGGGAGTTCATCCGGATAAGCAGCTCGGTGGCGCTTGACAGAACATATGCAGTTATAAACCCCCGAAGCCGTAGGGGATTCCACGTTCACTGTCCAGGGTTCTACGCCAGCTGTGGGCTCCAGATGAGTTATGCCACTAAGCTATTGGCGATAGATTATCGGACTAGGATAGCTGAAACACCTGGTGCAACGAAGCACTACAGTAGTAACGTAGTAAGTACGTATGGGAGGCCTTTACTGCATTACTACAAAACGAGACGCTGATAATCACGTCGATAAGGTGCTGCGTATAAAAAGAGATCTTTTGCACTCCTCCGTGGTTCGAAGCCGACCTGTGCATCTCGACTTCCCCTGTCTAGGCTTGGGTAATCTGGCAGTAACCAAGCTCTCGTGCTTCCTTCGGGTGGCATGGGAGCTAGGAACTGAAAGGGTGCTTTACAGCTAAACCCATTTTTGCTTGAAAACGCAGCAGGATGGCTTCTCTATGATTCTAATACGTAAAAAGGTGTAAGAACTCCTCAAAATCAAGGATCATAACCGAATCAGACAAAAAGTAGGGTGAACGCTCAGTTTGTAAGAAGATCCGGTCACCCATCTCTACGATTAGCCTTCTCCAGAAAAGAATCAGCGGCTTCGCTCCCTAAGGGTGATCATACACGTGCCGGAGAGGGCACGTGTACTAATACATGGATACCATCAGTCGAAACCTGAAGCAATTACTGTAGGGTAGATGAGACCACGTCCTCCAATGGGATCATTCCAAACTGTCATTCAACGAGCCGAAAATGCTGCAACGTGTTGAAGCTTCCAGAAGAATGAGGCATAAGCCAAGGAAATATTTTTTTACGAAGTGGATAAAAATCTAATCATCTGACTCTGCGGTGGTGTATAATGAGGAGGGGTTCCGCTGTTTGGGAGCGTGGTAGTTGACCACTGAACCCAATCATAAACTACTTCAATGACCGGCCCACCTCTGACGCCAATGAAAAAATGAACAAACAGACCGTCCAAACGCGCCAAATACACCTCTGAGATACCTTCCACAGAAGTCGTAGAATTGCGAGAAAGTGAGTAGAAAATATGCACGAACATCTTAGACACATTTAGTTAACGGGTGCATGGGTCCAGATAATCTTCAATTCCTCAAACTGATTGTTGTTCAGTCTAGTCTATCTTAGTACGGTAGCGAAGCATGTGTGAACACTGATATTATGCTATCGATTACAGTGATGATTAGTCTATTTTTGGTTTGGTTTTATGGGATGCTTTGCTCCTTCCCATGCAGTGCACTATTGATTGGCGAAATAAAACGAAAAATACACTTACTCTGAGCATACCCATCAAATCCTGCCGTATCACTGGGGTTAGTGACACCCACGTGCGATAAAGGCGACCCGAGTGAAATCGGAGTAGCCTGTTGGGCCTTCACAATAGGGCGTCTTGGAGCCGTCAGCGCGTTGATGATAGGGCCCGTATGTGGATGCAGCACGGTTGAAGGTCGATTGTTGAAATCTGTCAACAACGGCGTATTCATGCAGTTCTGAAGAACTGAATTAATAACACTCGACCCTATGGAAGTTCTTGAAGTATTTGTACCGATATTACCCTGAGAATCCCATGGATGTAGAGTGGACCCTACAAAATAGAATAGGAAACCAATCGACCGCAACAAACCTTGATGAACTGAGTCGGATACTCCCAATGTTGTCGGTGAATCTACATGTTGAAGTTGATTGATTCGGGCGCTAGCAGACATGGCGTTCGTCTACACAAAGTAACAAAGTAAACGTGAGGACAAGTATAAGAAAATTATACCTACTGTCAAAAGGAATAAAATAACGCGTACGGAACTTAGAACAAAATGACTATGTTTCATCTAGAAATCTTTAAGACAAACAGCTATCAGGGCGTTTCACTTACCTCACACAGAGAGCACTGGATTCCCTCAAAAGTTACGGAACGAAAAGTACGATTCCTAAGCCTGTTCGGGGGAAAGTTGGAAGTTTAAGATGCTCTCCACAAGCCATTACTGGGTAGTAAGTCTGAACGTCAACTTTAGTCGTCCCGAATACGGCTCAGCGCTGTGAGATATGACCATTTGCCAAACATAATATGCGTCCAGTTGCTACGCAACTTTTCTGATGATCGCAGGCGCAGTTTAAAGCGGTTAGAGCGCATGCACGTAAAACTTTCCGGATCAGCAAATGTCCAAATGAACAGGGTAGCCGCAACGATGATGAAAACCGCGCAACACAGAGAGCGGGAAAATTACCAGTAGTTGGAGGTAAATCATCCGGCTCTTGAAAATGAATAGGACCGTGCTTTTGAGTCATGGGCCTTGGTTGGAGGCCCTCATCGTCCTCTGGGTAATATCTGGTAATATCTTAGGCCGCACACAACTAGACCGCATTAATAATGATGATAACAATAATACTAAATAACCATTCGGCTGCGGCATCCTTTTGGGGCATAGCAGCTTTGCAACTAGAAGGAAGCACAAGGGTTGAGACACTGCCAGGTCGCACAAACCTAGACAGGAGTAACGTAAAAGCCAGATTTTAGTTCAAGCCACAAACACTTACGGTGATAGCTTCGCACGTTAACCACTGGGCTTTTTCGAACTCATAGCTGCTGCCGACATATATCTTATCTTATCTTTCTTCACCATTAACCTTTACGTTCCCTCCTGTTTTATTTAACGACCACCACAAACAATCTGGCAACTAGTTAAATGCTAACGCTAACAGGGGGCAGTTAGTTCAGTGGTTAGACCGCGAATTTACTGACCGGAAGGTCCGTGGTTCGAACCCGGCACCTGTCTCTCGACTTCCGCTGTTTAGGCTTGGGCAACCTGGCAGTATCCCAGCCCTCGTGCTTCCTTCTGGTGTCATGACAATTAGATAGCGAAAGGTTGCTACAGCCCACGACTTCGTGAATAGGTTGGATGTTCTACACAAAATCGACCAAAGGGGAATGCCTTCGAAGTTTCCGGACATTCTTCGTGCTATTTAATCCCACACTTTTAGCCGCGTTAGGGCTTACGATGAGCTATCCAAAAGTTCCCCCACAACGCTCTCCTACGCAAGATGGTCCTAGGAAGAAGGAACTGTCCCGCCATACATAAATTACTCACGCTTCATGAGCTACACCTGTTAGGACATGTACTCCGCATACAAGAAAACCGTTTGCCTCGCAGAGCTCTTTTCCCCCAGCTTTCTACGGTGTGGGAGTTGCATTCAGCCCTTACTGGACTGGATCCCAGTAAACAGTCGCCTTCATACTGTGCGGTTGTCTGGTTCAAGTAAGATTAACGCAGGTCGATGCGGTAAACGGTGTTTGTTTGTCGTATCAGCATACGCCCCAACAGATAGCAGTTCTGAGATCGAGAAGGATGAGTTTTATCAAGGTCTGTCATAACTGCTTCGATCGGCAAGAAGGACGGATATGGTAATCATGGCGAGTGATATGAATGCCCAATTTGGACGACTGAGTCCGGAAGAAGCACAGTTAGGTGGTCGATCTGGGGTCAATACTGAGCGTGCGGATAATGGAGAGCGGCTTCTTTAGTTGTGTGCAGATCATCGTCTGTTCCTGGCCAGTACGGACTTCCAACAAAAAGCTTACAGCGAATTACTTGGAGGCCACCTACCACAAGACAGCCGTGGACTCAATTGGACCATATGGCTATCAGTTACCGATGGAGAGCCTCAGTTAAGGATTGTCGTTTCTTCTGGGGTACACAACGTGACTCTGATCGTCGAGGTCAGCAGATCCTATTGCTACCAGAAAGGCCATACCAGCAACTAGCGACTATGATGGCGCATGCAGATCCCTCAAACACCGGGTAATCAGGAGCTTAAAAATGCAGGGAATGTTGGTGGATTTCGAAGGCCAAGCAGATGGAGAAAGCTTTTGCTGCAGGCAACAGCCGCGACCTGTTTCAACTGATGCGATCAACGAGTCAAAAGAAGGCAGGTGTCAGTGAGACAACTGCAATTCGCCCTCAATCGCCGTCTTGAGCGCTGGACTGAGCACTTCCAAGAACAGTTCACCTGGTCCTTCAACACAACCGCTGGAAGAACCAAGCGGACCCGAATGGAACATGGACACCAAGCCACCATCAGCAGCCGAAATCCAGCGTGAGATTTCAATCCTGAAGCGCGACAAGGAACCTGGCCCGGATGGTCTACACCCCACACTCTTCAAAGAAGGTGGCGAGGTCCTGGTGAATAGTATGAAAAAAATCGTTCAGCTGTAGCACCTTTCGGTGCCTAGCTGCCATGCCACACCGAAGGAAGCACGAGGGCTGGGATACTACCAGGTTGCCCAAGCCTCAGACAGGGAAGTCGAGAAGCAGAGGCAGGGTTCGAACCACGGACCTTCCGGTCAGTACGCTCGCGCTCTAACCGCTGAGCTATCTCGCGCCCTAGTACGACAACCATAATGCAGAAGATTTGGAACGAAAACAGAATACCAGCCGAATGGAGCTCCTCGACCGTCATCCCAGTTTTCAAAAATGGAGCAAGAACGTCATGTGAAAACTATCGTGGTATCAGCCTGGTATCCGTCAATTCTAAAGTGCTTCCTGGCATTGCTTTGCGCAGGTTGATAGATTATCGGCAGACAGATTCGTGAGAGTCAAGCCGGGTTTCGCCCCGGTCGAAGATACATCGACAATATCTTCACCTTGAGACAAATTCCTGAACGGCGCCACTCCTTCAGACGTCCCACGTTGGTCGTTTTTCTGGAGTTGAAAACTGCTTTTGATTCTGTCGATCGTCAGCAACTTTGGCAGTGTCTGGCGACCAAAGGTGTCCCTTCCAAATTTCTATCTCTTATCAGGACACTGTATGCAAACTCCTGTGGGCGCGTACGAGTATACGGGAAGCTCTCGCCTGAGTTCACCACGTCCAGTGGTGTAAGACAAGGCTGTTCTCTTTCCCTTTCTCTTCAACTTTGTTATTGATATGCTGCTTGAAATTTCTCTGCCTGCCCCTGAAACCTCGGGAGACGAAATGCTCCGGGACGCCGTTCACAGACAATGAGCATGCAGACGATATTGCTCTTCTTGGTTCAGATCCTTCCCAAATGCAAACGATTTTAAATAGCCTAGATAACTCTGCCGCACGGTTTGGTATGCGTTTCACACTTGCGAATTGTACAATGCTGCTACAAGACTGGGTGGGATCAAACCCACACCTCATGCTTGCAGGTGAGCCAATCGACGTGGTAGATAAAGTTGCTTACCTGGGCAGGCTGTATAAGTTCCGGTAGACTGGCTGGAGATGAGATTATTTCTCGAACCGGAAAGGCCAGGGCAGCTTTTGCCAACCTCCGACACCTGTGGCGCCGACGTGACGTGAGCTTGTCTGTCAAGGGAAGAGTTAACACTGCGGTGGTGCGGTCCATACTGCTTTATGGATCAGAGACGTGGTCGCCGCGCGCAGAGGACACACGGAAAATGTCAGTGTTTTATCCTCGGTGTCTCCGCAGCGCTGGTCACGTCTGGTGGGAACATATGATTAGTAATGCTGAGGTATGCCAGATAGTCTTAGGAAGAAGGAACTCTCTCGCGACAGATGGATTACTCACGCTTCATAGGTTGCACTGGTTAAGACATGTACTCCGCATGCCAGAAGACCGTCTGCCTCATAGAGCTTTTTTATCCCAGCTCTGTGCTGAGTGGAAGCGACCGAGAGGTGGACAGTGTATGACCTGGCAACGAAGTACGAAAACACTAACCTGTAAACTTAGTCGGGTGGGCAACTGCCGCCTCTCTGGATGAGGACCCCGCGACTCAAAACAGCAGTGGTTAGTGACATTGACGGAAATGGTCCAATCGCGAAGTCAGTGGCGTTGGTGCATCAAAGCTATCACCTTCAATGCGTAGCTACCCAATTTCCGAACAAACTGAACATGCCTTCGCCTCAAAGGCCTGGTTGTACGTTCCACTTTCCCGTTTTCCGGTGATTGGACCTGTAGCAACTGAAACCAATGTGCCCATGACACATCGTTTATAGCTGGTAAATGGAAACTGAGTTCATTGCATTCCCCACAGTCAATGGGGTTAGTTACGTTTGTCTCCCTCCCACTTTTGTCCAATTTCGCTATCGACACCTCCCAAAAAGAAATCGTGAGTCTTGGTGTCAGAGCCATCTCTGGAGCAAGATTTGTAGCACTGATGATGCGGATAACTTTGCTCTTTTGACAACCATGTGTTCGTATAAACTATCCTTAATAGAACATCGAAAGTTATCCCTTTTCAGCATACATTTAACAGGTTCAAAATGCGGGGCATTAGTTCAGAATGAGCTCCGGTTTGTTGACAGGTCTATATATATTCGTTCAGCTGAAACACGCTTTCGGTCCCTAGCTGCCATACCACCCGAAGGAAGCACGAGGGCTGGGATACTGCCAGGTTTCCCAAGCCTAGACAGGGGAAGTCGAGAGACAGAGGTCGGGTTTGAAACACGGACCTTCCGGTCAGTAAATTCGCGCTCTAACCAATCAGCCATTTCGCTCCTGTTGACAGGTCTACCCATCTTGGTAACTGCACAAACCGTGACCGCACTGTGACAAACGGAATCAATGCACTCACCATTATAGCACAAGTAATACTCATCAGTTTGTATCACGGCTGGTGCGACAAATACCAGTTAGGTTAGATGGACACGTCTAAAAAACGACCACAAAAGCAGTCCTATGCTGCGAAACTTCGTTGCTCCGATCCGAAGTCCTCAAACGTGCCTAAATGTTTAATCATTGTAACCTCTGCAGTATAGCAGATGTTAACTTGTTGCAGCATGGGCGTAATGAAGCGGTCGTAGGAGTACTAGGTAATGAGTCCGATTAGATCAATCAGCAGGTAAGGCCTATCAATGTACCACGTACACCAGACAACCGTCTACGACAGAAATTTGTTTTCAGTTGTTAGCGGAATGCTAGCGGAGGACAGACCATGGCGTGATAATGCGAAACGAAAAATGAGCCGTGTGATCTTGACGGCTTCCTGTGCGGGGTGCAAGTGATCCTGCTTCGGAAGCCCTGCATGCCACGGTCCGCAAGCTGGCGTCCTGACCACTGAGGCATAGCGAGCCCCGAAGGCGTCAGAAAAACAACGGCCAGTGAAACGAAAAGTGAAAAAGGAGGGTCAGTAATTCACTGGCAAAAAAGACTGCAAAGATGAGCCGAATACTTCGAAGAACAGTTTGGCTGGCCTCCTGCGACACAACCTCTGGGGATAGTGCATATGTTTGAACGTCAGAGGACTGTTCGTTCTGAGACGTGAGAAGGCACCAGGACCAGACAGTCTCTATCCCTGGCGACCTACTTAACAAAGCTCTTTGGTGCAGTATGGAGGGAAGAGAAAGTGTCTGCAGAATGGGGCATGCCGAGTCTTCAAAAAGGGTACACGGATGTTGTGTACCTTACCTTTCGAGGTTGAATGAAAATAGGGAGAGACAGATCCGTGAAAACCAAGCTGGGTTCCGTCCGGCAAGAGGATGCACTGGTCATATATTCACTCCGACAGAGTCTGGAACAGCGACATTGTTTCCATCGCCAAACAATGGTTGTCTTCCTTGACGTTAATGCTGCCTTTGACCTTGTGGACCGTCAGGCACTACGGCAGTATATACGAGACAAAGATGCAGCATAAATTGACCCATTTAAGGCGCTGCACGCCAACTCTTGCGGACGCGTAAAGGTCTACGGGAAGCTCTCGCCTGAGTTAGCTTTATCAAGAGTTATCCTACTTCGCCTTTCCTCTTCAACTTCGTCGTTGATACGATTATAGAAGACTCACTACCAGCTTCTAATGCCTGTGGGATCGAGGTGCTCACAGGCATTCGCTCACATATATCGAGTACGCATACGACATAGCCATTCTTCGACCTGACGTCGTCGTAATGCAAATAGCAGATAACCCAAATAATTCTGCTTCACAGTTTGGCATGAGTTTCACACTTGCAATGTATAAAGTACTGCTGCAAGACGGGGATAGCTTGCGGAGTTCATTGAGATAGTAGACTAATTTGTCTACCTTAGCAATCCCGGTGGTCTCGGGAAGGATGATGTTTCCATTTGGACTGGGAAGGCCAGAGCAACTATTGTGAACCTGCATCACCCGTGGCGTAGGTATGACATCAGTCTATCCGTCAAGTTTACAATGCGGCGATGCACTCCATATTATCATAAGGGCCACTGTGCGCTAAGGACGTCAAAAGATTCAGTGTTTGACCATCGCTACCTGTGGAGTATTGTCCGAATCGGGTGGAAATCCTGGGTCAGTAATACTGAATTGCGTCGAATGGCTTTCGGAAGAGATAACTCTTCCATGATAAATGAACTGATCGCACTCCTAAGTTGCGCTGGCTTGTCCACGTGCTCCGTATGCCAATTGACAGACTTTCTCGAAGGGCTGTTTGTGCACAACTACGCGAAGGGTAGAAATGAGCCAGGAGTGGTCAAACAATGACTTGGTAGCGAAGTACGCGAGCCACTACCAGCAAACTCAGTTGTGCTGGTCATTGCCGTCTCCCTGGATAGGGACCCCGAGACGAGCCACATCCATGGCTGGAGACATTGTCAGACGACCCAGTCGTGCCCTCATGGTGCTTGTGTATCCGAGCTATTGCCTTTAATGCACAGCTCCCCTCATAATCTTTCCAATGAAAAGTCTGCCGACAATCCTTTATTTACACACCAATTATATCAGCTGCACCCTTCAATGCGCAGTTACATACTCCATCTCCCTGAATCGGTGGACGAAACAACTCACCGTACGGTAAGTAAGCAGTTCTTACAACTGATGATGATGAGAGAGGAAGTCTGTTAGTCCGGTCTATCTAAGAATTCAGTGAAAACGGGGGCAGGACTGAAATCAGCATATGTATTCCAGAAGGTGTACTCCACAGAGGTGACTGTGTACAGAGATCCAATCAAACGAAGGTTCAACTGTGGAGCTGGGATCTACACCAACATAGGCGCAAGCAGCTGCAATAGTTGGAGAGTTATGGCCGATAGCGTCCAGACAGCAGTGGTGCAGACTAACTTGATATACTCCGATCTTGTGTCTGGGTTGCAAACGCAGTAACGTCTGCCGGCGAAGTAGCAGGAATGTACACAAGAGCAGTTCTTCGCCAGCCTCCTCAAGGATTTGAATACCGAAGTCGTAGTAAGAAAACGGGAGAATGAGATTTTACTGTTGAACTCAAAGTGGCAGAGTGGGGGCCGGCGGCGTGCAATCGGTCACTTCCATTGGTGTCTAGCTGACATGCCTACAGCTATCTAGGGAATAGCAAGCAGTAAACGTATAACGTAAGAAGCGAACAAAAGTGTAGAGTCACAAGTCGCACGCTTCTACCCATCCGCTGTAGGTAGCGAACAGGGCGGTCCAAACGATATCCCCAAGTGAGGGCCGATGAAGGGAGGGTGCTTTCGTTTGTGCACTTAATGGGCTGAGATAGCACCATGGCGTGCAAATCTAGACAAGATCCGCAGTAAAAAAAGCACCGGTGATTGGCGTAAGACTACCAGAATAGTCTGACTATCGAGGAAAAGATTGTCGTACTTGTTACAATTACCCATCAGGAGATTATCGGGCCTCTAATCACTGACCGAACTGGTACGATACGCCGCATACCGCATGGGCGAAATCCACATTGATTCAACGGACTGTTGAGGCTGTAACGTAACAAGATCCAACTTTAAGAGTGGTGCAGGACATATTCGATTACTTGACGAGCGTTCCAGCCGAAACACGAGCCCGTGTTTGTACAGCACAAGCAGCTGAAGATCATAGAGGAGATTCGTGAGAAATTGAATCCCCTTTGGAAGTCAAAGTAATTAACAAACGGAAGTCTGTTGGAACAACATGCATCTGGTGTGCACGTGGAATATACGAGTGAAGATTCGGGGGCCAGAGCTACCGGATGACCATAAAGAACGAAACTGTCGAGACCATCGACCTTATGGATAGCATGGAATGGGTACATTTTTCAGCTTTGAGAACCACAAAATGCAGCACGTTTGCTGCGCAAAAAATATTAACTAGCTATATGGTTTCTCAGAGCGGCTGGTAAAATCGAACTTCCTGAGACCGATAGCCCAAAATAGCGAGGCGTTGCCAGAGAGCAAAGCCGTGGTGTTCGCGGGTGGGGACAGGGTACGGAGCTAGAACTAGGGAATCCGGAAGTAACATTAACCAAGAAAACCAAAAATGCAGAGCCAACCTGCAACCGAGCAAACAAAAACAAACTGGAACCAGCACAAACCATTGCCCGAAGCCATCTGTACGTCTGGAAAGATAATCAGATGGACAAGCACTAGTATCGTTGTGAAACATACAAGGCTACCTGAGGTACCAGATAACACTTACCGCAGAAGGTAAGCGAACCATTGGATTGGACAATATTCCGAACGGGACTAAGGGATTATGCAACTGCAGTTGCTTTGTGCACATGGCTTGATGCTGCTGCTGTGCAGCCAGAGAATGTAAAACTGGAGCCAAGTTAGAGGTGGATGTAGAAGGAACGGATGTACGTGTTTGAGTAAGCGTCGAAGATTGTTCAGCGGGTCTTTCGATTTCCACGTGCTGTGAATTCGCCATGGGTAAAGAGACTGGTGGTTTGGTCGATAGATTCAACTGCGCCTCGATCTCCTCCACCGTCAAGATTTTTGGTTTTGGACCAGTAGCGTAACTATTGCCAGTAGTTGAAGCTTCTCGCTGTCCTGATTTTTGCTGAAAGGGGTCAGTTGATCGAGGGAGATTATGGCCCAATAAAAGGGAACGCAGCTTGTTCTCCACCTGAAGTACTGAATTTAGGTTAGATTCAGGTCGAATCCAAATACCATTGTGTTTCTCTGGGCTGGAAACAGACTGTCCCGAGGCACCCTTGAGTAGACCCAGCAACTGGTCGTTGATCGCACCTATTCAGAGGAGTGTGATAAGAGAAAGTAACGTTACTTGTTTTCTTGTCAGAATTAACGTCCGGCTTGGGAAACAAGTACCGAAAACGGCTTCCAGGCGTCTCTCCACTAGGGGAAGATTGTGGACTGTCTTGCAGTTGCGACTGAGGTGACCGAGCGGTACTCGTTTGGTTCACATTGGGATTTGTGTTTTGGTGGCCTGAAACATCATCGGTCTCTCTATCGCCCCCATCGGTAGGAGAAATAGGTGGGGTTGCCAGCTTCCGTGCAAAAGTTACTGAGCTATCGCCATCTTCATCTTCCAACACACGCCCCAGCTCTATGGTTTCTGTAACCGTGGTCGGACCTTCAGAAAACCATTCGGGTTCTTCTGCAAAATGTCCTGGTCGCTGTCCTCCGTGGCGGTCATGGAACCGGCCTCGGGAGAATTGACCTTCGTTCCTTCTGAGGCCCCCACGATCACGACCCGCACCACGGAAGTCATGCTTGAAGTCTCCCGGATTTCGGCTCAGTTGCCTTTCCTTACCACGATAGTCCGACACCTTTCCGGCCCGAGTGAAACCAGTGTCACTGTTGTCACGGCCCGTAGGATAAGAAACATGGCAGCCCGTATTCCAGGTGCGTTTCTGCGGACCTAAAACGATGGCCCCTGTGTCACGAGGTCGATCTGTTGAAACAACATAAGCAAACATTAAAGAACCAACCGCATTGTGTTTTTGATTGGGTGCACTTGGATTTCCCACGGCCGCTTCGTTGGGCAACTGTGTTTACACGAAACAGTGTATCATCAACATTGAGGTCTGAAACCAGAGCATGTTCTTTGATCGCAAGTATGGTGTCCTGGAAGGTAAAGTACATTGGGCAATGGGACTAACCCGCTCATAACGCAATCGAGTGGGTCTCTTAGTAGGATCCTGGCAAACAACTGCATCCATGCAGCTATCCGCTTGATTTACAAGTTGTTGGGCTCCGCTCAGGCCCTCGTAGCAACTCCCCCCTCGAACTATGTGTAGAAGGCGGAATCTCAACGATATATGGATCACAAAAAGCAAGAACGGCCCGAGCGTTCAAAAACCGCGGTCAACAAACGGAAAGTGCGCTCGACTAGAAATCCAGGTTAGAACCTGGGACCACATCAGGTAAGGAATGTCGAGGCTTTCATTTTTTGCAGATCTTTCACAGCACATCGATACATTGGGTTCCCGGACAACATAAGATACACGGTGGCTTAAGTCTAGATTGTTGTGGTCTGCGCGCCTGAGAAATGGCTCCGCTCCTGTGGAAGATCTATAAACCTACCGGAAAATTGACCTGAAAAACATTCTTATTCCACAATGTCCAGCACCTAACAATAAGGTTCTTGGACCTGCATAACTCGACAGCTCTGAAAGTTCTGGTCCAATGCACCAGCGTCGGCGCGGTACATTCGAAATCGGTTTCGTTTTCTTCTCGTGCAAACTTGTGAAAGAATTATTTCGCTGTTCAGTCTATCAACAGAGTTCACACATATCATTCGTTGAATTTTTCACTCTAACACAACCTTTGCGTGACAATCTCTGTCAGTTTGCTCTCAGTTCCTGTGGTGTACCCAGTGACAGTCATGACCCAAATCAACACGGACTGCTCCCTACGGCCATCGATGGACCATAACAGACGTGGGTGAAATGGGTGTCCAGCGAAAGTAGGACGTGGTACGCGATCCCACACCTGCAAGGCCTGGTGGCAGTTGAAATGCACATATTTAGAGGAAGATCAGGCAAGCCAATTATCTAACTCTCCCGACCGGTATGTCTGCGCCAGCTGCCTCTGCCCTATCGATGCAATGCATTCCGTGGCTAAAAAAGAACCATCACAAGCGAAACCAAGTCTCCATTGCTAAATCACAAAGATCAGTGTGGACGTTCTGCCTTAATCGGGATACTCGATGCAACTCTTGCACAAAATCAACTCGCTCTGCGTGTTGGGGCCAGACGAGGTCCATCCAAGGATCCTGAAGGAAACGTCGTTCACGCTGTCCAAGCATTTCTACCTGGTGTTTCGTCAGTCGCTTGACGAATGTCACCCTCCCTCTACTTTGAAGGAAGCGATTTTCACGCCAGTCTACAAAACTGGCGACTGACTACCACCCGGCATCTACAGGTCTATTTGCCTCACCAACGCAACGGGCGAGGTGATGGAACGCATTCTGAATCGGACATTCCTAGATCAACTTACTACAAAAACCGTGATGTGTCCAGTTCAACACGGGTTTCTCCGTAGCCTTTCTTGCTTTACGAACATGCTCCTATTTATGAACATTTTAACCAAAGCCAAGGAGGAGGGACATATCGGATGCCATATATTTCGACTTCCCGAAAGTATTCGATCAGAACTTAACAGACGTCATGGGAAAACTATCTTCCAAAGCTGCGTTGTACACGAGATCGAGGCAGAGACTTCAACTGGTTTGGTTACTCCACAACAGATCTACCAGTTCGGTCGTACCGCGTGGTGGTGTAAATAAAAATGCGAGTGGGTGTTGCAATTATTCCAGCTCGACGAGTAGTTGCCACCAGTTACATTTAGCTTCATTAGGGGGGGGCACGTGGAACGCCGAACAACTTCAATGACATCTGGTAATTACTCTTCCCAAGTCGGCGTGAAATCCGCTTTGTGAGTCCATTTGGTTTAGCAAAATCACGATATTTTACCAGGCGCCGAGCCAAACACAAATTCAATGTTTTTAGCCTGCATTTGGCAATGGATTAGGATGATATAATGAGATTTTTCATTTACGCACTACTTGGACGAGTTAGCTACTGGGTTGGAACCGTGCCCCTATTCATTAAAACATGTTATCTTATCTGCACGGGCTGGAAGGGTTTCGTCGGGCAGCACTAGGGAACCGCTTCCCTCGGGTGGAACGACAAGACCATAATTGTATGTATCCCTGGTGAGAAGAACCCGTGAATAACCGTTGCGTGGCCGCGACGGCTATTTGGAGTTTGCAGATCGGAAACAGCGCTTAGGTAAACTCATAAAAGGGTGATCGGGTAATTGGTAGGCAGGTGTCTGCATGCTTGCCGGATTTTGATAAATAATCACCAAATTTTACATAACTTTTCCTCCGCTGACCATGAAAAAACGTGAGATGCAACACCGCGAACAAATCGAAGCCTTCGGAAAAAATGGCTTCTAGAGACATCTTCGTCCCACATTCCTGATGGGAATTCCACCGGTTGGGAACAAAAAATATTACTATCATTGTGTTTGGAGGTCATTAGCGCCAGCTGTAGCACATGCTGTGGCATTCAGCTACGACGCTAAACCTCAATGTGTTTGCCGAACTACACCTTGACCGCAACCGGTTATGCGGTAGATCGTGCACGATTACGAGCTTGCGCCAGGATGTGGCGACTGATATATACGTGCCAGGCTGGTGACCTGGCAGAATCGGCGCCAACCTTTGTGGGAATTCCAAAAATTGTAGCACAGCTGATGATATCTCTGAAAATGCAGACACTCAGTTACCTGACATCTACATTTGTTGCAACAAAGCTCTACGGAACTCTTTCGCGTTGTCAATTTTAGACGTTTGTTCGTATGCCCACACGTGTATAAGCCAGGTCGTTTACGTTTATTCTCACAGTCAGCGTGAAACGTGCTGGACGCCAATTTCTCCGCTACTCTAGCTATCCTTGAACCAGTGAAACTATTAATTAGTTTTTCCTCCCATAGTGCTGAGTTGAGCTCCATAACTATCGGCACTTTACCGGCCACAATATGTTTGAACACATACCTTTCACTTTACTGAATGTCAGTGAAGCAGCTTGCTTCCAACAGAAACTATGTTGCTTCAACTTGAATGACTGCGGTTTGTCAGCCTTATTTGCACTCCTTGACCTAAGCTCAACCATGACACTTCACAGTCGTGTCATCTTTGCAACAACTATCACTGCCACTCCAAACATTTATCAGTAATGATAATTCCATAACCTAAGCGTCGAGGGTTCTATTCCAACGCAAAGTGGAATATGATGCTCAGCATAGGTTGAGAAGGGCATAGCAGAGGACGGCAAGCAATAGAATGGATAAATGCCAACTATTCAGTTTTTTGAATGGTTGCAGGCAGGAGGTACGGAAGAGACGGGCATGATATGAACAGAGTTGAAGGACATCTAGGTCTGGGTATAAACAGATAGGATAGTTATAAACGGATAGGATAGATATAAACAGGTAGGACAAATTTACATTGGCAAGCAAGGCGAGTTAAGGTGATGGACTACGGGTAGTAAGTGTACATCAAATGCTTAGTTGACTCAGAGGATCGGGTGATCATGCGTAGCCAAGGCTTCATTACTAGCATCGCGTAAATGTATGGGCTAGCATTTATGATACGTAGTCAAGGTAAATGACTATGGGTGCAGTTTTGAGTGTGAAGGAGCCTCGTAAACCGTTATACTAGGTTACCATACATAGTTGAGACCTCATATACAGCGTCGCGTCTAGGTATGAGCCTAGCATTTACGATAAGTATTCAAGACAAACGAAAACGTTTATCTTGACGAGCATCAATGATCGGCCTTATTTTCTGACGATGACGTTGTGTTTTAGGAAGTGTTCCAGCTTATGGGGTTTGTTATTTCCAATATGAAAGCATCGTTGTGTTGGTGATTTACATGCGGACATCCGAAAACGCCGCAGTATCTACCGACCGGGTATGCAATTCTGAGAGTGTGAATCATCCACGGAGGTTCACATGTGCATCAATACTACACAACGCGTCAAGTTGTCTTGCATTATTATACTGCACGCAAAGCGAGCTCCCACAATCAATGTTGTGCCGAAATTGGCAGTACAACTCCCCTAATTTGTTACGCTTGGCGAGCATAGCGTATACAACTGTTATCCAAATATTCACGTGTGCGAAATTTGTACTGGATACTCTTAAGATGCTACCTGTTGATTAGAGAACGTCGCGGAAAGTTAAAATGTGCTATGAGTTGATGTCGTGCATTATCTCCTAGACTGGCAATCACACGCGAATTGCTGGTGACCAGCGACCTTGAACGTTTGCTCAGTGAAACAAAATACCATGAGGAACACATCACCGACTCGTGCAACCGGACCAGACTAACGCCCCGTAAAATCCGTAATTTCGAAAACCCCGTAGTTACAGCGAAAATAAATTCGTTTTTCCTAGCGGGCAGCAATCAAGAAGCCGATCCTTAGACGCAAACGCAAAACTTCTCTGGAACATTATTTTGAACCAGAGAAACTCAGCTATGGACGGTATTTATTCGAGCGAATTGGAGACTTGTTGTTTTCTCGAAAAATTTTTAAGCGTACTCGGGAGCGGAATTCATATTGTTTATGGCTGACATGGCTCAGTATGGCAACCGGGTTCTTGCGGCGTCATCTCCATACTGCTTGCCTGAAATCGCAAAGGCGCGAACACTTAAAACGGAGGGAATCACGATGAGAAAGTACTTGACGAGAGAGCAAATATCCTGGCGTGTTTGTTGCGGAGACTCTCTTATTTTCAGCCGTTAGGCATAGCCTGCTACTTAACGATATCGTCAATCGCCTTGGATGTGAATGTCAGTATCCTTCAAATCGACAGTGACTAATCGGTGTAAACCCGCTAATAAAAACATAAGTATTCTGAACAACACAAAGTTGGCGTTATTTCTCTGGTTTCAACGAATTTCAGTAGCATCAGAAAATGGTATGTAAACCATCCATCCACAGGGGCATCGATATAAACCAGGTGGAGGCATGCATTTTATTCGGAATCCCAAAGTACACACATCCGAGGCGTTTCCATGGGCGCTTTGGTTTCATTAGATACGGGAATGAATTGAAAGTGACCCTCCTAGTTCATCGCATCTTTCTTGCTATTTGCACTTGGGCTGGATCCTTTATGGCTGAGGCGCATTAGGTTGAATTTAGGCCCCCTGCATCGCCCAATCTACCGATATACTTACGTAACGGACCGCCGCCCTGAATTTTCTCCCCGCCTTCCCTACAATATACGCAACTCTGGGTCGTTGCTCCCATTGTCGACCCGTCGAACTGCCTTCAGAAAAAACATTTTCCTTTGCCTGTATACCAAACTATGGAACAAGCTTCACCCCCATACCCGTACTGTATCATCACATGTGTGCTTTCGAAAGACCCTCGTTTCTTAAATTTCTCTTGAAGGAGCCTAGTGTCTTTTCGTACTACAACTAACGCTAGACACTTTCTCTGAAATAAACCCTGAGCCCTTCTAATTTGCGCTGTCATCCCGACTGCCCGGTTACTTGGTCCTATCTTTACACTCACCGAACTGAGCCCTCTAGCGTTAACCCACAAATCAGACAAGTACCCTGCAAAATGTTCTGTTTATAAATCGCCATCTTATCTACGTCTTATGCAGACGTTTACCTTCCGGGAGTACATCTGAAAGGTAGTTGTATTTCAGAGTGCCTAGTGCCTGCCATCGTGATTGTGTTCATGCTCGTCATCAGTGATCTCGTCGTATGTCCTTACCACCGGCCTTAAACTTCTGTCCCTAGCCAAATTATTCGTTGTCCTTTCAAGCCTGGTTTAATCCATGAACGACCCCGCCAGCTCTATTTATTGTCTGGTGCTTCGCTCTGATTAAAT
Organism: Clonorchis sinensis; assembly: GCA_003604175.2. Lineage (NCBI taxonomy): Eukaryota > Metazoa > Platyhelminthes > Trematoda > Opisthorchiida > Opisthorchiidae > Clonorchis > Clonorchis sinensis. Next base: position 78,231,135 of record CM030369.1, read on the forward strand.
TTAACTAACCTTAGCCAAATCAAAGCCTTATTTCCTCACTGTTCACAATTATTTCGCATCCTCTGATCACGCGTAGTGCACGAAAATCAAATGATGGTTCTGAAGGTGTGCTCACGTGCTTTCGCAGCCCGTGTGGCAAAAAGGTTGGCTGGCGGGCAATTGGGGAGGCAGGATTAGCGTGTATCTGAGCGTTACATGGAACAGTAGGATCAGAAAGCCATAACAGAAAGTGATTTCTGTAATGCTCATTCAGAAAGTAAGTAAGGGAGCTGCAGAGGAAGACAGGCCCCCAGTTATTGGATTTGGTGAACAGTAGTACAACGAGTGGAGAGATGGATGACATTCTGATATTGTGTGCCACGCAAAAAGAAGTGTCAGCTAATCCCGGTACTTAGGTGAATCGGGGGAACTTGCAGTTCAGAGCATGCAGGGACAGAAGATCGGGGAATGTGAGGCGTATGGTTGTGCTTCATCTTTTGACAATGAAGTGACCCCAACAATGTGTGGTTATAACCTATGTGGATGCCAGCGGCCTTGCTATGCGCATTGCGTTAGAGGCATCACGCCACCGGCATTCAGTGAACCTCAGTTAAATTACACGTGGGACAGCACTTTTTTTACTCTTCTATAATCGAGGTTTCAATTGATAGGGAATCCTTTGGAACATACGCTACAACCAGGTCAAGCTTAAACCAGCACCACATGCGTTTGATAAAAGCTGCTTTTTTCAATTTTACGTGTATTTTATTGACATTATTGACAGTCTCGATGTCTATTCAGTAGTCCCAATTGGGAAGTTGTTAAATTAACGGCAATGTGTTTTGGTACTGCGGGAATTCGGAGGAAAGGGCGGTGGCAGATGCAGGCGGTTAACTGGGCGTCGGTCCGCGCTCAATCGAGGGGTTATTAACACTATGCTTACAGCAGTGAATGTGGGGAAAGGAGGTCTGAATCCAAGGAAGAAATAGGTTATGAGGTTGAACATAACTTTGGGAGAGTTTCTGGCGTGAGGGGCATTGAAGTGAGAATAGTCAAACATGCGGCCATTAGCATAGTCAGGAGCAGGGGGTGCGGAGGGAGGAAGACATAATACAGAGTGTTGATAGATGTTTAATGGTGGGTAGTGGACGAAAAGGCACAAAGACCACAAATGTGAACAGGGTGATTGGGAGTCAGGGTCCATCGACAGAGTGATGGTATTGAGGTGGTGTATGATATCTGGAGGTTAAAGGATATTTGTTCCTGGGGCATGAGATAGAGTGAGTCCTGCAGACCCCAGCTAGACCACTATCATCATCATCATCGAGGACAGTTACTGTCTTAGTCGCCCATTTGTTCGGATAATTTAGACATGATCGTGGAGGTGAATGTGTGTGGCAATACGCTGGCATAAACAATGAATTATAAGAAGCCAAAACCCATGTGACAAACAGAGAAAAGAGCCCATGGGTAGCCTGAAATGCACCCCGTATTGAGCACCCCGTATTAGCGTCCTCAACTCTACCTAGCCACCGCTCCACGTCTACATGTACTTCCAACCGAATCAAAGTTGTCTGTGATTTTACATCGGCTTGAATATCCGTGTCAATCCCCTTGCCTATCACAAACACAGATGCCACAGTAATGCGAATCCTCTGTTCCATCACCGCGGCTTTGAGTCCGTTACAGGACTGCCCAGTAACCGAAATATGTGAGTGCATTGATGGGACGCCAATGCCACACCAAACTGGACGGGGCATACGCAACAATTCTCTTCGTACTCTCGATTTTTTCCTCTCTACTCATTTATTCGGCCCAACCGCCTCTGGGGTGCGTTTATTCTAATCCACTGAATCCCAGTTTTGAGCCAACTATTTCGCTCTGCGCTGCAATTTCAGTGGCTTCTTCCCTACTGTCAACGATTTTACTTGCGATGCGCCCTATGAATTAGCACTACCACCTTCACGCAAATATCTTTAACACCTGACTAAACTCCAAGAGCGACACCAGTGAGTCTACTTAGTTTCAATTTAAACCACATTTTGAGGCGAGGCTTGCCATTTGTCTCGACTGCGGCTTTCTCCACCTCTTCACCTCCAACTGAGCTTTCATGCCCCTGGCCATTAACTAGACCGTCCAAGGTTATTCAAGGCCACCAATGGATTTTAGTTTTGTGCTAATTCAATCGGTTTCAATGTTGAACTAGTCGTAACTCATGCTTAATTGTACTGGTTTTTCAATAATTCACGCATACCTATCAAGTGGTAATTTGGTCTCGTTGGTTTTATCCTCCTCCGTTTTGTTGTTGCCCGCCACGTTCGGATTGTAACGGTGTAACGCGTTTGAAACTTGACTGTTCCCGCTTACACATGTTTAACATATGGCCTACGTGTACATCTCTCTCCCATTACAGGTATACCGGATGAGTCACCACGGGCGCCGGACAGGAGGAGTAGCCTGCTGGTACACCCCCTGAGTGACCTTGACCTGTTTTTCTGTACTTCCCGTGACCTGTACCCGTTGTTTCGGTTTCGGTTCCGGTGTCGAATACACGTGTTTGCAACGCGGTCGTTCTGCTTTCCTATCCGTGCGTCGTGCTTGCTGTGCCTCCACGTGCTGTTGTGTCTGAACTAACCCGGTGTACCCGTTGCCTTACAGCGTATTGCGTCGACTCGCCCACGCTACAATTGGTGACAGTGGTGGGATCATAAAAAATGGATCCAAAAGACGAATTCGAACCTCCCGTCGTATCGCAAGCGCAGAAAACGTCGAATCCCCTATGTTTCCGACCGACCCGTCCCCGCCCTGCGTCCGCCCAATATTTTCTGTCCCGGCGATGATTTCACCCTCTGGTCTTTTCGAGCCCGTTCCTACCTCAAACTAGTACCCCCTTCCCAGTATGGACAGTACCTACTCAGTCTGCTTGACGATTCTGCAGCACGACAGCTACTATCGACTGGTACATCAATTGAAGCGCCATCAGCCACCCTGTGGGCGATTCTGGACGATCTTTTCAACGTCAGGCAGCCAACTCTGCTCCAGCTAGAAAGGTTCAGGGAGCGGAAACAACTACCCGGTGAATCCGTGGATCAGTTTTTGGGAGTCTCAGAAATCTTGCAACGAAGATTTACGCTGCAGAGGACCGAATAAAGATTGAGGAAGAGTTACTCCAACAGTTCATCCTGGGGGTATCTCACCCTGGTCTGAAGGCAGAACTTATCCGTCGTTCCCGGACAATATACGCGACGCGATTCAACTCGCCGGAGTTACGAGGCAACATCAGTGTTAGAGCCACAACTCCATGCCTTAAAATTGACCGCAAATCCAGGTCCCCGTCAGCCACCACCTGGTAACTGGAATAATCGACCGACAAGCCGGATGAACTGCCCCTACTGCCGCCGGTTCGGGAGAAGAGCCCAGCGTTGCGGTCACAACCCCCAATCCGTCCTACCGGTGAGCCCCTATTTTTTGTAATTCGGTACCTGTCATTTCTCATATTTCCCATTCTACGCCACCGCTCACAATGTCAGGTTATTTAGACAATCGCCCAGTACGTTTCCTGCTAGACACGGGCGCTTCATGCTCTGTAGTCGGTGCACGAGAGTTTTGGCCACGTTGTCGTCAACCGGCAGCTAGCACCAAATTAATAACAGCGAACGGTACGCCGCTCCAAACAGCGGGAACAGCGTCATTTTCTGTCAGTATCGGGCAATTGTGCACGCACCACCAGTTCTATTGTGCTCCTGTGACATGGGAAGCCATCCTTGGGATGGACTTTTAAAGAAATACAAGGCCTCTATCGACTTCGTCAGCGGACAAATCACGTTCGACAACCTTTGCCCACCAAACCCTGGTTTCCTGTCGTCTGTAGAACACAGCAGTCATTGGGCACAGCCCTTGGTTGAGTGTAGTCCTGCCCCCGGAGGCGAAATACGGCCTAATGGAACTATTAAATGAATTCACCACTTCGTTCGACACCCACAGGTCTAAACTGGGCCGTACCCATGTCCTTCAACACACTATCGATACTGGACACCACCGCCCCATATATCAAACCCCCGTAGAGTTCCTATTCATTACCGTGCCAAACTGGACACCATGATTCAAGAGATGTTAGATGACGGGATTATTCGGCCGTCATCATCACCATGGGCTTCCCATTGTCCTTGCAAAGAAAAAGGACGGAAACTTGCGCATGTGCATTGACTATCGGAGATTAAATGATATCACCACGCGTGATTCTTTTCCCCTACCACGAGTGGACGACACAATTGATGCTGTGGCAGGGGCAAAATGGTTCTCAACACTAGACTTGGCTTCAGGTTACTGGCAAGTGGAAGTCGCACCCCAAGACCGACCGAAAACAGCCTTTATAATTCCATCTGGACTTTATGAGTTCGAAACAATGCCATTCGGACTTGCGAACGCACCGGCAACATTTCAGCGGGCAGACGGTGCTGGCAGGGCTGGTCCCTGGATCTTGCCTGATCTACCTGGACGACATCATTGTTCATGGCCGGACGACGAACGAACACAACAGTCGGCTGCGAGAAGTCCTATGTCGTCTCAAGGAAGCTGGCCTAACCCTTCGCGCGGAGAAGTGTAAGTTTCTACAACGTGAAGTATTGTTTTTGGGCCATATTTTATCTTCCGATGGGGTCCAAACGGACCCGGATAAGACCAGACACATCGCTGAGTGGCCGACACCGACGAATGTCCGTGGCTTACGTAGTTTCCTCGGGCTGGCATCATACTACCGGAGATTTATCAAAGGATTTGCTGCTATCAGTGCACCGCTCCACAGACTTACCCAAAAAGATCGGAAATTTACGTGGACCGTAGAGTGTGATGAAGCCTTCAACCGTCTTAAGCAAGCACTGACATCTCCACCTATTTTGGCATACCCGGACTTCTCACCTGGTGCAGGAGAGTTTGTTTTAGATACCGATGCTAGCGAATTGGCAATTGGTGCTGTACTCTCCCAACGCGTTGGTGACCGAGAAGTCGCCATAGCATATGGTAGCCGCGTTTTAGATAAACGTGAACGTAACTACTGTACCACCCGACGTGAAATGCTTGCTCTGGTGTACTTTCTCCATCACTTCCGGCCCTACCTGCTTGGCAAGCACTTCCTTGTTCGGACAGACCATCACTCATTACAATGGCTGCAGAGCTTCCGCGACCCCGATGGTCAGGTTGCGCGCTGGCAGGAACGGATTCAAGAGTATAATTTCTCCTGCATCTATCGCCCGGGCGCTAGACACTCGAACGCCGACGCCTTATCTCGAAGGCCAGTCCAGGGACTGGAGTCTGTTAATCTATTGCTCGCGCCTAACCGAATGAACTGGGAGGAAGAACAATCCAGGGACACGGATATTGAGAGATTTACCGCCTCCAGCTACAGGGTAACTCCAAACCTTCTGGACGCCTGATGGCATCGAGATCCCCGGCAGCACGGAGTCTGTGGTCACGGTGGGGGCAACTACGGATTATATCCCGAGTGCTTCACCTTGTGGATAGTCGGGATGGCCAGCCTCGTGTCGTCGTACCACGTGGTTGCGTCCAACGCACCATATCAGCAGTCCACCGAGATTTGGGACACGCTGGACAGAAGAAAACGGAAGCGCACATCAGACGGCGTTATTGGTGGTTCTGCTACACCACGACGTTGCGGAGTTTTGCCGGCACTGCTCCGTGTGTGCGAGAACAAAGGCCCCCACAATAACACCCAGAGCACCGCTCCAACCGATCCCCGTGCAAGGACCGAACCATCGAGTGGGTGTTGATGTTATCGGACCTACCGGAGACCAGAAAAGGGAACCGTTTCATTGTCGTCATGGTCGACTACTTAACTAAATGGTGTGAAGCTGTGCCAGTGAAGCAACAAGATGCCCGTACGATCGCGTCAGTGATAGTCTCTGAGTGGGTATCGCGCTATGGGGTACCAGTCATTCTCCACTCTGATCAGGGCCCAGCGTTTGAGAGTTACCTACTACGGGAAATATGTGCATTCCTGGGGATCCATAAAACAAGGACAACACCGTATCATCCAGAGGGGAACGGCCTGGTGGAACGCACCAACAGGACCATAAAGAAAATACTAACTACCTTCGTGGATCGTTACGAAGGGGAACGGTGGGACGAACACATTCCGCTATGCATGCTGGCCTATCGAGCGGCTACACACGAGTCAACAGGTTATGCACCGGCATTTTTACAACTCGGCCACGACCTCCGATTACCTTCAGATGCAGACACGCCTGTGGTTCCTGCAGACCTCGTTGGCAGTAACGAATACGCCCGATCACTCCGGGAACGCCTGTTTGCGGCACTACAAATCGCCCGTGAAAACATTGGACATGCACAGCAACACCAAAAGACTGTGTACGACCGCAGCTCACACGGACCTGTGTATGAAGTAGGCGACTATGTGCTCCTACACCGGCCGAAAGCACCACCGGGTGCGCCCGCAAAATTCCATCACGTGTGGCAGGGACCGTATATTATCGTCATCAAGAGGCCAAACAACACCTATGTCATTCGTGACCCTTCTCAACCACATGCGGATGTGCAGTGTGTACATTACAATCAGTTAAAGCCCTACCCTTCACCCCGTCCTGACGCCCAGCCGTCTACGTCCTCCTATCTCCCACCTGTCAGCCATACCGTTGAGATCAGTACATCCGACACAAACACTCTTTCTGAGCACTGAGGACAGTGCTCATACTTGGGAGGGGGCAGTGTAACGCATTTGAAACTTGACTGTTCCCGCTTACACATGTTTAACATATGGCCTTACGTGTACATCTCTCTCTCTCCCAATTACAGGTATACCGGATGAGTCACCACGGGCGCCGGACAGGAGGAGTAGCCTGCTGGTACACCCCCCTGAGTGACCTTGACCTGTTTTTCTGTACTCCCGTGACCTGTACCCGTTGTTTCGGTTTCGGTTCCGGTGTCGAATACACGTGTTTGCAACGCGGTCGTTCTGCTTTCCTATCCGTGCGTCGTGCTTGCTGTGCCTCCACGTGCTGTTGTGTCTGAACTAACCCGGTGTACCCGTTGCCTTACAGCGTATTGCGTCGACTCGCCCACGCTACAACGGCCGAATCACGTCTCAATTGGGCGATCGTCTTGCGGCGTCATCCCCATTTTGATTGGCTGAAATTTCTATGGCGCGAAGATTCAAAAATGGCAAGATGGCCGATTTGCGGTTTATGATTGAACCTCTTCAACAAAGCATAACATTATAATGCGGTTGTATCTGATAAAAATTTACATTGGTAACAGATTTCTAAATGTAATGAAGGCAGACAATATGCAATTCCCAGTAGTTAAACGTGGCTTGCCTCTGACAAGTGTAATCGTCCATGTTGTTCTCAAACAATAACGATATGACCAAAGGAAGGTGATGTTTGTGCTTAATGTCGTTCAAAAAGGTGATTCATTAGAGTATCCCACATTTGCTAGTAATTTGTGTTGTATTCACTGTATTCACGTAGCATGGATCACTAGTGATGATACAGTTACTCGTTCGATGCAAATGATTAGCACGTGTAATTCTAGAAAAACCATGAAATCACACCTCGAAGGCCATGTATCATGCTAACTGTGTTCAGTGGTTACCGGAACTTGTATTTTCATTAACCTTCATAACTCTGAGTAATAATAACGGAACTATCGGTGCATCCTTCGCAGCCATGGGATCAACGATAGTGTCTGTGGTTATGCCAGAGCTGATCACCGATTTTCTACTTCTGTTGACCCTTTAACACGAAGGGTTGTGTACACAAGGAAAGGTTTCCCAATCATTTGTGAACCCTGAATAATGAGCAAATAGTGAGGTATGTACTGAGCATTGCTCTCAGAGAATCTCCCGTCTCTCCTGCCCACGAGGCGTGCTTGTTACGCGCTAGACGAGGATGGCTTGCATGCATTGGCGATTCTACGTGCCATATAAGGAACAACGAACTTAGCTTCTAATTGCTCATTCCTGTTGATTATGGCCTGCACACCGGTGAGCAACGAGGAAGACCCAGTAAGTTTCCACTTAATGTACCTGTTAGCAGATTCGACCCGATTAGTGGTTTCACACCAAATGTCACAGCATGCTTCGCCCTAGTACTCAAGTCGGTTAGCCACTGCTCACTGAGATACGACCAGAACTCCTGGTTCCGGCTTCTTATGCTGGTGGCATAAGAACTCGAACTCGCTCACTTCCCTACAATGCACCATTCTCTTGGGCCAGGCAAACAAAACTTCCTTATCCGATTGAGTCACTTCCATAAGCTTGTTACTCCTAGCTTTGAAGCTCTGAATTACATGAAAAGAGCACAAAATAACAGCGGCGTCAGGCATCGCTGTCTTCAGGCTGCAAAGCTGTGGTTTACTCTTATCTACTACAATCGTTCGGACAACATTCACAGGACACATCATTCGCACAACCACATCATAACACCCCGTGACTCATTTCGGATAACGGAGTAAAACACACTACGACCGAACACCGTTACAATCGGTAATTACCACATGCCACAGGTGGTAACCACCTCTATTACCCTGACAAGTAGAATCTGCTTGTACTACATTACCATACTTCGCAAACAAACTACGCAGGCGCACAGACGTAAACGACAATACATTCAAACTGTCACCATCACAAACTGACCGGCCGCACAGTGGTCGACGCCGTCCTGGTCGCCTTCGCCACGTCGTGTGCACCCGGACAGCAAGCGGAGCAAGCAAGGAATGGCCATTTGTAGCTCCACATCGGTTTATATACCATCCGAACATACGGCCCCGATGGCCTTGATACACTACCTGCACGGTCCAGACCGCAAATCACCGACTCTGCTCAATTGGTATGCTCCCGGAGATTTTGGAAACAAACCTATTGTCAGTATTATAGCATTTTAAGCTAAGGCATGTAACCGATTATACATTTTCGTTCCAGAATCCCCAACGAGTGAAAGTGGCTTTTGGAAACTTAGAACTGGAATGACTACTCATCCCGCGTGTACTGGGTGGAACTTGCACTGAAAATTCTGTAACATTTATCTCCCAGTTAAAGAATACCGTAAACGTGCCACGATACGATTTCGTGCTTTATCTCATAGACTGGTAATCGGATGCCAATCGGTGGCCATCGGCAGCCCTGAAAGTCCACTCACGTAAACAAAAATGCCATCAGCAACATATCACTGAAATGTGCAGCCGGAATGGATCAACTCCCCGCAAAATTATCAAAATTCGAAAACCCCACACTTTCCAGTAAATTATTTTTGGGTTTGCTTCCAGTGATAGGTTTTCAAAGAAAGTCGCACTCACTAATGGGCCTCATTTGCAGTTGACATGTGCGCACATACTACTGTCATCAAGAAGACTTGCGAAGTCATGCCTACATGGATTAGTAATGCTATATTTCCCTTGCAAAGATCGGATTTCTCAAAGAAGCCTTACAATCAGCGTTGTCTCGTGTAGTCACTCCGCGGTATTGAATTCCCATCAGGCCAGCTGGATTCCACTGAGGTTTTTCATCCAGTTTGCCACCCGCTAATGATACATTTCACGCAAGCTGTCCGGTGGACCGCTCTTGTCATACACGGACCCCATAAGAATTTAGCAACACCTCAACTTCGGTGGAAAGTTCCAATTCTTTTTGATACACTTCCCACCTACGAAGTGTAGAGTGCTGCTACCAGAGTGGGAAGGTTCGAACCCTAATCTCCTACTTGCGGATGGCCCAGCTGAGGTAGTCACTGTACCAGAACCGATGGTCCGGCCATGGACGATACTTTCATCCGGATTTCTGAGGCCAGGGCACCTTTTGTGAACCTGCATCACCTGTGGCCCAACAGCTCATCTGTTAAGGGTCGAATCCACAATACTCCGGTGCACCCATGTTGGTATATGGGTAAGAAACCTGGTCGTTGCGAGCTGAGGATGCTGAAATATCTTCCACTGTTTGACCATGGGGGACTTTGGAGCAATATCGCTCTGGTGGGAATACCAGATCAGTATTGCTGAAGTGTGTCGAATAATTCACCAATGAAAGATGAACTGAACCTACTCCATACGTTGCGCTGGCTCTGTCACGTACTCCGTGTGACAACTTATTCGGATAGCTGTTTTCAAGGAACCGCGTGGAGACCCAAAACAAGACGGGGGAGGTCAAGTAATGACTTGGTAGCGAGGTACGAAGGCCAGTACCAGAAAACTCAGGTGCCCTGATTGTCTTTGGATGGGCATACGGAGACGGCACAAATCAGTGTTTATAGATATTGGCAGATATGTCCTAGCCAAGCGCTCAATAACACACATCCATCAAGCCGTTTTCTTCAATGTCTACCTCACCCTCCAAATCTTTTGATTGAAAATTCCACTGTTACTCCTTGATTCACGCGTTAACCGGGTTGGCTACTGCCTTCAGTGCGTAGCTATCCATCCATATCTCCCAGACCATTAGCAAACGAAGCTGACAGCTGCAACCACTGTGCAACGCGTTGACAGTTTTACAACTGAAGACGAATCTTCTGAAGAGGCTCACATCTCCCGTTAAAAACGTTTGTCTTAAAAGATGTTGACTGAGATTATTTTCAAACACGCTGTTAAAGAACATCTAGTCTCCGATGACCAGCCACTTTGAGGTGGTGATTTTCACAACCCAAAATTTCTTCCACAGAGCACTCCCATGAGGCAAAATCCTTCCTAAGCTCAAGAAGCCCTCGCCGTAACACGAGCCGTAAATGGTCTAGATCGTAAACGACGGTCTGTCGCCGAGCAATCGGACAGACCCCTTAATTGTTTTTTTGCCTGTACACCGTCAGAAAATGGACTGCAGAAGTTACGCTCCTGCCTTACCTCGTGTTATGTTTTTCAGTGAGGCCAAAGATGCGACCAAATATCAATTGTTAAATCGCAATTTTCTTCGATAAGAGAAAGTCTACACTACACATCTGACGTGGCACCATGGTTGATATGTGGGTTTAGGCCGCAGAATTCCAGGTTCCGGGAACAAAGTTTAGGTCGACGAAGTTTGATAGCACTGGCAGCGGCCAGCATACCCCGACGCACGACCATCGAGTTGTGCCATGTCACACGGTTAACGGCCGCAAATGATGTGTCCCGAAGACCAGTTTTTAGTACTGCACTGTCAGTGGATTCCTTTGTGTGGAATCCCGAGTGTCCTTTGGCCCGCGGAGTGTGTAGAGTTGCTCAGCTAAAATAATTTGCTCAGGAATAGCAAACAAATAAACATACCTTTGCGGATAATTCGAGCATCGGACTTTATATGATCAGTGAAGCGAAATACGTGGTTTGCGGCATCAAAGCTCTCATTAGCTGATTTGATTAGCAGCCACTCTCAGACCTCCGATAATGTCCCTTCCATAAAAGTTAGCTGGCTTTTCTGATTTAGCACGCCTTCGCTAAAACACCTAGCGAGGAAGGGATAATTTACGCATTTTGCGGGTTGGAAAACACAGAAGTTTCCATTATCACGGATTATAAAAAAGTGGCAATTCAATCTGTTTGTCTTCTGTATTTTAAGAAGTCATCTGAAGAGAAAACTCCAGAGGCACGACATTATCGCCCATTGCAAAGAAGCTTTCCGGGATAAAACAAAAAGTTGTGAATCCTAGATAAGAATGCTCCTCTATAGACTTACAACTAATCAGTGACCGACATGCTGCAATGCGGAAGGCACTACCAAAGTTATCACACCAACCCACCCATGAAAGTGGTTAGTGGATGGATGGCGGAAAAATTAATCATTCAGCCGTAATATTTTTCCGGTGCATAGATAGCACACAACTTGAAAGCACGAGGGCTGAAATACCGTCAAGTTGTCTACGCTTGGACAGGAATGGACAACATTAACTAAAAATAGAATGACTGACATTTGTGGGCTTTCAGCGTGAGCTATTTTCCTGTAAGCATCAAAATAGGTGGTCCTGTCAAGATTACCATATTAAAATCGGATGATTGGGGCAAAGTCGCTCGTCCGTAGCGGATCAAATGACAGGAATTGATCAAACACTGTGTTGATGCTTGAAGGTCCTGAAAAACTAGTGCATACACTCCAGGCGGGCGAAGGTCTTACCATGGTCTAACAGGAGTATTGAATAGATGTGGAACCACTTGAATTTTGTCTACAGAATGAAACAAACCCATATCAGGCGAATACCCTGTCAGGAAGCCGGCGTTTCCCCTTTAGAAGAAGATTGCATTTTCACTAAATGAAATATTTCGTTCTTTAAACGGGCACCGCAGTCATTTCCATCGGAGCTTAGTTCGTATCATTGTAATTATCTCATACCTGCTTAGTTATGCACTGTGTTAAAGGTTAAACATAACGCACCGATCGCAAAATTTTTAATTTCTCCACCCACCCGGGGAACAGTGGAGTTTAGCACTGGGAATTTCGCAACCAAGAACACTTTGGCAATTATTACTTTAGAGTTACAATGAAATGTCTATTTGGAACATAAGTATACGACAGCCATGTCTCAAACGCAAAGCTTCCGATAAGATTTAATGTTCGGCGGTATCATCATTGTAGATGTTACAGCGGGCTGCGATTTCATTAATGGTTGAGGAACAATCTTCGAACAAGGATGTAAGTTATGATCTCCAGTCAAGGTTAAGCGAAATCACGTTCGCTGATAGCAACAATGGTGCTGGGCGTTGGTGTTTCATCAAGTAATTATCAAAGAAAACCATGTAATGAAAGAAACGAGTCTGATACTAGCTAGCCACAAATATTGAGAAACCCACACCAAACACTCAACCGGACGACCCCGACAGAAGACAACAGGAATAAACGCCACTGCGCCAGTTATCAGCAATGTTATATCATATGTTATACTACCACTTCAGTCAGATTATCCAGTGTTTTGAAAATTGAGAAGAGTACTTCATGGTTGGACTGTACTAAACGGTTATCAGACTTTTGGTTTTGCTCGGTCATAATCATCGAGGCACTTGACAACTGCTCGGAGGCCCATCAAGCCTGAATGCACTGAAGATCAAACCACGAGTTGAAGATGTACCGTTATGATTTCCGAAACCGAATTTGGAGATAGGGTTCGGTAAAGAAGTTGACGTCAGTCGTAGGGATCGCAGTCAAGTGTCATGACTTCCAATAAGGATGAAAAGGCCTTATAGTGCTTCTGGGACTTTCAGCATAGACTAGCCCCACTTGAAGGACAAAGACTCCATTGAGAACTGTACAGTGAAGTGTTCGGCTGTTCAGCTTTTCCACAAACAGATTGTGCACCAAAATGAATTGTTGTCATACCTGGCTCGATCAGATGTTTTAATACAGAATTCGACTTTGATTTGGATAGGCTGGATGCAATCGCCTTACACTTTGCAGCACAGGCTTCACACAACCGTAGTGAGAATGCTTGAACCATGCGGGGACACAACGATTAGAATTACCAAGTTTTACTAGTAGATTAAATTCCGCATACAACACGAAGTTAACAACAGACAGGAGGACGTATATAAGGATACAGTGATGAAACAATGCTGTGTGAACCACAAATGGAGTTGGTAGCAAATTCATAAACATTCAACAGAAGAGAGACAGCGCAAACGAATTTTTAGAGCATCTTCTAGAAGATGGTCACGTAAACTCCACACGGCTTCCGTCACACTGGCATGGTGTGCATGGTTTTGGGGATTGGCCAAGAAGTTGCCTGCCAGTTGATTCATGGCATTCGAAGATAAGTTGGGTGCTGTATCAGCTGACACGGATAGTTGGTTACGCCAATCACTCAAGCCACCTTGTGCATTCTTCCTCAGACGGTTTATGTAGCTGACAAAAGAAATGTTGTTACGACATCTTTGGCAGATCAAGGAAATTTCAAAATATAAGAAACATGTTGCACCATCCAAAAAGGTTACACAAGACGTACGATAACACTAAGCTCTTGTATTCGATACCAGAAAAAAAATTCAGAAATTGCACGACCGACTTGTTTCCAGCCAGTGAAGTGACCTTAAGCACAATGTTTCCACTTGTGAGCACTTGTAGTTCGGTTCCTTCAAAAGTCACTCATATGATTTTGTTCACGATTTACTGGGTTTTTCTGTCCCAACCATTCGACTCGAATAAAATCGAAAGGTTTATTCGAGACAACCTCCGGGTACATAGTTGAGGGCATTACTCATTACTCAAGGGGAGAGTGAAAGTTAAGGTATTGGTAAGTTGGCCGTGCGTGGAAAGAATCGATAGGTCAAGAACGGACATGGACCATGGCTCCTTCGGTCAGGAGTTCACGTAGGACTGATTCAAACGATCGTTGAGGTAAAGACGATGTGCACAACTTTACCAGAGTGTGTGAGTTTGAGGTTACTTCATGACTTCATGATCACAACCTGGGTTTGTGATCTTGAATGACGCCGGCACCATGTCCAAGCAACGTTGTAATCGAACTGCGATTGAATTCGGAACATTTGAAGAGACCTGGAAGCTACACGTGAGTTGAGCGTGAATAGGGATTTGGTCTCTCCGGGAGCTGGCATTTCTCCCGAAGAGTCATTTTCGATGGATTATTACAGAGAGAGAAGTCTCGTACCCGATTTCCGCTGAAACCACGTAGGCAGACCGGACTGAACACAAAGTAAGACAGAGTTTACAGATGGTGACCAAGATTTCTTGAAGGACAATCTGAACAATGGGGATTACCAGGCATGGTATATATTTTTTTGATTTCACTGCTATTCTGAAGTCAAAGGGAGTCACTCGACTGTCTACAGACAGCTGGGTGCTAAAATATGGAGTCGTTTCTACACTGAACTGCAAGAAATGTGCAAAAAGGTAAACATGGTCCCAAATGTCGTTCTTTTAATGACGATAGTAGGGAAATGCTACAGAATATCTATTGGCGGGTATCTGTAGGAGCGAACAAAAAGAGAATATCATCCGAGCTCGCTTAATAAAATGAAACTTTCCAGAAGCGAACTGGGGTCGATTTTTAGCCGTTCGTTTGTTCTGGACACTTCCATCCACAAAGTACTGATGGTGTCATCTCGAGTGGAGGTGAAACGTTTACAGTCAAGCTCACCGAACAAACAACGACTGTCACTACAGCCTGAACTACCAAAATTTCACTCAACTGAGGCCTTTTTGATTGGTTAACGCACAGTAGCTACTAAATGAAGAGGGGCTCGCAACCTTCGGTATTTCCACTTTTACCACTACCAGTTGCGCGCGTCAGGAAATAAATGTTTCCGTATTGCACAGTACATGAATCGATCAAAAAAAGCACATATCAAAGCTTTGCCTCGTCGAAGTACTCAATGCGTGAGATATGCCGACAGAATTAGAAGCGATAACCTCGTTTGCAGCAAAGGCACAATTAATTCCGTCAGGAGTGAGTGGACTTACCGTTGATAAATCTCAGAATGCAATACACGGGAAGTCCGCGGTGGCGTTGAGACAAAAATCGGTGAGGGCGGGCGTAAATGCTGTTGTTGCGATGGCGGATGACCGGTACCAACGTGTCCGACACCAGGTACATTTGAAGCCATGGCTTGGTTCACATGTCCTGGGGTTGGAGTGACGGCCAAAGCGCCAGTCATGCTGTTTGTTACCACCTGCTGGTGAGAACCACCGGCTGTTAAAGCAAAAAATAACATGAAGGAAGTCACCAGGTGAATAGGGGTAGTCTGTTAGAAAGTAAGTCCCAGTGTCTGCCTTGTGTTCGGCGAAAGTCAAACCGAAGGGCGCTCTGCAGACTCACATGCTAACTGGGTACCGCAGGTTGATTTGCCACCAGTAAGAAGGGCACGGTCGACCAAAGATCGTCCGACCGAGGATTTTTTCCCTTATTGTTAGGATACGCCAAAAATATAATACTTGTCAAATCAAGAAAGGACAGCAGTGTCTGTAGCATAAGTAAGACGAAGAGTAAGTGCATATGAGAAACAACTGGCTAGGATAACCAACAAGGCGCTGCTACATGAGCCATACCTTGCTGAACCATGTGAAATTGCTGTTGTTGTTGTCCCATGAACTCGGTCACAGTGGCACCGGACGGCAGTGGATGTAAAGCTCGAGGACCGCAGGACACTGGGTTCACTACGGAGACGTTCGAGGGAGCTTGTAGTGATTGTGCTGCAACAGAGCCCACAGATGAGGAATGGGCTCCTGTGTTTGAAGTGGCCAAGAGTATTTGGGTACCATGTGGAGTTGTCGGAACACCCGGAAAAGAGGTGTTCGGAAGATGGCTCGCTATGGAACTGACGACAGCTGTGACGGCACCGGGAGTGACTGGGCCAACTGTAGATGCCACTATTATGCGCTGTTGCTGGTGTGGGTGAGGCACAGAAGGGTGATAGTACGCCGTCTGTGGCGCAGCAGAATTGATTGAGACTGCAGGAACCATCGTGCCCGGTTGACCAGGTAGCTGGTAGACCACCTAAATTGGATAGGAAGTACATGGAAATAATGTGGCTTGACAATAAAAGATAGAGTCCGACTGCAGTTTGTGCGCCGTGCAGATTTGCGATAAACCAGTTAGAGTCAGAACAACGATGTTATTGAACAACAGAAGGCAAAAAAGTATCCGTAGAAACAGAAACGCTGGAAAGATGCATTAAAAAAACGGAAGACCTCTGGCGATATAGTGAGAAAGTTTACGATGTGGCCTACATGATGAGTTCCGGCCGGTACTTGACAGGCAGAAGACAGCGCTGAAACAGGGCCAAAACCAGGTTGACTGTAGGTAGGAGTGGCAGTAGCAGCCGGGATGTGAGGATTTTGGATTGCAGGCGGAACAGCTGCATTTGTTGTAGCCGATTGGGTGTGAACAATTTGAATTACCTGTCCTGATGGGGTCTGGTAGAATTGCATAGTAGCACCTGGAGCAGCAGAGGCAGATACACCCGGGACCGAGATATGACCTGGTGTTGGCAGACCGGGGCCAGGAGTCCCTGGAACACCTTGAGAAGTTATCGAAACGGGGGAACCAATGAGAGGAGGCATTGTACGGGGCTGGCCAACAGGGATAGTTTGTTTCGAATCCTGCGGTATAGAGGCTTTTGCAGCAGCCAATTGCTGTTGTAACTGCAACTGAGCACGTTCTTGTTCCTGGGCCTGGGCACGCTCCTGTTCCTCCTCCATTCGTCGTTTAATCAATTTGGCCTTGCGCTCGTATAAATCTCGCTGTGCAGTGGACATCTGCCTCCACTAGAACGCGATAATGAATGAACATAGAGAGCCAAACAAAAAAAAAACGGAGTGAACTATGAAGACAGTAGGTGGGAAACTTTGAGCAGTAAAATAAAACACTCACACGAAATCGAAAATAGGTGTTGTTCACTCTAGTGCAGCAGAAAGGCAGCAGAGAAAGATAGTTTTATGGAGAAAATTGATACACATAATAAATATGGGTACTCATCCTCAATACCAAGGTGAGCGTTATTGATAAGTTTGGTGTTACGCATAGAGCCTCGTGAGGGTTAGCAAAGATATGAGCGCATCAGTAAGACGGCAAAATCATGCGGACAACAAAGCCGCGAACTTGAGGTGGTTGAACAGTGGACAACACTAGCACACCTGAGTGCGCTTTATGGAAATGCACCCAGACCAACTTCTGCAGTCTCCTGAATCAATTAAAATGCTTGAGCACATAAACGGCACAATAACCGAGCAGCTTGTATGAAGTAACTTACACACCCTTACTCAAGAGCTACAAATGTGTAAACTATAGAAGACTCCTATGAGAACTTGGAAGTTTATTAAAAACGATGATTCTATCCTTGAGCTCGGCGACCGCCCGGAATCACTATCGACGTGAGCGACTCGGAAACAAAAAAAATAGAGCGTCTCCAAAGTCAATGATAATTATCCACCGCAAGCCGCTCAAAATTCGATCACTGGTGATCACGAGAACAAAGAGCAGAAGGCAATTCGTGGGAGATTAAAGTCTGATAGGCTGATATTGTTTCGGTACTTGAAGTGGAAGAAAATTCTTTGTTAGGGTAAGCATGAGGATAAGTGAGCAGTGAAAACCTATAGGAGAACGCAGGGTAAAACCCTGGTGGAATCAGTTCACTGTAAGAACTTGAGTGACGGGACAACGGAATAATGTCGGACTGTGAAACTAGTTTCATTTAGAACTGCTTTCCTTTTCTCATGAAAGAAACTGAAATAATTTTGGTATGGTAATTCCATTGGGTATGTGACCAGGTCCTTCGGTATAATTATATCCTAGGGTTCCAAATAACAGTTAGCATGCAGAGTTACCAGATCACAAGTTTTACGTCCATAGATAGTCAAGCCTTCTCGTGATTCCCTGATAAATATGCTACAACCTAGGTGCAGGAATTCATCGGCGTCATCAATTTGTTCATTTGCAAGCACGAGGCCTGAGTTTAGTTGTGCTAGTATTAATTCAATGGCCGCCGCACTTTCAAATTTTCACGTCACAGACTCCAATGGAACTTCCTCCCCAAAGTCTCAAATCATACGCTTCTGGAGTTGAGAGTGCGAGCCTTGAGCCTGAACACCAATCGAGAGAATATTGCTAACTCGAATTAGGGGATCCCAACCCGGACGAGACACACATTAGATTGCTTATCTAGGGCAAGGCACTTCTGCTTTTCCACGCCTTTCAGTTGTCAGAGAAGGTAAAGTAGTGAAAACAGATGGTACCGATCCTAAACAATTGTGTGTAGCTTAACAATTGAAACTAGTCAGTCGCGTTTCCGACGGAGAGAGCAAGAATGATCCCTTTGTATCATTTCCACGAAGTCAAACATCTACCGTATGGAATTCTTCAGCTGAATGCGCTGCACAAGGGCCGCCTCATGTTTCAGTTGTTACGATATTCGAGATGTCGCAGTATATTTTCATAAAGCAAACTACTCACAAGGTTGCTGAAAACTCCCCTAAGAGTTTCAGAAGAGCTTGGTAAACCTAAGAGATTCAGCTGAGTCTCCCGTGAAAACCAAACTGATATGCAGATGAGTATTTGTCGAAATCCATACAATTCGAGTTCAAGTAGAACATAAAGTTGACGGAAACACAGGGACCGCGCCTATCTAATGCGCTCCAAGAAGGCCGGAACTTGTTGTGGGCTGTTGAAGAGTTTTCAGAAACAATGTGAGTAGTTTCCCTTATGGAAATCTGCGGTACGTGCTAGGAGGTCAATATGTCTCAAGCTTCGTCACCCCCTAACTTGTCCTTGAGCCTACGAATCTCGAAGCTGCGTGACATCGTCCCTTTTATGGACATGCCCTGTACGCACAAACAAAGATTCATTCTACGTGAACATAAGCTAAAGAAGCCAAAAGTTGACCCAGGATTAGCAGTGAACGCTCGAGTGGTTTTTAAGCGAACTGGAAAATGGGAGTGCGTCATGAACATGGTGAAACTCGACAAGACCAAACAGGATAAGGTCGGTTAGGTTGCATACCACAGCTGACTACGACTTTGAGCGACATTTCCACGAAAGCATCAAGGTGTGATCTCATGAAATATACCACAGTCCATTATGGTGCCCATTGCACTAGATGCACACAGATTCCCGGCAACGGTATTCGGGAAACTGCTCAATGTCATTTAGCTGTATCCACAAACAAAGGCTAATGGAGAAAATGATGTGACGAGCCACTGGGCCAAAAAAATGGTGAGCGGCGAACTCATTATTAGGTTAAGATAGATGACACACTTTGCAGGATGTTGACATTTCCTTTGCTGTTGTCAGTAACGAAACAGTTTGTCCTAACCAGAGGAACAGTAATCCTCCAATAAGCTCTCTAAGAGATTTTCATCTCAGCCTAAAATTGATACCTTTTGAGAGAACGCCCCTAAAAATGAGCAAGGGCGACTCCTAATGTCATTTGGTGCAAAATTCTCTCCAAAAAACCAGGAAGCGTAATTGTGTGTTTTGCTTGAATGAAGTCTGAGGCCAGTTAGGTATTAGAACAACGGTACGGAGACAAAATTGTTCCCCCTTCCCAAACAGTTGACGGTCCTATAGAATGAGTTTCACCTATACAGCATATAATTACCGTGGCAATTCGCTTCTTGGAGACCACGCTTCAGATGATAACATTAGTGAAACGTCGCTTCCTGTTGGTGGATTTGAAACAATCGTAGAGAACAAGCGGTGTTCTGGCAAGGTTATCTGATTCGAGATTTCTTTGTAATTAAAACCAATCTATGCCGAAATGCCGAGAAGCAGCTGTTGCATCCTTTTTGGGATTCACCCTAGCAATTGCTAGGGCGATTGGAACCGGCGACTTTCTAGCTAGAAGTAGAACATTAAACCCAGTAAGGATGAAACAGCTACACATGGCCTATCGGCTTTTCGGCGAAGATTGGCTTCATTTAGAGAACAAGAAAATCTCCATTGGAATTTCCCAGTGTCCTCATACTACGAACTGACACCGTGAACTCATTTCGCATTTTGTTGCGAAACACAACCTCCAGGGGTTTAGCAATAAGTGAGGCTAGACTGTATGCAAAACTGCTTAAGTAAATGATTTAGTTGACAATTCGTTGATCAGATAGCATGTAGAAATCAACAGAACACTGTCAATTCAGCATTATTTCTACTATTTTCTGTATATGGGTCTCAATTTTTACGTAGACGATTGCGGCATGCATCTTCAACCAGTTCCAACGAGACGATAAAGGAACAATGTTTCAAATTATAAATCAGCCGAATCCAAGAGGTCAGAAGTAAAAAACCGAAACTGCACCAGTTGTCTCCAACTTCCCAATGCAAACGGGTCATCGAATAGATGCGCAAGCCTCGTTCTGAATGCTGTTACGAGAGCGCTGTGCTTCCGTGAGATCCTGATAATCCCAGTTCAGCAACGAGCACTGTGTGCATGAAAAGTAGTTTTTCAGCAGTGTTTAGTTGCCGTGTTCCTGATTAATTGATTCCAACTGTCTGCCAGCCGAACACTGAACCTCGCTCCATATGTAATTTGCACTGGCGACTAAGAACAAAATGAACGTGAACACCAGCTATGTATTTTGCCTTATACGGTCAACAGAAGGGACCAAGTGTTCTGTCCAACGAACCCAGGGGAGACTTTGCCGCTGTTTTTGGCTACAGTAAAGCAATTGGTCGTACTGTGGGTTTCTCAACTTTGTCGACTGACGAGCGAGGTATTCAAAAGAAATGTGTGAGTATTGGAAGAAAAGCAGCAAGACAAAAACTTGGCCTAGCGAAGAATATTTCCCGAAACCGCGGAAAAAGACAGCCCAAAAGCAGTAACCCTATACTGCAAGGAGACTTACCATTTGGCCCACTTCACGCGAGATTTCACCAAATGGTGCGTCACGACGTTCTTGCAACAAACGCTTGCGAACTTCGCCAGCATAAAGCACATACCCAGAAGGGGGCTTTCGGAGCTTTCGCTAAAACGAAAAGGGGATGAAGGATCAGGAATCACTGTACTGAAAAGTACTGAAATGCGAAACAAAACAGTGTGCGACTGAAGGACTAACTGGACTAACTAGTCAAGATAGCTGCTTTTCGGCTAGTACGCATTATGGGGATAATGCTAAAAACGACATTCATTCATTCTTCGGAGGAAATCTGCCTCAGCCAAGAGCAGGTCACGAAACCCGTTCATTGAATCATTTCAGTTGCTTAGGCGGAACGTTCAATACTATATTCGAACAGGAGAGAGTTGTGGGTTGTTTGAAGCACCGAGCGTCGAATCCTAGGAGTTGTAAACGTTGTGGTCAAATATCATAAAGTATAACTTAGCAACCAGTTGCTGAATGTTACCGCGAGCTATGGACGCAACAGCTCATACAGGACCAATCTATATAATTACATCGCATCCACACACCAGGTGTTGTTGTTTACTTTCCGAACGGTCACAAACGACACAAAATCGGTCAGCCAGTCTTTATGAACCCTCGGCATGAATCAGTCTAGACGAATAAAAATAAGCATTTTCTGGAGGTTAAATTAATTGTGCAATTGGTTGTTGATCTGTTCGCCGAGCTTGGGTGCGCGCACCCAACTGCGCACTGATGATGTCTCATCGTATGGTGACGAAACGTTTGCAAGCCAATTGCCAAGCTCGGCGAAAAGATCAACAACCAATAAACTCAATCGAGCTACCAATATTCCAAGGCATTACTAATTGTGCAATCCCGAGTATCTTTGAAGCAACAATCCACGATGCAAGAATCTGTCCACATCTTCCGAACTCTGTTCAAAGATGACTTGTCCGCAACGAAAATACTTTCGGATCTTTTTGAATGGGATTAACAAGTCGTTTTGTAGAAAATGACACGCCCACTTGGGTAAGAAAAATCTGACTCAGTAGACTCAAACAGGACATTTTTAGCTATCCTACTTGTGGCCCCACTCGGTAAACGTCTCAGTTGAAACGTTTGAGCATTCCATGTTTCGTATTTTTCCAGACTGCTGATAAGTTTAGAACGATCTGAAGGATTCCCGAGCATTGTGAAAGAAATATGTGCTGGGTGTTTACGAATAAAAGCATACTGGTCATGCTGTTTCCAAATACAGCGAGTAAAACCGATGTCCTGAATTAGCACAACAGGTGTACCCAAAATGTGCATGCATTGGTAGTATTGAACGCCAGCCACTTTTTTCAGCTAGCAACTGTCTATGCACTTTACAGTTCGCCATTCAAGGTAACAGCTGACGGATCGTTAGTCATAAGACAGTGGAAAGATATTGCTGTATTAATGACGCTGCATGATCTACCACAAAAACTATTACCTTTTTACGAGACCTTTCCGAGCCACTTTCATAGAAACTGGTGTCCTCATCTGCTTCATTTGCTTGCACTGCAGGAGAGAGCCCCGGCTGTGCTCTAGTGAAAGAAGCCGGGTCTGGGGACCCGGTTCTACTCAAACCATCTCCAAGCAATTTCGCAGCATCTGGCATGACGACTGAGGGTGGTGCGTTTGTCAGAACAGGTGTAGGGTTTCCAGAAGCGGCAGCGACAGCGCATGTCAGAGCGGTTGAAGCAGGACGATTAAGCTGCTCCTGACTAAGAGGTTCTGTGGACGCCTGAGCGAGAAGCGGCGAAGCTTCCTATAGGGATAAAAGTGTAGATGCATAAAATGATCACATAACGCGGTTGTATTAAGTCTAACGGTTAAACAGAGGCCAGATACGTGAGCTTACTTTTCGTGGGCAGATTGGTTGTGGGAAAAAGAAGAATTCGTCATCAAAGGCATCTGGAGATAACTGGAAACGCTGTTGGATAACAGAGGGAGATGTAATGCAATAAGTTTATTATCAACGACAAAGAAAGATAACAATCACCCCTAGACGATAAGATGTGCTATCCAATGGACCCACTGTAGCTTTGATAATGGGTGACCAAGATTAGACCTTTAATAGGTGTTTTTAAAATCCCAGCCAATCATAACCGGGGAAGACTGTGGAGTCATCCAGGTAGCGGTGACAGAAATGATAAATACTTAGAAAACAATTGCGAATGACAATCAGAAGCAATCTTAATCCATGAATGCAGCGACATAAAACCGATTTGCGTTACCATGCCGCCGATGAAAAGTGGAAAACTTCATGAGCAATGGCAAGCGATTTCGCTCAACACGCAGACCATATGTATAAAAAAATTGGTATCTTCTTCCGTTATACTCTCAGAAAAGTCGGATGTGTGTTTGTGGTGGGTTGTTGGCAGAAATTAGGAACACTTGACGTTGAAGGCACTGCCAAACACAATGTGCATTTCTATCAAGGACTAGCGATGCTACATTACATGCTTCTTCAAAGCCCTGAAAAACTGGTTATTTCGTTTGCTCGTACGAGACAATCCACCACGGGGACTGTGCCTATGGGATAAGTCCTAAGAAGGTGGAAATCGGTCGTGAGCTGTTGAAGAGGCTTCAGTAGGGTGATTTGCTAACATGCAGAGAGACCCACAATAGCCATTTTTTGCATCTGACAATAACAAGTTGCGAGGTAATGCTCAAACAGTGTGAAGATTTGATAATGCGTGTGATGGCGGAAGAACTCCTAGATAAAATCCCGAGGTGACATAATCAGCATGAGCTGGCAGTAGAGTCAAACATGATTTTCACATGTCCTGCCCCAGGGAACAGGATTGCAACGCACGACAGCACGAATACGCCTTTGAAATGTAAAACTGCCGTCAGGCGATTCGAGAATAAAATACACAGTAACCTGGACTGGAAAATTTTGAAGTTACGGCTTGGCATAGTTGTACGATAATCGCACTGGTCCACCGAGTGGGATGCGACTCGGGATCGGCTCACATGTAGATACGAATGTGCAACGCGCATGCGTGCACATATCAATTGTTAGCTGCGGTTTACAAAGCTTCGGTGGGTGATATAAATATAATCTTCCTCTCCAACATGCCACTGCATGCTAATAAAGAACTGTGGTCGCGCAGGTGAGTTTGGCAAACTGCCAGCCAGTGATGGTGATAAGTAACGGATTAAGAGAAAAAACAGTCCAAAGAAGAACAACCGATCAACTCTAATTTAAGTACAGAGTTTGTTTTATACAACAACCACTGACAGCTTACCTTGAGGCCTTTTTTCAATTTCCGTATAACTTTTTCGTCTTCGAAGTACTTTGAGTCGCATAAGTACACGTCGTGGTCGTTGAATTCGGTGGGGCGCGCTAGGGTAAAACAATAGTAGGAAGATAAATTTAGGCGAAACACGCCCAGAAAGAGTTAAGTTTTCGGGCATGAGGAAGAGTCATGAAGCAATGGATGAAAGCTGACGGAAAACTTCAAGCTCTAGGGAAACAGGTGGTGTGCCGCATGATTTCCACAACACGTGGCGTGGAGGCGATTTGCGGATGACTCATCTGGACAGTATATCACACGATGCAAGTAAAGATGGAGGTGGACATTATTGCATCAGTGAAACTCACTCTAAACCGTACGCTACCAAGAACAGCCAACTGTGTTCCTCAAGAATGCGAAAAATCCTCACAGCTGATGAGAACATTCTCATTTTACCTCTAACGCTGATTGGGTGATATTCAGTGATTTCTAAGTGACAGAACACGTCAGCCTTCAGAATAATTACACAACGGTATCAAAGAACGAGAAGAACAAGCATAAATTCGAACCTCACCTTGACAATAGTCAACGGGACGCATTACAAAACACTTTCCAGTGGCTGAAGCAAGCGCGTGAGTTGCGTGCTCGGCACTGGTAAGGAACACTTCTTTAGGGTAGAACACACGTGTTGGTAAATGCTCAACAGCCGTCGGAGCAATGAACCACGGTCCGGAAAAGAATATCATATTCTGCCTACAATGCATGCAAATCAGAAAAGTTGGGAGGTGATTAGTCCGTGGAACATGAAGCGGATTATCACTGATTTGTCAGAGACAGAAGCAAAACGCGGAAGATAAGCGAAAGTATGAAACAAAGACTCAGGCAAGAACACAAGTTAGTTGAAAGTAAAAAAGTAAACGTAAAAAGTAAAAAAAAGTATAAAAAAACGAGTTAAGAATAGCAACAGTTTGGAGTGGAAAAGTCACCAGTTAGAATGACTACTGTGATGTGAGCGGATGGATAAAATTTGAAACCTAGAACGACAATTACGTAGAATCCCGGAAAGAAACATCGGTATAACCTGTTGGGTGGTACGAAAGTTTGCCTTTACTTCTTTTCACTAGAACGCATATGGATTCGCTCGACCGTAAAGGGCTGCATACTAAAATGAGGTCAGGTTGACAACATGACCACAATCTGATCGATCAGATCGGTCTGTAAGAGTAACAGGGAGACTACACGACGAGGCAGCACCTAGCTGCAGACACTGCCCTCTCAATCATTGGAACGAGAAGACGAGCTGGACATGTTGAAGGTTGCTAGAGTTCGAATTGTGGTGAGGAATAGTTGCAAGTGATATCAAAGTGGTGTCAAAAAACTTACGTAACAGACTTCCACAACTTATCCACTCGAACAATATGACGTTCAGTGGAGTCAATGGCCGCAGGTACGTACAAGAAGTCACCTAAAATCGAGAACAGAGGAGTTAGCCATCTAACGACAAGATCCAGCAGCCACATATTCACTGACAATCTAGTCATCGATGGATCAGGTATTATGTTGGTTCCCATGCTACTTCATACTCCCCAAGTCAGTAAAAGTAAAACGCAAAAGGACTCTCACGGTCTCAATGCGGTGAGCTCGAAACGAAACACTCAGGGGACGACTAACAGAAGAAAACATCTTGAAATAATATTAGGACTTTGTCAGTCTTTCGAAAAATCAGTCCGAACGGAGAATAAACATAGGGCAGGAAAATGAGTTCATTCATCCCGAAAAAGATGTCATATAGGGGGAAACCAACGATGGTTGGTCGCCTGTCAATTTCAGCATCATCATCATCGACAACATGACATCAGTGTTCAAAACCGATGCTTCGCTGCCGTAATTTCAGCAAATGGGGAATAGTAATCGAAAAGGCATAACTCATTTAATGGTGGTAATATAATTTGCCTTGCTTTTACGTTTTAATCTGTAGTTGATATGTGAAGGCTTCCTTCGCATGGGCACGATAGCACAGGCGGAAGCAAAGCACCACGTTCTCTGAAACAGGGAGTGAGCAGCAGCATGAATAAAACCAAACGAAGTGGTAGCCAACAACATTATACCACCGTGTGGTGTTCATAAGTGAACACGCTTCATTCAAATTGCGGATACGTGGGCCATTGGCAGAATACACAACTTTTGCTGTCAACTGTTCAACGCTGAAGGTAAGAAAAGCGAGTGTTTATGTTTACATCATCAGCGCATCCAACAGCGCACTGATAAAGTCTCCTCGAATGGTGACGAAACTTTCGCAAGTCAACTTGCGGGCTCAGCGAGCAGCGCCACTTGACCAACTATCAACACCTCCGACAAACAGATAAAAAAACAGAAAATATTCATTCAGCTGTAACACTCTTTCGGTGCCTAACTGCCATGCTACCAGAAGGGCTGGGATACTGCCAGGTTGCCCAAGCCTAGACAGGGGAAGTCGAGAGACAGAGGTCGGATTGGAACCATGGACCTTCCGGTCAGTAAATTCGCGCTCTAATCACCGAGCCATCTCGCCCTCTCGTCAAACAGAATAAAAAACGGAAAACAAAAAAGTAATCGGGTTGGTTTAAACCAGAATAGGGCTTATAGGAATTTCCGTCAAGTATTACTGCGAAAAAAGTAACCAGAACGTACCAAGTTTGACTAAGAAGCCATTCTGATGAACATACTGTTCGTAAATAATATTGCCTTCTGTTTCTGACAGATCTTGAAGTACGATTGACTAAAAAAGAAATAGAAAATCCTCCGAATCACGTTGGGTGATCAGTTAATCCGGATCAAGGAAGTATATAGTCCGGTTGAACTATCTATGCAGTCAAACTGCTGCGAGTTCGTAAAAATGATGTACTGGAAAGGATTACCATAGTTAAAGAGTAGACGAAGGAGCAGTATACTGTGGCTTGAAGTGGACCGCAGAGACGCAAAGTTCGCCATAGTTTGCAACTTAGCTCTGAGATGGTTTGTGAGCGCCAGAAGGTTGGCACGAAATGGGAGTTCTCCATCGGATGGACCGGCACCATAGATCCGACTCACACTTCGAACTATTGATGTATGTCCAATAAACCATTCACCTGCAAGCTGAGCTGGTGTGAATGCGGAAGTTGACGTTCTGTGATCTAATGTGAAAGAGTGATCGTAACATAATTCTGCTTCTCTCTACAGGCCACGCCTTGATAAAGACCATTCTTAGGTGACCACAAATTTTCTTCATCGAACTAAGAAACCTCGCTGCAAAGACCATCTTTGGAGAAACTACTCGAAATTATGGTAGGCTTCATTGCTCTAGCAAAAAAGGCGTTTAAATGATCAACTGTTACACGGCACTGCAGTTAAGAGTACGAGTCGGAGGACAAATGCAATAGTTCACACATATCGATGTCTCAATGATGCAAAAGTTACCCACCCGGCTTAAGCACGCAAACGAGTCGCGGTACCATGTGCATGGTGATCATAAATAGGGATGTGGTCACTCGACAACTAGCCACAGAAACCAGGTTTTATGTTTTACCGGTGAACAACCTGAACTTTATTCAGACAGGCGGAAGAGGCGAGTCACTTAGAGCCCCCTCAAACGGGATGAGAGCCGACAAAACGCGAGTAACGAACAGTATCAGAGGGAACTATCTTATCGGAACCCAACGAAACGAATGTTCGGGAGAGGGAATGGCTATGATTACGACCCTGTTGACTAGACGATCGACTGTTTTTCTACTGTTCCGCCTGCGTTCTTAAAGTTCCCGCTTAACCGGCTAAAGTAAGTGCGTTCACAATGGCTCTCTTTGCTGAGTAATGTACAAATGATGGAGATGAATTAATTAGAATATTGCTGACTAGGAAATAAAGTTGACGGAAACCCTGAACTAGTGAGTCTCAAGAAGGGCAAAACTGGTAGTGGACTGTTAAAGTTTCCAGCAGCCCTATATGGTGTTTGGCCGCGATTTATCAATTACCCGTTCTTGACAGGCACCTTTCAAGAAAATGCTCCCAGTAAAGAAGTTACATTCATCTATAAACATGTTGACAGGAATTATAATGTTCGGCTGTGCAGGTGTAAATATCAATCGTATCCATCAGACTGTTGTGAAATAGAAAAGCCAACCAACAGAAGCACAATATAACGAGACACAGACGTCCTGTTTGTAAACAAAACTGATGATGCATATGAACGTCGCTTTTGGCACTCCTCAGGGATGGGCCTTATACAAGGGAAAGGTGGTATGGGGAACCTAACGAGAATTCACCGATAACACAGGCGGAATATGGCACCACTGCATACTAATATGGAAAACTCGTTCCGGATGAGAAAATATGGAATAATCTGGGACGTTTACCATCACAACGTCAATTCCAAGAACGAAAATAAGACATACAAACTGTTGGCTCAAAGTAAATGGACGACGAAATTGAACGAACCGCGGAGCCAAAAATAATGGATATTTTACAGTTGAGGACACCGGCTCAAACTAATAAATAACAAGCCTGATACAAGTGAGCCAAATGACCTGGTCCGAAGGCTCATCGGCTGCGAAATTGAAAAAAAATAGTAATTACCTCGTAAGTTCGTGGCAGCGGATAGATCATATCCTTGAAAAGCGTTGTGTCTACTTGCTCCAATGCGTTCTCGAGAGGCTCATTTGGAGGCAGACGTGTCGGAATGAACGGAACGGGACGTTGTTCAAGCTCAATTCCGACGGGAGTGGGAGTACACCAATTCTGTGGCAAGAGTTGGAAAAATTATACGGTTGAGTAAGAAGACGGAATAGAGACAGTGCTCACCCGTCGTACAGCTCTGGCCAGACGAATTCAGTACGGTTCAAAGTATAGCCACATTGGATCTGATCGCCATTAAGTTTTGGGACATACTGCAGGTTGATTTATAAAAGATTATCCTCAGCATGAAACTATTGTGTTGCTCGAACAAAATCACCCACACTGTCTGCTGAATAGCCAAGAATATGGTGTAACTCGCATGTAGAGGTTTACTACCTGGCACGTTCTAAGTAAGCTTGCATTCCACAGACGAACAATATACTGCTAAGCAATATATGCATCGAACGTGTGCGTAAACACAACACCTCGGAATTTCAATTCAACTGGTAGCCCAGGAAACAAGGGACAGAAGTGAGGAAGAAACCGGAAGTTCAGTCACTTATTCATCGGTTCATCGACGTATGCAACCGCTTATAATGGAACCTCAATTAGCAGTACTGAGTAAGCAGTTCAAGGGGGCAAACAAGAATATAAAGCAGTTGCCTCTTTGTTGACGGAGACTCTTCGTGACCGACACTTTAGACTGTTTGAACTTACATAACCGTTATGCAATCCCCAGTACCTTCACCGCGAACAGTTCACTTTTCGTGAATACTGACGGCGACAACAGTCGAAGACAGTGCATTCAGGAACAAAGCGCTCAAGCAACAGTACAGTACTGCACTTCTAGAACACCAATAAAAACAAGAAATGTGCATGTTTCGGCAAACGAAACACCACTACTGTTTTACGACAAACTGTATGTTCCTTTTCACCTAGAACCCAGTTGAATTCATTTCACTTTGATAACTGTGTGA
Source organism: Clonorchis sinensis (assembly GCA_003604175.2). Classification (NCBI taxonomy): domain Eukaryota; kingdom Metazoa; phylum Platyhelminthes; class Trematoda; order Opisthorchiida; family Opisthorchiidae; genus Clonorchis; species Clonorchis sinensis. The sequence goes on from CM030369.1 coordinate 78,261,242, forward strand.
TAACGGAACTCGGAACTCCACTATCAGGCAGCACATAACCTGCTTTAAGCTATTCGTTGAACTTCACAGTCTCGGCGACGCCGACAATATTTTGAATGGGACGACGACCAACTATAAGCGATAGTATTTTCTCTTTGAAGCAGCGTCCAGGCTTTGCGGTTGTAATGCAACGACAAACTTTCGGGCAACGAATTCTGCCCTACACCGATAAGCTATTGTCACATCCACCACAGTAGCGCCCAAGATGGAAGAAAGCATTTGACGATTTTGAAAATTCACCATCCAAAGTGATGTATGCCGACAGTCATCCTGCACGTGACCACCGTCAAATAGTAACCTGCCACTGAAGACCAGACTGGCACTCCTCTTGCTGTTCAAATTGCCAAAGCATGTAAAAGAGGTCACAAACCAATTTTTGATTCCTTGAAGAAAACGCGTCATTGACCCACCCAATGCCTTCACAGAGTGAGCAAAGCGTCGTCCTCAGCGCGGTTCTGTGACTCAGTCGGACAGTTCCGCTTACAATGCTGAACACTGTAAATTTGTATGTATGCCTGACCTTTACTTACATGACGCTACTGCATTTGAAAAGAGTGCTCGGTAAAAGCCACCGTTCTTCTGTTAGTGATACTCAAAACACGTTCCGGTGAAAAAATCTTCAGTTTTGGATAAAGTCACGTCAAGGTATGGATGGGTAGATCACCAAGTGAAAGTTATACATCGGTTTACACACACTGGTTTCAATGGTGAAGAAGACGAGCGGGACAGGTTGGCGCACTTTCTTAGAAATCTCATTGAATGGTTGGGATATGGAAGGATCCAGAAAACAACGTGGTACTAAAAGGTTGAGGAGATTTTTAACGTTGAATACAACGGTGGGCGGAAACCAACTACGGGATGAGCAGATTCGGTACACTAAAAAGAAGGTCAGGACGTGTCACAAAACAAACCAACAGACTTATGAAAAATGAGATGTCGGGCGAGTAGTGATAAAGTCAGAATAACAAAATAAGAATTGTTAATTTTTCTTTAGGACAATATTTCGTCACGTAGAGTGAGTCTGACGTTTTAAGTAACGCTGTCTTTTTGTCCGTTTCGGAGAGGCATCAGAAATACAAGGCAAGAAAGGCAATTTGCAGCACTTACCCGAATTTTGACAAACGTTTGTAACTTCGACGAAAACTGTGACTCGCAGACAAATACATCTCGTTCGTCTATATTCTGGTGGGAACAACGAAACATGGGAAGTGCGATGAGGGCAATGTGAAGGCCTTCGAGTGACAGAAGAAAAGATGGAGCGGATGTGACTACAAACCAAATGGCAGCTAGAGAAGAAATATCAGCATAACCAGGTAAACTAAACTGACTACATGTCCCGCGTTCAAAAGGCAAATAAACTCATGTTGGTTAAAGGATGAATCACTTTCACCTCTAGGAAAAGCCTTCCAAGGAATGCGGCACAGTTGTTTAACATGCAGTGCTTCTTTTGTATTCGTATTTTTTTTTACGTTCTTACATACTTAGCGGTGAAGTACATAGAAGTAAACATCAAGTAAAAGTTGTGTACTTACTTTCCCTTCCTTCCCTTGTCTGAGCCTGCTGTTTACTTCCTCTACCTCATAGACTCGATATACATTTGTAACCCCTCATGAACTTTTAACCCTTGACCTGTCGAACCAATTTGGTCGATTATCTTTTACGCGCGCTTTTTGACCATTTTGCGTTACCGCGTGTTGTGCACAGGCGTGTGTCGCTAACTAAGATCGATTTGCCGTCTTCTCCGGGCTTTCTTTGGACTTGCACTACTTCGTGCAACAATTTAGACGGAAACCCCCATAATTTGAGGTTTGTACCCCTTTTGTTACGTATTTTATACATGTAGTACCGCATTTCACTGATAAATCTCAAGAATCCACAATTTCTGGCTTGTGATTTTGCGCGGGCTTTCCTGAATACGTCGAAGTATTCTACAAGTTGATTATAGGGTTATGAGATGCACCAGCAGAACAGCCTTTCTGAAATACTGTCTCCAGTTCAGGATTTTTCATCTCCTAAACCAGGCTTGGAACTTAATTTTTTCACAAGCAGGATTCCAAGTCTTCACAATCTTGATTTGAAGTCATGCAAAACTCCAATCCAATTATATTCTTACACCTTTTTCCATTAGACTTGTGGACGAAATGAACTCAAGAGTGTATACAAATTCCTGCGATCGGACTATCTAGAAACAATTGTTCCTTTAAGGAGCGAATCTCGCTGAGTAGACGGATTGTCAATTTGTCATGTCCCCAGTTTATTCCTACCAAGCTCTTAAAGGTTATTCCCGGAGGCGGGTGATTGGCTTCGTGACACTGATACGAGTTAAAACCTGAGGTGGTCAACTGACTAAAGCAAGGCCTATACAAAGGATCTAGTTCGTCCGCCACTTGTGGTGATTTCCGAGGGGATATAATCACAGTGGAACTCAGTAGAAGGTAAACAGAACATAACCGGACGGCACACATGGTATAGTATCCTTAAGTCTGTTTGCAACTCATTCCATTTACCTTAGGACGGAACCGGATGAACTGCGATATCGACAAGACCAGACAATGTCCTATCAGCTTGTCCGTAGAAACAGTTTCCGTCAGTGACGTCCGGAAAACTTCAGCCGGAAGGAGTCGCCTTCGACGTGATGGATGGGCCTCCGATGGACGCCAGTACCAAGCAAGATGCACGCTCGTTTTGAGTTCAGTAGGAGGGTCTGCCGATGCCCCTGTTTCCTGATTGGCCGGTGCACCGTCGGCATCTCCATTAGCAAGGGTGGGCTCTTTTGGTGATTCTTCTTTCGTTTGAGTGACGGAACTCTGCGTTATTCGGATAATGCGGCCAATATGACACTGAATGACGTTGGGACGTAGCGGCTCCACGTAGACGTAATCTCCAACATGATAACTGCGGCTGGAAACCGTAATGTCCTGTCCGGGAAAGAGTCAATGGTTATTTAGAAGCGACCTACTCAAAGAGGAAAAAGATGACTGGAAGAAATGATATATCTTCACCTACGAAGATTTTCATCATCAGGTACTTTATTTCCAGCAAGGAAGATATACCATTTTCGATTAATACGCCCAGTGTGCACTCGCATTTTTGCCTGTGGCAGCCATCTAACATATAACTCACCAGAAACCTCAACGAACAGGCTGCAAATCACCACCATCACATCTAGGAAACCCGTACGAAATGATGGCAAATGAGGATCCGAATAGCCCGGTGAACCCAAAAGGGGAACATGCCGATATGCAAATGCGACGCAAGAAGTGCAAGTGCATACACTGAGGAGCCAAATACTGCACGAGAACTGGTGCGTTCTATGGTATCGGGGCTTAAAAATGTCAACATATAAAAAAAAGACTGAGCTGTTGGCCCACACTAGAAACAGATTAACTAACTGTACCAAACCCAAACAACTATACAACATAGCAGGAAAAACAAACCTGGAGTTCCACTTCTCCGGGGTCAAGCTCAGACAGAGCGCCTTCTTCACAGTCATTCCCAAATAGAGTTGATCCATGCGATTCCTCCTCGTCCAACAGTTCTCGATCAAGAGACGCTGCCGTATAAGACATTGCCTGACTCAACAAAGCAACGTGAGATGGAAGAGCGGAGCCTGCATCATTTCCACTAGAAGCTTGTGGGGATGAACTGAAAGGGAAATTGACTGGTCGACGCTGCTGTCTATGGCAAAGCTCATCACGCAAGCGCACCCAACGTCGAGCTAGCTCAGCAGCGTCTTGGCGTTGCTGAAAAGTCGGCAGCGGGTTCCGAACTTCTTTTGGTTGTTCTTCACCTTCACCAATTCTAGCGCGTTTCAATATCCTTAGCCAGTCACCCTGAAGACGGTCAAGTCGTCGGTAAGATCCAGCAGCCACAGCACGATGTAGGGCAGCCAGACGTGCAGCAGTAGCAGAAGTTAATGTTGTTTCTGTTCCGTCTCCGGCGATTAGAGAATCGACTAATCCGCGGCCGTCTGTGTCACACGCAGTAAGCATCGCATTATGCATGTTGGTTAGAAGACGACGAATCCCTGTTCCCACATCGGGAGCTACAGAAGGTGGAATCCCCAAGTGACTAGCAAAAGTGTTTAGCAGGATTGTACGTTTGGCAAGACAAACTCGATGAAGAATAAGCGTATCCTGGTGGAAAATGAAAAAAAGTAAATAGGTCTCAAGATAACAGTGTAAGAAACAAAGTTCAGTGTAAAATGGTGTTCAACTATCTAAATATTTTACTATTCAGTCAATTCGAAAGAATAAGCACAGTCGTAAACGGGGAAAATTAAGCGGGAGGTCATCCGCACGAGACAAGAATCTTAGTAAACGCTCACAGGAATTGAACTCAATGGGAGTCGTGGGCAGGTTAGAGAGCGTAATTCTCATACACACAATACCCGCTGGTTGAAGGTGCGGTAAATTCAGATGATTTATTTATCCAGTGGATAGTTTGATCACCCATTCATAGGATTGGGTTAGAATCACTACTGCATATAGCGGATTGATTATAAAGAGGAAAAGATAGTGAATTTCAGATTTATTATGTGAAAATAGCCTGACGTATATGGCGTTCGAAGCGCCTCGGAGAAGATGAACTTGGGCGTTGGGGTGCACTTGCCTTCGTTTGAACCCCCTTCAAACCAGTGGCACTAGTTACGGTGGCAACTGAACAGCGGTCATATCTCGAAACAACCCTTCAACAGACCAGCCAGGTAAAGGAAGACAATAATCCGAACACATCGGCAACGACAGATTACGTGGAACAGGTTAACTTCTAAACTCAGCTCCTAAGCATCTGTCCAAAGTTTTTACATATTTCTCTGTTGTCATCCAGCAGATTAGCTTCGGCCAGAAGTGGAACCAAAGACTCATAGAAGATATTTCAGCAACCTCAATGATTCATCTGCACAGCCCGCTCAATTGCAAGGTATGTTAAGGGTGGTCAGTGCGTACTCACTTAAGGCAATCATTTAGGATCACATTAGGGCACTCTACACTAACTCGAGAAAAAAAACTAATAAAATCCACTGATTTAATCGTTCATTGAGGAACATTAGTGCTAGCATGAATTAGGCGTAATTCTCGCCCCTAAGCAGGGAAAATCTGTGCCGTAGAATTACCAACCATCCCTAGACTCACAGTTAGGTAGACGGATCAGTATGAAGAAGCAGAGAAAACGTCAACTCACAGCGTAAATCTGAGAATCCGGTTCGTTGAATTTGCACGCATTGTCAAACATGAGGAACAGATCGGCAGTGAACTCTTCGAAGTCCGTGTAGCGCATTTGGATCAACTGTTTGGCGATTGTCTGTAATTCGATAGGTTTCTTGATAAATTCATAATAGGTCGGCAGTTCGGCCCGCGTTGGTAGTCGCATGAACGGTGCTGAAAGTTGACGACCGTTGACCTGGTACTCACGAACCGTTTGGAAAAGCTCAAGTATCACGCGCTGCAGAAGAGGTACACCAGGTTGAGATTGCAGATGTGATTGCAAACCCGGAGGACCCGTATTTGGTGGAGCGACAACGTTGATAGGCACGCGATAGCTATCGCCAGCCGGACCAACAACTTGCCTGCAGGAAAATATTTGGGAGGGACTATAATTTATTCACAAAGATTACACGAAAAGCTGGGAGGTAGATAAATCAAACAAACACTGAGCCATATATCTTTTTAAAACAATAGCTTTACACATCAGGAGGAGGCTGATGCTAATGTGTCAACTGGAACGCAGTCGACGGTTCCTTTTATCGTGGTGTTCTTCAATATAACTGTCTGTGTGCAAGATCAGAAACCCAAATCTACGGGTTGGAATGACAAGCTATATAAGCGATACATCCTCGGACGCCAGCTTAGGCTGCCTACTTACTTTATTTTACCTAACGACGACCTGCCCTGGAGATCGATAAGGCACGTACAAGAATATCTTGATTCACTGCTGACTCGGAATCATGATCAGCAGCAAGTCTGAGCACGACGCCGCACAGTTCCTGTTCCAAGATCAGTTACAGACCCAGTAGCTTAAAGGTGTCCTTGCCTGTTGATAGCCTACAACTAATAACAGGAAGTCAGATTTTGACAGTTACTCTTAAATGGTCCTGGAAGAAAATAATGTCGGAATGTCCGATCTAGATCATGCAGTGTAACAAGTGCAGCTTAATGAAGCTTCACCATCAGCATGGGAAGTGGAGCGTGCAACACACGTGCAATCTATCAGTCACCAAACAAAAGTATAGCAAATCAAGATGAACAAAAAACGACGCCCAACTATTCTGTTTGAATAGGATGAGGTCAAAAAGTAACTGAATTTTAGTAGACATAAATAAATAGACTGAAACCAGGTGGATCACGGATGTTCAGCACCAAGCTCACAGAAAAGGTAGTAAAATAAATTTGTTTAAAAACAGGAAATCAACCACGAAACTATGCCAGATCGCCCTGACCCTTACAAACCACCCCACAAACCGTCGCCGACACATCTAAACATCGCTGCCCATACAAAACAACTGAAGGATGGGATTTTCGTGTGGTTTATGGTGGTTAGAAATTCCAGAGAAGCTGGCATAGAAGACTAAGCCAACCACACCATATCGGTAGTAGATTCACTGACGTACGGAGAGCCACTGAAAGCAGCAGCGGGTGCGCGTCCAGCACGATTATTTCCGGCCACAAGATCTCGTTTGCGAATATTTCCTTGGTACGGACCAAAACTCTTCAGACGCTTTGTGACCACCTTGTTCAGCGTGACCGCATCTTGATAAACACCTGACCCTTCTTCGTTATAATGACGTGCATTATTAAACATGAGACGTAAATCAGCGACCATTTCCTGATGGGCATTGTACTGGAAAAAAAACGGAATAAATAGACAGGATTTAGAGTGAGGTATCACATGGAATAGAAGTCAATTTCGTTGGATAGTTAAAACTAAGCACTTCAGCCGAACGACTTGATAGACAAATTTCTTATAACTGAACTGAAAGATGGCCCACATAAGCCCACTAAAAGGAAACTAGGTTGAGATCACTCTTTTCAAGCAGTTGTCTAGTTCCAACTTGAGAAAGTATTACGTAGAAGAAATGTAAAACTGGCGCGCCACCTACTTTTGGCCACGAAACAGCTTTGAGTGACCATACCACCTTCCAGAGATAGAAAGAACGGCTTCATTCCGTACACAACAACAGACAATCGCAACTAAGTACTATCGTCAGAATTTTTGTATGCATGTGTTGTATAGAAAAAATATCTGACGGGAAAAAACGAAAAGAGACGGGTACCTAAACAGATAGAATAGGAACATCCATCTCAGTAAATTTCGCGCTTGCACCGTGCAGAAACATTTGTGCCAGTGTGCTACCACGTGGCCTACGTAGGTGCTCCATCTTCAGTCACGTTGTGTAATTTTGTCCATGAGTAGTTAGGAACTTTATTCAGAGGTGTAATCCACAACACTTGTCATAGGACTCCGCTGTGCGACGACCTGGAATAGAACCAACTGATCGTATTATGGACAGACAAATAGTCTGTCCTTTGCGACTGTGCCAAAGAAAAAATGACTCGATGGTGAGAACAATGCGAGAGGGAAGCGACGAGGAAACTGAGGGTAACCAACCTCATTTTGCTCCATTTTGCGGCGGATAATCCCTAGATCAATTGGCTCAGGTATGATCTTGTAATAGTCGGGATACTCTTCTTTAGATGGAAGCTCCAGGAAAACATCACGGGGGCGATGGCCATCCTCCTAGAAATGGAAAAGTAAAACAAAAGAACATACGTTCAGTCAGGTTACTACAATCGTCTATTAAAAAGATGCAACACACGAGTCAGTCACAATAAACTAGCATTGTAACTTGTTGGTTTTAAAAATTGTTCCCAGAATACGCAACTCAGTCCATTAATAACCACACCTAGTGCTGGCAATCATATCCGAAACTAACTAACCAACGATTCGTGTTTTTCTACTACGCATCCCAAAAGTAGTTAGCGGCAACAAAACTGAGGATATTGAGAATCAAGTGATGACGGCAGCCATACTTACCGCGACGTAATTGAAAACAGTGTTAAACAGATTGCGCAACCGTCTGACTTTCGCTTCCTCGGCGGTAAGCGGGCGTCTATAAGATCGCTTTAAAGGAGTACTCTGAAAGCCTGTGTGATGAGCCTCCACGCCCTGTGCTCCAGGTGACCTGTCAATCACACTAGTCGTCGAACCTGGCGACTGGATTCGTCTTGTGGGCTGAATAGACATGACAGAAAAATGAAGTTTGTAAATAATTTTGAAAGGAAACTGAGGTGAACGGAAGTGAACTGGACAAGCAATATACGAAGAGCTTACAGTAGTTTGGTAGTTTAGCATCTCTTGGAAGCGTGCGCGTGCAACCTGCTGCAGCGTACACGAGTCACGGTAGATTTGACTGTCTTCTACGTTATACTGTTGGGCGTTTTTGAAGACAGTATCCAAGTCATTGATGAAGGACTCTAAGGAAGGGTGTTCATTTTGCTGAAACATGAAGGCGATTAAAATCTGGAGGGGAGCGAACTGCAAGCATACCTTTAGTTTCTTCTTGATATCCACAAGGCTGAGTGGGTTGGCGATCTCTTTGTAATAGTCCGGATACATTCTGGGGTTGGAAAGGAGGTGGAAAAGAAACAGATCGTTGTGCGTTGGAAATTAGCAGCAACAACGATGAAAAACCGCTGGAATAAACGCTAGCTTTGTGTTATACGCATCACTGAGGACCTATGCACGTAAGATAAACGTTGAAGTGTGAGTAGAGGACAAATCGATTGAGTTTACCGTTTCAGAGTTCAGCCCAAAATTCGGCCGTCAAAGCACGCAAACTGAGTGCGATGATGGAAGATTATCCAAAGATTATTACAGTTTATTCATTTTTTGATCGGAATACCGGCAGACAATAGGTTTGTTTTGTTAACTTAGTAACTCCCCCCGAAAAAGCAAAGGTAAGTTTTTAGTTCCAGGAAAGGTTGATGAACAGTTGGCGAATTGAGAATGATCACAACGGCAACGCCCTTCACCATTTGGCTGGATTTACGAGTAAAAGCGGTCGCTGGCTCCAGTAGATACTCGTATCTTAAAGGAGTATCGCTCAGCGTGAATACATTATGAACCAACTACCCTGTGTCCTGAGAGAAGAGTTCATTATTATGTGGCTTCTGCTGATGAGGAAAAACCCATGACACAGACTTTTAGTGATAAATCACAGACATAGTTTTTCCGGCTGACCCCGCTGAATATGTGCACAATTTATCCGGTATACAACGTAGCTAAGCACAATTCAAAGTTGTCTTTTAGAATCAAAACCCACGCAAAATAAGAATAGTCAATCGGAGTTGGAAACTCAACTTGCTAATCTTATGTACAAACCTAGGATGACGACGTAAAACTGTGAGAGTTTAGGTCGACTCTGGGGACACGCCACCAACAGCAGAACCAATTAATGGTTCAATTATTAGCGAATACAGAGCAGCTTTCCGCACTTTGGAGGAAAATAAATCCACAGTGATTCCAGGACCTGGTACGGGGGTAAAATGATCAAGAACATAGCTGATTATGTGCGCAAGATTGAAATTCTCATAAGCATCAGCATCAACAGCTCAACACCAGTGTTCAACACTGATGTTTTCCTGCCGTACAACCATAATTTATTTGAGCCTATTGTGAAAAAACGAATAAAGTGGATGGGGACGGGACTTAGTGCTAGTCTACCGTGATCATTCCGAGGTGCCTGCACCTCGAGAAATTCACTTAGACACTGGGTAAAACCTGACAACGCCATTGGCATCGGTTAACAGCCAACCATGCACAGCTCACGAACACATCAACTTGGAAGAGTCGCACCGAGAGTACTCAGATTTTTCATAATCTTTTCTTGGACAAGGGTTATCGAAGACCTGAAGACGTCTCAGTTCCGCTGCTCATACAGGCTAGGTCTCGTAGCCATACAACAAAAAGCCAGTATTGTAGACTGATGCACACGTCTCCTGAAGTTCAGTGATATGCCTCTTTGTCGTAATAGGTGTCTCGAATTAGCGAACGCTACATCAGCCTACGGATTCATGTATTAACTCCTACGACTTTTAAGATAGCTGAAACCCTCCACAGTTTCGGCTGCTTTCCTTTGGATTAAGTGGCCTGTTCAATGACTGCATGTCCAGAAGCATGGTCTTATACTTTGTGAATGCATACCAAAGGATGAGGTAGCCTCGGATAGTTCATCCAAAAAACACCTGGGCTTTCTACTCTTCAAAGATGAGGATGATGTCGTCTGCATATTTCAGACAGACAAGTTCTTCGTGAGAACCCAGGGTTTTGAGGGCTTTCTAGCGTCAGCTTCTATCTCGTCGATCAAGAAACTGAATAGGAATGGAGAGAGTGAGCATGCCTGTCAGACACCACTTTGTGTACGGAAGATTTTAGAGCATTGTATACACTCACACTCGGAAGCCTGGAAATACAAAGGACACATTATATTGACAGACTTCCGGAGTGACTCCTTTTGAGAAAGTGTGGTAAGGAGAAAAGACTTGCCGAATGTACGTTGGAGACTCAGGAATCCCAAAATAGTGGATTGCATATACGTACGGTGTTGTTCTGGCATCTGACGGGGTGTAAGGACTTGGTCAAAACAATTCTTTCAAGCCAGAATCCTACTTGCTGCCTTCGAGTCAATGCTTTAGGGGCCACCATAAGGCGTCAAGTGGCCGAGACGTCCTTCTCTAATGATGGCCGAACTAGTTTCATCCTTGGTAGTTCCATTTACAGGCGGTTTCCTGGGCCCAGTTGCATGGATCAATCGAAGTAACTTTCTGGCATTCCCAGCAATCGTCGTCTCTTCCATTTCCTTATTCTTCAGTGTGCACCAGGTTTCAAGGTCGGCGCGCACTTCACCGTTCACTTGATGTCTAATAACTGGTCGGGTTGAATTATGTGCCGGAGCGGCGAAAACATTCCCCCGGGCTTCAAGCAGTGCCACTCTTTTGTCCGATATCCAGTGCTTGTGTGGAGCAAGCATTGACGTGTCGAAGCTCCTGGTATTGTGCACAAATGTCGCGATCTCATCACGTAAAACCTATAAAATCTGTCTGCTGAACTCTCAAAAGCTGTTCTACTGAATATGAAGCACTGAAGTTTTCTCGATTGATTAGGGTTTTTCCATAGTACACCCACTGCCCTCAAAAAGTGAAAGTAAAAGTGGAAACTATCGAAGTATCAAACTGACGTCAAACTGGCATTCGAAATGTTTGCCATACTGCTACAGGGCAGCCTCAGATGACCGAGAGTCTCACGTGAGACGAAGGCAGAGACATGTGTTCAAGAAGAGGCCGATCTGACCATCCATTCGCAACAAGGTGTATTTTCGGAACATGGCCACCAGCTCCAGTATCCAATCAGTGCTTACCTCACTTCGATGCAGCAATTTACTCAGTTAATAGGGAATGTCTCCGGGGCATCTTAAAATGTGACGGCGTGACAAATAAGCAGCTGAATTTCACCAAATCCCAAACTGGGAGGAGAAATCCCGCATTCGAGTGTGTGGGGGTAGAGAAAACGGTTTTTGACTGAGACTGCAGTGTTTGACAGGTTGTCCGATATCGCCTATGATTTTTAAATTCGAAAGACCAACAAGTCCCTTGTTCTCAATGATTTTACGAGCGGTATTTATAAACCCTGTAATAGGCGGAATTTGGCACCGATACCGCTTTACCGGGCGCTGTTACGTCCAACAGGCCTATCTCGCACGCGACTAACCAGAAGATCGAGCCGCTTGCCGGTGCGGCACCAAGGCGAGCTCTGATTGGCCGAGAGCCTGGACCCAACAACCAATCATGATCCAGTATCCGCCAGATACTGGTTGCCAACGTCACATCCAGAAGGCGTCAGAATTTCCAGAATGTTATATACGACGAGGCTGCACAAGTGTTTTTGATCTGTTTTTGGGCTTTATTAATCGTTATGCAACTTTGCTGGTTGTTTTGAGGGCAACGTTAGCTTGGAAGGTTCAGACCGAGAACTACGCTGAGAAAATATCGTTATAACACCCTGCCAGACGGGTTAAGAACTGACGATGTCATTGTCCTCAGCAAATACGGCTTGTCTCATACTGCCCGGTCACTGTAAGTCATTGGTTGGACTAGAAATAAGTATTGAAAAGGCAAAATTAACCACCACAAGAACTGACGCTTAATTTAGCCTGGTCTGTGACAACACAGCTCATAACCAAAGACCATCAGTTTCTTACATGGTCAAACGGGTGTACAAATACTTAGAACAAAACCGCTGGAGAGGCTCAGAAATAAGACTTCAAAAAGTGACCTTTCGATCTGTACTGTACACTCCTCAACCTAAACAAACCTAGCCTCTACGGCTTGATGACCATCGCAGACTCGAACTACATATTTCCCAGTGTTTACGGTGAATTCTAAAACCATGCTAGAACGACAGATTAACCGACAACAGTGCCAGAGAACATTGTTATAATGCATTTCAACTTGAACAGACCAGAAAGGGTCTCAGGAGATTGATTTTAGTGACGGAATCTGGTGGTAACTCGTCCAAAATCAAGAAGCCAGGACCCAGGGATCAGGTCTATTAGTACGAATTTGATAATCCGTCAGTAAACGTCCCACTCACATAAAAACAAACCACGTGAATTTATACACAACGGTTTGATCAGGAAAGACCTCAGTTCATGCATTGTCATTGTTAACATCCCGCTTGGGAATCCTCTCTTCGATGACAGCTAGTCGGGGTAAAGATCTTGACAGTTCACGAGTGACACGTTGCTAGCAGATTCAGACAACTACAAGATTAACTTACTTTTTGGACGGAAGTCGAAGAAACGGATTGCAGATCAACTGACCAGCATCGTTCCGAGCATCAAGAACGGCCTGCAAAACCTGTGCCTGACGCCAGCGGACAGTGCCCACTCGATACCGTGAAACTCCAGCTGAGTGTCCGACCATAGAAATTGATGGTATGTTTGGCGGCTGACTACTTGTGGAAGCAGCAATGACACTTCGAGTAGGAGACGGCGACAGCGGCGGGCTTCTCGATGGAGGAGGACTGCTAAGTGAATCTCTCGGTAAACTGGGGCTAGACAGACCAGACAGTTGTGGATTTTTCGGCGGTCGACCACGTTTGCGTTTACCTGGTGTTGAAGCGATGGATGAGCAACTCTGAGAGGTGTTCCCAGTGGCTCGTGTATCATCCTCGTCCTCGGCTGCCGAGCTGCTGGGTACTTCAGCCTCAGAATCCTCAGATTTGTCCATTTGGCTACTCTCATTTTTGATACTGGCCTCAGGGGGAAGAGAAGCGAACTCTTCGACGATATCGCGAGGATTATAGTTTAGTCGAGATGCTCGCCTATACAAGGAAACGGAGATAACCAAAGCCAGATAAGAATGTTAGAAGTGTGAAAGCATAATCAGAAAGTAAGCACGAACTGCACAGTAGCAACGTAGCTGACTTGTCGGTCAGACGACTGAAACCTAAAAGAATGCACACGACCAATCGTAAGAACAAATAAACGCCAAAGTGAACGAATAGCTTGTTTCAAATTCAGCAAGGGAATTCAATTTACTGTTTTCAGGTAAACAACAGACGTATAAAAGTTAACCATGAAGAACTTACTTTCCACGTTCCCGATTAGTTCGAACTGGAGGGTGTTCAGCTTCGCTTCTCTTGCCTTTCAATATTCGCATCAGCATAACGGCATCCTAAGTAAACAGTAAATAGAGAAATGAGCTTAGCCATCCAATGCGTGCAGGGCAAAATTCACTTTGTTTTTTGCGGCTGCTACTGCGAGGAAGTACCGCATTATAGAAGTCGTGCAAAAATTATCAGACCACTTCAGCGCTTTCTTCAACCTCTTCAAATATATTGTTCTTCAAAACTTTCGCGAACTATTTGGAGCATTAGATGCATTTTCTGGACGACTCCCGCGAGTGTGGGCTTTTTCCCCCTCTGGGCTCGAACCAAACCTCAATCTTTTAAGCAAATTTCAATTAAAAGCTCTCTCCAACGAGATCAGAAATTCATCAGCTCCGCGTTTATCAGTTTCGTCTGTTAAAAGTTCCAAAAAAAATTACCGATCAAACAATCGTATTACCTACTTTCATAAGATAACTTGTGTGGTGTGGCTATAAAACCTGGGCAAAACGCTTACGAGATGCACGGGCATGATGTACTTTTCAAACCACATTTGGGATTACTGGGTACCTGGTTGCGCTTGATACCGATACTGTGATAGGCTTAAGTGAGCCAGTTCTAGTTGGGAATTAGCTGCGAATATTCAAAACCAGATACGAAACACCAGAAGAACAGATATTTCGTACATTGGCTAGCAGCAGAACTCAGCTGATCTTCTGTTACAAGCGAATATCAACTAAGTGCTATTAACACAGAAAAACGGAATCATACTAGCACAGAAAGTACCTCATCATCGACAGCGTATACATTAAGTCAAGTTATTACTAGTCGATTAGGGTGTCTTCTGCAAGATTACCAAAGGAATGTGATGAAATAGTCCCATCATCTGGCTTCAAAACACACGAAACAATGTAAACTTGACAACTAAGTCAGGTCCTCCTACATTCAGAGTTCCAAGCCAGGAAGAGCTCTCAACCAGAAACCTAAAATAACCAGCTGGAAGAAATGCTCCAAATTTCAGTAAAAGGCGTAACTCAAAAGTTGGGCTTAGTTCTAACCAGCCATTGACTAAGTCGAAACAGAGGGACTACTGATGGATACTTAATCGATTAGGTGACTTGACAGTGTCTCTCATGGAGGATCTGATGAGTAAGGTGTTTACAGTAAAGACGTCATCAGATCCCAAAACGCTCAGGCATATGGGGCTTCTGTCCGGGAATGATGCAATCGAATGATGCAATGATGAGTCCCAACAAGAAAAGCCTCATGCGGTTGAGTTTTTCCGTTATAGACCAAATCCTCGAGGTAAGTCACGAATATCTGTAGATTTTTGTTAACTTTGTCCGAAATTTGTTCCCGTGTAGCCAGATGATCCTTCAAAGTAGGTCGAGGAATTCAAGCCAGAAAGTGATAGCAAATGAGGTAAGTCAACGAAGTCAATGACCTGATATACATTGGGATTTTTCTGATGGAGCCACTTGATAGAGAGAGGAAATTGTGATCGTCTGCATGGAAATACAGCGCGGTAGTTGCAGGCGCGTAATGTAATGACTTTTAATGACTTTTAATGTAGAACTACTCATATCCTTTTTCCGTTGACTGTTCCCAAGAACAGAACTAACGAACGATAAACACCACTTCACCAATAACGCCACATCAATTGGTGGCTTGACTTTCACAGTACTCACTGGCGACTATGTCTTGTATCGGATGAAATCGCACTCAGGACTCAATTGGGATTGGTGCAGTATTTAGAATGTCAGATCATAAGAGTAGAAAGGGTGGCCGGGTCGAATGGTACTATCCAAAGAGAAATACAGTATTCCCGCTGCGTAATCCAAGATGATACTACCTTGTTTGGTGGCAGTGGTGGTAGGCTAGCCAATGGGGGACGGCCGAAGTTAGCCGAACAGTCTGCATTGTGGTACGCATCAACAAAACATATAGTTCAGAAGCGACAGGTACGTGGAAACAAATTGACACACTAACTGAAACACTCACGCTCACTGGTGTGTCAAAAAGTTTTCCAAACCTGATACGATTTTGTACACACTGAACTGAATTCAGTCGGATTGAAGATGGTGATAATTCGAGTTAGTTGAGTTCCACAACAACGATCGTATCATACGGAGAACACCTACACCAACATGGTGGATTCACGATCCAACTGACTCAATTGCGGAGTACGAAAGCTTAGCTGTTTCACTCAGCAATACACGGCAGACTCCTAGCCACAATTAAGACCGAAATAGGTGCATCCGCCATTCAAGCTGCATTAAAGTTTCAGGTTGATAGACAACGCAAGATAACACTACATCACTACTGGGATCACCGCAACGCAATCACGTGATCCAACCTCAGGCTCGAAAGTATTGAGACACTGAGAGTTGTGAAACGAAACCTTGACCCTAACGATGATACTACTGGTTAGGACGATAATGGTGGCGATGTCGAATACCATCAACAAATCAGTACGAGTACGGAATCATACGGAAGGGGACATCAGTCGGACGAAAACGATGCTTACCTGGTAAACTAGTGACTTTGGTTCATTGAACGTCTTGGCATTTCGCGCCATGAGGGCGAAATCTTTCTCTAGTTCATCCATTATAGAGTAGCTGCCAGAGAGTATACGTTGTGCAATCATACGTAAGTCTATCGGTTCCTTGATAACTGCATAATAGACCGGATATATCTGATTTTGAGGAATAAAGAAACAAAAGGACCAAAAATGACGTAAGACAATCAGTTCTTTGTGAGAAACATCAACACTGAATATTAAAACAAGGACTCATGGGAGTCCCCACTACCAACAGGTGTAGATGGGCACCATTGTGGGATGAAATACTAGTAAAAACGGGAAATTGTACTTTGATATCTCCGGATATACGCCTTCTTGAGGGATTCTAGGGAAGCCGATGGCAGATTTTTGTCAATCTTTCAATGCAACTTAAACAGAATGGAGAAAACCACCGGGAAGACCTAGGTATTCCGTGAGGATGGGTTTAGTTAGTTTCAATCAGGAATCTTCAGTAGCCTGTCCTGAACTATATAAAACACCAATATATGGAAGAGGGAGTATACGTTAGCAGTTCAGCAGTCTTCACAACCCGTACAAGTCGGTCGGTTGTGAACTTTTAAGCTTCACAGCAGAAGTACAAACCAGCACAATTCACAAATGCCAACTAACCTCTTTCGAAGGAAGGTAGGTAAATGTTGGAGCCAGCGCTCTACCATCATCACCAGTATATTTCACAATTGAGGAGAATAACAGATCGTACGGACTGTCGAGCGATCCACTGAGGCTTTTCTGACTAGACGTTGTGAGATTTGTCATGCTGGCCTCTGAAGGAGCAATTCGCGAATCTTCTGAGGCTGTGACAGACGCAGATTCCAGCTAGAAAATAGAAACGCAAAGAAACCGGTGGTGTATCTGACACATGGAGTAAAGATATGTCATGATCAACTGCGTCCACGGGTTAGATATTCAGAAAATGGGAGTACGCCTTCGTATTCAATGTGTTCACGTTCGCACCCTCAGAAAACCATACTGGAGGCAATTGGTACCCACCATACACAGCTACACAGAGAAGCACCATTCAAGCAGAATCTCGAGATAGCTCAACGGTTAAGGTGCCAGCTACGTGACCGGAGGGTACGTGGTTTGTGTAACTCTGATGCTTCCTTCGAGCGAGATGGCAACCACGTACCAAAATATGTTACAGCTGAGCGATTAGTTATTGCTCAAACAAACCTCATTTAAGCATACGTGGACTGAACCGGGAAAGCAGAAAAGGGCATCGCAATCAATACTTTGAGAATATGTCCATAAAGTCCAAAACAAGTAAAGTGCGACAGTAGGAAGAGCTGTATCGTAAGGAACATGGGTCTTAAACGCCGATAGGATAAGTTAACTTTTCAGTACACTTTTAATGGACGGGACGGTTCTCTCTAAGGCGTCGTCCTAGTGTTAAGGTTTATACAGCTACGTCACGGAACAAACGAACGTTCGCCGTGTGTTTGCGCGATATATCGATTCTGCATACATATTACTCTCGTTCGAATGGTTCTCCTCTGTCTGCGCAAGATTATTCTGGTTAATCCAGACCAATAGAGGGAAGCAATAGATTGGAGGTTTTCCATAGACCAATCGATCGCTCAAAGATGACGCCGACAATGTTGAGAAATATGGGCAGCTCGGACGCGCTGTCTGACTGTTTGTCTGTTCGCCATACCAGGCGACTGGGCAGTCCAAACGCTCAAGCTAGGTTGACCAGCAACCAGAAATGACATTAGTCTGTTCATACGTGACAATTTTCTTGTCTGGCATGAGCTGGTGTAATAACGATGGAACGTTCTCCCTGAAATTCATGTCCAGGGGTTCCAATGCCGACATCACCAAACCTTGCAAACAGAAAAAAGAGAATTCAGAGCTTCTCCGCTTTTTGAGGACTAACCAGTCAGAACAAGAGGCAGATCGTTCAAACTACAACAATGCGTGTAAAGCTAACGAACATTGCCAAACGAATTTTTAGTAGAAAGGATTTCTAATCAGTTGGAGCAGGCAGTGATTGTTGGAAGGAAGCAAAGTCCTACATTCCGAAGCATGACTGAACTCAAACTCATGAATTTGTTACACCTGGTAGGAAAGAACGTCTTTTATAGGCCACAGCAGAAAAGCCAACCAGCTAATTTATCTCTACACTCGGGAAACAGAACAAAAGGATATTGGTGAGCTATCATCTACTTGTGTGCTTGTGCTTTCTTGCTTGCTTGCCATATCTCCTTCTGTTTACAAAACAATAATTATAATCACGCTGACTCAGAACTTTTTTTTACTTATTATACCATTGCGGGTGTTTGGTGGTTCGGCCCACGCTGTCGTGTTATGTAAAAACCCTATATCTACTCAAGCCTCATCCCTAGTTGACAGAAATCGTCAGATCTAACTGTGATAGTTGTTCTACATACAGATCAATCAATGCGGGTTCCATTTTCCACATATTCATCACATAAAAAACACTGCGCTCACCTCGTCATCATCCAGCTCTTCTCGTTTTCTCATCCGACCCCGACTGGCACGCCGAGCAACTATAAGGAGAATGTACAAAAGTTCGACGCACCTTTGCCTGCAAAAACATGGTTCATTTGACATGCTGAACAGTTGGTTAGAGACTCAGACGTCCGTAAGAGCAGACGAATGGACAAACTGGATCTTACAGTATCAGTTCTAACTCGCGTCGTTCATTTATTTATGGACTGGTATTGACCATGTGACGGTGCTTGGATTGACTACTAATGTCGTAGAGACTAAAACATACTGAACTACGGCTAGCCATAAGATGTGGCACAGACACCATCTGGAATTGACTTCTTAACAATGCAGGTCGCCGGCGCTCAAGAGATATCATTGAGTTCAAAGATCTGGTCATATTTATACGAGTTTCAAAACATTCTGGTGTGGTGTCTCACGGATAGAATCAAATCAAGCTGTGGTTAGCTCTCTTCAGATCACCATAAAGAGGCCATATGAGTCTAGCTTATTGGTAATGCGGTCATCTGGTTTACCTGAATTGGATACCGCCGATTGCAAATATTTAAATGCCCCTCATTTGGATCGGCGAATGACCCTTTTTACCAAGTCGGATATTCTGGGAGGTAAAGGCCCACAAACGTACTAGAAGTGACATCGCGCAGATGAAACTGATTACCGGATTATATCAGCAATGTGCGCCCTGGGGACCTCTCATAAGTGGTTTTGGCCGCCGGGTTACTTTGTGCATACACTAGGGATTTTACCTCCAAGCTTTACAATCAGTTTGGCAACTGAATGGCTATTTGGGCATGTTGATGGTTCTACATATACATAGCTTCGGGATTATAACCGGTCGCTGGGTCTTCAGAAGGGTGCACAGGCAAAACACAGGTATCATTACCTGGGTGGGGGCATCGGTGCAATTCAGTATGGTAAACGAATTCAGAAACAGATGTCAGTCTATTGAATTCGTATGGACAAATGTTGGTGAATGAACTTGTTTCACGATAGTTAACCCTCTTTAGCTTAGTACAGAGCAGTAGACTAATTCTGCCAAAACATTTGTGATTCCGCTGTCTTTATACTATTCGAAAAAAACTTAGCAACAACTGATGAGTGGAACAGTCTTTTACTTTCACTCCTCCAAGCCTAAGGTTTTCCAAGCCCTACCAGCCCAGGGTTATTCGTCAGATAAGGTTTTGCAGCCCTGACTACAGCGCATATACCATGAATGAACAGAGACTGATTATGATCGTGATAAAGAAGGAATAAAATGTCTACGGTTCCCTACTGTCTTCCAGACAAAGCAACGGTGTAACATCACCCGTTCCATTTTAGCCCATGTACTGGATATGGGACATCACGCGTAAACTGCGACGGCTTTTGCACCTATGGACAAAGTACCGGCAGACTTGCTGTAGTCCACCATAACGGAGACTCTGACGATTTCAGAAGCATAAGCATTCACCAGCCTCGCATTCAAAAGCGAGTTGTATGGGTAATAGGACCCGTGTGACCAGTTGGTCAAGTAACAGAATCACATGACTCATATTCTGTTACTTTCGAAACAACGGTAATGCAATCTTTGAGCAATCTGAGTGAGCTCCTCCTAAATCTTGCCTACTTTATCAGTTTCCATACATATATCCGAGTTTGACGGAGAGATATCAAAAAGTTAAACGGCACTCATTCTAAAAGAATAACTTACCGCGGCTACTGGCTGAACTGGTGCTGGACGCAGCACTGGCAGCTGCTAAGGCTTGCACTTTTTGACGCTCCCTATCAAACACTTCCTGAAGCTCTACCGCTTTCGCGAACTCCGTGGTGGAAGCAGGATAGAAGGCCTTGGTGTTTGCCACCAGGAGATATATATCAACAGCCATGTTGTCCACATTCTCATACTCTTCAGATTTGATTTTGGCCTGTATCCGAGCTAGGTCGATTGGTTCTTTGACCGCGTCATAGTATTCAGGATTGGATCTAGTGGTAAAAGAAAACCCACGATCCTATCAACACTGATGAGATGAGAGGTAGTGAATCACAAGGAAAAATTTTGTATCTACCATATCAGGCTTTGACAAGACAACTGCGTTGGTTGGACGAGAATATCCTACTAGAACGAAAAGCTATGGGGTGAGCGACTCGAGTGTTTTAACTATGCCAACAAACAGCATGCTAGGTTTTGTCTTTGAAGGGAAGAACAGGGAGGAGGGGAAGTGTGTTGAGTTAACACACGATTGCAGATGCATTTAAGTACAACAGTCAACATATTCCAGCCGAAAATCTGCCATAATTCCACAGAGCACAAACAGTACTGATTCGCTCACTGAGTTCAATTTTTTCCCGTAAAATATACAGGATGTAAGGTAGAGCATGGTCCAATGCAAAATCATTCAAGGGTGTATTCCATAGGAGTGCTTCTACAAAGATACATTTCGTCAAAACAGAGCGTCCATCGGGACTTAGTGTAAGAGGATAAATATAATTAGCTCTCCAGCAAGGTAGAGTTCCAAGCTTGCTTAGCCAATCTGGCTACTGGGGAACAGACAGGTTTTTTATCCAAATAATCATGGGAGCAAGTTTCACACCCATTTCAAATTCTGAGGTTGCGGACACCAGCCGGTGAGTGCGGAATTTTGTGAGCAACATTCTGGAATCATTAAATGAAGGTTCAAGTGTCTGACTCTCGTGCGTTCATTTGATGAGTCACAATGGTAACGAAAAATCCCATGTAGCTGGTCGTCTATGGGTCAGGCCAAGTCTTTGCAGTGATATTGCAAAATTGAGGAGCTCAAGATAGCTTGGTGGTTAAGGCACGAACTTACTGACCGGAAGGTCCATGGTTCGAACTCAACCATTCCAACTCGACTGCTCCTAGGCCTGGGCAACTTGGCGGTATCTCAGCCCTAGTCCTTCCTTCGGGTAGCATGGCAGCTAGACACCGGAACAGTGTTAGAGCTGAATGATTACTTATTATTTTATTACTTAAATAAATTTGACACCGAGAAAGATGAACATTCTGAAGAGGTATAGCCGTAAAACGAAAACGAATGACGGAGCTGGTTCCAATCACCCAGTAAAACTTTAGTATGGCCAATTCTCAGGCTGCAGGTCAGACATTTAGTCGAAGCTCACACCCGGAGTTCGAATATAACTGCTGTTCAGTGTACGATGAACCCGGTTCGAACACTTGTAGATCAAGCAAAGCCTCTGTTAGGAACGTGTTCGAGCTTTCGTTACAACAAGATGCCACAACGAACCTGCCGGGGAAAAATCAGAGGCTAGATCAAGAACTACATGCTAAACAGGGATTTAATAAGAATGGGCAGCTACATTAGACTAGAGTAAAACAATATGATTTGGAAGGTACCGGATTCCAAAAAATGAGAAAAACATACCGTTTTGTGGGTAGCCGCATGAACGTTTCCGACAGAGTTCCCTCTTCACTGCGGTATGCTCGAATGCCGTCAAATATTTCCTGGCAGAGTTCCAGCTGCATAATAGTGAACGGTCCGGTGGACAAAGGAGGAAGTGAAGGCGAAGTGGGGCGGGGGGAGGAGTAGAAAAGTAGAAACTCATGCTACATTATCGGACAGTGGTCGACCTCATAAAATATGAGCTGAATTGTTTCGACAAAACACTTAACTAATTGCTTTGAGTAAGGGAACCGAAGATAAGGTGCTGAGAGCTTAAGGGTGACAACCATTGAATGACAACCCATTCAACATCCCTCCTTGTCAACAGTTGGTATGCGCACTGGTTTCCACTTGATTTTATTCATGCAATGTGCGGAAAGTGCATCTAAGGTGGGGTGGCGAACCGTAAGCATTAATTTTTTGTAACAGTTTGTGTGAATTCGTTTTGAGGAGTTGACAAGACTCAATGCTCGCCTGTCTAATCAGGTGGATTAACTCTGAGATCTTGTTGATTAAGTCGAGCCTGAAGGGTCTAGCTATTAGGTGAAGTTCAATGCCTTAATAAAAAATACCTACGATTCAACTCAATTCAACCGTAAAGCAACAGTCCAAAAACAATTAAGGTCGCTGCTGCCTGTGGCATCAGTAGAAGCATACCACATCTCAGTCGGTCCACAATCACTTAAGGTGGCATAGTGCCACCCAGCGGTTCAGAATGAATGACTGCGAATTTCCCCAAATTATCAACATACCATCAGAAAGAATAATTGGTCTTTCTTCCCTCCATCCGAGAGGTCGTCATTCGAGGGGCCAGTTATCACGTAACTATAACGCGAGTCGCGTGGCTGGAGTATGAGCGACCCTAGGAAATGTCTCCGTGAGTTCATTGCAATGCTGATCAGTCACTGGTGGCCGAACAGTAGTCTTCTCGACTGCTAGTCAGGTGGCTGCGGGTTTGAATTTGTTTAAAGATTTGCTACGTGCACACTGCTGCCGATTCACAACAAGAATGAAACAACCACAGTGCTTCTCGGCTATTCAGCAGATTGGTATCACCTCGAATGAGACACCGCATACTGTTTGTCTCCGTATGACGACAGGGAGGCACTGTGTGTGTCGACAGAATGTGCACTTCAGAATTCATCAAATCCCCACACCTACATCGCGACACCCCTTCGGAATACGAACAGCAACGTCTAACCTGCAACGGCGATCACGCGACGGACCCATTATTGGCACGAATAATCGTAGGCTACTGATCCATTAGGTGCGTGTGTGGAAGCTTCAGACAGTGTCCAAGGAAGTCCGACAGAGAGAGCACTCGCTCGGTAGGCGAGAAGTCGCGAACTCATTCTGGCGTTTGCGGCTGGTTTTGTATTATTACACTGGACTTCTCCATTCAGCCAGCCTACTCATAAATTTTGACCATTCTGGTAGGCCGATAAACTTGAGAACATAAATCGAGCCAACGACGGGTCAGCTCACATTTGCTTGCGAAGCTTTCAGAGGAACTTATAAGATGAAACATAAAGGAACGTGAAAACCTAGAAGGCAAATTGGGGTCGCTCTCGGCGACGGTTCCTGTGGGGTGACACGGATTGCAAAGTGGGGTAGTGATAAGCAGAGTGAAATTGCCGGGGACGTGAATGCTTCTGCGAAAGTCATTGCACACACAGGAAAGAAATAGGTTTTAAACATACTTGTGACGCATTGGCTAAGCGGCGGCGTTTTCGGGTGGCGAGCATACTTGATGATTGTGAATCATCCCCGGAGAGGTCATTGTGCGGGTCAAGTGAATCATCACGATTCCCCCGCTTAGACATCTGAAAAAACGCAAACAGTTTTTCACCATGGTACACAAATGAGAAAATAGGAAAAGTCGAAGCAGAGTGAACAATTTATAATATACAATCTTATTAACTTCGTTGAAGTCGATGAGCAAAAGCGTCAACACGTAGGGGTTTCTCAGGTGAAAGACGAGAAACATAAGCCATTGGAATAGGCATAGCATCTTCCACAAAATAAGCGACGCTCATTGAACGAGTTGTGTGTCCAAAAAATACCTCGATGCTCCCAGAGTCTGCATCAGGGCAATAGATACCGGCAATACCAGCAAACTTGTGTTCTTCGTTCGCGAGTAACCGAGAGTCTATAAAGTCTGTTGTTATTACTGACTGCAGAGTTTCTGGGGTAGGGGCGGGGGAGGGTTCTAGCAGACGTTCGGCTGCCTTCTGTGCCAACTGTGTCCGAATGAGCTGCTCTCCAGTACCTGATGTGACGACAGCTACTTTGCCGAGTTGGCTTTCTTCAGCCCAGCAACCACAGCCATAAATGCTAGCCTGACCAATTCGTCCTTCTTGCTTTAATGCTATCCCACCACTGGAGATTGCCGCTGCTACGCTTCCTCCCTTGTCTATGCAGACAGCGCCAACAGTGTCTAGTGGAGAAGTGCAAAGTTTCTTCGGTGGGGGTTCAGTGGGCTTTGATTCAACTTCTGACAACCAGCGTCGATACTTTCTCCATTCTGTGCGGGATCTATGGGAAACAAGATTGTATGGTTCGACCAGTGCAGGTTTTTTTAATGCAGCCCACTGGACCGCTCCGCTTCCAGACAGCAAAGTTGGTTGAACACGTCCCAATCTCGTTACCGAGTTTCTCAACTGCTCCTTTAATAATAAATGCGATAGTAAAATTGGATTCCGGATACCGGATACAGCACCCACGGCAGAAAACCGCATGGTTCTTCCGCACATTATACCAGAATCACACTCTACCAATCCGTTCAGCGTTAAATTGCTACCGTAACCAGCGTTAGTCAGATCACTGTTTTCTAGATACTGCACTGCTGCGGCAACGGCGTCTACAGCATTACTACCCTTCACGAGTAAACTGCTGGCAATTTTGCAAGCCTCTGAACACAAGGAGTTGTAGAGTTGTTCTTTCGATCTGGCATGGTATCCCGCTCCGGCATGAACGGCAACGCATATTCTCTTTTCCATTAAATCAGTGCATACAGGAAACGATTGGTCGGAATGGGTAAAAACTACCTGAAAGGTGGACCAAACGGTAGATTAACAACTGAAATAAAACGGATGTTCTACGGCGAAATATATCGATGCATTACTGCGACAGTTTACGTGAGTTACTCGGTACAGATACTACCGAGTGAGTTAGTCAGTCAATCAGTCAATCAATCAATCAACAGCTCAGCTGTAACACCCTTTGGTGCCACATAAATGAAGAGGGAGGACTGATGACCGGTTGCCCAAAACTAGACAGGGGCGTTCAAGATTCCCGAGTGAGATTCGAACCGCGGACCATCCGATCATCGCGCCTAAGCCACTGAGCTATATCGAGCTCAGGAGCAGTAGTGCAGAAGGTATTATTGCTGTCTAGCCACTACATTCCGAAGCGAAAGACAGTCAACTTTGGTACTCGGATTAATCGCGTGAGGCTCGGTCAGCTTGCGTTCATTAAACTGCCGCATCATATACCAGCAAGGTATCCGTCTAGAACGAGGATTCTTGGCCTTCAAAAAGTCCAATTACCCGAAGAGTGGCACAAGACTACAGTCCCGTTTGACCTGGCCCGAGGACCTAATGTTCCTCCTGAAACACTACTCTACATGGATATACTGCGTCCCGAAATGTCACTAAGGGCCCTATGCCTATTAATTGGTAAAACTCAAAAATGACGTATTAAGATGCCCTTAGTTCGGTTACCAGATAAGTTGGTTTCAGCTACGGCAGTTTCTTTCATGATGGGAAGAGTTGGGGACAAAAACATATCGCGAAAACAGACTGGGCAATTCAAAGGCAGATATCCCGGATCTGGAACAAAAGTGTCGCTACTTGGGCGGCGAGGATAGCAAGTTTCAAGGCAACAGATACGAACACGGCGCGGTACGTGAGAAGCGGATGCGTATTACGGATTAAGAAGAGTGGTTACAATGTTAACATGTGGAAACATTCCCACATCAATTCAGAGAGCTTGGATTAGAGTGAGATATTGAGATGAAGGACTATGCTGATCTCCAGAGCAAGCTAGCTTCTGGTTGAATAATTTTTGCTATTATCGCTGTTGTAAGTAACTGCTGTCCCCGCTCCAGTACCTAAGTGTCGGAGAAGGACTCACCAAAAAGGAGCACAGCTTTATTGCGAACAAGCGAATGTAAAAATTAGAAGGAGCACCGCGGTAACTAAAGCGCTGAACTGATTGCTTAAGCGTCCAGTCGGAAGCTGGCTTTTCTGGTCCAGATACTTGACGACTTTCCTACTGCAATTTTAGTGGGGCTTGAGGGTGTTAGTAGGTTTGGGACATTTCTATCGCAGTTGAACCTGGACCGTCTCTGTAGGATGAGAACTCGAGTACCTGCAGAGTGAATGTATCTATGAAGGTCAGAAAAGTAATTAGCTTGCGCAATAACTGTTGAAAGGTTCTGCAGGGACTATAGTAAAGCCCATATAACTCGGGGAGAGCACCATCAGAAGCCTGAACTTTGCACCGTAGTAGTAGAGTTTCTATTCTGTTTGTGTAAAGCCAGCTCTACTTTCCTCCAGCTTAAGCCTCTGAGACTGATGTGAATTTAGCCAATCGATGGTTTACTATTCTGAAACCTGGTGACTGTAAGCTGAAGACAATATCTATCTTTGACCGCCAATAGCATGTGTACTATGGAATATCGGATTAGTAATGCTGAAATGAAACGCATGGCACCAAATCAGCTGCTTGTCTAATTGGTGAGTTGACTCAACCGCACGAACTACGTTCTCTCTTACTGCTCCGTATGCTAGGTGACCGATCACATCACCATTACCTGTTTAGTAAAACAGGTTCCCACTGGTATGTCACAAGATGGGTACTGTGTATCCCCGAGGAGGCATGAAAGGCGAGATAGGGGCGAGATGGGGGCGAGATAGCTCAGCGGTTAGAGCGCGAGCGTACTGACCGGAAGGTCCGTGGTTCGAACCCTGCCTCTGCCTCTCGACTTCCCCTGTCTAGGCTTGGGCAACCTGGCAGTATCCCAGCCCTCGTGCTTCCCTCGGGTGGCATGGCAGCTAGGCACCGGAAGGGTGTTACAGCTGAACAGTTTTTTTTAGTTTTTTTTCTTAGCCTCACTGATGAATGTCCTCTGCAAGTGTGAGGATCAGATAGTCACCACATTAATAATCGAAGATACACACCAACAAAGCGATGTCGATAACTAGAGGCGATGTTGTGTCTGTTCTTGTGTTCCTAATCCATAACCCGCTACTCCTCTGTTTTTCTCTACATTTGTTTTCTGTGCCCCTCTATCCTATAGCATCCGTTGCTGCCAGCGGCGGCTACCTGAACGTCGTACACACATACAGGGTTGAGGGTACTTAAACTTAACTGTCCAATGGTTTTTTATGTAAGGCATGACCCTTACATGCCACATAGTAGGTATACGAATGAATATGCACATGCGACATTACTGTGCAACCAAGCTTCCATTTTACGTGACCTGATTGAGAAAACAGCCTGACTGTGGCATCCATTCTGTGCATAGTTGCTGCGCAACCCAGAAGGGCAAGAGTAGAAATGCTGGCAGGCTGTTGAAGTATAGACGGAGGTAACCCAAAGCCAGCGTTAGGTCCCAACCACTGGCCTTCTGGTCAGTAGCTTCGCCCCTAATCCCTGAGATGTCTCCGGGCCTGCTGCTGTCTTTGATGAAGATGATGATGATGAGATGTCTCCGGCACATCTGATTTACATAGAGCTCTCCAACTGCTAACATAGTCAGTTCACTTTACTGATAAAGCTTCGAACACTTGAAAATATGACTGTTGTTACCCAACGCCGGTGAAGGTAGGATCATGACTTGTCAAGTCTACTTGAAAACTTTCAAGTTAAATCAGTTTAACTGTTCACGAGCCTGTTTAATGGGCACGTGATCGCCACGTGCACTTACTCCGCCTCTAGGTAATGACAATTGCATTTTACCTTTCAAGAGGCTGGGTAGGTGTGATGAGACGAGAAACACTATTCAAATAGCTTTTGGCCTGGCAGTTTCCATCAGGTTAAGAGAGTAGACGAAGTTTTCTTTATTCTGACGAATTTTCGAGCGGCAACGGATTTAAAAAACATAAAAGATTATCTGTGTGAAAATAATCACATTTACATAAGTAAACCCTTTATTCCATCCGGCTCATATCGAAACCACACTTACGAGTTCCCGCAAATGATGTCGAGAAAACTGTCTGGCCAAATACGGAACTGTGGAGCTTTCGCAGGTACATGTTCTTGCATGCAAGTATGTCAGTGCGCCTCAACGGGCGTTCGGAAATATAATTTTGTATTTGAAAGCAATGTTATTCACGGCCGATCGTACCGAATTTTTGTACACGATGTGATGTTCGTCGAGTAGAGCCTATGTGTACCATGTGTATTGATTACCCAAGACCCCAACACCCAAAAATTTCTTCTAGCGTCTTGGTTTGTTTACGAGTATGCTGTTCAGTTTGGCAAGATCTCCACATTCGACAGAACCTGAATATTCCACCAAAAGAGCATTTTTAAGAGCAACACTTTTTTAAGAGCAAGTGAACTCTCGATTCATTCTCACGATATTGGGTGGAAGATGGCTCAGCGGTTAGAGCGCGAATTTACTGACCGGAAGGTCCGTGGTTCGAATCCGACCTCTGCCACTCGCCTTCCCCTGTCTATGCTTCGGCGGTCTGGCAGTATCCCATCCCTCCTGCTTTTTCCGGGTGTCATGGCAGCTAGACACCGAAAGGGTGTTACAGCTGGACGACATATTCACGATATTTGCTATTATTGCCAGAGTTCTGATTCAGAAGTCCCAACCGTAACAAAGTTATTCGGAACATACATTAGACATTAACTATAATAATATAATCGTTCAGCTGTAGCACCCTTTCGGTGCCTAGCTGCCATGCCACCCGAAGGAAGCACGAGGGCTGGGATACTGTCAGGTTGCCCAAGCCTAGACAGGGGAAGTCGAGAGGCAGAGGCAGGGTTCGAACCACGGACCTTCCGGTCAGTATGCTCGCGCTCTAACCGCTGAGCTATCTCGCCCTCATTAGACATTAACTTTCTATCAACACATCGTAAAGGTCACTTGAACAGAAGGATCTCACATAAATCCCCGCATCGGAATACTGTCAGCAGCTAGAATGTCCGCAGAAACGATCCTTACTGGAGTGTTCATTCCAAGTAGCTTTGCGTTGCTACACAGCGTGGAATCAGTTGTCAATGCCTTAATGCTCAAGCTGACACTGACGTATTGGTTGCAGCTGATGATTACCCCTTCTGCGGATTTTATCGTCATCCGCGTTTTGAATGCATAACTGGCAAGTCGCCTCAATTCAGAAGCCCCCTTAAAACGCTGGCTGCAATTGTGTCACAAACAGTTCAACGAACAATCATTATTCATCATCATTGACAGCGAAACCGGACAAGAGCACTGGGGGTTCACTGCCGTACAGTGATCTCGATTTATCTGAAGAAATCCGATCATGGATTAGGGAGGGGGACCCAGGAGTAGCTTGCCATAAACATTCGGGGTACTCACACCTCCAGTACTCAGCCTGGCAATCTGGATAGCAACTAACAGTATGAACGCCATTCGCATTGGTTAGACGCCATATCGTTCAGTGTCTCCAGCCAAGCACAGGGATGGCCAAATGGACCCCATCCGGGAAGACAAACAGCACCCAAACTTTTCGTTACGTCCTTCATCCCCTTCGGTCATGTCAAACTCTGTACACCTGTACGTTTCCGCTACTCCGAATTAGACAAGAAAAGTCGTGCTCTCCGCAGGCAATAACTCGGAATACGCATGACATGGCATAACCAACTTATCATGCAATGCTAGATGAATTCTCTGAGTGAGGTGCCTTTTTTTACTTACTTTGAGACCTAGTGAGTGTTGTATAGTTGCTCTGTTTTTCAAACGTTTCATCGTTTATTGCTAAATCACCTTTTTCCGTTTCAGCTCTCAGTGTCAAAGTTTTGGATGAATAAAGCCTAGCTTCTGGGCCTTCAGTCTTTTCCATTCTCATTCTAATTGTCTCTGCACTCCATCTCTCGTCGAACACAACACTGACATATGCGTACTCAGGGTCACACTCCAGGAGCTCAACTTCTTCGACTACGGGTTCATACTTCGAAGATCGTGTATTTCGTCGCATCAGAACTGGTCCTGGGGAAAGCAACCACTGCGGCAACGATGTACCGACTGCGAATTTTCGATTGTGATGAAACATTCGCTCGTGTGGAGTGGCATTGGTAGCGGTGCACAACAAAGAGCGAATCGAATGGAGGGCGTCTTGTAAAACTGCTTCCCAATGACTGATTTGAAGGCCTTTTGATCGTAATGAAAGCATAACAGCCTTCCACAAAGTTCCATTTAATCGTTCTACCTGACCGTTCCCCCTTGGGTTATATGAGGTGGTCCGACTAGTGGCAACGCCTTTTTCATGAAGAAATCGCTTGATCTCATCCGAAATGAATGATGAACCGCGACCCGAATGCACGAAACTGGGCAGACCAAATGTAGCGAAGAGCTGCACAAGGCATGATATCACCGTAGACGAACTTATATCTGGACAAGCATAAGCGAACGGAAAACGGGAATATTCGTCTACGATCGTCAGTAGATATTTGTTTCGAGTCGACGAAGGCAGTGGTCCCTTGAAGTCAATGCTTAAACGTTCGAAGGTTTGTGTGGCTTTAATGAGTGTACCACCAGATGGCTTGAAGAAACGTGGTTTTAATTCCGCACACACACGACACTGCTTAATGACGAGTCGGATGTCCTCTAGAGAGAATGGGAGGTTCTTGGCACGAACGAAATGCATCATGCGTGTTGCTCCAGGATGACACAGAGTTTCGTGTAAGCGTTTTAGATCTAGCTGAGATGAAGTGTTTGCACAGACGCTCCGAGAGAGCGTGTCAGCAGCTTTGTTTTCTGTGCCTGGTCTGTAGGTTACATCAAAAGAAAAAGGCGATAACTCCATCCGCCATCGTTGGATTTTGTCATTTTTTATTTTTCCTTTTTGTTGTGTTGAATACATGAACGCAACGGACCGCTGATCCGTTACAATCTTGAAATGGGTTCCGAGTAGGTAATGCCTCCATTTGCGCACTGCTTCGACAATTGCGCACGCTTCTTTCTCAATAGCAGAATGATGTTTTTCGCTGACCGACAATGTACGTGAGAAGAATGCGACTGGTCTGCCATCTTGATTGAGTGTAGCGGAAATCGCAACATCAGATGCATCCGTTTCGAGTACCAAAGGTATTCTCGGATCAATAGTGACCACGGCTGCATCCACTAACTCTTTTTTGAGACCTTCGAATGCTTTCATAACAGATTCAGGGACAGGAAAGGTTGTATTGTGAGTGATTGGGTAGATTTTATCAGAGAAACGGCTTATCCAACGAGAATAGTAAGCGAACAAGCCAACCACTCGTTGCTGAGACTTCATGTCCTTCGGAACGGGCAATTCTTGCAAGACCCTGAAGCGTTCAGGGTCCGGTTTGATGATGCCTTCAGAAATTTCATAACCAAGGAGTCTGAGTTTAGTGGTGGAAATTGTGCTTTTATCATGATTTAACTGAAGGCCGTACTTTTGTGCCACGGTGAGAAAACACTGGAGGTTTCGGTCGTGTTCTGCTTGGTCCTTCCCACAAATGGTGACATTATCCACATACGCATATGTCCCGGTAAGTTTTTCGGCGCGTACTATGTCATCCATTACCCTCTGAAAACATGCTACTCCATTCGTTACCCCGAAGGGTATTCGACGGAACTGATAAAGATTGTTGCAGGCCTCAAAAGCTGTATAGATTCTGTCACTTTCCTTAATGGGTATTTGATAATAAGCACTTTCAAGATCAAGCGTGCTGAAAATACGATATTGGGCTATTTTACTACTCATATCTTCAAGTCTGGGGAGCGGATAAGCGTCGAGTTGCGTAAATCGGTTTATGGTTTGACTATAGTCAACCACCATTCGCTTCTTCTGTCGTTCATTCGTCGTGACGAGCACTTGCGCTCTCCATGGGGACTTCGAGGGTTCAATGATTTTTTGGTCAAGTAAACGCTTTACTTCAGAGGCAATGAAGGCCTGGTCGTCTGCAGAATGTCGTCTGGACTTTATGGCGATGGGCTTACACCTTGGATCGATATGCTCAAACAAAGTGAGAGGTTCGATTTTGGCAGCAATTAGACCACAGAGCGAGAAAGAAGGTTTATCACCGTTGAATGAGATTTCTAGGGATTTGTGAAGTTTAAGAAAATCATGTCCTAGCAGAATATCCGCACAGAGGTCACGTAATACTGAAAACTTGAAAGAGGGGTATTTGTATTGTTTGTGTTGCAACGTTAAATGTTGTATAGTTGCTCTGTTTTTCAAACGTTTCATCGTTTATTGCTAAATCACCTTTTTCCGTTTCAGCTCTCAGTGTCAAAATTTTGGATGAATAAAGCCTAGCTTCTGGGCCTTCAGTCTTTTCCATTCTCATTCTGATTGTCTCTGCACTCCATCTCTCGTCGAACACAACAGTGAGATGCGTTTTCGGCATTTGGTGCGAATCGGCGAAGGCAGCTCTGGGGTCCGTGAGTTGAGTTCATCTGCCACGATATTGCTAGAGCTAATGCGCAACTTCCGAGATACACATAACGTTCAAAAACTTCCAGTGTACGCTGTGAATTCTCAGAGGTATGTTCAAAGACGTCCGGCAGCATAACTTCACACTTTATGTGCGCGAGCACATGCCGAAAGATCGGATGGCCCTGACTGACTCTTCTAATATTGCTTGTGCCTCCTGCTTTTCTTAAAAAAGGTAGGCAACGTCATCTGCATATTCCGAGTCGATAAGGTTATCGCTTGGAGACCTTCCAGGTTCCACCTTATTAATGACGAGATTAAACAAAAATGGAAAGTGGACATCCATGTCGGACACCACGGTTTGAAGAACTCCTCATACATTCTCGCACCAACAGACATGTGAATATAAATAGCGCACGATATTTGCGGACTTCTGGGACGCATACTGTTGCGCAGGCGTATTGAAAAGAACGAGTCGGTCGACAAATTCGAACGCACTCCTGAATCCGAGGGATACCGATATTGTAGGGTGCCTCTACGCGTCGTTCGCCTTTCCTGGCCGGAACCGTGCTTGCTGTTCCCGAGGCCCGTCTTCACGCGCCTTAATAAGACGTACAATAAACGACGCAAAGGCATCATCATCATCACCGACAGCATGACATCAGTGTTCAACGCCGATGCTCCGCTGCCGTAAAACCATGATTTATTTGAAAGCCCTATTGTGAAAAAAATAAAGGTGGACGGTGCCAGCTTGCTACAATCATTCCGAAGTGCCTACACCTCCAGACATTCAAGCAATCTAGACAGAAATGAAAGGGGGCTAAAAAGTTATTCACATGTAGCCTCCTTTCGGTGCCTAGCTGCCATGCCGACGGAAGGAGGCACGAGGGTTGGGATACTGCCAGGTTGCCCAAGCCTAGAGAGCAGTCGAAAAGCTGAAGTTGGGTTTGAACCACGAACCTTTTGGTCCATAAGCTAGCACCTTAACTACTGAGCTATTTCGAACAGAGTCTAGGTCAGATGGGTGTCAAGCTTATTCCTCTGTGATTGCCACACTCACAGCGAGCGCCACTGTAGCACCACTGTAGACTCATCCCAGTTGGCGAGATGGTCTCTCTTGTCCAGATAGAGGTCAGTAAGACAAGCACCGACTAAAGATTCCATCCTTATCTTTAAACAGCGAATGGGTGTTCGTCAGAACCCGAAGCTTGGCGACGCCAGAGAGACTTATTTCCGAAGCCGTGGGGTTTCAATTTATTTGTCCGGAGCTGTATTGCTGGTCGGGGATCCAGCTGAGCAGCCGTGAGCGACCAGTTGAGTTGGTGTTGAAAGTGTTTGGCCTAATTATTCGCACGCTGTTCTGTATTATAGACAGGCGGACAGGAATTGTTTCGCTCACCAGGGACTTTTCTGTGCCTGTTGGGCATGTCAGCTGGAACAGTTTACGCATATTCCTAGTTTGTCACTTCCTCCTCCTTCTGGACCAGGGGAGCTCCCCGATACGCACAGTTCTTCTTCACAGTTCGCAGAGTGGTATCGTCCTCTCGATCACGCGAACTGTATCCGAGCTTTGAACAATTTCCGAGTTCTGGTGGAGATGCAACACTTAGGACTAGTTGGTTGCACTAAAACACAATCGGAGTGCTCAACATATCGCAGGGGTGGGAATAGTAGTTTCCGGTAACACTCAATATCAGAAGCCCTGTTGTCCGAAAGAGACTTCAGGAGTAGTTCTGGTGAGGCTTGTTTCACATCAGGGTTTGAGAGCTCCTCAATGACCGGGCGATATTTTACGCTCCCCGAAAAGCACAGTGGAAATCAGCATGGGTCAAGCGCGTGGTCCGAGTCTACAAGGTTGCTCCAGAAAAAGGGACAATCAATAATCGACCCAGGCACTTATAGCTAACGGGGATGTGGTCGTTGTTGGTTAGCTCGAATGTGGGGAGAACACCATGTAGCCAATCAGCTTTGGTTTTGAAAGTTAGTACTGCGCAGAAAAAGACTGTGGTCTGCACATGACTGGAGTAGGTGGCTGCCGTTATCCGCGCGTCTGGATTAAGCCTTAGATTCTCAAATCAGAGAGACAGTACACATCAATAGAAGGCGGAGTCAACGTACCTGTAAATGCACTCTGCTCTCTAGTATGTTTCAAAACATGCATGCAGAAGGTCACCAGATGAGTCCAAAGACGGGGCTCTAAGTGATTACAAAGTGTCTACGGCCGTGATAGCCGAGCTGAGTGGAGAGTTTGCAGATAATGGCAATGGGATGCGAACGGCACCGACCGTTATTAGGGATGAGCCCACGGAGGTGTCACGGGTTACAGAGGGAGAGAGAAACGAGCAAGTGATAGAGAAAGGATGAAGTCGGTAGTGGTATGTTTTCACTTGCTCCACCGGTTATATGCAGTGGTGGCAAACCAAGGACGATGTTGCGTGGAGTAACTAGAAGTTTTATGATTCACAGTTCCAAGAAGGCTGATGTACTGAAAATGCACCGGAGGCCCAACAGGGAGGACGATGAGGGGCCTCACGTAAAGCCTACGGCTCAAAAATCTGACAGCAAGGCAATGGCAGTCGGTGTGAGACCCTCAAAGCAATCTACATCTATAAGGATCTCCAGCCCACAGGAATCAAAGAACAGGAGATCATGTGTAGTATACAGTGTTTCCCAGTTTGATTGCTTTATATGTAAGTATTGGTGATGTACAACCTTGCTTACTGGGCTTCGGCTCATGAGCTTTCTTTCTGTTTTCCATCCACAGAGATTGTCGTGCACACCTGCCTCCGGAGAATCACTGTCCCCTGGTGCTTCCATAGCGTGCATACTACATATTTGGCGACCACGCCAGGATGGTTACCACACACTTGTGGACCTACCACAAAGACCCTGGCTCTACACATGTGCATACAGGCCTCAGAGCTAACACGTTACTCAATCACACACAGCGGACGGAGCCCCAGACACAGCAACTTCAGCACACGCTCACCAGCCTCACGCACCACACCACTAGCACCGGCCGGTTCACGTAGGCCATGGTACACCGGGGACGGTGTTCTTCAAAAGGGGGGCCTGTGTAGTATACGGTGTTTCCCAGTTTGATTGCTTTATATGTAAGTATTGGTGATGTACAACCTTGCTTACTGGGCTTCGGCTCATGAGCTTTCTTTCTGTTTTCCATCCACAGAACACCTGCCTTCGGAGAATCACTGTCCCCTGGTGCTTCCATAGCATGCATACTACAATGTCATTAAAAACTCCACGGGCTGACCAATCTAGTACAAGAGGATTTCTGAGTGTCACATGTACTTCCCCATTATACGGAGTTCTACGACCAAGCCGCCTTACCTCCTGCAGATAGAATCCGCAACGGCCAATACATGTAACTCGCACGTGATTGGTCAGAATCACGGATTGCCCTAAAGGCTTTAGGCGTTCGCCCAAGTTTCCAGGGTCGGTTTGGTTCTTGTCGTTCAGCGGCTGTCGTTCACCTGAAAGGCGCTAGAGGAAGAGGGTGTAGCGCGAGGCAGTAAGCTTTCCAGTGCGAGGCAGTAAGCTTGCCAGCGCGGGGACTCGCATAAAAAGCGTTTAATAGAGCTTTGAACTGGGTTCTAGATGGAGCGTGTACAACCGTCGGAAGAAGGATATTCCACGCAGCAGCTACCCTAAATGAGGAAATTTTTTGCCTAATTTTGCGCTCTGA
This sequence comes from Clonorchis sinensis, assembly GCA_003604175.2. NCBI lineage: Eukaryota > Metazoa > Platyhelminthes > Trematoda > Opisthorchiida > Opisthorchiidae > Clonorchis > Clonorchis sinensis. The sequence goes on from CM030369.1 coordinate 78,297,695, forward strand.
GCTTGAAATTTTCCTTAGCATGTGCCAGCCGTGTGTTTGCTGGGTCGACGGTAAAAAAAACCGTTGGTCAAACCTTGTTCAAACAGGGCATACGCAAGAATTAGGTCTTCTTGGAGGCGACGACACTCCAGGCGAAAGAGGCCAGGCACCGCGAGACGCGTTTCATAGTCCAGGTTTTCAAGGCAGTGATCTGATGGACCGTTTTAGAGTGCTTTCCATCACGTTGCATAGTAAGCTATTTGGTTAACAGGCCTGTAGCTGCCGGATGATAGTCGGTCACCAGTTTTGTAGATTCGCGTGACAATCGCTTCCTTCCAAGTAGAGGGAAGGTTGCCTTCAAGAAGCGACTGACGAAACACTAGTTAGAAATGTTTTGCCGGTGTGAGCGACGTTTCCTTCAGGACCCTTTGACGGACCAAGTCTGCCCCCAACGAGTAGAACTGGTTGAGCTTTTGCAATTGTTGACGAATGTCCTCCTCAGTGAAGGCCAAATAGGTTAGAGGCTTTTACGCTTTTACATGATTGGATATGGCGAGAACGCTGGGGCTCAGTATAGACCTGCAGACCTCAGATAACACTATTGGGTTCATGGGTTCCGCGTTCCTGTACCTCAAGGAGTATGTGGTTGGCTTATTTCTGCGGCAATGCCTCATGTGTTTAAACAACACATTTCTGTTTTTTCGGATAGGGTCCAGCTTTTTGGGTCGGCCCAGAATTGTGTCGATCTTATTTTTTCTCGGGGAGACTTTCAAGGACTGTTGCCTAAGGACGTGAGTACCACATCTTGGGGTGAAAGATTCGAGAATTTTCGGAGAGCTGCGGGAGATTCTTTCAGTTACTTCCTCCGGATTCCTGGCATGGTTTGCTTATCGAAGTATCCCTGTGAGGTTCCAGTGTGCGGTCAAATAGATGCATCAAAACACCTTGGACTGTTTCTTGTTGTAGCAAAAAAAGAGCCTCGTTTTTCAGGCGACTGCCCCCTAAAGTCGGCGAGCGGCTGTTCGATTTGGCGATGTTTGTCTGCTGATTTGACCACGGTTGCACCTGTTTTGTACCTCTACAACATGGATGGTACATCCATTTAGGAAGACATACTTTAACCATGGTGGCGTTATGCAGCACGAAGAAGATTTCCTTTCTTTTGCAAGATGATGGCTGATACAGAGTTATACATATGCTCACCCTTGAGGAGCCTTTTGGAACAACGGTGCCCGCTGGAGTTGCCTAAAACCCCCCATTGCTCGTGGGGCAAAGTAACAAAGATGTTGCTCGAAGGTTGTAAAAGAAAAAAATCCCTGTTCACATAGTTTGGAACCGTGCGCTCAAGATTGAACACACATCTCAATGAATACCGAGTCCGGCCACTGGCAGCAGCCTTCATCTATGCCTGGAAGTGTACATCAGCAACAAAGGAGCACGAAGGTGCTTTTAGATCTAACACTTCGAAAAACGAATAGCCTAAGGAACGACAGAGAGCACTGGCGGACAGCAAGTGAACAAGCACTAGAGGAGGCCTTGAATACTGCATGCAACCATGCCCTGCTGGAGCTGATCCAATGGACCGGACTATGGTGAGCGAGTGGCAACCAAACTAGCCCCGAGAAAAATGAGGCCCAAACGCTGTGATGAGTGGCATAACTGGGCCCCATCGACTCTGCTTTGGGAAAGATCATATGAACCTGAATGGAAATTAGTACGGCAGTCAAGTGTGCAGTTTCACTGCTCCAAAGAAGCAGCCCGCTTGGTCCAAACAGCTTGCGCCTTCCAGTGTGTATAGAAGGTATCGTGACACCTGGGGCTAACCTGGCGAGTTTACTCAGATACATAGAGAACGCACCTCGGCAAGGTTTCCCATATTCAAATTAGTGTTTTATAACCGCTGGAATGGAACTGAGACAACCAGTCTTCTCGAAGTATTACAAGACAGAGTATACAACTAGCGGGAAAATCATTCAGGTTGAAAATCCATTTGAGCCTCATCAAAGCAAACTCCTTCTTACACCGTATTGAAACTAAGGGCTTACGTGAATTCGCTCATTCACCACACACCTGGCTGATAAATGTTGACAACATATTTATGATCAGATCAGCCGCACAACGACAAACTTTTCCAAACTGCTTGAACAAACAATGCAGCAGTACACGATTCACGACTGAAACTGAGAACGAGCGGAGGACCATCTGTTTCCTGGACTGCAACTTCTCAGATGTCAAGCAAGGATCTCCAAAATGACGCATCACAATCTGTACGACAACAAATGGAAGCACATTTTAGTTGTAGTGCACACAAAATCACACGTACACACACACACACACGCACGCTCACTCAATCTGACTGCCAACTGACCGCAGGGATGCACCAATTCGAGGACAGGGTAGTGGACCCAAATGTCGCCACATTTGACTGGTATTCAATTGATTATGGAAATCCTTAAGAAAGGTCGCCGACGGCGAAACGTCGGATTACAACAACCGATTCCACCACGCTGTGTTTTGACCTCATAATTAGAAAGTTCTTTGGTTTTAGGCTACTTTTTGGGGAACGGAATATTTTCTTTTTACGTCGCCGCCTACATGGAAAGTAAAATTGCGAGAGCTGTTGCGGATAATGTTTTCGAAAAGTGTGACCCATCGTTGGGCTCGCTTTATCGGTGTGAACAACGGCGGTTGACCTGTTCTAAGACGTGGAGCGCCATCCAGATGGTCCTGGCTTGGTCACAACAATGGACAGAACTCTATCAGTTGTTTTCTGTCGTGCACAAGAGACAGCAAAGGGCGACCCTAGACAGCCACGTACTCTCCTTCGACACTGTTGTCAAGTTTACGTGAAACGACGCGATCGGCCAAAAGTAATGGCCATATCTAAACTATACGTAATCTGGAGGAGTGGTACGCTGGATCCTTCCTTCCTTGATCATGGTTCGGGGCGGACGATAATGTCGGGATTAATTTCAGAAATCTACGTTTCATATTTGACCTGCTTCTTAACCAATCCGAAAACATTCGCCTATATAAAAAACGGTGCCTGATCCATTCCTCAACCATGAACGTCATGCATTTGTGGACCCGTTTCATTCAAAGTATCTGATACTCCTCGAGGTTAACACAAGAGTCCGTGCAAGTCCCGGGATGGTTGTGAAGCTTGACAGCAATCCATTGTTTTCCTTGATCTTACAGTGAGGCAGCTGACTGCAGCGCCTGCTGTTTTTGAAGAGACCATAAAGACAAAAGCCGTTGAGCCCCTCAATGTTCTTCAGTCCTTATTGAATGACTCGAGGTTCTTTATTGCTCGCTGGGATCGTTAATCTTGCTGCCGGTGGCTCTTGAAGGGGTGTACACCTTCAGCATACAGCCATAGCCGTGGCCCCAGCAAACAGAAAATCACACCTACGCCACCTACCTAGTGAGGAACTTATTAGCTGTACCATTTGAATTTTTCTCGCACGTTCAATCATAGGCGCATTATCATCCAACGATAAAAAGAACCACTTAGATTGCACACAAAGCCAGTGGATTCCTTGATGTTAAAGACGGTCGCAGTTGGAAGAACCTCTTTGCTATCGGGGGCTCTAACCGTTTTCTCACAGCCTATTCTGCGTTTGACGTCTGCGTTGTAACCTCACGGCTTTCTTGTTCAATGTTCCATTTGATCCAGCTTGAATTGCCTTGGCTTCTCCCACATCAGAGTCGCAGCTTTATCGGCATCAGGTTGTAGACGGATCGGCCGAAAGCGGCAAGCTTCTGCATTGTCTGAATAGGGATATCACATCCGTATGAAATGAACAGCTCGTCGGCTTAGTAATGCGCGCGACCGCTTCCCCGTTGCTAGAATGGAACAGCAAATGTGACGATTTAAAGCACATGTAGGTCGAATTGCGTCCGCACGGGTAGTGTGCATCTTTTTGGCACTGAGCTTGATGACAGCAAAAGCTTTATTTTATTAGCTAGCTCGGATACCATTTTCTTCTGCTCGAGTGTGTTAGTTCATTTCAGATCAATGTCCACTTTTTTCACTTAATTTAAAGATGATGTAGACAGGGAGTTGATCTCAAGGTTGATTCGTCAGCACTATTGGTCTTTAGAAGTTGGATAATTTACGAGACTTCTAGTAAACCCAGCACTCACCTTCTGCAGGTTTTCATCGCATCGAGTTTACCTATCATGTTTAGCACAAATGTAATCTCAGTGGCCTTACTCGTCTTCTTTAGCCTTTCTTGTGTGGGTTAACCTTGAGTAACGACGGTCCAGCTAGCGTAGCCTGTGAGGCTGTGGCCTGACCACCGCGGTAAGGTTATAGGAAAGGTTGAGCCTTTACTGAAGGTCATGATCACGCTCAATACTGGCCAATTTGGCACAGCAGCTTTTTGTAGTCGACGACCACCAGTGATGCACCCGAGTTGAGCTGTCTAGCCAGAAGCATTTCCGAGCTGGTTGTGATATGTCTATCTGTAATAGCGGATATTCTATGGAATATCTACTCCCCAAAACAGTGCGCGTGCAGATCATATGCTTATCGGAACCATTATTCCAGTTTGGACAACCTCGCTTTAGGATTGTTCCCCACGTACCGCAAATGGAACCTGACTGTACCAGTATACAAGCAATGCACTACTCATAAGATTGCTGGAAATTCTTCGACAGCCCACGACCGGTTTCGCCTTTCTTGGAGCTCATCAAATAGGCGCAGTCCACGAATTTCCGTCAACCTTATGTTCTACTTGACTGTACCTGTTTACACACGTTTGTCGTATGATCTTATGTGTGCTTGTCTCTGTCTCCTTGTAACAGGTGCACCTGAAGAGTCCCAGAGAAGAAACAGTGGCCCGATTGTAATCTCTCTAAGTGACCTTGAGCTATTGCTTTACCTGTACTTGACTTGTGCCTGGTGTTTCGGTTTTTGTGCACGCACGTGGTTGCACCGCTCCGGTCTTCTATCCTGCATCACTCATTTTGTGCGAATGTGGCTCTGTGTGCGTTGTGGTTCCAATAATATCAATTTCCATATCTGCACATTTCAGAACCGGGGTGTGCCGTCACAACATTTTCGCGAACGTCGGATACCGCTGAATTCCTGCAATCCCACGCCACATCCAAATTTTGCGCTTCTAAATCTTGGTACAACATGTGAAGGAGTACTTCATCTCATAAGTATGGTTGCAAGATCTCAGAACAGTGGACGTGCAGTTTTGGAAATAAAGTGGTTACTCAACAGAAGTACGCGGTGGATTAGAAATTTGGATAAACAAACAGCCTAGCCTACACACAGTACTGGCACTGGGAGACAGGCGCAGGCTTGATCACATTTGTTTATCCTCATTAAAGCCCCCCGTTTTTAAAAGGTCCGTAAAAGTGGGACACAAGGCAGTATATTGCAATGAGTGATCACCATTTTAAGACGTGTTCGTTGCCTTTAGTTAGTCACGAAGCCAATCAATATGAACCTAAAAACAATCACGTTCGTAAGGTTGTGGAGTTTGCGACACTGAAGGTATCAGTCAGAACGACAGTAATCTGAATTTTGACAAACCTGCTGCAGGGCTTAAGGAAAGAAAAAGCTTAGAGAATGCAACATATTAACCGGGTGAAATGTAAAATGGGCGGGTAAATGGCAACCAGTCCAGCATTCAGAGCAGTTCGTTGCAGGATTTGTGTATTGTGTCCACTATGTAAGGTGCCTGGAGGCCACAAACTAAGAAGTGAAATTATTATGCGACCCGAAAATCGGATATACATGCTCGCCTCTAACTTGCAGTTGAGGGGACGCTAGTGGTTTTCTCCTGAAAGTCTGATCACAAGATACGGGAAGCACACCATCTCCTGAAACAAAACGATGCAAATACACAAACCGTGCCCATCAGTTTTATACGGCCGTAATCACAGTTAGATTGCAGTTTGTCCTCACAAATCAGCCTTTCATTACTTCGAAACACTTTTCAAATGGAACCCCTGAGGCTATTGGATCGAAGGGGTATACTCTGCTAGCCGAGTATCCAATCGTTTAAAATATCCCTCCATGCTCTTGTCAGAATACAGGATCTTTGATTTTCCACTCTGCCAACTGACCGACAAACCTGACCTAAGTCTGGGCGTCATGCGTCCCCGCTGCCCACATGTTTGCACGAAATTTGAAAGTTCCAGTTCCTTTTAGCGCCTTCATACTGTGTTAACAGATGCTATCGCAGTCTATCGACAGGACATTAAACAACTCGTAACTGCGGTTGGAATGTTATGTCCTAACAGGCAAGTTACCAGTGCTAACTCATGACACGTTTAGTACCAGCGTTCAAACGTATAGAAACCGCCGGAATCAGGCAATCTGCTGACGCCTGGCGAAATGGGTATGACTAAGTTTACTATAATTTTTCATTACAACGAAAATGCGGTTAAGAAGAGAACCAGAGGCTTTTTGGTTAATCGATGAGTGGGTTAACCTTCTTCTGACGGTTGTCCACGCTCCATCTGGCACGCATTTCAAAGCATAATTAGGCGCTTTTTGATGCAAATCCCGGCACTGGCAAGCTTACTGCTCCGAGCTGAGAGTTTAAGGAGCAGTACAATACCATTTTTTTGCTTGTGCCTTTAAGGTGAACGGCAGCCGCTGAACAACAAGAGTCAAACCGACCCTGGAAACTTGGGCGAAAGCCTCGATCCTGTGTATCGATCCGTGAATCCGTGACTCCGTTAACTGTCACAACATTTTTCATACTTTTTAAAGGATTTTTTCCAGAACTTCAGAAAAATTCTCCATGTGCACATCAATCTAGCTTCTGACAGATTGTAGTTTCCGCCACTACACATGGTTGCAAGAAATTTCAAGATTAATTCAAACACGGAGACTGTCGAATTCAATACACTATTACTATGCCGGAATGCCATATGGTGCTGCACATTCGTGATTCCACGATACTTTTGGCTGATTTTACCGCCTTGAGCGATATCCAACTTGCGTAGTTGCACTGCCAGATATTGGTTACTGAAGCCGGCCTTAGAAAAATTGTAGTCACTGTTCAATTCGCCTTAGTTTTATTTTTCATGGTTACTTCAGAGTAAGAAATGTTAACGGACATTTAAAAGTTTCATCAAAGAGGAAACTTTGTTTAGGTTTCGTCTGTCCCGAAATCGGTGATATTTTTGTCGCTAGCTCTATCGCCCAGGCGTACTGGGAGCATCTGCAGTGAAGTTGCATAGTCTTTCACTGTATCCTAGAGCTATTTCTTTGTTTAAGGTGTAATTGTATATGTCTTTGTCTTATCCAAGTAGGCACATGGACTTTCTCTTGCTCTATATTTCTTTAACACATTCGTCCTCAGTTGATGGCTGTACGCTTTGTCAAATATTCTACACGGTGTTTCAAACTTCGGTTGCGTTCTGCAGCCTCACTGAATTCTAATCACACTATAATTTCTAAGGATGTCCGCCTCTTGTCTCACTGCGTTTTCAGGTTGAATGACCCCGCACGGACTGTCTCTCCATTTGGTGCAGACAGCTGAATAACTAATTCTTTCATCGTGACACTGGCCGGGCTTTCATCTTTCGGATTCACTTTTAACATTGCGTACTTTAAGTCCTCTATCCACTGAACTCATCGCTTCTCAAGCAACCTTTCTTGTCGCCTAACAGAAGGCATGCAAGATCTCACTCGTCGCACTACGTTCACAGAGGTCCACAAACGTTATGTAACTCTTGTCGAAGACCGTTTCTCACCGCATAATTTGATTTGGGTTGAAGTTTTGTGGTGCATATAGCCACTGTTGCTCATGCGCACAGTTTTTCTGCTTGTCGCACGCTCAACGCTTTGTAATTCACTTCTTCTATGCTTGTCTGCTAAGATATTTTCTACCCGGTGTTAAAGAATTGTTGGGCTACCAAGCCAAACGTTTGGCTGCAAAGAAGTATATCCTGGAAGAATGTTCGCTTTGGTCTCAGGGTCAGAATTGTAATGTGCGAATAGTGCAGTGTTTGACTGAGGTCATTACAACAGGCAGCATTTTAATGTTGTATACCATTCGCACGATTCCCCCTGCATCCTGGTGTCCAACGCAACCTGGAGCCTTTTGCTATGCATATAATTGTGCGTGCTTCTCTGTTTACTTTATTAAAACTTCATGTTTTCATTGCATTATGCAGGAAAAATAAGCCTTTTTTGGATTTCCGGCCTCGAAATCTTCCGACACTATCCTGGGCGTGCGGATTGAAGACTGCGTCAGCTATCTAAAGTCGTGATGCCCCCATTCAAACTGTTGAAATGGTGCAGTGTAGAGAAAAAAGTATACAAATGTTCCATTTCATTGTATATTTGAACAGAGTCAGTGAAATCAGAGGCTGCATATCTCATCCGAATCACTCATCTGCAAATGTGTGTGCTTACCTGGTGCCATGCAAAAGACCTCGCGTTGTTTGAACTATGTTGCCGGCTAGTTTTTAGAATTAATTAGTTTGCTCGTGGTTTATATATAAACGAAAAAAATCCAGCTTGAGAAACGTGCACGACAGAGTACTCAAGGCGTCCATGGGGATTCAGAAGGTTCCTGAAGGGATTGGTTTTGAAACGACACAGAAATGACTGTTGTGTCCCCACTGTGCAAATAGGTATAAAGTGACCGGTTGTGGGAAAGAAATCTGACTGCAGCTAGCCACAGCGTGACCGTGTATATCCAAAGATTGGGTCGACTGACACTTTCCGTGTACTTTACTTGGCGCACCGGGTAACCGGAAGACTGGATGCATTGGTCGGGCGGAGAGGAGCTAATTTACTTAAGCATGCGGTGTTGTCAGTGTACAGGTTATCGATGTGGGGATCTAGTGGAGAGATTTGATGGAATCAACTATGAATTTTTGAGTTCCTTCATATTTTCTAATTTTTTTCTGTGCTTCTGTTGCGAAGGTGACGGAATGAAGCTGTAGAATCCCTCAGTCGGTAGGTAGCCAAATTCGCAGTCGTAAAGGAGGAAAGTTGTCAGAAAATGTGAGGCCAGTAGTAAGGGAATATTTAGCATCCTAATCTAGCTACTGAAAAACGTCAAGTAGTGTCAAGCTAAGTGAATGTCATATCGAAAGCAGCGGCTTTTCCATGAATACGAACCAACAATGACGTATTTAGACAAAGACTAAAAGCACTCTGCTTAAGTATAATGAAGATCTAAAACTGCATATATCTATCGGACTGGAGTGGCTGCAAACGTCAAACATTTTCGGACCTATGCGGGACAATAAGCGTTAAACCCCTGTAAACTATGCAGCTTATAGTAGAAAATGCACATTTCTCGCACCCGTCCAAACATATCCATGACGTTGTGCTGTTTTCATTTAAGACTGACCTATTAAATTTCCGATTCGTCTTCAGAAACAAATACATCGTAAGACCCAACGTACATATTAGAAAGATCCCGTAGACATTTGCGTTTTTTAACATGAAAATAGACTGGCATCAAATGATCAGCATGAGTTACTCAAGGTTTCCATAAGGCTGCGAAACAAGAAGTTCACTACTCCCTTGATACTGGGTGGAGGTGTCGTATAGTAACCTAAATTTGAGTGTTACGCAGGAAAACTGCATTTACACTGTTAGGTTGAGTGAATAATCATCGACTAAAATTGTGCATGTTGTTGCGCTCATCATAAACAGTTAATTTGCGTAGCCTTCTCTAGCAGGTTTCTTCACAAGTTGGTGCACATATTTCGGTAACTTTGACTCGGGATGGCTTTACTTAGCCAGCATAGCATGCAGCATACACATTCTTTTTTGTTTCCCTGTTTACAATGGCACTTTGATGCTTGAGACGTGAAACATCTTGTGAGATTTTGGTTGGAGAATGTTGGAAAACCTACGAAGGTATGTGCTATTTTCAGTAATATGTAGTGGCCCACTTGACTGCATTGAGCAGTGCTTGACATTTTCTGCACGTTATGTTGTCACAGCAATTAATCCACCATAGGGTGCTATTACTTTCTTCTATGGCCAAAGAAAGCTCCCTTCGGAAGCAACATATAGGCAATAAGTGTTACGCGCACGCTACTCTGCTTTCTGATCAATATCTGTAATATGGCCTTCTGTTAAACAAAATTATCGTTCAGTTAATCTCTGTGATAAATACACGGCCGTGCAAAAAAGGGTACATTTTACGGAAGTCCAGTAATGGTACTCCTGAAGGTGATTTCACTGCTTCGAAGACGAGGTAGAATCGTTGTTGATTATAACTTGACCATATGATAATTCCCTCATTCATCTGCTTACTCCACCCAGGTACTTTTGATCTTCAGTTGTTTTGCTTATCCGTACCCGCCACTCATCTTGCCGCATAGGCCATCCCGTCAAATACGTGTGTTTGGCATGTGTGAATGTGAGCAGCTGACCTACTTACTCATGCGCGTTCGTATCCCGTTTGCTGGCCTTGACTTGTTTTCCCATGAGTTCCGTGTGATCGCACGACCAATGAGAATCACGAGACTATCGTCGGCGGGGTCGACCGCAACCCACACTACTGAGCCATCATTACGCTGACCGTTGTTTAGAGTGCGGACATTGACAGTGCACTCTAGTTTATGTATTGAGCTTTGTTCCCTCACTTAAGTAAACCGGCCATGCTGAAGAAAATCCCTGTAATATACACGAAGTCCAGCTCAGAGATTTCCAAATCTCTTGTGTTTATATATTAAGCGCAATTTCGAGGTTGTCTTGGCTCCCAGAGACGGTGCTATTACTCAACTACATGATGCAACATACCTTACATTTCAAATGAATGTGGATCGACCTTACGTGGTCAGCAGGCGTCAACCAAAACGCCTGATGTACATAAATGCCCCGGTTTCTAAACGACACTTTACTTGATTGTCATTTATGGAAAAATGCTTGAGTTTGTGAGTTTTGTGCAAATTTTGGGAAGATATTGGAGACTAGGTAAACTAAGGAGAAGGGTGAAAAAATAGTCTACTTGTTGCGTTCCAAGCTTTTGCAAATTTACGCATCTTCGGTATATGAAATGCTGTTATACGGAACGGCATTTCTGCCTCTCGGAAAGAATTGCCCATGTCCGTTGGGAATTTTTCTCACTTACTCAAAAAAAAATAGTTGGACCATTCATCGAATAATACGGACGCCATTTATAATTTGGTCACACAGTGAACGGTCTAACTGCCTGTATTTGAACCACTCTCGTTAGGAGAGCCCTTTTGTCTTGTTTAGTCCACACTATGGACAGAAAGCACTGAGATTGATTTGCGCTCTAATTAGACTCGTCAGAAATATACCTATTTCGCCGTGCGGGAACTTAAAACCCGGCCACATAATATGCAATGCTAGCGTGTTACTAGTTACCCTTCAGCTTCAGTTGGACACATTTAGGCTATCAAACCTTACCAGGGAAACGTGCTTATGATTACTTGACGCCTTAAAGAAAGGCTGTAATTGTGTTGATCGAGTGAACTTTCTGTCAGAACTTCTCGTTTTGGCATCTCAACGGACACTTGAAACTAGTTGGATGAGTTATCAGTGGTTGCGGGATTGGTGGAATTTCCGTTCAAAGACGTGATTATTTAGGCTTATCCAAACTACATTGGCAGAGTGGTGTTAATACTTTTATCGCACATTTCATCTATCCAGGTTTCGAGTCCAGATGGAATAGAGAGTATACAATGGCAGTGAGCTGAAAGTACCAAGAAATTTGACTTGAATACTTCCCTCTTTAGTGTGGATTAGGCAAAATAATTATACAACAGGACAGGATAAAGTCTGTTTAATCGCGTGGTTTAAAGGAAATTTCAACATAATCTGCAGGTACCTGCAACTGATTGAGGTTTCTGTTTTATCCATACTAACAACTTTATTGGAGTCTGAGAAACCATAATGAAGTTGCCATATTGAAGATCTAGCTTAAAATACAATATTGATAAGTGACTCTTGATCAGTAAGCAGTGAACAAATGTTGAAAAATAAGTGGACCAGAGGGAGGAATAATTCACATGAGTGGATCTCCTAATTAAGAGTTTGGCACTTAGGATTCAGCTCAGTACATGGACACGTGTGAATGTTTCCTGTCCTCTTAGGTTGCGATTTAATCAGGCGCTTGGGGCCGGCAGATGGCAGGTTTGGATATTCGTACAGATTCGTGAGATACGCAATCCTGGTTATCCCCAGTGAGGATCAAACAGTATCACACTGCTTCTCGGTTATCCGATATAGGTTAACGTCACTTATATAAAGAAATTTCGACGGAAGATCCTAGTACTGTCAACAAACTATTGAATGTAAGCCAGCTAAACTGCTTATTTTGGAAGAACACCAGAAACTGACAGTTAAGTACACCATTTTGTAACTTTTTGTTCTCTCGGTTGGATCCACTAACAAAGTCCTACAGTACAAACATGGCTAAACCATCTACGATGTAGCACAGACCAGAGTGAGAGACTAGTAATTGCCTGGTTGTTGATGTCGTGAAACGTAGTATCTCATTTAATGTGGTAGGTCTTAGCATATTGGGGTGCACCTGATAGGTGGACGTATTCCATCTACCAGAAACATGGAGCTAAGCGTTACATAGGAATTTTTCGAAGGGGTAGTTTGTAGATCATGATATCTAGACCACTTACAACATACATGTGGTCGACGAAATTGCGATTAGTTACTATGGCCTCGTTCGAATTAATAAGAATGAATGTGTGGACAAAGGCGGTTTGGAAATGAAACAACCTGATGTTAAGTCGCTTGTCCAATGGTCTTGTTCAAGTGGGAAAACTGAGTCAATCGGATGGTCTCTAGCAGCTGTTGTATTTTCAGCCTAGACAGGGTTACCCGAAAACTGCAAGCGGAAAATCTCTTTATGTAAACGGTCAGTTGAATGTCCTCAAACTGCTCTGTCCGCAAGGATAGGCTTTAACTTCCTGGATGTGACTTATGTTGAATTTACTAAATTGAAAAAGCTACGATCCGGGGGTTTTGAAGATCGTTTTCTGCAAATTCAAACACCGAGGAGAGAAAAAGAAAACAGTTCTCCAGCTAAAACATGAGATGATTTGATCAATCGACCGTCAGTAGGATCCTAGAAGTCCACAAAAATCGAGTTATGAGTTTTTCTCTCGTGAAGACACTTGTCCACAGCAAGATCTCAAAAATGGGAGAGGAGCCATGATGAAAATGACACGCAAACACTAATTAGAATTAATTTGATTCCCCGGAGGGTCTGACGGGACTTTATTGTGGTAAACAGGAAGTGTTAGAAAGCACTTTTGAGAAAATAATGACAGAAAATCTCCAGGTTTTCCCAGCGACTTAAAACGGAGTTCCATTTTGAGCATACAGCTTTCGGAATCCAAGTTTCATTCTTATCGGAAACGATTGAATGAGAAGGTCAATTAATAGCACATCTGACTACATGCACCAGAGTAAACCCTTGGTAAATCCGTATAGTGTGACTTCTAAATACCAAAAAGACTATGGTGAAGTTACGTTGAATATAGGTTTGATAAATGGTGTTATTTGAGTCCGAAGTGCACGTAACGTAAACCCCAAACATACGTTTGTCCATCCTCATTCTCTGAAGTCGAAGTAAGGCTGCATCAATAAGGTGGTGTATATATGTACATGTATCGTTCGAGCAGATTCTTAAACCTTACGCAGACTTAGTTGGCGCGACCACGACGGAAAGTATTTGCGCTTGACCTGAAGTTCAAACTTCCGCCAAAGTTTGAAAGAATAGGGTACAAGTGTGGTTTCTATATTTTGTGATCATATAGAAATCCTCTTACGGAAATCCACAAATGACGCTGCTTGGCCCCGTAATAAATTAGTTAGCTGCCACGGTTGTGCGAGGAAGCCTTTCAAAAGTTGTGCATTGAAATGGAAGAGAAGCAAGATATTTCCTTTTCTGCAACCTGGCAAAGGATAGGGAAGGTCAGTATTAGCATATACGAGCACAGAAAGATGAGTGGTGTTCTTTCAGATGCCTGGCAGTCTAAACTTGGAAGTAACCAAATCGTAGAATAGCGAGTAACCAGATAAGTGGAAAATTTCCAATTTCACGGTCATCTCACACAGCCGGAATGTCGAGATCTGAACCTCGAGCGAACTATAAACACCGTCATGCCCGTCGCTCCCAAAATACACAAAGAAGGTATTCACTCAGACCTTAATATGCATAAACGATTCAGCCTAGCCCAAAGTTGCATACTAGCTGGTGAAAATTTTGATGCAAAACTTCATTTAAATTTATAAATGATTTTTCTGAACTGGCAGATAGTATGGGTGATATCATGGCGAACTTGTACGAATTATGTTTTGGGATCGATTCATCAGCTTTTGGCGTATCCATCCATGCGATAGTTTATTTGTTACGTGGCTTTATTGAGAGTAAACACCCATCGAGTAAAATAAACCCTCTTTTACGTTACAATCGATTTTACAGTCGAATTTGAGAGAACATCACGCAAAACAATTTGATTTTGTTACTACTGATAGCTATTCATGTCAAACATTAACGGATACGGCTGACTGTGCGGAAGACTGTTGATAAGATTTCAAGATGTTCCTTCAATAACTAATTTTTAGTGGCATTTGTGTTGTTACGAAAACGAAATAACTACAGTTGCTTCCAGCAACCCCAAACCTCTCGTATCTCTGTGGATGTGACTTAAACAGATTTTTTTGTTATACTTAGTTGCAAACGCATAGACGGTTCCTTTTCACAGCTCATTTGCTGCGAGAATTCAGGAAGTTGTCTGTTTACATTCCGATAGCTCATGAGATCCTATCCTACAAACAAAAGAGACTTTGTAGCTGGCCTCAGTTACAGCGTGAGAAGAATTTTTTCCAGGGAACACCAACAAATGTTTATCTGATGCATCCTACTGAGGTTCACAGTATAGTCAGATCCAAAGCCAACTTAACTCTTTTGGACAATACGAATGTATTCTTCACTCTTCCAGTTCAAAATCAATCAAGTGAATGACGACTTCCTTAATTAAGTCGGCTTTACAGTGCCTTAGCAGGTTTCATATCAAGCGCCAGCGGATTTCCTCTTTAGAAACTCAAAAGTAGACTGTCTGGTATTTCCGCTTCTTATTCGATTTCTCATTGGAAGTTCTCCATCTGCTACGGAGATCCTTATATCTGCAGGACTGAGAGAGGTATCAAGGAACGTGTGTTAGAACATATCTCGGACGTTATCAGGACAGCCAACATGAGGTACGAGGACAGCACAGCAGTATTGATAGCTATTACTTGCTGGACAACACCTTGAGTATCCAGAAATAGAGGGGATGTTAACTTTTGCGCTATACATCTTTTACCAATACCATTACTTTAGCGATTTACACAGTTTGGAACAGAATATCATTGTTGTACGTATCTGTCTTTCCTTCGACCTCTCGCAGGAAGCTACCCACCCTTAACCACCTCGCCTCACATTCCAACTTCTTTGTATTTTGCAAACAACTTGGAGTGCAACATTGCACTAACATATCCTGAAGAGTATCAAGTGCGTGTGTGTAACTCATTATCAAATCGGTTGTGACATTACACCGACCGTTGAAAGACCATGAATGGGGGTTCGCAAGTGAGCCAAGTTCTCGACTGATGCGGAAAATTGAGCATTGCTCAGTCTGTCACACCTAAGTCATTTCTGGTGAGTTATCGTGTTCGGTTAATCAAATGGGGCGAGATGGTCCAAGTGATTGGAGCGTGAATTTACTGACCGAAAGGTCCGTGGTTCGAACCCCACCTCTGCCCCTCGACTTTCCCTGTCTAGGCTTGGGAAACCTGACAGTATCCCAGTCCTCGTGTTTCCTTCTGGAGGTATGGCAATTAGGCACCGAAAGGGTGCTACAGCTGAACAATTTTTTTACAGCATGGTTGCTCGGAGCTAATGGACATTTTGGCACACAAGGCAAGTTTATGATATTACCTCACGATTCGGCAACCCAGGTTACGTTTGCGCCTGGGAGACGCAGATCTTGGTAGCATACTAGAGTGCGCTGGTTGCTATAGTGTGTGGGAACATTCTCCAACGTTTTTGAAAATTCACACGTATGTCTCTGTGCTAGAGATGTTACTTTTTGCAGAGTTGGATAATCAGTATCACACAGACTTTGTGGAGATCTATATGAACATTTAATTGCGGGTTAACTATAAGTAGGGTCTATGGCTTATTGAATATTATCACTAGTCCGGAACCAAGTTTTCTTTTAGTGCACAACAGACACCATCGAGCATGTTGAGGCCAGTGCGTTTTAATGGCACAATCCTGCCCACTATTCGCCTTTCCTCATAAACTTCCTCGTTTCTTAACATAATTTGCACAAAGTAGCTTAGAGTAAACAGAAGCATACTGCATCAACGCAGCAGTTTTTGGTTGTTTTGTACATTACACTGATCCAGTGGATATTCCGTGATTTTATTTTTCTTTAAATCTCTGTGAGGACAATGCTTTACGTTCAGCCTTGAACGAGGACTACTGATCTCCAAAGTAACACACGGACCATATGTACTCGAAAACCACCTGGCTATCGATGAATCTACCTAAGTCGCACAGCAAAATACCACAGATGTCCAGATTCGCACAGTTCTGCAGAGATTCCAGTGAGTTCAAAAGCTATGGCGTGAATCAGTCATTGCTGTTTGTGCTGGCTATGAACAGTATTTCATTTTTTGGTTATCTGACCAGCTCCCTCGCCATCTTTATACACGTAATCATTGGTCATTTCGGATAAACCGGTAAATTAACCTGGTTCTAACGCGGCTGTGATGTTTCAGGGGTCTGTGCGCATTAATTTAGAAGTTTCATTATGTCGGTCTTTATGGTAACGCAAAGTTAACCGAGTTAGAATTTAATGACTGGGAAGGGTCTTCATTAATAAGAGCTTGTTGACGTTATAGGGATTTTGGTCTCCGGCATACCCTTTGCCATAAACTATCTCTTTGTTTGAAATACTCACTAACATGCCAGGCGACTGAACACTAAATATATGAAGGCAGTAACGAAAGGTCGAGTGAAAACACAGTGGTAACACATTTTGAAGACACCCGGTCAAGGCAGCCCCAGGAGAATGTGACGCAATAAGCCACGAACATACATCTTTGTGTGCGTCAGATGCACAGTGTTTGAGGCATGTCAATTTCCTGCGACTAGGCCTAGCACATATGAATCGTCAACTACCAGTCTGACTACTTACTAGTTTTCTTCTTATTCTTCAGGGGCTAGACACTATGGTGATAGATGACCATACACAAACAGAGGGGTTATTTAGCATAGTTCTATTTACTAACAGGTGCTGTGAAGCGGTGTTACAGTAATCAGAATCATCGACCTGTTGATTTGTTGAAATGACGTGAAGAGTTATCGAAACCAAGAAAACCCGACACGACGTACTGATCAAAGCAACCAAGAAGTCACTTTTATGTCTTTGAGATGAACAGTGTATAATCCTTGTAAAACACGCGAAACCGAAAGAAATACCGGATTTTGAGTGTAAAGCAGCCGGCCAACGTCAAATACCTATTAGAATGGATTGAACCATTAGAGAAAAGCCAGTCTTAGATTGTGATAGGGATGAAATATCAGCCACAATGAAACCTGCCTTTACTAGCGAATCAAGGATACAACTAACAAATCCTGTAGGAGATCTGAATTAAATCCCCGTTGTGGGCTTGTCGTTTACAGAGGACTCCGATTATATGAGAAAGTGAAGAAAAACGCATTACCTGCAAGCAAAACTATTACTCTACTTGAATCAGCGGTTCAGGTATGGGAAGCAGTTCGAGAAAGCTTGCGTTTTCAAAAGTTTGAAACTGAATTTGGAGGTTTTTAGCAGAAAGACCCAATTGGTGTAAAAATAGATGAGATATCCAAAACGGAGAGATCACTGAAAGGATAAAAAATATGAAAACACAACCATATATCTTAATAGTAGCGACCAAAATTGTATGCGGATGTCATCCTAAGGACAAACGGAGAGAGTATAGCTTTTTGGCTTGTGACTGGTCACTTTTGCTGATACCTTACCAGAGTATTCTTAAGTAACTTAATGTGTGCATCTGTAAAGGGGAAAAGAAGTAGCGTATGACGCAATGTTTCTCCTGGTTAAACTGGTCACTTCAGATTCAGGATAGCCGACGGCACCACAGAGCCCGTACGTCAACATAAAGTCTCGCAAACTCCATTTGAACATAGCTTGTACTCCAGCAGCCAACGTTGTCGCTGACAATGTGGATCTTAGCCTTCATGACAGGCTTAGAATATCCGACGTAGGAATTGTAAAGGTTTCTATCAGACGTGGATTTTAGACAGATCCTATTTCCGGATTTATTACGAGGGAGCTAGATAAATGTGTTGCTGTGACGCGTTTGTCCAATATATCCCTTCCATCGACGCCTTTAACTTCAACCGAAAGGATAAACTGACAGCCGCTGTCGTTCATTCATTCGTGTACTTATATTGAGTACCATATATCGGTCGTGAAACAAGACGATTATGGGATAGTGTTCGTGAACATATTTCGATTTCCTTGAGTTACGGCTTGAAGGACAACAGCTCGAATGGAGCAGCGACACATATAGATAAGACCACTTAGATTGCATAGTAAAAATACATCTCCCAAGACATTTGCCAGGTACTTCTGAACTGCTCTCGATTGCTAAACTTCATATTATTCCCGACAGCATACACAACCTACAACCCGTATTCGCAAGAAACTGATACAACCTTTGAGTGCACATCGGCTTATGAGCCATTCCAATTCTACTGGCTGGTCTGACTGTGACGTAGCGAGGTCTACTCGGTATCACTTTAACCTGAAAGCCTCAATCCCATCTTTGCACCTTTATTCTATCCTTTATTTTTGAAGATCATGGTCACAGACATAAGAAGTAAATGCAGGCGATAAATGTGGATGGGTTACAGGAGAATATTAGGTAAGAAGAGAGAAGCGTCTCATCCGAAGTCATGTTACCAACAGTTCCACTCAGACAAGACGAATCCCAAATAAGTAAGAATGTTTGATGTGGAAACACGCGTAAAAAGATCAACAATTGAGGAAAGGACAAACAACGCTGAATGCTCTTCAAGACGCGGTAAGTGGTAGCACAGTCAAGACTCGCACATCAGGCACAAAGTGTCCGTCATACTAAGTCTGGTGTCAATATTTTAACCATATTTTCCTGCTTAAACCCCTTCATATCTTTTGACACTGATACACTCCTTACAGAGATAAGAATAACCTTAAAAGCTCTAAAAATAATATTACTTGCTTTTTTGGAAAAAAACTTTATTTTTTACCATTCAGAGTATGATGAATATAATTACAAAACCGCCACAAAATGCTAAAAAGTAAACTAACACCAAAGGAGTAAAACTACGAAACTTAATGTTCTGTTAGTTTTGGCGGACAAAGAGGTTGGATTACCAGGTTTGGAGACAGTCGTCCTACGGTAATCCCAACACGGAATACAATGCTGGCGCAAACAGCAAACTGTTTGAAATAACCAGAATACATAAAGTTCAATCCACTCAACAAAATGGTTGGTACGAGGAGTGGCACCTTTGGCATACTTTAAGAAGAAGTCAGACTGATGGGCCGCTATGTTGACGATGGCAACTAACTGCCAGGTCAACTTTTTCACTAAAGGAAAACAGTCTTCTGTAGTTACACCTGATGCCGATAGCGCAAAATCTTGCGATACTTTTGCTCGAGTGACAGACAAGTACGAAACGAAGCGCTTTGCATTCAGTAAGTCTATTGAGTTTCTGCACTTACACTAAGGGTAATATCGGCCAATTTTCGGGCGATTTGGCAACGTGGCGATTTGGCCGCTTATTTTGACTACCAGTTTCTGCCGTAACGAAGTTGTTTGTGACAGTAACGTCGTACAGACGGTGGTTTGTTTCACGCAAATTAGTGCTGTTTCCGCTTTGTACTTGTCAACGAATTCTATGCAAACGATACCAAACAATATAAACCGTCATATTACTAAGCAGGTTTTTATCAAAGTAGCACAAATGAGATCTAATTCCAAAATTGTTTCATGGCAGACAGAACGCTTACATTATTGCATCATACGTATGGAATCATCTGGACCAGAAAATCGTGTTTATGGGTTCACGAATTATCAAGCATTAGGCTTTTTTGTCTCAAGATTTGAAAATCATTTATAAGTATTAAGGATGAAGAATCTATTACTAATGGTCATTTGTTTTCTTTGGAGAAGTCACTCTCTCGTATTGCGGAAATGTGCAGAGACATGCAGAGGTTTGGGAGTAATTATTTTGAAAGCCCTAATGATGAGCAGCATACTTTCGGAAACGTTTTGGTCACAGCAAGCGCTTTCATTTTTGAAATCATAAATTTTATGTATAAGGTCGGTTAGCTCTTCATGAACGACACAACAGGCAAAGCGTTTAGTACTTTTAAGCATCCTTAATTCTTGGGTGGCACCACATAGACGAGCAAGACTATGATATCGTAATCGTTTGTTAAGGTACGATTTGGGCAGGGTTTCTTCGGACTAGTGAAAAAAGTTGACTAAATGAAAGGTGTGCAAAACAAACTTGCCCTGCTGTCTCGTACATGAAGAAAATTCATCAAACTGCTCAGTTTAGCTTGATTGCATAGCCCCGTTGTGTGCAATCCGATCACCTGGTGCACCAGGGAGCACCTCATGCCTCCAAAAAACACTGAAAATCATCTAGGCTGATCGAAAAATTTTATCAACAATTTAACTTCAAGCCGGTTAGGTTGCTCATTGAAAAGTCGGCTGACCAAACTGACTGTGTAGTTTGTAGAAGAAACTAGAAACTTCAAGTCGTTTGTGGGTCGTTCAACGCCTTTGTCAAAATTTTTCGGAGGGCTGTTCAATAGTGAGTAATCCGAGTCGTCCTTTTTACATTTAGAACCTTGAAAGGAAAGGTTCAGTTCTCCAAGCTTCAACCTGAAGAAAGTATACGGAGTTGAAATGTGCAGCATACTGCTTTCCATTTCGCAGTACTCCCAGAATCTTTAGTAGAGTGCCAAAAATCCACATAGAAACAGTTAGCTTAAGTTACCAGTGTAAACACAGTCCTACTCATTAGTTAGCGTTTGAAGCAAACAATTTCTGAAACCCCTGTCAGAATAATCATCCGCCTCCGAAGATCAGATACAGATATAGTATGAGCTGAAAGTTAGGTATACCGCTTTGACTCTTCTCTATCCCCTGTGGCAAAGCTTATTAACGATATTTTTTACAAATCAAAACTGATCAAACCACCCAGTTTGCAACACGAGTTATGGACACAGGCTCTCTTCTGCGTAGCATTTGCCATTCAACGAGTCCTCGTAAACACGTTGCAGTTTTTAGTGGTAATCTCTATTTGCGATAACTAACTAGTAAAATTGTTGAAATCTAATGGGATGATTGGCATAATAGTCACTTACAGAGATATGTGAGTTTCCGTTTTAACACAAACCTGCTTCAGGAGATAACTTAAACACACAGAAGCGAGATACCAGTACACCTTGCCATGGACCACTCCGTAGGTCTAGGGCAATCCTTGATTTAATGTGGTAAGCCCTCTGATGTTCAGGTGAATCGCACGAGTAGACGTGTTCCGAATCATGTTTGAAGTAGTAAAAAGGGGAGCGCGATGTAAAGAAGTATGAAGATGATTTAGGTGCAGCCTTCGCCCTGTAAGTGGAAATTTACAGTCGGTTGATTCTTATTGGGAATCACCAGCAGTGTGCATCTCACAAAACTCCAGAGGGTCTCGAATCCGCGACTTCTAGGCTACAGGTTTGAACTCCTTACCGTTCGGGCACAAGCTGCTGGTCAGCAATGTGATCAAATCACTCTTGGACAAGACATTGCACCGCTCATTCTTCAATCATGAGACTTACGTCCGGTAGTCACACGTAATGACTAACCCTGTTACGCCGAAAATTCCCTAATCTCCTCATATTACCAGCAATCTGTAAGTAGCCCAGAAGAAGAATAAAATTTACTCGATAAGTGAAACTCGATCTGAGAATTCGTTAATCAGATAACCAGTCGGCATTCATGACCATATGATGTGGACTGCTTGGTTGAATGATAAGTGGCGCTATCCTGTCTGAGTGTAAGCTAATCACACTGCTGGTCAGCTGCTCATGGCCGAACTATTACTTACTCAGCCTACTAGCCAGGACGTCACAGGTTCGAGACCCTCTGGAGTTTCGTGAGATGCGCACTGCTGATGATTCCAAACAAAAATGAACCGGCTGCACGCTGCTCCTCGGTTTTTCAGCATAAATTGTCTTCACTCGCCGGACGAAATTTTCAGCAAAATACCCAAATTTCCTCACACTATCAACAATGAATACGTTTTGCGTCAATTAATATGTCCAATAAATCTAAGCATTTTTAAGTTCCTTCATTTCAATGTGGGGTCCCCTTTTCTTGTCGGGGTGGAAAAAGTGCAAAATGCTTTGGATGAAACAATTAAATTCCTTTAAATCTTGTCCAAAGTCTCCTGAAATTCTGCATCCCTCCACCATTCCATCTGCGCTTCTTTGGTTGAAAACAATCCATGCTTTCAACTGAACAACTGTTGATGCACGTTGAATTTCCAACAATAGCCGGACTGTGCAAGCTTCAAGCTTGTTGTGCTAGGATATTTCATGTCATACCCGGTTTTCAGGAAAATTTCGGCAATCAATCACAATCGTCTGTATCATCAATTCCCGTTGACAACAAAACACAACTGCTGAACAAAACAAACCGAACAACAAATTTCCAACAAAGAAGTAAGATGCAGGATGGCGAAATCATATTTGAATTGTTGTGAATTCCCGGAGGATATGCAGGGATTGCATTTGGGAAGACTGACCGTGTCTATCCTATGGCACGAAAACAAGGTGTTTTATTTTACCTATAACTGGGCCAAAAACACCAGGCCTATATAGAATTTAGACAACAAGTTTCAACTTGGAGGAAGACAAGACAATCGGATGTTTGGCGAATTTGAAAACTAAAACTAAATCAAATCTCTGGGAAGCCGGCATGGAGACAGTGGATGCGATTGGGAGCGGATTTATCTGTGCGAGTTAATTAGATGTTGACTGTAGACCAAGTAGCTCTTGATTTTGGTGGTGTGATGGCAGAATACAAATACTTAGGACAAAGTGGATCAGCTTAAAATACGTGTCTGGAGATGGTCGGATGACTTACATAATCACACTATTTTCTAAACATATATAACCAGCCGATTTTGACCGTGCGGGGTCTTATCACTGCTGGGTGTAGCCACCAAACAGGAGTTCACAGTTCTAGTTCCTAAGAACCGTTTTTCCTCGAAGTACATCATGAGACTTCCAAAGTATAAATACTTATAAATACATATTTCAAGGATCACATACCAACTCTGAATGCCCTGAGTTTTACTGCACACAGGTGAATAAAATTGTCCTCCGATTCTGTTTAATATAATCTAGGTAGATAATGGTCTCACATACAAATGCGGAAAGCCTTTGTTACTATTCAATTACTGTTGAATTTATCTCATGTTGAGGTGAACAACGTCAACCAAAAGTTATCCTTTCCCCTCTGTTTATGAAATACGCATCTATTTTCTGACGCCTTAGCTACTAATGCAACTCGTTCGTTCACCAAGTATCTTTTTTATTGGCCATCTGTCGACTATTATTGGAAACTTGATGTGAATGGTCTCTTGAGTTCAGATATATCCTCAAATTGTACAAAAGCTACATCTTTTGAATACGCGAATTATTGGCCTTGGAGCAAACAAAACCACATCCATGGAATGTCCAAAATAATCCTTTACATTTGGACATTCAGTTAGAACAACAAGTTTATTGTCGGCCTCGACCTTTTTTGTTTTGAATAATAACTCAAGGAAAGCAAATGCTTTTTCCAATCTAGTGCATAAAGTAAAAAAAAATAAATCCCAAAAAATTGATCTGGTTACAGGTTTTGATATCTGATGTTATTTTGTAATCTCTCAGGTGAAAAACGAGGCCAAGGCAATGTGTACTTTGAACTTGTCTGTTAACGACATAAAAGTTAACAAGAAATAGACCTAATTACCTACCAATCGTTTGTACTCGCCATGAGGTAAGCAAATCGCGAATGGAGATAGCAGTTTCCAATAATAAGAATCAGCTTCCTGTAGCTTTTGAAGCATTGGTTGTTGACTAGGTAGCTGTTAATCTGTTTGATAAGTTTGACCATCCACTCACAAATGTTCCGTCATTAAACGAGGAGACATCTTCGGGGCCCGGTTGGACCATCTAACCAACATCCAATAAGCACACAAACCGGCTACAAATAATTCCACCACCGCCGACTGAAATAGTTATAGACACCACAACTTACAGAGCCGTTTGGACTTACGAATCATCGGGTAGATGATCTTTATGGTGTTCCGCCGGAACCGAAATGATATAGCGTACAGGCCGGAGAGTAGAAGGCAGTTCCGTGCGATTCTAGCGTACTTGCAAAACTGTGGATTTTATTTCAGTTTGGTAAACTGTACCTCTCCTTACCACATTTTCGCCGGCATGCTCATTATGTGTATTCCGAAACGCTGGGAAATGAGTAACTGGTTTTAAGGATTATCTCTGTCCAATCACACGGGTTTACTTATCGAAGAGCGTATAAGTGCTAATCCGTGAGCACGGGGATAAGTGAACTTTCATACAAGCGAACAACAAAGCTTCTACGTGATTTATACTGTCTGCCGGATGTCAGGTGATCATTCAGTCAGCGAATGCTGAACGTATTACAAATTCATAAATGTCAAAGCACAAATTCCTGATCAAATTTAGTCAAAACCTTTCCCTAATGGATCGACAAAAAACTAAAATTAGTCCTCCGGAAATTGAAGTCTACTTTACGGATTTACGAACTATCAGGGTTATTTCATATCAAATTCAAATGCCATAAATTTATTTTTCAGTAGTGACAATTTTATACTAGTTATACAGTAAAGGTGGAAGGTAAAAGAAAATACGCGGAATATTGGAAGGAAAACATATGTGACACCGGTATTTTTGGAGTGCAAAAAACTAGCATTTAGAGGCAGCTTACATATATAGCTATCTGAATCGCAAGTTGCTACCTGGTTTTTGCTGTTCTCACAGAAACCATTGCGGTACGGGAATTGTAGTCTCATCTTCAGCATAGGACGAATGAAGTGATAAGCAGATCATATCATACTATATTGTTTTGTTTTTGTTATATTGCACCATTCATCAGCTGATTGCTAGCACATGGATTGGTCGTAGAAGCATTTCTGCGTAAAGCCCTGTATGCAGCTTTCACACATGGTTGTCTAGGTATGACGCACACGCTCAAACAAATTAACAGGACTACTAAGACAAAACTTATGGCATCTTACCTTCCAAGGTTCCGCTTGTGGTGCCTGTAGAGCCTCCACACGAACTAAGAAAGAGGCAATTCTTCGAGACTATACCAAGTAGATTTATACGTTTATTGTTTTTGTGACTTTCGCTCAGCCACACAGCTTCTTCTGAAAATAACCCGTTCAATTGACAGAAGACATCAGTGGCAGGTAAAAAAGACTCCTAATAAAGCATCTAAGCTTGTGAGATAAGTTTTCATTTTCATTTTGTTTGGGTTTGGTTAGAATTAACAGGTTGGATTGTGCTGTTAGTCGTTGCATGGGTTGGTACAGAAATTACGTCAGCCAGAGCTAAAAATTCTACCATTTTTCTCTGGCTCGGATTCCCGCCCTATGGAAAATAGCGTCATATGAAATATTTTCTGCTCATGTTGATAAACGTTCTAAGTAAGAAGCCATCAAATGCGCTCAACTGTAATAACTGGAGCAGTTTCATCTTAAACTATGTAAGGCTAATGTTATCGTTAATTGGCTGGCAAAACGTTGGTTCTCTGCCGAAAATAAATATGTTTGGTAGCTAAAGCAAAACTCACCCCATAATCTGCGTCTTCCTTATTCGTTCCCAAGCTTTTGTTTCTATCCACAGAGATTAGTTAGTCGCTTCGATATGCGTGGCGTACGTTCTATTTCATAAGTGTGGACAAGCCTTAGAAAGCAAATATGGACGATATATTCAGGCTGTACACGGCATAAAAACTGATACACCCGAATACGACTTATCAAAACTGTTTATCCGAAGTAGCCTTCTACTTGTAGCCTTCTACTTAAAAGTGATTTATCCTCGAAAGGTCATTTGGCACATTATTATCTCTAGCTTGGGAATGATTTCTGTATAATCAATCACTTTCCATTTGGGAAGAAGGAATAGCTGGAATAAAAAATATGTAGTTTTCATGACCGTTTGATTGTAGACACAAAACTTATAGGCTGCTACACATCATTCATAGTTTTGGACCGGCCATGTTTCGGCAAGATTCACTGACGTAATTTGTTCGGAGGCTAGATAGAAGCCAGTAACGGACCTGGAGAGGCTCTTCTGCTTAAACAAGGTCCTACGCTTCTCGCAAGAATATTCACACAGTAGGTTTCCCTTTATAGTGTAAATACAAGTGGATTGCACTTGCAATTTTGATTCGCTGATAGACACTTGTCACATTTCCACTCCCGACAGCTCAAGTTACCGACCTTAAGTTACCGTTCGGAACATACAACAGTACGCTACCATAAGCTCCAATCGATTACCTCACTCCAGAGTGCCATGGAATAATTGGTTGTACCGCCTCACTGAGCTATCTTTTGGAGCCACGTGGCAGACGCATAACTAAGCAATGCGGTATAAAGTAAAGCTCAACGATGGGTAAGCTCAGCTCCATCCTGTTTGAAAAGGTTCAAACTGTTGATAAGATGACCCACTCAGTAGTGACAGTGTCATCACATAATAAATTGATATTCTCGGGAAAGATGCGGCTTCCAGGAAATAGAACATGTAGTAAACATGAGTACGGAAAGACTGGAAAAATTGTTGATCAGAAAATAATATTGGTTGCGTCACCTGAAGATCATGGTAAGAAGTGAGTTGTTCGGCAGGTTTTTTATCGGGTGCGTTTGCGCTTTACCGAGAGCTAATGATTCCTCCCAACTCCTTGCTGAATGCAGTAAGTAATTCAGGTGTTCAGTGCAATCCACATCCACGTCAGCTGGAATAGATAGCTGTCCGCACGACCAACTGCCATTTCTGAACGGAAAACCAAATGTACGCCGAGGTTCCTTCGGATGTCATTTGTGGACTCTGGATTTAGAGTTAGCTAGCTATTCTAGTTTCGCCACCATTGTAGGGTCTATCCGGTTTGTATGCCAAACTCCATTGCCACCTTTTACTTTTGTGAAGATAATTTCTACAGGGGAGGTATTTAATACGGTTTCCTTAAAATAGGCCTCGAGAAATAGGACTTATGAAAAGCTTTCAAGGGGAACTAACAAAAGCAAATTACGCCGGGTGCGTAATAACCCATCAAGAAGAATAAAGCGCCTTGAGGAGTCTTGCTACGAAGCAATTCAAAAAAGCATGTAAAGCCTTTGATTGGGAGGATCATTCTGAATAGTTGATGGATGATGTTGTATTTTTGGCCAAGCTGTACAAGCTGTACAGCTAGTACAAGCTGTCTGGTGTAACAGGATCAAAGAGTCTTTAGTAATGTAGTGAACTGAAATAAAGCAACAGATGCACTTTAAAATCTTGGCGTAAACGTGGCCCTCAACTTAGACTCTGTGTTTCACAATTTTTCTTCACTTCAAGGCGATTTGGCGCAATGCTAAGGATGGGCCCTAAATATCAGAGTGCGGTTGGGCCTCATGGTGCGGAAGCACCCTGTAACCTGTGTCGCGGCGACTACCCGAAGCTTTGGGTAAGCATACGTTGTTGTGTTGCGAAGCCGATGATTTTGCGTGCGAGCTATTTTGACATTAAAAGGGGGCGGAAGGCCTTCAGTGATGAGTTTGAACCTCCTAAGGAAATTACTGCGTGCTTCTCGTTAACATGCAGTGCAGTAGTGAATTATCGGCCTGAATTTTCCTGGAAAACAATATACAGGTCACAACGACTTAAAATTTTGTTTTCACGTGCCTTGTTGTGTACAAGAGGTAAGCTGTCGCCAAATATGAGACTCTTAGTTCGCTGTACCTTACTTTAGGCAGAAATACCGCAATCCCGGCAAAGCCTAATCAAGCGCAACCATAATTTGTTTACCGGAATTCAGTGGGCTTCTCCAATAGAAATGACGAAATGACAATTCATGTATGATGTTTTAGTCTTGGAGATGTAGCAAGTCTTTGGTTCAATATAGGTGCCTTTTGATCCAATAAGACCATATAAACTTTAGATTTTTGCAAGAAGCTGTGAAAGTTCTGTAGATTTCATCTATATCACCCATGCTTCTTCCTCGCGAATTTATTCCGGTAAGTCCACACCTGAACAGGGAACGTTGCTAGAGATCTTTAGCAATGAATTCACGGAGCCGTAGCAGCGTTTGCAATCCGGTCATCCAAAATCCGGGCAGGAACGAAAAGCTCATTCACTAGTGTACAGTGAAATTGCTTGATTTACACTTTCAAGAAGTAGGACACTTTTAAGACCTAGTGACAAGTCCAACAAATCGACACACTGGAGATTGGCAGATCCATTATGGCAGTGGGTAACTGTTTTAATTTCCCCAACATTTGTAGAACGTAGCAGCGGATCTAGACAAATTCAGTTATTTTGAGAATTCTGACGTTTGTGAATGTCTTCGCAATTAAGCAAACAACAGTAGCAGAGTCATACATCTTTAAAGGAGCTTTGCAGTTCAAAGATTTCTAAGATACCAATGTCCATAATTCACGATTGAACATCTTTCTGAAAAACCCTTCTTAGCATTACTTTATTCACCTAGAATCTTCTGGCGAATTTGTGTTAGCTAGGAATGAGGGAGATATAGGACCGCATTATGGCAAATTCACTCTGACTAAAGCTTTAGACTGCTAATTAATGCGGCCTTTTAACAGGTCGGAATGGAGACTGAATGAGAACGCCTCGTTGACGTTAGATTATATGTGGGGTCAGCCATCTCCACGTCCTGTAAATTTAAGCAAGCCATTAGCTGAAACGGAACAGAAGCTGATGTCGAGCCATGCAAATATATGCAACACTTGATTAGGTAAGTGGAAAATGCTGTTCCATACTACAAAGCAATTAACATTTAGGGCTTAGTGTTGAACGCATTGCACTACATTTATTTTAACAATCAGCTCGTCTCATTTTGGCTATTAGCCAGAGTGCAGTCTCCATTTCCGATGTATCAGTTTCAAGCTCAGTGCGATAAGACTGATCAAAATGGAAATTCCGGTTTAGTCAGACTAAACCCATCAATGGCCAAATATCAGATTGTTCGCATGAGGGTTAGGTTGTGAGTAAAATGCATTTATGTAGGCAGGTTCATGATGGTGTGCGTAAAAAGCAATTTCGGTCAGAGTTGAGGCCTGTTAATACCTAAAAAACTGACTCCAGTGGCGACCAGAATTCCACTGCAGTCGCAGTCAGCTTATCTAATAAAAAACCAATTGTATGTGTATAAATCTTAGCTATCAAAATGGATTAGCAACCTTCTCAATCGGTCGTTATAACTGACTATACTGTTTACATACTGCGCGGAATACCGAAAAAACTCCCAAATTTTCGAGGCTGCGGCGTAAAGAAACGGGGGGCAAAAGACAAATTGGGGAAGTTGTTTGTCATGTGGTTCGCCTTTAAAGGACAGCTCTTACCAGCGACTTTCGGCTTTCCAAATGATGCCCAAAACCGAATTCCTCCATTCAATTGCACTACACAGCAGACTTTATCTACACAGTGGTGCAAAGCACATATAGGCAATGCAACGACAAGTAAAATAGTAATTTGTTAGAAACCAGCAGTCGCGCTGCATAAGGAATATTTTCGTGCCATTGTAATGTATCCTAAATTAAATCTTGTGAGGGTTTGGCAAGTTTGCAGCAATACGTCAGTAAAAAGTTTTATTTTCCATTTAAGCACGCAATGCACTCGCTTGTTCATTTTTGTTTTGAGTGCCTAAAGTGAGAAAGCGAGAGCAAACAGATTGGAAAATCCGCACTTTTGGTGCTGTCTCATTTGGAGACGTTCACTGAAGGAAACTGATAAGATTGCTGCAGTGGGAATTATCTTAGTGGTTTTTGGAATGTACCGAACCGGAATCGCACTGTCTAGGTTGTCTATCACACAAAATGGTCATTAAAAACTTGTCTGAGTTGCATGGAGTTCAAGGGTTTAATACAAGTCTGTCTGGACACCCAGTAAACGTTTGTGAGAAATTTACTCACCTGTCAATGTATGTCTGAGCAACCTTTTATTCGCTAGACTTTAAAGTAGAAAAGCTGCAGTAATGCGCATACTGACAAAACCATACGGATTCGCCTTAATGGGTGTTATGCTACTTTTTGCAACCCAATGAAAGTCAAAAATTAAAAAAAAGCCCGCGACAGAATAATAAACTTGGCTTTAAGACCAGTTATAAAGACCACTTACGATTTCTTCTCTGGCACCATTGATTTGATGTTAGTGGTAACTAGGACATTACGCTGCTTTTGGGGTGTTATAGCAGCCACTCTTTAAATGTTTTCGAGATATGGTATGTATCTTCAAAGTAACAAGTCAGGCATCTGCCAAAACTCTTTTTCATTCGTTAATGTTGTCAGGGGTTGGTAAATACTGCGTGCTATACGCGATACAAAATGGGGTGACCAGGGAGCAAATGAAGGTCAAATATATAAAATCGACTAACAATATTCATGGCGAAAGTGTATAGACACAATGCAACAAGGTATAGCCAGAATAAAGAGGCCGGTGTAAAAGAATCTTTACCAGGTTTCCTTTTCTTTCTTTATGTCACTTGTAAACTTTTCAAGGTTGGTTTTTAGTAGTGTGCGAGGATTTACGGATTTTCAATGGAAATCCCAACATAAACGAGCCGTATTCATACTTAAAACGCAAGAAGCAACAAACTTCAGTTTTATCCTTATTAGAAAACGTCAGCTGTGTGAACATCATACAAATAACCCTTCCTCGTATGGAATCAAGAATGACAAATAATTCCGGAAGCTACTTTGATTACAGGTGAAGGAATACGTTGTTTGGAAGGCAGGTTTTACCGAAAAAAATTTTCTTTACTGAATTAAGCATGTAGCTTGGCGATAAAAAATACCAATACCAAGTATGGCGATTAATAAGCAAGTATTTTTGAAGGGTTGCTGTAATCATTTAGTGATTGTATTTCGGACAGACTACAGCTAAATGTAGATTAAACCCAAAGCGGAGGATTTGATTTTCTAGGAAGAATCCAAGAACCGGGGATTATGTTACTGTTCTGGTCACACCATCCGATGAGGCCATGCTGGGTTAGTCAGAATGATTCATTTAACCACACGTAGGCAGTGGATCTCGAATGACAACCCAAAATTGCTTGGAGCTCGGACATGTACCCCTCCCAGTCAAGAGTACAATAGTACTCGACAAACTGTCAGAATTTAGACGAAGAATGCGTCAGCAGGAATAGAGAAGCCTGGTGGATCCGAAAAGCTGAAGAGATGGAAGGGACTAGGAGCTCTGGATATTTGTGTAGGTTGTTTCAGCTAATATGCGGAAGGAGCTCAAAGAAGTCTCCAGTGAGGAAAAAAATATGGATGGCAATTCATCTGTGGAAACGAAGAGCACCTGAAACGTCGGAGTAGGCACTTTCAAGAAAAATCCATTTGGATGCTTGCACTTGCTCAACTGGATTCCCAAACAGCGTAAACACTGAACTTGTAACTCCCGAGTACTTCGGAAATAAGCGAATGCCTTTGCCCCTGAAATGTCACCGAATTGCTGGTTCTGACAAACTCCCGCTAGTTTCAACCAGTGATGGAGATAAAATCCTCACTTGATACATGTCTTATTTGCATCCAACGGGGAAAAACAGACTGACCCATAAAACTGGGGTGAGTCCATAGCAGTAGTCATTTTCAGAAGGTTTGCGCGTAGTGAGTATGGCAATCACAGAGAATCAGCTTGATCTTCGTTTTAGCCAGATTCTTTTACCTCGCTTTACGATGGCTCGTGAAAAGAAGACTTGAGAGTATCAAGCAAGGCTTTAACGTGAATAAACAGTGTGAATCCACACACTTTATCAGTTGTGTGGAGAAACAAAGTGTCTCCAAGTGTGCCCTTGGTTTTTTCCGCCGGGTGTTTCCTTTCAACATCCTCGCGCAACAGAGCATGCCCCAAAAGTTTGTAAATATCATACTTTGTTTGGATTTGCATAGTTAAGGAACGTGAGAGTGTGCGGGATGCTCTCCAAGCATCTGCATAGATGCAAGCTGCTACAATCATTGATGCGTGATAAGAGTGTTCACTTTCTTCACTATGGCGAACACTGTATGCAGCATGGAAGTTGCATATTGGTGGAATTCGATGGTAGCATGATAGAAAAAACAAATGCAGCAGAATTAGGTCCGCCAATTATAAAAAGGACATTTGACTGGACCTCAAAGGACGGAGGTATCAGACCACAGTACGGGCTGTATTACTGTAATTGACCAAGTATTGTGGGAATATAGTTGGTAAAAATGTCGAATCACCTTTCATTCAGTATCACGCAAATTAAATATGGCGTGCTCACATATATATGTGAAAATAATATATGGCCAAATCACAAGCCTAGGTATTTGGTTGCATCAAGCTGTTGTGTTTTTGGCACTGATTTAGTTCTGTAACTTGATGCAAGATGCACCAGCAGTGAAAATCTAGCTTTACGCAGGCGGAATATGAGAAGAGCTAAAAGCTCAAAATGGGGAAAATCCTGCCAGCTTGCGCCAAAATCATGATAAAATCACCAACATTTTGTGGAGTGCACCAGCGTTGGTGGTTTTCCATAATTTATTGGAATCTCTTATTCTATACGAACGTAAGCAACTGCTGAATAGCAGTGCAGCCCCCTTCCCTAATATTGGGGTGTGGTGTCGGAAAGTTGAGGCGCATACTGCACGTTTGCGACCATTTGATTCCTCTCTAAAAGCTTTTCTTCATTTGAAATTTGACGTCATCTAAAAAATTAAGTAAGCGTTTTTGAGCGTATCTATTTGAATTATAGTTGAACTGTTTGGAAAATATTAGAGAAGTTTTCCAAGTAAAACAGGTCACACGTGCAAGCTTCAATCGGTTTGAATGCATAATAATACATTTCAGTCACCTCTTGTTCTGTTTTGCTTTCAATTCCGAAGTCTAGTAGTGCATTTGTCTTCTACTTGTGCTTTAAAAAGTTGTTTTATTTTTCCCACTTGAACGAACATTTCACTACATTTTCAACTTTAAAATGCATCCCATATCTGAGGGATGATTTTCCGTCACTGATTATGAGGATGCGGGGTGTTCTTCAACTTTTCGGTATCATTGTAGCAGGAAGCAGTAAAGCTCAGGTTTACCAGAGACTTGCCGTTTCAGCAAGATGTATTTATTCACGACAAGTCCTTTGAGAAAATTATTTGTTTTGGATATTTTTCCAATAAATTTTTTCAACAAACGGAGAGCTTGTCATTTTTACCAGTTATTTGTTGCATTGTACATCTACACTTGGTTAGTCTCACAGGTTACATGGTTAACCAGAACTGTTTTTGTGTCTTGTGGGAGAGACATCATAATGGCTGCTACACTACAGCTTGGTGTGTTTCTTAAAATCTGCGAATGAAGTAGAAAGGTAGATGTTGATCCTTCGATTCTGGATCTACAGCTGAAATAAATTGTCTCGACTGCGGAGATATAGAGTCAAACAATTGTTTACGCCATAGAGCATAAACAAAATGTAAGGGTTTGGTCAGAGTCTGAAATCGTGACCAATAAACCAGTGTATACCAGAAATTTTTTTTATTTATTTCAGTTGTACGATGAATTTACTGGAACTGGGGACCTGAAAAAGTCCCTCGCATTTAATATTATCATGATATCCTTCAATGTTATGTACACTAACAGGTCTTCCTGAAATGACATAATGGCACTTTCAAAAAATTACTGTTTACTTCTGGAACAGATTATTACAGCCTCTGGGGACTACCCCTGCCTAATTAGACTGAAACAGGACAAGACTGATGGCCAGGTGTTCACGGAGCTAAAGAGGTTCCGACATCAACTGTGGCCAGTTTCGACATGTGGCTGTAAGCAAACAAGTGTTTGCGTAAAAAAGTATACGAACTCACTTCTATCATTTTACGGAAATAGAACAAGGTATTTCCCAAATTGTTTCTAATGGTCAAGGCATGATCGTGAGAAAAAAACATTTTGTGCCTAAAAACCTCGCGTACGCAAGGTACGTAAACATACTTTGCCGCGCATGTGTTACGCCTCAATCAAAACGGTACTCAAAATAGCAAAGCGTTTGCCTTTACGCAACTCTGTCTCTAGGGTTGGAAACAGCTAAACAGCTAGCCACTGAGAAACGGTACAAACGTCCCGTCCTAATGTGCAATTTTAAAACTCATCCTATGTGGTTTGTAAGCAGGAAATTACTTGATGGAAATAGAGAAACCAAGCCTGCTTACCAAGTTTTCAGCTAGAAACAGCTGTGACTTATTGTCCATCATGCCTGGTATCCAAAATATTGTGGTTTTTAGCACAGGGGTGGGATAAATTTGCATGTTAATTTTGTCAGCGGAAACCGAAAAAGAAATGCTCTGACTTCATGAAGCCCACGGAAAATTTGGGGCTCATGTTTCGCTCAAGTGGCTTGTCCACTCTCCAGTTTGTGTTACATTCTTCTGTTCTAATCGCAGTATCAGTAAAATCACAGTAGAACGAACTAAAAAGGATGTAAAATAGGCCTCAAGAAATATGCTCTTGAATGAGCCAAATGCCTGCTCAAACTTTCCATTCGGACTTAATCTGTGTTTGGAAGCGTCCAGCTTCTTTCGTTTTTAGGCAAAAAGATGTATCTTGGCACCAAATACCATATTCGGTCTCCAATGCGTTCGGAAGTTGCGAATGATACCAGCATGATGGCACCGGTCCAGATGGTCAAGGCGTGAATATTATTTTTGTTCATCTTTGTATCTTCGTACGTTTGCTAGAATTCGCTAACTGAGCAATGGTCATAGTGAGTATTGACATTCTCAACTCGATTTTGTATGGTGAATTTTAGCTGTAGAGAGGAAACTTTTGACTTATGTCCTCATTTTAGGTATGGAAAGCAAAGGTTTTTTTCCACCAGAAAACAGTATGTCATGACAAACATTACAACTGACACCGTTCAAGACTGACTGTATCACATGTATTTCCTGGACGTATTTCCCCGACGGATGTGCTACAAGCATCTTTATTCAGCGAATTATGGTAGGTAGCAGTCTCATCCAAAACATATTTTTCGGTTATATGCCTGAAGGTTGTGGGTAATTTTCTGCCCGCTTCGGCCAGTGTTGAGGGAATAATGGAATGGAAACGCGTGCGCTAAGTCTATTCGAAAAAACGTTGACTTTCGAGAATGCTGTACGATAAGATAATATTCCCACACCTTTTAAATCACAATGAACATTCATTGCTGATAAGCTGGTCTATGCTGCTAATCGGCTGGTTACGAAAAAAAAGGTGTTTCGCAAGAGGCTTCAGGATAGAACCAAAAAAACTGTAGTTACTGCGTTACTCGTTAGTCTGCATAACGCGTCAGCGAACAACTCCAGAAAACGGGAAAGTGAGACCATGTTCAAACATCAGGTACGGTGACAGAAAACCTTAAACAGGTTAGTTTAGTATAGCCAAACAAAAGCTGTCAGATCCGAACATGCCGTTATGCACTGTAACAGATAAATCAAGAATTGCAAAACCATGGTTTATATTACTTAAAGAGGAGAGACAATGGCCTTACACTTTTCATTAGAGCTTTAAGTTTTGAAGGAATGGCGGACTTCTCATCGGTGTTGATCTTCTTCTTGTTTGACAGTATTCCAAACTGCATTAAGAACTGCTAAGTGCAGGCCACCTTAATTAGCCAAACCATGTACGTGATATAATTCGGGCTCACTTGAACATCATTACCAGAATAATCAGGCCAAATCGCTCAGTTGCTTTCGCCGACTGCAAAGAATTACTTAGAGTACGTACTGAGCACTGTTGAAATGGTTGCCAAATGATACTGCAAGCAACCTGAAAAAGCAATATTCTTGCCTTGATGCCCTACTCTTTTTATGTCAAGATATCTTCAACATTAAACTCTTAATGGTTTTAAAGTTTGCACGAGTTTTACGCGCAACGCTACGAACCACTAACACTGCAGTTATGCCTCATTTATTTGTCTGACG
Source organism: Clonorchis sinensis (assembly GCA_003604175.2). Classification (NCBI taxonomy): domain Eukaryota; kingdom Metazoa; phylum Platyhelminthes; class Trematoda; order Opisthorchiida; family Opisthorchiidae; genus Clonorchis; species Clonorchis sinensis. Next base: position 78,333,937 of record CM030369.1, read on the forward strand.
AGACCATATCAAGGACATTCGACGATGGAGATTTCCATAAACTGTAAATAGGTCTTAAAGTCGAAGTGATTAACAGATTTTGAGGGAGAGATAGACTAAAAAAAATAGAGCATACTCGACAAGGACCAGTAAGCATAACTGATGTGTAATACTATGTAATCCATGACTCCACAAACTATCTTGTCTCACATTTAAAAAAATTATTTTCAATCTTCCGGTGTTTTGCTTTGGAAAGTTTGCAGATTAGCCTCAAACTTTCAGGATAATATAATTTTGGGGGATGCATACTGCTGTTTGAATGAAATCCAACAATTCTACTAGTATTCTTATCAAATGGCACTTATTGGCAAAGAAATCAACAAAGAACGTGTCACTGAATGAGATAAAAACACCAAAATCAGCTAGCTGACTCAAAAATAAAATAAAAGTCATTCTCCTATAACCGTGCGGAATACATGATATTAATTCTGAACGTTTATTGGGATTTCCCAGTTTGAGCGTAGCTCATTTCGTACTAACCCACAAGAAAGTTTTTTTCATGGATGATAAACGTAGAATTATAAAGTGCGCCCAAGATAGTACCAAATGTATTATTTCATGCACAAAATACTAGTCGAGAAATCACTTGTGAATTTCTGAAAGAATGAGCCAGAATGTGCCTCCTCCACAAATATTACTTAAACGAAAACTGCAAGGTACTCATTGCTGAGGATTGTAGACGGGGAGTAAAATTGGCACGAGGCTCTAGGAGTTTAGGATAAACTTGATATTTTTCCACCATAAAAATTTGACTGGAACTTTCAAACTTCCCCAGTATCTACAAACTGGAATGTCACAACATATTCCAAGAGCAGCTCTACAGAAATGTTCTAATATTTTATTCTGAAAGATTTAGGAACTCTCAACCGCCATTTTTGCCTGTTTGGCTGCAGAATAATAAAAATTAGATGACGCGTTTTTCACAGGGTCCACTAGTGACAGCGAAAACCAATGAGGTTTGAGATAGAAATACTACGTCTATCCTTCTGTGCGCTTAACTCAATGCCATTTGTAAGCGTGGATTTAAGTAGTTCAAGAGGTTTGTCAGTTTTCAAGTAAAAAATTAGCGTTGCCCGGTAACAAACCTCGGTTTGTTAGGTTCCGTACGGAACAAATTTGTTTTATTCTTCCGTTCGTTTGTCAAACGTACGCTTGGTAACCTTATAGAAACCACAACCGTGCGCCTGAATAAAGTTGGGGAGATGATTCTTATAGAGAGAAATGCTAGACGACTTGAGTACAAAGACCATTTCTTTTACGCACACGTTTTCGCCATTATTGGAAAGCCGAATTAAAAGGGTCAAATAACGGGCAGCATTTAAATTGACGTCACTTTTAAGATAGATAAAAAAACAACAGCGAATAAACATCACTACACATTCTCATCACCGGATTGTTAAACGTTCTACAGAAAAGGGACACACGCGCACCAAGTTGGAGACATCCACAGCAACTTTCTGGACATTTCTAAACGGAACTCTCTTTGGAAAAAGTTCTTGTGCATTTTAATTTATAGTAATATAATCCAAGGTAAGAAAGAAAACCATTTTCGTGACTAGTACGATAGCTCAAGGTCAAGGAACACCATCACACATCGGGAACACTCGCCTACGGATCAACGAACACATTTCGAAGTTCATGACTATAACAAGAGGAAGAAACAAGTACATCGGTGAAGACTGATGCTTTTTGAAAAGGTCAGCGAAACGCTAGAAACATAGCTGAAGTTGGACAAACGGGGAGGCAGGTATCATCCAGAATCAGTAAATGCCAATCTGTTACCATGAGATGTGTGATTATTAAAATCTCAGCAATTAAATCGGAACACAGCAAGCGTACAACGACACCACGCAGAGGCACAGATGGACTGCGAATTTATATAGGATAGGTATTTAATTCACGAAATAGCGAAAAAGTAGAGCGAAATAGACTCGGTGTACAGTATCTGAAGACACAAGAGTTATGATAAATTAGAGCCGAACAGAGAATCAAGGAAACTAATGCTTGAACTAAAATAATATCCCGATTTATGGTGCGAATTGATCGGATCAGAGTGAAAACCCCATCCACATAGGAAAAACAAGGACCCAGGATCCACACAACAGAACAACCTGTTGAGTGGACACAGTTGGGCGCATTGCAAACAAAAATGTCAGACACATAAAACGGACTGAAAATTGTGAACGAAACAGTTGGAATAAACAGCAAAGGAGGATAGATAACACGGAGAGAAACCGTGACGCATGTTAGGCATTATGCGCTTTATTCGAAGCAGTATAATGCCTAAGAGACAGTGATACCTACTGAAACAAAGCAATTCAGGCACGCCACAGCACAACGCAAATGGATTGCAAATCGACCAACCAAACCATGAGCAGGAAGATGTTAGGACGCGCAGTCAGGCTAAGAATATAAGATTCCCCTTAACACACTATATGAATGCAGGTTAGGTGAGGGAAAACACCTACACACCAAAGTCCTCTTGAAGGAGCACCCATCAACCAGCTGTTAAGCCTGATAAGCTGATCAGCGGCCACCGGGTCAACAACCAGAAAAAAACACCCGAGATGCCAAGACATTTTCAAAATTCAAATTTAACTTTGATAACGGAGTAGTGATTCAGATCCAGACATATGTACGACCAGTGAAATAACAATAGGATCCGCATTTTAGCGTGATGAGGAGCGCGTCTAATTTAGGGCGCAGGTGGGTACCAAAATAACTGAACCAATGTTGGGAGCAAATGAAAAACCGCAGAATTACAAATTGGTCATTCTAAATACCGTTAAGTTGAAGCCTCGCAAGGCAGCTTGCTGTAGCTGTAGTAATTATATAAATTACGGTATTTTTGAGTAACATTCGTCCTAACGTCTTCAAAATACGCAACCATAGTTTTGCACTCCCTTATGTGAACTGAATAAGAAGTATACCTGAGCACCTTACGTGTAACAGTATAATCATTTACAAGGACAATAAACAAAGTAACCCTTCACAACCAATCAGTCAGTCCAGAGTGTGCGTCACGTACTTGGTCAAGCTAGTGGCTTGCATTCACAGTTTACACCTATATTCGTCTGGTGTACTTAATATGGAAGAGGCATTGGACTTTAAGAGTGTGCTGTGTTTAGTAGAGTTAAGACCACGAAATAGACTTTTCTACAAACGTATCTGCATTAACACGGAGTCTCTCATTTGGTCGGGGATATCCGAATCCCAAAAATCAGTCAATTTTGTAATAGAAATATAAATATTCACCAAGTGATCAAATCTGTCTAAATCAATTTTAAGTCGAAATATTTTAAACACAAGCAATGCCTAATTAATTTACGTGCCTTATAAAGCCCTTAAAATGCCGAAGTCAGATACATAAAAATAGTTGTTTCTTACATTGACTTTAATGAAGATTTCAACGATTTTCAAAATGCTCCCCGCCAATAAGTGCAGCGCGCTCAATTTTAAAGCGCTCTTTCTTGAGACGACCTTCGTTGACTTCGGGTCAAATGTGACAATAACTTGCCCTTCTAGACCTCTGGATGAGGTAAATCCTGAAGCTGAACCTTACTTGTCATAAAAAAGTAAATAATCTGATAAAAAACGACATGCAGTTGAACTGCAACTGCTTGGTTATGTCATCACGTGTATGTTGACTGCACGGCCAAATAAACTACCCACACTAAACAAACGTAATCCGAATGTACGCATCACATTTCGTCGCCAGGACACCAATTTGTTTTCAAACTATTTATGTTGTGTGTGGGAGTCGAGTCCACTACGACAACTGATGACCAAACCATAAGGGCTATATCAGCGGTATGCGGAATATTATTTTACGTACAACATGTGAATTTAGTCAGCAGTGCGATCAATAAAATGTTGGTACTAATGAGACCAGAGCTAAAAAAAACCCTACACAAAATCTAAATTTAAGCAAAAGCTCCGTTCGCCCCCTTGGGAAGTCCTTCTGATCAAACTGAAGTAAATTAAGCTAAAAATGCCTTTCTTCCCAAAATGTGTTGGTTATTTAATAGTTCGTCTGCAGGCAACGGTTGTAAAATTGTCTTCAGTTTAGTTAATTTTTGTATTAAAATGCCCTGAATGATAACATGCAAAGCACACATACAGAGTGTGTAAATTGTTTTTCTCCCCTTGTTCTTTACTACTATTGTAATTTTGGTCTTTCCGATATACGTATAGTAAGATGTAACGAAAATCATATCTGGTTGTTTGCTACCTAAAATATTGTCTATACCAAGACCTACTGATGATGTACAATTCCTGGACAAAATTTCCTTAGAAACTTTTGAATTCAAAACTGGTCTGTGGGCACATGCAACCAAATAAGCGTTTCGTTTGTGAAAGATACCATAGCAGGTTTATTAATATTTTACCAACTTTCTGTCAGTTAATAACGCTTTGCACAAGTGGTCGTGTATGCGGAATTAAGTCCATTTAGTACTGCATTTGCGGGTCCCAAACCCTCATAAGCAACAGTACATTTGTCAGGTTAAGCTAACTTTACTATAACTTTGGAGTAAGGGATTAGATGAGAGCTCCGTCATGGGTAACAGGAAGTCCTACGTACAGATAAATGCGGTTTTAAATGGGCTTTCGAAGTCCGGATCTGAACCATCAGCTAAGATTTGTGTAAATTGGAACCCGTCTGCATTATCTAAAGTGTGCCTGAATGCTGTATAATTCGAATAAAACATCAACTTACTCGCGGAAATTTACTACAAAACCAATGTTGGTCAACTTAAACAGCATTAATTTTACTGGAATCAGAGGGTTTTGTGGGCTCAACGCAAGCTGGGATGACCTTCTAATTTGCTTTATGTTTTGGCAAACATACTGTGATATAACCTGAGTTAACCTGTTGAGTACGGCTAGTCCCCGAGGAGTTCTATGTGTTTGACGAGCAACACGTCTTGGCTGAATTTGCGAGAAAAAAACAAGGCTATTCTAAAATACTGTGCTATGGCCCAAATAAGACCCAGTATACCAACAAAAAATTTCAGTGGGCAATGTGAGTAATGACTTTAAACCCCGTTCATCAAGGCCAAGACGACAGCAATTCAAAAAAAATTATCCCCAACTTAGATGCCAAATGCAACAACTCAAGAGCATCTAAAGTAAAAATGCAAGTGAAGAAAAGATTCTACACAGTCCACATGTTAAGCTCTCCTTGCTTACTGTCGAGCCATAGTTCGTGTAACACTGGTTCTGAAGATGAATTACTGGGTGAGGATTGAGACGAGAAGAGCAGTCTAAGGACAGTGATGGCCCTAAAGAGTGAAACAAGTAATCGTATGTTCTGTAAATTCAGGGAACATGACGAAGGGAGAATATTTGCATCACTGCTGCACCACCACCAAAAACTTAATGGCCCTACAAACCGGAAATGTCTAATCAAAGTTTCGGTTGCACATTTGACCATCTATATTTGTGTTTATACCAAATACGTCAAACTTGTTTGGGTTATAGTTAAATTAGTTCGACATTAAACAGCAAATGCATCCATTCATTGGAATGCGGATTGTATGCGGGATGTGCAGCTGAACAACAAATCATCTGAAAGTTTTGCGGATAGTGTCGTAGGTGGACCAGTTTCCGTTCAGTCACTTTTGCAGCAATTTATCAATGTCCTACAAGGAATCACATGTTTTAGGTATGTATATTGTTTTCCAGAAATGCTACAACCAACGTTGTTATAAGTAGCACATAGTTTACTAAAACCTGATTGTTGTCTGCGGAGCTGTCGAAAGTTTACTGTTATTCCATGAAAGCAAGGAAGCAATGACTGCACAGATAGATATTCAGCTTGAAATTAGAAAAAAAATCACTTGATGATTCTTTATAGATATTATGCTTGATAACGGAAGTTTGGAGATAAAAAAATGCACCTATAACATCCAATTCAGACGGTTGCTGAACTGCATCATATCATGCAATCAAATGATCCTGGAGAGCTTACAGAACGCATAAAAAACCCATTACTTGTTGCCTCGAAGAACGCCAGTGTTTGAAGTTCGGTCTTAGGCACAAAACGTTTGTTTACAGACTTCATGATAATAGATGAAATCTGCAATACTTTTCTGAATTTCCATCACCATATTAAATGACCGCTGCAAAAACTGAAAGCTAGTGCTTCCCTTTCCAAATATAACACGGAGTTCTAGTAGTTCAAATAGTTTTAGATTGCTCAAGGGGCAGTGGGAATTGTGGCAATAAATGGGTGTTCCACGGGATTGATTGCTTATGGTAAGAGGTTGAAATTTGGTGGTTTCATACCAAGTCTGTATGTTTTGTACGCTATCAACTGCCAGTGTATATAGTGTTGAGTAGATCCCAAAGCCGTGAATACAATTGACTTACCCCGCTGCAATTACAACTTCCGACCTTCAGTTTCTAGCACGGCCACTGGCTAGCAGTTCTAAGAAGGTTCATCTACTTAGTTTCAGGTGAGTATTGTAATTATTGATAGCAGCTAAGGCTATTATCCAGCAACGACAGAATGGACAATATGGACAATCTTCCCACAAAACCCGTTTTGTTTAACTCATAAGTCGAAAGTCTGTTTTGAAGTGCATGCGTAAACTCAGGAGCTTTTGTCAAAGTTTTAACTGTTTTAACCGCAATTAGTGATCAGGTGTTGGACGCGTAGTGAAAATATTGAACACTGTGAACGTTAAATAACAGAAAAAATCGTTCAGCTGTAGCACCCTTTCGGTGCCTAGCTGCCATGTCACCCAAAGGAAGCACGAGGGCTGGGATACTGCCAGGTTGCCCAAACCTAGACAGGGGAAGTCGAGAGGCAGAGGCCGGCTTTGAACCACGGACCTTCCGGTCAGTAAATTCGCGCCCTAACCACTTGGGCCATCTCGCCCAAATAAATAACAGACTGCTATGTGTTTCAAAAAGCAACGGCAGCGGTTTTGACCTTCCGGTGACTTCAAGTCAGCACAAATGAGTGTTGGCGGTTGATCGTGCTGAACTTTTGTGTCGGCACCTATCCGTGTTTGTATCGATTCACCATGCAACTCATTCTGCCCTGAAGATTCCAGCGTTAAACTTATATTTGTCGACACCATTGTTACCTCTTTTCAAGCAAACAGCTGTTTAGAACAGTTTAGAAAATGCTAAATTGGGGGCCTCCGAAGATACGGAGCAATGAATCGGCAGGACTGGGGATATGTTCCAATGCGATTAGATAGTTACCAGTGAACCCGGTGAACAAATAATTCGGGATTTGTCAAAGTAATTTTTCCCATAATTCCTCCGAATTCAGTAAGAAACAGCAAGTAAATAACGACTACGTCGTTGATGACTGGGAGCACATTATCATTATATAACTAGTGAAAGTTCTGATTTCGAGGACTTCTACGTTGTCACCAATTGCAGAATCGTAGCAAGTCTACGCAAACGAGAATAGGGGGAAAGTTTAGCTAATCTTTTGACCACATGTGTTGTGCTGTGTAGGTGTGGCGCTTCATCCTGCTCATTTTTGGAACCCGCACTCACAGCGTTCTGCAGCAGAAATATTGTGACAGTTTGAAGGTCGAACTATTAGAACTATGACCTAGCATCACGAAGTTGGCAATCTTGCTATATTGTTCCACAATTTCTTTGTAGTGAAGTAGCGTTTCTGAGCCTTGTCTGTCACCGTAAAGTACTACAGCGGCTTTGTTATTCTGGTACTTTGAGACTGTAATTCTATCTTTTGTTGAAAAGATCGATAATTCAATGGAGTTATGCTGTCGATCACGAAGGTTTTAGTCAGTATTCTAGAATTATACTTCAAGTTAAGCAAAGTGTTTTAAGAAAGGCGCATTTACCTTTACTTCTTGTTATGTTAACAGTTATTTCATCTCACTGTTGATAGAAAATTTGATGACGATTTAAGTCTGGCATAATAGGCATTCTTTCTACTCCGACTTTGAAGTTGTTAACTTTGGTTTCACGCAGTTAGATGGAAATGTAATTGAACAATCTCCGAGTAACAGTTCCTAGTGCCCATCTTAGCGTTTCTTATGATGCGACTATGTGACGTTTGGTTGATGTTCGGAAGACTTTGGCATAGATTTAGGCCAGTAGTGGTGAACAGAGAAAAACACTGGACAAACCAAACAGGTTTGCTGTTCACAAAGGGACTAAAAGCAAGTCGGTAGTTACTATGCTACTAGAACAGTAATTATGGACCTGTCTCTCAAGCTTGGCAAACGATGTGGAAACATCTGATCACTGAGAAATCGTCCTTATATATGGACAGTGAACAGCTTCCGTAGTCCCGGTCTCCAAATCCATCAAAAGTTTTCTTTTTTATTTACATAAGAAGAATTCTTACGAATCAGCACCCTACGGGAATGAGTAGTGTAAAAGTCAATTTGAGACATACCACTATTATTGTCGGTGCCGTGTTGTTATGTGCCGCAAACAAAACTTTTGCAGAGATTGAAAATATTTTGATTAACCTGAGGGTATGGGTGCACCCGTTCTGCAACTTCAAAGAAAACTTAAAATACGGTTCAAAATCTCTTCGAGTTACACTGAGCTTTATTAAACAAAACCTTCACTTCTGTTAATTTCAAACTTACGGAAAATCCGCAGCGCGTCTCCTCTCAAACTATGTAGCGTTGGCTAGTACACTTGTAATTCCTTACGGTTCTCACTTTGGGACTCATCCTAGTTTGCAATGGAAATTTTTGACTAGCTTCAAGTAAAGTTGGAACTATTTCAGTAGACGAAAACCACTCGAAAATCCCTTTCAGTTTGCGGGACATACCCGAATTAGTTTCCGGAAATGATGCAACAGAACGTCGGTGATTCGGTTTATCCGCAACGAATGAGCTTACAACACATGGGTTGTTCAACATGGGTTGTTCACATGGGTTGTGCAGGTACCAAACTGTATCTGAGAGAATTCTGTATGACCTGCGCTGTGCTCTTCTACTTTTCTTGCCACGAATGGAAATCGGAGGATGGATTTAGGCCTACTGATAACGAATGTTTACCAACGTTCAGTTTATTGGATATTGTAGTGAGTTTTTTGCTTTTTAGCTTGCATACTTTGGGAACTGTGGTTTTATAATAATACACTTGATTATTGGCTTGGTTCCCTGCAAGGTTGGACTGACATTACAGGGAAAAAGTTCAGCTTGTCCTGAAGGGCCAGGGTTTCAACGGATGAGCTCATTTCGTGCTACAGGAAGTTCTCTCAACAGTTAAATGTTCACTTTCTGGGAGACTTTACTGAGGTTATTTTAAATTGAAGTGGTTTATTAATCAAGCGGATCAAACGGTATACTTTATTTTTTACCTAGCCATAATGGCACTCGGGCGTCCGTAACGTATTGTGCGATGCTGCCACAGCTAAGCGTGAGTTTGCAGATGTCCACAAATATTAAGCAAATATCCGATCGTGGATAGGTCGGCTTCGAATTTGAAAATTCTACGTTGCGGACGGATGCATAAGTGTAAAACAATACCTGTTTATCATGACAGTATTGCATGCACAACATAAACCCATCCAAGTGTTTTCCGGCATTTTAGCACCATCACCAAATCTTAACAGGACAGAGCTTCAAACACGGCTGTTTTTTCAACTGCTGGTAGTTGATTTAGCAGAAGTTTTCGATCTTAAGCAAAACACAACGCACGTAGTGATGTACGGACTTCAATTAGGGTATTCAATAGTTGTCTAGTGACGATACATTTTGCCTGACTGGTCAATTAACCTAGCAATATAAAAAGCAATTTGAAGGGGCACTGTTGTAGTCGACCACTTTTTAGGCGAACAATTGGTTGAGCCCAAAATATGTGGAGAGATCCTATTAGGGTGGTCAGATTTGACATCCGCGAGACGACAAGATGATAAGACCGCAATAAAAGCTTTCTGTTTTGAGGTTAAAACTCATTCAAATTTTCCAGATGACGTGATTGTTATATAGTTGACAAAAAGCTGCAGGGGACGCTTTGGGTTATTGCCAGTAAAACACTCAGCTGCAGGCTTGGCACCTGCGTTGAAACTATTTTGTCCTCATTCCCCATACAAACAACACTCAAGAACTTCTTGCATGTTAGTAAAGAGAAAGGTAACCATGTGATCGACAATCTCTAGTGGGGCGACAGCACACTCCGCAGTGTGGTAAAGAATGACAAGTGTAGAGTTGGATTTGGTTTTTCGGGGGTCTGATTGAGTTCAGGTGTTTGAGGTCCAAACGGCAGCCAGTCTAATCGGTGATGTCTCGATTTATTCATTTTGGAAGGTGAATATTTCTGGTATCGGATGAAATTGCGGTCAGAATATTCTATAGGAATGCTTGTGTAGCAGTTCGCCACGCTAGATAATCATTGAAGTTGATTCATTCTGACTGCTATAGGTAACAGTAGGAAAAATGATTCCCTACCCTTTTGAAAGCTGGATAAGTAAAGTTTTTATATAATTGGTAAACCATTGTCGCTTTTGTGCTGAATTTACATGCAACTGACAGATCAAATGAGGCTGCATCGTAAGTTTTTGAGAGCAACTATGTTCTCAAGCAAAGCACGCAGATGGTTACATGAAACCTTTAAACCTAACATTTCGGGTGTGGGCTGATTAAATAGTGACGCCAGTTTTGTCCTTGTTTTCACAACTTTACGGTTGGACTCCTGGCGTCGTCGACAGTGCGCATTAATGAGCAGAAATGATGTCAAAACCCATATGCATTGTTACCACTTTTGGATCGAAAGCGAACTGGTCACACGAGTGTGATGTAAACGCCAAAATATCAAGATAGTGGTGAAAGTGCATATTCTTAACGTTCTCGAACTCAGACCGACAAAGAAGACATTCTACAACCCAAGACAACTTTCGATACCACCTAGAATAGTAGAAAAAACATACTGTGCGTAGATTCATGCGCATGCGTTTCCTCAGGCATTTACGTTTGCATACTACGTCATGAAACATTTAGAGGTAAACAGAATACAAAAAACCTAAAGGTGTGCAATTTGGGAAGCGACAAACCGCAAATAAATTGCCTGAAGCACTCTTGTTTTGCTTCATTTGGGATAATCAAGAGCAAAACAATGGTAAGTGGACAATTCACTAGTTTTAGCTCTTTTAAACAAGGACCAAGAAATTTGCACCCGAAAAAGATTGCTATCCTGACTGTCTGGGGATTCGAACTAACAAAACATACTACAACTGCATGGACTAAATTTTCGAGAATAATAGCAACCCCTCCAAAATAATGGTTATCGCGAGAGTAACTATCTCGGAAATGCAGTCATTTTAATAAACAGTGATTTGAAAATCGCCTTCTTGTATCATCATGGTTGTTGAACCGCTTTTCTCACCACTCAAAACCGTGTTTTCATCCCTTTTCAGCGACTGGCTGCACCTGAAATAATTGAAAGTTTGCATGTTACATTGGGTGTTCTGCTACCCGAAACTTCGTTCCACTGAAACCGTGAAATCACCACCTAAATCACACAAAAAATACTTGTCATAATAAATGAGGGGTACTCCGGCATATTAATGAGACAGGAATTTAGTACTGTGTCGAATGGCAGAAACTTCCATCCTACAGGATAATGTTTATTACGGTGGCGTATGAACTGCACAGAAAGCCGATATTCATAGACGATTTTCAAAAAATGTCAGAATTCTCTGATTTTGGCTATGAGAGCCGGCCCAGATTACGCTGCGGCGATGAGTTGTGTTGACGAAAATAAGTTACTGGTAACTACTGGGACCGAAATTGCCGCCATTAACACTCAGTACCTTCGCGTCGCGTGCAGTAGGATTAGCATGTGAATTGGGTCATTTGTGGAGATGAGAAAGGATGATTCCACAATGACGATGCGGTGAGCTCTGATGATACCCACTACCTAAGTTAAATCCTGCAAGTGTGTTCTTACTCAACAAAGATTATGGCAGCCAAAGAAATACGGCGAGAAATCCTCTCGCTTGCCAAAACTGGGATAACCACGTTATCAGTCAGTAAAATAAAATTGAGGTTTGTAATCCAAGTCTAATTATCACGGCACACGAGCCTTTGAAATAGCACTGAAGGAACACCGCCTTACGAATGTGGTTACATAATCGAAAGATCGTAGTTCACAGCAATCGCGGGGTAGTCCATTTCTTGTGCCGAATTAATCCCGTTCGGTCCTTAAGGTAAAAAGCTTGGATGTGCGAGGTAAACACGGAAATATAACATTGCTTAGAAACCCATCGAAACTTAATACATACGTAGTTAAACAGTTTTATTGAAAGCGAAATGCCGCATGAATCTCTTATTACCAACGAACTGTGAACAACTTACGGGGAAGAATAATTCACCCGGAAAAAAATATTCTTTACGCGAGAAATGTTTACTCACTGGACTCAATGGACACGTAACCGCATGATGAGTAAATGACTCATATAGACGTAATACACTACTCATAAGTCTCCTGAAAACTCTCCAACAGCCCACACTGGCTCAAGTAAGTCACGCCTGTAATCAGCCGTTCGTGACCGAACAGTTAATTTGATAGTTATTAGGTTTAGTAATTCCTGGAATTTCGTAAGGTGCTCTTTGCAGACTAATAATAACATGGATGAAACAAGTGTGATGTGCTACTCGGGATTTTATCATAGATCGATTTAGTTTGGAGGAAGAAATCAAGCTTGAAAAATTTCAAAAACATCCTCTTACCACATGCCTCGGAAATAGTAAACGGAGCAGTGTTATACCGAACACTTGCTCTTTGAAGCAGTTGGTCTCCCAGCTTTAAACATAAGTCTACGCAGAAACACAGACATATGTGGAACGAGTATATAAGTCGGACTAAATACATATTTTGAAACATCTTAAATGTTGCTGTATGCAGTGTGTCGGTTAAATCATAGCAAGATATTTTTTCAATGACTGTCACGGCTATCTCTTGGGTTTATGTGGAATGACGCACAGTATATAAATACGGACTTGACTTGGTGACGGAAGCAAGACAGCTGCGTGGCTGTCTATAGATAGAAGAAACTTTCTGTTTTTGGCCTTTTCACGTGCTGTCACTTTGCTGGATCCTCTCGGTGAACAATTTTCTCGGCGACAATTCTTCTGCAATTAACAAACATCGAATGACCTCTTCAAAGCAGTACCGCTCAGAGTTTGATTCATCGCCAACTTTTCAACGTAGATTTGGTCCATTTTAAGGCTAAAATGTACAGTGAAATCTTTGCTGCGCCTCACACAGTCAGCAAGTAAGTTTACTACTCCCTAACTCTTTGCTATTACTCCAATTTCTCGTTTGCCAGTTTAGCGGACTATACAGAAAAACGATTCAGCGTTCATCTTATAGAATAACTGATCATGTGCCATCCTGCCATCAGAGAAGCGCAAAAAAAGCCACGCAAAGGACGCAGGCCAACAGGGAAGTCCAAATTAATTTATCGCCTGACGCACAGTCGTTCAAAAGCAATTTGTAAGAGGTACTCGAGAAACTAGAAGTAACTTTACTCCGAGTACTGCCGTCAAAAACGCACGCAAAAGCACTGACGTTACTCGGCACTATTTTAGGAGAAGCTTAATGACTATTTAACGGCAAGTTACTTGTGAGTTTTGGTCGATGAGATCTCTCTTATTATCTTCTAAATCTTGTGAACTGTCTACAAATACACTTGTTTGAGACCACACAAAAGCACTGGAGCAAACATTGTGTTCCGAAAACACTGCTTTTATGGTGTTTTATTCTGCTAGCAGTATACAATTAATATGGATATACGCATTATTCATCAGGAGATAATCTTTTACGCCATTGAGTAGACCTGTGACTTGTAAGCAAACAAAGGCCTGTCTTTTTTGGTTCGCCGTACATTTAGTAATTCGGAGACGTCGTTGGTGCACAGTCAAATTTCATCCCCCTTAAATCTAACGCAGTTTTCTGAGCTAGCTATGTGGACTACAGTGGATCATCATATTAGTAAACTCTGTCGGTAGACGAATTTCCCACGGTGAGCTGGAGATCTTCATTTATTTGCCGCCTTTGAAACCCTTTCGTTTTTTAGTTGCAGAGCTTTCCCTTCAACAGGCGGCAGACCGAGTATACAGAAAGCTGATATTCAAGCCCATATGGGGAGCCCAAAGCCGAATAAGAGTTTTAGGGATTTGCTCGTATGCAGAAAAGAATACATTAATGATGCTTTCCTTATTTTATATGATGTACATAAGAGTAACGTGCTCAGCATTTAGTCATTGTAAAGTGTAGTTCCCAAACTAGTAAAAAGCAGTAGCGAGAATGTTAACAGGCCAAAAATGTACAAATGTGCTTGTTCTCTTGATTGGACAGAAATGAATTGTTCTTGCGCAGACCTTCTCCAAGGAATGGCCATATTACATTATTATATTGCAAAAACCTCATCAGCAAATCCATGAGAACACGCAATATATGCTAAAATGCACTGATGAAAAAAGTATCTCTGCAACCAGAAAAATTAAGAACGCCAAATGCTAACAGGCTCCTTCACACAGCGATTTGCAATACGACTAGAGTGTGAATAATAATATCCAGTTGATCAAAAGAGGTACTTTATTTACTTTCCGAACACACTGGAAATTCTACGGATACACTTTTACGGTTGACATGATCTGTCCACAGTGACCGTGTTTTGTTTGTCGGCAGATTTAGTAGTTCCTTCCAAGGTCAGTACTTTGTTGGCCTGCACACACCGTGTTGCCAAAGCCGAGATGTTGTAAGAGAAAGGAACACAATCAGCCACATTCATAACTATTCATTAAATTGATTAACTTAAGCTTTGTTTGTTCTAACCTGGTACACAAGTTTCAGTGTGCTCGTTGAGCATTTTGTCATAAAAAATTCTCGCCATTTTTTGAATGACACAAGTATGTTAACTGTAAGCGAAATTTATCAAACCTCTATTATACTCTCGGCGTTCTGTTGCGTTTCATCATCCAAAGTTTTAGGTGGAAATCTGATAAAAGACCCAGATAACTTTTTTTCTTAACGCGACTGAATGGAAGACACCACGACACTTACAGGCATGGGGGAACCAAAATATAACTCGAAGCATCTGAAGTATATCAAAACCCTGTTGTGAGTTCACACGAATTATAACTTGAGCTGATTTGTTCTCGTTTCAATAAATCCCTATCTTTTCCTTGCGGTATCTCTCAGTATTAATGTGGCTCAAAAGGACGTGAACGTGGGATAATCAGAGAAACTCATGACGGCGTTCATGACTGCCCTAAACTTCACGTTTAAAAGCAGTTGTCAGCCAGATATAGTTATTCGTCCACTGTGTACGTAGTTTCAAGTTAAGGCTAAGTGCGTTACACGATTCATCAAAATTTTCACCTACCTTTCCTGAATAAATCAGTTGAAGTAGATTTGAAGACTCAGCACAGCACGAATTTGCCTCTGTTATTTTGCGGACTTTATCAGTAACCAACTTTTGTTATCCAGAATCAGTAGGTAAAGCAAAAGCTTTCATGAGTAAAGCCCCTTTATATCTTGTATGTTGAGTTTGAACAGTGAGGTTCCAATACTTCAGCTTACCCCCATTATTCAGGTTGCTCGAAATTACGGATCACTATATGAACTACCTGGAAGACTCTTTCTCGTAAATAGCTCCCTTAGGGGTGGGTTTTGCTGGAATAAATTTGTGCGGACTCTATATTGAGGCTGTCTATAAGGGAAGAAAAATACAGAAGGATGGTGGGATCTTCCCGGCAAGTCAACTCACCTTTTGGAATGCGTATAGTTTTTTGGATACTCATTTGACTGGTTCGCCTACCTCATTCTCAAGTGACAGGAACTTGAGTCCTGAGTCCCCTAAAGATGGATCAAGCGACGGAATGTTTCAGCATTAGTCTTGGAGCAACTCTCTTCCTGACTAGATACGTTTCCCTTTTAACTTGTTTCTGGACTTCGTAATGACGACACGCCGTCCTTAAAATGGAGCCCTTGATCCACTCTAATGCGTAAGCACAGTGTACTTTACCATAGTGGTAAAGGATTTTCACTGTATTTAGTCATCTTGGCAACTCCTGTCTCACTGAATTTCAGCTACATCATGAAAAGTCTCATGGCCTATTAACTATGCAAACGCTTACCAGAGAGCTCTCAATATTCCATACCGGTTTTGCTTCAAAGTGACTGCCACCACTGTTTTCAAATGCTTTAGACTACACAACAGGTCCACTGCAAAAGTATTCCCCTGAATACCACGTGTCCGTTGTGTCCTAAGGAATAAGTCAATTTCCTGTATGGATTATGTACCTACACAGTCTTATAAATAGCTTCGGAATACGCATACAGTGCTTCATGTTTTAACGCATGAGCTATCATTAGTACGACGGATCAAAACTTCGAAATTCATTTTCTAAACCTCAATGACTGTAGAGATAAAGCTCAATCCCTCAACGGAAATGCTTCAATAGCCAAGCCTGATGGTGTTTGTATTATCCTATGATCTGAAAACTAAAGGAAACTGTTCACTCGGCACTAAAACTGAAGAGGTTTTGTTTTCTATACCATGGACCGCAGGTGAGCGTACAGACTATTTCTTCGTAGCGGATGTAAAATGTCTGCCGAGGATTCTCCATAAAATAAAATGTGAATCCAAACTCTTTTCTGAATTCGACTGTTTTGCCTAAACAAATTGGTTTTAAAATGATTCACAAGACCTGATTTTTTGGTCAATCGCTTCTTGCAGTCTCAGAGAACTAAAGGACCATGTGATTCAAAATTAATCTTAGTGATACACATACTCAAGATTTGAGGTAAATATGACGTTTCCATAAACCAAGCAGATCTTTAGAAATGTCTAGTCATATTTCAAACCATTCGCACATGTCATCTACGGCACCGTCCGCTATAAGTGAAGCAAATACAAGATAAATAATCAAAGAGCATTGTAAAACTGCATCATTCTTTTTGGAACTTTTCAGCAGTGAAAGCCCACGAAATTCTATGGTTTTTTGAAACTGGGTCCCCTTAGCGGGTTTGAACACCTAAGTGTTCGACCACAAGCGGCTGATCAGCGTTGCGATAAACAGGCACCACTCATTGCTGAATCACGGAATTCGCATCACGTGGTCACGCGCTGACTAGTTCCACGAGTGACGACTTCCTACATGAAAGTTTCGCTTTTTTGGCGGAATTATCCTCTCTCTCACACACTAGCAAGTGTTCATACGTTGTTGACCCTAAAGCAGCAAGACCTGGACGCTGTATAGATAACAAGTTCATGTGCTTGGAGGGTTTCATCTCCATCCCTCGGACAAAAAAGTATGACGGAATTCCGAACAGCATGGTCCTGGGGTTGGCCAGATTTTTTCGATGTGAATGCTGTCTGGTCGTAAGTAGCACCTCAGTACACCCTGTTGACGGTGAAGAACGAATTTCGAAGTAATGGAAACTCTATATTCTGATGTAGAAGTGTGCAAATCGGTAAGGGAAAATGGCTATCCAATGGAACGTTAGGAACCTGTAAATGTGACAAGTTGTTGTTATTTCTGGGGAGCAGCTGAATTCTCCCAAATCAGACTCGTTCATATAAACGTCCGCCAAATGTCGACCCAACTGTCCGTATAAGCTCGACCTGGTGTATGACCAGCGTACGCAGCTTTGCGCTTGATGAAGATTAGACACTAGAATATAGGGTAGCTTGGTTCATATTCTGATGACCACTTATCAATACCGCGATCCTAAGAATAGTAATATCATTGTCTGTGGGATTATTGAAATACCGCCAGGTTATT
This sequence comes from Clonorchis sinensis, assembly GCA_003604175.2. NCBI lineage: Eukaryota > Metazoa > Platyhelminthes > Trematoda > Opisthorchiida > Opisthorchiidae > Clonorchis > Clonorchis sinensis. The sequence goes on from CM030369.1 coordinate 78,351,723, forward strand.
TTTTATTGTATGCACTGTAAATTAATGGGTGGCTGTTTGGAAGTCTTGCATGGTGATGTAATGTGGTAGGTGCGGTATTACACCGAAAAATAACAGAATCAGCGGATGATGCCGGTACCTCGGTGATAAGCAGGTAACTGATGTGGATCCCATTGCCATAATTATCTATAAACATCTACAACTCACCTGTTGATCTTATCCACTGGCATTTAAACCGAAGCCAAAATTTTGCGCGCAGCGTCACATTCGGGGCATCCGGAGCTTCCTACCATATGCGATCAGCTCTGAAAAATCTGATTCGGTTGCAAGCCGTTTGCTCACCACTAGGTGGAGGGATATTCAGAGTGTTCATTTTGAATGTTGTGTAGTTGAAGTGACGCGCGTTATAAAGGAAACATATAGACATAGGTTGGCACGCCAGAGAGAAAACTGTTTAGCCAAAATATTCAACTATTCTGCGCAGGACCAAAACTCAACCTATCCAGATAATATACAATCAAAATACTATAACCTGTGTGACATTTTGCGACCATATGTACCTCATTTTATGACTGGCCAGATTGACCGACATCTTTAGAATCTACAATCCAACGCAAAGGATCTCCGCATCTAAACCAGTGTTATTGGAATGATACAAACTGGTACCGATCAACCTTGATTTTTAGTTAAAACTGTGCTAAGAGATTGATAAGCAGTAAAAGGTTTGTTTTGTTCGTAAACTGCGTGAAAATATTTTGGCTGAGACCAACTGGCAGTGATAGCACCCTCTGATAATGCTGGTTAGGAAAGAAGCTGAGGACACTCCGAATTTTGATGAACTGATTAAGACATATTACTTGGCTACCGTCGGTAACACCTCTTACGGTTATCACAGAGGTACGATGCTGATACTTTTGAATTTGAAAAGTTGACTAAATTCGTTTATTTGGGTGCGCTGTAGTCAATCGGGTAGCTCATCCCAGTCGAGTACTAAACACTAGTCAGTTAGAAGAAAGGGAGAAATAAGCAACCGTACTTTAAATGAGCTATGTGCTTAGCCTGAGAGAAATGACAGCAAGGAAATTAACGTTGTGACGGGCACGTGTGACCATTTGTTTCTTTGTTGTTGGTTGCACGAAACGGATTTTGCAAGGGATGTTTCGTCCTGTAAATGAAGTCGGTCAATCAATATCGCAAACAAGTGGCTGAGTTGAAATTATGATGAGCCCTCCCGTTAAAACCAAACTCCATAAATTTCTTAAAATTTGAATTCATTTAGAAAATGAATTTAAAGGGAACTTGGGAACCGCGTCTACTCCACGAGCCAGTATAAGGGCGGGACCAATGGTGGACCGTCAGAAAGCTTCCAGCAGCCTTATGGTAAGTTTTTCTTCAAGGTCTCATTCTGCATTGAAAAGCCGGCGGCGGCGTGTGGGTGTTTCATCTTTACTTAGAACTATCAGCAATGTGCTTCACAGAACACCACAGTCCTTCGAACTGAAGATATTTCTCTTTGTAGATGAACACTTAACCATTTGCTTTGGCTAATCAGCTATATGTGTATTGGCCTAAATGTGTTGATGCAGTCTAAGGACTTGGTCACCTCAAAATGAAACACGAGGCGGTTTTTGTACGTTTAATTAGAAAACATACTAAACCAGAGAGTAAGCAGGAATTCAGTAAATTCACCCGTAAATACCCACTAAATGTGAAAACAGTTTGCTTGAAACCAAGTTCCCTTCAGCAGGATATCAAAATATAAGAAACGGTTTTCAAAATTCATGATAGGTTTCTCTTGGAATGAGGGCTTACTGAATCCGATATTGTTATTTGACGTATTTCGCGGAAATATCAGTTTACGCTCAAGGGCAGTTGATTTTTTAAGGTTCTTAAGTTTTACAACGCCTCAACCACTCAGAAATTCATATTTGGGGAAACGTATTTCCAGGATAATTTCGGAACATATGTGGGATGTTATATTGATAGAGAGAGAGAGAGGAGATGAACAAAGGCATATTGATATGCGTTCAGCCATTCTTGTGGACCACCGTGCTGGTGCCACTGTGAACATCCATAACTGTAAATTTTAGGTGTCAGCACGCGTAATGTTTTGGTTTAAAGTTGTGAGGGTAATCGTAGACAGCTTTTGCAGCTTGGACCTGTGTGCCAGTTTCTTCTTCCATAGCAATGGAGTCATCAGACTTTGTCGTACCACAAATCGACTAGAGCTTCAAGTGGAACCGAATCGATCGCGTGGCTAGTGAGTAAAATTTATGGGGCTCGGCAGCCGAAGTCTGATCAATACGGAGTGCATCTATTGATTTACACCATGTTCTCGGAAGGAATAGGTTTCCACTGATTAATTTTCGGGGTTAGAAACTTTTTAAATCTTAGCCAAAACATCAGAAATGTTATGATAGTTTGCAATTGGTCTATTTCAAAAAAATATCCGCAAACTGTAAGGAAAAACGTTTTGCTCAACGCTTGACATCCACTGTTTGTTGTTTACGAGTGCGAACGCGTCTGAGAAGCCTTTCATTCCGCCGATAGGTCAGTTTTACCTACAACCGGCCAAAGAGGGATATCCCCTTAGAATGTTTTGAATTGTCCGAAAAACACTGCATTGCTTTAGGATTTCAAAGCAACCGCAAAGCAGTCCCACTTTGTGACTTGAGAATTCGCTTTTGCTTTCTGAGTGCTTTAAGGGATTTCAAAATTCTAATCATCACTAACATCACAGCTTAGCAAACTTTATCTGGATGCAGCTGCTCCGAGTGTATGAAAAACCTGTTGATGAATTATACTCAGTAGAGCAGCACATCACTCCAGTTAGCCTTGGTTGGTTGGAAAATGTACCACAAGGTTTCAAAACCTGCCTGCCAAAGAAGCCAGTGCGTTTTAATCCGATCTTCTTCTAGTGAAAGAGCAAAAGCCAGTTGATTGTGGCTAGTGTTAAATTGAGCACTGTCGAACTTCCACGCCCTTCTGGTTGTAGTCTACATTATTCTTGTTCCACCTGCTTAAAAACCGTTAAAGCATAACAGGTTGCCAACCTCAGTAAGGAACATGCACTAACTGCCTGGTTAAAGTTGATCTGCTGTTGTGTGCTTGGTTCACGATGGGGGAGTTTCACTCAGTTGCGCTAGGTTATTAACGTCAATAACTGCGATATAATGCCGAGATTCGTGCACAGTGTGTCTATCGAAAAGTGTGGATGAATTCTTCTACATCGTTTCCCATTGGGGAATAAGGGACCGACTGCATCGCGCTGAGGTTTAGTAACAATAGTTATGGCCTAAATGGAAAGATTTGTGGACTCACAAAATTAACAATCCAGATCCGCTGGAAAAACTCTCAAGGCGTATCCTGGGAAGAAGATAATTCATAGGACTGTTGCCTCCAAGAAGAACCGATAAGTAAAATGGTCTCCTTTTGCTTCGGTATAGTAATCATATTCGAATGTGGAATAAACAGCCTATAGGATAGCTCTGGTGAAACCTTCGACGTACTCTGCTTTTCGGATACCAATATTGATTGGCACAGATTGCATCATTGCAACAAATTACAACTCCACAGTCAGAAAACCCAGAAATAGTAGATAAACATTAAGATAAATGATCCATAGTAAAACCTTACACGACTGCGTACGTTTTGATCGCAACATACTTTGGTTGCCAGCTGAAAACACCAAATTTGGAACGATTTCTAAATGCCTCATAAATTTTTTAAGTCCCAAAATACTAGTAGCATCCTTGGGAAAAGAATCCGAGCTAACTTCTTACGCAAAGATTTCGCAAGTTTTTTAACTGCTTTTCTAGAACTGTCAGAAGTAATCTTGAAGTATGTGCATCCATTAGTGAAGAACGCAGAAAGCCGGACAGCATCAATCAGTTGGAACGACTAGGAACGGTGTGTATACAACTATGTGCAGCGATTGCACTTCACATGGAACAAACTGCCAAGGAACTGCATACCAGTATTGACAAACATAAGAGAAGGATGAACACACCACCAAGAAATGCGAAAAAATACTATGCACTGGTCAGAAACTCAGCGTTGGCGGCGCATGAGTTAGACATAGTATATAGAATAGATCTGGAGAGTGTAGACGTCGTGAGAGGGAGACTGGCATTCACATCACAGCGGCTGATACCCGAGATGGTGGGAATGACCAAAGATCACTGCGTGAATATAAAGGAGGGGGGTGAAAATTAAAAGCGTATTGGGAGTGGTTTTAGCTAAACCGAGGTGACAAGTGATTGCCCGGCTGTCAGCAAAAAAGGAAGAAATCTCAACCAAATCAGTCCAATTTGGGTTCAAGTAAAACATAAGGTTGACGAAAACTGGGGACTTTGCCTACCTGATGAGCGCCAAGAGGAACAGAACCGATCGTGGGCTGTCGAAGACTTTTCAGCAACCTTGTGAGTAGTTTCCTTTATGAGAATGCCTCTCCATTAAGCGACTATCGTGGCATTAGCTCATCCAGATCTTCAATAGGAATCTAAACGTGAACAGAACCGGAAGAACTAGACTCCAAGCTGTACCCAAATCCACGTAGGTTCCCCTTCGGTCTTAAAACCTTGTGACCAACCCAAACAAACAAAATCTTCTAGGTGACACCTAACACCGGTTTATCCTGACTTAGCTGATCGGTTCTCTTTCCGCCATAAATATCGACCAACCTCGCAACCTGATAACTTGGACTAACATAACGTTGTGTCAAAGGCGAAACCATGCCAAACAAAAATTTACCGATTGTTTCCCAAACTCTTCCAAAAACGGACAACATCATATGTGTGGACAGAAGTCCATATGTTCCTGCATCAACCAGATTTTCGTAGAGTTGTTATGATCTAAAATAGATAATATGTTCTAGGTCAAAATAACAGGTATGTGTTCTTACGTCACAGAGCTCGCAAAGCTTTTAAATGGCGACGGTTGTAATAACCAGAGTCTAACGTTTATTACGTAACAGTGCTTCTTCCATAGCCAATGGTTGCCCGAGGATACTGTACTTAATCTCATATTTGATTAGGATTCTTCAGAATCGAAAGCCCCTGATAATTTGAGAGTTAAAGGCCTTGAATTTTTTCGATCTCGTTACTGTGAACTGCATTTAGATCTATGGCTTGTGTCTGGTGATTGCACACAAATGCAGCTCTACACCGTTGGTAGAACCCATCCTATACGTCATGTCCTTTTGTTTTCTATTCAATACTCTTAATTGTAGCTATGCGAAAACGTTGAGTCTCGACAATATTCAGACGAAGTTGCTAGTTTTTTTGAGCAAACACAAGACATTTAGAGCATTCCAAAAGACGTTTGAACTTTTTCGAACAAAAATGCATGGAGCCGATATATGCGCGTGGAATCTTCATTTTACGCTGTATTAAAAATGTGAGCAATACGCCGTACTCGTAATACTGTATTGGTGTGCACTTTCGCCTGAAAACTACAACCAAAAAGAGTAGAGTTTCGTCATAAATGAGAAATTCCAATGGATTCATCCAAATTCCCTTTGAAACCGCGGTAGTGTGCAAATGGGTGTATTTTACTCAGCGCTGGCAATTAATTAGACCAAGAGTTTGTCGAAAACGTATGTTTCTACCTGATGAGATGAAAGAAGGGAAAAGCTGGTCGTTTGCTGTCCAACTATTTTTAGCCACCCCGTGGGTGGTACGCCCTGCCAAGTAAATATATCTCAGTGTATCAGATATCAAACAAAATGAAAAATAAAACGGTCTTGTGAAGCATATTCCTTTGGTGAAGTACATTGTGAACCGGAGATTCTCTCTAAAATGAATATGTTTTGCGAATTGAACATTTTGTTTTCCAGAACTAATACCAATCTCGTAATGTCAGTACAAAGACAGGTTGTTTTCGATAGCACGGACCTCAGTGATAGTCCAGATAAATGATACGCAAAAAGTAGCTCAAAATGTTTGGTCGTTGCCATCATAAATAGTTATCAATGATTTGCTTGTGTCAAAACAGTTGCGTTTGTGGAAGCACAGACGATCCGTAATTTCTGCAAGGCAAGCGACTGCATCAGTGAAAAATTCACGCGTCTCTCGCTTGTTTGGATTTTCCATACATTTGTTCTTCTTCCAAAGTAAGGCGCACCTTTTGCTCCTCAGCTACAAATGCACCGGTCGCTATGTGTCGGCCTCAAGAGGTCTTTTTTATGAGGGCTACGAGCAGTACAAAGAATAAAATCAGTGGGCTAATGTGCAAAGGTATTTCAGAAGCTATCATCCAGGCTGGGTATGATGAAAACAGATTAAGATGCCTCATCAGTTACGTGTAAACCAGTCAGGTTTTAGTGAAATTTGTTAGACCCTCTACATTCCAGCGTAAATATCGCACTTCCCCGAGTACAGGAACATGCAAGTGTCACCGCCACTTTTCCGTTAACGAACTAAAGTAGTTGAATGTCGTTTTCGGAATGTGCGTTTCGAAAATTACTTTAGGTGGCCTAACCGGCGGTGTCGATTTCGCATCATTTTGCATTCAACGACAATGGTCTTCTAAATGACCTCTGTATTAGATATCTGGTCATCCCGTATGATTCGGTAGACATTGCACACACAGTTAAAGTGAAATCGATCAAGATCACAAGATCACCGCTGTCGCGCAGCGGTGAATAAAGTGTAGCACACTGGCACATTGCATTTTCCTATATGCTTTCCAGACGCGCTCTTCTAGTGAGATCAAAACTGCTATTTGAATTTAGTGCGTTTGTTTCGGCCTTGATACTTCCCCATATATATATATATCCGGATTTTCACTTCAACGTGATAGGCTCTGATGCGGTCAACACCTAGTCTGTATAGCTGAGCTTTTGTAGGACGATTTACATTACTTATCTTTTGACTGAGTTACAGGCTTTGGTGAAGTCCGCAACCAGTCTGTAGAGTAATTGATCCCGTCCACATTTCTCGTGAAACTGTTTGGCAGAAAAACTAGGTCAGTTTCACTTCACCCGCCTCGAAATCCACACTGATCTTCAAACTTTGCTCGCTTTACATAGGAGACTAATTCTGTCCTAGTGATTCGTCCCCTGTCAACGTTATTTTCGATAGAGGTGAATCATTGGTGCAACCTTGAAATTGCACGGAACATTATTCCTAACCCAAATTCTGAATATCAGCTGGAGATATTTTTTCTCCAGTGCTTGAACATTCCCGCCGGCAAGCCAATTATCTACCGTGCTCTCCCGTTCTTCATGCGTTCTTTGGGTTTTGGCCGTTACTCGGCTGCGGAGCAATCAGCCACGTACGTCATATAATTAGCTTCAAAGGGCGCACATACCAGACATCAGTGCGTGATTTATTGTTGTGCTGCGAAACTTGGCCACGTCGGTTGGAGGATTTGAGACGCCCTTAAGCCCCTGACCAAATATTTATCAGATCTATAGCTGAAATTTACTAGATCCGCAGAATGTGCAATGAGGTGATCAGGAGACGGGTTCCGGGCAAGGGGAATGGTACCTCACTCAAAAATTCATCTAGCAGTGCGAGCTAAGATGACTATATCATACGTTGCACGTACCTAGTTACGGCCTTTTGAGAGCAGCGCTATTTTCATTGTCTAACCGTGAGTGACAAAACACTTAGACATGGACAGAATTTAACATGGTATAAGAGAATGAAGGATGTTACTGAATAGTTGAGCGCCGTTTGTGCAGTTCAGTTCTAAGGATGGGGTCCAAGTGCGTTCTCTGAAAGGCTTTCGCTGAAAGATAAAGATGCTAACCAAATTCACAGGCGTTCATGCTTTGAGTTTCCCTCCAGATTGTTTAGCCGAGCGCACTTCTGACAGAGGTCCTCCTACTGTCCTCATTTATTTTCCTCCACTCTGAGGCTTTATTTGGATAGATTGTCATGGTCGGACGGAAGTGAGGCACTGGTGTCATTCTACTATGTTGCTGTCAGTTATGATGAGAACCGTTACAGTATTAAATTTGCAACCTGGTCTAATAATACAAAGTGCACCACGCATCATTTCACACAAAAGAAGGGAAATGAAGTCTTGTACTGCTCGTACATACGACTTAATCCACGAAACATATGTTACGGCAATTTGCTTGTTGGCTACCAAAGCAGTTTTCATCAAGAGTTTCACACGCGGTTTAAGGCTGTCTTTTACGGACGAATTCGGTTCGTGACGCATGCCTTCAGCTATTTTCGCCAACCGTAAATACTTGAGACCGCACGGACAATGAAATAATGTTTCAATCTTGCAGCTTGAAAACAGGTAAAAGAGTATCTGTCAAGAGGAAAACCTTTTCAGTTTTTAAATCTAATTTATAATGCCTTAAGCTGGTCACATTGCCAAAGCGGTGGCACTGTGGCTGTGACACTATGGCTTTAAAATGGAAAGTTCAAGGCGGTTGCTAGCAAAGATGATTAGAATTCTTTTCACCTAGTAATTGTTCAAGGAATGTGATCAAAGGACACTAGTTCGTTACTAATTTGTTGATAATACCATGGGACTTCAACTCATAAGTGTGGTCAAATTATGCAGAAAAGCCGCTTGGAACTCTGTAGATGTTTCCTTCTTGAGAACCACTATCAATGCATACCTTTCAAATTTCCGCTAAAATTCGGCCAGGCAGCCTACAGGCTATCCGTTTCGGCCTACAACGGTCAGGCGCAGTCAGACGGGATGTGGCACCATTCATCCGTTCTAATGGATGGCTTCTTGACCAATGATCTCTTGGAAGAAATTTGGCGCAGTTTCGGAGATGCTTTCTGAGTGAACTATTACTATTTGTACGGTAGTTTTAAGGGAATATGATTGCATTCAGATCAATAATTTAATTATTGACTAATGTGTGCGGCACTCAGCACTCAATGGACGGTTCGTGTTGGAAGCTGTCAGGCTGATTTCCGGTTAATACGTTTTGGCCCAACTTGACAAACCTAACTGAGTACATACCGGTTTTTATTTGATAGTTTTGATGCCAGGATTTGGGAAGATCAGTTGCTTAATTTATTTCCGGGTACGCCACTTACACTGTGGAGCAGAGCAACATAATAGAATGAAATGTTTATTAAAGGACCATGCACCAAATATGATACGCTGAAGGTTTCATTTTTCCACCTTAATGTGCCTTGACACTTTCTCGCGTCACATTTGCTATCAATGCAAAGTACACTGGCGAACACAGAATGCCTCACCCTAAAACATAGTATGTTCATTAGATAACCAGTCGTCAAACAGAGACCTGAGATTATAAGTTGGGAAATCGCGCAGTGTGCGAAAGAATCCGTTGTCTGAGCCAAATATAGATGAGGAGGTGCATCCAGTAAATTGGTGGGGGCATTTAATTTCCTAATACCGAAGGTGTGAAGTGGTGTGAAGAGAAGAATACTTTCGCAAATGAAAGTTGCATCTCACAGTTTGTCACTTGAGGAACCAGTCAATACCTGACCAGCTGATGTAGTTTGTTTGGTGGAAGGATAAGTGACGCTATATCCTCTCTAAGTGCAAACTGATCAAAATAAAGCCTAGCCGCTCGTGGTCCCCAAACTAATAGCTGAAGTATTGCAGATTCGAGCCATCTTCAGTTGTGTCAGTTGCACACTGCTGATGATTCTCAAGAAGAGTGGATCAGCTGTACTGTGCTTTTCGGCCTTTCAGCATAAACCAGCCTCACTCACAGGACATGATCTACTGAGGACATGCGATTAACCAGGTGTAGACATGATTTGGACAAATCACTTCATGTAAATTCCCTACTGAGCTAAATTGATAACGGCCTCTGTGGTACTCTCATAAAATTGTGGTGAAGATTGAACTGGGGTCTTTTGTAATCGTTTTGAGAGGTAATTACGCAAGTCCTCATTTATCAAAACACCGCACAGCACAGAAAAATGAAAGTAACTTTTATATACTATGTTGCGGGCCCCGGTGGTCATCAATGGCTATTAGGAAACCAAATGCTTTTCACTTTACACCTAGTTTTACTTTTCACCCTCTCAAAACTGTGACCCGGCATTCGTTTTTTGGGCTCTGTATTTTTTTCGTGGAAGCGTATTTGCCGAGCATGAGGGAAAACCCCTTTGTGCAAAAACTGGAACTGCGTAGAAACCCCCTGGGGCTTATGTGTACTTTCAGCCCCATAAGACCAAAATATTCATCAGAATGTTGACAAAAGCCTTCGGAGACACGCGGTCTTCAAATTTGGTTGGATGAATTCCATGGATATCACTTCAGCATTTCATCGAGGAGAAATGTAAGGTTTTACAATATCTTTACGTTTTTAGAAAACTGACGGCATAATTCACTTGTCAGTATAGAAACAATCCCATGTTGGGACCATTTGCAATGGCAAAAAATTCCCGATATGTTAAAAACTTATTCATCTTATCTAATCGTGAGTGGAGAGAAGCAATGCTCCACCGTTTTGTTAGTTATGACAGTCGGAGTTATTCGTGTGCTTTTTCGGGTAGCTACTCCATCACGAGACCAAAGCATCAAACTTTGTAAAGCTGGGTGGAAAATTTTAGATGAGTTATCTTTAAGGGTTTTGGAGACACTTAAACAAGTCTGTCCGTTGCGTGTTGACCGGTATTAATCTTGGAATCTCTCGAGGGCTGAGACAAGGTCAAGCAAGATGGGATGGAGATATCTCCAAATTCTCGCGCAACGAAACACTTGTTGGGAAAAGAGCACTAAAAATCGCTCCAACGTGGAGTGAAAATTAAAACCTACCGAGTAGAATCAGCTTCATTGCAGTTTTATGCTACATAGCAGTTTTCTATCTAGTTCCATTTACTTCCAGCCATTAAACTGGATCACGAAATTTACGGAACTAGTCCAAAGCGGGTGACTCTATAAATTGGTTTAATTTTTGGAGCTTACATTGGATGGAAATATCCTTCAGCCCTATATAAACTGTCACTAAGGAATATCCGTTATAGCGCCAAGTAGGATTAGCTACTTTTGGAACCAAATTTCGACTCAGCTTGTTGTTCAGAAGCAAGAAAAAAGGGGACGTTTTTGATTCTAAGGTAACCTTTCCTGTTATCTTCGGCACATTGTGACTCTCGTATCAGACGCTACTCAGGCGTGCTAAAAAAGAACGTCTTTCGCTTCCAGTTATAAGATTACGGAAAAGGTAAGAACTGAAAGTCATCCGTAAAGGCTTTCGGTACTCGTTTAACTTCCTTCCTTTTGTAAATGTTTGCACTATAGACAGCCGTATGAAAATAGACAGAGTATCAGGTTGCCATGCATTAGCTGAGTCAGCAAGTTCAGAATGGGTTTGGGCCAGCAATTTTGCATAACCACATTTTTGGGGCGGTAATTTGTATAGTCCACAGCTTTGGAGCCACTGGAGCCATTAGTATAACAGGAAAGCCCACAAAATTCCGGTTTAAAGACAATCTAACGGAGTTTCGCAGTGTTTTGAAAAATAATAAATCACCGATTTAAACAGTTTGGCTGTCGGCCACCAATCCAATAACCTGCATATATAATGCTTTAGAAATGTAAACGTGGGGAGATTCGTTTTATCCTCACCCAGAGGAGTACTACACTTTCCGGTGTTTTATGCCTAACTCTTAAAATGCATTATCTTAATCAGCATATTTCCACTGCACTACAATTTGTATGTTCAGATTATTTGTGTCAACATATGGCAAAATGATTATTAACCATGCTTTTCTGGAAAAGGCATTATGGCTCGTTGCAGTGCGGACGATTCAACGTGTTGAAGTTTGATTTTATAGATGTTTCTATCCAGTGATGTTTGTGTGGTGAACTCACAAACTATAAAAGTTTGTTATCGTCACGATTGGCACAGCTGGAATATCTCTGAATCGTTTAAGAGCATTTATCCCATCAAAAAATGTGTGCAATCTCTAGCGACGTCGGACGTTTAACCCAGTGAACAGCAATGCTTGATGTAACTATTATTGGTAGATTAAAAAATGGAAATGAATTTTGTGGGATCATTAAACAGACGGGGTCGAAAGTAGTAAAACAGCGATATACGCTATATCAGAAAGATGTGACTGTCAATGAAAACTGCCGAATCTAAACAAAAACCTAATTCACGAGAGTAAAGAGAAGAAAATCTGTAATATAATCGGTCTGATTTTCCAAAAACTATACAAATGAAAAAAAATTAGAAAACAGCCTCAAGTAGATCGTCGTCCCTAATGAGGTTGTATTTCTTTGCGTATAGTTTCTTACTCCGGGCAGAGTTACTTTCAGAAGCTGCCCTTAAATTCACTGAACAGAAAATTGGACAGGAAACAAGATATCAACTTTGGATAACAGTTACCATGGTCACCCTGTCCGAACAAAGATGTGGGTGCTTTCTGTTTACCTTCTGACACAGGCGACTCGGTATGACGGTTCTGCCACCTAGTATGATTAGTATCACAGTAACTATGTGCGTTCTGTAAACCAAATGTTGCGATTTGTAACAAAAGACACGCAAGAAAATGCAACGGAAATATGGAGATGAAAATTTCTGTAAACAGACAAACAGCACAGATTCGCCATTTCAGTTAAAACAAGTAAAATAAACATTTCTTGCAGCATATTGATATAATACATAGACTCAAGTATGTTTAGTCTTTTTCTGGATTAGCTGTTCCATTTGAGTATGGAAGTTTAACGGGCTCTGAAATGAGACCACAATAGCGCTTCAACGCCTCTGGGACTTACGTTTCAATTGCTAAATCAGGAAGATCGCTTTTGAACAAATGGAGGCAGCAGACCAAGTATCTTATATAGAATTCTCAAAGAGCTTTGAAAGCGTCCTAAAATATTTTGACCCGTGAATCCGCCAAATTTCAGGATACTGTTTTGTGTTTCAGCTTCATATAAGCCTGGTGTGCTCCACCATAGCACTATGATACGACCCCGTATTTTGAGTAGAAATACTGCAGTGAACATATCCTGCCGTATATTTTTCACAAAATATCGTTATGTCCATCAAATATGATGCTCCAATGAAATGCTATGCACCAAAGATCATCTTTTGCCCTTTCGGTTATTGAATTATGAAGCGCGTAACTTAACCTCTTAAATAATATGCTGCTTTGAGTGGAACGCGTTCATGAAAGACTGGCAACTGTGTTGTTGTCTTATAACATTGCAGAAGGTTTCTGGTTGTCGCCATTTAGTTTTCTATTGAGTTCAAGCGGTAACTCAGCAGAACAACTTTATGATAAAATAGGGAGATCACCGTGTACAAATGAGGGAAACAGTCACTTATAGTTAAATTATATTACCTTGCTGTAACAGTAACACTCTGATTTATTCGATTTTGCAAACCTGTGCTTGTGCTAACTGCTGTTTGGTGTGAGCAAAGTTACTGGGGTAACCTTTATGTTTGCTCAACAATAACAATATCAGGACACTTGGGGAGTGATTTACCAACAGGGGCATGAGAAAATCGAAACACTTTTATGCAGTGAAACTCTTAAGCTCATTGTTGACAGAACATTTAATTTGGTTTGACACTAAACACCAAACGACTATAGTTCAGGCAGCTTTAAGCGTGACTGACACGCACACCTGCAGGGTCCACGATCCGTGTCGTGATGTTATTTCGAAATATGGGTGATAAAGAGAGCGGGCCAATTTTGGATTGGAAGAGCTGAGATTGCTCATACTGGCGGATGCTAGACTCAGCTAGAACGGAGAACATGCACGATTCTTTTGTCTTAGTATTTGTTTGCTTTTACCTCCAACGGAATCCAGCACGCAGGTGACCATTTTGTTAGTTTTCCTGCCTGGCATTGGGAGCAGATCAGTCACATCGGGATAAGTGCCAACAGCAGGCCTGCATGCAATTTATAGTATCATACGAAACTCATAACCATTTTCCGTTTACGCTTCATTCTGTTTGAAATGCATAACTAGGTTCGCTGCAAGATGAGAGCCCACTCCTCGGACATTGAGCCTACGCGATTGGAAAACATGCACATCTATCGGGCTTATCAGATTGAGCTGATATCCACATTGGCTCCTTTTTTCTGACGCTTTAATGCTAGTTTCGTAATGACAGCGAGCAAAACTCAACAGAAAATTGTACACTGTTTGTGTAATCAAAAGTTGCTGGATTTTAATGACTTACCGAGGAAAACTGCGGGACTCAGCTGCACGAAATCCCTGAAAGTGAACGCGAGCGAAGTCACCCGACCAAAATTGCGGTATCTGGGGAAAAGACTAATGCTTTGATTTTCACAGTTACTAAAGCCGTTTAGATCGCTTTCTAACGAAATTGACTAAGTAGCGTGAAGAAATTTTTAGCCAATGTTGCAAATTAGGCACGGATTCAAACTGCGATTATTCAAACCGCGCGAATGGATAGAACTGCTTTATTACAAATACGTACGAATTCACGAAGTTTTCAGCGGTATGTCTTTATTCCGTGGATTCAAAAAGTTCCCTGAAAGAACCCTCCAGAAAAGTGTGGAAAAATTATACATAACCCAGAATGGCACCTCATTGGGCGGTGTCAGCAGCTGCGTTTCCGCTCGAAATCATTAGGTATGCCAACACAAGTGATTCCACCCGAATCACTAAAGCTCGCCTGTTGATTCTGTTGTCGGGTCTTTAGGCCATTTTTTCGACCAAACGTGTTCAATAACCGGTCACACAAACAAGTTCATTCTATAAACCCACATTATCAAGTCGAGAGTCCAACTCATGCAAATTGCGATAAATCAGCTGATTGTGCATAGAAAGTGACATATCCAACAATTTCCTGCGTTCCCTACATTTTGAAAACTCTGCTCCCGACCTAAAGGTTATAGCACCATGAAGCGGGTAGATGTGATTAGGAATATTAATTTCTTTAAATCTGACAATGTTTATGGTCTAAGGATTATTGTTCCGATCACGTTTTGATCAAACCCGTACTATAGTAGCCTCCAATTCAAACAAGATATATCACCGGAAAACAAAGCTTTGATATGAATGCACGTGACCTGAATACTTCATCTTCTGCGTTCACAAAGGTGCAGTAATGATACGGAGTGCGCAACCATAAAGTCATTCAGAATGCAAACATCGAGACTAAAGAGAACACCCGGGATCAAAAGTCCAGATCTATCCACAGTGGACGTATCCAAATCACATTTCCACGAACGACACACAACATAAGCAACAGCCTGCAGATTACACAGCTTACAGGATTTTCAAGGACCTGATTAGACTTTTGAGCGCAACCTGGTAAGTGATGGTAATTGTTTCTGTCGCTTAAAATGTCGGTTGTTTCCCTAAAGGTAACGCATCTCTTTCGGCTGTTCTTTTGCAAATAAACTTCGTCTCATTTTTGGAAGCATTCCACATAAACGAAAACGAGACTATTTTGCCTGAACGTTGACGTACTACTTTTTCTGATATTTTTTGGCTATGTCAAGGTGTAAAGCAGTTAGCTAAATTTCACGGGCCATATCCTGTAAGCAATGCGCTGACAACCACCGTGTTTTTAAATTTGATGAGCACTTTAGCCCATATGTATATATATCTGCAATCCCAAGGCCACGCCCAGTGGACAGGTCTATAAGCATCTTTCAGTTGGTCTAGCTAAGCTACCAGTATTTGGGCGCACTGGTAATGACCGTTAAAAATACGACATTCTCGGATATCATGGGCTTTGTAAAAGGCAAGGTACCAATTTGGAGACGCATCATTAGCCTAAAAATACCACCAATGTTATTTAGATTGTTCATTAACGAGGAAAGACGGATAAACTGCCCAACTCCATGCACATCGAAAAACGTTAAGATACTGACTCGCGGGAAGAGTGAATGAATAAAAATTTGGAAAACGAAGTTATTTAGTTAGATATCTAAGGCCTATTTTGAGCTCGGTATGCACAAATTCCCTAACAGCCCTGATGGTGATCAGTGTTGGTCACATGTGTCTTTTATATCTTGTGTGTGTATTCTATGAAATTTTCTATCAGGATCCATCAAACATTCAATGTTGGTATGTAAACACTGGTTTATGACTGAGTTGCTATCTACTCTCCCAACAAACCCACAAATTTTTCAAATGATATCCCCTTCGCATCATCACCTTCAAACACTTCATGCGCTATCTGGATCGGTCAATTTTTTTAGTTCCCTGTGACCTTGTCGGTATGCTTGCTGCTTTCTTGTTCTTATTGTTAATGTTATAATAATAATGATTTCTCTAGAACACAGATACCCAGTTGAACCATTTTAAACCACCGCAATCTCTCCGAAGGTTGCTAGCAACTTCCTTAGACCAATGTATCCTGCTTACTCTCTTAGGATGTATTTGAATAATGGCTGTTCTTTGGGGATGGACATCAGTCGACCGAGCTACGAGGTATTATTTAACTACTTTTCCGTACTCTGCGGTTAGGATCCGCTCTGAACTTTGTTCAAACCTGTGTTATTCTACATAGTTAGGGAGAGAAATTCACCGCCACCCTCTGAGTGTCTTCAGGACAGGGAGATTTGATTGACAAAGTAAAGTAAAATATACGATCACACCCTTCCGATTCTGAGTGAGACGTGGAGTGTCATGCAGTAGCCATCTACTACTGTTTTTATATCTTATTCAGATTCCAGTGACCGTGAAAATTTCCGTTGGAAATTGTTAACCCAACATACAGATTACATCTGGTTGTTAGCATTGATGCAACTCAGTCCATGCAAAAGACCGTCCAGTTTACGCGGTCAAATAAAATAGAAAATTCAATTAACTGGCGATTCAGGCCTTTTCTTATCTTCGCTAGTGAAAGAATGTGCTCACAATCAAGTGAAGCGAATAGCCCTACCATTCCGCTGGTCTTTGTCTTAAATTGTCGAAGCTAGAAGAAGAAAACTTGCCAATGGTTTGTGACCCTGGAATGACACCTGCGGTTTCCGGAGTTTACTACAGTTAGCAAAACGGTTGTTCACGTTGGCGCTTCATGGAGTTTTGCCGCTCGACAGTCGCGCTATGCGCAGAATTTACGGCTTTGTTGTTGGTCTGTTCGCCGAGCTTGACATTGGAATTGCAAATGTTTTCCACCATCGAAATGGCATTGTCAGTGCAAGGTGCTACGCCAATGTCACCTCGATTGGTGATGAAACCTTTGCAATCCGACCGCCAAGCACTCAACCAGCGCGCCCGAGCTACCTACAATCGGTAACTGCCGCGCATCCAGTCCAATCCGTTTTGTCTGCGCAGATTGCAGTAACAAACGCGTTAGTCAACTGTTTCTCTTTAGGCCGAAATTTTTCCGCTGTATAAGCCAAGATATATTTCTTCAGCGCCTTGCAGGAGTTGTAACAAAGGAAACTTCTTAGGCCATCCCAAAATTATTCCTCTATCAGCTCAAGCTGCAGAGCTCTGGCGTTCTTCATGTGTGCATTGAGTACTTCACTTTCCTTCTCCTTCAGGTAAACGTTTTTTATTCCATCATACAACTTATGCCGGTGCCGGTTGCTGACTCAGATCGTGTGCGAGCTCAGTGGTGCGACTGAACCTATTCATGCGGGGCTGATTCGCCTCCGCCCCACAAAAGTATCCCAACAGGTCTTGCACGGATAGTGTACAATTTTGGCATGCTTACTCGTATAATACTACAGGTTTGGGGTTGCGACGGCACAGGCCAACGTCACGAAGCCCCAGAACGAACGAAGTTAGTCTAGCGCACCTAAGAATTATCCGGAGGGAACCTGACTTTCCCACAATACTTGACCGCAGTAACATGGTCAAGGACGAGCTACATGTTTGGAACTGTCTAGATTACAGTGTGAACTGATTTTTGAAAATATGTCGCACCAAAACCTGTGATAAGACAGTTTTGGCACGTTTGGATGCGCCACATCGTAGGAAATCCCTTATGTGTGTATACTGGTGCATTTCTGCATCATGTATGCTGACTTGTATGTTGACTTTCTAAACAATGGAATACCACGGAGGTTTGGACAGGGACAGCTTGAGAATGGTAACTCTCTAATTAAAGATTAACCTTTAACAGGGAACGTCTATTGTATGGTTTCGGTGGAACAAACAACTGTTTGCTTGGCCTCGCTTTTGGAAGGCGAGAAATTACAAAACAATAACAAATGTATCGTGCGTCCATTGATGTTGCTGCCTGAGGCTAGCTAAAATGAAATAAAGCACCAAAGGCTCTATTCGTGGTTCGTGGTCTTTTACCAAAACATTTAGGCGTAAAATATGCACAGAACCATTATGCATTCGCAGACTCTTACCTGAAGTTGTTTTTTTGGGAATTTGATCAAATCCGTCTGTTGTAGTTAAGATCAAATTGTACATACAGGTGGAAGGAGCCATTTTTCACAAGCGGGACTGCATGATCCTAGTTCTATCCTATTATTGAATTACAAAATAAAGTCTACCCATTTATTCTGCCTACATTAGAAAGAGCTAGTTCCAGAAAAATACAGCTTGGATATGTGAGATGATCTGGTTAGTATCCTTCAGTCATTAACTGTGATCAGTTTTCTTTCAAAAGACCTATGATACCAGTATGACAGGCAACAGAATACACATTTGGAACAATACCTAACTGGTTCTCTCTTACTTTTATTCCACTCCTTCAAGTTAGTCCATATCCTGCACTTTCATTCGATGGTTATGTTTTCGTTAATATGCAGATGATCATAACAAAACGTTTGCCTCGCCCTTGTGAGATAAACAATCCTTAATTTCAGTATCCAAAGTCGAAAAATTTATGTTTAGGTTACCTAACTTAATCACGGCGTTTGTGCGTAGGTTTGTTTCAGATAATAAAAACAACATATGCATCTACTGCTTCAATAATCATATTAACTTGGCAATATTGTTTGCGGTATACTCATCAGGAATGGAAAACATTTGAAATTATTAAACCGATTCTGCTGAGATTTCGTTCCGGGTTTCTCTATTTTTATTTACATAAAATTGTTGTTTATTCCTTTCACGGAAACAAATGACCATTATTATTCAGAGCGTAAACAGGCAATAAATATTTTTATGGCTGATTTGGCCTAACAAGTCCGTTTTTGAGATTTTCGGGTGTCTATGCTGGGTTGTGTTGCCTCATATTCAGGGCGAAAGACGGAAACAACATAACCAATGTTGATCAGATAAAATATTCCGTGGAATCATGGGTGAAATCATCTTAAGGCGGGTCGCTAGAATGCTCATGGTGCTCTTTAACAATAATTGATATGGATTTTGGCGTTATGGAAGGAAAAAAATTTGAGATATGCTGAATATTATTCCAGGGAAACCGTTTGATGAACACTGCGCCGCACACTGAATAAGAAGTCCTAAGTTAACTATTTCTCGGAATATATGTAGTGGATTCGCTCCAAAACTATTTGACAATAAATTAAACCACGTTTGCCCAAAATGCGTGTCTTATTTAAAAAAATAGCAATGTAAGTCGCTTCTTAGGTATTCCTCCGCTGACCAAGCACCTAATTTTGCAAAATTTGTTAGATGTTCTGTCAAGCATAATAAAGTTTACGAATTTGCTTACTGAAGGTTAGGACAGATATTTTGCCTATTTTGAGGATACGAAACTGCTTTATTGAGTATGATTGCGGAAAGTTACGGATACTAAAAGTAGCTGTGAGACGTTTTAATCTCACGTGACATCCTGACGAGTACTTACCTTTGATTTTGCGTGGAATCTCGGATGTTAAAATTAGTGACTGAACTTTGAATAGTTTGATGTTTTTATTCTTGGAAACAGTAGCCTAGTTCCTACTACTTTTTTCATGCCTCAGATATACAAGTCATTTTATTTCATAAAGTTGAAGTCTTTGAGATTGTTGAGATTACTATTTCGCATTTAACAGTTTGGACAGAACAGTAGCACAGAGTCAGAGACCACAGTTTTATGTGTGTGTGAAATATTTTAGAGCCGTTGGTCTGGATTTAGCATACTAAAACCACGAATTAATGTGTTGTATTCAGGCTTAAACAAGGGACACGACCTCCTGTAGGGTAAAGTCACACCAGAACTAAATGGGTGCCATTACCAGGGAAAAATACAATAAGCACCGAAACGGGATCTCTTGGCCTCTTCAGCTCATGTTAATCGGTATCCACCGTGGAATCAGACGTTTGCAAACGGAACCATAATTTCAGTCGTGCTGTTGATTGTTAATCGTTTTTATAATAGTTCGATCTGCGGTTCATTACTTCCTCCAGATAATAGCACAGGCGACGATACAGAGCTCCCTTTTACCCAGATATATTGTGGTGCACGATCAATTTCTGTACATATTTTTGGTCGACTGCCGTGTTGGCCGCATGTTTGTTTATGAGTCAGCCACGTATTGCCAGTGTAAACAAAAATGGCCAAAACCGAGCGAGTGAAAACATCCAAATCAACAACTGACGCCAATAAATGTTTACACTTTGAACTGCCGCTTACAAGCCCAGGAGCTCCGGAGATATTTGAGTACATACAGTTATGGATTGTTTATTTTATTTCACGAGCACCATCGATAAGTATTCCGTCAGCATATGACTGAAAACAATTATTCTATTCAGCCAAGCATTGCCTGTGTGTGCCACGTCAGATTTCTGTAACAATTAGTAGGTGATATTTGTAATATGGTATTTGTTCTTCTGCGTACTTCAAAAATGCAATAGGTCAAACCATCATTTCATGTTCATTGTCAACACAATTCAATAGCGCTTGGCTATTTACCTAAGAGTATACTGCACTTTGAATATTGTGCCGACCCGAAACCATGATTAAACAAGGCTTCAAGCGTGTGTTTGTCCACGGTAATGTCTGTTAGGGTTTTCAACAAAAAACAAAAAATTGTTTTAGTCCACTGAAAAGATCATCACCTTTTGTTTGAATATTTGGGTTACTCGTTCTTCGAAAGGATGGTGGACAATCAATTTGAATTTGTTTGAAAACATCTAACTCTTCTTCGCTTTTATCAATCACTGGTTGACAAATTAGATGCCTGTTTGCAGTGAAATCCCAAAACATTTAATTTTGATAAGAACAATGTAATTTACATTTGTGGCAAATTTAAGTCTATCGTTTTTTATTTATTTTACTAGTAGGGAAAAAATTTCATGTACTCTGAAATTATTACGAACACTTAGTTGTATCCATTTCAACTCGTTACATTAGAATCGCTGTTGACAAAGACGAAAATATTTTGGTCGTTTTCTTCAGCCGTGATTTGATTTGATTGGAAGATCTTATATGGTATATCATAAAACCGAAGTAAGTAATTTACTATCTGTGATGCGTTTTGGGTGGTTAATTTAACTTTTCTACACCATACCGTACAAAAGCTTGCAGAGCTAGCTAAGGATAGTGCCAGTATCAATGCTTCTACAGTGAGTCGAGCACAGGTGGAACAGAGTGGATTGCTCACACGGTGTTCGTTGTACTCGTGTACCTAGGACAGCAGCAACGCCGTTTTTCTCTTTTTGAGCTTATTCTCTGACCAATAGTTTGAACCGAAAGTCATCTGGTTTTGCGCACCTTGTATGCGGTACGCCAACTGCCGTATGTCGTGTATTGCCTTCAAATTTTAGTCCAGATTCACCTTCATACGCAGAAAGGTTCTAATTGTGCCTAAACAGACAGTAATTCCGAGCAACTCAAAAATTCCCCTCTCATTGATTCTGTAGAAACCAGTAAATCAAACGTTAGTGCTGCGTTATTTGCAGAGTCTAATTATTATAAATTGGAGACCATCGGTGCACTAGGAGGTTTAAAACATTTCTACTTCGAATCAATTTCTTCCAAACTACGTCACTCATTTGACATAGCATTTCGTGCCACTATTTTATGGCGAATTCAACATGTGTATGATTCCAAATTAAACACGTGTGTGTGAGACAGGTCAAGCCCTACCCTGGTGTCCAAGCACCGGTTTAACATAGTACATGCGATATGTGCTCAGCTGACACTCCTACACCATCAGCCTGTTAGGAAGCTTGCTGTACTTTTTACCCTACTTAGAAAAATTATTTGTTATGAACCACTAATTTATGTTAAAATGGGTGTTAAAATAAAACTAACTTTGCCCGTGTCTTCCCATCGGATTATTAGTTTGCGGCCAAGTACTTCAACACTTGCACTCACTAAGTGTTCGTAAAATGGTATTGGGTGCCGTGTCGGCTGTTTTTGTATTTTAAATAGTATTGCGCTAGCACGAAATTGTGAGCCTCTCACTTAAAGATGCTAAGTGTACTGGAAATTCCAAACAAAGCAACAAAAGATTGAAAAAAACAAACAAACTGTCGTTTGCCCCCATTTATAAGGTCGTGGACGTCGAATGTCATAGAAAGCATCCACTTATACTACACAGAATAGTAAAATTCTCATGTATCAGGCGAAACCAACGGAAAAAGCATATTGATATGGATAAAATTGTACGCAGCCCTGAGTGCTATCGTGTATTCTAGGATCTCTATATTGTTAACCCTGGGCTAGTGGAACAAATGACCTAAGCTCTTCTAGGCGGATTAAAACAGGTTTAATTTCAATGTTATAGACTGAAACCTCAAAGTTGCGTGCCAAGTGTATGCAATAAATCAAGTATGATACATAAAAAAATGCGTCATGAAACAACATGGGGCAAAACAAAATCACACAACCACGTGACTTGCTGAGCTGATCGGTGGATTAAATTTCGGGAGTATGTTGCCCTAGCAACAACATTGTTTTCGCAGCAGTACTTGTTATTTGTGGGAGGGAAAGCTAAAGGTTCGTCCAGCTTCTCAATAATTCATATAAACGAGTGTTCAACTATCAGAATGCTTGGCGCATCAAATTTTTGTAAAACAGTTTACGATCTAGACAACTTTTCTAAAGAAAACCGCAGATAGCTTAGTTGTTAGTGAAAAAATGGTTAACTGAAAGATGAAGAAGAACTAAATGTATTCATGTTTTTTTCTTGTAGCCGCACGGGATTCGCGGGATATTAGTGCCCAATCGCATGCTTGAACAAGCTACTAGGCGCAATCATACAGCATTATTGCCCTTTGATTATGTTCACCCGTTTAAGAAGTGCTCAAATTAATGTGCCCTTGTTTTCACATCTCTCCACATCTTATCAAAACACCCGGCGCAATAAGTCTTTTGTTGTTCAAGATCTACAAACTGCTATTTTTACCAATTTTTTCAAGGTCAAACAAGAATTTTTTAGTCTGTTAGATTTGTATCAATCGCACAATAAATTTAAATGCTGTTTTCCAGGCAAACTTGTTGTGGTCTGTCAAAAATGCTTGTGACCATTTGCTTAAGAAGACATAATTGTTGTAATTTTATAACCAAATACGCACAATTCGAGCACTGCCAGCGGGCAAATAAACCACGTTCTCTCAGTTTTGATTAGATACCGTGCCTTAGTTCATCAGCGTAACAATTCTGTCCCTTATTGTTCTATTCGTCCTTATTCTATTGTTTTTATCTGCGGCGAATGAGATACCTATTTTGCTGCGTTCGTCGATGAAAGCAATCGGTTATCATTCATCTCCCTGCAAAGCGCTGATGGACAAACGTATTGTTTACGATAATATTTGCGATTACAGTGAACACCCTCCGCTTATGACCTTAGTCGATAGATTTGCCCACTATTAGATATCCCCTTGGGCATTGTTTGACAACAAAATATATACGATTAATTCAATTATAAACCAAATATGCGCGGTATGAGTGTGATTGTTGTTAAGGGCATAAGGTTGTTGTCATCACAATAGTTTGTACATTATAGTTTAATCTGTACCCTACATATTTCAGTATTTTGCGATTCACTGTATTCTAACCTGAAGTTCAAATGTTATCGTCATTGTTCTCAAAAGAAATTTCGTATCAATCTGTTACAAGAATTATTCGCTTTTCCTTCCAGCTGTGTTTTTTTGAGCAAGAGTAATTACAATCCCACCACCGAACATAACCTTATTATTGACGACAACAGCAGCCAGGTTTCTAAACTATAACAGTTAAATCCTGTTGGCATTCCCTAGGTAAAAGAGACTTACGTCGCTGCTCAAAAAGGGTTTGAAATGCATCCAATTGGCATTTTGAAAACTTTCATGCAAATGTTCTGGGAGGGGGTTTTAAAGCGATTCTGGCCGCGAGGTAGGTAAACAAATTCTTCAGTGTTCATCCACATGCACTCCATTGCTTTTCAAAATCTGGCTTAAGAATAAACAACTGAGACTTGAAACTTCTGACCAACCTTTGGGAACTTCAGGCTGACATTTACGAGAACGTCAAGCCAACTTCGAAAGATGCACTCATCTGCAAATCAATTTTGAATCAGAAAATGTTCGATATGCCTTTTCGCAGCACACAGCAGTAGACCGCAACCTTCTGAAGTGATGGGTAAAAAACAAGAACGTTAGCATGGTAAAGTAACTTCCGAGGCAGCAGTGTTGAGTTCCTCGAGAAACGACGGGCTGAGAACAATCATCCATGAAACTGCTACCGAAAAATTAACAGTGACCATTGGCACATTATATCTATGGGGCACAAAATGAGCAATCTATAACAGCTTTCGGAAGCAGACGGCTGTGTAATAACCTACTGCAGATTTCTACCATGAGTGAGGTATTCGAGTCGACGATATCAAGAAAGCTAGGAGAGAAGAATTCATTGGTGTAGAGATTAAATGTTTGAGCGCCAACAATACACTAGATTGTAATGTTGCGCTAGTTGTAAAGAACAAAAAACGGGTGAAGTCAACCAAACTTTTCAAGGAATCTGAAATTTTGAAAACAGGTATAGAAACGATATAAAGAATAGCCAGTCACCTGAAGCCCTATTGTACAGACGGAGTCACGGTAAACGACTCTATTTTAGCCGAACATAGAGAGCACATGAATTTGTATATACATTCTACTGGTCTTGGATTTCACAGGGTTGTCGCTGTTAACATGCTGAGACCAGTAACTTGAACAGAGAAATATTAGTTAAAACGTGGCAGATCAATTTAAGGGGAATGACCTTTTCGCTTCGCCTGCAAGTAGATTTGTCACTTTTTTAGAGTGCATACATCCACACTGTCCACAAGGAAATTTGGAAGGAAAGACCTGCGAGCAGATGCTCAGTGTATCTTTCGATATGTACCCAAAGGAATAAATGTGTCAAGATGGGTTGAATACCATTCGTACGAGTTTTACGTGAACGACAGGGCGTCCTGAAATACTTAGCCAAAGTGGTTTCTTACAAGAGTTTTGGCGAAATACCACCATCAAAATGATTCAGGTTGAAAAGAAGTTAGAATAAATAGTCGTACCACATTGCCCGTTTAGACAGAGAAATAATACTTTGCTGAAACAGGTTGACTGGATACAGTGCCTTCTCTGATGTCCATTTAAGGTTCATCCAGCGTTTGACCCAAATATATGTGAACGCAATCCGGGAATTTTTCAATCTTGCGCCCATGTTAACTTAGCGAGCAAAACTGTGCACTGTGTGAAACTTACGGTGTCATATCTTCGTGATCGTATATGCCAGATGACAAGTGATATGAGTAATTTGAAACTATTAAATGACGGGTGACTTTTTCTTTTTGTGGAAGCAGACAGGTTGCGGACGAAAATTCATGAGCTCATTAGTTATTTCTTGGGGGTGCATAACATTATGCAAAGTACGATACTAAATCCCCAGCTAGTTTAACGTCGATGGGTTTTTTTCCAATGTCGATGATCACACCGACCCTAAAAGTGCACTCAAATAGATATTGGTATGCTAGTGAAGACCTTGGGACTTAGCCGGCTGCTTTAGGAAAAGATTTTTTTATTATTAAATGTAACTGTTGCGGAACCTAACAGCTATGGTCAAAGTGACAACAAACCTGAGAAAAATGAATGTGTTCTCACCCCAAGGTTTCTACTTTTGGAGAGGAATGTAAGAATAATCATATCAGATTTATACAACGTTCAACACTGTTGTGCGAATTAGTCTGCGGTCATATCAGGCGTGCCAAATTTTTAATTTCGTTCGCCCCAGGCTCTGCGTATGCCGTACTTTAAACAAACGGGCAAATAAACGCCCTCAAATAAAATTCATAATGAGGATGAGCGCAATGATAGCTAAAAAATGATGACAGAGGCGAAGCTGGAGTCTGGGTTTACCGTCGTACATTTGTTTCAGAAACATTAATGGTTTATTCAGTGGATTGCTTTAAATGGGGAGAAAGCACATTCATGTTTACAGCCTGCTCTTTATTTAGTGAGGCTTAGCGGCAGATCCCTGTTTTAGGACACTGTCCGTACACTCCTGAGCAATCTCGTATTTACCAGCTACTATTTAAGCATTCTGAGCGCTGTTCTAGGCTTATTCAAGTAATTTTATTTTACAATGTACAATGATTCCAACAGTTTTGTAGTATCTATACCTGTATAGCTTTTTATATATTTTGCTGCAAAAATGTTTCAAAGTCCCTCTTTATCACAAAACCAGAAATGGTTGTCAGTCGGTCACTAGAATCTGACATTTGTGTCAATTTTTCGACCATGCTGAGGGATTGCGATGTTATGGATACCTTCATGCAAACATAAACAACTCGTTATACGACTTTATCCTATATTCTATAAAACTCCATAAAACGATGTAAGGAAGGTTTAATTCAGTTTAAGACGACGTATTATTTCCTTCTGTTAGGTTTGATGTAGTTCCATCCCCTTTGTGATTAAACCCTGCCACCAGAAAGTCTAGAAATTTTCATTCATTTGAGCCAATTTATTTATCAGTTGAATATAGTTGGGCTGCCGAACAGCAGTTAAATGTTTTCAAAGAATTTTCTTACTGCCGGTAAACATGAGTTTTGCATTAAAGTTTTTGGTCTGTCTGTACCTGAAGGGACACACTAAGCTAACCACGGACGGAACAAGTTACGTCATAACCAGAACTGTGATCTCTGTCCTGAAATATGGAATATTAATGTCAGAATGTTGGCAGTCGACTACACAAATACACAAAGCTAACGAATTAACTTGTCAATTTCAGGGATATCCTGCAGGTGAGAATTTAGAACTCGACAGGGAATACAGCGTTGAGGTTAAATTTGAATGATAAAAAAGTAGTTCCTTATCATCAGGTATGTGAGATGTCACAGTACTCCCCAGAACTAACCGAACGTTCAACCAACAGCAAGTAAATGATGTCGAAGTTAACGACTGAGTACCTTCGGAGAGAAAGCGGCTGGCATGAACATCAGATCATTCCACCCTGCGGACTACCAGTTCATTTCACATCCATTATCCTCTAAGCATGTAAGCTGAAAATTCTAAAAAATTATCTGCTCCAAGGACATGTCTTCATATGCCCCATCCAGTATTGCGTCACGTATTTCGTTCCAACTTTTTACACTTGCACTATGACACTATTGGATGGATTATAACTTCCCTTTGCACACTGGAACTTGCATTGAACCCCTTCAACCGGCAAGTCAAAGAGCACGAAAAATCCTGAGAGTGAAATAGTCCACAAACAGTCCAAATTATTCTTAGACGCAGCATCACCAGCAACATCATAATGAACACCATTGTTGTACCTTCCGGCATGCTTGAAACTAGTCAAGAGTAGTCACTGAAAATGGGCAGTTGAGAGGAAGAATGATTTGAACTTATGATGTGAGGTTAAAAAAAAACCGCACAGCGTGACGAATGCACTTTTTTAGCTTTCTCTGAGTTCAACGAAGTAAAACCGAAAAGCACAGAAGTATGGTTTTTTCTAATTCTTCGATAATCATAAACTGGTAAATATGTCCAATATACAAATAATTGACACCTTTCGCCATCAGGTTGTGCAAATATCAAAATACAAATCACGAAACGCATTTGTTTGTAATAAACACTAAGTAATAAAAAACGACTGGCTACAAAATTCCGATGTTCTTAATGTGACAATTTTTCCTTAAGCCCCACAGCATCCAAGAGTATTGACCGTGCCCACACCAAAGATATTGATGCTCCAGGGATTATCGTGGATTTAACGTACCAAGTGAGCGGATGCAAAACGGAAGCAAACATTGACGCCTGTACTGAATCTAAGATCATTCATTTAGAAACAGTGTAAACAGTATACTTGTAGAAAATAAAAATTTTTTAAGCCTATGACTCAAGCTTCTCCACGATTTATACCAGAGGTTTTCGATGTTTTCTGTTTTATCTCAAATACGATTGGTTTACGACAAGGTGGGCAAAGTACAATAGAACACCACTTGGATATACAGAAATCGTATTAACCTCGGCAATATCCGGACGGTACCATACCGTACTAGATATTTTCTTAGTTAACGAAAAGCCAGTTTTCTGCGGATGTTTCGTACAGCTTTTTTTATGTTTGGTGAATGATATGTCGGGTATGTGAAAGTATTTGAACAAGTAGGTGAGAATGGCGTGCGTGCGTTAGCGTTTCCGCTGCTCGTAACCGAAGTATTCTGACCGACTAATATATCGGTTTTCAGTGACAGTCCACTAAAGCGATCAAATTGTTGTAATTTTTCGTTCGAAAAATAAATTAAAGGTAAACCAGCTATTATGAGATTGCGTGCAACAAAAACATATTTTATGCACATTTTGTAAATGTAATCTATTCCCGACTGCCACTACAAGAAACTTATAGCAAGCCACGTTAAATCAGCCCCTGAGGTCTCAATGGCCCCATGCAAATATATAGCGGTAGAATGTATGGACAAATTCGCTGTTCACGTTTTGGGAATTATTCGGTTGTTTCATGAACAAAGAAGTACCTTTTGTTTAACTAGTAGGAAGATGCACTTTATCAAGTATATTTGCGTGAAGACTCACAAGTACAAAAACGCTTTTTTGACACATTATTAATGCGGCGTTTTACTTCATTTGGATTTCTCTGGCTAGTATATGGCTGCACACCGCATCAGATCAACATCGGTGTTCTAAAGATCACCCCAGCAAGGTTCGTTTAACACCAACCTTAACAGATAATTCCGTTAAGGTAACGTTCGCGTCGGATTAAACCGTCTCCCGTAAATCGTGTTTCCTAGAACTTTCAACTCTACAGGCACCAGGCGTATGTGCTTCACCTCACTCTGGGTGGATACTTGTGTTTCCACGTGTTTCTTACATGCTTTATCTATCTCCGCACAATATGTAGTTGCGCGCATTGGAAAATTTGGTTCCGGCGTTTACGACGCAAACAAATAAATCTGTTTCCTTTTTTCTCAACAACACGCATGTGGTGTGCGAAATAAACAGTTGTCATTGGATCCAAACAAACATTTTTGCTATTGGTTGGCAAACCAATGACTTTATTTGTATTACGTGCGTGGTTAGTCCAAATTATGCCATTCGAGGCGGTGGTGATGGGTGCTGATCAAGCCCTTGCAGATGGGAACTCAATTTATCGTAACATTTGTGTGGCTTACTTTATTATTTTGTTTTCCTTGGGTGTTGTAGGAAACACTTTGTTGTTAAGCACCCTCATCTACAAACAGTTCCAACCAAGGCATGTCAATACATCTTCGAGACGTGGAACCCTCCAAGTTCGAGCTCCCATCAGGTTCCACCCACGAAAGCATCGCCTTAGGTTTCATTCTACAGCAGATTACCTGTTGTTCCTCCTGGTGTTTTGTGAATTCATCTGCATCTGGCTTGTCCTACTTCGCTACGGATTACACCTCATAGCCGATACTGATTTGCGTAACTTTAGTACTTTTGGATGCAAATTGCACGTCTTTTTATCCCAGTCGGCGATTAACATGACTGTAGCTATGATGTGCATATTTTCTGCTCACCGAATGGTCAGTATGAAATGGCCGCTTGGTACAATGAAGCGGATAACAAGGAGGCGTCTCAACTGGATCATTATTGGTAGTCTCCTGTCGGTTCTTCTTAAACAACTCCCGGTTTTTCACCTGTTTTATCGGGACGAAGTTGGGGACGGTGTGCAAAAGTGCATCAAATCTCAAGATCCAAGGCTTTCAGTTTACATTAACGTTTACTCGTACGTCGAGTTTGGAACGCATTCAGCTCTGGGCTACACATTACTTGTTTGCTTCAACAGCGTGTTGTACTACACAGTGAATAGATACAGAAGACAGAATCGGCAGAAGAGCATAGTGGGAGTTAGTAAGATGGAAGACGCCGAGATAACCCTGAAGAAAACTGAATCCAGGCGTGTCGGACTTTCTGCATCAATAGTTATCATCAGTCTCAGCTTTGTCCAGGTCCTGTCAACCATTCCGTACTTCCTTCTTATCGAACTAAATACGAGGTTCAAGTTGAATCTGGTTCCAGTGGAATATCAATTTGTTGTCTATTATGCCTCCATTTTCACGGTGTTTGTAAATAACGCTATAAACTATTACCTTGTATTGAGTATCAGTAAGAAGTTTCGCCAGCTCACCTGGAAGTTAATCCTGAGAGTATTTTGCTGTAAAAAACCGGAATTATCCGAAGCCTGTTTTGGACAACAACAAGAACGTTCTGGTTTTCGCAGCTTGGGTTCAACTAACCAAATGGAAAAGGTTTCATAACAGTGATCGACAGCCTTCATATGTTTCTATTTTGTTACATTTATTGATGTTGTCACTCTCTTTACTACACCGGTAAGTTAAACAGTGCGATTGCCCTTGAGGTGGATAGCATACTCTTACCTTGAAATAATATATATTTCTTGGACTTGGGTGTTCTTCTGGTTGAATATACTCGGAAATATCAACCCGGTAACCGCAGAAGAGCAGTAGTTTACATGAAGCCTTTGTCACTAAATGCCTTTAGTGTTCATTCGATATGACTATATAACAAAGGAAGGCCGCTGGAAAATCCACATGACGAACAGATTCAAAATCAAGCTGCCAGGGCAAACATTACTGAAGATAAAGCCTTCAACGAGAAAAAGAATTACCAAGACATCGATAACATTTGTGGGTAGATCTTTTGTAAGAGAGATTGGAGTGGACTTTCTGTACCAATTGGCGTCTGCGCACTATCCTTTCAGTTGGAAGTTGTTACTTAGGCTTCAATACAGATAAATTGCAAGGCAAATGAAGAATAATTTCTTGGTGGACTTCGGTCTGTTTGAGATGTCATCTTTGGCCCGAAATACGGTAAGAATTTGCCCATAAGCTCGTGGTTCCTTGGTTTCTAAGGGCTAACAACGGTGCGCACTTAATAAAAACCGTCTCACTAGACGCCTTCTAGTTTTTCGAGACATGCAGTTGAGTCCACCGCAAAACCAAATTTGTTTGCAAATGAGTGTATTTTATAAGCAAGATATTCAGCTGGATTCTAGGTAACTCTTCCTTTGAAAGCAAACTGATATGCAAATGGGTGTTTGTCGAATTATTTTGGCTGTCCAAAGAAGGTGCCACTTTCAGTTTTAACACCAAAGTGATCAAAGTGATCAAATCAAGATCTGATCAAATTAGATCTGTTTTTGTAAACCAGTTTTCAATTTACCACTGTTTGGTTGAGCGTGCCAGACATCTGGTTCAGTACTGTTCATCTATCGACGCTTTGCCTTTAGAGTAGTGTTCACTGTTTAGGCGATACACGTAATGTGACCACTAGTTGACATTGATCGTTTCTTGTCTTGCGCTTCTCACACAATCACATTGCTCCCAATTCTAGCCAACCCTCAGGGTGAGGGCGTTGAACACTGGTAAAAAACCTGGGCCATTATGCAAGTAAATTTTCGAACAGTGTATTCTTCTAGTTTCCGAAGGTATCAACACTCAGAATGAATCTTTGATGCAACGCACACCTGGGAGCAAGCTAGCATACTCCTATTAAGCCGAACGATATAGTTATCAGCCATTGGAAGGTTTGTATCTTAATGGAGATCCGTGGCTCTCCGTGTGCCTATCTGGAGACACTGAATGAACCTGCATCTAACAGGTGTACATTACATTCATAATGTTAGCTTATAAACTAACTGGGAGTATAGCAACCTCGGTTGTTTGTAGTAGACTAGCTCTTGGTTCTTCACCTTCCTCAATTTCTTTCACCTTTCCATTATAAGACTTCAATTGGAGTACGTTGACATAGCTGTACCGCAGTGAAATGCCAGTGCTCTTAGCTGGTATTTGTGTCAGTGGTGATGGTCATGACAAAAATTATGGTTATGACCCGGATCTTATTGACAGGGTCGTGCACAGTACTTTCCATCCTCTATAAATCGAATTCTGAAACTAAAGCACCGGATTAATCCTTTACATTACGTTTGAGGTTTGAAATAGTTCAACTCATCCTTTTTTGCTAGGGTGCGAACTTTTCCTTAATCTTTGAAGTACCATGTGAAAACGTCTGGTGATGCCATCTGTTACACTGTTTGACCCCTACACCCACTGTTTACTTATTGACATTCAACCCAGTCTTATTTTTACTAACTTTTTCTACTAGCTGGTAACTTTTTTCACACAAAACTTAAAGGAACCACCTGAACACTTACCAGCGAAAGAGCACGTCATTGCCAATGATCCATGCACCTGAAAGCCATGTTTTTAACCCTCAGTCACCCGGAACATGTGTTTACGTTACGAACATTCATGGGACTACTCCGTCTCCTAATAGGGAAACATTTAAGAGACGTATTCAGAATTGTGGTTTTTGTTAAGAGGAAAACTAGCTCCTTGAAAACCTGCAGAATGTTAAAAGGGTTTTTTTTCTAATCTAAATTTCACGAGATCAGAGTAACGTGAATTCAGACGGGGAGTCATCTCTTTAAGAGTACAGCTTTCTGGGAAAGCTTACCTTGTATACCCAGAGAAACGTGAACAGAACGAGGTGACAGAACAGTAATTTTAACGCTATACTTGATTTAAACATCACGTAAAAAGCATATCTTTTGTTTTTTGTGTAATTAAGGATGCGCCGTAAACTCTAAGCAGAAGTTTCAAACTACAAATCGGAACCTTCGCGTATGGTGGTCTCAGGAAAAATGCTAATATCCTGGGTGGCTTTCCCTAGTTGGTCAGTAAAGAATCTTAGAGATTGTTGCCAAATTTATTTACACACAGTTATTAGCTCAAAGGTGGCAACCGATGTTTTCATCACGCATTGATAAAAAGGGTACATGGTGTACATGCCTTGCATTTAAATAAAGTCAGACACCAAACCAAGCCCAGACTGCAACTGAATGGTCTTGATGAAAGAAAAATCAGTTCAGTTTTAATCCCACCTACTGATAACACACAAGGCATGAGACTATGTGTGAGATCATCAAGTTATAAAATTCACCCATAGATGAGTACAGCTATTTAACTCTTGATACTAACGTACGCATAAAAATCCTAAAATAAGGTTCAAAAGCATTGGCATATTTTGTTATCAACCTGTAACATTCCCCGCTACAAAACTGCAGATCATATTCTGTTGATTTATCTCTTCCCACTGATGTTTGGTACTTCATAAATGTAAACGATGTCGGCGTTGATTAGAACTCACAATCCCTTGCTTTATTCATCCGGTCCTATTTTTGTTTGAGAGGTCCATTCTCGATCATTTACGCGTTACTTGGCAACTCAGCAAACTGTTATTGGGCAAAACATCTGCTAACATGAGTATCCGGCTTTGACTGGGCATAAAACAAAACCTACTCAGTACCGAATTCAGAAATGGGTTTGTGACGTTTGCTTGGTCCATGTTGACTCATTCCAGACCCTCTATTTTGAGAAGCGTTTCGGACTGGCATAAAATCGGTACGAAATACGACCTTTCTAAATAGCTTTTGAAACTATTGTCTTTGAAAATTGCGTTTCGTTTGTGGTACTCCTTAATTAATTATTCCCGGTTGGCGGTCGATTTGATCTTCTACCCCATGAATTCGTTCAAAAAGGTGATCTTTCATCAGCACTAGATTTCTTAAAGTTTTTGATCGACTGTATTACCCTGTATTTTCTTACTTGAAATACCTTTTTAAGGTAGTAAAGCAAGTGTTCGTGGTCATTACAGAGGAAAGTCTTCTTGCCTATTTAGACAAGTCATTTGAGTTGGTGATCCGTTAAAAATCTGACTGACCAAAATTTTTGTGACTAGGTTGCCGTTATAGAAATATAAATTCTGTTGTTTGGTTTAACTGGTTTGACACGATATTTTAAAACTGCCGATTATGGGAGAATTCATCTGTAAAAACTTAGGGTCACTGAAGATGAACAGTCGAATCAAACGGACTAGGGATCGTGATGGTCCCAACAACTGAACCTCTAGGACAAGTATTTGTCGTCAAATAACGTCAAAAGCCTGTTTACGAGGGTTCTTTATTTCCATGAATATTTTTCAGTAGCATTTCATGGCTGGTGAGCAGGACATTTAACTTGATCCTAGGCAAAATGTGACGGTAATCGCCCTTTAAACATTCAGATAAAGCCTCGTGGATACGTGCTGACTGGCTGCGTTACCACTTGAGAGGATGTAGCAACTTGCGAGATATTTTTGCATTCCGGACAATTGGTGACTTGTTATTAGCATGAGAAAGAAAGCAGTAGGAGAAAATTGCTTCGCAGTTTTTCATGCTATTACGGCCTCACGTGTAGGATATAGTTTAGGCGGAAATTTTATGTCATGTCATGCTATCAATTGATTTTAAATAGCGAGGAACCAAGTTATTCTTCTAAGAGGACAGACTTGACGTAAACAGCTAGTCCGATTCGCGTGACAGAGGGATGGATGAGACTATATTCCATCTGAGTGCATATCCGCTGTTCGCGATCAAATTATTTAGTTTACGAAAGCTAGTTAAAAGGTGGAAATTTCGAGCCCACTTGAAGAAATTTATGAGATGTTTATGGTTTAAACAGCAAACGGACAAGCTTTTCAGATTCCAAGCTCCTAAGCTTCCAAGCATAAAAGGAAATCAATTGCAAGTCAAAATTCGGTTAAAATTTCAGGATTTCTCCATAAAGCTAATTGATAAACTTTTGTGTGTTGCGTGTTTCAAAATATGAATTCTGACTTTTGAGGATATCAAAGACGTGACCCATTTTGTTAGATGTCATTCTACTCACAAACATGCCAGCTACTTTTCACTGCTTTTGAAGAATGCGCATAATGCTAAAAATAAGCCGGTTAAAGTTCGTTTGCCGCTTGTTTTCTGTCCAAGAGGAAAACGTATGAAGGCTAGACAGCCTGTGCTATTCAAAAAAGGCCACGTTAGCAATCAGAACCCACAAAATTAAAGAACAGCACAATATAACTAGGGAATCAACAAATTAAATCACAGAAACAAAACTACCAAATGTGTGTGGCGGTATAATGACTGATCACATGGCTCGAACGTGACCGAATATTACGGCAGAGTGAACACAAATTAGTTTGCACGAACTAGATAATATGACCGCTGAAATGATGATGTCCAAGGAACCTAAAAATGCACGCAAATAGATTCGCAACACTTCTCAAACTCTATCCAACGAAGATCTTAACGGTAAATTGGATTAGAACACTCAAATATTGTTTAGAACCTATATAAGTGTCGGTATCTGTGGAGGATTTATCACCCTACACGCGTACTGATGATTTTTCTCCAATGCGAACGGAACTTTTGTGGATTGCTCCTAATTTTGGCAAACCGATCCACCGCCACCCGACCAAAAGTCAGTTAAGTTGCCCAAGCTGCCATTTTTCTGGCAAACTGCCGATCAGTTCCAATAAATCAACCAAAGGCCTCGAGAATTTCAAACCTGTTAGATGTGTATTGAATCGGAATACTGTCACCCATTCGCTTGTAGGCATTTGGGACAATTTGTTGACCGGTATCTGTAAAATGTCTAACAGTGAGCAGCGGCCAATCCATTTACCAAAGCTCACGGTCATTTCGGCCATGATGGGTTTTAAAATGCTTAGTTAACACGACGAAACCTGCCACAATATGCCACAGTGAACGAACACTAGAAAGCACCAAGTTCCTAATCCGTCTCAAAGCCAAATTTATAAGCAATGGCTCTATAACGTAAATTTATGAAAAAATAGAACGTCATAGAAAAGCGCAATGCAGTTTCGAAGTTACGGTGTGACCGCAGCAATTTTGATTTTTCATTAACAATATAGGCAACCTAGTTTTGTTGTGAAGGCATTTTGGTGCTTCCCATGAGGTACAGCTATTCAGATCAGAATGATCGTTTTTCTGCTTTGAACACTTTCACCACGCACAAGTACAATAAAATATAATCCAATTAGGTTGCTTCGCTTCACAACTTAGATAGCCGACACAATGTGCGTGAGTTTTTCCTGCCTCCGTGACTCGGAAATCCTCCCATGGTGCTCATCAGAACGTGTTCTCAATCGGACACAGCGGATAAGCACTTGTGTTCGCAAATCGCACGTGAGTTTTACTTTGGAGTGCACTTTAACTTAAATATTACTACATGTTGTCAGTGTGTAACCCGGAAAAATGCAGTGCGGGAATAATTTGGACATCGCTTGATATGGAACAGTAAGGAGGCATACATAAACGTGCCTGAACAAAAGAAACACTGTCACAGACAGATTACGATCAGTTTCGTCCGTTTCGGAACTCATTAGGTAAACGAGATTCTCAGACTTCCATCAGCCTAATGTTTTATTCGGGTACCGAATATGAAGCAAATTTAGTTAAAACTATTATGAACTAGTGGTTTAGCTAAAATGGTTCAGCTGAAATTTCCGATAACACCGAATGAAATTGCAAATGAATGTAGTTCACCTAGCAGCTACGCTGAAAGAATTTTTGGCAAATTCAAATTTTTTCGATTGTTCACATAAGACCGTATTCCTTGTTGGAGCTAATTTCGAAGACAGAAGGTTTTATAGGTTTCACTTATCATGCCAAGTCAAATAATAAGCTCCGATTTCGTTACATATGCGAAAATGGCGCCAGGACATGGTGCCTTTGTGTAGTAAGCCCCACATGTAATACGTATTGTAACTTGCGTATTTACCAGTTCAGTAGAATAAATGATAGTCATTCTACTCACAAACATGCCAGCTACTTTTCACTGCTTTTGAAGAATGCGCATAATGCTAAAAATAAGCCGGTTAAAGTTCGTTTGCCGCTTGTTTTCTGTCCAAGAGGAAAACGTATGAAGGCTAGACAGCCTGTGCTATTCAAAAAAGGCCACGTTAGCAATCAGAACCCACAAAATTAAAGAACAGCACAATATAACTAGGGAATCAACAAATTAAATCACAGAAACAAAACTACCAAATGTGTGTGGCGGTATAATGACTGATCACATGGCTCGAACGTGACCGAATATTACGGCAGAGTGAACACAAATTAGTTTGCACGAACTAGATAATATGACCGCTGAAATGATGATGTCCAAGGAACCTAAAAATGCACGCAAATAGATTCGCAACACTTCTCAAACTCTATCCAACGAAGATCTTAACGGTAAATTGGATTAGAACACTCAAATATTGTTTAGAACCTATATAAGTGTCGGTATCTGTGGAGGATTTATCACCCTACACGCGTACTGATGATTTTTCTCCAATGCGAACGGAACTTTTGTGGATTGCTCCTAATTTTGGCAAACCGATCCACCGCCACCCGACCAAAAGTCAGTTAAGTTGCCCAAGCTGCCATTTTTCTGGCAAACTGCCGATCAGTTCCAATAAATCAACCAAAGGCCTCGAGAATTTCAAACCTGTTAGATGTGTATTGAATCGGAATACTGTCACCCATTCGCTTGTAGGCATTTGGGACAATTTGTTGACCGGTATCTGTAAAATGTCTAACAGTGAGCAGCGGCCAATCCATTTACCAAAGCTCACGGTCATTTCGGCCATGATGGGTTTTAAAATGCTTAGTTAACACGACGAAACCTGCCACAATATGCCACAGTGAACGAACACTAGAAAGCACCAAGTTCCTAATCCGTCTCAAAGCCAAATTTATAAGCAATGGCTCTATAACGTAAATTTATGAAAAAATAGAACGTCATAGAAAAGCGCAATGCAGTTTCGAAGTTACGGTGTGACCGCAGCAATTTTGATTTTTCATTAACAATATAGGCAACCTAGTTTTGTTGTGAAGGCATTTTGGTGCTTCCCATGAGGTACAGCTATTCAGATCAGAATGATCGTTTTTCTGCTTTGAACACTTTCACCACGCACAAGTACAATAAAATATAATCCAATTAGGTTGCTTCGCTTCACAACTTAGATAGCCGACACAATGTGCGTGAGTTTTTCCTGCCTCCGTGACTCGGAAATCCTCCCATGGTGCTCATCAGAACGTGTTCTCAATCGGACACAGCGGATAAGCACTTGTGTTCGCAAATCGCACGTGAGTTTTACTTTGGAGTGCACTTTAACTTAAATATTACTACATGTTGTCAGTGTGTAACCCGGAAAAATGCAGTGCGGGAATAATTTGGACATCGCTTGATATGGAACAGTAAGGAGGCATACATAAACGTGCCTGAACAAAAGAAACACTGTCACAGACAGATTACGATCAGTTTCGTCCGTTTCGGAACTCATTAGGTAAACGA
The DNA here is from genome assembly GCA_003604175.2 of Clonorchis sinensis. Lineage (NCBI taxonomy): Eukaryota > Metazoa > Platyhelminthes > Trematoda > Opisthorchiida > Opisthorchiidae > Clonorchis > Clonorchis sinensis. The sequence goes on from CM030369.1 coordinate 78,390,101, forward strand.
GATTCTCAGACTTCCATCAGCCTAATGTTTTATTCGGGTACCGAATATGAAGCAAATTTAGTTAAAACTATTATGAACTAGTGGTTTAGCTAAAATGGTTCAGCTGAAATTTCCGATAACACCGAATGAAATTGCAAATGAATGTAGTTCACCTAGCAGCTACGCTGAAAGAATTTTTGGCAAATTCAAATTTTTTCGATTGTTCACATAAGACCGTATTCCTTGTTGGAGCTAATTTCGAAGACAGAAGGTTTTATAGGTTTCACTTATCATGCCAAGTCAAATAATAAGCTCCGATTTCGTTACATATGCGAAAATGGCGCCAGGACATGGTGCCTTTGTGTAGTAAGCCCCACATGTAATACGTATTGTAACTTGCGTATTTACCAGTTCAGTAGAATAAATGATAATTTCACAAATCTAAATAATAGATGCTTATGAATAGTGGATATTGAAAAAGAAGCTTGCAGTTAGATGTAACCAAATACTCATTTACACTGTCGTTCCCAAGTTAAAAAGGTCTTACAAATAAATCTAAGTTGAACTAGGTCATTGCGTGATCACATTAGTGCATTGCAATATATCTTTCCTCATACAAATACCAAATCATTACGTTTTAGTTAATTTGTTATTCTCCTCGCAGCGATGTCCATTCTTTCAGAATTGTGTTATGCTTAAGTGGTCTTGTTTGCACGGATGAAAACTCCCACTGCGTAAACTTTTTTTCTCCGTCATGCTCGTTATAAAGACCAGCGTCTGCCAATTAGCCAGTTGAGTTATCTTTACTTGCCGAAGAATGCAAAATTGCTGTAGGAGAAATTTAAAATTGGTGTTTTGGAGTAACTAAACAATTTCTCCCCACCCTCTTTAACCTCTTACCATGCCTAAAATTATGGGTTCCTGTTATTCAGTTCAAAGCTTGGAAATCTTTCACAATTTGAAAACATGGCTATGCACGCAAGAGATCTACCTGAATTTATATTGGTGACGCATCATGCAGCAGCCATTTGGTTTACCGGTACATGTAGTTTCATTTCATTCCCGGTTTTCAATTGACGTCAAAACTATGTGGCAAGTTAGATTGACGGAAAATACTATTCACATTCTTAATGGCAGAAGAAAACAGCTTTAGGCGAAAGAGATATAAAAGCTTTAATGGCCAGAAGAGCGCTGAATATGGTCTGTTTGAACTCCTCGTGGTTGGAAAATAGGTAAAAGCGCAAAAAGCAGATTGAGCGACCAGTTTGAAGATAATGAGTACTAGTCTGCTTCGCTGGTTCCTCAAGGAACGATGGTGTCCAACATATTTACATATCTGTGTGCAATCGCCCAACACCACCCCAATGCATAACGTGATGGACCGCACCTATGGTGAAATCCATACTACTAAAAGATACCTAGTAGACAAAGTAGCACGGGAAACGCTGAAAAACAATTACGAAACACCACAATGAATCTGAAATAGTTTGTCTCCATTACTTAAACTTCAGAACCGCTAGCCTGGAAGAAATAAGCTTTTATTCCGGGGTTTTATCAAGGGGGAAAATTAGGTCGTGATAGTGGGCGTCTTAAGTCGCTTTATGTAAGTCCTACTTTGGAATGTATGCCACCATGAATACTGCATGTCTCTTGTGTCCAGCCATACATTTCAAATGTTTAGGTTGGTCGTTTTAAAAGAGGACCATGCTAAGACAGAAGGAGATTGCTGGAGAACCTATTCTTTTTTCTTTCATGCCCCAAGAAACAGACCTAGTCGAGAATACGAATTAAAACTTTATTCATCCACGACACGCAAGTGAAGATAACATTCCTACCTCAACCATTCACCGTGTTTGGGTTTCAGACTGAAAGTCGCTTTAACTTATCCTTTCGCTTTTTAGTGTAAGGTCAGAGCAACTTTCTGAAAGGATACTTTGAGGTATCAATAAACGTGACACATACAACATGGAGGCCTGTCCTTCTTCATTTTGAAAACAAGCGCAGTGGTCAAATGCGCATAAAAACCTGCGGCATTTAACATTGGCTGTTATTGTCGTCTGGCCGTGATCTAGGAACTGAGCGTAAAAGCGAAACCAGGATTAAATTTTTAATTTGCGGCCGTGATCTAGGAACTGAGCGTAAAAGCAAAACCAGGATTAAATTTTTAACTTGATCGGTTCAACAGCGCATGTAGTAGAGGTAGTGGATGTAACTCAAATCCTGGATGCACCTCTAAATTCAATTTAAGGTGCTATGACATTGATAACTTACAGGTGATAAATAATATAATGATTATTCCTGGGGTATAAATAAATCTATACACTGCATACCCAGCGATGCTTTGGACTTCTCAAATAGCCGTTTTCTCCCGGGACAAAATAACGGGTGAGAAACTCAGTTAGAAGTTATTGACTATTCTAACCATGAATTCGAGTGTGTTTCTCATTAGGCATATGGGTAAAATTCTGGTATTTGTTGATTCTCCTCCTAACAAAACTCAGTAAATTGTATAATGAATGGCTGATATCCGGAATAGATTCTACCACAATCCACAGGTTAATTCTCAAGGGAAAAACCGCAGATACCTGTTATAAGCCACCTGCTGTTCTAAACATGACGATATACCAATGGGTGCTGACATCATTTGCTTTTTTAGCATTCAGATAACGGTGTTGCCGTCAATTTCTTTAACTTAAAACGTATTGCCACAGGCCGCGGTTAGTACAATAAAAGCTTTACTGTTAATCACTTCCTCACTTCTCTTATTTGTTTTCGAGCGCTGAAAGGAACCGCCACTCAAAACTTGTCAGTTTTTCTTGGATAGCTCTGATTTCGCCATTTCTGTCGGAAGCCAGCTGTTTATATGGAAGTTTCGGTTTCAACTCAAAGCTGAAAGCTGCTCCAATGACGGTTTTTCCGGCTTCCTGGATTTAGAAGAACATTCTTCAGCATGTTTTTTGGATTACGAGTTTTGCTCGTTCAGTTCAAGCAACAAAGTTGGTTTCATATTGGCCTGCATTCATCTTTAAAATATTTGCTCTTTGAAGGATTTTTGGGTTGCAGTGTTTATAATTCCAAACGATTCACAACATTTCCATCGGAAGCAAAGTTAAATCTTAGCGAAATACACTCATCTGCAAACTCATTTGCATTACGAACATAAAGTTAAGTCTTTAAGGGCCTGAGCATGTCATTTGTATAGTGTTCGTGTCTGGTGTGCTTAAAACGGTATGGCTGAACACTAATCTTGGTGACTTCTTGCTCCTGATGGTTACACTAGACAAGTTTTACAGAGTAGAATGTCGTACGGACTTTGGTAATTGTTGCGCAATTTCAAGGTCAAGTGTCGGGTCCGTGTTTGGTGTGTTGCCAAGATAGCAGGAAATTCTGCAGAAGGTTATTCAGAACCGTTTTGCAGAAAACTCCGTTTCTATGTTGAATCTCCTCTACAGGATGATAAAAGATAGTAAAAGATCAAAACCGAGATGCTGGTGAATCGAAAGTTAATGTCAGCCGCTGTGATTCTGTCTTAGATGGTAAAATTGAGGCTCGGTTGTCCGCAGCTTGCGGTATACGATCACCGGACTTTACCAGGTGTCGTAGAATGCCTCTTTCCAGATAGATTGTAAAAAAGATGCGGACCACCGGGACAAGAACATCAGCACGCAACATTCTGGTATCGATTACGAGCTCACATGAAGCTACACATGGCGGCACCCGCGTTTTCATCGCACAGTTGAAAGCTTTGATGCTGCTAACAAGTATGTCTAGAAAGCCAGTTTTACTCAAAAGGTTTACAACGATTGGCTATAGCGCGACCGAAAGCTTTGGGGAGTTTTGCGGAAAGCCGATAAAGCTGCTGATTACGTTTTGCGGCTGTGGACAAGTTACTGAAATACGCCTTCAGTTATTGTTTCGGTGGGCAAGTTATATTGTGGTCTGCTGATAAGTAGCGTTGAAATTTTGTTTCCAGGCCAAGTGAATTTCGTCGGCTGTGTGATTGTTTCACTGGTTTGCCTGTCTTTGCTCAGCTAAAGGTACCTGACATCCGGTTTAAAAATTTTCCCGGTCCGGCAACGATAATCCAGCTTTATTAAGTCAGCCGTGCAGTTTTCCTTTTCAAATTTTCGGCCTCCGTATTTGTTGTACTCTAGACCATTTTGATTAACTTAACTTTTTTCTTGCATCATGGTGAACATCGATGAGAAGTTTTCATTTAGCAAGGGCACCTCGGATCTAGATTTGAGCTAGATTTGATCCAGCTTTAACCTAATAATATCGACTTCAGTAGATCTTTCATGGAAAATGCGGCTTTGCTTTAGGTATAATTACAAACGTGCTGTTCGCCTGGGAGAATCAAATTAGTGCTCTCATGTGACAGCGAGCGAACAACCTCTCAATCTGTTTTCTCTTAGTACGGCAGCTCGCTGCTTTACATTATGTTGTTTTTTCGCGTTTCTTGCATGACCGAAACTTAAGGGACAGATTTCCAGCCACCATGGCTCTCACGACCATTGAAGCACTAAAACTCGACCATAACTACAAGCTGGCGGCACCGGGTGAGAGGTATTTATGTAGATAGAGGGACTATGTAAGGCAGACATTGTCTTTCGTCAAGCTTTGACTAGCTGGAGCAAGCTTGTATTCAGCATCTGTTTGCGCAGATGCTTTCCGATCTATTAGCTACGGACAGATGTATATTTGTTTCTTTCAGAGGTTTCTGTGAGTATGATGGCCGTAGGCTGACTGAGGAATTACAGCGGTCGATTAGGGCATCTTGGCACTTTTTCCTGTTAGTCTGCCCGATGCGATTAACAAGGCACTCCAGAAATCTAACTGAACAATCTTGGGACAAAACACTGAACGGATCATGGCTACATTGACAGGGAAATAATGTCAAACACTGCTCTTAATACTCCACTGAACACAAACTGAACTAGACAACAATGCATGTGCCAATAGAGTCGCTATCACTTGGGCTTTCTTTCGTTTTCAGCGAACAGTAAAAGTTAAGCAATGTCCAACAGTAGAAACTTGCAGCTTACGTATGCAGTGTGACAACCGCCATAGGTATAGGGAAACTCAGGACTGACTAAGACCTTGACTCTATAAAAGCAGCCTGTAGCTAGAAAACTATTCTGCTTTTAATGTCTCGAGAAACGTCCAAAGAAACCACGTTTTATCCTGAATAGGCGACATTCTCTGAACCTTTTTCTCCTATTCATACGTGCAAATACCACTTAATAAATGTAATAAATATACTCATGCACAGTTATGACCTAAATATGTCTTTCTCAGTGACTAATAAAGTGAGCCTGCTAATCAGTCTGCTAATTTCCTCACCAAAAACTCCATCGCTTTTTCCTTAGTCCTTTGAGAAAAATTGTTTGTCTTTAGTCAATGGCAAATGAAACTACATAGACACGATTGATCTCTTGCCTTCAAGTTTTCTCTACCAAAATCTCACTGCGGATTAGGTAATATAATACATCGCTGCGTGGTATACTGTATGATCCCATAGCGCTCATCATCGAACTCTGCACTACAGTAGTCCTGTTGGTAAACGCTTATGTCCCAATCGGCTGAATGTTTTTGTTGCTGAAAAAAACTGGTTTTCTCGGCAAGCTGAAATATATTATTTGCAACTTTAACCACTAAGCTGGCGCAATGCTTACTCATCTCTTCGCAGTAAAGTGCAATAAAGTAAAGAAAAGAAAATGATGAGATAGAGAATTTCAAGGTGCGTTTTTGTTCTTTTATTTTGTTTTCGTTTGCGAAGAAGATGACCTCAGGCCTAATAATGACGCTATTTTACTTAAATTCAACCAGTGTTACGTCACTGTCTTAACAGCACAGACGGTTAGAAAAGTAAAAAGGCAATTCAATGTAATTCACATCCCAGTTCCTCAAGAACCACAGAAGTAGCTTTCATAATTTCTCAGTAATATCCGGGATTGACATTTTTTCATCATCATCATGAGTTCATAATACTTCATTTCTTTTAGGTATCCGAAGATTTATTTCTTGGTTTATGTGAACACCCTTTCAGTTCTGCCTATCACTGAACACTTTTTGTAACGTTTTCAAAACTACTATGCCCCCGAAGAACCTATGAAATATCTTTCCGTGCAAGCAAAATTTTGTCTGTATAGGAAGCCGCTGTTCCACCTTGAACGTACGCACACATTATAGCTAGTGCCTCCCACAACATCCATTTTGACGTAAATTTAAATGCAGTTAGTCAAGCGAGGATCACATATTTTTTGCGTAAACCTCTGTCGGAGACATTATGGCCTATCGCAAATTGCGCTCGAGAAATGCAAGTCTGTTATAAAAAGGACTAACGAATAGATTACCGAAATATTACTTGTTGCATAAATTATTGTATAAACCTAGATTTCTTTCACCGTTTTGAACAGAGTTGCTTGGCGCTATACTGATTTATTAAGCGGTCCTTTCTTGGGCCGAAAAAATTAACGTATTTTGACAGCCTTACTTTGGAATGTTCATAGTGGTGCCTGAAATCTGAATGTTTGCCCAAGGAAAAAATTAAAACGTTCCTTAATAAGTTTATCTAGCACTGGATACATTGACAAAACCAACCAGATCAAGGGACCACAAATGAACAGCAGATATCACGTTTTCACGTATTTATTTGTACTTGTACTCTTAAACAAGCAACCGCTGGCAACTTCCGCTGGTACGGCAGAAAGTTCTGAAGAATCTTAATAACCCTTGAGTCCTTATGAAGTCAGATTTTTTTACCCATTTATTCGTCCTACTCAGGTCGAAACACTGGAATTTTCAAAGAAAACTTTCAAAATTGTTGATTTTGGCATTCCGGCCGACATGATTCTTCAAAACGTTATTACCTACTGATGGGATATGAAAAGTCATTAGTAGTCAGTCTAAACTAAACACCAAAATCAGCATATCGTCAAACATCTTTCTCTTGTGCGGTCCAACTGAGTAACATCAAACACAGAAACGGGACCCCCAAACCATGGGAAATTCAAAGTTGACAAACTCCGCTGAATCCTCCACTTTTCTCCACACTGTGTTAGTTCCAAACTGTGCCATCCGAAATATCCACGTGGAACATTTCATCCTCATGAATCAGCTGCCATTACACGCTTTCATATGAGGTGATCTCCTGCTCAGCTGACTGTCTTATAAGCACTTTTCACGTTCCCACCTATGTTTTATATTTTGAACGGAGGAACATTTCTGAACATATTTTATAATGAACAAGTAACTCATTGTGTAATATATGTACTTTCGTCGATTTTTTTCCCAGAATCACATAACTACCAGTTCAGAGTGCATTAAAGATTTTTCACATCCCTTCCACAATCCTTCCCGAGAAAATGGTCTTCGGAAAGTTAAAACTAAACTGTAAACAAAGAAAGTCACGTTACAATGGCCTTACAATTTATTCTAGGATGCATCACCACCAAAATCACCATAAATTTGTTATGGAATAGCATTTGTCCAATCTGTGATGACCACGCAGGCAATAAACAGTTCTGGCGCATTTGTCTACTAAAACATTTAGATGTTTGATTTTTGTTCGTTCTTCTGTTGTTGTTTCACGGCATTTGAACAACGCGTGCGTGCCATACGAAGGGTAATGTGAAAATAAGCGGACCTCTTCCTTGAGTGCTAGGTTTCGGGAAATAGAACGTCTCCAGGGAAAACCTGGGAAAGTTTGTTTCATTGAGATTGTTTCGTATGTCACATAATTGGCTTTGGAGTTCACCCACATGTTAGCTACTAGTGTCCTCAAATATATGCTGAAATAGAATGAAAAAGCCATTAATGGTCACGAGTTTTTCTTTCAAAGGCGGGGGCATCTCCTAGTTTAACCAGCTGGTAAGAGCATAACTACCTAACCGGCTGAGTCAAGGAGAGCCGTTTAACGGACTTAACACGTTCTGATGGGCTTATCCAAATCTATTTGCAACTTGTATTCAAGGTATCGCAGAGTGGATTGTTGCCTCAAAGGAAACAAGCATACAAGCACACGTTCGGTGGAGCCGGACCCATTTACTATCGGTTACTTTTTCTCGCTATTAGGTATGTTCGTCAGACTGCCTACCTAGATTGAGTTCAGACTATTATTATACGTTATAATCAATTTTTCCCCGCAAATAACAGCAAAATGCCAATGTTTGCACCATCTGGCATTTTGATACTTCCTCTCTATTCTCGTTACAAACAGCTATTTGACTAAATAAGAAGTTGTGTAATCAAGCTTGTTTATGACCCTCGTTCTTCAAGAATGTGCAAATCCCACGCTGGAAGAACCTATGAAATATCTTTCCGTGCAAGCAAAATTTTGTCTGTATAGGAAGCCGCTGTTCCACCTTGAACGTACGCTCACATTATAGCTAGTGCCTCCCACAACATCCATTTTGACGTAAATTTAAATGCAGTTAGTCAAGCGAGGATCACATATTTTTTGCGTAAACCTCTGTCGGAGACATTATGGCCTATCGCAAATTGCGCTCGAGAAATGCAAGTCTGTTATAAAAAGGACTAACGAATAGATTACCGAAATATTACTTGTTGCATAAATTATTGTATAAACCTAGATTTCTTTCACCGTTTTGAACAGAGTTGCTTGGCGCTATACTGATTTATTAAGCGGTCCTTTCTTGGGCCGAAAAAATTAACGTATTTTGACAGCCTTACTTTGGAATGTTCATAGTGGTGCCTGAAATCTGAATGTTTGCCCAAGGAAAAAATTAAAACGTTCCTTAATAAGTTTATCTAGCACTGGATACATTGACAAAACCAACCAGATCAAGGGACCACAAATGAACAGCAGATATCACGTTTTCACGTATTTATTTGTACTTGTACTCTTAAACAAGCAACCGCTGGCAACTTCCGCTGGTACGGCAGAAAGTTCTGAAGAATCTTAATAACCCTTGAGTCCTTATGAAGTCAGATTTTTTTACCCATTTATTCGTCCTACTCAGGTCGAAACACTGGAATTTTCAAAGAAAACTTTCAAAATTGTTGATTTTGGCATTCCGGCCGACATGATTCTTCAAAACGTTATTACCTACTGATGGGATATGAAAAGTCATTAGTAGTCAGTCTAAACTAAACACCAAAATCAGCATATCGTCAAACATCTTTCTCTTGTGCGGTCCAACTGAGTAACATCAAACACAGAAACGGGACCCCCAAACCATGGGAAATTCAAAGTTGACAAACTCCGCTGAATCCTCCACTTTTCTCCACACTGTGTTAGTTCCAAACTGTGCCATCCGAAATATCCACGTGGAACATTTCATCCTCATGAATCAGCTGCCATTACACGCTTTCATATGAGGTGATCTCCTGCTCAGCTGACTGTCTTATAAGCACTTTTCACGTTCCCACCTATTCTTTTATATTTTGAACGGAGGAACATTTCTGAACATATTTTATAATGAACAAGTAACTCATTGTGTAATATATGTACTTTCGTCGATTTTTTTCCCAGAATCACATAACTACCAGTTCAGAGTGCATTAAAGATTTTTCACATCCCTTCCACAATCCTTCCCGAGAAAATGGTCTTCGGAAAGTTAAAACTAAACTGTAAACAAAGAAAGTCACGTTACAATGGCCTTACAATTTATTCTAGGATGCATCACCACCAAAATCACCATAAATTTGTTATGGAATAGCATTTGTCCAATCTGTGATGACCACGCAGGCAATAAACAGTTCTGGCGCATTTGTCTACTAAAACATTTAGATGTTTGATTTTTGTTCGTTCTTCTGTTGTTGTTTCACGGCATTTGAACAACGCGTGCGTGCCATACGAAGGGTAATGTGAAAATAAGCGGACCTCTTCCTTGAGTGCTAGGTTTCGGGAAATAGAACGTCTCCAGGGAAAACCTGGGAAAGTTTGTTTCATTGAGATTGTTTCGTATGTCACATAATTGGCTTTGGAGTTCACCCACATGTTAGCTACTAGTGTCCTCAAATATATGCTGAAATAGAATGAAAAAGCCATTAATGGTCACGAGTTTTTCTTTCAAAGGCGGGGGCATCTCCTAGTTTAACCAGCTGGTAAGAGCATAACTACCTAACCGGCTGAGTCAAGGAGAGCCGTTTAACGGACTTAACACGTTCTGATGGGCTTATCCAAATCTATTTGCAACTTGTATTCAAGGTATCGCAGAGTGGATTGTTGCCTCAAAGGAAACAAGCATACAAGCACACGTTCGGTGGAGCCGGACCCATTTACTATCGGTTACTTTTTCTCGCTATTAGGTATGTTCGTCAGACTGCCTACCTAGATTGAGTTCAGACTATTATTATACGTTATAATCAATTTTTCCCCGCAAATAACAGCAAAATGCCAATGTTTGCACCATCTGGCATTTTGATACTCCCTCTCTATTCTCGTTACAAACAGCTATTTGACTAAATAAGAAGTTGTGTAATCAAGCTTGTTTATGACCCTCGTTCTTCAAGAATGTGCAAATCCCACGCTGTTTGTTAAAGATATGATTTTACTAGATTGCACCACCTTATCAAAATCAGACTATTTGTTTAGATGATAAGGTAACGTCTGTTTCTGTACCAGCCGAACCAAGATACACATCAAGTAAATAAAAGCCATACCCAAGTGGCTCTCTTCCAAATTTTTACGTAACGTAATTTAGCATAGGAAGTCTCTCGACTGCAAATTTTCCACGTACACTTGGCATTTGCGTCTAGTTGTAGATCCTCCATAAGACGTTATAATTTGGTACCTACTGGGATTAGCTTGATCTCCATTAAAATCTGTTTGTGGAAACATTTGGCAGGCATCCTATTGTTTAGCGAGCTTCATAAAATGCGAGGCATGCATTCATTAGCAACCCAGTGCTTGCAGGTGATTAATTTTACAGAATCATAGCAATCCAAAACGTTAGTTCTAATTATGTTAGCACCTTATTCTGAAGTAGGAGATCAGACTCGGTTAAGCAAAGATTATTTCATTGGAAGACTGACTGACCACGACCTTGTCTGTATTTAGTCGATAGTTTCAGGAGAGCAGCTAACCGCGGTTCTCGCAGCGCCATGTCTATCTATAAAAGACTTAAAGGTCATGGTTGGATGTAACGGAATGGGTGCTCGGACGCGATATCAAATCTTGTTCAAAGCTCCATGATTCCCGAATATAGAGAAATGTAAGTCATTTTTTCTAGTTAGTACAATCGTGATGACACTGCACGAGGAGGTGAGGACCATGCCCACAACAAATTCGTACCCTATTCCAGGAGGATAGACAAATTCATTGAGATCAGCCCAAACTGTCACACGCGTTATCTAACATTCGAAGTGATCTCACAGAAAAGTAGCAAGATCACCAATGAAAAAAATCTGTTTAAAATACCTATGCGTGGAATAGGAAATCAGCTGTTGTTTGATATCACTTTTTGATGTGCATATCTGACGCGGAGAAAGGTAGATTCTGTCGAAATTTGTTACGGTTGCTTCTGTAAGCGAGAAGGACAGATAACATGAATTGAGTGGGTGATATGCAAGTATTTGTCGGCCAACTATTTCTTGATAAGGCCAAACTTGGCAGCCCTAGGGTGATTGTCAACGCACAGATAATAAAGTGTGGCTTCTTTAGTGTACGGTGTCATCTGCATTTAGGCAGCACAACGTTTTGGCTCAAGCACTCTTGTCACATGACTTGGTGACCAGAAACTTAAAGCAGCTCTGGACTGAGCTGAATCAATTAGCAGTCAGCTAGCCGTGGACTGCTTCGATACAAGATTGTCGTTAATTCTGGAGTATAGCACTAGACTCCAATCAGGGCATTACGGATCTATCCACTTTTCTGTTTGGTGATTCAGCTTAACAGTATCAAAGGGATCTGGCTGTGAACCCAAAATAACAAGCGGATACTATGAATGTGAAGGTGGATTGGAGGGCTATCTGAACTCTTTAGAATCAGCACCTCTGGTCGGTTCCAGGAACACTGTGCAAACAGCAAACGGCTACGATGACGCTGTTAAATCCCTCGAAGATCGAATGCTGAAAAGCTCAAGAATAAAGATCGTCCCGAAAATGGCGAACGTTTCTGCTCCAAAATATCTGATTTAAGAAAACAACGCCGACAGAATAGATTGCTTTGATAGTCATTCCAGTGTCCAAAAAGGGTACAAGAATATCGTGCGGAAAACACCTGGGCATCGGTCTGGTTGCGATAACTTCCAAGGTGCCCTCTATTAACTTGCCACAAAGGCTGATTTATTGTCAGAAGAGTCATTTTCGCGGACACTGACCTGTGTTTGCATTGGAGTAGCATATACTTTGCTAGAATTTCTCCACTCCTTTCGGAGTCCAACAGTGTTGTTTCTGTATTTCATATCTATTTGTGCTTCCGTTGGCCGGCAGAGGCTGTGGCAGCATGTGATGATAAAGGGTGTTTCGTCCAACTTGTTTTGATTTTTAGGTGCTGTATTTGATTCCTTCTGCGGGCGCGGATGTGTCAGTTTGAAAATCTCTCCCGATTTCACCACCTCGAATGGCCTCAGGCAAGGTGTCCTCTGTCAAGCTTACCCGTTAGCCTCGTAACTGATGTGCTTCCTGGTTCTAATTTGCCTGCCTCCAACATCGGAAAGATCGAAATACTCCCGGGATGTTTGATCATTGGCATTCAGTAAACCAATGGTAAACCAATGGAAAAATCATAAACGGGAGATTCAGCTGGATTCCAGGTGAGGCTCTCGCAAAACCAAATTGATTTGCAAATGAGTGTATTTATCGAAATCAGTCCAATTTGGGTTCAAGTAGAAGATAAGGTTGGCGGAATCTCGGGGACTTCGCCTACTTGATGAGCTCCAAGTAGGGCGAAACCGGTCGTGGGCTGTCGAAGAATTTTCAGCAAAATTATGTGTAGTGCATTACGTATATACAATGGTATTACTCTTCTTGGGTGCGACCCTTCAATACTTCAAACCAATTTCAATGCCCCAAGTAATTAACCTGCACAGGTAGGCGCGCGCTTCACACCTGTAGTGGATTGGTTTGGGCCAACCCCAAACCTCAAACTTACTTGTGAACGGATCGATGTGTTGGATAAGTTCGTCTGGGCAGCTGCATAGGTTCCGGCGGATTCGTGAACAACTAAATCACTAACAAACCGGTTAGAGCAAGATAGAATGTTGTACCCAAAAGTGTGACACCGCCACGACTCTCCGGACTGCCAAAAATCCACAAGCCAGGTATCCCGATAAGGCCAATAGTGGGAGATATAGGCTCGCCACCACTTGAGCTGGCCAGATTCTTGGTACACTAAAACCACTCACAGAGAAATCAAGCACCTTCATTAGGAATTTGTACGACTTTGCCAATAAGGTCACAGGGCTTCCCTTGGAGATGGACGAAGTCCTCGGGAGTTTTGACGTAATCTCAAAATACACACACATCCCCAGGGCAGATGCTCTATAGGTAACTAAAAGTTTGTTGCTGGCAGACGCCACACTTAAGGAACGGACATAGCTCTCTGTGGATGAAATTGTTGAGGGCATAACAGTGTTCAAATCTCGACCAGTTTGTTTTCGTCACAACAAGGTCTTGCAATGGTATCTCCAATATTCCCAGTTTTAGCTAATCTTTATTTGGAGGACTTCAAACAAATGGCCTTGGCCGGATATCATTGTCCACCGAAGGTTGTTTTGGTATTGCAATCAAACGAGAAAACGTGAACAGCTGCCGTACTATTTCAATAGTTTACATGCGCACATGGAGTTTAGCATGCAGATAGAGTCCACCTCAGGCACATTAGAGTTCCTGGACTGTATAACACATAAGAGTGGTGGGAAAGTAAAAACTACGATCTACCAGAAACCAACGCACACAAAAACCATCTTAAACTACTCACCAGCATACCTAAATTCCGTATACGTCAGTGTTGTCTCATCAATGTTTAATCGAGTCGGAGAGCTGTGCACAGAAGAGATCAACCAAACAGCAGCTCATTTCGAGATTGCCAACAGACCTCAAGAAATATGATACCCAGTGAGTTGCATTTGGCGGCGATTATGAAGGCTGTTGGCTCCGGCATCTGAACCCAGTAAGGAATAGATTGGCACGGCAGTCATTCCATACAAGGCAAGAACCTCGCGGGTTATTGGTTATTCGAAGACTGCCGAACTTAGCCAACATTCGAATAGCTTTCCAGAAGGGAAAAACGCTACACTCAGTTTTGGTGCAATTAAAATATCCTCTCCCTGTTGAAAGGATTATAGACTGTGTGTATAAAATTAGCTGCAACGATTGCACTTAAGTTTACATAGGACAAACTGTCAGGGAATTGCACATAGACTTGGTGAGCATAAAGGGACGGTGAACAAACCAGCAAGAAATGAGGAAGAATGCCAAACACCACTGTCTCGGCGATGGCGGTAAATGCCTTAGATACGGGACAGAATAGATCTGGAGAATTTGGAAGTTTTAATCGGGGTCCGTGATTCACACCTTAGTGGCTGATGGCCAAGGTGGTGGAAATCACCAAGCGTGAACATAATCGAGACTGTGGAACTGCTGGGCGTATGTAAAGCGGTCTTAGATAAGCCGAGTTGACACGTGACTGTGTGCGGTAGTCATTTCACGCGGAATCATTAGCAAAAATTGGGGGATGGAAATCCCAACACAACGAAAGTTTACAGAACCCCGGCTTCTTCACACAAATACCGTAGCACTAGTTCATCCACGCAGACAGACGAAAGTGCAAACGACGATCAAGAGGGATCATCAGTGAACCAAAAGCACCAGAATTTAAGCTGGATCCAAATCCATTTAGGTCTCCTCATCAACTTAACAGTTGGTAACCCACCCTAACGCACAAAATCCCTTGGCCGACACCCAACACGGATGTAGCTTTACTTAGCTGATTGGTTCTCCTTCGGCCTTGAATCTCGACCAACCTCGTAAACTAGTCACTTGTCAAGACGAAGCTTGTGTCGAAAGCAAAACGTTGCCCAGCAAGAAGTTATGGGCTTTCGACTTCTTTGATAAAGGTCTTGAAAACGCGTTACGCTGCGAACGATTTTCTCTTGTACTATTAAACTTAGACCACTTTAAAATGCGAAAAGTTCTGCTTTCACTGTAATAGGAATTGCTTCCGTCGGACAAATTAGACGTATATATCCCTTGTTTTTTTTCCAGTGCAGCTGAATACAGCGACCGCGAAACATCTAGCATCTAAATAGGAAATACCGCCAATATTGCTGGGGTGAATCTGACCTTCAACTGCTCTCGCCTATTCACAATTACTTTATCACAATTACCGGCAGGGCATCCCTACATTCATTTGATTCATTCTTTGCATAAGTTTTGTGTATTTACGTATATCATCACTTGTTCATATAGGACCAAGTCAGAACATTTGACGATTATCTAAATTATCAACCCCTGCTTGTTGAAACCACATTTTCTTAATACTAAAGGAGGCAGGAAGTATTGACTCTGACGGACTCGATCGAGTCTCACATTCTGGAAGTGGTAACGTACATTTTAGCTAAAAAAATTAGATCAATCTGAAGCGCTATTCTATCCAAGTAGCCTAATTTACTCTGGGGCACACCTCAGCAAAAATGATGATGCTGTTGATCAAAAGAAACGTTAGCGAATCGCAACAAGTCAGTTATTTGTTTACCTGAAACTAGAATCCAGACCCAAATAGTGTGATTCCACCAATTCAATCCCAACCTGGACGGATATCATCATGTGGGTGGGCCTTTGCGGATAATGTGATACCTTTGTTTAAATATACTGTTTCATTCTAACCCGTGACTTGACAATTAATGTATGTTCCGGAAGGGTAGATGAACACTCAGACAAATAAATCTGATGATTCAAAGGTGGTCAGACAATTTTTTGAATTAGTTAACTGTGGAATCAAACCAAATTTTACGCATGCGTAATTGTTTTCTCCTCGTTGGTGTATTCAGATTATTATGTTTATTTTTACGAGATGAAATGTTGAGAACTTGTGGGGAAGTGTGCATTTGCAAGATGAATAGAAGCGCATATGGAATCTTTGAAACTAAATCAATTTCCATTGTGTAGCGATATGCGCCAGTTCAGTTGATCGTGAGCGTTTCTGACATTTTTGCTTTTCGCCGAGTGTCAACTCGCCATGATCCTCATTCCTGATATTTTTCCGCCGTTTATTTCCGCCTGAAAGTTTAAATTAATCGTCAGATTATTTAAAGCAATAAAATTATTCAGTAATCTGAAATCATGCAAGATGTAGGCTGAATTTTTCGGCTGATCACAGACAGAAGATTGTCTTGCCACGATGAATGTGCTTCAGTTTCGTCCCTACATGTCTGAAACAAAGGTAGATTCAATTGATTAAGACCTGGACAAACTACCATTCTTAGGCTTACGCCATACAGCTGAAGAAGACAAAATAACCAAGTCATGTGAATCAAACCATGGCGTAGTTTGGCATTTGTTGTCAAGTGTAGCATTCAGGTATCCATTGGCTCAAAATTAGAAACTCGTTAATCATGACCAGAAGACTTACTTCCTCAACAAAAGCGTCAAATGGCATTTGACTAGATTCCGGTTAGAAGTTGCTGGAACCACTATTTTCGCATTATCTGATATTACGACCTTACTTGAATTACCTACAGAAATCAGCATTGTAGTGTCTCACCAATATTTTGTTCGCAAAACAGTTTGCTCGAGAGCTAGATATGTCTTTTGTTTTACATGTTTAAAGACGCTGAAAGAGAAGTCATTACCTCCTATTAACTAGGCGAAAATTGTAACACCGACTACACTTCTTCACGTTTCTTGCTGAAAGATACATTCGACATGGATTCATTCATTGAAATGGACTGAACGTCGTTGTACTGGCTGAGCGTATGGACGGTACCAAAATGATCGTCGTTCGTTTTCGAGCTCTAGTGTTCTGCGTACAAGCACTTTCCTTTCGTTGCGCATATCGGATTACCGAAAACTCGGCTGGCTAGTTTACAATTGCTTTCAGTTTACCTGTGCGTGATCCTAGGTCCACATCGCCATACACTCAGCAAGAAAAATACGATCACTGAATTATTGTCAGAATAGCAGAATCGTTCCATAATTTCATTTCCAATAGTTTTAAAATGAAGCCGATCAAACTGAATTCACACACCTATAATAAAACAAAAATTGACCGGCACTAAGTTATTTAAACATTGCTGAATCTACCCAGAGACAAGGCGTTGACTGACAGAATTATATTCAATTAAATAGTTGTCAACCAGGAAAAAGTAATGCGTTTCTTTCCAGAAAGCGTGTCTGGGAACTACTTTCCAACAGAGGAATAAATGATCCTTTGTGCGATTTGTACGCAAGACAATTTTGGTACACCCTCTTGAATAATAGCTGGGGGGAACATCGGTAGTCTGTTTTGTGTGTTAAAGTACTGCGGTGTATCAATGACTTCCTCACTTAGTTGTTGTCCAATAGTTACAAGATAGCTTGTTGCAATGACTTGAAATAGAATAAGGCCACGTTATAAATCGGCTGTATGTTGGGACAAAGGCAAACAATAGCATACTGTATGGCACAAGTGTCAGCAAATCCACCTTGCGTTCAAACTCACGGGATGCAAATCCCAACATGAGCAAAGACGTTTAGTGACTAAAAACTCTTTTAGGAGGCAAACTTAAATCCGCTGCCTTCCTAATTTGGCGTCTATTGGCAGGGATAACAAAACAGAAAGAGCAATGCTGAAAACAGTATTGTGGATACAGATTGCTTGGATTCATCATGGGCTTTAATTGTTCTCTAGAATCACTTGGTCCCGTTTTGTTGCTGCAAATGCTTCAGGCAACTAATATCCATGGACAGACCGTGTCACTTTTACGCGAGTATTTTACTAGACGACTCGATGGCTACGTGTGAATCAAAATTACAGGCGATTGACGTGGCCGCTGCAATGGCCTTTCTTGCATTTATTTTTCTGACAATGTAAACGGGCTGCTTGCATCTTGATGATCCAGTTATTGCAAGAAAACATGAAAACGGCATAGGTGTTTACAAGACGGTTCTGCAACCGCAAGTTTTCACGTCGCTACAGCAGCACACTCAGGCGACCTGCTCTTGGTCTAAAAGTATCGCCCACAGTCTGATGTGAGACAAGTTTGCTGGTATTCTGTTTACATTTCGACTACAATAATCATCGAAGATTGCCTCTTGAATCCAGTAAGCTGCACCATATATTCTAGGGCTCTTACCTGCTTTGTCTTCACTTGATCAAATGAGAGACGTGTTGCTGACGATCCGACGACTGGGTGTCCGCTATACACATCTTTCTTTCTGTGAATACATCTTCCAATTTTGTCACTGTCTAGTCTATAATGCTATACAACTGACCTCCAAATTTTGTGAACCTTTGAAATTTGACTTCGATGTAATGTGTAGCAGTATTTGATAGATGCTCTCTCTCTGTAATTTAACTTTCAACTTTGCAACTGAAACCTTGATGAGTTGATATATCAAACTTTATTGGATCTTGTTGATGTGATCCTGCTCGACCTCTTTCTTCCACTACCTGCTAGAACTGGAAACGGATATCTGAACCACAGGTGTATATTTGTACATCATAACTTCTGCCTATCGAACCTCTGTAGTCTCGGTCCCAAATGTTTATTTGTAACGCTACACCAAGTTACATTTTGAAATTATTAATCATTTAGTAGATTTTCCCGTCGCAAGCTACCTTTCTGACCAAGTTAAACTGACACAAACTGAAGATCGATCCAATTACAGCGTACAAGGTTGTCTGCACCAAGTATGCGGTTTTTACAGCTGATAATGATGATGTTTGCATTTTGGAGAAAACAACACGAATATATATCGCCAAAATATAACAAAATGGCAAAGCAGCACGGTAGCAAAATGATCCAAAGTGACGAATAATTGTTTCCAATGCTTCAAGGATCTGAAGATTGATGAAAGCCTTAGTGTTTAAGTGCATAGTGGACAATGAGGTTTGATGGTGATGAGGATGAGGATGGCGGTGGTGGTGTTACTGTCAGAACATGTCCAGATACGAAAAGCACATCTGCAGAGAACGACGTCTTCCTATGTTTACCATCGGTACCACATGTTCCGGGTAGCAGGTTGTGGTCGGGGCTCACCAAACATGGCTCGGCAGCAGGGGACCAGCGAAGCAGGTGTGAAAATTTTCGCCGGAGGAACGTTGCCATTGGCTGGGATGAACTAACAGAACGTGTGACCATATCTGACCATTCATTCGTCCTATATATTTACGCACTAGCAATGTGTGTGGGACCTGGCGGGAGAGAACCGGCCTGTTCATGGTTTTTCGGCCTTCTGCTTCTCGCCTAGTCCAGTAGGCCCAATTTAGGGGTAACCAATGAGTGGCTTCACGATAAAAAAAGGGTGACCGATGAACATTATGAGACAGTTGTACGGCAACGGCCAACATTTCCCAGACTAGAGGCTAGCTTTGTGTTCAACTTAGTCCATCCAGGTTCATCCAGTAGATGTGTCACATCGTTTGTAGGGTGTGCAACTAAATTGCGCACTTCAGCAAAGAGTTCGGCCGCCTACTGAATAATTTAAGCCCTCAACCTACCCATCCATATCAAAGAATTTTGTCCGCTACCTTGAAGAAATGTGGTCATATAGTAATTTTGCGGCCAATTTTCCTGTATTTATTTGAGTGCTTTTATCTTGGCTTGTGCCGGTTATTTGCCTTACTCAGTAATTTTGGGTTACTTCACTTATACTGACTTGATAAGGAAAGTCAAGATACACAGACCTTTATTACTATTAAAGGCACGATGCTTTGTTAACGAAATGATCCCACTGTACCGCTTTATTTATGAAGTTCAGGAGGGGTGTGTGTGGAGAGGTTGTGTGCACTCATCGCTTTGATCATCGTGTTGGTCACTCGCGCCCATTTGTGGAATTTCCTTCCATTTCCTTACTAGTTATAGTGTGCTTTTTCGCAAACCGAACAATTAAACCGAAACTCACCTCCGTCTATCAGTACGTAATAACAAATAGTTCCCAGAATTGTAAATTGCGCGGCGAAAAAGGCTTTGTTTAGGTATAATCCATCCGGAAGGGAGATGGACTGCCTAAATTTGGATGGAATCGGAACTGCTAGTGTATACGATGTGTGTGAAAACTGACTATAAATTGTGAAGAGACGATGATACCGGAGAATCTTCTATGGCTTGTAAAAGGTTCAACCGTAGGGAGGCAGTCGATTTTTGCAGCAGATACCCAAAAGACCACAGTAGGTGAGCACATACCGACAGAAATGGAGTTTTTCTTATTGGAGTGTAAGACCACAAAGAGAAACCCGAACCGGTGAGTGCAAATAAGACGTAACAAAACGGCGAGGGAACGTCGCTTACTCACGCGGCTTCTGATCTTGTCCGGAAGTTTTGATGGTATTCCGACAATGGCGCATTTGTTATCTCATAAAATTAACAAAACGTTTGCAATTGGTATTGGTGGTCATTTCATTTATTTTGATTGATCACGCAGGAGGAAGTAGAAGGATAAACTTCTTGGGGTTAACACTATAACAAAGGCATTGAGGAGTTTAGAAAGAACCAGCAAGACAGATACTATTGCTTTAATTGATGGGTATTTTCAACTGATGCGTCCTTCTACAGTAGGGTCTATTAGAATCTGACTGCTTTATTTGCAGTGCTGTTGAATCAAATAGGAATGATTGGGTCAGATGGTCAGCTGACCAGTTTCCAAAAAATGACACTAAAAGTTTCCGTACAGTAGCTCACAAAACCAAATCTGTTAAGAAGAATCATAATTCCAATCAGTAAAAATTTTCTGGGGTCGCGCATTTTGTTGGGCGCAACTTCGGAATTATTGTGAGAAACGCTGCAAAGTGAAGTCATAGAATAAATCTGAGTTACCAACATTACAGCCTGCTTCAGAATGGTCGGCTAAACAAAGAAGTGAACTAAAGAGAGAGAAACCAATTTCCGAAACGCGAAGTAACCGAAAACAAGCACAACCACTCAAGAAATTTCAAAAAATGTGTGCAGCAACTTTCATTCACGCTATAGGCGGGCACGGTCAGCCAGCAGAAACCGGTGACATGCTCGAGAAATCGATGCATGCATAGCGAACGGAGAATCATAAATTACGTCACGGTTCCCAATTCAGACGATGCACAAAGAATTGCCTTTAGGAGCTAGAGTGTGCGCTGGAATCAACGCTTGTCAAACTTCCTGGCTTATATCTACAGCTTTTGAAAATGTTAAAAATATCAGATCTGTTCATCGAGTGTTGATCTGTTCCCCAACCCTCGCTACTACCCCACCAACGTCTCGCCACATACAGGGAGATATCATCTGTGAGAGGTTGGGTGAACATTTCCTCTACTTTCGCTTTTCAATGTTTTTTCGTTCTGTGTGCATCACTGTATGAACTTTGAAGCGGTGCATTTTTGAAAAACACACCTCAGTTATGAGGAAGTCCACGGTGTATAGTTGCTATGACTCGGTTGGCGCGGCCTTGTTAGGAATCTAATGTTATGTGCCTCCGATAAAAGCAGATAATTTTATACATAATTCGGAGAACTTTTCTGTAGCATCTCAGCTTCAATAAATTTTTACTCCTCTAGTGGGTTTTGTGATTGTTCACGGTCCTTTGAGCGATACATTGAACTGAAGCAGGAAATTGGGAATATATTACCTGGACGGTGGTTATCTAATTTTTTACTCCAGTTTAGCATTTTCCAAATCATTCAATAAATCATCAGTCTTTTGGCTTGGTTGATACTGTATCAGTCATGGCCAACAAATATTCCTATCAAAATCTAACTGTAGAATTCAAGCCACGTGTTCATGAAAAAGTCATCTATATATCATCAAACGCTTCCCAATTTCATTCAAGAATAGAAGTTCTACTTCGCATGGGTATGTATCAATATAACCACGCATTATTCCGCCAAATTCCGCCAAATGGATTTACACTTGGCCTGGGTATACCAACGGCACTATATTCTGCTCCGTAACCATGATACAAATTTCGAATGAACAGTAGAAAATGTAGTGTAGTAATGCGACATCCTGGAGGAAAACCAAGGGGAACTGACTCGTGTGACAGCCACAAAGTCCGAGTGACATAATTACCGATGTCGTTTGTAGTTTCAGCAAACCTCGGTCACGCACCGAAGATATTATGCAAATTAAGCCTCAAGATGAACCAAAAGATGCAGACCTATGCAGGCAGTTGATACGACGTTTGGCATTATCACATTTTACCAAATGAGCATCGGTGCTCACACTTTACGCATATTTTACGCGCCTGTGTTCCTTGAATTTTTATTGAATAGTAAGAAAACGAAATTTGTGTTTCGTTTTCCATGCTTATTATTGTTTCGGCTCAAATAAATTTCCTTCTAGTTAATATTTGTCTGCAAAATATCACTGCCGAGAAGAAAAAGGTACAAGCATCTGTGAGATGTCTTAACATTTTCTGTACGAAAGTGTCTTTCAGTCTGGTCGGCAGGTTGTGACTACGGGCGCGTAAAAGCTTGTCTGTAGATTGATGTAAATGGCGTCCACAATATCAGATTTGTCTGGAGTACCTGAATCCGTTTTGAAAATCGAGCATTACTGTTTTTTTTGTTGCAAGCTTTATTTAATTGCATTGACAGCGCCTACATCAGCCCTGTTGATAGGATGATGTTGAAAACATCTACAAAAAAAACTGAAGCCTTCAAAGTGAGGTTAGGCTTTTGACAAATTTGGAATAGAAATACCCTTATCCCATTGATAATAATCACTTTGTTTTTAAATATAATATTTAGATGCATACATAAGTGGACATATACACGTGAGTGAAATAAAAAATAGAATTTAAAACCATGAAGCAGAATCTCGTAACAACCCACTGAGATGGTGTGATTATATTGGACTCCTTGGAGAAATTCCTAGCCATTTCGAATAAATTAGCTTGACAAATTTTTCTATCCATATCATATTTGTAACGAGGAGGATAAAGCATTCAGCGTTGCAGGATATCGTCTATGATGTGTCGGCACACGTCGCCCATATTTTCCAGTTTTAGGTGTTCCTGTCCATACGAAAACAAACCACGGAACCGGTTGCAACGAGTCTAACGACACTCACAGAAATAAGATTTTTTTCGTCGATTGCATATCCCATAAAGTAATCACAGCACTGTAGCGAACATTTTTAAATTTTAGTGTCTTGCTCAAGGCTGATCACCATCGGTGCTTGACAGTATTTTGAAAGTTTTATTGAAACTCAAACGCAATCCGTTACCTCCGCCCACTAGCACAGTTGTTTGTACGGTCAGCAACCGATCCGCCTATAGAAACTCAATCTCTCAATGTCATCAGGACTTTTCAATGGTTGAAGGAAAAATGGACATCCAGAAAAAAAATTGTTGTTCAAAAAAGTCGTTCGCGGTTGTCTTGCACTTAGACTTTCGTACAAACCATCCAGCGCCAACATTCTAAAGAGTGATCGTCCATCAGATGAATGTATACAACGTCTACACGACTAAAACTTGGGAGGCGGCCCAAGTTTACCGGTATAAGTGTCACTTGGTTATGGCAATTCTGCGGAGTATTATACTACTTAAATATATTTGGTTGCAGGCACTGATGCCCAGCACACAAGCAGATAAAATGATGCAGTAACCAGATGTCGAATCCATCCATCAGGTAGTAAGGTTCACATGATCTCGGTTGCATGTCCCTAAAGTTATCTCGCTTATCAGCTCTTCAATGTGAGTTTTACATCTAGTTGCATGCAGCAGAAAATATTGTGTCAAATTCTGGCTGAGTGCCATCTCGTATGCTTGTGAAAAACCCCAGGGACTGCCATAAATCGGACCTTCTCCCTTTTGGCTGGGAAAGACGAATTCAAGGCCAGACATTTTAAGGATTATCTAATTTATTATTATGCCCGAAATGGGATATCCCAAACACTGTGAAGAAATGATGTTGTCGTGCATAAAATTATGATGGTGGAGAAATGAAGATAATTGTGGAACAACTTATTGTTTTTCTGAATAACTGTGTGATGTTTCAGTCATGCGATAAAAATTGGGGAGGTGTTCAGATTTGACGCAGTTCAGTCGCACCCGTTTGATGAGGTTTTGTCATTGTTAGCAGCCAGGTATTAAGCCAGAACTTTACATGAAGAATGCTGCTATATTCCTCGGATGAACATGAACCATCAGCTAAGCACAATATGTAAGTATCAATTTTTCCGACGTGGCCTCACTATGATTCTGAAAATCACCCTAACATCCAAGCTCTCATTTTTTTCAGATCCAGTATGTCATCAGTGTTACCAAACTACTTAAAAGGTTCTGAAGAGTGCACCACGTGAAATGACAACAGAAATCAGACCAATAATCCACATTACAAGAAATAAGAGATACCATCTGCGGGCAAAATATCTCTCCTATTGAACTCCATCGGGTTATTCAATGTAATTCAAATAGTGTCGCGTAACCTCTTCTTAATAGTGCGTCCTCTTGACGAGTTACAACAGTGTCCACGAGGCTTACAAGCCCGCAACTTTTTCGCACTCGACCTTTCAACTGATTTTATTCAAGTTTTTAATGCTCAATAACCAAGGTTGTTCCTCAGGAAATTTACGCCCAATTTTGATCTGGAGCACAGTGTGCATAGTGATGATTATGTGCACAATGAAATGTTGCTGCATTCCATTGGCAGTTTCTAATAACATTCGTTATTCATGTTTGTGTATGTTTGTTTGTGTGTCAAGTGGTTAGCTAACCATTATTTCTCTACACGAAACTAAAAAAGCACTCAGAGTTCTTTGTGCATTGAAAAAATTGTGGTTAGCATTTTTCATTGTGTTCTGAAAATAAATCCAGAAAAACCAAAATTTTGAAATTGTAATGTCGTGATCCATTTTGTTCATTTAGAGGCAATGCTGATACTCTCTTAAAATACTTGATTATTCGACTATGCATCTATTTACGCTTTTGGGATTGTATTTTCCTGGCATGAACAAAATCTAAATTCGGTGGATGCATGTAGTTCTCAAATTCTGACTAGGTGTACGCCAACGTACGCCAACTACATCTAAATGATTACCAGTAAAGGTATCACAAATTTGCCTCATGTAGTATAATAATAAAAAAGTATTTAATGTTGAGAGGATCCGAAGAATCTATGACTGAACAGTCCTAACGAAAATTTCCACAAGATGTACTCGTTAGCTTATCAGCAATTCTTAGAATATTCAGTACAAAAAAATTTATAACACAGAAATCCAAGAGGGGCTTGGTTGCCGGTTAGGCTGGTACTGCTGTTCGACCCCAACGTATTTCGCACCCTGCAAACCAAACCTAGCAACCGAAATTATCTCATGGGGTGACATGCATCTTGTGGGCGAACCGTGATTAACACTTAAATGAAGCGGACCCTTAGACTGATGTTTGATTTGCCAAAATCTGCTGTCTAAATTTTTATTCATCTGCTAGTTTATTCTCGAGAGACAGCAAACTGCTGCAAAAAGAAATTTCCACCTTTATTTTAGCTTATCTTTCCCAGACTTGCCAGTGTCTCGTTTCATGTCTCCTTTCATATGTCCAAGCTTACAGAACTTTGCGATTTCAGACGACAATGTATTTGCGCTATCAAACTTGTCTAAAATGTAAGTAGATTTTTCATCAGAACATAGAGAAGTTTGAATAGAATAACCCACGTTAGAACTGAACGGCATCCGATTCTCTAGACTGCTCGTTTACCTAACTTGATCACGTATACCTCGCTTATCTTGTTTCCGTAAAATAGATCAAGCCAAGCGTAGCTGGATGAAAGCGTGTGACTGAATCGTGAAATGGGCATGGTTATGATGAAACTGTGTGATTCAGTTTTTATGACTCATCTAAAAAATATGGAGATGGATAAAAATAAAATAAGGAGGAGCATAAAGTCTCAATAAAAGTCACGTTGCTGAATTTGGGAACTTATTTAACTTTATAGTGAGAACCCATTTATTTTAATATCATCAACGCTACAATCAAAGCCCGAACAGACAACCTCAGTATTTATGGGTCTTAAAGATGGCCTAGTTGATCGTGTAAACTGTAACACAGATTTCGTCGCTATCCGTTAGAAGTTGTTGAAATGCAGTAAGATGAACTGTGAGTCGAAAACTGCTCCGGAATGGGTAGATTCAATAATATTATGAACACATGTTTCGCATCATTTCATTGACCAATGCATGCCACTCGCAGTCGTAGGGGATTACCTATTCCCATATCGGCATCTGCGATTTCTCCTCTCTGATATTTGATTCTACCTACGGCCGAACATTTAAGGGTATCAAGGGAAATTGACAGAATAGCTTAAAATGCTAACTAGTGGATAAACTATATCCAGGTGAAATAATTACAACGGTAACCACGTAACTTATACCAAAATTGAGCTGAGGGCGTTTTCTCATTTGTGTGAAAGAATACTTTTCAGTGTATTAATTCACGCACTTAAAAGCACAGTATTCTGCAGAGATGGCTTCTTTTCCCATGTTCGATAGCAATTCAACAATAGGCACGTTTTGGTACAAACAGGATCCTAAAATGTCTCAGTAATTGGAATTTCGGATTCATTGGCCGTACTTATTAAGAGTCACCTTTGGAACTTGGTCCAGTAGCATTCACCGCAGAATGGAGAGGGGATGACTAAATTAGTTTTTTATAAGGAACTGTGTTCAAATAATTAGTGAGTTTCTGAAGAAACCGCTTTGTATGCACTTTAAAGCATTCTCAGCTTACTGAGGTAGGCGAAAGGAGAGTCCGACGTCGTACGCTATCAGAGAACAAACCACACTGACTGAAGCTTTTAGGTGGAAGGGGTTTTGCCGCTTTACAATCAATCCACTCATCCGTGCAGCTCATTGCTTTATTTTCCCCAAACTAGCTGACTGGCTACTCAATCATGCAGCCATAAAGCAGGGCCATTTTTATGCCACTGGTGAACTACCTATTGCTTGTATACTGAACTGAATTCCTCGATCACTGCCACTTTATGCTGAACCGTACATAGAACCGCCCTACCGGTGAGTGACTTGATTAAACATGTAAAAAACTTTCTGTTTGGTAACCTAATGGAATAATTGGAACACATATTTGGTCTGCTAAGAGAACTAGAGCCTAGGTCTCCCAAAAACAAAATAGGGTTGAGATCGGCCAATTAAAGAGGGCAGTCGTTTAGGCTCCTGAGCAATGGGCAAAATGTACCTTGTCGAAGGAACATTTAAATGATTTACAAAAAGTTTATTAGAATCAGGACAACGTCATAATGAAGTTCTCTTTGTTATCCAAAGTAGGCAAATTATCTGTCTCAATCCGGCAGAAGTTTAACCAACACTTCATAAGAATTACCTAGCAGACTACGCAGCGGCTTACTGACACTGGAGAAGGGCAACGGTTTTCAGCTATAAAATTTCCCCGTATGATTTATATCTCAGGCTTAATTTAATATTCGTCTGTCTTTCGGTTCTCATGACCCTCTTTTCGTGGTCAGAGAGAGACCAACACATAAAACGCATCTATTCTCCAAAAAGTTAGCTCTCAAGAGCTTTTTTCAAAACAGCTCGTCTACGGTCGAACGATGAACGAATTTTGAAACCGAATACACCCCCTATTATGCTAATAGTCGTGGGAGAACCTGAAGAAACGGGAGAAACGTATGCTGAATATCTTTTTTCCAGGTGGACGTGAGAATGCGGTGAATTACAATGCTGGAAGACAAACGAACCATCTGAAACGGGATTAATCTACCCAATCTAACCTAGATAATATAAAATAACCAACAATGCGGATACAAGCGAGTTAGTAGGAGTAAGTTTGGGGAGCATTAGCCTACTCAACCAACCACCCGATAAGTGCAACCATCTGGAATCCAACTAGGTTTTTTTCATTCTGTAATGAAATGCCGCTGGATGTTATCATCCCAAAGGTGGCAGCACAATTCAGTTGATGATATTAATGGAAGTTAACAGAACATAGCCAGATTGTTTAGTATCAACTTATTGGTGTGTTGACGAGAGCCTGGCTGTAACACACGGATGCTACTATAGTGCTGTAAAGTGTAGTATTAGGCTGAATCTTAAAGAGTTTGACAAATAACGCTTATGATACGACGGTTAAAAGGTAAATGGTGGTGGTGGTTTCAGGCAACATGCTTGCAACGTCTCTCTGGACATAATCCCGCTGATCTTAATTCCTCGGACTTACTTGGGCGCCACGCGATCGTCAGCACAAGCCATAAGTGGTCTTCTACCATCCTACCCGAACTGCGTCTACCTGGTTTTTGTCACAGGAATAAGTGAAAGAAATTCTGAATTAAGGAAGGCATTAACCTGAAAGACTCTTCATATGGTAGCTAGGATA
The DNA here is from genome assembly GCA_003604175.2 of Clonorchis sinensis. NCBI lineage: Eukaryota > Metazoa > Platyhelminthes > Trematoda > Opisthorchiida > Opisthorchiidae > Clonorchis > Clonorchis sinensis. The sequence goes on from CM030369.1 coordinate 78,418,505, forward strand.
TGAACGTCATAGAAGATCATGAACTATGTGGTTGTTTTGATGGAAGGTTACTAAGTTAGCTGGCGGGTGACAGGTATTGAAGAGACCAGATGAAACAAGATAGCTACGGGATAAGAGTGCACTGAATGACTGGAAAAAGAAAACTGACCACAATAAAAAAACTAAGCAGTTCATCTGGTATATTTATCATCAACATTGTTGAATAGCGAAACATATGTGAATTTGGACATTTGGCTTTGCACATGAATTTAATTGTGCTGCGAGCTGACAATAGAGGATAAAAGGATCATTCAAATTTGGGCACCATCATAGCTACTGAAATTTGTATATCCGGTAAATTGTAATTACCACAATAGACAAAAAGTTTTTCGTTGCACTTACATGTGAAAAACAACACAAAGACAACAGACAGTAGGAATGTAGGTGGCCATTATGCCGCGGTGTCACTGTCATAAGCATTATATCCCATACTTACTGGTTGCTTTTCTGCTGTTTATATCGGAACTGACCAAGGAAAACGATTGATCGCGGCGATGGCGCAAAACTCCCTCCAGAGTACGCCCTGAGTTTGGCCGGACGTCAAGTGGATGGACACAGCAGAAAACCAATCGAATTAACTCCATAGTCAGCTGACGAAATTTTCTGCTGATACACAGAATAATGTAGTAATTCAATGCGTTGTTTGTGTAGACGGCAAGAATACATGTATAAAACACTAGAACTTCATATTCCGCAGGGAAGAAATTCAGTTTTAGTCTCTTGTTTGCTTCAACTAGCAGAAAGTATGGAGTTGTGGAGACAACTTGAATGAGGCTCAAACTCATAATTATTCTAGTCATGGTAAGTCCTTGCGATCGGGCATTATTTTCACGTTTAGAACAAGAAGGTGCTCGTCCGTCTACAATGAAATCCGTGCGACTGCGGTTGTTTTGTCTTCTATATCTTTTTATTGTGACATAAAGTGTGACATTGAATGCAATCAATAAAAAATATCCGAGCCCCGAATGTGTACTAAACTCGAGGTAAAAATAAATCTGCCGTAGGGTTGCATCTTCGTGTTCTAACGATGCCGTGCACCGGTGGATGTCTCTGTTTTCCAAGTCCAAACGGAACAGAAAGAAAACGGGGATCTGCTTGGAAATAATTAACACAAAACTGCAAATGATCAACCAATTTAGTCGGGTTCGAGTAATCCGTTCTAATGTGACTAACGGCCAACGCATACTGATCATTCGGTGTGCAGAGAATATAGACATCATTGCCACAGTCATGTTTAGTACCAGCCTCGAAGCAAACATGTGTATCTTGCAGCCAAGTTCACTCAACGTAGCGAAATCAAAACCACTTGCAAGGTGTATACCGTAACGTAATAAGACAATCCAGATACAAATGCATTCGCACGACACCAAGATAAATAGCAAATAGTCTGCAGTGGTGAAAAACCGGAATCTCCCCTTCCAGTTTCGTTTCGCCGGTCCCACGGACACGGCTGATGTTTTCTTTGTGGATAAGCTTCTCAAGTTTCTCGGACGAATCTGCTTGTAGATAAGCGTACTTAACAACAATACGTTTCCGATAACACCCAGAATTATCAAAGAGAAGCAGTAGACCACAAGGAAATGACGAATAAATGGTTTGATTCCTTCCCCAGACATTTCTTCATACATGAATGCGCATACGAGTGGGATACAAGGAATCAGTTCTGGATATTAAAAGATAAAATCACGGGATACTCTGGTCTGTCTGCGTGTTGCTAACTGTTGGCCAATCAGCGTTCTGGAATTTCTTTCGTTAAGGGAGGAACGGGCAATTCATTGGCTACGTTGCTCAAAATGAAACGTGCCATCATCTGCACATGGCATAAACGGAATCAGTGGAATTCGCATCTTCCTGCAGGTAGAATATTTGTTTTTTTGCATTCCCCAAGATCAAGGAGGGTACTTCGGTATCTTGAATAGCGGTTCAACTGAAACGCGACATGGCGCCAACGGAACACATACGTTGGATGATAGTTTAACAAAAGTATTCACTGCTGGCCTAGGTATCACCGCAACTTCCTGCACTATGTGTAGTTCCTAATTATTCGCTGGCTATCGGGCATTGAAACAGCGACCTTGTTGGGGTGCCACCTTCAGTACCCAAGAAAATTAACGAGGACTGCCTAAGACGGACAATTGATGCGTGCTGATTTAGATGAGTGACGGACTCAGAGGTCCTCCAAGGAGCACGCTGTAATGGAATGAAGGCCATGAATTGGGATATGTCTGCCGAATAAAAAGGAAAAAGATTCCGAAGCAGCTTATATGTGGTCATCTGAATACGTAACCTTGAAACACAAAACTTTGATATGTGGCACTTGGGTAAAGAGCCTGAAAGCTACCACTGAGGATCCTGTTAGGCGGGATGGGGGTGCATAAAAGAAAACAGAATGGTGAGTGGGACTAGGAACCGGAGGTTGTCATTTAAACGACTGTAAGCGTTCAGCACGGAAGCTAAAGCCTGCAAGACAAAAGGGCATGATCGAAGATGTTAGATCTGTAGGCTGAAAAATCCAGATCTGCTGCTAGTGTTGTCATGCTGTGCTGAGAGCACTGGATTTTTCACACCTCTTTGGACAGACATTAGTCAGTCCAATGGAGTAATGTTGGTACTTTTCTCAGCTTTCCAGGCGGGTAAGCTTGATACTGTGCTAGAAGTGACTTTCCATGACCTTATTGCCTGGGGAACAATTCTATTTGAATGGGTTTGCACGCTGGAACACAATTTCCAAATGCCGTGCACAAATTTGGAGGTCAAAGAAACTCCGTAAGGTTTCAGAGATACAGCAATAATCGACGAAAACGGACAACCTCTGAACATTCCACCCCCCATGCGCGGAAGGCAAGAGTATGGTTTAAACGAATACTAGACCAAGAATTGTGGACATGGATGCGGTCGATGAGGGGTTTACATAGCTTTGTCGCAAGAAAAACCCAAGGCAAATTCTGTGAATCAGTCGCCCTATGAGCTGTTTGGGGACCTCACAATGGCTTCAACTCTAATGATAGAGAAGTACTGTGGCCCGCAGGATGTTTACAGCAATACAGTCTGAATCCCACAATCAGTTGGCAGCTTTGGTCTGGGTTAGTACCGATGCATATGTTCTAGAGATAGTTGGTGAAATCGGTGTTCGCTTCAAAAGTTTAGGGCCCACCTGACATATTGCAATGCGTTATATATATACATATACATATATATATATACCACCAATTATCTCTAGAACATATGCATCGGTACTAACCCAAACCAAAGCTGCCAACTGGTTGTGTGATTCAGACGTTATTACTGTAAAAATCCTGCGGGCCACAGTAATTCTATACTATTAGAGATGAAGGCACATTTATGCAAATTTATGTACATTTAACCACCTTCACATATATATATATATATATGAATGTATATATTCCTGTAGGTATATAGTCCACCTAATTTTACCATGTTACTATCATGCAGTATGCCAAGTGGTGTTCTCAGTGTTTATCACTGGATGATCTATATATGGGGACTTTTTTGGGAATTGTGCCCATTTCTCAGTGCAAAACTGGGCAATGGCAACTTGCCAGATGGAATCATCATCATCTTAATCGAAAAAGTATTGTGTGTTTGCATAGGCATTTATTCCACCATAAATTATACTAAGGTCAATTTGATTATCGCAGACCAGCTATTTTTCTTACTCCCAGAATATGGTGATTTTGCACTCAAGACGACCTCGTATTTCATCCCATCGCAAGAGAGACTTTTGGCTATCTGTGTTTTATGTCCTAAGGATTTCGGCGTCACTCTCACTGTTTTCAGTAATCCAGTTATGCGTTTGATATAACACGTAGCTGCTCCATAGGTGGAAACATTTAATGCCCAAAAGATAGCACCCCTGTATGAGGATCATACTTGTGAGATGTCAGGATTGATTTCTTTGTGGTGGTGCTCTAGACAGATTCACTGATGAACTTAGCATTCAGCCGATTAATAATGCGTGACTCACGTTCACCATGGTAAAGTTAACTGACTTGTAGCTTAAGCTGTAGTGTTCAATAGTTGCTAATTATTGTACAAGTTGATCCAGTCCAAACTGGGTTGTACTCCTCGGCCACAGTAAAAAACAAATGATTTCTGACAGTATGATATTCGACATCCATAAGTATGCTCGGATGATAAAAGGGCAAGCACCGAGTGTCGTACTTATTGCGTCATTTCGTCGGTTACACGGATTATCAGTGAAGACAACCTACAGTACAAATCGTCCTTGGTCCCAGGTATATCGATGATACTGATCTCGGAGACAAAGTGACTAATTCTATATTACATGCAAAACTGGATCGGCAGTCTTAGGCTCAGTATGTTTGCACAAATTTTGCAAAACCCTTCAGTACTGAATTCTTTTCTGGGAACCCAAGAAGACATTAAATACGGAGATTCGCAAATTCGATTCCAGATACCCAGCAGCAGTTAGCTTGGTCCACATATCAATAAGAACAAATACATTAAAAGGCAGTCCCAGGTCTTAGGTGGAAATGATAAAGTTCATCGATAATCTCCCGAGATGTATGAGTTATTGAAGAACATCCATCAAATTCGTACGAACACTAAGTTGTACAGCATCTTCAGCAGTAGACTGGGAGCTCACTCGTTACCAGAAGAGAGTCATTATCGGATGAAACTAGAATATTACCTTACCGTAATATATTTGGTTTGCTTTAAAATGAATCTTTGTCACACATTTTCTTTCATATGCACAAACGATCAAAGTTACTGTTCCTCAAGACAAACACTGAAGGAGGGAAATTTTGTCTTATCCAGTAACGAGATAGAGGTAGGTCCTTCATAAGGACTTGTGAATCTACTAAATACTTCATACATTCCTTTAGAAAGTTCCTAGTTCCGCGTTAAAATTTAGACGTTTCGTCGCTAAAAATATTAGACCAGTATCATCTATGTCGAGCACAATGTCAAGTAAGATACTCAGCCAGATGGTTATCAGCAATCTGTCTTACTTTATTATTTTGCTGATCTCTATAGTTTTTATCGAGTTTCTGCCCATAAAAAAACGTTACAAATGGATGGTATCTTACACAGTAGCCAGACGTAGGAACAGCTGTGAGAGAAATTAGTCCGGATGTCATGTAGAAGATTCGATTCGATGTGAAGATCTACCTAATATCCTTACGAATGAAAACAGCACTTAGGCCTGTAAAGCCACAATTAAACCATCCGTGACACAGAAATTGATCTACTTTGATACTTTATTTGTGCGCACTTGAAGTATTAGAAAACCATGTCAGAGTCACCCGCTGCTGCCGAAAGATGGAAATACACTATAATGCAACAACAAGTGCGTTTTTATTTGTAATCTGAATGCAAATCTGCTGCGGTTCACGCAACCTCCAAGCTCGGTTCCTTTCAGCGGACGATGGCCATTTAATAGTCCCCAATTAAACATGGAAGAATCAGTGGGACGTCTCCATATCATCGTTTCATCAGTCTGTCTCACACACTTCAAACATCAAAACCTGTCACTGAGGTCTACTAAAGCAGTGTTGATTTCATCCCCTCATGCCTGTGCTCCAAGGATTTGACAGTTGTTTGTCCATAAATGCATGGTAGTGCCTCATATCAACGAACAAGTTTTTATTGGAATTATCTGTTATTAGAAGAAAAATAAACCCCTGCCCGGTTTACTAGAAAAAAACTTTTATGTAGTGGCTACCCGAAGTGGGGGTTGTGACCATTCTTCTGATCAGTAGGGAGATTTTCCCTTTTACTAACGGGTGGCTGTGTATCAGGGAATTTTATCCTTTCTCAGATCTCCCGATGAACAGTTGAATGAGGAGGATAATGCAGCTTGGACTCGGGGTGATGTACGTGTTACTCCCAAGTTTAAAATGAAAAAAAGTTGGAGATGAAGCTATGTAATTTTGTTTGATTTGTATGTGCATTTGCATATATTGCAATTTAGGCTGATGGTCCGTTTAGGCGACGGGGGATGTAGTGACCAACATAAGAAGGATACTTGAAACAATGGGGATCGTTTTGAGGCGTGATTGCTGTTCACTCGTTAATCTTGTGTCATTGTTCCTTGCCTAAACACAGCACTGCACCGACACTTTGAAACATGCAGCTACCGTTGAAATAGTGCTGTAAAGGATGGATAAGGAAGCAAAATCCGCCAGGTTTCAGATGGGTCTGCCAGCCCTTTTTCATATTCTTTATTCAGTTTAAAAGTATATTCTTTAATTTCCCAGTAAAGTGAGCCTTTCGAGAATTTAAGAACAATCTCAGTGGTAGACAAACTACAGAAGGAGTTGGAAGGTGGGGGTTCTACCATCCCACTTACGGTAGCATAGCCGCGATCATGACGTGTGATGCAATAAGCGATCCTGGATTCGCTTTGCGATGGGACAGGCTCCCATAGGCCGTCAGGCTTAGAGTGCAGCGTAGCTCGTGTACCGCATGCTTCTTTTATTTCTTACACTGCCACAAACCGTTGCACTCTGACAACAAAGCGATGTGGGGCACTGACACAACCTGGCCACCCATGCTGTGCTTGTTAAACATTTAAAATCAAATGACGCAAAAGAGGCACCTTTTTGCACAAAAGTGGGGTTAGGGTACAACGGAATAACGTCCCAGAGCCAGGTTGTTAGTTTTTGTATGTTTACTGCAGAATGGTAAGAATTTGTCGTTTGCCACCTTGTCTGGTTCACCTTTGTGTGAACAACACCGTATCAAAGTTATAAGCAGTGTCCAAGGAAAAAATTCCCATTGTAATTTTCATCTTTTCTTATGAAGCAGACGATTGGGAGACCGTTATTGGTGTACTAGTGGAAACCGCTTGGCTCGGATTCCCCAGGTAGTACGCAGACGCCATTGAAACAATAGAGCTACTGCTGTGATGTGATGCCCGGTTTAGTTGAAAACACTAGACCCCCACCTTGAGAAATAGCCCTGAGACAATGAGTCCCACGGATACGTCGCACTGGTGCTTACCATTAACCCCACTACATTGTAAGTATGCTAACATTCGTAGTTCTCTCATTATTACAGCGACACACCAGTACCACATACTGGCAATAAAACACTCCTAACTCTGTGAGAAGATGCTTAGTAAAATGTTGAAAGAAAGTCGAAGCATGGGACTTGGGCGCGAAGGGGCTCTGTGTCCCTGAGGAATACGATCAAGAATAAAGTGCCTACATTTCTGAACAGGAATGGGATAAACACTTCTGAGCATCACGTCACACCATCAGTGGAATGGACTCAGCGTCCTTTGCCTACCTTACCCGACATAAACTGAGCGCAGAACGGCAAACGCATTTTAACTACTCTGCCCCGCCGGGAAACGGGAACGTGCGCGTCACCGGGGTCGGCTGTGGCATGTCCTGCAATCCGAATCACGTGGGTAGCAACCAGGAAAGACCTCACTCAGCTTGGCTGGAGCTGTTTCCACTTCACTTTGCCATGCCGTGTTCCGTTTCCTTTCTGACGGAAGAACCAGCGATGAACAGATTTTTTAAGGCTAAAAGGTATCTGTGACTAAGTGGTTGCTGCCGCATTTCCGAGGCCAAGTGGCCTCCATTATCCACGCTTGGCCATCTATAACATGTTAAACACTGGCTTCCTTTGAGGCTATATATATATGGTGGTGCCTGTGTTCTTTGTACTGAATTTGACTAACAGATCACTAGTGCCCTTAACAGTCTGCATTGAGAGCTACCTGATCGATGGATAAATTTGTTAGCCACTTGTTCACATATTTGCGCACGCTTTTATGATTCCCTACAGTCTGCTGATATAAGCCACACTGACCAAGGTTAAAAAATTCAACATATTTTTCGGTTGTGTAAACAAAGTACTGTGTATGGCTCGTTGAATGCATAAGGATAACAGCAAACTTCAGAAAAAGTTGACAAACATTAAAGCTTTCGTAGTTAAAAAATGAAAGCGAGTTCTCGATGCAAGTAGAACAAGGGTAAATTGGAAGCGCGGTTAAAAGTGTGGAAACTGTTTACGTCACCATCGGCTTGTCTGAGTGGCTAGCGGTTATGCGGACAGACAATAAAGACTCAATGCGCGTACAAACGCTTTCTGAGTACACAGACCCGGGCTGCGTGGGCTGGTCACCACTACCTTATTTCTGGCCAGACGTACATATCAAACAAATCTCGGTAAGCAGACAGGCGCTTAGAGCAGTTGTTCGGAATCGGTTTTAGAATTATTCACATGACTCCCGTCACCGATCACTACGGTAACAATAGATCTGCTCTATCCGGATTTCGGCTATGATATGTTGCGATTGTTTGTTCACGTGCACGACATTTGTGTCATGCGCCCTATGTAATCTGCCATAGAACAATTGGTAAAAGAATAGACTACCATGCTTTTGCCTCGGACCGGAAGCTTACTTTGAGATGTAGGAGATTAGGCTGAATAGTTCCCAACCGCATTGGGTAGCGGCCGGATCGGGTATAGAAAGTATAACATATAGAGACACAGTTAAACAGTTTCTAATCAGACTACATTTGACAGGAAAACTAAAGAATATGGACATTATTTTGGCCTGGATATCTTTGAGTTCACCTGTTGTACCAGCCATATGTTTTTAGATAATTAATAATTATTAATAATAAATTAATAAGAATGCACGCGACCACGGGGCAACGTTTCAATTTCAAATACCTTTCCAAAATTAACTGCTTTTACACTTGCAACAGGACAATGAAATAAATTTAACCAAAGATTCCGTAGGAGAAACTGTTGAAGATAGTATAATGTCTTGTCTAAATTGGTTAAGGGTGAACCTTAAGACACATTGGGTCACCGAGAGTTAAAAAAAATCTTAAGCACACAGAAGAGAAATATTATTTTCTAATCCCAAAGGAAGACAAATGCCCGAATATATTTGAACACATTAGTTATCTATCAATACAATCGCTGTGCTTATTTAGCACCGCAAACATCCCTGCGAAATCTCGTCCATCTGAAATCCTTCAGGGCTTTGATTATCCTTCACTGATATCGATTATTTTCACAAATTGAAACTATAAATGCTTCAACCTTGGTACTATAGACCAAGCTTACACGCTTGGACAACGTCCCAATTAGATATAGCTTAAGAACCCTCATGAGTAAATTTAATCTCACTACATTTCGAGGATTATTGTTTCGAACAAGTTTCAAAGTTTCAAAAAAGTTCTTACCAGAAGATCGTGCGTACAGTGTAGCAAGATTCGTGCTTAGTTTTAGAAAGCTAAATGCAGACAATAATTGCTTGCTGCCATTGTACCCGCATTCCGCACATGCACCAAAACTGCTATTGTACTATCGCACTTGACAGGGTTAACTCAGTTGGAAGTATCCTCCGGTTTACTCCCTATCTTAGAAGATATCCTAAAGTATCCTACATTTGGGACGACCGGACACAGCACAAATGTGCTACGTTTGACCGGTGAGCTAGAGGGTGACCCAAGCTCTGGAATCTCCCGGTTACATGTCACACTAAACCAGTTTCAGCAACATAGGACCAAAATTAGTGCCACGAAATACATCTGAAAACCTGGCAGTCGCAAACATTTACACGTAAAAGCTTCAAGCCCTCAGGGTCAAACAAACCATTACAAGTAGCAGACGGACATACCATTGGCAGGAGTGTGCAGCGGTGGGATTTTTTAGAGGAAAAATGGGACTTTACGCAACAGATCATAACAGAGGTGATGATGATAATATTCGTTCTGCTGTACCACCCTTTCACTGCTTAGCAGCTATGTCAGCCGAAGGAGGCGCGAGGGTTACGCTAGTGATAGGATACCAAAACCAATATAGAAGCAGCAGAAGGTTCGAATCATGGACCTTCCGGTCGATAAGTTTGCACCTTAAAAACTGAGCAATCTTGGACAGCCAATGGCTGAATTACTCTCTTTCACCAACCTGAAGTGGTTGCGCTCACCGCCTAATTTGTTTGCATTATACCTGTGCTGAGAACAAACGAGCGCTTTAATAATCCAAATGATAACTTTTAACTCGCATCTATACACTGTTTCCAATACTTTGACTTACTGATCCTTTACGGGTTCCTTTTTTTTCGCATCTCATCAGCGCACTATCCGCCATATCGATTGTGCATAACTTGCCCTTTCGCGAACACATATCGACACAAATTCCGACGATAAATATATGGCATTCATCGCATTCTCCTTCCAAAGTACTCGTTAGAGTGGTGTGGATGAAGCCCCCCAAAAGCTCATTAATACGGTCAAGTATGACCTTATGTTGAACTCCAACTGACAATCCATCACCTGCATATAACTGGGTTTCACAAGTAAATGAGATCGTTGTGTTCTGCAGGCTGCTTCGTTTAGAACAACCTGGATGTGCAGAAAAAACGAGCATGTTTGGATTGCTTCTACATTTAATTCCGGGTTTATACCAAGCGTGGTGTCATCAGTCTGGTCATCTTACTTAATGTATACAGCAAGGAGAGTAAGCAACCAAAAGCTACTGCTAACGCCTCCCTTTATTCTCTTTCGAAAGCTTTATCCGCCGTCCCGCCACCCCATTATTAACTCTCTTCTTATAGGCCCACCGGTAGGACTAAAGGCTCCATTCGTCTATCGCTGGCCTTGGTCATGATATCTGCCTGGCAACCGACGCCGACAGCCTCAGACCTTCGCAGTGAGTCAACAAACTTCAATGTTGAATCTATCTGGTTCATTTCGATATTCGCACTCTGAAGCGAGCAAGGTAACAGTTTACTTTTGCTGCTTGACATTGCTGTATGCTGCGTATCATGCACGGCAGCGAAGCATTATTATGTAAACACTTATATTATATTCTCGTTAAATAGGATGATACTGATGGCACAGTAACAATTAGAGGTATCACAAAAGGTGAATGAAACGGGTACTCGATGCACGGAGGGAGAACAAACAACGAAGTCTATAAAGAACTTGGATTTTGACAGATAAGGCTCATTATTCAGGTTTCAGAACAAGGCAGTGGAACTGCAACAGAATTGCGGTCAGTTTTCCAATATATTTAGTGCCGTTGTGCAAAATATACCGTATTCATAGCACACTGGAAAATTTGATTAACGAAAATCTATGGATAAAAAGTAAATTCGCTTAAATCTTTGTACTATAAAATAATAAAAAAAACTGAAAAAGAACCAAATCCTAACAACCATATTGGAACGTACTTTTACCACCATCTGGACAAACGTTTCCGGTTTAGAAACTCCGCTGCGTTAGGTGAAATAAGTTCACAGGAAGATCGGTACAAGTTATTTTAACAGAGAAACACCTTTCGTTATCTTACAGTCAGATTCTTATGCATACGGAGTCACACCTAAGCCAATAAACCTAAATTCTTCACATGAAAATACATATGTCGAATGAAATGTTGCCAAAGGCAGGGGTTCGGAACAGAAGAATGGCTAGAAGTATACGGACTGTGATCCTTTGGCCAGTGAAGGCATCGGTGAACTGGTTAGGCTATTTTTTATGAATAACTTGGATGTCCATCTCACTCCAATTAATTCGACCCGTATGTGCTGGCATAAGGAATGGGAAACTACAGGGATTTTACCTCGTTTACATATGCGAAACCACTCGCTGTCCTGAGCAGCTCTGTCAGCTTACTTGTTTTTGTTACATCTGAGGTTGAATTATCGAACAACGTAGTGATCAGCGTTAGCTTTTTGAGAACATGTCCATGACTAATCAGCGAGTGGTTCTATCAGATTATCAATGAAAATTCACAAACCAGAGTGACAAATTTAGGAAGCGTATTTTCGGTTTCTCTGTTGAATTCGGACGTTCGCCATATGAAGGCAACCTTGAGGAGGGCGAACTTGGTTTCCGGTCCTACCTAGAGGACATTTGTTTCACAAACAAGTCACTTGTCTATCTAGTTCCGTGTTATTTATCCTCACTCCCTTTCCTTTATTAATCTAAAAAGGTACAATAATAGTAACACATGAAAGTTTTTTAAAAAAATACACTTATTTGTAGGTCTGCTTCACATAAGGGTGTTATTAATAATTCTTCAATCAAGACCATAGATCCACGAACCAAATCATACTATAAATCACGTAGGCCAGACAAGGCGGCAAGAAATCACAAGCCCAAATACAAAGTTCCGTCAAATAGAAAGGTCAGGAGTGACACTGGCTATAGAAAAAGTGCAAAAAATGGGGCGATTGCCATGAAACAACTATTCTGAAATAAAATTGCAAACGGTGGACGTTAGGATTATGCAAATAGGTCCCTTTTGCTTGCGGAAGAAAGTTAGTGGTGTGTCGAGAGATAACCTTAAGAATAGAGCTCTCAATCCTTACCGGCAGAGAAAATGTTGTATGAGGCTAGTCTCTTTTATAATTTGATCTTGAAAAGGAAGAATTAGCAATCATAGATTTCTGGCAACCCATTCGAAAGGTGTTGCGTGTGCAACTTCAAAAAGTTTTCTACCTACTTTTATCTGCTTTTATTAGCTACTGAAAAATGTCCCACCCAATTCCCTTCGAACTGCATCCTACCGGCGGGCTGTGGACTGCGTGCAGTAGCAAATCCGGTCCAGCCGCTGTGGACATGTGAGATTACACCCTAGGCTTGACCACCAATAGTCCACAGGATGTTTCGTATCCGGATGGAATTTCAGAGGTTTACTTCTATGGATCAAGCCGATTTTGGGGGAGTAAACTTGCTAACTGGAAGAAGGTCATAGTTAGAAACTGTACTACAGAATAGAACTGCTAAGTCCGGGCAGGCCGGCATTTTCTTATCTTCACGGCATCTACGCATGACTGGAGTTGCAAGTGAGCGCCTTGGTTATTGACACCAAGTACGAGCCATGCTTAAGAGGAGCCTATATTTGCTTCCAGATTTGCCTGTCACATCGAACTGCAAAACACTACTCCGGCGCACAATAAGTAATCGCATATACGATTTTCGTTTAACCGTGTGTGCAGTCGAGCGGACGCGCATACACTGTGAGACCCTAGTAAACAGAGCGGTTGGTGAGAGTGACACAGCCGTTCTAAAACTGTCAGCATGTCCAACTGATGGCGCATGTTTAATAAATTGACTAAAATGTATGAGTCTTTCAAGTGAGGCGGCCGCAACTCACGTGTATGGCTAGCTGTCTTTCGCTAGTGGTCAGTTCGATCTGCCCAGTGACGGTCACAATAGTTCATGTCAGCCAGCACTCCAAAATGTCCAAAGTTCTGAGCGCATCAAACTTAAGCAAACTAGGGTACATTTAGATGTAGAAAGATACAACAATAACCTTTCAAAAAAGGAATACCCCCCCCCGTGGAAAACGAAAGAAGGTACGGACAAGTTAAAGAAAGTGAGTAACGCAAAAAAAAGAGTATCCCAATTTTAGGTCTATCTCTCTGTGCACCCCTGACTTCATATTATCCTAAGAGCAATCAGTGTTCACTTTTCTCAGAAGCGTGTTGGGCTTCTGTACACGGAAATTAGATTGAGCCGGATCATGTATACTCACCCACGTATATCCATCCGTATATCAAATTAGCCGGCATGAATTGACCGTCCACAATCAATAGGACCGGCAAAGCTAGGGAATCGGTCGGAAAAAGTCGGCTCAGCTTCAGTGAATGTGAAACTATTGCATTTCAATACGGTTTTCCAACTTGACACATGGTGTGTAAACCGCTCACTGAATGTGTGCAGGATAGACTAGTTATTTTTAATAAACTCTTAATAGACCATTTTCTACTAATGTTGTGGATTCGCCATGTGTAGAAATGCATGCGCGGTTGTGGTCTGTTGGTTGTGACTTGTACGTACGTACCCTGCAATACTGACCGATCAGGTCGCTCATCGTGGAGTACGTTGCAAGTGTGTCGCAATTACTTCCAGTATTTGCAGTTGCAGCCGGAGTTTTGTTATTTTTCAAAACTCTGCTCCCAGGAAATCCTTCCTGAAGACTTCTTTTCGCATCAAATTCATCAACGATATTTGGCTCAATTATGTGAAGATGTGCTAAACTTTGTGTGTATGTTGCTAGTAAATAAGTTGTGTTTTACAAAACCTTTCATCTAGACCATTTGCCGAGATTTAACACCGCAGACCCTTTAGGTGTATATTCCTGGCAATCAAAATCCCTTTTACTGTACATGACTGACTAAAAAAGACGGGGTAACCGATTTCCAGTCTTCCGCAGATGGTTAGAAACAATCACTCAAAAAGCTTGCCATTCAGTCACTTTGTAACTATTCGCATAGCCTTTATCACAGATTTTTTGAAACACGCTTGCCATTTGACACTCCGGTCAGTAAGTGAGAGTTATTATCAAGGGCGAAATACCATTGTTCAAGATTTCCGAGAAATTTAGCATTCTTCGAAACACAATCTAATTTGTTGATCATTTTACAGTCGATCTGTTCAATAAGCTCGGTAAGTAACTAGCAAATATCTTGTTACCTTTCAAGAAGATGCCAAAAACCGCTAAATGGAAGGGAGAATTTCTGCTTGTAAATGATGCAGAATAAACTAGTAATACCCTCCACTATTCCCAAGGAAAATCAATGAAAGTGCATTTATTTGTGCTTAGATAAGTTGTGCCTAGCCTGATGATGCCAAGTCTATTAAAAATGAGTCACCAATTTCTCAGTATTCTAATTCCTTCGTACAGGTGGTAATTATGTGAACTTGAATTATATCACCGAATTATTATCCAAATGAAAATATCGCCTTGCTCTTGCGACTATTCCAATATGGCTCAGAAATTCGCCAGGTGTGTCGTAAACCTAGCCACGTGGAAGGTTGCATTCGACTGAAACTTCCGGCTGTGCAGAAAAATAGAACGAGGTCTTTGTGCGTGCAACTTAGAGATCCGAATGTTGAGAGCGGAAGATAACATGTTTATTAGTAATCCGGTAAATGAAATCCTCTTAAATTTCTTTCCAAATAGTGTACATGTATCAAGCACTTAGCAGCGTGGTGCAATTGGTGTTCTTGATTTCGGGCTTCTTGTAACATCCGCGAACATGTTACGCGTTTACTTTTTCACTCTGTCAGATTGTGATCTTGTCTCGTCTGTCCGACTCTGCATGCCCTCGTGTTGTACAGGCGACAGTTCTAACCCACCGGTTAATATGGAAATTGATAAAAATTTTGAAACTCTATACTCTAGTAGAATCCGTCCATATCTGATATTTGGGCAAGGCTAGATAGATAAATGGCTGCGATGAGCAAATCTGGCTTCTCCCCTCACTGTGTTGATGTATGGAATAGTACTTTTTGCGCAAGGGTTCTGCTTTTGTCTTTATTCACCAAAACTGCTGGCGGAATTTCATCAGATCGTCCTACTCAAGTTTAAACTTTTTCAGAAGTTTATTAAAACAGCCTAATCATTCAAAAGGAACGGTTTAAGCTCAGAATGTGTATGTTTTCCGGAACTAGGCCATCTTTGTCTGAGTTTCTGGCCCATTATCACTGCGGCATAAAGACAATGGACAATTTCCCATCTAACGGTAGCATCAACTGGATCAGTTGGTAATACATGAGTCTAACTAGACTGATCGGATTTTGGTGGACCCAAGTCGTGGAACTGGATGTCATCGGTTTGTGCAGAATTTTCCAAAAGTACTTAGTGCATGTATGCGTAGAACCAGCTTAAAATCCTAGATGCGGCATGTAAACATGGTTTCATGTGGCATGGCTCTGAATTCGCTTAGGAAAGGAACACATGTTGGGTTCAGGAGCCTCAAAACCTAGAATGTTACCCAGTATTCCCCAATTACTCCCAATTTCGCAAGAACTGGGATGTTTTGGTGAGTGGGATCAATACATATTATCTGGGCACTTTACTTTTTCTAACAGTTCGGATAATAAGTCCGGTTCAACAAAATACTCTGCACAAAGCCTGGCTAGATAAGCACGCTACTGCTCTCGTTCCCTCGTCGCATAAAGCCGAAATCGGGTTAGAGAGAAGTGATTAGCGGTCGCCCACAGAATCAACGCCGATAAATCTTATTAGAGATATATGGTACTAAATGCCGGTAGAAAACTGAAGAACAGCTGAAACTTGATACTGAAGTGTTTTTTATATCTTGGAAAAGCTGAACGTTTAACATCAGCAGACTTATAATGCAGTTCAGGATCAAGCCAGCTACACACACTAAGATACTGTTCATCTGACTGGTAAAGCACGCCCACTATCGACACTTTCAAGCCACCAAAAGAGCAGAAAGGAATTTATTCTTCTTCTCCAGGAAGAATTGTGGTTACTGTCACTTAAGGAATGGCGGAACGCCTGCGTCATCGCCAGTCGCTCCTTTGTGAGGCAATTAACGCGTCCATAGGAACGCATTTGAACGATATCTGGTGATTGGTAAACTGGAGCGGAAAATCCTTCCATTACGGCTGAAGCGTTTGGCCATTTTAGTAAAAGCATACCTTGGCAAATTTTATCCACGGATTCAGTACGTGACAAATGCCTTGGCGTCAATATTTTGTGAAGCCAGTGCTCCCAAAATCCACACTGACACTAATGTGCTAAAACTCTAGGCTGAGAAAATTAGGGAAATTTTGGAAGTTGTTTTTTACGCACCTACTGCTTAGTTGCGTCCATTTCTCCTCAAAAAGTTAACGAATCATACCGCGCTATTCTTAGTTACCACACCAGTCTAGATGCCACCACAAAACCTGTGCTGTTTAGACCAGAACAGATCGCGTCTTCCCAAGTATTCGCATTAATTCATTCTCTAAACAACTGATGTAATGCTTAATAAACGGGACTGCATTTACTGACATGTGCTGGGTTAATTAGTGGGCAACGTTTGGCAACCAGTGTATTATAAACCTACCCGAAAAAACGAATAAATTCAGTAGAATGGAAACCACTATCGGAATGTAGCAAGCCAGCGTTAGCTTCTGCCACATATTGCGACCGTTCCAGTTGAATGCGGTCAAACATCATCCTCGTACGTGGCTGTCATACTTTTACGTTTGTTTTATGACCCTGGGAAACTGTTATGCTTAGTTGGTATACACCCTGCAAACGCGAACTCTTTTGGAGTAGCTTTAAATGAGCTTACCGGCACACGTATTCCGGCATAGGTCACCAACGCATCAGTCTCTAGTGCACTTAATAGTTTTACTAGTACCATTTAACTCGGATCACCAAAGATACCAAACAGTTTTCTGCTCCCACTGTAGGAGGGAAGTGGCAATGGTCGGGGAAGGTATGCGGAAACAAGGCTATCATCATCTTATAAAAAAACAATTTGCTTATTTTGGGAGAGCTGATGTGCCAGCAGTATGAATATCAAATAAGCGTAACTGAGAACTAGTGGAGATAACAGATGATGCGTTATCCTACTGGTCAATCAGGAACATTGTGCTTTCTCTTCCAAACTACAGATTAAACTTCATTTCCCCAATTACTCTGCAGATAAAGTATCTCAACGGTTTACACATGTCAATACTTCCCACCTACGGGAGAAGGTAAGTCTCTGCGTCCCCTTTTGAAACCTTTTTTTACCCAAAATGCTTAACATCATCTCATGCAAGTTAGTTTCTCCTCATCTTTTTCATGTGGCTGATATATATATGTATATATTGGTACAATGTTAATGTTTATTTCATCGGAGCAGAGCGCTGACGGAGGCCATCGTAGCATTAGGAAGTATCTAAAAGCGTCTCCGAGGCAATCGTAGCATTAAGAAGTATCTAAAAGCGTCTCTGAGGCAATCGTCAACAGTGACTAGAAATGGAGGTTGTCATAAATATTACACCTTCTATTACGATTCCTCCAAACTGCTCGTTAGCGTTACTTATGTTGTATGAGCTACTGTGCCATCCGGACATATTTCGGGCTAGCTGCCATCAACTGCTGTCCCGTAGTTTGATTTCTTTGTTGAGGTCAGAAATTAAAAGGAGTAATATAATGAAAGGTAGAAAATGGAATGAAGTCCTGCTAATAATAAAAACTATATTAATCTCAGGCTGACGTGCGTAAGGCTTGGAGCTCACGATACTGTGAAATACATCTCTATTTTTGCTTGCCAAGAATGCACCAGCAATCGTAATGTACGATCAGTAGGACTGTTCCTAATCCAAAAGCAGGCCCGTTTTTCACAACCTGCAGCTGTTTGGAAAGCGTTCCGGTTAAACTCCACTGAGATTTTCTATTTGCGTGGTATGATAAATAGAATAAGGTTTAAGGAAATCACTTTAGTGGAACCCGCTATTTGTCCAACGATCGGTTTACCTACGCAACGGTCAGCGGAAAAGCTACTCCAGAGTTCATTTAGACAGAAATTTAAGACATCCAAATATTTTATCCCTTACGTAGAGATTGAAATAAGAGAAATTTTAAATTAAATCGGGATAAACTAGTAATGAATTTACTTGATGACAAGTTGTAGACTGTTTTAACCTAGTGAGAAGTATAATTCAGTTGCTTGCTCTGCTAGAGAATGTCATTTTGGAAAGGCAACCAGAGTAAGATTTCGTGTTCGCCTTTCTGTGAGAGAAACTCTGGGAAATCGGGCAATGAGACGAGTGGGGAGTGCTTATGGACTCCCTCATGAACTTATTAACTGAAGGCTACGTTCGTATGAGGTCAGCATCAGTAATCTGACTGGTTACAACCCTCTCCGTAATCACATCTTAAAACAAGCAGTAACTGGAAACATTTGGCGTGGACAAACCACTATCACTTGTAGTGTAAAAATCCTTGCCTACTTATTCATACGTAACCCCCTTTTTAGGGAATTTAATTTATGGGCTAACGTATGTCGAAAAGTTAAAGAGTTATGTGCTTGGCGTTGGCTGTGCCCACTATACGAATAATGGGGGACTCGAGAACAGGCGGTTTATCGCAAACGCTATCGACCGTGTTTATTCCACGGATAAACTGCCTGTAATGAATCTAAAAATGCCGCAATATGTTTCGAATAATCCACTCATTTGAATTTGCTTTCAGGTGCTACTTAGAGCTCATACAAATATGCGTTTGTTCAATCTATGGTAGTGCGTCGAAGTAAATAGTTTTTGCAGAAAGGAAGCGATACTTAAATCACTTATTCCGAATAACCGATAGTGCTGGTCTAGCAAAGGAACATTTAAAAAGCCTACAAGTCTAACTCGTAGTGGTGCTTTTCGAGACGCACAGCTCTCCAGGCTTGCGTCACCACATTCGCCGTATTACTTGAGCCTATGGCAGTTTACGTAGACTTTTTTTCTCCATGAGTTCATCTGAGCTTATTTTTTAGTTTCATTAAAGCTGAAGAGGCGATCTACATGGATAAATAGCATAGCTTATTTATGAATAGTTGATGAATGTCGCTTTCTGAGGGGGCGTCTGCTTTATTATGCATTCATGTTTCCAGAAACAGAACTCAAATTTTTTTGAAGAATGCAGGTACCAACACAAGGCTGACGAACCAACGTAATTCTCATTAGTCGTTCGGGGGCGAACAGTGAGGATCAGTTAGGTGTACTATTCTTCCACAAATCGATACTCTTTAATGTATTCATCCATCAAATCATTGTTCCAAAATGATCTAGAAATAATTCATACCGAATGTCGTACTTATATTGACAGGCAATCCCCATTATTGAGTAAGATGGTAGGTATTTATTGTGAACCACTTTGGGGGTATTTGGGTTCGTAATTAACTAAATCACTTGGACCCATTTTAGGATGCACTTACCGATGATGACAGGATGTCCGGAATGCCTGATCTGTCTCATTAATGCATTGGGCTGCAACAGGTTATGATAGGTTTGATCTGCGGGCTGAACATCAGTTAATGCTTTTTGCTAGTAGGTACGTACTGATAGCATCTGACAACCTGCGTCACCCATCCGTGGAACCATAGAGTAACTAGTTACTTGCATTTAAGCTGCTCATCCTGTCCAACAAAAATCACCGCGTTTATTTTATCCTAAACAAAGAGCAGTACACCAGAGTTTCGTAACGGATTAAGCTTTTTGGCTTTGCATATACCGAGATCCTAAATTAGTCACCTAATCAGTCATCTTAAGGTGGAATTACATTGTTTGCCGGTAGAATATGACAACACGTAAAATAATGACTTGAGCAGACCAGCAAAGTCGGGTAATATATTTTCAATGGGGTAAAACGCAATGAAGAGAGGATCTGCCACGACGTACATTGTCACTCCCATCAACCCTGAAGTGACGGTACCTCGACGTCCATCGAGGTCCATCCACAGGAATTAACTCCAGCATACTTCCCAGAGTTCGCTAACAGATACATAAACGCAAAAGTCATACTGATGAAGGTTTATGCCTACGGCTAGTAGGAAAGTCAGAAAATACAATCAATATCACTGTGAGTTTCTTCAGGTAATTGATGAGAACATGCCCATTGTGTGGTTTCCTGTCGCCACAATAATATGTTGCCTGAACTTGAATTGCACAGATACATAAAGCAAATGAATTCCACCAAGTTCAGCACCAAGTGTAACTCAGTTAGAAGGAGTATCACTGAATCGTTGCGAGTATCCAAGTGCTTGTCCGAATAAGTGCCACAGTCCTCCTCTACTATCGGTTAAAACTTTTGAGAAGCCCGTCTTTTTGGGCGTGTCGCGTAGAGTATTGACCGTGTTTACTGAAGATGATGCAGCACAAAACGGAAGCTATTCGGCAGTCTTCTTTTTTGAATGTGAGATAAAATGTTAGCTTGAAAGCTTGATACATCCGTGGGGATTGGAATGGATGTTTGTGTTTCATAAAATGTATCACAACAAATAAAACCTCATGAGAATTCAAGTGCATCTTTATATATTTACAGACCTCTTCCAACTAAATCGGCTTCGTCAGCTGTTGCATGCTGAATCCTCGATAAATGCATCCGAGCTGCCGATACTTAGGCTTGATGAGTACCTAATTCTTCCTACATACATTACCTTCGCGCTTTATAAACTGCAGCATCATTGGAATGAAGAGTCCTCATATAAAAGGCATTGTAAAATGTTTAGCACCATGATGAAATACTCAACTAGTCACCCAGGATAACTCATGGGTGGTATCATCCAAGTAGATGGCTAAGGGGTTGTTGTGTTGTTTGAAAGTCCTCATTCCCTAAATCGTTCGGAGTTCCTCAATAAATGTGCACGGTTGAACCGGAAACACACGTTTTTATCTCTGTTTCCTGTTAATATTGATTTCAATATATATTTCAATATAATTATATATATATTTCAATTTCAATATAATATTACTCACTCTTTCCTACTTGGGTCTCACCACTATCTCACGGCGCCACTGAGTCAGGTGATTTCAATTTTCTTGACATCAAACATGAACCGAAGGAGGCGACAGACCACCGTCACTCCCGTAGCCGATCCGTTGGTCTTGAACTTACACGGCGGGAATGCCCTGCTCACCTTTGTGCCATTGGTGCAAACTATGTTATGTCAAACTATGTACAACTAAGAGCTGCAGAAGCCCAGGGAGTTCTAGTCGATGGACTTGTTTACGCCATGCGGTTTGGCAGTCAGCCGCTAACCAGCGGTTGACCCATAAGACGATGCGGAATCCGGGGGAAAATTCGGGCAAAGGAACCATAGTCTTGTGTTTAATAAAGCTCATTTCGCCAGCTCACCGACCTCTTAACTTGCAATCTCATGTGCATGGCTGAAGATGACTCCAGGGGGTGGGAAAACATCAGGCCGTTTTGAATGTTTTAGATGTTGTTAACCAGGCTGTCCGAGGAAGAAGGCCACAATGTAGAGATATTGGCCTAATATGGAACGAACCGCTGCACAGGTGCAGCGTCCTCGGGCGATCCAGCTCGCATTGTCTATCAGCTCGCCCCAGGGATGTCACATAGACAGACCAACTGAGCTGAACCGAACTGCATGCTGATTTACAGACAAGTGGAGACAAACAGCCAGGCTTAACATAACCGCCGAACCCAACGAGCGGTCCGTAGGTTTCGTTGATCTGCGTGTGTAACCAGGATAGGTTAGCGGATGGTGAACGACCTATGTAGGAACAACATTTTTTTGAGCTCGTGGAAAAACAGTCCTGTAGACTGTAGTTTCAGATTTTATCCTCATTTTGACTGCTACGTACTTGAACAATAAACTCAGATTTCTAATAGAAACTCGAAGCGTACGATGTGTTTTTCGGCGGTAAACCTTACAATAACTCGGATTTGTTCCACGCGCTTCAAAGGAATGATTAGCAAACATCTTTAATGACAGTCTCTACCACGATCGTTTTGACAGCAATTCGGCTGATCGTTGGATGCTTTCACTGAATAGTGGAAGGATCTTTGTAGTATAGTTTGTTAGAAAATAATAACAACAGTGGGATTTTCAACAAATGTATCTCTATGACATCAGCCTCTCAGCCAGACCACGAAGCTGACAGTTTACTGAAAGCATGACAAAATTTGAATACCACAGCGGTATGCATAGTAGTGATGGTGTTGATGTCTACCTGAACGAAGGTGCTGACCACTGAAGAATACATTAGTACACGGTATCGCAGGGTAACCTTTGCCTTCAAAAGCAATTCACACAGACATTAAAGCTCATAAAGCCGGCTAATGAGGTGGTGAGATCACGTGATTCTCACACTTCCTGTCAGTTTCCGGTGAAAGACGAAGTCACCTTTGAAGGTGGCACCACGTGAAATCATGGCCAAGCATGCATGACAGGTGGCAACACCTGAAACAGTTTTCATTTTATATTTGGTAAAACGTTTGAGATTATCAGCTACCACACGGACCTAAGCCTTGTCGGTATGTTAAAATTCAACGGTCAAAGTAAAACGACATCCAGCGGAACTGTGACGAGGTACGGCTAACGACTAATATGCTCTTTTTCGCCAACGTACACTGGGGAAATTGAAATACGTTAGCAGCGAGGCAGGGTTCCCTTATCGTTCCCTCTCAATTGCTCTTTTACGTATCCTTACCTATAGCTTCGCGAGCAACAGACAGGGATATTATCCGCCCCTTGCCATGAAAACTGCAATCCCTTGCATATAAATCTCAGTGCTAGCAAAGCGCATAAGTAACCGTCAGCAGGCGCAGTAGTAGTGGCCTAAAAGTAAACAGGACGAAATTCTCAAGCAGCTAATTTTTGCTGGCGAAATGGTCGAACTATTTCAATCAGCGTTGACCGCATAACACATTTGTGATTGCCAACTGCTGCTTGGTGCCTCAACGGTGACAAATGCCTTAAGTGTATTGATTGCTTTGAGTCACACTCTGTGCTTTGGCCACTTCAATATTGAGCCTCTTGAACATAATCATCTGGTCTTCCGAATAGATGGCATTGAAGTTCAATACACTTTGTTACCAAAATGAGATCTCCGTATTAAACACAGATACTCTTTTGTCTTTTTTAGTCCAGTAAAGCAGTTGATCTCTTAGATAGCGACTTCCACAAATCACCAAGGACGGTAGGGATATCTAGGGAATTTTATCCACCGTCAACCAAAATAACAAGCTGAGACGCTTCGGCAGAAAATGTATTGCGTGGGGTGTTGTGCTTAGACGATGCCGACCAGATTCCTCAGAACTTTTACTGAAATTTAGCAAACTCACGTAGGCCACTGCCCTCTGATTACCAACTGGAATGTTGCATACGGTTCTGGTGCCGTATAAGACAAATATTCTTTCGGCGAATCGATAAGAAGCACATGAAAACTTTGTAGCCTCTGAATTTAAAAGAGTTCACCCCATATACCTCTACCTAGATCAAACGCCGATTTGACCATACGAAAAACGACTAACGACAAACGGGCGTCACGTTCCGCCATCTCAAGCGATTCTTTTGAAAAGGGGACATACAATATGGAAGTTTGTCGGTCGTCCGGGATCACGGGTGGACGCTCTTATGCAGCAACCCAAATAATTTAACTAATCGGAACTTGACAGGTACTGATATGTCTTGCGTTGGTTCAATCTACGCTGTGTGAAGCGTTTCAACGAAAGTTATTTATAGCATATTCTCAGCCAAGTCTACACAATTTTATTCAAGAAGCTTTTGTTGGTGCGGCTAATGGATGCTAATACCAACGATATAAATGTAGAAAGTTTTGATCCAGGTGAGAGGAATATGGCTCTTCGATCTAGCTGCTAACGCTCTGGAAGTAAATAAGCTCGAAAACGCGCAGCTCTTCGTGCCGGATGGACAGAAGTCCAAGCATTTCTGAGTTGATTGCTTCAAAGATATTAATAGTGTCCTACATTTCTTTTTGCTGGCTACTTTTCAATTAGTTTGAATAATCATGCTCTTTCCTTTCATATGGTTAAGCTATTTTAGCTATGAGTTCCCCTTGCATCTGACTGGTTGTTTTATCACCAACTCTTGGATTGGAGGACAGATTAATACCCAATATATGAGCCCATTCGAGGAGGCTGAATAGCCACGCAGAGCTTTCTACTGTTCACTCTGATGACCTGGTAGAAACTGACAGGAAAGATATCATTATTGGCTTTCATCCTATTGCATTTTCAGCAACCATTGGAGCACTATCACCTCAGCTATCATCAGGTTTATAAGGACAATATCTGAGTATAATCACCAGACACTACTGTTATCAATTGTACCAACCGCTGATCCTCATACATCTTAAACTATGCGCAAAGTCTTTGTAGCAAAGATCTCTATATTTCGCCTGCAGCTGTACGGATGTAGATAGCGCGGCTACTGACGTCATGTCCTGTTCATGTGCAAAGTGATCATACTGCCGATCAGCTATTGTTCGGGAAACGGTACCGTGTTCAACTGGAAGTTAAGGAGTAACCTCATTCTGGAGGCTGATGGTTTCCAACATGCACGAAATAGTTCTGCAATCGTTCAGAATGGATTATTCTCACATGTAGCATAAAATCTTAACTGAAATACGGATCACAGAAGTAATCAACCAAATAAATATTGGTGAGTTTTCTTGGAGTGTACGATACGCTTGATCTAAAAATAATTAAAAAAGAATAGACGAATGTGTCCGAGATTCATTTGGATTCATTTAATTCGCAATAAGTAAATTAAGCATAGTATTAGGATCTACTTTACTCGCGTGAGGTCCATAGGTTTTTTTGAATCAATGTTATGGAAAGCACCTTTATCACAAAAAAAATTAGCATAAAATATATCACACCGTTACAAGGTTGGCGCGGAAATTGTACCCTTTTCTGCACCCAAAATTGTGCAGCGCTCATTCGGCGAAGCACACATCCTCCTCACTCTAGTTTTTCACTCCCCTCCAATGAAGAATAGACTGATGATCATTTTCTTCACTTCTAGCATAACGAATATCACTTGACAGGCCCACTCAAATCGCACGGATTTTTTGGTTGTACTGCCTCCCATGATGTCGTAATCAGACGCATTTCTTGTCTTCTACCATGTCTGCACCGGGTATTTGGTCACCGTCGAGTGACAGCTACATGGCAGATTCGTTAAGCTGTACCAACAAGATAATTCCTATGTGTCCACAGTGCACTGGTGGTTTGATGGTTACGTGCTCGTCCTCCAAGTAAAATGTCTGGAATTCAAACTCTGGCAAGATCATGGGCATGCACTGCTGCTTAGCTTCTATTAGAAGGACACTAAAGTCCATTTCTTTCTTTTCTTTGTGTGAATTCATGAGGTTAATTATCTTGGAACAAGAGATAAACTGTTCAGAAGGGAAATACATTCTGTCCAAATTTTTGTACACAGGGCTTTGCGGGCAGTTTGGCCAATAAATCAAGCTTATTAGTTGATATTTTGGAACACATGAGGTTGTGTACACTGAAGGGGAACCAGTTGTATTTATCACGGGACAAAGCCACAAAACTCCGTTGTCCACACCCTCTTCAGAGGCCGGGCGAAGGCCGCCCTGGATGCGGCCCAATGGAGCCATCGGAAGATGGACTGAGCCGCCGCGAAGAAAGCTCTTGCAGCAGAGTTCGGCACACCGGCCGACCGCCAGGAGGTTTGTGGTTGTTCAATGCGGCCAGTATGGAACCGGGATGTGACACGACGGTGTTCTTTGCCAGCCTGCAGCAGCAGCTAGATTGGGCCTTACTGGGACTGGACGGAGTGTTGCGCCAGCAGTTGCTGTCTGACCAGTTCGTCGAAGGTGTGCAGCCGCGGCTTCGTGCCTAGTTGCGGTTGGCGAGAGTTGAGTGTAGAGCACCTGGTGCACCTGCCACGGGATTTGGCCGAGACATCCCTGGCCACGTCGCAGTCGCAGGAGAACAGGGAGGATTCAAAAGTGGAAGGCATGAAGAACAAGGTGGACCGACTCGCCGAACAGCTGGCAGCCGTCAAGACGGAATCGCGGAGGCACACTCGAACGAGCTGATGCTACAAGTGTGGAATGCCTGACCAGTGTAAGAATCAATGCCCGATCACCTGTTCATAATAAAACTTTGGATTACTCCTCTTTTCCCGGTTCGTTTCAATTAAGACACTGACACAGTCTACGATGCAGGCCGTTATCGAGATAGACGGGAAGAGGGAGTTGTGCTTGATTGATACTGGAGCAGGGGTATTGCTGAGGCAGGGAGACCCAAACAAATGAAAACCGTGCGCGCTAGCCGTGAGAGCAGTGGCTGGATACCGACTGAAAATTGACCGATTGTCAATGCATTCAATACGCCTAGGCGACAAGTCCATGCAACACGCGTTTCTGATCAGTCCAGACATAGAGCACACAATAGAGACAGCAGATTTTCTCATGAGCACAGATACCGTGGCTGACCTAAAGCATAGAAAACTGGTGACAGAGTCAAGCTTGAAGGTCACATAAGCACTGCCGTGAGCGAGCTGCATGTCCGAAAGAAAGCTTGTAACTTGCAGTCAGTAGAGTCCGTGGTTAAGGAATTTTCCTAACTGTTCACGGACGATGAAGATCCGTTTGGCTTCTTCCCGTGGATTGAACACAAAATTCCCCTTTCGTCCGAATGCTTTCGACCTTGCGCCCCCCGTCCTCTACCGCTCCATCCACTGGAGGAGGTCCATAAACAAATTCAAGAGATGCTGAAGAATGGCATAATCGAAGAAGCCAATAGTGCGTACAACTCCCCGGTTGTGCTTGTAAGGAAGGCGAACGGAAAGTACAGGTTTTGCATGTATTTCCGGCGTTCGAATGAACTGACCGTAAATCGTTTTGTAGCTGTCCCTTCGGTTGGGAGATTTTCGATTCCCTCCAGCATTCTCGATATTTCACTATGTTCGAGTTGCGTTCCGGATGCTGGAAACTATCTATCAAGACGGGGGACCAAGGAAAAACGAAGTTCACGTTTGGGGACATCCAATATCAATTTGGGCGGATGCCGTTTGGTTTGTCTGGGGCATCATCCACATTCCGGGGCTTGATGCTTTGCTTAACGAAGGGACTCCAGAATGTTGCCATGTACCGAGTCGATATCGTGGTGTAGGGGCATAAAGTGGGTCACGGAGAGGTTAGCCCACTGCCAGAAAAATTGGCAAAGATCGAGGATTGTGCTGTTCCCAATTCAAAGCGGTCTCTACGACAGTTTCTTGGACGAGCAGCATACTACAGCCGGTTTGTTAAGGATTTCAACACGATTGCTGCTCCACCATACGATTTGATCGGGCGAAATCGGAAATTTAATGGACCAGGGAAGCACATGAGGCTTTCGAGCGTGTCAAAGCGCGGATGTTGGATCAGTAACTGGCCTTGAAACTGCCCAGGGTCGGAGAAATGTTAACTGTTGCAACGGACGTTAGTGTCCGCGGTATCGGCGCAGTCCTAAAGCAGAGGATGTGCCAGTCGTGTCCTGACTAGTGCTAAGCAGAAGTACTCGACCACTGAGGAAGAATGTTTAGCAACCGTCTGAATCCTGGATAAGTGGGAGCCATACTTGCTTGGACAGACATTTCATGCCAAAACCGATCACAACCTCCTGGAGTGGATCAGGACCACCATAGATCTTCGCGGGAAGCTCGCGCGCTGGGCACTCCGGTTGCAAAAGTATGACTTCACAATCCGGCACGTGGCAGGGAAGGAGCACCTCCTGGCTGATTGACTGTCAAGACCAGAGGCTGGAGCTGAGCTTCCCGGGATCATGATTGGTGCCAATAGCCCGGTCATCAAACTAGATCCCGAAAGGTCGGTGCTACTCCAACGACAGGAGCCTCTGTTACAGAAGGTTACAAGCGCCTTGTTGGATGGAAGGAGTATTGCGGACGGAGAGGGACACAAGGAATTGGAAACGTTCCAGAGTCATTTCGGCTGAGTCTGAATGAAGCTAGCATAATTTTTTGGAAGGCCACCGATTCCGATGTTGTGCTGCCCGTGATACCTCGCGTCTTGAGAGGGAAGCGTATTGTCGAATGCCATGAGACGGCACATACAGGGTGCACCAAGACGTACGACTTACTTCGGCAGAGGGCGCACTGGCCGGGGATGAGAAGTGAGGTGATGGATTATGTGGTGTCCTGTAAGCGGTGTCAACTGATGAAAGAGAATGCAACAGGGACAACCCATCGCGTGGAACTCATTCCTGTCTAAGAAATCAGCAAGTTATGCATCACATTGTGGCTAACCATGGGGTGCCAAAAATGATCCTAAAAGTTCAGGGACTTTGCTTTTAGAGCAAAAACTTTAGGAGTTGCACGCAGAAGCTGGGCCTCGGACGGCTGGGGACGTCACTATACCACTGGCACACAAATGAAGCGTGATAACCAAACGATCAACAAGTTGTTGGCGGCCAAAGGAAGTGACTGGGAAGTGAACATGCCAATGGTGTTACTAGCTGATCGTGCTACCCTACAGCCAACCACAGGCAAGTGCCCGTTCATACTGATGTACGGTCGACATCCGCGGCTTCCAGTTGATCAGGAAATTGAGCTGTAACCGGCGACACGCTTGCCTTCGGAATGAAAAGGAGGAAAGCTAGAGAGAACTTGACCGCCGTTTAGGAAAGGATTATTGAGAAAACGGCAAGCAGAAAGGCTCGACCATTTCCCATAGGCGCGAACGTCAAGTGGAAGGATCACCAGAATCCTGGAAGTGGTGGACTAGGGTCGCGAAACCTGGGAAGTCGATGGCAAGGTCCGTTTGTCGTTACGACTGGCGAGGGAACGTCTATACAATTCAAGACGGTCCGGGAGCGAGAAGGGTAAATGGGACTTAGCTTCGGAAGTGGCCCGATACACCAGAAGAGCTGCCGAATACACCAGCTGCTGGAGCATACCTACCGGAGCTAAATGGAAATCGGTGACATGCGAGCGACCTTTAAAAGGGGAAGATTTGTAACGGTGGATACTACTGATGAGGCATGCGAGAAATATATTTCTCGTAACTCCGCATTGTGTCTATCGGAAAGTGGGATTTAGTACGGAATCTGTGTAATTTCTTTGTAGCATTCGTTTACATTTGAGTGATAGTCAGTGAATATCCAGGAAAGTTCACGAAGCCGCGGTCAAGAAGGAGACGGATATTCAGTTTTCATAAACAAGATGCATATGAGAGTCTTGATTTCCTGTCCAATAATCTGTGACTGTTCAGTTGGTGTTTTCCCAATAAATAACTCCGCAGCGAAGGCCTTCTTCCTTTAAGCATTCAAGCACTAGTTACTAGATCAAACGGTGAAAATGTCTAAGTCTGGGAGAAATATCCCTGCTGGTCTGAAAAGTAACTTGGCTCGACGAATTGCTAGGCTTAAAATGAAAGCGGGCGTGCGACAGTGAATTTTGGTGGACCCGGAAAGCTGAAGAAATGGAAGGGGTGCAAATAGCTGGGGATGGCCAAAGAATACGTCAGTTGATCCGTGCGACCATTCTTCGGAATTTAACTGTGAGCAAAAACATCAAGGAGCAGAACAGAGTGAGTCTCTTGAAACTGGGGGGCCGAACGCTTCAAACATCAGCCGTCCTGGCTTTTACCTGCTACTCATCTGGAGCCCACGAATGCTACAAAACCCTCGATGGTGAACTTGGAGCTCCCTATGGCGTCAAACTTGTACGGCGCCACCGAGATTCTGATGTGGAGGACCTCCAATCAGTATTGTCCAAAAAATGGGAATGAAGTCCTCAGTCAGTGGTTATCTGATATGTTAACCTGCATTTGGGGAGACGAGACAGTCCCAGACAAATAAGAAGAGTCCGTAGTAGTCTGCATTCTTAAAAAGGAGACTCGTATTGAGAGTGGCAACCACAGGGGATCAGCTTGGCCATGGTGATACCGGGACTGTCTGTCACTCGTGTAGCTCGTGAAACACTAATTCGAGAGCAACAAGCAGGATTCCGGCCTGGTGTATGTTGCCTGCACTAAATATTCACCCTCTAGCAGATACTAGAAAAAATATCGTACGTACAAACAACCCACAATACTAGTATTCATTAAATTTCCAAGGCGCATTCGATTTGATTAACCGTTCTGTTTACCTTGACACAATTTCCGACCAAGGTTTGCCTCGGAAATTGTGAACACAATAAGTTCTCTAGATTCTCAGACTTGCCGAAGTGCAAGAATATATGGTGAGCTCTCCATAAGCTTCCGGACACAAAGCGGTGTCTGTCAGGATTCCCTCTCTCATTTCCATTGACTTTCGTGATCAACGGAATAATGAGGCGAACACTGGGAAGTCTTCAAAACTCGTGTTCAAATCGGCCGACGATGAAAAGCTCTTCGATCTGGAATATGCGGACGACATCGTCCTTCGTTTCGTATACCTGCATGCAACTTACAAAACTGTCAAGCTCAGCTAATAAGCCAACAGCCAATTGTAGTATGTTCCCTTAATTTTTCCAGCATTAAACGTGCCAAGTTTTTTTCATAATTTGAGCAACTCTAAATCAGACTGATTTACGTAGCAAATATTTCCTAATTAGCCGAAATCGTGCGGCTACATGCGCCTGTAACGGCTGGCCAGCAGAAGACCCGAAACGGGCACACTGCAGTTTATTACTCAGGGATTGGATCAATAAACGGCTGCCGCTTCTTTTTGAAGACTTGTTTCGGCTTCAAAAATGTAGTTGCTTTAAACTATTAAGGACCGCGAAAGGGAAGGTCCTCAGAGGCCTGCAGCTCCTCCTGCTAAATGAGTCTATCAGAGCCATACTATAGATCTTCTTCCAGCTGCTTGATCATAAAATATTATTCCACACTCGAACGAGATCAACACATGTATGCACACAGCCGAGGCACACAAACCTGAGGCTTGGCAATAGATACAGGGAAAACACTGTCGTCGCTACATATCAGAAGTAAGGTTGGGCTTAACTTGTGCGCCGACCATGAAGCCTGATGATCTTTGATGGCTTAAAAGTGGAAATGCTGGAGAACACCGAAAATGGCTGAAGATTTTTGCCAGAGATACCTGATCCCCAAAACCATTTGTGAAAAGAAACCGCGAAGAAGCAAGCTGGCATCACCATTTCGGATAATGAATGACATCGTGAACAGTTTTCGTGACGCCTACTATCTCTCAGTCGGATCTCAAGACTGACTTAGAACCTCGGAAATTAAAACTGGAGTCCCCTGCATCCTAGGGCGTTCACAAATACATATCCTCTCTTGTCAGCCACTGATTTCTTGGTTCGGACAGCCTTCCACCGCTTTGTAAAAGAATGCGGTTAAGTGTTCTATCATAATTCGGAAGAAAGAACTGGAGGGATTTGGTAATAATGCCTGTCTTAATAATGGAGGTCCGTAAAGAGTGCGGAAATCTCAGAGAAATCATCTTGTCTATAATCATAAAGATACTATTGGTCCACCGTTGCAGATCACTGACAGGAAAGCAGCAAACGGAATTTCAGTCTGGAAACGGTTGCGGTGACCACAAATTCATCAATTCGTTCGATGCTACAAAAACGCCCTGCGCATAAGTAAGCCACGGTTTTGGTAACCTTTGTTTCCTAAAGTGCATTTAAATTCTCTGATTTCTAGTTTTTTGACTTCCTACTATTTCAAACATATAAAAGCTATTGATCAACAAAAATGGAACAAATCATATAATTTCTCCAAAACCATGACATTTAAATAGCGACTGACAAAGATGACATGGTTCTCCTATTTGAAGTAAAAAAGAAGGGACGGGTGACCTCGGATGAACTGACGAATTCATTCCGCCATCTGGCACGCAATTTGCACCCACAAATTGTAAGGTCATGCGCCTGGAAATCAAGTCACCGAACACGTTCCTTGCAAACCAGGGAGAGGTGATCAAGCATTTGGATTGTTTTTCCAATGTTGGATATTGTATAAATAATGATTGTAGTGTGACAAATGAGATCGTTGCAAAAATTTTGAAGGCTAGAATCACCTCTGCAGCAAAACGTTTTATCTCTGAATCTCAAGGGAAGTGTGAGTCAGGCTATCGTACACTTTGTAATGTAGTATGGATGTGAAACCTGGCCTTTGCAAACAGCATAAATATGACATCTTCAGGATCTTGATGAACCTTGCCTCAGTCTACGCGGCTTGTTTAGCTCTGGTAGGTTGATGTCAGCTGATCCACAAGACATTTACGAACCGAGAGTTCAGTCGTGCAAAACGGATTTTAATTAGATGATGCATCTCGTCGCGAAAGCTGCGATGGTCTTGTCATGTATCGCTCATGTTCAGCCATTCTTTACAAAAGCGGATGTGTATTCCGTGCCCGAATCAAAGCTACTAAATAGAGAGAGTTGGTCAAGCCTGAACCTTGCACATGTGTATGTAATCGATTAGGATTGGTCTGCAGAGTATCGGTGGCATCCGCCCTCACCTTTTTTCTAGAAGGTTGAAGTCACCACATTGTAAATCAACTAATCAAAAGGAGGAATGTGAACAGGTCTATTTACTTCAGGAAGCGCACGTTTTTATCATAGATGTTCCCAAAATTAACATCCACCACCTACATATATGAAAGTGCAACTCGCTTTAATTTAGAGTTATGTTTTATTAGCTGGCATACCGTAGCATTAGATAATTGTAAATATACCTGTGGCAGACTGCCTAACTGCCTTTTTCCTATGTTATTGAAAGTGACAGTTGTAGGTGTTTTTAAAATTGCTTTGAATTGTCGGGGCGTATTTGTCGATGCGTTCTGTTCTCTCTTGTCTTAACTTTAGTTTACGCTTAATTAAGCAGATCCCCCTTGCCCTAAGTTTGCCGTGTGTTCATGTATCATGCAAAGACCATGCGATTTGTAATGTCTGATGGATTTAACCCTACTTAACTAAGTGGCTGATTGTGGATTCCTTATGGACGGCTGCAGCTTTGTAACTAGGATTCCCTAAGAGAAGCACTAAAATCCTTAAGAAAACTTGAACACCTTCTACGTCATCTGAATGTCAAAATAGTGCCTCTACTGTCATTCTACACTTGGTGGAAAGCGTAAGGTATTTGGTTTTATCGAAGAACGTGAATAATGTGGGGGGGGGGTGAGGTGGGACAACCGACCTAAGACTTGTGATCTAAAATAAATATTGACCAACCTATGCACGCGACTTGTTTCTCTCCGTCTACGCTTAACATATAGGAAATCATTGTATTTCAACTTCATTTTTGATACGCTTCAGCGATGGCATCGTCGAAACCATCCAAAAGACCAGGGAGAATTCGGGCATGTCTATCCAAATCAGATGGGGATCTGTTAAATTTTGGAATGTGAGGTTGAGGCTCCTGTTAAGCATCAACCGACTGTACATATCTGTGTTGAGCAAATGCACACTTCAATTTTATGGGTTGGATGATATTCGTTGAGTTGTAAAGCATCCATCTGGCATGTAACATATCAGTCATCTGTGATCACTTGAAGAGATGTTGCGTCCACTCTGTCTACATGTTAGCACTGTGCGGAGATCTGGGAGTTTATCTAATGAGTTTGTCCTGTGCGTGAAGCAAATTTATGCTGAAAAGCAAAGAAGCACTATATCGCGCATCTCACAATAATCCAGTGCTTCTTATTTTTCAGCATAGAATGGTTTCACCCACGGAACGAAACCTCCAGTCTACGTGTTCTCTAGTTTGACATCTCAACGGAGTCTTTATATCCGCATCGCCTCTGCATTCAGACACTCGAAAAAGCTATTGCCTTGACGGTTCAACCAAAAGTATTTGCACGCTTTAACTATAACATCGTTTTTCTTCCAGAGTATCACATTATGATGAGATATTGTGCCATTACTGAGACACGAAACTGGCTCAAAATAAGCGGCTTGGAGAGAAGCATAGGAAGCATACGAAATCACGTTAGAATCAACACAAGTGAAGCAAAAAGGTGTTGAAATAGAAGTTCTGCCTATTTGCTACATTACGAAACTGTCTCTCCCTTGTTGAATTTTGGGCCTACGTACTACTTATGAGAAGCAAAGTTCAATGCTCACAGTTGTTTCTCAAAGCCGATAGCGTTCATCTGCCATGTTGCGTTTCGTAATCAGTAACCCAAATTGCAAAGAAAAGAACTTTTTTTGGCTAGAGCCCTATTCCGCTCATAAATATTCTTCTATTCTTTTTACCATATGGTGTAATCTGTTCAGCGGTGCTATCCAGGTGGCCCCTCTGGTATGCTTGTCTTAACTAGCGTCTAACAATTTTACATTTTTCACACACACACTAAACGCAAAGACCTTCATACTAAAAAACTGAAAAATATTTCAGTGCCCATGCCTTCTTGATGCCGCCATCATGCTATGATAACTCCAGGTGACTAATATTATATAGAGAGCATACGTTATAACTACAAGTATATTTTAAACTGCTTGAATCCATACTGGCTAGAGATTCATAACTAATGGACTGACATTCGGATTCTTGGTGCAGATGAGCAACACAAGGCCCTAATGTCCATATAACATCATGCACAGACAACGTCTTTTATTATATCGGGCAGAACCAAATGCCCGTTCTAGACTAATTTTCTTCAAGGAACCTTTTTTCTTGCTCAAAAAATGCCACAAGAATGTTAGTCAGATACACTATGTTGCTGGTAGCATTGTGGTGTGCAATAGGGAATCGGAAATCTAGATCGCAATCCGGTGCTTAGCAAGTAGCACTTGCACACATTTCAGCTAATATGGACTTGAAAGTAGTTATCACTACATTGTACATTATTAATGACGTTTATTTTGTTGATCATTTTCGGAAATGCTACGCGGTGCCCACGGCTACGCATCCTGTGTTCCAATCCCGGCTCCAAGCTTGCTTATGTAGGCTATACAAACTGCGAGAATCATCTATGTACGTCATTATGTTGAAAAAAATCGACGCCAGCGAAGTCTACTGAGATATGCCTCTAGAATGCTCGAGTAGGTGCCTTTTCATTTTCGCGAGCATTTTTTTGCGTGTATGCGTACAATCTGCAGGAAATTCGGTTCGGATTCATGAATGATGAGCTTGGCTATCAAGTGGTAAACAGGCCCAGGCTTTTAGACTAGACCAAAACGACAAGTCTTAGCAACTTCGGTCCACAGCAAAACAAAATGGGTCACAAATACTCAGTTGATTTATTGCATTCGCCGAAAACCACGGTGCCCTGAAAACAAAAACAGCTGTTCAAACTTTCACCGGAAGTGCGGAGTTACCAGTGTCTAGCATATATTATCATAATCCACGTGACCTTACTTTTCATTTGCTTCCTCTATTGGTATTGTTCGCAATAGGGCCAGTCATCAAAAACTTTTTCTTCTTACATTTTACGATATTTTCTAGCGCTCATTCAAGCACATCACAGGGGCGTATAACTCCATATAATAGATTTCGCCTATATTTATGATCCTGATGTCATCTCATAATTGTACTAATACTATGCACATTATTTGACTATTTTCTGACCAAGCACACCTGACACGAATTTCAAATTTACCGTCTACTCTTATCCGTTCCTGCAATCTTTGATCTTTGGGTGTGTTGTTCAGACTTTTCCTCAAAGGAGCAAAATCGCCTATTTTCTCAGATCATCCTCCAGCAAAAGGTCGATTTTGTTCCGTTAAAAGAAGTAAGTAAGTGTGCCACACGTTTAGGAAGGGCGTCCATCGCACAGGTGCTGTTTGTTCATGGAATGTTTACCCAATGAAACTACTATCGGTAATAAGCGTAAAAACACTGCATCATTTAACTCAATTCGATTTCCCTCCTGTGATTCTCGACAGAAATTTTATTGCCTGTCTGGATGATGTTTATTAGAGTGGCTGGTCGTAAATGTGGTCGAAGCAAAAAGTGATGATAAATTTTATCACTGCATCAATTAATTAACTGAGTGGCTAAATGGAATGTATTAGATAAATATCTGCGGAAATCTTCTCCGGAATCTACTATTTAGGACAAACCAAAGAGTAGACAAATTATTTCCCAGAATCGAGTGCTCAGAGTTATACAGACCATTATGAATCGGTCCCGTTGGTCCCGTCATACAGGAAGATGGTGCGAAGTCTGGACAGTACACATTCACTAGGCAATACATTAAGCAAATTAAATGAATAAATATATAATCAAGTGGGTTATACTTATATACTTCAAAGGGTTAGATGACGTTTGACAGCATTTTTATCATTGAATCCGCTTTCTTTCGTTTTTCAAGAAATGGATTCATTGAAAACAATAAAAAACAATGAAAAACATCTGCATATTCCAAGCCGGCAACGTTCAGTCGGGGACATCTGAACTCTAGGTGATTGGTGACCCTATAGAGTTCATATAATTACGTCATCAACTACGAAAATAAACCAAGAAAATGAGAGGTTGGGCACTCTTGTCCGATATCTCGCTTACAGAGGCGCACTTTCAGAGTTGCCCAAATACCCTCGCGCCTACATATATATGAATATAAGAAGCGCATGACATTCAAAAACTTCTGGGACATATCATATTGTCCAAGGTTGTTGAACAGATCGATCCGGTCGAAAACACTCTTAATGTCAACAACTTCCTAAGGATGTAGTGCTTCTGTACGAATGTTGTTGCTCTAACAATTGGTGGAATGTGAAGACGTGGCCCACGCACTCCACTTCGGTCGGAATTCTGTTTATACTTCTTGGAACCCGTCTTCACGCGTCTTCATAAAGTGACTTGGAGTATGCGGAGCATAAAGTTTAGCTTCAACGTGGAGCAGCCTAGATCCACTGTAATTCCGAGCATCTTGCTTAAAAACTCACTGTAATTGGGTGAGGTGAAGGGTTTCAGCCAGAGGCAAATAAATTAGACAAAAAGTGCCTGGGGATTTCACTTACACCCTTAAATATAGTGGGTGAATTCACCAGGATCACCAGCTCTGTGATGTTTGGGAGAGAATAGGCATTGGGATTTTTATCAGGCTTTCGGAAGCTTTGAGTCCATTTGTCAGGGCTCCCTTGCGGGTTGGAAGTTGGTTTGAGCAATTATAAATGGTCAGTTAGCTTTTCAAACTCAGATAGCTCTCTGGTAATTACGCAAACTTGCTGATCTTAAGGTCCGTGCAGATTTTTTTCACCTAACATCTGATAGTTCGTCGAGTTGTATTGTATGGTCGACACGTAGTAACACCCACTCGAGATTACAGCAATTTTAGACTACTGCTCAAGATCCAATTAAGTTGGTTGCAAGAATCCACCAGCGCAGACATCAGCTTCTTTCAACGTTGAGGTCAAAATCTTTCAATAGGCGTCAACATCCAAAAATGTACTACCCGAAAGGGATTTCAGCAGTTGGTTTTGGCAGGTTCCGTTGACACCAGCTTCCGAGAAATTCTCAGTGCTAGTTGAGGCTTACACATCTTACGCCTCCTGGGGAAGCGCTGTGGGGAAAAAAGCAACAAACTAGTACGTGATCCGAATCCATATAGGCGTTTCAGAGCGGACGAAAATCAGGAACGGACCAAAGTCATATGTAGCTAATGCGATCCTTGTTGGTGATCGGCTCGCCTGCAGGGGGCTCCAGACGGCCAAGCGCCCGTGGTTGCATCAGAATTTAGTCGCGGAAAGGAAGCTGTCTACAGTCAGCACACAACTGCAGTGAATATGCGCTTTCCCGTTGTCCGTGTGTCTTGATTCTAATCCGAGACAATCAACCAAATGAACCTTAGCAGTGCTAATCCTACCTACTAACGTACTCATATCTACAGGAACCACAACCTAGTATAGACACTAAAATCGTCGCGAAAATTGCTCAAATCTTCGTGTAAACTGGCAATAAACAGGCAGCCATTGCCAGCGCAGTCATGGCATATCCTCAGAGATGTAAACGAATCGCACACGGTCGGACTTCATTGGGTGGCCATTTTTGCAGAGAACCTTAAGCTTTTTGGTTCGAAACTGTCCCAACTTCGAAGGAACCCGTCCCTCACGAAAAAGTTTGTACTGCCGGAGGTAAACAACCGAGAGTGAAAATAAACCAATGGGGATGCCAGTTCACCACGCGTATCAGGGACTTGAATGCTCGCCTCGGAGCGGTACCGTACGTCAACAGAAGGCGAGTCCAAGTACATGAAAAAGTAGTCCGTTTTCTAGCCTGTTTCAGAATGGGAACCTTAGAGGCCGCCAAATCAACTGAACTTCGGGTACCTTAGAGGCCGCCAAATCAACTGAACTGCGGGATCCGAAGAATGATTTAAAAGTGTCTCCAATTCTCGGTTAACTGGTCTTTCAGTCAGTAACAGAGATGTCGCTGACAGCCGGGTAATCAGAAGAATATATGAGAAAGGTAGAAGCTATGCGCCACAGCTCGTTTGTTTTCACCCACCCGATCTGCAGGGTGCAATAAATAGTACAACACGGCACATGACACCACTTCTCCGTCAGAAGTGATTAACTTTCTGCTACTGCCACATTGATTTTGCACGGAAAACACGACGCCCTTCTGCAAATGATGAATCGGCATGTGCAGTTCATGAAAGAACCGCTGCAGCTTTTACTGCACGAGTGCACAATTACTTTCCAATAGTCTCTTTGGTAGCACCACGCCTGCGATATTCCGTATCATCATTTCACGTATTAATTCTGAGATCCGAAGTACTTCTTTATCGCCTTTTTGTTGTTCTTAATTTGTTTTTTTAAACAAGCATCTGCGCAAACTTTTCCTGAGATGCGTAAAACGGGTATTTTTACAGTTATCTTTCTATTTAACTTACTCTACCCTGTCGATTTTATTAATTTGATTTCCACTGGGACCTCAGATGAAACTTGATTCCTTTTGAAGAGTTGTAGGTTGATGTGATGTGAGCAACGATCGAATCATTAGTCAGCTGCTAACAGTACCACAACGGGTTTTCTAGCATCAGGTAAAAAGTTGTTCTTTGAAGTGTTCATCGGAGTGAAAACACTCCTCTGTTAGTCTATAAAACTCTTCGATATCCGTGTCGAGGCTATCACTCTTCATTGTTTCTGGTCAGTTTTATCATATACTTCTTGCGGTTCTTTGGATTCATGAGGCCAACCTTGATTCTTATTTATATAGCGGTGCAGAATACCAATACATGGCCGTTTCGATGATGTCCAGCATGCCCATCACAGTCGTGATCCGTCGTTTTTTACCAGTATTATTAGCGATACTGTTTTCTCCCATAGATTACTGGATATGCCATTCTCTTGTTCCGGATTTGTTTGTCTGGCTCCATTCCGTGCGATCGTCACTAGAGTGATCAATCGGCTCTGCCGTTAAAGCTCCCAAACATTTTTCGAAAAATAAACTAATTTGCAAATCAATTTGGTTTTGCGAGAGACTCACCTGAAACCCAGCAGAATCTCCCGTTTTTGATGTTTCCAGGCAACTGAATGTGCTCCCAAACATTTTTTTAATTTTTAGAATCTGTCAAAAGTGGCTAAGTGATCACTGTGTGCAGGATGCTACCTAATAGTTTAATCAACCAAATCATTTTGCGGTTTCGTCGTTTCTCTTGAGTTTGCGTAGTTTGGTTTCCAAGCCGTTGGTACATTTAACTTACCACTTGGTTGTTATTCCAAGTTCTGTTACCTTTCGTGGATAAGCAGAGCTGAGGCATACCCTTTTTGGGTGCAAAAATTCGTGTATCCGCAAATGGTTGCGATTGTGTTTCACTGTCACTTCCAACACTTACCTACTTGCTTGTCATGTTACTTTTGGTCTGATACCAGACTATGGCTGACACTGTTTTTTTGCAAGGTTCTGTCATCAACATTTTTATGAGGTATCTGCGCTGGCTCTGAATAGCTACTGTGTAGTATTTGTTGAATATAGTGTTGACAACTTAAATAAAATGAATGGTATTTACTATTTTCGTTAGGCTGGACGGTTTATTTGAAGACGACTGGTCGAAAATGGAGTCCCATAAAAGTGTTCAGGCAAGCGGGTCCAAGCTCATAAGCACAAATGAAATTGCCCACAGAGAACACTAGCTAAAGGACCAACTGCAGAACTGCCCATCCAAGCAAGAGATCACCATCATTCTCGCTTGGCAACATGTGTGTTAACATACAGCCCCATCCAACTCTCAACCAATGATGAACGACCAAACTGTTAAGCAGGACAACATCGTGATAATGCAAACTCAAGCGGTGATGAAGAATTAGCGAGCAAATTGTCTAAGTCAAAGATTTCACCTATGGTCAAATTAGTGATATACGTTTTTATTTGACAGGGGCGCGACATGAATAAATAAAAATGTCGTGTAAAAGCGCACGCATTGGCTAACGTGACAGGTTAGCAACTGGCTTTCAATGACGATGTGAGTTGTAGTTCTGTAATCCGTTGTCACATATTTACCATTTTTTCCTGAACTTAAACTACATTTTGTAACTGTCGTACATATTTTATCATGACGTTTGTTTTAATTTTACGAATACACAATTTTCGGGCGCGACTTGCTGACTTCTTGCTGAACGAGTGTATTTACGCTCCGTTGGACTGTTTGCCGACTGCTGAACCAGTGGGACTAGATCTCTGTGTTTGCGTCAACCGCCGAACGTCACAATAAATCCTCGTGACATTTTTCAGCCGTGAATAACTTGCCTATCGTGGAATATATCACTCACACGTGAATCATCCGTGGGAAATTTCTACGAGTGAATATTTCTTTCGCAGCCGGTTACTACATTTGGATCGGTTTAGTGGACTATTGGATCTACGCATTCGTGAGTCCTCATTTGACTACTCGTTCTTTTCTTATTGCGATTTTGTGATTTTGTATTGGTTACTTTGCTTGTTAATTTGTTAGAACACGCTGATAAGGTCCTAGTCCGCTACAGAGTAACGGCTGAGCAGCCCGCCACCTAACTTGAATAGACCCTCAACCCTCGTGTGTATTATGGTGATTTAAATAGTGTAAATGTGTTCCAGTCACGCAAATTCCATTTGAAAAAATACTGGTATAGATTTATTATCCATTGTGTTAAGGCTGGATCAGCTTAGTTTCAAATGAACACATTTTTCGCCAAATAATATTCAACCCATTAAGAACAGTATTCCCAACGAAATGTCGAGAAAACAACTTGAATTTCCTGAGAGTTTGTGAAGATAGAAATACGACTAACATATAACCACGTGCGATCGACCAACGGAGAAGCGAGTTCGTTCAACCTGCGTGTGGGCGATGTCAAAGTTCGATTTCAGACCCTTGATTCCAGGGCAAATAAAACGATAAAAATAAGATAACATAACTAGCCACATCGGTTCGTCTACCGGTTTAATTACCAGAAACTAAAAAATAAAATGTTGTGAACTGAACACATTGCACTTTCAGCCTTTGAGGCATCCGAAAATCTAAGTTAATTTTCACCTAGCTGCATAAACAATCAGCTCGCTTTCATTGACAGGCTTTAGCGAATTAACAAAAAACGAGACTGACCAGTTCCCATTGAGCAGGTTAAGCTAGCCGGCCTTAGGTAGAGCAACCCGCCACCAACTGCAGCACCATGTGATTAGTATGCATTGGTGTCCGAATCCCAAACAATGATTTCGCTTTTGGAAAAAAATCAGCTTCACCTGGGTCTGGCTTTTAGGGCTGAGTGCTCGCCCACTGTAACTCCATAACGGCTGATTCCAAAGGATTAAGTTTGAAAAAATGCTGAACCTGAAATGCTGGTAAGCTACCGTAAGCCTGAAATCAAAATCGGCGT
Source organism: Clonorchis sinensis (assembly GCA_003604175.2). Classification (NCBI taxonomy): domain Eukaryota; kingdom Metazoa; phylum Platyhelminthes; class Trematoda; order Opisthorchiida; family Opisthorchiidae; genus Clonorchis; species Clonorchis sinensis. The sequence goes on from CM030369.1 coordinate 78,460,506, forward strand.
GCAACATGACCGTACAGAAAGAAGAGCCCTGAAGGCCAAAATTGAACCACAATCGCACTTCATCTAACCGTTGAAAATAGACCAATATTTTAGGATTCTTTTTCCGCACTTTGCTTGTGGGGAATAAGACTCCAGGTGGTAATATTCGGTGCTACAAAAGGGACTATGTGAGATCTAAAAAACTTTCAGGGTAGAAGAACAATGGGTTTTGATTGTATAAAATATCTTATGCAGGGGATAGCAATTTTAATAATAGTCATTTCACGACAAACCTATAAAGACATCTTCTGCACGATATTTCCGATTCTGCTGGATGGGAGAGTCAGTAGCGACTTGGAAATAACGCCAAACACAAGTAGTTGACGCAAATGAGCCCAATCTGAAGAAGAATGCAAAACTGTACAGCTAACTTGATACTGTTTGGGGGCATCCCTTTTCTAACTAACCGGCTATGGTGCCTCAGACGTATTCAGTCAGATTAAGGTGAGAAGTGCATGTTATCCATCCTAGTATCTTGGTGTGACCAAATAAAATTCAGTTTCTTGTGGGATACGGGGCGCCAGCTGCCATTTTAGCGTGTTGAATTAAAACTAATCCCTGTGCACCCCTGGTAATTAGAGGAAACTTGAAACGATCCAACCTCTTGACCTACGCATCGCTGACTGTCTCCAAGCTCTTCAGCTCTTCAGGCTGAGAAGTGCCCGTAATCGTTCCGGATATGTATCGTTTTTCCTTCACTATAATGATTTTATACGAACTCTTCCATGGGGTTTCCTTTTTCCAATCCGTCAAAAGTGAATTAGTTGCACCAGCATAGTTGATAGGACTTTGTTGAAGGTAACGTGGATATACAACCATGATCAACGGTATGGGAACTAGAGTTACGCGCGCCTTTCTCCGTTTTCTTCTGGATATTTTCTTTTGGATATTTATCTCCTTTAGAACTGCGTTATATGTGATCAGGAGTCATTTTTCCTTTGGAGCAACATATAGTTTGTTGGTACTGTGAGTAGTTGTTTGAAACGCTAATGAAGAATTCGTCCTATAATCGATACCAGTCTATTCTGTTCTATTCTATTCTGCGTTATTTTTACTAAGAAGCATCGGCATGAATTTTCAGAGAGAGTTAAACTAGCAGCCTACATACAAACAGTAAAAGTCTAGAATCCTCGTCTATGAAGGGCTGAGGTACATGAAGATTCTACTTCTGATGAATGTCCCTAAAAGGTAAACAGCTGCGCAATTTTTCTCGACTTTCCGGGGTCGACGGCTTTGCTTGCAGGTAGGTGCATCCAGTGAAACTCATTAAACTGTTTTCTCGTTTTAAAATTAATCCCTTTTTGGTACACGTCACTTCTGAAGATAAAGGTTTACAGCGTTTTCGAAACGTTTCAGCTGCCTTGCGATACCATGGACGCTAACGTGTAAACCACGCGGGACTGACATGTTGATTGTTGGTCTGTTCGCCGAGCTTGGGAATTGGATTGCGAACGTTTCATCACCAATCGAGGTAACATCGTCAGTTCAGGGTTGAGTGGGACTAACATGCATCACTTTTGTGTTTCTGCAATTGACCTTCTCGAAATTATGAACCAAAATTCACTGATGCAATTGAGTTTGAAACGTTGATCAGTTGGACGGTCCGACATTCAGCTGGGGCAAGGATGGTATAAACTAGGAGGGGCTGAGTAACTTGTCTGAGAATATGTCCTTGTTGATAAACTGTTAAAAAGCCTGATCAAATACGAATTTGCAAATGGCAGTTGTTATTTGAACCGAATTGAAGTTAGAAGGTTCTACTTGAACGGAAGGTTGGACTGAGCTAATTCCACGATTACTTAGCAGTTTCATCACTTATCTGTTCGCTCGCCGTTCTTTTCTCCCACGAAGACTTACCTCAACTTAATTAGAGTTAATTTTGCAACTGGTGGCACTTTCATAATTAAAGATTAGAAGCTTATAAGAACTAATGAGTGAAAGGGAAATCATATAAATCATTGCGATAAATGCCCAACAGTTGCAGTTTCCCGATGGTAAGCCAAAAGTAAGTCTGAATATTTTTAACATTCCTCTGGCCTAAAATGAATGCCAATCACTAACAATGTTACGACTTTGATCATGGCACATGAAAGAATCTAGAGGCAATTAGTGGCCACTACATGAAAGAAAATGATCCGATCTTTTGAACCTATGGAATGTAGGGAGGATTTAAATAGTAGTAGATCCAAAATACATCAAAAGCTGACTTGAAACTGCTGTGATGCACCTGTCCCCTTCCAGTAACCGAGAATAAAAAGCAGCTACCATTTTGGCATGTTATATATACCTGCCTTTCTAATTCGTCAGCGCTTTAGATACATATCTTATGAAAGTCTCTCAGCTGATGCTGTTGGCGTAAAACTTCGGACTCTGTTATTTGTATTGATTGCCACTAAAATCCGTCCATACATTCCTGTACTAATTTATCGTAAACAGCTCCGTAACTTTTGTCCATTGGATCTTTGTTTTTCAACATCACTTCTGATCTCAAAGTGGACGATTGCAGAAGGGATAACCAAATAGAATTCGGCTAGGTCCCCGTATACAATAAACTAATTTGTAAGTGGATGTTGAAGGAAACCTAAACATATTTTGGAGTTCATATAGGAAATATGGCAGTTGGGGAATTTTAGACCATTTCCATCTGATGAGCTCCAAGAATAACGAAACTAATAGTGTCCTGTCCGGGGTTTCCATCGTGCTTGTGAGCAGTAAATAAAGTGCTTTACTGTGGAAAACTGTTTATGCGAATATTAACGCGTAGGAGTCGAAACCATGGCATAATTTGTGCATCAAACCAGTTTTAGGGTTATAATTCTATCCGCTAGAAGAGCTCAGGAGCCAAAGAGGAGCAGAAGGCTGCGCAATGTGACACCACACACAAAGGTCTTCAGCTTTCACCAGCCATTAGGTGATGGCACGAAGCTATCTGGATAAAAATATTATACTTCAAGTCAATATGCACAAATAATTTCGGGACACTTTCTGAGAACCGTTTCAAACACAGCTTACTCTGGAAACGTTTCGAAGCTTAGAGGAATACTCAGGCAGGATCATAGAGATTTCCACTGATTTATTTGGTCAGATGATGCAACTGTAAACGAAGAAAAGCGTTAAGTGGGTTGTCTCATTACAGCTTTGGGATGGAGATTTGGAGTATTTTTGCAGTAAAATTCTTTTTGGGTTTCTTTGGAAAGGCCAGTGTGATCATATAACCAACGGCTTTATGAATGAGGAAACGCAGCAACCACACTAATCGAAACCAGGCTGTCTTGTTGGTTTATAAAGGAAATTCAGTGTAATTTCCTAGGAATATGCATTCAACTATACTGGGGCAGCGTTCCTCGGAGGTTTTTATCTAAGAGTAAAACGTTATGTAAATCATGAATCCAAACGCCTAAATATGCCTTTTGGAGACGCTCAAAATTGAAAACAAATCAGACAGGTTAACAGGAGCAGGTTGTATCCATAAATGCAATTATACTTGAGGTCTTGCCTGATTATTAAACCTTATAATGTGGGCTTGGACATAGCGGAACTGTAGTATTTTAGGAAATTCTTTTTAACATAGTGGTCACAAAAACACGACGGTGCTGAAGATGCTGGCCGTTGAATGAGGTTTCATGCCGACCCATTTCACGCGGTCAGATCATTACTGAGCTACCAGTTTGTTTGTGGTCTGTATATTCAGCTATCCTCCTGGGGAACGTGTCTGGACCATGGTGGTAGACGGTCTCAGGTCGCTTGTTCTTACTGGAGCTCATGAGGAGCAGACATGGGAAGCTTTGCTCAACAGTTTGAGGCTGCTTATCACAGATTATATTACGTTAATGAATATCTTCTAAGGCCACAACCCTCTGGCTAATGGTCAATTTGTTGGCCTATGACGCCTGTGAAACAGAGATGGCTAGTAGTGTTTTGTAAAAAGGACTAAACAGTACATTCTGATCCAGCTGAAATTGAACGGGGTTTCATTTTTTTCTGATATTTTATAACGTTTTATTACATCAAGCTTCGAAAAATTCTTGTCGGATATTCTGCTAACACAACGCATAGCAGCTTTTAAATGGCTGTTTTTGGTAATATATAATTAGTACGCTTGTGCATCATCTCCCACGCAGTGAGCAGACGGTGAAAAGCGTCCGGTTATCAACTTCAAAATATTTATATCGTTACCAGTCACATTCCTCATAACGCAGATTACCACTGTGGCGTTCCTGTTTGTTTGACGATGGAGTTTCAAAAGTGAAAAGTGGAAATGTCATAGAGTTGAAATTCAAGTTGCCCCTATTTTCCAGGCACAGACACAAACAGTTTGTAGACCGTTTGTGAAAGTATCGCGTTTGACGACTATCTCACATTTGGCATGACCGTACTTTAGGTTATTTCGATGAACCAACTGAGTACAAATACGTTTAGTGCGTCACTTATCGGTATCACATCAATCAACCCAAACATAGCGCTTTTGACCAACAAATGATGATTTTCGTGCTCTAATATATTATTAACTGTGCAAATTTAGCACCCGCGTAGGGGATTCTTAAGCGGGACTGTGATGAATTGTTACCAGATGCAACAATACTGGATTTGGTATTATTGTAAGAAGCATGTGAAGTTTGCTGAGCATTTAACAGAACAGGTGAAATGCTCCCAGTGAGCTGCTTGTTAGTTGCTATGTGTTGGTGATTAGTTTGCAACCCAGGGAGAAACAATACAACTGGAAATGCTTTGTGGAGTTTTACGTTTAGCTCTCCAGTTTCAAGTCAACGGGATAGAAATAATTTGACCGCGGAAGACAACTGCATAAAAAACGCTTAATTTTACACTTTCTCGTAGCAGTAAGCGCTGGTTTTGTTATACATATCTGATAAAAGGTCGCAGTTCGTCTAAAATAATTTAAAATACATCTGGTAGTTTGACAAGTGATGATGTCTTATAGCCTGCGCGCGATAATTTCAGTTGTTTTTTCCTGCTAAATGGAAGGTGAACGCCATTTGATCACAAGCGTTCACAATATTCGACACGCATCTTATGCTTACTCCGCCTGTTTCTGTCTCATTGCACTATTTCCCCTTAATATTCACCATAGCTCCACTTGCTAGTAATGATGCCTCCTCATGGGAAACCTTATTTTAAACAAAACTTTGCAGCTGGAAGGTAATTGAAGGTTGGATTGATGTGTTTAGAGCATGCTCAAGAATGTGCCATTCGCAGATGTCCTTGCAGTCCCATGTTAAAAAAATGCCAGGAATTTTCCAACACATTTGGACTACTGTTCGTACACTCAGAATGCATACACTTCCAACTTCACACTACTGCTGGACGCAAAGTAGTGTAAAATTAGCATAGACAGGAGACCAGCCTATGGCCCAATTTGATCCCATGATTGCATAAGTCGAAACAGAACAGGGCTGTTTCTGACCTTCGAGATGCCAGGTTTCCAAGTGAATGAAGTATGCGGACTTTGTCACGGTAGCCTCAAGTGTTGTGTTGATTGTTTTATAGGTAAAATACCAGCTTGTTGAATTCTCGTCAATAATAGTGCGAGGATATCTGTCAATTTCCACTTGAGAATCTTTCCTGTCTGTGAAGCCAATGTATTCCGAAAAGCCAGGGAGCACTGGAAAGCATTTATATCCTTGTTGGGTGTCACCAGCAGTGCGCATCTCTTTAAACTCATAGATATTCGAACCCGTGACCTAGTGGCCGGTGGCTGAGCCCTTGACCGTTTGGCAGCGGGTGGCTGATTAGCAATGTCATTTGTTCTCACTTACACAAGACATAGCACTACGTATCCTCCAATAACTCAAGCCACCTCATGAGGTCACGTAGTGTTTGGCTGCCTGAGTGACGAATTCTCCGGGGGAAGTTTCACACCTCCATTGAAATTATGTTTCCTTCGACCTGCTTGTTGATTGATGATGTGAGGGGATTTGGTGATATTCAATAGAGGTTTTTTCTTATGAAATCAAAATCTGCCGAAAATTCGCGAAACACCGTACAGGTATATTTCTCTTCATGCAATTATTCAGCAGTGCCCATTCCTTGAAACTCGAGGGAGTCTACAACCCGGTCTCAACCTCTCGGTTAGTAGTCTGAAGATTTAGCAACGTGGTTATTAGCAGCCGATATGAGATGTGTTTCGGGGAATTTAGGAGGCATCTGATTCTACAACTGAAACCATTCTAAGCAGAAATGCTGCATCCTGTCCAAATGCGAATCAGTCACACCGCTGATCAACCGCTCAGACCGCTAACAGGGAAGTCGAAACTTCTTTGGGTTTCGTGAGATGTACAATAAGAAAGGAACAGCTGTACGGTGTTTCTTGGATTTTCAACAAACACTGGCTCCACTTGCAGGACGAAATGGCATAGACTAGAGTAACTCACAAGCCAAAAGTGCCATTAAATTCTGCTTAATTTTACCTAGAAAACAATAGTTCACCAGTGGACGACATTTGCTTAAAAACATCCAGTAAACATCTTTATTAGTGTGTAACAGCATAATCTTACTGCATCGGAGAAGATTAAACTAACTGAAACAATTTAAAATGATAACCGGTGCGAAATTTGACATGGCGGAAATTTTACAAAAAAGGATTAGCTCGGTAGCCTTCTACTTTAGAAGGCTGAGGAACAAAAGCCTCGTAAGATAAAATACCCATATATCAAGTAAAAGAAAATAACGTGCACTAGCTAAGTCAGGCTTTGTTCAGAATCGACGCAGAGGTAGCAAAGAACCATGGAAACTGAGATAAAGACCTCAGCAAGTTAGTGAAGCACAACAGTACCCTTCTTCATCCAGTTCACCAGCGGTGGAAACCCCACAAATTTTAAGGGATTCGAACTCGTAACCTGCTGGTTAGCAGATGGAAGCTAAGCCATAGACAACGGGGAGCTGAACAGCAAAGCGACTGAGCCGCACTTGGGCAGAATGTAGTACCATCCATCGGTAAATCACGGAATCCATACCAAGTGGTCACGGGTTGACTGGCTACTCCATTACGGACACCTTTGTTGAAAAAATAGCTTCATGTATAGAAACAAATACAGTTTTCAAGAAACAACGTGTTTTACTTGTTTTGCGACAGAACACACTTAAGGAGTTGTCTCAAACACATTAGACACCAGGGTACGTGAAATTTAGAGTGTTTGAGGAGTTCGGTAGATTCGCTCCAGTCGTCTTGTTGCCAATCATTACGGCATCGTCAATGCTTAGGTGTATAATGATGCGCTAGCCTGTGGGCTTACACGTGAAACTTTCGCCACCGAAAGGGATCTAATATTGGCGTGTGATCAGTCATGTAGTTCATACAACGACCAGCAAGGGCGACGGAAAGTGGAAATTATTTTTCAAAAGTTCTTAATAAATATCAAATATAAATGCATATTTCGGCAATGATACCAAATTGCTGGTTGGCATTCCTAGGCTGTTTGTTCAAGGAAAAACCAACTTGCACCATTCCTAGGAGGACCCGCAGGCAGGGAGAACTAAAACCTTCCACTGCAAAAAAAATTCCCCAATAAATTACCTATAAAAATAGTTGATGTGATCGAAACTGGTGCAACTCAGTACCCTGGTAGACTAACAAGTTCAACAGATGGTTAATTTCATACGCTGTCGTGCAACTTTCAGGACATTCCATGCATAATTTGTAAGAGTGCACGTGCGGGGCACATTATCCTAATGTACGAAAACAATTTCAACGACGGCACACTTAGGACGTGTGTTCCATTCGGGTGCAATATCACATTCGAACTATTTTCCAATTGCTTTTTGATTAGCATTAGAAATGGACATTAGTTCACAACCTTGATGGGAGTGAGAAGTTACGTGCTAAAGTAACGAAAGAGGTGTGAGCGTGAAGAGGCATTGATTCCAAATGGCATGGCATACCAGTGGTGGTACACGAACAGCTGTTTATTATTATTATTATTATTTCTTGGTAGTACTGGTATTCTGATTAGTCTTCTTGTTAGTATTGGTCTTCCATGCTTTCTGCGCCGACTTAGTTTTATTCTGAGCTATTTCATTAAACGCAAAACGCGGGGTGCATCCAATCAAATATGCTGCAATACTAATTTGCTTATGTGATGCATGCTATTAGCAAGAACCTGCTAAGGCAAAATGTTTCCAGTATTGATATTTCCGAAAAGTGTGGATCCACGCACAGGATTATGCATTAGCGATATAATAAATACCACTGTAGATGCTAGTAAACAGTTCAGATGACAGAAAGAGGACCATCTAGCTGAAATAGTTATCTTCAACTTTGTTTTCAGAAAAAGCAACAGGTGTAGCAACTACGGTTAGACCGTTACATTTGTAATAGCCTGGAAGACAGCAGTACTAACGAAAACAAGCCCCACATAACCGTAACATAAAATGACATAATCACTTTTGACATAACTTGTTATAACAAGAAAATTCAGAAGTGGGTCTCAATAAACACATCATCGATGTTGTTGCCCCACCAATCAGACCTCTTCTAGGTGCTGCACCATGATAATGCTGATGTAAGGCCCGATGGTTTTAGGTTACCTTGACCGTTATGGGTCGAAATGTTATCGTACTTATGCAAAATCTCTGAACAACCAACTTCGTTAACCTTCACCACTTTCCCTATAAAATTAAACCAGATTAACTTTTTTCCCGTTGGGATTTTGTTATGGTACGCCCTTGCTGATTCGAGGCCGCGCAGTTTTGAATTTCTGAATGGGTCCCAACCCAACCAAAAGGAATCCTATATAGCTTGTATTTATTCGTTTTCTCCAGTGACCTCTATTGCACTTATTTTCTGGGCACTGAATCCACTTAGAAACCACCAGCGTTGTTTCGGAAAGGTTCCTCTGAGAGTTCTGTCTTATTTTACAGCTTAAATAATTTTGCAGAGACTTACAAACGCAAGGGAATAAATAAGTTATGCGGGTAATAAAAGGTGACAGTAATTTTTTGTTGTGTTGGTTTTTTAATGATAAACGATGTGAGCACTTTTTCAGCAATGGTTCTAATGCATGTCTTTACCAGCTTCTTTCCGTGTGGTTCATTCTAATTTGTTTAAACTGATTTATCAGCTTCCCACCAAATTGTAATATGCACTACGCCCAACTCGAGGCAGAATAATTAATACGAGAATATTTCACGTGGTTACAGTAAGGGAGAATTCCAAGCATTTCAACTTTTAAGCTGACCATACGATGGCAGTCTGTGTGCCAACCACCCGCACGCGTTATTGCTCACACTGTCGGCAAGTTTGTAGTTAATCAAATGACATCAAATGTCAGTTTGTCTCAACGTCCTTGAAGTCCTATCACTTTGAGTGAGCAGCGATTCCTACCAGAGTTTCTGGTGACATGCACCATTTGGTTAGTTCATTTTTTATAGGGAGACTAGGATCTCTTACATTTCTGCAGTAGGATCCTTAGATAAGATGTCGAAGCCAGAATCTTTCTTAAACAAAGTACGTCTCTTTCCACAACTTTCCTAGTCCGTTATTTGCGTTTTTTCGTCAAATGGCTTTTGTTACACAAAGATGCATATCCAAGCCACCTAATCTGCCCAAGCAGCTTGTTTTTATTACATGAAAGTGCATGCTGTGAAAAACTGATAAATAGGGTACACTGGGCATCACATTAAACACATTTTGAAGTGTTTTTGAGCGCTGTTTGGTTTTGGTATTATTTTGATTGCTTTTGCATTCAAAGAAGGGTCAAATACTGCATGATTTAAACTGTCTGATATAAACTTTCACAAGCCTGAACCCGAGCTCAGTCCTAGTGTAGAATTCAGTGGTGTTAGGTGTCTTCATGAGATAAATCGAAACATCCTCAGATGGAAACGGGTTTTGTGTTCATTCTCAGGTGGCGGAACATTCGGAGTATGCGGTAATTGCAAACAGAAAGGGGTAAAATATTAGCTAAATCCTTATGATGAGTCCGAGGAGGAAATTCCCGCGTTAAATGGGAAGCAAGATGAAAGCGCGAATGGCACTTAATAAAGTCGTGTCAAATGATCTATATACAGATAAAATGGAGTCTAAGAATGACGTTGTAGATATTACGGCTTGGAGTTTTACTTAATATGGTTATCCCAGTGCACCAACCCACATCAACCCACTAGTTGAATGCACATCGATGCATACTGATAGCAAAATTGTTCGACCGACATTTCAACAGAAAATAAACACTTCCCCATGTAATATAGGTGATTTTCGTAAAAAAATTGGTTCAAGACAGGAATGGGGTACATGAATATCAGCAAAAAGAAGCGTAACACTACTTCAACCGCCATTAAAGAACGAGTGGAGATTTAGTTTAATAAATTGTTGATAAAACAACAAAGAGTTGGACGCCCCAATAAGGTGTGGCCCTTCGTGGTAATTCAATACTACTTGCTCATGTTGGAGTGAACCACTTATATGCAATTGATATTTTGGAATGTAGTTTGATTTTGGAATTACGGAAATGTCAGCTGAAGAGGGTTACTCATGCAACTTCCGAATAAATACCAAGGATGTTATCTCGTTCTCGGTTGCGCTGAAGAATTCATGCCTGTCCGTACGGTTTAAGAAATGGAATTACTAATTAACTAAACGTTACCGAAAGTTCCATAAATATCACACAACTAACAAAAGTGGGTTTGATGCTTTAGAAGGATAAAGCAAACGTATGATCCATTCATAACACATTGCGTCGCAATATGAAGGCGGATTTCATCCAATGTATGGGTGGCCAACTCAGTCAGGTCGAAAGGGAATCCAACTATCATTGGTTGATATGCTGCCAATACATAGTTTTGCAGTTGCCAGTAAGCTGTTGAAAAGTTGGAAACCTTGCTTGTATGAATCGTGAAGCAAAATAGCTCATAATTTTGTTTGCGTGATTATAGCGTACGGATGTAAACGACAATTTTTATTTATTTATACTGTTAAGCGCACGTTTATTTACGTCGTCCTATGGTAGCCAAATAGGATGTATTCCACTTTGCAAGCTCGCTGTGCTGCCTGGAATTTGAACGTAAACTGTCAGTGAATATAGTCGCGCCCCTATCTACCTGCTTGTTTGGTTGCTGGAGAGGGGACGCCGACAGAGTTTCGACGTAACTCGGAACTTCCGTCAATGCGTGCTGTATTTGTTTGGCTTGATAATGTTACAGGGGCTAACTATGTATTTGCTTTTGTATTCTTCCCTTACCTTTAAGCGTTTACAGGCGACGTGAGCAAAACTCATTAGGTCTTTCTAAAATCCAGAGGTAACAACCTAAATATAACGTTACTGAAAAGTCAGTACTTTACCCGCTGCACACACAACGGAGAGCAGCAAGATATGAAGAACGAGTTGCTGGGAACTGTGCTGACGATAATGTGTTGGGTTTTTATTTAGGTTTGTTGCTGTAACATCTAACACTGATGAAATTCGTGGACGTCTTCCTTTCCCATACTTTATAAAAGAACACATCTAGCGATTGTTATTGTCCTTGTCATTGCAGGGAACCGTCCTACACTGGAAGGACATAACCATTAACGCAACTGCAATTTTCCGAATACGGCAAAAGGAAACATCCTTAAGGTAAAAGTGGTCTTTGTCGGTTTGTCGCTTTTCAGGAAATATCACCCAATTTTTATAGAATTAAAACAAATTCATATTTCTAAAATATCTTGTTCCAAGAATATGGAAGAAGGAAATAATCGTCATAAGTATAGTCGGAAATTTGACTTGTATTGCTTCCGAAAGTTACATACCAACTGTTGGGTTAGAAAAGGGTCACCGTCGCTTCTCGATACCAGACGTTGCACCTCCCGGGGCAGCAGCATAGTTGATCCGTTGGAAGTCAGCGTAAATGTGTATTGTACTTGAATAGAAGAGTGTGATGGTGTCAATAAGCTCAGTAATTCGAGGAAGCTAGTGTAGTATAGGGTGCAGGAATGGCAATATAGCTAATCCGCAAAACGGGATTCACGACATATTTTGTTACTGTGTCAGTGGAGAATGATGTGAACAATTTAGAGCATAGTGATAACCAGCGTTTAGAACCCCGGGTAAGATGCTTTGTGTATTACATCCCAACCATTGTTATATTTTGTTTTTGGGGAAGGCTTCCCAGTCGTCTCAGGTCAATCGACCGTAATCTGTCGTTGAAAAGCAAACCGAAGCGACCGTTTTACACATACAGATATCAGTCGAACGCTGATCATTACACGGCTACTTGCGTCAGAATTATTGCGGCGCCTAACTGTGATTCATGAGACGCGGATTCGTGAGCAGAATGCAGCATTTTGTCCAGTTAGTGGGTGTGTATATCATATCTTTACATTAGTACAAATATTCTAGGATTATCATACATGTCACGGGCAATCAATTACATATTTCTTGGGCTTCAAGTACTGTTTGGGTTTGCGGATAAGCTGGCCCATCTTCATAAACTTTCCCAAGAGCAAATGCCTCTGATGACCTATTATGGCTTCGGGTGGTGTACGAGTCTACTGCAAACACAATCTGCTACCGCTTCTTGGGGCTGTCCTCCCTCTCATTTTTTGTCATCCATATGATAGGATGCTGTACAGTTCAAAGGGATGAAGATGTTGGCATCAAAATTGTATCTGAAAAAAGCTCAGAGGACTTCTTCTATGTGGACGAATTATTTTGATAGTTGATATCTGTTGGGCCACGCCGTAAACCTTTAGGATAATTCCTAATGCGTCGATTCGTTTGTCATTCGTTTTTCTACTTTCAAACAGCAAGGAAGACCGACTTATTTATCTGGGAACATGCGAACTGCCACAGAAGAAAATGAGTGCATCCTTTGCCTGGAAGCAAACGAATGCATTTCTCATACGTCGTTCATGGAGTCGGAAAAATTCCACTGTAGCTAACTGACTATGTGCACAAGGCAACTGTTATCTTAGGTCTCGGTTTATGGTTACGAAACTTGGCCCCGATCCGTGGGTCTTAAACGGAATTTTAGTGCTTGAATATCATTTCCTTCCTAGCATGACAAACGTCAATTTGCCGCAGTGTGTCTGGAATGAATTGTCACGTGAGTCAGTGCTTGGTTGTGTCAAAATCACTATTGCAGAAAGTAAAACCCATCAGGTTAAGGTAGCTGGGACATGTACTGTGACATGTACCATCTAAGAAAGATAGGAATTTTCCCTACTCCAAACCCGTGTCCCCAAAGCGCATCCTGGTGAGAAGCTGAGCTACTAGAGCAAAACAAATGCAGCTAATATTAGAATGACTGACGTTGTATTTTCGTACCTTCCTGTTGGGCCCTATGGGGCTGCTCATGAACGTGTCCACCCCGAAATAGAGAACACTATCAACTAATTCAAGACTTGGAGGTTCTGAGAGCTATTTCTCATTGGTAATAACGCCAACATAAGGTGCTCCGCGTGCTTTACTACAGGGGTCAGTTTTGCTAGGTTCGAAAGGTATATATTGTGCTTTAACAGATAAAGTTGGGTCATGGATTTTTAAGTTAACATGTTTGTATGCAAATATGTCTGTGTAACTTATAACATTTTAGAACGATATAGAAGCTAATTTGTTGGAAACTTGGTTAAACCGCTCTCTGAAGGGAAGTTTCGTACATCATGTTTTCGGAATCGGAACCAGCGTTTGGTTTCGAACTCTGATGCGATCTGTATAAATATGGCTATTATAGTGGTGTATTATGATTATCTAGCAATACTTCGGCGTCATTATTATGGCAATCTCAGAACGCTACTTTGTCATCTTTAGTTTGCTATTGCTTTATTGTAGCCTGAGGTATGTATTATATTGTCTGCCCGTATAGTCGGTTAACCTGGCCCATTCCATAGATAGAATGTCCCAAAACAATGGCGGTTGTTGACACTACTCATAAGCGTAAATTGATCCTGATATAGGTTTATTACGTTCTTTTCGAACACATCGTTTTCCGTCACCAGTGGAGTTTTTGACACTTTTTTTGTTTTGAATCGAAAACAAAGTATTTCGATTATTAGGGCTTTCAAAACTTGGGAAGTTCTTCCAACACAGATAGAATGCTGTTCGCAGTTTGAGTTCATTTTGTCTTTTCATTAGTTTCTAAGGCGGCTCCTTGAAATAAGAAGTCCCCATCGCAGGCAAAAATCCAACTTTGGCATTTCTTCGAAGGAACCCACTTTTAAATTGACTGCAACAGTTTAACAGCCGCCGACCTGACTGGTCCTCCTAGAGAGTCATTCGGCAAGTACAGTCCAAGATTTTCCATCAACATTATGTTCTACGTTAACCCAATTTTAGGACGTTTGCCGAATACATCCAGCTACAAACCAATTCGGTTTCAAAGGAATTCCCAATTGAATTTCAATGCGTAACCTGTTTGTGACATTCTTCAATCGAATACGCTTCACAAAGACCCCCTTCTGTTTGAGTTGCTACGGTATCCAGTTGATTCTTCCGGTAAAACACGTTTGGTGCAAATGAGTGTACATGCTTTGTTACGTAACAACAGTGAGTATTCTATTTTACCAGCCCATTTATTTTATCGGCTTGATATTTCATGGTACATATAAGGTGGTGTGACCTAAAAAACAAACATAACCTGGGAGGTCATTCAGTGTCAATAAATCCCAGCAGACTATCGCCAATGTGTCCTCGAACGGCTAAATAAATCATTGTTCGGTTCGCGCACTTATTTTAAATTATAACGCTTTTACTCATTGTATCCTGTACGACAAACCCATCAGACTATTTTCACCCGTGTAAAGCCAGCTGAATGAATGAAAACGTCTGATTTATAAAAAAATAAATTATTAAGATAATCGTTATGTCCGTAAAAAAACCAACAGGTTAGCTCTTTTTAATAAAATTAACCGTAATCGCTCCCGATTTCCTTGACAGGAAGGGTAAAAGTTCAGAATAATAATAAACTGAAATAATACAGCAGACTTAATAAATGACTTAATAATGACTTGGGACCTAATCCTAGCAGACAACTTAAGTTTTGTCCATGCAATATTTGGATATTAGTCACCAGTCAAAGCACTCAGTAAATCACCGATGGGAATTCCCTAGAGCAAACCTCTTTGCGCAACTAGTTGTCAGCTAGAAATGCGTCAACACCATCCGTGAGAGTGTTAATTTTATGAAAAACGCGGACTCCAGCTGCGTTTGTCTTTGTCATCTATTTTTGAAGGATCTGTGAAGTCCGAAATGGGCCGCATCTCTACCGTCCCAACTTGACAACCAAACTTAACAAATTTATCAAAACCTAATAAGTAAAGGAAGTTGTTTTGTTAGATGTTAGTTGAGAAATAAAGTGCTTCCGGGCTTGAAGCGTGGCTGTTGTGGCGGTGAACCCCACTACATCTCGAGTAGCACAATACTGGTAGCGCAGGTCCTGCCAATAGGGACGAATACTAATGAAGTATACGGTAAACACAAAGATAGTCTCACACGTAGGTGGTCAAAAAAATCTTTTTGGATATGCGAAATGTCATACATGTTTTCGCAGGACGTTTGGTGTTCATCCACGGGTCTCGAACATGGTAAAGGTTTTCCTGATATGAATCACTATTTGCACACCCTTCCCCAGCCCACTTACTGTTTCGGTGTTATTGGGATCCCAAGGATTTTTTGTGTCAAGAAAATAAGATTTTATACCTCAGGTATTACGCTACCTGGGACATGTGATGTAAGCGCAGAATATTCAGTTGGAAAATATGATAACTGGAATATTTATTTGGGTGTTACAATAAAATTTTAGGTGGCTGTATCTTGTCAAGCGTTGGAAGAATTCCGTTGGGCCCGTCACCTGGCCGATCCTATTCTATCCTGGCATTATTTGAATCTGGCTATCATCAAAGATTTCTTCCCAGAACGATGTACCCAGATAAATATTCAGATTTTTACTATCGAACGAGTTCGTGGGTAGAAAGCAATCAGTAGAAAGCAGAGTCATAAACGTTTAAATTTCTGTTTGTAGTTCTCCTCTTGTGAGATTTCCCGATATGGCGCCATCATGAAAACCAAAGATATCTATTTGTGTTGTACATTCAGATCTACATGAAGAAATACTGCGTGAGCAGCAAGCAGAGGGTGGGAACTTTACTTGATGAAAGATAGTGCATTAGAAATGGGTTACATTGTACAAATTGTGAAGCTCCACTTGCAAACTTCTCAAATAATCGTCGCAGTCTACAGTGTGCAGGTGCAAGCAGTGCACGGCGTAATAAGGCCTATCATACTCTATTGAAAAGTCGCCCTTATACCGAATAGGCGTTTGTTGGAATGATATTCGCTGCGGAAAGCCGCCCCAGCAGTATTGAGGTTTGGGTCCTATAACGATCCAGCGAACTGCACCAGTTAAATAAATCCTCCCCAAGTTTTACTCCGCACTATAAAACAAGCTCAGCCACCACTCTTATGTACGTCAGAACACTGAATCGTTTATCACAGAGAGCGTCCTTCAAAGAACCCTCGTTGATCAAAGTATAGCTGTCTATAATGTTATGCCAGAGTCTATAGAATGGAACCCTTGAATCATCGAAATACTTCGTAAGCCAAACGTGGGGACCAAAACTTTATGGTTAGACCTGAAATCCGCTGAGTATTTAGCCGTACTGTTTTCTTTTACCTGTTTTTTCTCAAGCAAGAGAACTGTGACAAATTCGATATCAGCCTATAGTATTCCAGATGAAATCACGGCAATCTTAACATTGATCTCCACACATCCACGGAATAACAATTACTAGAATATCCAATAATGAGGGCACACCAACACATACATGTGTTGGAAGTCATGCAGTGGCAAATACAGAAATGATCTAAAGAAAGATTCTCTCAAGGGATTGCACTGGCAACCTTAGAATATATTCCATCGGGTCTTGGGCGAAATTAAAACGTGGACCGTATAGTTTATGGTCCTGTTTAATGGCATAAAAACCCGCATCAATAGCGCATGCGAGAGGTAGCTAGGTAATCGAATCGAGTGAGATCAGGGGGGTGTGTACGTGGTGTGAGATGATTTAACCTAGATAAGTATAGTGAACCGCGCTCATAATTGGAAAATCCAAATAACGAGAACATTTCAGACTTAAGTACCATCTTTCCAATGCACAGCGTACGGTGTATGGGGTATGGTACTTAATCAGATTAGCTGTGCAAATAAGTATCGTTGACTTGGTTGCAAGGTGCTTTGCCAGCTAAACTGATATACATCAAATGTTGAAAGCCAGACAGTACGTCAGTATAACACAATGAGCTTCCTTTCACTAGGACCAAAAAAGCAAAAAACATCCCAAAACCGCTTTTACCGAATGCAGAGACTAGGTTATGGCCTGCGAAAGGCAATCGACTCTACGAATTTTAACACACGTACCTTTGTATGATAAAATGGGATGGTTAAAACTGAAGAAATCTGGCGTGATTTTTGTGCACACCACGCTTGTCAATTAATGACACTAGGAGCTTTCGCGCCCATAGATATTTTTAGGTTCAGACGCAAATGTTTGTTCGGTGTACACATTAGAACATACTCTTGTTGCCTGGCAAACGGATAGGGATTAATTCAATCGAAGTACTGCCTGTAAATGTCTCTGATATCCGTGAACTTGCGCCGTCGCGTTTTGCTACACGGACAGAAAGAAATGCTTGTCTCGAACTGGCTGGTTATTTGTGGGCCTCCTCCGTTGATATTTTCCTTGAAACTTGATGGTTTAGTTCACTCATTTACCTCCTTTGATACTTACTCATTTATCAAACCGAACTTCATATCAAACCAAATTTATGTAGCACTTTTAAATATGTATCATTACCTTCTTGCTGAATTATTCTGCTGAATCCGCACCTAAGGAAGCAAGCACCAAAACCGGGGTTTTACTCGGCTATTCATATTCTTGGCCGTGCCCAGGTTTGAAATCTCCGGTGATCTGACAGGCAAGACGAGCATGTTACCACTAAAGGACTAGTGCACGCTGAACGCAGCAGAGCGGCCTGAACCAAAGGAATACAGTTAGTGTGAAAAGAGTTATTTTATCATTCCGCATTTTCTGTTGACTCAAAACTGCGGTGAGGATTAAAAGCACACTAGCGCAAAGGTGTCAATACGCTGGATATGTCATAGTAAAGAAACTACTAGCCCAACGTGAACAGTTAAAAAGCTGAGTCTGAATAGTAAAAAAAATAAATTAACCCCACCAGAAAAGCTTTCAGTTTTTCTGGCTTTCAACATGGTTCCGAGGCCAACCCAACTCGACCATTCCATAAATAGATGGGTGATTAGTTCACTTACTGTGCAAAGCATCATGTGCCTGTAGGCGAATTGTAAGCATACATTAGTGTCAAACAGGCGTGCGCAGTGTTTCCAAAATCAGCAGATAATGCACCGTTAACGGGATACCGGGTCCTATATGGGATCGCGGATTTGCCACTGATGCCAGCCAACAAACTGGTTAATTTGAATCGCTTTCTACACGATCAAACGTTCAGTCTGCTGTGTAATTGCTATGGTGGGACCTGACTAGATTAATTGCGCTGGGACAGGATGAGAACTGTTCAAACAATAGTGACGGGAACATGAATTCCACGAATTTTCACGAATTCCTCGAAAACCTATGACCGATATATATATATAATTATCCCAATCAAACTCAAAAACATTCAAATGTTTGGAACGTACGCTTGACTAATAGCCAAAAGAAAACATATACTTAGTATATAATTTAATAGACCTTAACATAAATAAATGTATATATATAAAGAAACTAGCTCGTACAAACGCCTATATATGCGCAAGACGAAGGATCTAAAGACCAGTATGTTGTCTCCCTTAGATTAAGCTAATCATCACCGCTGAGTCCAGTTTCGCGCCCGAGGCTTTGCAAAGATAAACGTCCGTTATTGTCGACTCTAAGCATTGATTCATTTCCGCAACTAGGTTATACACTGCCTTGGAAAAGTCATATAACAAGACCACTGTCAGACACAGTAACATAAGCTATGTTATCGTATCTGTGCACCGCTCCGCTCATTGAACTCTGTGGTGTGCACTTTTTTTCGAGTCCACTCGTGGGTGCTTCTCACCCATATACAGAAGACCTTGCGGCCAATATCGGGGTTCTTAGTCTCTATTAGGATTTGACATTCCGAATTCTAACTTTTCTAATCCAGACCAAAATGCAGTTTTTATCAATAACTAGTAAACCTTGACAGAAAAAGGGATACAGGCCAACACATGAGTAATGCGCCTTTATTTCAGGAACTATGGAGTGAGACATGACTCTTGAAAATAAAAATAAAAATAATCGCGAATGACCTAGTCCACAGAAATGAAAAGTAAAAAATTTGTTCTAGAATAATATCATGTCCACCATAGTGGATTCATTTATATTTAACAACGTTAACCATTTGAGTTTTAACTGGCTGCATCTTTGTAATTGATGTGAAGAAGTTTTAGGATTTCATCCATCAGAAAGATGGCCGGTCCTGAGATCAACCCGGCTTCAAATAAAGAAGAAAAATATCGTAGATTTGTTGAAGCAAAGTGCACTCATTTGCTGCATAAATGTTAGATCTGATATCCTTCGTAAATTTTTTTCTTAGAAAGTCAAGACTGTGTCTGAATTTAATAGCATTATTACTTTTGTTTCGTTCGTTGAATTATAACAAGGTGAAATATCTCAAACTGCAACGGAAATGGGAGTATTTCCATTTTATGTCCATAGACATGTTCTACGTCGTAAAAACTTAAGGTAAGCGCTGCTACTTTTGAGAATGCAAATAGGACTACCCTGTAATAAAAGAAGAGTATGAAGGTTGCAGGAAAGGAATTATTCCTAATCTGTCACACTAAGCGTCTGACTAGTAACGAGATAAGTGAACCATCTCTCCAGATGCCCCACAATCATTATAGCTACGTAACCTTGAACTGATATTCAACTTAAAAATATATTGTTTGCTTAAATTTGATGACGACGTCCAAATAGTACGAAATTTCGTGTGTGCCTGCTTTTACCGATGCGCCCAAGGTGTACGGATATCTGTACAACTCCTGCCCACCTAGTACGAAATTCCGGAATATTCTTCAAAATATGTGAATCCTAATGTGAAAGATGAGTGGGTAGTTAACAAGAATTCAGAGATAAGTGCGGACCAAAAATAAGAAACTATGCCTCAGCTGATTACCGCGTGTGTTCAAGAAATCGTCAAGGTCCAGAAAGTAATCTGTTACAATTATTTATATCGCCACTTTTATGTGCACGTGAATGTTGTCCAGTCATATTACAGGTACGCAATATACATGGCTTAGTGCGTCATTATTCTGAATTTTTCACTTCACTTCTGTCAGCTTATTGTGCATTAGATGAAAATAATACAAAATGATATGTTTGACTTGTAACGCCATCATTTTTACTTTCTCATAGATTCGGAAGCTTTCTGCTGCAGAAACTTCAGAATTCACAATACGGATCAGTCTGTTTGAACTAACTGCAGAAGCGAATGATGGTATCTGCTGGGCTGCCGTTACACAGAAACGTTTCCACGGCTTTGATGAGCGAAATTTGATGGTGTCATAAATTCCGTAACAGACTGATATGTATGTGCATCATACCCGGTAAAGGGAAGAAATCTGGTTAGGTTCTAAATATTGCAGGATTTTTCGGCAGGTTAGTTGGGATGTCTAGTTGTTCAGCGCGTAGATTTCGGGTCATATAAATCGACTCGTACAAATATTAGCTGGGGGAACTAGGATTTTGTCGTCTAAGTTCATGAGATTCACCATGTGCTTTTTTTCAAAGAAAACCGTAAAACGAGGTCAAACCTATTCTCGTCTTCAAGGAAATTTTAACTATCTTATGAGCGAGCCGGATAACAATTACTAAAATTCCTGCACAATGGCCGGACACTTAAGATCAGCACTACGTTACATTCGCTCACCAAACCTCGTTTTATGCTGCGAACATTATTCAACATATTCCTCGTGTGTTCGTTTATTATTCATCAGTAAACTTTATTTTTTAACTAACGTTTTGCCAAATAACTTCTTCTTACAAAGAGACATTACTGGAAGTAAACTTTAAAGCCTGCTCACCTCAAATGCTAGTCGCTATTCGTAACTTAAGAAATTTCAACACTAAAACGAAAGTGATTGAATAACAGTGAATTTACTTCTATCTTACTCTTGCTGAGGCGCTGACAACTGCATAAGTCACAGGGAAACACGTGAACGTTTATGCCAAGGGCATTTGGCAACACGAAAAAATGTACGAGATACTGTCAAGTAAAAACACAGGTTAGTATCATTCGCATGAAGTCACGTGTCCAGAGGCCTGTTCCTTTGTGATGATCATAATTACTTTGATGGTCTGCACAAGAATGATGATCAGATCAGGAGTTGTGAACAATTTAACAGTCAACGTTTTGCGACATTTCCTTCAAGAGAATATCATAACCGGGTGATTCAGCAGAGAATCAGTGGAGTCTTGCGAATGCCCAGTTGGTGTGCAAATGAGTGTTTCGTCAATCTAACAGAGCGCTCAACAGCATGGCGAAAAATCGATAAAGGTGTAAAACATGTGACTGACTTTATGGATAGTAGCTATTCTTTATCTAGTCCCGGTCACCTGTTACATATACGTTTGTTGGAGTTTTTGGCTAACTGCTTAGGTATGCAATTCGCTGAAGTTTTACTTAGACCGGGAGATATCGAAAGTGGTAGAATAGCTTATTCGGCCTTGAATGCTACATTAATCAGCAATATTGCACACAGTTTATTTACTGATATGCTAGTGGATGTTTGCGTTATCAACTTTACTGCGGGCCCTAACTGACATCCTCCGATATGTAGTTTTTTGCGGCCTGTGGCGTGCCACAGCAGACCTCCAACATACGTTGCCTTGCGCTGCACTTACTTGAATTTATGCTTTCTGTGTGGCTTGGAATTTACCCTCGTGGCAAATTAGCTTGTGATGTCCTTTGAAATTTTCCCAAACATGGGGGTAATTTAATGTGTGAAACGCTTTCCCATCCCAGGAGGCTACCCAGCGTTTGATGATTGTATGAATGGACTTTAAAAGATTAACCAATCAGAGTGTCCAAAAGTCCCAAGCTACCATCAAATTTAACTATTTGAATATTAATGAAAACCATGCGGTCAGTTTTTAAAGACTCAAAGTGATATATATTTTCTCCACACGTAATGTTTTAACTTGGTTTTTTTTTCTGTGTGTATTCCAATGGTGTGATTTGATGTGGTTCCTGGCTTCCTGCTGTGGTTTCGTGCACCAACCTTTTTATGAGGCAGTAAACACGCGTTTAGTACTCAATTCCAAGTTTTCAAGTGGGTGATAGTTGTAGGAAGCTGGCGAAAAAGTGCAATATAGTTATTGAATAATCAATATAGCTTTGTATTAGCGTGAATGTAGTGCACTGTTTCTGAGGCTTGTAGTAATCCGTACATCCTGTGAGGGCAAATGCAAGCCCCTTGAAGAACAGGTGAGACTCACGTGGTGCAACGGATTAGCTGTCAGGAAAGTCACAAAATTGTGAAGCGTACTCCGAACCTCATCCTTCTGAAGCTTATTGAAGTTTCCGTAAGCGGCACAATGCGATTATTCTAAAGAGGACCAAATACATCAGCCAGAAAAGCGGTTACCAACTGCTGTGCCTTATTCTTATGAAAGTTTTTCGTCAGATGGTCTTACCACAAGTATTCGTGCTTACATCCGTCCTCAATGAATGCAGAAGAAATGAAATGACTTTCAGCTATTTTGAATTTTAAAGGAACTTGACAAAACCCCAAATCTCTGTCTCTGCCTCCTCACTGATTAGACCAAAAGTTGTCTCTTCTCTAGGGTGGTACACATATCAATGTGGTCCCGCCTTAAATGACTGGTGTCAGAGCTCATTTAGGCCATTGGAATAGAAATAGAAATAGGCACGCACAATTTCTTTTGATAAAACAGCTGTGGGTCACAATGCCGAACGCCGATCGGTTTTGCAATCTATAGTAGTTTTGTTCCGCTACCTTTTAGGACTTGCCTGACGCACTTCCCTTTACTTTGCCACGGGCTGTTTCTATCAAATGCAACACAAGCGGACTCAAATAAACGTCTTCCAACACACAACACAGGGAACCTGGATTGTCTGGTCCAATACCCAATCGTGACGCTAATGTGCAGGTTTGCAGTCATGCGCTTAATGTCAACATGGAGGTTTGGTCTCCAAATGATCAATTCTGCAGTCGAAACACCTATGAAAGTTATACTGATAAAGAATAACGCTTTGATGTTTCGCATTGTTCCCTGACGGGGATGTATGCAAATTTGAGGTACATATTGATGTGCGATAAACTAGCCGAGATAAAAAAATTCCAACTAAATGGCCATCAAAAGCTTCATTTTTGTCAAACTTCCAATCAGGAAAATTTAGTAAAATTTTAGAGGTAAAATTGACTCTAATTTTAGACGTAATACACTAGTTATAAGGTTGCTTAGAAACGTCGAGAGATTCCGCTGGGTTCAAGGTGAACCTCTCTCAAAACCAAATTTGTTTGCAAATGCGTGCATTTTGCTGACTCTATTTTTTTCAGCTTGTATAATCATATCGATACGCAGCTTTTGACACGAAATTCGGTACATGAAAAATAAAAGTTCAACAATTTTTACACCGTATGCCCACTTTTAGTATATCTTATCCATTTCCGACAGAGGCATGACGTATTGCGACATACTGTTGTCGAGATACTTCTCACTTATGTGCATTGAACCAGCAGTTTAGGGTTCTGCATATTCAGCAATTTTGCGGTAAATTGGCAACACCAAAAGTTGAGAAAATAGTTCACTCCAACAAAACTTCGTGCGGGGATTTTTTTACCCACTGACTGAGCCTAATAGATATGTGTTATAGCAGATCAATTATGCGTTTTCAACTCAGATGTATCGCAATGTTGCGAGACTAGCTTAATAGTCAGTTGCTTAAAATGACTAAACTAGGCATGCTTGTCACGCCAACCGTACATTATTCATAATTTTGTGTCACCGACGTTTGAAACCACCGTCTGAACGAAGCCTCACATTGTGGAATAGTTTGGCGGGACGATGCAACACAAAAACGTGATCATTAAGTTCGGCGAAAACCCCTGGATTCCAGACCAAGCATTTTGGGCTAAGTTTTCATGACCATGCACTCAGTAAAATGTCCCATGGGATATTAACAAAAAAATATAACACTGATATATCATTATGCCATTTAGCAAGTTACGCACGTCTGTCCCTATTTAACCTGCTGCTCAGGAAGAAACGAAGTACATCGTCTTTCAGTAGCTATACTTCCCGCTGACTGGGTTGGTTCGGCAGTGTTTGCTTTAGAAGAAGCAACGTACACATATTAATGCACAATTGTTACTACACGGTTCTCAGCACACTGTGGTTAACCAATTTGTGGAAGTTATTGGCATCAATTAGGTATTTTGATCAGTTATTTATGGTTATTTCTAGTCTCGCGGGTCTCCTTCAAACCTATAGAATCCACGTCGTATGCCCCACTTAAAGTGATTTGATGACGCAATTATCGATGCCATATATAAAATCATCAGTTGTGGATTATTACATTGTAAAATGTGTCATAACACTCAAAATTAGGATAACAACTGTTGGGCTTTCCGGAAATGGGTGAAATCGTTCTACGGTTTAATCATCAATATAATTATGCAATACTCGCCAAAACTAATTGACCCATTCATTGGGACAAGATCAGAACCTAAAGCGCATGCACCACACTGTCCTTCATTTTTCTATTTGCGTAAAGTTGGTGGTGTTTTTGGATGTTGATCGGGATATATTTGGTCTGTTCAGCTTATCGGACGATTGAATTTTACGCTTTTCGTCACCATACGAGTAAACCTGGCCACTGCGCGATTAGTTGGATGCTTGTGCCAATTCTGCTTGTGTTTTTTTGTTTCCAAAGCGCAGTTAGCCCCTGCAACGCTACTGGTTGGTTGGGAAATGTCTGGCATTTAATTTGGTTGGTCAGTTCGAGATACGCGTTGTGTTACGGTCAGCTCACCTTATATCTGGTTGGCGAATTGAGTAGCTTCATCTCAGCAGCTCTGTCCTCTCGTTGCCATTTGCCGAATTTACTTTTCTTGTGTGATGCGTTCCTGCTGGTCTTCACGCCATTTGACTACCCATCTGGACACTTTGGATTTTAGTAGCGTGGTATGATAGGCCTTTTTATCGTTCGTGTTCGAGTGTGGCTTTGACCTGTTCATGGGGTACCTCTTCTGTCTGATGCAATCTGTAATTGCCTTTTTTGGATCTCCCAGCTTGGGGTTTTGTGCCTTGCAAGGGTTTTGAGTTCTGCCAGTGTTTTTGTCCACTTTGTGGTTGCTGTTGGCTTCTCTGGCTTCTTGTGCTATTTTCAGGTTGAGTGGCTTGGAATTCTTTTTCTCTGAGAGTTTGGCCCAATCCCGGAGTGTTTGTTAATGATCTACTCATTTGAACACCATGATTTCAAAAATTCACTTTCACTTATGGATGCGATCTAGAAATTGTCTCAGTTTAATCTACGTCCCTTCTGATCCGCATTTGCGGATGAGTGAGTAAGGATCATGTCGCTTGACGGCAAGCTAAGTTTTGTGTAAATTTGTGGATAGTTTTCCTCCAAAGGAGTTTCCAAAGCAGTGTTTGGCTCAGTCTATGCGTTGGATAACTAAAGCGTGTTAGTCAGTTTGTATGTGATTGTTATGGTGTAATGTCGTGACATTCTTGCAGTTATTTCCGAATTATGCTTGACGCATATAAGTGTTATCCTTTTGCATTTTCCTTGTGCTCACTGTGGGTCGCCCTCCTGCTGACTTCGGCTTGAAGGTGCCCATCTGGCATCTTGTCGCGGGAAAATCCGGTAGCCTGCGGCTGTTCGGTAAGTTTCTCACAATTTCTCTGGCCGAAATTAGGTCGATGGTTGAGAAAAATGGGCCCTCATAGAATAATACCATCATTTTGTCTTCTTCAGTTACTTTGGATTGTCAGTTGTGTATTAGAATTCACTGCTGATGTTTTTCAACTGTAACTATATTTCCTCTAAAGAATTGTACGTTATTGTTCTCGTGAGTGACACATTTAGTGTCATTTTTAGCTCATATTGAGAAGTTCGTAGGAATAAGCTGTATCCGAGTCCTGAGCTTTTATACTACAATGTTTGTCTGGTATAATCTTTTGCATAGCATGGAATATTTTGAGGCTTTTTATTTGCATGAACACGTTTTGGTTTTATTTGATTTTAATTTTTATAAAGTATTATTTCATTGATCCTGTTTAAAATCAACTGATTCGATGAAACACAAGACGCCCGCAGATCCAGCCATCTATCTGTTTTGGTTAGATAATTATCATTCAGCTATTCAGAATTTACCAGACATTATCAAACGTTTGATATAAATATTTCGTCTGACTGCTATTGCTTTAGGTCACACAATCACCGCCTTAACTTGCCTTTTAAACTCAACTTACTTCAGAATACTTTATTTTTAGAAATCTACGTACGCGTTTTGAATCTACGTATAAATCACCACAGGGGTTCATCGTGTGGGACCAGTGTCTCTTCTACTTGGATTCGATTACGACAAATATCACCCCCAAAGGTCATTACAAAGAACTTTCAGGGTCGATAAGAAGCCGTTGCAGTATTAAATAGCTGTTGTGTTAGGTTGCCTTGTAGATACTCGACTTCACTCACAGGATTATGCTAGGCGGTGACCACTACTTCACCTTCCTCAGAAAAATGTCCTCAATGGATAAAAATATCAGTGCTTATTAGTCAGCCCACATACTTCATCGTCGGGAAAAATACCTTCCTTTTTGGGGATTTAAAATGCTGTAAACATCAGTAACTCGAAACAAAATCCAATATAAAAGTGAAATTTTTGCAGGAAAAAAGCGTCTTTTGTTAGGAGTTGTTTCAGGCAAGACATGATTGCCCATATAAATCTGTGCGCCGTTGCTCTGTTCTGATAACTACAGAAAGAAAAGAAAGTACTCTCAGATGTTCAGTGCGTTTCCTAGTGGCTACTGGTGTGCACGATACTCGTGCGCAACC
The DNA here is from genome assembly GCA_003604175.2 of Clonorchis sinensis. NCBI lineage: Eukaryota > Metazoa > Platyhelminthes > Trematoda > Opisthorchiida > Opisthorchiidae > Clonorchis > Clonorchis sinensis. Next base: position 78,487,604 of record CM030369.1, read on the forward strand.
AATAACCAATTCGTCGCACGATAACAGATTACCTTGAAAAGAGCCAATCAGACAAAATGACCAATTGGTTTCGCAAAACTGCATTATTTTTGAAATATAAAATGTGGCGTTGCGGACCGCACAATTATTTCGTTATCGTAATGGACAACCACTCGATAGATGAAATTTCTGCGCCACACAGAATAGGCTTTATAACCTATTCCATTATTCTGCTTGTGTTTGGAACAGTTGGGAATGTTCTGCTGCTTGCTACGGTACTCTACAAAAACGTACGCAGATCCTCGCCTGAGTCGAGAACGGAAGTTCCGTCGAATGCAACTGTCGCAACCTCCAAACATCAAGGACATGTATCCATTGCTGACAAATTACTAATCATGCTCACGCTTTCCGACTTGTTTTGTCTTTGGGTGTTGGTACTTCGGTACACAGTCAATTTACTGACATTTGGGGAGCTGCGTTCAGCCAGTCAGTTTGCTTGTTTGTTTCATACATATTTGTCCATGTGTCTGAGTAACTTATCGATCGTCTTTCTGTGCATATTTTGTGTTCATCGAACAGCAGTTATTATATGGCCATTTGCCATTCATACTTGGCTTACGGGACGTTGTTTGAACATTTGCCTGGCTGTATCCACTGTTGCCATCTTTTTGAAACACATACCTGTCTTCTTCATATTTGGTCTGCAGGATACAGGTACACAGAAGAAATGCGACACAACGGGGGAGATGCCTTTCATCGAGCAAGGCTACGTATACTGTGAATTTATCACGCATTGTGTTCTGGGATACTTGATCTTGATTGTATCCAATGTATGTATGTGCATCGCGTTGCGAAAAAGACACGCACAAGGTTTTCCGTTAACGCTGCCTGCGACATCAGGCGAAAACCGAGGCAATATTTTATGCAAAAGTAGTCGGTCCAAAAATGTGGCGTATGTAATTGCACTCTTCAGTTTGCTGCAGTTGATCACTTCCATACCCTTCTTCATTGTCATCGAACTCAGTTCATACGTCGGAGTAAAACTGGTTCCTGAAAATCAACGCTTGTTTGTCTACTTCACCTTATTACTGGCCACGTTCACGAATAACGCAATAAACTATTATGTCATGGTTGGGATAAGCTCAAAGTTTCGCGCTGACACCAGAAAGCTCTTTGAATTATTTTGCTGCTTGCGCTTTAGGAAAAGCGTCAGTACGAAATACTTTCGAGCTGAACCAAAAGTTGCCTGAAATGCAGGTTTCGGACAAAACATATTTTATTCGAGTAAGTTTTAATGATTGGTTTACCTCACTTCTGACAATAATTGTGGGATCGGGTTTTATTTTTGTCTCAATGTCAGCCAAATTATCTCCGGACAAATAGATCCTTTTCCACGCCTAACACAGCTCAGTAGTACTTGTTGCTCTTGTACAGATCCATAATGGAGCGAAAACCTAAACTTGGTGTCGTCGTGATCTAAATAGTTGAAGCTTCAAGCAGAGTGAACAAACTAGTGATATCGGACTACAGGATAATCATATCACCGCCCACCAGCTGAATGCGCATAGGGCATTAAATCACATAGTGGGATGTAAGCAGTACTCTATTAACCTGACACACCAATGGAATAGTCAATTTTTCTCCTCCAGAGAACTGTATGACAAGCATGTATTTTTATTGATGCTAATGTTTATTGAATATTGCAACAATTTATGCAGTATTCGACGATGTCAATCTACTTGCCATTACTTGCAAATTGGTTATTATTGATATGTATCTCGGTAAAAAACTGACGTCAGTTCACACATTTCATTAATGGGTCTGGCTCGTCTCTAGCGTAATTGACGGTTGCATGTGGTAAATAATTGGGTATCATTTCATATGAATGGTACATACAGTCGATAAATGTTGTCCTAATTTCTTTGTACAATTAAAAAAACTGCTTCAAACCTCGTAACTATCTTAAGTTTTCGCATTGTGGCACAAGTCTTTTCCTCTGCGTGCTATGGGCAGAATCCACCGACCAGTAGCCCGTAGGCACCATAAGTGCCAACCTGGGTGTACTTGACGCACCTTGGAAAATTTGGTTGGTTACAAACGCAAAGTCGAACTCCTGAAAATAGGCGTCAGATCCAGTAATCCAAATGATTTCACTAAAGCTGCAATCTCATTTTATTATGGATCATGTCAATTTAATTGTAACTGATTTTCATTTTTGCGGTCTGTTTTCTTGGTATGCTAAATATACCAGTTTTCACATTTTGGGGATCTTCGGGTGTTGAGTGCCTGTCATTTACATCACTTTATCCGCACAATTCGTACAACATCAACGGGGTATGTCGGTTCAATAAATTATTGCACAATGCATTAAACAAGACTCCAGTGGTACATATGCAACGAAAAAAGTTTGTAGAAGCTGCAAAATAAGTTATTTCATCGTCTGAATCCTCGGTTTCCTGCGTGGTTTTGGTCGTTGTGTCTTTGCAAAATGATCCAAAGTGATATCGCCATTTGTACGGGATTAGTTGGAGAACTGAGCCAAAGAACTGAAGAATAGTCATGGTCAATATAGGAAGGAAATTGCTGGGTCACCTGTAAAAATTTTCGAGCAGATTAACAGATGGTTATCCACGAGTGATCAATCTATTGAATTGAAACTGCTTAGCACGAAACTATAAGCACAACAGACGTGCTAAGCAGTTTCAATTCAGTCCATACAAATATCAAGGTTACTATTGAGTCAGAGCAGAATGGACAGTTAAGTTTCCTTGATGTCAATGTTAAAAGGAAGACTGACGGGACCATAGAACGCAAAATTCACAGAAAGCAAACGTGGAAAGGTCAGTATATTCACTTCGATAGCTTCGTTCCGTTGCAACAAAAGCGTAATCTAACTAGATACCTGACTGAGAGAGCAATGAAGATATGCTCCCCCGACTGTTTAGAAGAGGAACTAAAGTTCTTGGGACGCACGTTCCTGCAGAACGGATATCCTGAAAGGTTCGTACTCAAGACTATGGAATCCGTTAAACCCAAACCTACTCAATGTTCGGTTAGAAAGAAGCCCGTCTACATGAGGCTTCCATTCAAAGGTGACTCGGTTGCTGAACTAATCACCAGAAGGCTTAGAAACTCTGTTGATACGACATATATGGCTGCTAATCTGTATTTGAGTTTCAACTCCAGCCCCACTGTCAGCTTCCGCTTGAAGGACAAATTGCCACGTTCTACCACCAGCTTTTGCGTGTACTCATTTGTATGCTCGTGCCGAGCATCATACGTTGGTCGTACCACAAGGCATTTGTCGGACAGAATGCGGGAACACAATCCCATATCCCTGAGTGGTAGCTGGAAGGAGCCAGGCTTGGGGTTTGTATGAGGAGCAGATCATCATCCGACGTAAAGGATGGATAAAGAGAGACGGTGTAGCGGAAAACAGTCGGTCTCACGCAGCGGAATTTGAATCCACAGTGCATCGAAAAAGGTGTAGGAGTGGTGTTATTGGAATCCGACTGCTGGATCCACAACTTTGCGTCCAGAAGAAACTTGTGCGACCTTTGAACTTGAACTGGCCTGCGAAAAATCCGGTCCCACAAGCCTGTCTGACATTGACGTCACTCACCTGATTCTTTGACCCATTGACCTACCCCTCATTCAACCCCCCTTCCTTTGATTCCTGTAAAGTGTATGTACTCCCGCTTTTCAACCTTTTTTTCACGTGATTTCTGGTAACTAACTAAGTGTTTCCATTGGATCATAAGACTCTCAACTCATTTATTGGAGGCAGTTCCCACCTCCTTGCTAAAAGAAAGCTGTGATGAATTCCTACGTCACAGTCAGTCATTGCAGTGGGCTTGACTTAAGCGGTTTGATGATCCTGACCTCCAGTCTGCAGACTGGCCCGTATAGACACACAGGTCCACTCAATATAACGCCGTCTAAGCGATATGTCATTCATATAGTGAAGAGCACCGTCAAGTCGGCACCGTCAAGTGATAAATGCTGACCGTTACCAAAAAGGTTTCACCGTAGTTGGTCTTTTGAACTAATGTTTATTACAGCATCAAAATATAATCATTCCTAAAAGTACGGACCCTAACCTTGTGATAGTGAGGCTTTATGACCAACTTGTTGAGGTTCTTTTCTGCCACCAGAATCCCCCTTGTTTGTTCTGTGGAGTACGGTAACCGAAGAGTTATGTTTGAGTACTTTCAGCAAAATGCTTCAAGGAATTCGGTTGATATGGCTCAGTTTCACAAAAAATCTACTTCCTGGATAAGAGCTAAACTTCCGAATTAGAGAAAATGTCACACTGCTTAATTTAAGCGCAAATGCATGCAGCAGGAGGAGGATCGACAGTATCACGTGACACTATCAGGACATTCGACGCGCAGCCTTTAAACTGGTTAGTAATAAATGGGCTCCATCTACCCGGCAAAATGCTTAATGCCGTGCCTTGATAAAATGGGAAATTATTACACTTATTATCGGCGTGAACTTCATAAATATTGAGGTGATGGCCATGTTTCGGTTGAAAATTCACTCCTCAATTAAGTACTATTCGGTGGAGAATGAAAACAGCTGACTGATCAACACAGAGTAAAACTTTAGACTGATTCTCTCATTAAGAACAACGATCAGAGAATCGAGAAGCGAAGTTTTGTAAATTTTTTAGCTATTTCGGGATCTCTAACTAAACAACGGTTATCTTCAACGATTTTCAAGCCTGCATGAAGTCTGCAGCTTGCTAAGTCTTCTACACACGCAATGTGGTGTTTATATTATTGAACCGGAATTAAATCCGCAAAGACAAAATTTCGGTTCAAGGCAGATGAAAATATTTACGTTCCCCTCGCCGACATCCACAAGTTACTGTTACGCACACGTTGTAAGTTGAGGTTGGAAATTAGATACTGTGCTAACGGAATGTCGAATACCTCAAACAAATTTGTACTTGACACTAATTAACACTACGCTGATTTCTCCAGCGGTTGGCCCGTACGTGAAACCCATCAGTTATAGAAAAATACTGACGTCAAATTAAGTGCTTTACAATCAGAGTATCTTGTACACCAGACGTTGCATGAAAGTTGCCGCTAAATGTCATCACAAAGTTGGACCAAAGCAAACTTAAGCGAAAAAACAACCGTACTTAGCGGTTACTCAGATACTCACCAGTGTGAAGTCTGATTCAATAATATTCTCTACTGCCTCGAATGGCTAATTGCTCCCAAACCGAGAGTTTAAAGTAAAACCATGCTGTAACACCTGAACATCACTCTTGATTAACTTTATGGCAGAATTTATGGCGACGTCACATTCACCACCACCGGAACTCGATGAATATAGGGATAGATACCAAACAGGGATAACATCTTTCATTCCACATATTCCATCCAGTAACTAGTGAGGTGAATGTGGTCCTTATGCGAACATCAGTGTTTGGACAACAAACAAATTCGACAGAACTTTCCAACTGATCGTGGAAATGATACTACAGTGTACATAACTGCGTGCGTCATAGCGCTGACTGAGAGTCTTCCTGAATAGATATATGTAAAAAAACATTTAGAAAGCCGATAATTGTCACATCATTATTCAATTTACTATATCGTACACAGTAAACATCATCTTGCGGATGCCTATTTCTGCAACTGAAGTTATCTAAGATTAGAGTGAATAGGCACGATGAAAATGACCAGAACGAGGATAATAAGTCGACCTCATCCAGGATATTTTCATGCCTTAAATTCCATCCACACACCAAAACGGCAGTTCTATCCGTCTACTTGTCACATTACATTTGTTTATCAGTTGCCAAATCCTCAACTGGTACATATGTAAATATGATTGCTTAGTTCTGACAAATACACTCATTTGCAAATCAATTTGGTTTTCACAAGTGACTTAACTTAATCTCCCGCACAAAGACCGCCTAATGTTCCAGGTGGCACGATATTTGAGAGATCGCAGTACATTTTCATAAGGTAAACAATTCAAAATGTTACCGAAAACTTCGACAACCCACAAGGGTTTCGCTCTTCTTAAGACTCATCTGGCAAGCGCAGTCCCCGAGTTTCCGTCGGCTTTATGTTCTACTTGAACCCAAATTGGACTGATTTCGACAAATGCACTCTCATTTGCAAATCAGTTGGTTTTTTACCAGAGATTCAACTGAATATCTTGTTTACAATATTCTTCAACTGAATGTGCTGGGAAAAGGCCACCTCATGTTTCAGTTGGTGCCTGAGAAGGGCAAAAACGGTAGTGGGCTGTCCAGGGGTCTTCAGCAACCTTCTGAGTAGTTTCCTTTTTGATTACTGAGCTTATGAAGCCTGTGTCAAAACACTTTTTACATGGCTAGCTGATGCACAATTTTTGGTCTGTGTTGAGCTTGAATGTTCTTTACCACACCTAACATTACCAGGATCAGCATTCGTCTGATTTATTGCTGTAAGAAATATTACCCAAATACACGATGGAGTAAACGGAAGCTTTTAAAACCCGGTGCGTTAGGGACTGATTAAAATGACAGCAAAAAATATACGTAAGGTAAGTTTGGGAGGAAACATGAACAGAATGCGGTAAAGCGCGATTTCATTTCGGGAACGTAGTATCGTTTAATGGCAAGTGAATTCGCGTATGGTTACATACAGTCCTAGCTGCATTGAACTTTGTCGTTGTATAGTGCTGGCAGTAGGTGCATACAAACTCAATTATGCTCTTGCTTTGGACAGTCATTTCTATTCGACAGACCCCTAGCCTCATGTCGTGAAGAGGAGATTCGTCAGTAACCTTTGAACACGGAATACTTTTGCACAGGTGGAATATTTCGGACACAAGCTGCTAGGCATAACTTTGACAGTCACGCCATTGAAAGGCTCCATGTGACTGGGGCATCATGGATTATGCAGAAGGATGTCGCCGCCCTGCCAAATGTCTGCAGGAAAGTTGATTTGCAGGAATTATACATTCTCCAGGAAAGATGAACTACTTGCCTACAATTGGTGTTGGATCATTCAGGAAGCAGTATGATGAATGCGTTTCAATACAAAAATTCACAAACCAGTAGGAGACTACTATTCACGCACGCTAAAAGGCTTATTACTGGCAAACTGAATACTTAACGTTTTCTGGTTAGCACCAAAATTCAGGCTTGACGCTGACTGTATTGCCTTTAGACAGTATGCTTTAAGATCGTTATTCGGTTACGCGTGTACCTCAGGTGGAATAAGGTAGAGCTTTGAGTGGGTTGTCTGATTTATGCTGAAATGCTTGCATTCGAATCTATTTCTTCCTATCACTTGGGCTATTTATTTAAGCCACCAATCCAGGGAACTCTGTCTGCGAGTATGAAATCAAACCGGATTCAATGCACCTTGTCAGTCTTGGATAAAACCCCGATTGGACCATACCAGTATATGTATGGAGAAAACTCTTACTTTGAAAACCACTTGTAAAATTTCAGCTCAAAAGAAATGAAACAAGATGTCCGTCCTTATGTTAAGAATCAGATTCTCCAGACTGTTTCACAACAGTACTGCTAAGGGAAAAGTAACAGAATGTGGCCTATAGACAGTTCGAATTAAGAGTGGTTTTGAAACTAAACTAGTGCAACAAACGCGGTATGTTCACTTTGGATAAACTTAGAAAAACTAAGAATACTGGAAACTTGAACCCCTTTTAAACGGGATATCTCGCTTAAGAAATATGCCCACACATAAGAACTTGTCATTTTGGTGCTCAAATCGTTTCAGAAAGTCTCCAACTATTAAGCACCATAGCTACACCGTTTAAGTAATTCGGTACCTGCTTAAGCTTAATTCGGCTTCAATGTGACCTTGAAATAGTAATTCCATGTTAAGTAACAGTGCGTATGAAGGCTGGCTGTGTTGAATTGTATCTTTATGACTGAGTTGATATAATGAAGTGAACTGCTGAAAGGTTCGTGAGAGAAATGTTAGTAACTATAGAGTGAGCATATCAAATCAAAGACTTGTCAACATGATGCCAGGTAAGTTGCGATTAGAATGAAAGTTGTGTCCTACCAATGGACCCATTTGTGCCACTCTCGTGCATGCCTAACACTTTTAATTTGGACAAAGTTGTCGTGTCGTTTTCCACTACGTTAATCGTTTAATTTTAGTCGTTCGTTGTCAAAGTCCAATTTCGTTGATTGGGCCGTCGGATAGTTTAATTTGTTAAATCCGGCGTGCACCCACCAGCATTCGCAAAGTGAATCGAGACGCTCACTGCGGCCAAACACTTTAAAACTCCTCCACATCTACTTCAACGTTGGTCTACCTGAATTGGAATTTAGAATACAGTGAGACTATCAGAAAAGCTGGAAGGCTTATTCACATCAACCGTGTTTTGCAGCCAGGGCAAATTAAACCGCCACACAATATCCGTAAGTTTGATTTCAGCGCAAATTCATCCTACTACTACTCAGGATAGAAGTGTTTTGACTAGCTACAAATTCATCTCCGTTGGCCAGAAAGTCACCAATTTGCCAACAGTTGTTTTTTTCTTTTGAACTATTTGTCGGACTTTATAATGAGAAAGAAAATTGAAGGTTTGGTTTTGATAAATTCTGAGACAAAACTATTTCAACGCAGACACTTTGCTTTAACAAATTCATTACTTTTAAGTTTTTCTACAGCAAGCTTATTTTATGTGTATGTTCATGGATTGAGTATGGATGGGCTGGATGAAGACGACTTTCTAATACTCCTTAAGGCAGACTTTTCAGTGTGGACTTGGGGTTAGCAGTCTTGGGGGACAAAAATCTTCTATTTTTGAGAAAAAAATTGTATTGTTAGTAAGACATGTAGGTTATTTTGCTGTTTTCTAGCAGTAAATTCCCAGCCGTGTGACATTACTGGACTCATTAATTTGAGGATATTTCATTTGGGACTGGGTTCAGTAGACTAGAAACTACATGTTGTCGATTTGGTGATGTTCTAAGTATATTGTATTAATCATTGCTGTATTATGCGCGGTATATTATGCATCGTAGTTTTCATACAGTGATATCTGCTAGCGTTCTGTTAGGTCACATAACTAAGTGAGGCTTCTTCATGAGCAGTAAATGATTGGTTTCATTTTGCCCATATGTAGGGAAAAAACAAGCACTATATTCGGAATTAAATCTTGCACTGCTTGTTGTAGTTTACCAGTAACACTCTCTATATCCAAGGATCCTGCATAACCTGAATCCCAGCCTAACGCAGTGTTTTATTTTTACACGGCGATTACACGGAGAATTCTGCTAGTCCATTCTGAGTGTACAAGCGTACACCTGGTATAATACAAAAAGCTTCCTGCATTCGTAAATAGGAATGCTTCAAAAAGAAGTACTTTTAGACCATCTTTTAATGAATAGGTTGCTTTACTACATCCAGTAAGAGATATACATGAGAAGTGTCAGTTACTACCAAAACATAATGAGGTACGCAACATTGTGTGAGAAAATTATGTGCAGTGCCGGTGTAGGCAGCAGGTGGGTACCGTTGTCCCGTTGCATGCTGATAAGTAAAAAGCTTAGTGCAACGCTGGTTTGCGATGATTCCAGATGTGTTGCAACCAATATTGGAGGCGGGCTTACACTAAATTTTTGGATCAGTGTTTAGCCTAGAAGCAGTGGGTTGGTAACAAAGCTAGACATGGTCTGGCTAGATCGTGTGAAACCTTTCGTTTTTATACTCCATAGGCGTAAAGAGTTATGTATAATCGTGAAAGTCATTGTCATCGACTAACCGCCATTTCGCTGAGTGTCTACAGCCAGGAACTGGAAGGGCCATGTAGACTTCACGCTGGAAGGCGAACAGCGACAGCCGAACCCAATCTTTTCGTAATACCCTTCATTAGCTTGTACCATGTCAAATTCTATCTACCTTTAGGATCTTGCCACTGCAAATTCGGCACGAAAAACTACTTTTCTCAGCAGGCGGTAGCGTGCATACGAAATAAATACCCCATCCTGCTTAGCGTGTAGTGCTGCATTCATTCTTTAAATGAATCGGAATCCCGTTTCCTTATCGTCTGACGGCGAATTTGCCGGTTTTAGCCTAACTAGCTATAGCGATGAGTTGTCTGTGGTCAGAGACCTGAAGATACTTCATATCCTCGGCTCTGAGTGGCCAAGTCTCGCAGCCGTGCACCAATGTAGTCTTCAATTTAGTCTGATATGTGCATCCATTAGGGTCCAGCGATAGGCTTTTGAGTTCACGAGGCGAAAATTGGCAAATGACATCCTGTCACTCGAGATTCTTGTGTTGGCTTCGTTTGTTTTGCTACAATCATCTCCAATGCTATCTCCGGGATAGATTTGTCGTCTTAACTTCCAGTGACCCTCCGAATTCTTAGAAGGACTGTCGAATACCGTCCGTATAGCAGCATGTCTTCGTAATCTATGAGCACGAGATACATGTCTAAGAAATGAATAACCTCAGTAATTTTTTTCTAGTATTCCTTGCACTTCGTTCATTTATCGAAAATGAGAACAATGACGTCTGCCCATTCCAGGCTGACAAGATTTTCACTTGGGAGATCTGACCAAAGGGTTTTAAAAAAACGCAATAATGACTCAATTAAACAAAAATATGGAGAGTGGGCATCCTTGTTGGACGCCACTGTTTGTGGTGAGCACCCCATTAACTCTCAGCCGTCCAGAAATATATGAATACAAACCATTGATGATATTCATGAAATTCTGGAGCATGCCTTGTTGCGGGACCCTGTTGAAATGAACTATTTGACGGACAGATTCCAACGCACTCCTAAAGTCATGAAACACCGTGACTTTAGGGTGCCTATACGCATGCATTTAATCAAACACAAGACGTGGCTTACAAACTCCTCTTCCGGCCAGAATTCTGGTTGCTTTTGTCCCATCCATTCAGAATGAACCTTCGTAAGGTGGAGCAGAATAGCTGTTGCGAAGAGCCTGGTTACAAGTGGTTTGAACTAATCGCTTTGCTGTTGCCCTTGAGAGTAGCCTGCAGCTACAAACATTTTTACTCTTTTTGCTAGGCCAGGTATATTAGTTTGCTTGTTATCAACCAGCGGATAATGGGAGACGCTTTTCGCGGTAGTAGCTTATTCTTCTTAGGTTGCATGTTGACGCGGACAGCAATTCAAAGACGAATCATGCCACATTTTGGGGACGAAAACGGTGAAACTGTGGGTTAAGACTGCATGTGCATTCTCTACATATCGCGCTGCGGTATAAGCCAGTACTCACTCGTCTGAAGGTACAATCGACATCACCAAATTGGGATGTGACTCTTTGTTCAACTGCATTTGAATAACCACTGCGGATTAGAAGGAAATTAAAAAAAACTTTGAAAGCGGTGCGACGGAGAACTATGTGAAGAACAACAGAATGGAGAACCCAAGCAGTTTTGAGATGGTACCAAATTCAAACAGACTGGCTACCGGATTCTGAAACCGGAAAATTCATTTCAATAAAACATGTTGAAAGCCTCTCATATTTGCACTCATTTATACGTGGTTATTAGATGACAGCTCTGTCTTCGGACGCCTGAGTTTGATCAAATTACAAACCACAAACACCACAAATAACCCTGTGCCATTCAGCGTCACCACGAAGAAAGGACCGGGCTGCTTACAAATAAGAGCAAACTTTGGATTGAGAGGGCTTTTGGAGACAGTATTTTAACTGAAAATCTTCGAAAATTGCCAGCTGCGTAAACTGTAATATGTCCTCTCAGACCCTAAGTAACGGTATCCCAAATTGGTCAGACACAAACACCACGAAGAACGGGTTAACCAAATCCCAGCCGAATGTGTCGCTGAGATCGATTCCCAAAGGCATAATTCAGTCTATTAGAAATTTCCAGTTGCTAAATGGATATTCTTTGGGCCTACCCAGAAAGTTCAATCCTGCTGTTTTTCGAAAGACTTTTTTGGGCGTTTATGGTCACTAGACAGTAGTTGCAGGTTTCCAGGTGTTTTTTTTCATTGAAGTTAATTTATTTTTCATCAGTTTTCCACCAGCGAAAACGGGTAGTATGTCATTTTGGTTGTACAATAAATTCCTCACTAAATGGTTCGGTTGGTTTTTTTATGGATCTGGCCTTACGAACCTTTTGTTTCAAAAGTGAAACGCTGCCCAGTAATGAATCCACTGACTGTTCACCAAACCTCTCCGAAACGATGACTACCCAGTCGGTCCCAAACATTTTTCAGTTGACTGTTAATGACATACTTTTCATTAGATTCCAGACGATGTTAATTATATTTTAGTTCTGTTATATTGATTCTGTTAAGTCAACTCACAAGTGTAATAAGCTACCAAACATTTGAATATTCTTTTCAGTAGGTATAACAGAATAATGCATTCACAGCATGTTTTATCATATCGTCATATTCAGTCGAAACTGGCAGCTGTTACCTTAGCATACCGGTGATTTTACTTGCACTCCACACACTCTAGCATGTATTTTCAATCAAATACACTTCTACTTTGACAGGAACACAAATGTATCAATTTGGAGTGCGTTACTTACGAACGACCTCTATCAACCACGAGCGTGAGTACGTAATATCTGTCTCCGTCTTGGTTCAAAAGAACTGATGCACCGTCAAAACAACCAGTTCTCCTCGCAGCAATTTTTCTACCAAAACCGAGGATACGCCTGAATAACTCCTGGCGGTTTAGCATTGTTCTTCTCAAACCATTACTGTTGTCTGTCCACTGGCCACCAGTCCACTCTACCTGTTTATCTTTATCGCTGTATTCCAATTCAACTAACTCAAGAACACCAGCATAATGCTATTGATGTTGTTACCTATTCTGTTACTCGTGAAGCATCTATCCGTCAATTAGTTTCGTTAAATTTACTATCAACTGGTGGTCGTATTTTTACACCTGAAAAGACTATCCGGTTGAGCATCTATGTTTCTAATTTGCGTGAGTGCTATGTGGATAACATCGCAATAACAGCATGAGCCAGAGCACAGACAACGTTTACCACAAATTTTCAGCCTCTAGTTTTCGTGCACATGTGACTGCGACACTACCTAGTAAATCAAATTCACCTGCTTATCTTCAGCAACCTTGGTGTTTACCAGAAGGTTTATGGAATTGTAAAGACAACTGCTTCAGAACCCCTAAGTAGGGTGCAAATGCTAGTGGGGTGCCACAAAGTTTCCGCAACCAAAAAGTAATGGGTTACTTCAATAGAATATACACTGCTATCTCAAACGTCATACCAATAAAAATATCGGGCGGCGTTTGTGCAGTACATCCACTTAGAGGAGAGATCCAATTCGGTTTTGAGTTAACATCAAAGGCTTCGCAAATGATTCTATTCCGTTACCGCCTCGGTCTATCCACATGTTACAGATCGTTTCAAGCAATCAGTTGGACCACGTTGAGTTGTGCGCAAAACCACAAAAGTCAAATAGTTCAAATGGAGGTTTATCAAACAATGCAACACCATGAATCCAATAATAAAATAATAAAACTGTACAAACCTCAAATTGCTGGACTAAGCTGGCTTATATACACTTGTTTAGGAAGTGCTAATTCCAAGCGGGATCAAAATGTTAACATCCATTCAAGGTAAGCTGGCCACAAGATAGCAATACCCACGTGTTGGTTTGAAGAAGACATACAAGGAAAATGTCGGAGAGCGGTTTACTTTCACGTCAGAAGAAGAAAGACGGTGTAGGCACAAAAACTGGAACAACTTAATGGGAATAACGTTGTATACAAAAAGAATGAAAGAAAAGTATCAACACCGCCCCGCAAAGCTGGCACGGTTTCCTCAACTCAATCCATCGCAGGCTAGAATGAGATCAACGCGAATGGTTAAGTTGCTCTACCCGCAAAAGTCCCTCTCAGTCCCGAGCACACGCCTAAGTGCGTGAGCAGCTAGTTGTCTTCCAGTCATTCCAGCAGGCAGATGTGTCGTATATCGCGCCTAACCTTACCCGAGACAGCCTTTAATAGCACTTCCCGAATACGATCATCACTTCCGGGCCTGGCATCCAGTATGATGCCTTTTTGCCGCTGAACAATATCAAGTCTCTGACTCAGAAATACTGGTGGGTTCACATCCACTTGCTTCGTAACTGTAACATCGGAATCTAACCCTTCAACCATCAAGACAAAAAGCATCAGCCAACAATTTTCCTGGTCTCCAACATCACGTTATCGGTGGAGTATATTAGTCTCATCACCTGACAAATCAAGCTGTCGCCACAATAATAACAATTTATTTGAATTGAGTACGTCTAATGAGTCTGGATCATTGTAGACAAGTAACAGTGGAGGGTTATTCAAAATACGCTCCACGTCAGTGAGGAAGTTGGATGAAGATTCGTCAGTCAACACTTGCTCGCGAGGGACCACACTCCGCGCTCGACTGATAGATCGTATCTGACGCTCCCTTACTCCTCTACCGCGACTTATATAACATGAATTAAAGTGCCACTTGATTAGTTGGACTAGAATGCTCATGTTGACGTGATTGCAATTTTGGAATTTCAAAAGTTTACGATATTCTTGTTCGGCGCCAATGAAGTTACTTCCTTGATAACTCTACATCTCTTTTGATGAACCGCCGCGGCTAACAAACGGAAAAAAACGGAATGAGCTACCTCGATCTCAAGTGCACGTAACTTCAAACAGGAGAAGAGAAATCCGTATTGATTCCCCGACTGTCGCCCGTCGCGCACAAACAGCGACCAAAATAATTCACTCCAGTGGCCGCGAAAGCGTAACCAGCTTTAACTCTGTAGGTTGGTAAGGATGCTATCAACTGTTCCGCTAAATTCGCCGACCTTGCCTAACATGATAAACATCTACCCACAAGTCCATTAAATGTGGCTGCCCGTTTGACAGCCCAAGCTTTCTGACGCATAACAGCTGGCTTCCCGTCCAGGAATCGGACCAAGGCCCTCCACTTGACAGGTGGACATACTCACGACCCTACCTGCCCGTGAAGCCAAGGGGCACAAGAAGGTGTCGACGACGAGTCAGATGATGACGTCCAAGTACCATAGAAATCCGGAAGAGATAAGACCGATTGCTAAAACCAAATTAAATAGACCTCCAAACTAATGGCATCATAACTAATAGCATACTACCGACGTCTAACAAAGGTTATAATTACTTTCATGCACACTGGCAGACTAAACAAAGCTCAATTTGTTTAATTTTCCAAAAGCTCGTCGTCCTAAACAAACTGGCTAACAACCTAGCGAATTTAGTTGCCTCAAATAGATAAGTTTGGTTTGCGATCGTCAGAAATGTTCTCATTTTCCCATGGTATTCTGGCCAAATCGCTATTCGGATAAATTAGGTACACTGTTGAATGGATGTGAATACTCAGTGATAACAAAACAAAAGTTTTATGGTCGGACGGAGAACCCAGAATAGTTCCGCCGATTTTAGTTAGGATATTGATCAACCGGAATTACGACGTGCTTTTCTGGGTACCCCCTTTGCTTTCCCTTCCAATTCACGTTCCTCCGAAAAAAATTCCAAGAACTTGTATCAGTACCGTTACCTTGTCCTACTGCAGACCGTTACAATTCAGCTTAGACTGCATTATATCAAAGTAAACGCAAAGGTATGCCAAAGAACGAAGCAAGCTGTGTGACCCTGAAACAGTCCCTAGAGTTGGCCGCCAAATCCGATCATCATGTGCCGTTTTCAAGCACTCAAAATATAGATTGAAGTAGAATATTCTCGGTGTATGCGGCAAAAAACGTAACTTCCAGTGCATAGTTTAACGGTTGTTTTTTTTAATCTGCAGTACTTGATTCTCATCAAATTACCCAGGAATTAAGAATTCAGAACAATCGATGGAACGCCCACAACTTAACATTTGAGTGGCTTAAATAAGTGATAAATCTAAATTGTTGGTTTGGCTACAACACAAACATGCTTCGAGACAAAATGATTAGCGAAACTAGTGAGCTGTTTTCCGAGAAGCAATTTGTTTACTGTGATTGCATTTCTGAATTTTATACCGCTATAAGCTGCAAGGCCTATTCATAAAATTTGTCGGTCATTATTATAACAATGGGTGTAAATTTCAAAAGGCGCATGATGACACAAAGTTGGGTAACCTGCCATCTACCTTCAAACTGGGTAACTTTCGTGGCGAGCAAAATCAGCGACCGGAAGCTAATAATTATTTTAATCAGCGCAGCATCTTGCGCGCAACTACTGACAGCAGCTGTCCCACAATTTACTATGAGGTATCAGCTGCTAACAGGACAAAACCATTTTCCGTATAAACCATCGATTGCACACTTTCGTGTTGCAATGCACGTTGATCACCCTTTGACCATGAGTAAAAGCCGCATGAGAACAATGAGTATCGAGAGACGGACAGTATAGCTAACTCTATCGTTGGTCACCGGAAGTAGACGACTTGCTTTAAAAAGTTCTCTTCACAGTTTCTACGGCAAATTTCCACCATACAAATCAAGAAAACAAATTCCATTGTTCCTTATCGCGTCTATTCTGTTAAATTATTAGGCGTTAGCTGGGAACAACTGCCAGGAACACTGCAAACATAAATCTGAAAAAACTCTAAGGCCTATCTAATATTCACAGACACACTGCCACCGGTTTAATCGTGTTTTTGGTTGGACGTAACCTCCAGAATTTGTGGCAACCTGTTTTCAGAATTAACGGTAGTTCACTCGTTATACATATTTCGGCCAAAGCTAAGTTTAGTGCTGTAACCGACACCTCAATAGAGTTCAGTTTCCGGTTGAATATCGGCAAACTTCAGCATTTTATACAGCTATTCAGTTTTCGGTGCAAGGTTATCCAACAGTCGTACATTTTACGTATAAATTAACCGGTAATAGTTGCAGGTGTTTGCAAAATCTATAGAATTCACCTTCATGTCATTTTACTTTATATGGACGTCCTGTGTCCCAGCATTGTTATTTTGGTGAGTCCACCCCAAAGTGGAAGAGCACTGAACACGAGTTTCAGTCTTATTAGAGCTCATCAGTAGTGCATATCCTTGGCCGTACCGGAGTTTGAACTCCTCACATCTGACAGTTGGGCCAAGCGTGTTACAACTTATCCACAATTACATGCTGGATGTGTTTGAATTTGCATATCTGAACTAGCGAACTAGTTTATGTGGACTTGCTCATCCATAGCACTTATTTGTTTTCTTTCTGTCACACTACCCGGATCAAAAAGGATAGCTGAGATACTGTTACGGTACTCAAGCCTAGATAGAAGCAGTCCAGATGCCGGGGCTTTATTCGAGCTATAAGCCTTCCGACCAATACTTCTGCGCATTGAGAACTGAGCTATCTCGTGCTCTGCTCTTGCGTAATATATAATATTTTCACGAAACACGCGGACATAAAAGTTAATTTGCCCGATAGAATTCATCAGCTAGGTAGAGACCTGGCAACTCGTGGTTCCAACTAATCAAACTGAACATTTTTGTTCCCCTCACTATATTCACAATGCGCCATGCCTGGGAAAGACAATATCTTAACAATGGTTTCCGAGGATGTCTGTGCGCAAACGTCTGTCGAAACTTCACATAAAGCAATCGTGCATCCAAATGACGAAACTGCGGTTTACGTTCGGTACCAACCAATAATTATCGGTGAGCTCGGAACAAGGCGAAAGTGGTAGTAGAATATCTACGACTTTTGTGCAAGCTCTCTGACCTACTTTATTTAGAAGACCAAACTTTAGCGGACGTTGAGCCTGTGAGCAGACTGTTTTCTGCCTATCATCTTGATACATGTTTGTATTGCCTTGAATATAAGGAAACTCACTGGCCGTCTAAGGTAAGTCTATGCGCACATTAGACGTCACATCTGCTCACATCAATGTTGATGGTTGGAGGTAATTTTCACACCACGCGAGGTGCCTCAAATGAAACTATATTGATGGTTGACTATTCTTGGGCTGCAAACATCTCTTTCATACTAGCCGAATGAAGAAATCAGGAATTACTTCGCACATACCCATTAAGGGGAGCTGTTCTGTCAATAAACATTTTATTCCTGCAAACGGCATAAATTAATAATAGCCTTAATCATCATTAGTATTGCCTGAATTATCAGCTGCCTCAAATTAGTAACACCTTGAAACGGCACGCTTTCTTTGAATTTGTCCGGAGTAGCAACCCACATGGGCTGGTACTCTGGTGAAGCATATTAAGACTTTGCCGCAAGCGTGTGCTGGAGGCACCTGCGTTCTCGCATCTAAAAAGGTAAACGGATTTGCACTTGATAAATGTGAATAATTTATCCACCTGCCACAATTTTCCCCAAACACCGCTGACTTATCATCATAAAGAGTGCACACTGGTTTGGTGATCCCTTTTTTTGAATCACCATTGCTTGAACGGTCCTTATCCAGTGCTTGTACGATGATTTTCATTAAACGCCAATTGACCTGATGAGTTCCACTGAAAATTAGACAAGAAGCACTAAGCTCCTATTGGACCTCACCAACACTGGATAACTTTGATGGTGTCGGGATTCAACAATCTTCACTAGTTAATTTTCGACACACCTGAATTGTTTGTTGTGGACACTGAGCATTCGGCTGGATGACAGTGAACTGCGCAATCCCTCAAAAGACTGCACGGTGTCTGCTAAAGACTAACCAAAAATTCAAAGTCGTTAATCTAGTAGAGTTAAAAGAGGATTAATCCAGAACTAACTATTCAGCCAGAATATAAATAGTTATTATTTATTTAAGTACATTTTTATATATCACCCTCAATAAGCCTTCATCTCCATTTTTTAGGATATGCGGCCACCTTTATAGAATTTAATTCCAGTCTTTCCCCAGATTCTCTGATGAGAACATGAGCTAGCCTGTGAGGCGTGGAGCATGCAAGGGCGAGTTTTGGTAATTTAAGCACAAATCGTCCTTGAAACTATCTAAGGAAACTGGCGCAGGATGGTTGTTCATCGTTTTAACACGTGATTCGGCCGTCCAGCTAGTTTTCGGGATTCATAACTGGCTTTGATTCAGTCGAAGCTGCTACCAGAACAATAACAGAGGCCCACTGGAAATGTCAGCTATCAAAAACTAATTTTCTGACTGTGTGACTTCCCTAGTTACACGTCAGCTTGTCTGGAGGATATAAGTCAGACTCTGCATTACTTTTGTGTCTGGAGGATATAAGTCAGACTCTGCATCATTTTTCAACTATTCTCCCTCTCACTTAGAGTAACCAAACAGCCCAATTAGTCTTTTCGGTAGACAGAGTGCTATCAATAACAGTCTTCGCCGTTTGTTTATCTATTATGAATGAGAAACAGATCTGTAGACAGAGTGCTATCAATAACAGTCTTCACCGCTTGTTTATCTATTATGAATGAGAAACAGACCCTACACTTTCTCATGACACCGTCCATTGGGTTGATATATAGAGTACTTTTAACTTAGGCGTACCTATTACGTATGTGTTGCTTATTATTTGTCTGCATTTGTCAAACTCCGAAAGTGATACAGGTCATGTTATCATATAGCTGATCTAAGTAAAGTACACAATTCCACCTCCAGAAGTGGACATCAAACGCGATCAACAGGTTGACATTCGTGAACCTAAAACAGATTGTCTAAAATAAATCCGCTCTTGTGCTTCCATCCAAAAATTGCTTCAAGTTGTTTAAGCCACAGCTTACCCCAAAATATGTTTGCAAGTCAAAAATGTGGTGGGCAACTTCCGATTAAATTATTTTTGAGTAATCCCTCAAACCGTGTGAAAAAAGCTGCATCGCTTAGTTTTAGTAGTCATCGGGCAGATAGCTGGGCTGCTATTCGCTCTGCTGGGCGTCGGGAAGTTGCAAAATTAATGGGTGATCAAGGCAAGATTTTGCGCTGCACATACACTTTTTTCAAGCTAGGTTGACATGCATTTCTGACTAATGTGACTTTTGACAGCGTGGTTAGTTCGGCAAGCTGAGCTTTTTGCATTCTGCATTTTCGACCCAATCTGTTAACCTCGGGCTTCTTCTTAAAACGCCGGTCGACAAGACGATTAGTCCACTGGCTCATCCTGGCCCAAAAGATACTACTTATCCATAGGTTCAAAGTTTTAAACATCGTTTAACCCAGCTGTTTTTTAACCCGTACTTTGGTTGGATACTTCAGATGTTTGGTGAACATTGCGTTTTTCCCACCACCAAGAGATATATGCACGTGGAGATTTCACACAGCGAGACTCCTTCTTCAGTCAATTGACTTCAGTCGTTTTGACATTTATCTCCATCCTATTCCATTGTTATTCTGGTGTTCGTTGTATCATTCCATAGTAAAACTCTTGGGCGAAAACTTACCAAAACCCTCCTAACGCTTAGTTGCATAATATCTGTTTGATTGGTTGTTTGGTTGGTTGACGAGAAATTCCTCCAAAGAAAAAAGAGCTTCCTCTGCACCACCTGCGTTCCCTATCGTTGCAGTTTGCATTATTTGTCGCCTCTGTTGTAAAGCTGCACTGGAGTTCATTTTAGACAATCGTTTGGTAAAGTAAGTGTCCATGTCCACTTCTTGTATAGGTCCATGAAGCACACTGGCCGCCTCGATTCTTTTGACCTGGTAGCTTAATTAGTAATCTGATAGCAAACTACGTTTTATTGAGCAACATCTGGAGGTGACGAATCACCTGAATGGGACCTTGAAACAGTGCTGCATGGGATAAGAAGCAAGTCACAAGGTAGCTGCATATAGCAAGTAGTTTCTGGACAGCCTGGAACTCTGTTTCTTTGTGTATTTCATCCGTGATAGAGTTAATGGCCTGACAATCACGAACAGCGGCTAGATAATTGGAGTTTGCAGCTTCCTTCTCCATCTCTTCACCACCCATCTTTATTTCGAGACGTGAAGGATGGATAACAACCCTGCTCCTGTAAACACCGCGATACTGATCAAAGCAAATCAT
This sequence comes from Clonorchis sinensis, assembly GCA_003604175.2. Taxonomy (NCBI): domain Eukaryota; kingdom Metazoa; phylum Platyhelminthes; class Trematoda; order Opisthorchiida; family Opisthorchiidae; genus Clonorchis; species Clonorchis sinensis. Next base: position 78,508,510 of record CM030369.1, read on the forward strand.
TTTCCTCAATGCGGCTAACCGTTCGACGTGATCCGAAGCCACCCCTTGCTCCAGTGGCTCGTACGTCGAGTAGTTGCTTCTGTCTGGCCGTGCCTCGTTAGCCATATTGATATGGTTAATTCTTTCAGAAATAAATGCTCCCATCACTGCATTCCATTGTCACAAACCCCGAGAACAAGACAGGTACGCGGTTGCCTGATTGATGGCTAAATTCCGAGGCATCCCTGCAAAAATGATGGCAGTGTAGTTCATGTGCAGGAACCAAATGTTTATTACATATATTCACACAAAACACCATGTATCTTCAGAGTTGAGGTACATGCGCCTAGTGCCGGCTTATTAAAATGGGACTGCTATACTTGCAGCTAAGCACCAGTGAGTGTTACAGCTTCATTGCTGTCACTAATGACGGCGATGGTAACTGTAACTCGATTTTTATAGATGCGGTTGTTATAGGCTTGCCGCTTTGTCCACTTTTGGGCGCTGATTTTATGGGCAAGCTTGAATGTGGACATCGCAATTACGAGAACAGGAACAAGCATTTTTGCTGACAGTATGCAGATGGTATCTTTTATTCTCTTAACAAATCCTTCAGAATTTGCTTGCCTCTTGAAAACTTTCGACCTATCCCACCGTACAATTAGGTTTAGCTAACAGTTCATTCTATCTTATAGATTTACGTCTTATCCAGCGATCTTCAGGTGCGTTTACGTAACAAAAAGCCCACACGATGGCGCATAACATAGATTTGGTTGTGTTGTGCTACTGAGTAAGTGGAGGGCTGTGGTACACACCACAAGAGGGTCAGAGGACTATACTCTAACGACACGTTGAAAACTGACCTAAAGATATTCCCCACGTACAAAGAGCTGATGGCTACCAGAACAAATTCCCAATCAAGAACGTGGATCCAGGACCTGCTAAACCAATAGGAAAAACCGTCGTGAACAGGCTAATTCATTTGGGTCTACCATGCAAAGGCTGCCGATTGGCGTACATATTCCATCGCCGTAGCTTCCAGGGTTTAAAAAGAAGCTGTCGGCAGCAATGCTTTGCAACAAATATTCAATCAAAAAACACAAGGAAAACGTGCCAGCGCACACCAAATATATAATTTTATATGCCTCTTCGAGCTCCCCAAAATGGAAGCATGATGAATACGCGACAAGACGACCTTAGTACATAAACACACCTCTTATACCGGATCAGTAACAGACCCAATAACGCGGTCCCCGTTCCGATACTTTAACTACTCGATAAGCTTAAAGGGATCTCGGTGGGCACTCATCTTTTGGTCAAACAGTAATCTCCCTCTGGTCACCACAAAAAGGAAGTTTGCACTCAGAACTGTCTAGTTACTCTGACTTCGGGCGACACTAAGCAGCTGCAAAATAATGAATGAGACGAGAAAATTTTCACGCTATGCTCTGCAATTTTATGCATTCTGTCACTGTGTGTAGCGAAGGTAATATTTCAATGTAATATTTCAATGATGCTCCAGTCAACAAGATTTCCCACAGGTGCCTAAAATGGCAGATGTTACCTTGAAAATGACATTGCACTTAATGAGGACTATTGAGCATCAAACAAGCAAAGTGAAAAATCGCATGGATATCCCCGGTTGTTTTGGAACTGAGAAGAAAATTTAGATTGAACTGTTGTGAAAACCAGTCAAATGGCATGGAATGTATTTAGCTGACAGGGCATCTAGGTAATCCCCGTAACCGAAAGGAAGACATAAAAATCTTTATCCTCCATTCAGTAATTTGAAGTTAAATTAAGGAGGAGAACAAAAGAAGATGGAATTGAAAAAACGTCAATCTTCCCAGGACGAAACTAAACAGGTCAGTACGGCGATAAGCAGGCGTGTAGTTGCACACTGTGCCCTATAATTCACTTATCTTAGGACTAATTGATGATGAATTGAACTGAACCAAATTTGCCGAAAGTAAGCACTAGATTGCACTTCAAACTCCATAAAATAACCTCAAAGTTTACTACTTGGAGGCCAGCTGCACCTTTGAGGCAACCCTACCTGTCATTTAGGCTATCATTATGGATCCCTTCAGGTGTATTCTGGGGCTTAGCACTGCTAGTGTTAGGTTAGTTTTTCCCGTCCATTTTAACCTGGCTTGGCTTTTAAAATGATGTTTAAGAGTGAAGAACCGTAATCTCACTGAAAACAAAATATGTACGCCACGCTAAACAGGGTGTCAAACAGGTTAGGTATCACGGGGTTTGTATATGTTATTATTCTAATCAGAATTATATTCAAGTAACGGATATTCATAACGGCAAATGCACTATTTTTTCAATCAAGTAAGATCTCCTGTCTTGTTTTCATCACATCTTTTTGGTAGATGAAATCCGGAGTTCTGCAATGTTAAGCTTGGTGCGCACAGAATACAGGAAAATAATTCAGATATGCATCCGGTGCCGCTGAGGCGCCCTGTAATTAGGTACCTGAGTGTGATGAACTCTTTGCTGAGCTTAGAACGACTACTTAAACCTATTGAGTTAATCTCCTAGTAAAGTGCTCTTATTTTTGTGCTTGGTTGCTACCCCCTTATATGAGGCAGCCCAGATGCCGAACAGCCAACTATGGCATAACTTTGCCCATAACTGTTTCTGATATTTTGAAACTCCCCTGCTCTTTTCACCACTATTAAAAAAAGCGGGATAGCACAAGTCGTGTTCATCTGAAATGTATATCCTAGTAAGCGCACAGAAAAGGTGGTGGTATCTTAATTCTCGGAAAAACAGCCCAAAATTGTACACGTTTATGGTTCTTGTTAATTATATTCTCCGCCATGCCGCGCGTAATTACTGTATCTGTTTGCAGACGAATGCTGTGGTTAACTAATCAAATGTAACGTACAGAAATAACAGCCGGATAATAGAAACCAACGTGAGATTGATATATTGTAGATACTGTAGAATCTGAACATCATAGTCAGATATACTTGTTCAAACATGTTGGGCTGACCATAATCTAGTTTGTGTCCCAAGTAAACAAACCGTGATAAGGATCTCAAAAACTTTTTTCCGCTGGTTTCGGAAAACTGATCGTAAGCCGATAACGCAAACACATTTTGTTGGCAGATTTATGAGATAATGTTCACTCTGTCGCGAATTGCCTTAGAATTAGGGATTGGTAAACTCTACTCGAGTGAATACTGCTCACAGTTGTAACGGCGTTTATTCATGAGCATCCCCCTGGTCTGTATTTTACTGTGCTTGTTTCGGACACCCGAGGATGATGACTGTTCGAAACCGCACTATAATTTTCATAGCCCTAAACCTAATATTGTTCCAATGTTTTGTGGTAACCAATATGAAAACTATATTTATAACAATAATTATATAAATTACTGTTCTGTTAATTGAAGTTGTTCCAAAGTCGGAGTGGCGAGTTGCTTCAAGACTCTATTCGGGCGATGCTGTTTTGACAACTTTTTCTGGCGGCCTTTCGAGGAGGCTTTTTAATATTCAATGGTACACAGGAGAACAGAATTAATAAATCATGACTGGGAAAAAGCAAATATAGTCTTCCCAGAGTTACTTCAGTAAACAGCCAACAGCTATGAAGTTGATATGTGGCTACAGGAGGTTTTCCCAAAAAGCCAAAGCGCTAATGCATATTCAAATCACGTGGTAGTGCATTAAGCTCGCACTTTCCATTGGATGATTGACTTTAGCCCAACTGCTGGTAGGCATTTTGTGGCATATTCCCAAAGGGTTTGGTGAAAAATGGTGCAGGAACAATTAGCCTAAACCTCGACCCCGTTGTGTGCATTTTTTTCAAAATTCCAGTAAATATACCTCCTCCAGCCAATAGGAAATGAAGGGTCCGTTGATAAATCATGTATACTTCCTGTGCAACTGGGGCGAAAAATAATTTAATGCTTCATCTAAGGAAGAAACTATCTTGCCAAATTCTGGAATATCACTATGCAGGGAAGCCAGCAATGGGTTCAAAATAAATCGAATGGGCAAAAGTCGAAACTGGAGAACCGAAAAGCATGACGCTAACCGAGTCGACGTGAAAAATCCCCTTTTTGGGGACTTCATGTACCATGTAAACCACGTAAACAACCTTTGTTTTTTGTAATAACCTTGGGAACCAGGGCTTAATTGCAACGATAAGAACAGTCAATTGTAACGGATCTGCTTGGAATAGGCATTTACGTTGTTTAATTCACTTGGTCCTCGGGTTGTATTGGAAAGTTCTCAGTATATAATGGAACCGGTCAAGGTGAGGACGGTTGTGGCAAATCAAATGTCATCAAAAATTAAAGAAAAACTAAGAGCGTAAAACCGCATCTAAAAGAAAGCCTAAAAACCGTGACACGCCTGCTACCACCCTATTGGTTGTTGATTCATCAACTTAGGTCATCCATAGTCTGAATAATGTGGATTGTCATTGGAAAACCTAGTGAGAATAGTTGGTACAAAATATGTTCCGGAAAGCATCCTCATCTCTTCATGTATGTGGTTGATTCAACTTCACGTTTTTGAACTTGGCATGACGATGTGAACCAAACCTGCAATATTGCAAAACCCACTTCACGAAACAGCACGCAACTAGCTGTCAAGTGATAATGCGCAGCCAGCCTTCCACTTATGTTTGTGTTCAGAAAATCTAACATCTCTTCTTGCATCAGACGGATACTGACAGCCACACAAGACTTCATTTTCACTTTCCTGCACCCCTTTGGACTAAACAATGCTGCCCAATTGACGGTAACCTTTTTCCTTCCAAAATGACCTGGGAACATTCCTCGGGCGTCTGTTAACAGTTTTTCCGAAATAAGCTACAGAGGAAGCAGTAAAACCAGGACGTGCTGCGATAGGCAAAAATCAATAATCCGTCATCAAAATGGTGACAGCAAGACCGATTTTGAAGGTACCACCGAAGTTAAGGGTAAGACTAGCAAAGAACATTCGGCTACTGTTGACACATTCCAATGATTTCCAAATTATCATCTGATTCCTCTGACATCCTATTTACGGTTTTCCAAAGGTGTATCAGACATGAGCACAAACGAAAAAACAGCGGGAATGTACCGATCCTTGTGAACTTCTGTGACACCACTGTTATCGAAACGCTAACCAAATTCATGTACAAATTTTGGAAATTACTCTTTTGTATGCCATTGTGTTTCAAATTTCAAGTTTCATACCTATAACACAGCATGCACCTATAATGCGCATTATTCTTCTACAACCATGTATTGGAGGCGATGGCATGTTTGATTAGTTCATGATGTGTTTAGCCATGCATGAAAGTAATAGCTTTGATGACCGAGTGCCACTCACTGCGTCATCCGGCTATTTCTGCCAGTATCGTTAAACAATACTGAGTTGAGTCCCACAGTCCGCATCCGGGGAGGTGGCAGTTGTCAACTCGACTAAGTTTACTGGTTAGTGTTTTCATACTTTGTTTACAGGTCATACACAGTCTGTCTCTCTCGCTGCGACACAGAACAGGGCTGGTCACGCAGAGCTATGCGAGACAGACGGACTTCTGGCTTCCGGACTTATTATCCTGACCAGTGTAACCCATAAAGCCAGTGTAATTTGCCTAATGCAGGAGACTTCTTCTCTCTAGGATATCTGGATTACCTCAACATTAATAATCCGATGTTCTCGACAGACCCGAACAATGCTTCGGAGACCGATAGTCAAACACTGACATCTTCCGTATGTCCTCTGCGCTTAGGGGCCACGCTTCTGATCCATAAAGTAGTATGGATAGCAATGCCGCAGTGGAAACTCTGCCGCTGACAGAGAAGGTGGCGTCATCTCGGCGACATAGGTGTCTGAGGTTGGCAAAAGCTACACTGGCTTTCCCGATCCGAGAAGTAATCTCAAAAATTTCAGTCCACCGAAGCTTATAAAACTGCCCAGGTAGACAAATTTAGCTACAACGTCGATTGGCTTGTCTGCAAGTATGAGATTTGGGTTTGGTCCCACTCAGTCCGATGACGGCATTTTACACTTTGCAGGTGTGAAGCGAAGTCGAACCGTGCAGTAAATTTATTAAGTTATTTAAAATGACTTGCATTTCTGAAGAATCTGAATCAAGGAGAGAAATATGGCTTACATACTCAATGTCTGTGAGGGAAAGTCCCGTGAACATTTCTAACCCTCCGGTTTCTGAGACAAACAGAGCAATTTCAAGCAGCATATCAGTAACAAATTTGAAGAGCAAACGTGCAGTCTTGCCATTCAACAGTGGACGTGGTGAACTCAGTCACAAGCTTGCCGTATACTTGTACGCACCCACAGGAGTTCGTATACAGTACCATCATAAAGGAGATAAATTTGGGTTGTGTTCACTCTACTGGGTGCAGTAAGAAACACTGACCCCCTTGAAGGTCCTCCGTACATATGGCGTTGTTCCAACACTTGAGGGAGTGTGAAGCGATGGTCGACACACCCTAGACCCAGTGGAAATGTCACTTGATGCTCACGGGTAAAGGGGAGGCGTACTGCTGTAATACGATGAAGAGTCAGTAATGCCAGAAGCTTTGTCACAACAAGAGTCAAACTGAAATCCCTGTGTCCCGTACACTCAATTTGAGTACTTTTTTGAAGACGGGCACTACTGTCAACTCTCATCAGTTGTCCGGAATGGTTCCATTGAGTAACCAATCAGCTGGAGACGCATCTGCTCGATCGCTAGACAAAACACGCACCCCTGCATATCCAGCTGCACACAGCCCTGATGATTCAGCTGGAAACTAGTAGAGAGTGAGGGACAATTATATCAATTACAGTCCTAGCACCTGAATCATTGTTTTGAAAGAGGGAATCCTAATAACCATCAAGAGCTGCTTGTTTTTTCCTGTGCTTCAGTTTAGCAAAATTAAGGGTTTAAGGTGTAAGTTGTTTCTGATTTCGAACGTACATAGGCTGCACGTGAGTTCGATGCATGGCGAATATAGCGGTCAGTCCTTGTGCTGGGAATTGAGGAGAGAGTATTCAAGCTGGGGTGAAATGGGGATGAATATGGAGTATGTGAAAGTGTAAAAGAGAGACATCAGCATTATCAAGCCTTCTTTCACCCGCCCTCTTGGCGGCATGTCTGGTGACATTACTTGACGGCCAATATAGCGTGAGATTATTGTTGACTGTAAGTGCCGTGTTTGTATGTGTGGGGGGGGGGTACTGTCAATAAATCAAGACCTAGACAAAAAGATACTTACCGTCCTCGACCAAAGCCTTTGGCACAAGGCTTCACTGGTCATTCTGGTGGTAAACATTGGTTAAACGGTGGTAAGGTCTTTTGACACTGCTATTGTTTAGATTGTGAGCACGATACAGGCGTAGCGCCATTGTTTATATCATCTTACTTTGCACAGGATCTGAATAGCTGCTACTCGTTTTCTATGCTGTTTGTCTCTTGATTCATATAACCAACCAGGCTCGCTTCATCTGCCGAAGTGTCCACTGTTACAAATGATATTCGGTACTTTAACCCTCCTAAAATATTTAAGTTTAATCTGGGGTTAACTAAGATATATTTCTCTATTTTCGTTTTATTTCGAATCGAACTGGTCCCGTTTGGGCTGTTCACAAGTGATCCATAGGAGAGAGGACAACCTCCACAAGAAACCCACGATCTTTAAGCTACTTGTTCACTCACGATAAAAGCGAGATTGGACCTACCCTTTTCCTCCCGGAATATTTGCTTGTAATCTATTATTTGAAAACGCTGACATCTTGGGACATTTAGATATACAACCTATGATATAAAACTTTCGGCTGATCGCCAACAACAACTTATGAGCTACGTCACACTTTGGGAGGCTCACTCGGGCCGTCGTTCAGTGATCATTTGTCCCCGGACGGTTGGGAGAACCAGCTTAGTCGGAGTGCACACCTCCGAAATTGTCGAAATTCTCAAGGTGACTCCTCATCATTTACACATTCCGAATTGGTCGTTAAGCACTGCCCAACTGGCGCACTGTTTGTTGTACTAATTCATTTGAAATCACCCAAAGACATTTGATCCGCTACTTCAGAAGGAAGCCAAAGAAGCTTGACAACATTTGGAAATTTCTGTGATAAGTAACTTCATTAGAAAAAGAAAGTTAGCAAAGGCCGACCAGATTTTGTCGTATAAAAGGCTTATTGGGGAAACATTAAAAAAATCCCAATATCATGGAGCCGCCAAGGACAATCTACCTCCTAACGAAGATCGATTCAACCTGATCAGGCAACCGGGTTTGACACAGCAGAGAGAAAACTAAACTTCCAGAAGTTATTGCTGTTTCAATGTTTTGGACTGCTTTTTATCATGAGCACCAGCCGTTCTGCGGAACCTTTGCCGTGGACGAGAAAACTGTTTTTGTCGGTCTTTTGTTCGTCCACCCTAGCTATCATTCCGCAGGACCAAGTCGTTTGTGTCCACACGCGAATTCACACGGGTTCTTGGAACTAAAGTATACATTCGATCATCAATATACCAGTACTTTGAATTGTTGAATCAAATACAAATGTGCAGCTAGTACACTAGGGACAACGTAACATTTCCAGATTGTTTTCTACTATGCACGTATTGTTCTACATATATCCCAGTGAATGGGTATTTGGAAAATCTGCAAAACAGTATGACACCCAGTTGTCTTCGTACTTTCAGTTATGTTACATTATTCGTTAAAGGCAACTACTACCAGTCTCGGGATCTTAAATGTCGGACAGCTGCTGTTAAGTGGTCGATATTTAGATCCCGGGACTGATTGCTACATGTGCATCAGATGACATTTATCATGCCTGTTTGTCTTGGCTGGATCAGCCTACCGACCATTTTGATTGTAATGCAGCCAGCCTGGATGGGAAAATGTCAGAACAAAAAGACTCATTGCTGACTCCGTATTGCAAAAGTAATTTTCACCTTGGCACACATGGAAACGCAATCATTAGGTCACTAACTAGAGCAGCGTGTCTCCTGTTCCAACAAATACCCGCAAAAAGTACACAGACTACTGGTTTCAGGAAGCTGTGCAGCTATCTTAGATACTGCTGCGGTATCCGAGACACAAGTATTTTGACGGGAATTGTCCGGTAACTCAGCTGAATAAAAAAATACTTACCTGTGGTAGAATAACTAAAAGGATTTGGATGGCTTTGTTTCGAATCAAAGAAAAGAAATGCCACCAAGAACTAAGTGTAGACGGGTAGTATTTGGTGTGAGTATAATAGTTCTCTCTTGCGTACGTTTGACTAAGTTCTGTATCGTCGTCTGATGTATTACCTGAAGTCAAAAAGGGCTTTATGCAAATTTCAACTCCACTCAACTCCATCAAATTGTCCCAATAAAAACCTCAAATGAAAGGAAACATAAAACAGAAATGTAGGTAGAGAATGAATTGGGCGAGTAAAAAGCCTTAGTTTATCAGTCCTTTACGTGGGACGGAGTTGTTTTTGCCACTCCTGTGAATTCGGCAATTTTCCTTTTGAGCAGACACAGGCTTGAAAGCGCGATCACCAATTTAATGCAGCTTTTGATTCATTCCCTGAAAATCAGTAGTGAGAAAAGGACGTAGCAGCTCCTTTATCATAAACCAAGTTGTTTTTTTACCTGAAACCTGCAGGACCTATTATATTGACCGCCTGTTCCACCATCATAAGTAAACAGAACTCTAAAATGTTTCCATTCTACTGAATAACTGTGTAAATATTGGCAGTAAATGAGTACAAGTCACTAAAATTGCCTATCTTATAGCACGCTGGAAATATCTCCAAAAAGCATGACAGTTGCGCTGTCACTGGACACCCATCGGGTATTATCTCCTTCCCTGATGGTTCCTGTTGATATGGCAGCGGCTGAAACAACCAACCTAATGCAAGAAAATAAAACCACAACGCAACTCAGATTTCAACCTGACCAATCAATTCCCGCGAGAACCAGCTTGTGACAAACTACACATAATTGAACCAGTGGACACCGTTTAGAAACCGCATAAGAGGATACAGAATTGGGAGCTACCCAGCAAACCTGAATTGAAGAAGTAATCTTGGTTGGTGACAGGTTCAGACCATGCTTGTCGAAAAAACTAACGAACATTTGACAACAGCGCCTATTCTTGCTAACAAGCTGCCATATGCGCCTTCTATGGTGCGCACCATTTAAAAAAAAACTTAAAGATTGGTCTGATAAAAAAATAAATATATTATCCGAGGCTGAAACATCCGGCGACCTTCTTGAGTGACATTTTTATTCACGGTCATGTGCATGATAAAGTTTACAGCGATTCCACTTCCAATGACACATACAAACACTGACAGCACTGCTCCCCACTTTTAGCTGGTTGGCTTTACAGAGCTGGTGTACAGCTCGGAGCTGGTTATCTTACATAAACGGGCTGGTTATTATCACGGCGTTCGCCAGCGGCATTACACTTGATGTGTAGCCATTCTACGGAGGGTGCTTAGCCTCGATCCCAGGGGTTGCTGGATCGGTGCCTTTCCTTACACGGAGTTCTCGTCATGCATTTGCATGTAAGTGAATGAAGTCTGGAATCTGAACACAGCACCACATCAAACCGCTTTATTCTTGGGGAAGACAGCTGTTTATGAGGATGTTAAATTACAAATACCTCAGCTGATATATACTGCTCTTATTGATACGTGTCAGGCTGACGCATGATCGCGTGATTTTTTGGTTAACACTTTCAGGCGCCCACCTATTGGTTAGTTTTGACAATTGCTCCAAACAGCTACTGATATGTTCGAAAAAATTGATGAATTGTGAGCAGTCATGTAGTTTATTTTTCCGTAGTCCCCAACTGCTATTGAATAATTATGCATGATTTATCTATTCAGCATAGAACCGAAATCCTATGGTCATATATTCGTAGAATTTTATCGACTCTTTGGAGAAATAATTTCGAAGGGTTTTGATCTGTCATGTATTAAAGGAAGCATTCCATTAAACCATTGACTGAGCAGCACCACCTGCATATTTGATTCCCCTGTAGCACACGATGAAATTACTCGAGAAAGCATAAACCACAGAAAATACTGATTGTCTTGCTCTGTTCGACAACGATCTGGGCTCGACCTTCCGTACATCAGTGGTGACTGTGCGACTGCATCAAACACTGAAACATGCTGTGGACGATAACTGTGTTCAAGTAAACTAGTTACATCAGTACTGGTGAACGAGCGGTGATTATGTTATACTTGTTACGCACGTTATGTACATATGATATTGTATCTTTTGCGTACTATATATATATACATACTAATATGATGCTTGGCCTGTTTTATACCTTACAACTAACGAGAGTGAAATAAACATGAATACACCGCTGCATATATCTCTTGCCGGTAGTGATACAATAAAGAGTGGAGACTCAGTGCCTCAAATGTCTACATACCACTTCTTTACTCTTTTATGAACGCCTTTGTGATAGTATTTACTAACAAGGGGATAGAATGCTTACTACACAAGCACCAAGTTCAACGGTGTCCTGAAAACTTCATGATGTCTTGTCGGAAGTTCACCTTGCACACTCGTTTCAGCAGTACCAGTGAGTTTTCCGTTTTACCTCACAGTATCCGACAAGAAAAAATGCGGGAAAAATGTTTCTCCAAATAATGAATCGCGGACATATTTGCTCACGGAGAAACTAATCAGAGGAAAACTTTTGAGAACTGTGTTTTCTTGAGACATTTCACCAGGGGATGGATGTAATCGGTCAGAGGATTACATAGCCACGATCAGCAATAAGATCATTACCATTTTGCAGTAAAAAACCTAAAATGTGATGATAATGTTGTATTCAAATCTTGTTCCTAATTGTTTTCTAAACTATAACGGCTCATAGTCATCATCATTATGATGATGATTATAAGCCGGTATATTTGAGAAAAATAGTTTAGAAAGCTAACCGAACATGTTTCTGGATAAAATCATATTGCCTGCTTCCGGATGCGCACATTAAGAGACACTGCATGCATAAAAACTCGGATACGAACATAATAATCCACACACAAGCATTAATCAAATGGGTATGAAGGCTGAACGATTAAAATCCATCCGCAGATATACACTGTCTTTCCACTCCAAGTCCGGCCGCTAATTTAGTACTAGCAAAGTGGCCACAAATGACCATATGAATTTGGCCCACTGGACACATTATTAGTGCCAGTAGCCAGTTGCACAGCTTCCGGTCTCATTGTTCCCCCAAGACCACCAAATGCGTGTATCTTAAATTACCGTCAGTAGTTGTCTCTAAAATTTGGGCTATCACTCACAATTGAAAAAATGATGTCCATGCTTTCCCAAGTCCTTTCGAGTTTTATCACCCCAAGCGTAATTTTCAGCATTTTTATCCATCAAAGGGCTTCATATTCTTCAATCACTATTAATCGACCATAGTGTCCATAGAATGTATTGTTTTGTATGTGCATCAAGTAGTCGCTTTCACCTGTTTTCATGAGACTTTCGGCTTGTTGGAATACAGTTTCTGTAGCTGAAGCATTAATCGATGAGTTGAGAAAAGATTTCGTCAACCAGTTCGAATTTAAGTTCAAATCCTAATTATAAATGAAACTTCCCAGGTCTTTACATATACAGTCCTACACTCAATTCCGCTGATAAAAGCCCATGTTATTCAACGCCGGTTCTAGTAAAGAATCAGATGACAATTCCCTCAGGTTAGTTTCAAAGACGCTGATCAAACGTTTGAAACCCAGGTTTATGAATAATCATCTGGCGGTTTCTTCATAAACTGAATCCATAGAATATTTTAAGTTTTATATTTTATGGTTAAATTTAAGCCTCCTTGCGTTGTTTTCTCTTACGCTCCTTCTAGGCTGTAATTCCTAAGCAATATTGACCCAAAGCTTGGCATTTTTTCAAGCCCCGCACCATGTGATCCCAAGTGAAACTAAAAATGCGTCATTTTGCACATGCTATACTGCAAACGAATGTATATCGAAGTGAAATAGCCACGGCAAACTTATTCTCCCACACGAGACTTAACGCCCTGTTTAACATAGTTCCTGAATGTTTATTGAGGGAACCATGCTGAAGTCCAGCACGCGATTAGCACATATACCAGCTACAATAAACGTTCGGATGGGTAGCGGAGAGCACTAAGCCAACTTTCGCTTTTATTACTTTTTGCCACTCAGCCAGCTCACATAATGGTGCGGAAAATGACTTGATACTGTCAGGAATTGGGCAATCTTCGTAAATAACGCGTCCCTAATTGTGAGTCATTAATATGTCAACAACTCAACTGTTTGGCAGTTATTGCAAATGGGGAGGCGGACAATAAATGGTGTTTGAATCGTTGGAGTTGAACAAAATATTTGATGAATCTGGATTGACCGAGCTTTGTAAATTCATATTTGCAAGTGTGTTTTCATGATACACTGAAATACCAGATAGACGATGCACATACGCAGGGATCTTACAACAAGCTGCGTAACATACACACCAAACGAAATGCCCCGATAGACGTCCAGCTTCAAGTCTCCCCTGACAGTATCACAAAGGCAGACAGAAAACTGCTTGTACTTGACAAAGTACACTCATTTTTGAAGATAAATATCCTTTCAGCAGCACTTTACTCCAAAAGGTATCATAATCCGCCGTAGAAATTTTAAATCAGCTGCTCGTTACCCAATGCATGTTGAAGGTTCACACTGATTCATTAAACCGTTTATCGGACATTTTACCCAGGTCAGACAGATTCATGTCAAGTGGTCAAATCAGGTTGAATTCATCCATATACTTCTAAGATTTAGAGTGAGATCTCAGGTATCCCAACAACCGCAGCCTGTCGCACGTTTATGCTTTCTTTCCATTTGAACTTTATGAAATCACACTATTCCGCTCAAGGGTTCACTTCAATCAGATGCTCCTCGACTGCGGAGGATAGCACAGTGTACACGAAGCGACTTCCATAAAATCCAACATTTCCATATCTTCTGTGCGTGAATACTGCACACATAACCCGCAAGTGGAGTGTCCAAACTAGAGCTTTAACACTTCTTATTGATTTTCCGCAACAGTATTTATGCAGCTGGCGTTGGTTTCTATTTATATGCTGGTAGGATCAAAGATCGGAATCACACGGGTTCGAAAAATGAAGTAAAATTTTAGAGTTTTTTTCCAAATCTCAGTGAAAGTCAACTGTCTCATAGCTGCCGTTTTATTTTTTAGAAACTAATTGCGTTTTCCTCCAGCGTCTATGTACGCAAACTTAAACTGCACCACGACTCGCTAGACAACTGTTCAGAAATGTCAAATCCGAACTTGTCCATTTCACCCTCGGGAGCTTGCGGCATGTAACATAACAAATTCACCTAGTGTGTTTCATTTTCAACTGTTCGGCGTTTTCAATTTTTTTTCCATGGAAATTGAAAAACATTAATGCTTGGAACAAATCATATTTAATACGCATTTAATACGTATCCTTCGTTAACTGTTTCAGATTACTCCCTTTATCACATGAAAAACACTCAAAAATACCCACAGCTTCTTGAATGCGTAATAAATTCAAGTACCTCAGAGATATATTCATGCCCAGGTTGAACAACGAATAGGGTAAGACGAATGAAATGCAACGTTTACGGAAGCATTCTAAGACCACGTGCTGCGTTCGTGCAAACATGGTTCTGTTTTACCAATTAAGCTGACCGGAATAGCCATTAAAGTGGGGTTACAAAATTGACAGTTGAGTCTGGAACTTTTTTCTATGTAAAACTCTCTGTGGCGAACCTTGTTCAGAAGTATAGCACGCATCCACGTGGAAGACACCGTTATTTCAATGGAACATTCCATGTGAATGCCACCAACACGTTTAGGTAATTTCGGTTAATTACGCCTACAGCTGTTCTGTGTGGGCCAATTACAGTTCATACCTAAACTTGAATCAAGACCAAGCACTGAGTGTCATTTTTCGGGTGAAAATTGAATCAGATTCCGTTTGTATCCAACACCTTCAACATTACATTTGCCAAGAATCAATATCACAACACGACTTGTGCCACTGTCGTGCTTCGAAGCCGGGCGTAATAATTAGGTTATCTGTTTGGTATTTTTGTAACACATACATTCGAACACCTGTCGTCTTTCCTTCTTTACCTTTCGTTGAGCCCATGCAAATGAAACATCCCCGAATATGGTTAAAGAAGACAGGAATTTTGCGGACTGTGCGTTAGACACCGGTTGGCTGGAACCTATTAATAATTGCTGTCGCTCCAGTTGGTGCTCCGAGCTGTTTCGTGACCAGCCGAGAAACGTAATGGGAACCTGTACATGCCGTAAACAACTAAAATAGTCTGGATCTGTTCTCATTTTGTGTCCACTTCGCCTATTGGGTCACTCTCATGTATTTGGCGTTGACAGCAGTGAGCCATTTGGAATGCCATTAACCAGCGGATTTTTAAGTTAAAGAGTTGTTTCCTTCCCATGTATGCTATGCCAAATGAGACTAAAACTAACAGCCACTATGTTTATGGAGATTACTCGTTCAAATGTGATAGAAGCATCACTCAGCACTGTAAGTACAATACCCTGAAAAAGCCAGACAAGCCCCCAAACCATAGAAAACTACTGTCTCCAGTGGAATTCTATTCAAATCCGACGAATTCCACTGATCTTACTTAACACAAACTTTCCCACTAATTTCGACAGGCAAAAAGGCTGAAACACTGTTGCAGCTTATCTCCTTCTGAAATAGAACAATTCCCAAAACGCATCAGTATTAATGGGTTCCCCTATTTTCATAGTGGGCACCACACCTTCAAGAAGAATTCTCCTGCCTGATCTCTTCTTGCATTTCTTGCAGCGAGAGGCAGGTGGAAATTGTCTTACCGCCGGTTAAACCTCGAAACTGGATTCTGAACCCCAAAGGTAGAAGAAAAAACACTAACACATAGCTACATTATAATCTAAATATTTAGGTGACTCATTGAGTTATAAACAGTATGATTGAGGAGGTTTCTGCTTGGACCAATTAGATCTGCTAATTCTTTATGAGAATTTTTGAAACATACATACATAATGGGGTATATTTCAAAATTTATGTGGTCAGCTACAAAAAGTCTTACTACATAACCTGAGACTAAACAGTGGATAAGCAGCAAGCTCACCTTACAAGCGGACGTCGTCAGTTTGCACCTCGACACTTCTTGCATGGTGACGAAGCACTTGCTGGCTAAATATCACTTGCTGGGAAACTGATCAAGCCTTTCAGAGGGCTTCATAATTTATAGTCTCCAGCAAATTTGGGTCAAACAGCAGGGATATTTTGTGGCGCGGACGAGGTGACAGCATTAGAAAGCATTTTTTTACCACAACAGAGCTTTAAATCCGAGGATGGGAAAAACTGGATTTTATTGCACACACGTTTTCAGGTGCACCCTAGTGAACTCATATAGGTTATGGGCTAACGTTTGGCGCTGCGGCCACTGGTCTAAATTTGCGAATATTTGCAGGCAACTTTGGATGTTTTTTACCCGATCATTTTTTTTCATTTGAGGCGCAGATCCATCCCCTCGTGATGTCAGCTGGGTAGTTCCTACCTTAACTTAGATTCAGCAAATCCGGACAATCGTGGAAGTTACTAGAGAGGACTAAACGAGCGCTGCAAATCGAAACCTGGCTTGGTATCCCACCGAGGAATCCACATCCATGAAAGCGCTGGCATGAGTGTAGGTCACCCAATTGGCCCGTTTTAAATGTGACCGCCGGTTTCCGACTAAGATTGGCTTGGCGCACGCATCTCACTCAGCACATCAAGGATACCCTTGGCCGAGTGAAGACTGCCAGTACCCATTGGCCCCAGCAAGAGTCACCGTCACGTTTGCACCCGGATCTCTGTATGGTGGCCTACAGCCCGAACTGCTTGTGAGGCTGTAACGGTCGATCGGCTCTCAGTGTCCAAACCAGCCCACGTGTGCTTAACTAGCAAACACATCCGGACGAATCGTCACCCATTGGTCGGCACCAAACCATGGACCAAAAGCCCCTCATTTGTCCAACAATTAAAATTATACCAGTTTTTTTTAAATAAACATGAGGTTGCTCGTTGTCAATTTAGCAATCCACCTCTGACAGTCTGTTCACTAGTGTTGACTTTCTGGATTTGCCTGAGGGCTTTTATTTGGTACAACGACACTAGAGCACGTCTTGACATTCCTGCATCTCCACACATCTAAGATATTTCCATCCAGCAGGGAACCAAGCTCTTGACGCCGTCACCAGTGAGCCCATCGTATGCCAGCCGATCGGGCCAATTCTGCCGCAATCCAGACATTATTCGCGAGAGAGGGTAAATGCAGCGTCCAGTGTGCTTTACGTGCCTTGAAAACTATGATACAAGGGGAACTGTGACCTAATTTCGGGTGGCGGCAAGACTAAATAGAGGTACCCACCACTCCAAAACACTTGGGTGGTTGGCCAGTTCGTGCCGTGCCGCCATTTTATTGGAGTTCAATCGTGCCCATTACAGTGGAGAGAGTAAGTATCGATTCGCTTGCTTAGCAACCCTTCCCAGGTTCGGAAAATTTCACATCCAGAATGCTCCGCTGGTTCAATGCCAGGGCTTTTGCAGGGTAATTCAATTTGCTCTTGTCATTTGCTGGTTGCTTACCGCATTTTTTCATACCCATGTTATTAATTCCAAAGGCCCAGAATCCTACCAAAATCGGAACAACTGAGGCGAACTAAATTTAATCTATTATTGTTTGATTCTGTCAGAAAGTGTTTGCTGAAGATTGTTTCAGGCGCAATTTGCAGTTGAGTTAACTCCAGTTTGGATTTCTGTATCTAGACGGTTGTGAAAGAAATGTCTTACCATTAGGGGTTTTGCTTGTTCACTCTTCAGCATCTGCTAACTCAGTCCATGGTGTTTGTTGGCGTCCAGAAGGCCCCCACTTCGCAGGACATTTGCTAAATCGCGGAGGCATTTAAAACTCTGTTACCCCTAGTTCACTAGATGGCAAGTCTTATAACAATAGTCCAACAGCTTTCTCCGTTTCGGAGTTTTTCTGCTGCAGCGGATTGAGAACGAGTAATCCATTCGTCCTAATACTGTTCACCCTAGCAGTGGATGAGTATTCGGGATTATCGATGCCGGAGGTCCATTTCCACGACACGATGGTGAATGGTTTCGACTTTGCTGCTGACTAGACTGTGTGTGTAGGTCACACTGATTTAAAAAAGCTCGAAGGGGCTGAGGTGGGGTTGGGAGGGGCTAGCGTGTATACTAACGTCAGAAAGATGAAAGCAGTGTTGATGTGTGGGACATCGAACGACCGCGGTTTCTGTTTAAACCTCCTGCTTGGTTGAGGTCCTCATTATTTCTCTGGGTGCAACGGACAACGTGGTTTATTCGGGCGTTTCCTTTACTTTCAAGGTGGAAGAGTCCGCAACACGGACATCAGCTGCTGAAACTGGTTGATGAGGTGATGCCTACCTCAATAAATCGGGATCATGACGAAAAACATGATACTGTGCCTGGCATATTCACTGGTACTCGGTCAAGGTCATCGTAAACCCCTCAAAAGATAAGATGAATATTATTAATTAATTATTATTAATTATTATATAAGATAATTATATCAAGCAGTCTACATGTGGTGCACCATACCCATCGAACGCTGCCCGAGGGTACCTAATAACAGTGATAGAGGTACACATATTCTGGGTTCGGTGCGGAGTGCCTGTGTAAGATAAGAACAACCAAAAGTAAGGTGCTAAGGATTGTTCACCCACTAGCATTTCATCCTTATGCGTCATCCGTTGGTTTATCGACCGACGACCACTTTGTATTGAAGTGTACGTTGGCTTCAGTCCGCTAAAATTGTTGTTGAAGTGGTGCTGTCTAGGGGCAAACTCGACGAATTTACTCTCCTAGTACCCCTACCTACAGCAATTTAATGGATGGTACGTGGGACTGTACGTACTTCCTTTCAGTTGTCTTTCACACTAGATCCAGTATAACAGACAACTTCTGCCTGCTGCACGGGTCCTTACTATGCTAGCGTTTTCTGCGCCTTAAGATCACTGAGCATTGCCTGCCTTTTTCAGTTGCTTGTCCTTAAACACGCGCTTTGGTGCTAAATATTCTTACATAACTTGAAGGTCATTTCATCTGTGTGAAAACTGTTGACGACACGTGTTCGAACAGAACGCCTCCCTATTCGTTTCCCTCCCTACGTTTTTCAAAAATGAATGGTATAAATAACTCCCATTACGTTCGGAATTCCTATATCATTTTGCCCCACAAAATCTGGCGTGATACGAACGGAATTCCAGCAGCCACAGACATCCAGCAATCGATGCAGGAAATGTTACTTCCTCATTGTGGTGCAAGTCCCGATTACAACCAGAAGGTTCGGGAATCGAGGGTTGTAGTCAACAGCATCCTTCGTACTGAACACATACATACAATTCCTTCTCATATTATCCGGTAAGCATCGCGACTTCTAGGTTTTGATCTGCGCTTACTTTTGAACAATGTATGGTAAGCAAGCCTTTTATACAGTGAAGCCGTTGGTAGGACAAAGGAAGTATAGGGCATAGATTCGTTTTAAACGGATGAACATTAGTCATAAGTCAAAAAATCTACTACCTTTTTGTGAGATGGCAAAAAGAAGTATTCACAAGCAAAAATTGAACTACTTAAACGGCGGAAGTAGATTAAATAAACCAATTGGTTTTCGTATGCCTAGAGGCCGCACTGAAAGCAACTGTCTGAAAATGGACATGTCGGACTTCGGAAAACACAGTGGGTGAAGAAACTTGTTCAATCGCCTGACTACACTTTTGTGCAGACTCTTATTTTGGGACTTGTTGTGTTGAGTTACCCTCGAATAAGCCATCATTCGAATGCAATAATTCAAAGAGTTCAGTAAGCGAACTAGGTACAAAGGGAAAAGGAAAAACACACGGGAGGAATGGGAATACTGCAGTCATATCCAATCTGATATAGCTATTAAATACATCACTTCCTGGTGGCCGGATATCTGCAAAAGTCAGAAGACGGACTGGAACTCACAGTCTGAAAAAGTTGATTCCCACAAACCACTGCTTCGCGTCATTGATTTTAGAATTGTTCAAGTTACTTCTTTTCACATATGTGCCCCTTTGAGGCATGAGAAGAACGCCACCGCCTGTTGAAGCTCTGAATATTTTGTGCTGGAAACCTCTAGGTTCCACAAGTGGAGTATTCACCGGATCTCCCATAAGGCCCCAAGACCACTAGCATAATGGATCACTGTTTTGAGGTTGCAAAGAGTGAGCTGCAATCTCCCCATCAGTACGGTTGCATTCACGTTGTACATTCTCGTGAGGCAGATCAACCAGTTCTAGTGGGTAATGTATATTTTCTCTAACTTGTGAAGAATCCTCTTTTAAATCTCATCTCACCAACATCTGCCTCCATCCCTGCTTTAACATTTTCCAAAGCGATATAAACCTGGTGGCAACTTTACACACAGTGTAAAAACTCTGGGTTCAAGAGAAGTTTGTGATGCATATCTAAGGCTTGTCTGTTAGCTGAAAGAATGTCGCTCAGTCTCAAGTTCCATGTGTTACACAGTGTGTCTAACCATTTGAAATTAATTTTGTAGTGTGTTGTGATCAAACTGGTGGAAGATATTTCTGAAGTAACCAAACACCAATACAAGCTATCAGTGCATGACGCGTTCTCACTGCTCTCTCGATTATCTTACAAGTGTTAAATGAACAGATCCGTAGATTTTGAGCCATCACATCTGCGAAAGGACCTAATTAATCCCATAAGTCATTATTCAGACATAACGCTTCTTTTAGTTTTTGTCCTGAATATGCACCAGAAGATGTTGATCCATAGAGAATAATGTCTTATGAACAAAGTGTGTAGTCCATGAGGACTTGGTGCTTTATTTCTATCAATAAATCATAGCATTAGGACTAAACAATATCTCACCTGAGTACCTGTTATTGATATGCAGCTAACAACTTACATTCTATTTTATCCGCTCCTACTCTTCAAAGAATTGTGATATCCAAAGGGCTGATGACCCTATTATATTTTATTAACTCTTCCACAGGTACATCTCAGTTCCGTTTATCAGATTCCCGTACACTTAGCTTCTCACATCTTCGAGGTTTCGAATACCTTCACAGCCAAACTTGTCCGCTTGCATGATCTGTCAGACTCTGCAAATCAGCAATCCAGAGTGCTTAGAACAAATTATCATGAGTCAACCTTCCACTGCGCAGGAGCGACGTCTAAAAATTGCAGGCGTACGTTGACTGGATGATGTGTGGTAGGTTGTTTTCTCGTGATGTGCATCCGGTTATCTTTATTGTGCTTAATGAAAATGCGAATCCACTTCGAATCCCTTTTACGTACCTCTGTATGTAGAATCAGAAGTTATCATCATGAGATGAACCTATGGCTCACCGTTTGTACAGCTCTGTTTTTGTCCTTTGCTTGTCCTGGACCTAAGTTCAGCTTCATTTGCGTACATAGCAACATCCCTGTAGTCACTGCCATTGTTGCTACACCTGTGAACTAAGCAGCCCTAAACTGCGAATTCCGCGCCAGATAGTTCCCCGGTTGCTATAGTAATAATCACATCCTTACAGTGGTCTAAATTGTTCAGACTAATCCTCGCCAGAATCGGTTCTCGACCTCCAATAGTGTTTGCTGCTCGATAATGCGTCAGAGGATTTCCAACCGTCGAAACAAGAAGCGCATCTGGACCAATAATCATGCCTTTTTCTCCACTGCTGCACGTACGCGGTTGCTCTGCTGCGACCCTTATTCGCTGCCTCTCCTCTGGGATCAGATCTGGTAGCTTACATATGGTGATCCCTTTCAGCTTTGAACCTATAGAGTAAAATCTCGTAAGAGTAATAAGAAGCAAACATCATTTTTGGGTACCTGGATTTGCCTTCCTGACCCTAACGAGCTGTCGTGTGAGACAACAGCAATGGCAACCATTACCAAACTGCGGCATTTGTTTTCAATATTCGGTATCCCGACAATGCTAATCAGTTTAGTGAAGACACGGCATCACACATGTTACTTCCCCCCATTCCATCCCCAATCCAACGATCAAGCTGAACGGTTCGTAGACACCGTTAAGCGCGCGTTGACAAAATCAGAAGAGGAAGAGACCACGGCGGAAGTCCTAGATACGTTCCTGCTGAATTATAGAGCTAGTTCTAATTGACGGTCGCTCTCCAGCAGAGGTTATTATGAACAGACGGTTGAGACTTACCCACGACACTACTCTGCCAACACTTACGGGTTTTAAATCACCGAAAGGAGGGAAACCAAAGGTAAGGCCTGAAATCCGTGTGCTTGTGAGGGACTGTCACCTCCGACACTGAAGATGGACTGTTGGAGTAGTCCTCAAAAGAATCGGTCAGGTGATTTACAGCGTCCAGGTGGGATCATTGATGTGGAAACGACATGTCAATCAACTACGGCCGACTGAGTGTCCGATTCTAAAAGCGGAAGAAGAGTTACTAGACCTCAACCTGCTACTTGAAACTTTTGATCTCCCAAGACCAATACCTATAGCCACTGCTTCATTTGAACCGCCCAAGAAAGATTCATTGCTGCAACCGAGACGTCGTACCGGTAGCGCTAGAAGCTAGTGAAACCTTTAAAACTTGACCCGCGCCGACAATCGCGTTGAACAGCCAAAAGGAGGAGGTATCAGGAAGGTCAGATTACTGAAAGTAACCACTGAATACCCGATATCTACTGGAACCTCAACTCCACCAGATGCTGACAAACAGAAAACGCCCCATCAATATGCAGCGCGTCACAGCCTTGTATTAAAGCAAGACAACCCAAGACAGCTTTGGACCAATGTCAGACAGTCCCTCCAGTAAAATAGCTTGAGGCCTTTGTAATTTCGCACTCACACTCTCGCACTCGCTTGTTCTCAATAAAGCTGTTTTGTTCCTATCGGTGAGCCTTTTTCCGGCACTAGGCACTGGAGCGGGAACAGCAGTCAGATATAACAATCGTCATCATCATGTTTGGAGATTTGTCACAAGGTTATATTCTTCGGAATTTTGGGCAAACAACTGTAGTCGTGAGTGGACTTTAATTCACAGAGCGTAATCATTTTAACGGATGCAACGTGCCGCTAGGGACAGCTTGTATGACACGCACGAGATCAGTAGCAAGCAATTTCTAAGGTCTAACCCTTTCAGCCGTTAAAAATTCGTCATTTTTATGCGCACAGGTGTGATGACCACTCTTCTATAAAGGCATATGTGCTGCGTTTTTGCTGAAAGTATCACCGTTGGAGAATCCTGCCTCAAGTAATTTGGGCACTTCGTTGACCGGCCCATTTCTTTCTTCTCTTGGGGGGGAGGGGAACGGGGACGGTTTATAAAAGGCAGCATATGGATTTTTCATGGATGTCTTCTAATAACAAATCAGTCGCAGCAGAGATGGAGACCGCACATTCATTGACCGTTTTAGATGAGAAACCCGTGCCTGAGATAAACTGACACATCACCTGGATTTTCACAGTTTTATACAATTTCCTCGATTTCTGACTTAGACGTAAACCATGCTCTTCAGAGGCCTTAATTTCTATTGTACGTATAACTTCACATAAGAATTTAAAAATGTATTATGGATTTCTGTCCGCTCATTGGCTCACCATGACTGCCAGAACCATTAAAAATGCAGAGATAATGCTTGTAAATGCCAGGAATTAAGCAGCATACATATGCCAACACTTTTTGTCAGAGAGTGGAGGATTTCATAACGTTTGTGCGCAACATGAAGTGTTGTTTGGATTTCAAATCATTATCAGCTCTGCCTGATCAAAGAATCCTGAATGTTTGCATGTCAACACACTGAAGACTTCAGAAGTTATGATTCACATGAGAAGGAACTAGTGTCTCGTATTAATGAAATAGGTGTTACTGGTGAGTTTTTAGACTGTAGAAATTTAAGCGTCACCTGCTGATTTGTTATGACGCCGATATCTTGAAATTCAGGGGGAAAAATGATGCGATGTTTTTAATGAAAAATATTGAATTGACGGTCTGATACCATCTTGGTGCTGAGTAATCCGGTCTTGCACAGCATCCGCTAATGCTGCTGTAATACTGCTCACCCAACTGAGGCGACGGCACTGTATATATTTGGCTTTCGTTAGCATGGTCACTAGATTCTCCATACCTCTGTTGGTGAGTTGGTGG
Source organism: Clonorchis sinensis (assembly GCA_003604175.2). Classification (NCBI taxonomy): domain Eukaryota; kingdom Metazoa; phylum Platyhelminthes; class Trematoda; order Opisthorchiida; family Opisthorchiidae; genus Clonorchis; species Clonorchis sinensis. The sequence goes on from CM030369.1 coordinate 78,532,712, forward strand.
TGTTTTCCCAGGACAGCGTACTGCCAAGCTAACTATGTACGTGATACTTGGGTGCGAAGTCCACCAATACAGCTCAAAATCTATTTGTCATCAGCCAGAAAACATAGAGTGTTGCTTTTTGTGTAATCACTCTAATAATGATAAATTCGACCTCACTGTGTTACGAAACCCGATCACACTAATTCAGTGGATAACTTTAATCCATCTATGTCAACACCAACACCCTCACACAATGAACGGTTCCGAAACAGATTAAAAAAAACAAAAAGTGCATCTTTTGTTACAACTTTGTCCTTAGATTGAGCTGTTCAAAACCTTTCGGCTTACTCAGCAGTAACACTCTTCAGGCTTCTTTCATCTCATTCTTTCACGAAATACGAATGAAATATGCCTCTAAAGAGGATGAATTTCTCAAGTGCATTACATAATTCAAGATACTCCAGCGTGCGGCCTTCAATACTCTTAGTGGCGTTTTCAACTGGAATCGATGCAAGGATCAATACCCGTCGAATAAATCGCCATCGGATTCAAGAGTCTTATCAGCTTATGGAGAGATCATACATCAAGTTCGGTGACGCTTAAACACCACAATCAGCCTATTTGGATGAGCATCAACGGGCTAGTAGACTAGACGTTTAAGTGCCAGATAGCGGACTCCTTACAGTATTTGTATGTGTACGATTCAGGTGGTTTGCGTCTCAGAGTCAATTTCTACTAACACACGCCTGCATACATGACAGCAAATGCAGGTGTGTGGCAACTGCACGTTAAAAGAATAGCTTAAGAAAATATATCGGGTAAGAACATATTCTGATGAAAAGGCTGGTCAAGTTAGGGGTCATGTATAGCTCGAATAGGTAAACTTTTCTGATGGCAATTTTTGGTGCTACATGAATTCATGGTGTACAGAAAGCCTGGTCTCATAACCATTGGCTTTGGGTAGGGTCCAAAGTTTCGTCATGGAAATGTTCACAAACATTCATATAGTAAGTCTGATAACCGTAGTATACAATATCAAGCAAGTACAGCCCACACTGCCATTCTGCAATCTTTACTGGATCAGAGGGTGTGCAAATAGAAGATGAATACTGCAACATGTCACAGGTTCGAAGGGACGATTTTAGTGACTTTTGGAATGATGCTTTTAACCGGTGTGAATAGTTGCGAATGAACTGTGAATACATCAACCATATTTCTGGGATCTGTTTTGTGACATTTCAGCCAGACGGTGCAGCCTTGGCATTTGTCTGGCTGACTTCACAAAATCAGGAAGGAATGTATGAATCCGTCAGATAAATAACAATTTGTTTTTATTGGTAGTATGAGGTGGATTGGACGTTTACGATCTTCATACGATCAATAAATTTCAAGTAGCTCGAAGGAGGAGTAATTCACATGATGAGTATCCTTCCAAATGTGAAGTCGTCATTCATAAAGCCAATCAACAAGCGACCACGTGACTGACGAATGAGCGTTACAATATTCTGTCTACGTACAGATTAATCATAAGGGTGCCTTAGCTACCAGTTGACAACTATTTTGTTAGATCATCTTACATTTGATGGGTTGGAGTTTTCATGGAACATGGTAAACTGCTTTGATCAATTGAATCAGAATACTCAGCAGTGAATATTTGGCGTGCGATTTTTAGCATTTTCTAAAGGGATTTCCTGTGAAACTGTCTTGAGCCGAAGAGCCACTGCAAGATAAAAATCGAACTTATTGTCAATTATGTAAAAAAAATTTCGAAGGAAGCTTCTAAAATCAAATGCAGTCCCACACTCTAAAGCTGTTTTTTTATTTTTCTTTGAAAGAAGAAATTCCCGAGAATGCAGTGGTACCGGCGTTTGGCAGGAACTCGATCTGTTCTTTGAGCTTGACAGTTTGATCGCAGACGCCCCGTTGCCCATCATGCGGGTAGCATCATTGCGCGGTCGGGAGGGTGATTTTTTTCTCCACGATTGGTGACGAGAAATCTGTGAGAAACTTGTGATGCTCAGTGGACAGATCGACAGCTACCTGATTTGCTATCCATCCGATCTACCGGCATTTCGATATTCTGCCAGCCACAGAAGTGTTGGACATTTCGTTCAACACAAAATTCAACAACGAAATTCTTGAACTTGCATTCAGGCCAAAAGTAAATTTTCCACCGCATGTGGTACGGTAAGCAACTAGCTTTTAAGCATGATTGGGTTCATGTATCCAGTCGTCGCAATATACACACTTGATAGACTTTAAAAAATAATGGGATGGGGAATCTTCCCTTTCACCGTCTCAGTTTCTGTTCTGTACGAAGTCCTAAGTCCTACGAATTATTGACTAAAATACGGAATGTTTAGAACAGCATACATAGCCCTTTTAAACGGAATATCTTTTGTTAAAACACGACGACCAGCCATATGTTTATTGCATTAAACACAAATAAAATGTACACAATGTGCAGGAATGTCGTATAGCTCAACCGCAAATCTTCATTCCACCGGACTGTCCCGTGTGTGGTAGTCTGCACTCACAAGCACAAAGCCTGTTACTGAAGGTAATGATATACGCCGCTCACTAAGTCCCTGAGAGGTTCGCTAAAACAATGAAGGCAATACGAACGTAATTAGTGAAACTAAATTAAATGATTCGAATGATGAGTCAAGTTTCAAAACAGGCATTCACTGGTAACGTAGGATGTTGCGCTTGCTCTAGTATTCATCTGGCTATTAAGAATTTGATAATATTACATACATATGTGCATTTGTATGCATAATTATGTAGACCACAAAGGTTTTACTTTATTTGGCCAGTTACCAAATACATAAAATACCTCGCACTGAATTGGAGTAACCATACTTTACAAATGTGAATGGGGAAAATAATTTTAAATCTATATAATTTAAGAATTACCGTTGAGCTTAAATCGGCCGATTACGAGGTCGCGTTTATCGTCTTCTTACTCTGGCCTGAGGATAAATATTTCCATAACGTTAAGTTTCTCCGGTCTGCATCGAAGTTTCAACAAATACACAATTTATTCGGCCTGAATGTTGGGGCGTACCGCGATGCACTGATTTCTGGTATCTTGGCAGCTGACAGATGATGGTGAAAATAATCCATTATTTCAAAAACGAGCGTGGCATCTGATCACCTTGAAGAACACGCCTGGATCAATACGCAATTGCCTATTGACACCAATTTTGCAGTTTATCGATTTGTATTGGTGTTTTCACTACTGCAGGACAGCGAGATCTGAACGGCATACAGACGACGTGCTGGAGTTCTCGGCCGATTTCTGTTGCACTATATGCGCAGAATTCCACAATCAAATGGAAGAATCCTACCCGGAACAGCGAAATCCTTTGAAGGGCAAGCAATGTGGGGTCTCATGGAAGTCCAATGCAAGATCAGCTCGTATGTGAAGGCTAACTGAACAGAATGCCTGAAAAAATTTATCTAAGTTCAGATGAAGGATAGGGTCCGGAATGCGGGGCACAAAATATTCCGCTTCTTGGCAGCCTTTCGGTATGCGTGAGGAGCTCTTACTATTGTTTTAGGTCACGGCACATCTGGCACTAAACAGAAGTGTCTAAAGAACGGTTATCCGAGCAGGCCTGAGAAGACTTGAGAGGCAAGTATTTCCAATGTCATTCTGAAAGACTTGAAACACTAGTCCCGTTCTTGACCGCAAGAACATAGGCAAAATGCTGACTTAGATGTCTTGATTGAACCGGTCCTGTTGATCACCGGTCTATACTTGCAAGATGCTGTACTGACAAAGAATGGCATTGCATTAGATAACGACAAGTGACAGATGATGACACATGGCGCCTTCACCTCAGTGCCATATGAGAAGCCCATGCTAGTGACCTTTGTTTACTAATTGTTTAGGATTAAGTGTTAACTTGCAACGGGTCTCCGTTTGGTCTTTGATAGCTTGAGGACATTTGGGAATTTTCAGACGGGATTTTCGTCACATGAGTGTATCTCCTAAAACCCGAGAAGCGCTGTACAGTTGCATCAGACTCAGTAGGGAGCATCAATATTGCGCATCTCACGGAACTGAGGGAAACCCGCAACCATCCGGACAGTGTTCGAAAACTGAACCATTCAGCTAGGATGGCTAATCACCAGCTTGATTACCTCGACTGCCAAACTCCTTTATTTGGGTGGGCATAAGCCAATGGGCAGTATAATATTCGGCTCTTCACAAAATGTATATAATAACTTCCTCTTCTACTTGAATAAACCCGGAAGGATAGAAAAGATATCTAGGAATAAAGGGAGGATGCAGAATAAATTTTTATGCACGGAGTTGAGATATTTTAAAAGTCTTCGTATCCACATTGCCTAACTAAGATAGTTGCTTTTAATTTCTAACAATAAGCTGCTTAAAAATGGACAATTTTTCTAAATAATTGTGGTCATATGGAAGCTAGACGAATTGGGGTGCGAAATCTAATGATTAGGAACACACATAGAAGAAATGATATCTGTCTATGGTGTATTTTTCCACAGATGTTCCAGCAGGATAATACAACAACCAAAATGGTTTCTCATTTCCGTAGATAAGCAGACCACCGGGACCCCTAAATGACCTGAGAGAACTCCTTAGGTGGAGAATTTTATTGGGCTGTGACATTTGAAAACAAGCGCTAGCTTTGTTTGTTGGTGTATCAGTTTGCACATTATTCCAGCTAGCGTTGAAATTTCGTGCTCGGCATGAGTACACAACAGCCTGCTTTGTACATAGTCACTGTCCATCCGGCGATATCGTGAATATTATTTCAGGCTCGTGGCATGGGCAGGGGCACGTTCAAAGTTAGTTAAATATGTGCTTAGCCAAGATGCAGGTAATAAGGCAAAATAATCAAGGGCTAAAGAAATGCGAGTCATGCGAGTTACGTAACGTGGACAATGTGTTCCATAAATCCTGCCCAAACTCATGAACTACTTATGTACTTCATTTATTAAGCGTGAGAAACGCCAGCTTCTAGTTAGGTAACCAATTAGTTCAGGCCTTGGTGAATTTGATGCCCTTATTTCTAGGTTGGCGATACGTATACAGTTTTACAAGCTTAGTCCCAAAGTTTAGAGCTAGTCCGTAGATAATTGGAGAACGGTAAACTTATTTCAACCTTAAAATCGACATATTTAGGTAAGCTGAAGGAATACGAAAATGGCATGAAATGGAAGGCTCCAATAAAAACGGGTGCAGTATGCACAGTTTAGAGGCCCAAAGCATCTTGCTGATGATATAAAGATTTTTGTCTTGTTGGGATTGAACTTCTCCCTCATGCTTTTGATTTATACTAACCATAGAGTTTGGTGCCTTTTCGTTGGTATTTCCCCAGTAAAAGGACCATGTGTGAGACTCGTTTGATACAGATCGCTCACCCTAAGCGATACTTACAGGCTCGCAATGAATAACATTGTGTGGTGTTTTATCAGTTATGTAATACGATCTTACTTGGGCAATTGCAGTATGCATTTATTGACTTACCCCATAACAACAACTCAAGAGGATAATAATGCAGCCTACAACTAAATCACAAAACTTTTAAACAGAACAAACGAGCCGTTCACCGAATAAAAATCTGATATCATCAAACTCACCAATATAGGAAACTTGTTTTCTCATGGTACATTCAAAGGTCTGTGATGAGAACAAAAAGGATATGCGGTTCTTTGTTCGGATACAATTTAAGTAGCTAGATTTTTGGCTATAAAGACCGGGGTATCGGTTTACAGCGGCATCTGTCAAACACTTATTCTCTACTGCCAGAAATAATATGAGTATCGAACCCTGATATGAGCTCAAATTGAAAGTTTTTGCGACTTTACTCATTGCACCACATGTTTTATGGAAATAGATGAAATGTTTGGAAAGCGAATGCCATAGCACTATAAAAATATTTCGACAATCGAAGTGAGACACATTTCACTGATAGATGTCAAACATTTGAACCAACATATGTGAAATTATTCACCGAAACCCCCGAGCATGACGCTATGTGTTTTGCTAAGTTTCCCCCAATGAGAAAACCTGATCTTGTAATAATAGTTTTTTATAAATACAGATTTATATGGAACATAACTTCAAGGTGGCTTATCCACTCACGATCCGATTTGTCTCTTCAGACTGCAAATACCAGGATCATTAAGCTACGGCTGTAGTTGATTCCCTAGTTTTTTTCTATCTACCTTATGATAGGACTTGCATAACATAAAAAGCTAACAAGCTTACCGTGGTGTCAAAATTGATATTTGTTCGTATGGAACGATTATTCAGCGGTTGTATCGGTCGAAAATTATCGGCCATGGAGCCGGACCACAATGTTTGAGCAACGCGCAGTCTTCGAAGTGTCTTAAGCTTTGTGAAGAAGAAAGGCTGAATTTGTTAACTATGTAAATGAATGGTACTCAAAGTGGATGACTTGTACACCTTATCCATTGTCTTGCTGACATGTTGAAATAAAATACACAGTTCACTACGCGGAAATACCCAAGATACTGGACAGTAACTAACTCCCAAGTAGAATATGCAATAAGTTAGAAATCACCTAAATATTTTCCTTATGGTTTTGACCTCAACCAAGGAGATACCACTCGTCAGTTGGAAGATTTTGATATTAAAGCCAAGTCAAAGTGAGAAACCACTTTCTTGATATCATTTTATAACTCTCATTTGTTGCTGAGAGCTGACGTCACGAAATGCGCGCGCATATAGACGACGCTTGAGAACTTGGAGGACGCTAAATGACCACCTGTGCTTGTTACGATAATCGATACTGCTAGAGGTCCGCTATGCTTTCCCGTTTCCAAGACATGCTGGTCAGTTCCCATAGTTGACGTGACAAACTCACCCGATGTATATAAAAGTGAACCATAAGTTGTCACCAAGTCTTATCGTATCCTTACCTAACACAAATACGCCATATTTTTTATCATCAAAAGCTCAAGTCACGGACAACTCTCGCGCCAAGCAGCATATAAAATGTTGCTCCAGTGGCTTTTCGTTGCCTTTCGTTCTTCTGGCGAGCAGATAGGTTTTACTGTAAAACGCCGTTTTATCTTGTCAAAGTTTTGTTGCAAACGTGAGGGGTAGCTCTGCTTCAGAAGTCTCAACCGCGGTAGCCAACTCAAAAGCTGTTTCATGGTACCCGTAATTAGACTTTGTGGTCAAAAGCTTAAAGTTTCAAGGTGATGAAGCGCCGAAAAAAATATCGAAAAAAGAATACCTGAGCATACCCGTAAAGTGTGTGACATTCCTTCTCCAGATCCATGACCCATTTCTGACATGAAACTGTTCCATCTAGTCTGATTGGTTCTTGTGCCCATTTACTGGCTTTATTTTTCTTATATGATCTGAGCACATGTGTGCTAGCAGACACTTAAACTGTCTCTATTCGACAAAACTTAACAACAATTAAACATGCGTAGACGCACGTCCTCGAGCTAATATATTTAGACCACTGGGGCACAGATAATGATCCCTCAGAATTAAACTAAATTAAAATTAATAGCACCCCGGAAAACCCAAGTCACTTAATTTTCGTTGTTTAATTCAGAACACGAGGAAACTTGGTTGATCGGCAAAACGTAACTGGTACTAATTTTTCGATTTCAAAAATAACTGATCTCCACACCGTCAGCACACATCCGCTTCTGTTTCTTAGATGAGTGGCATTTCGGAGAGCTCAAACAGACTAACTAGCTCCTTTCGCTCCTCAGGACCTACTTCCTTACGAATTTTTATTGTTGCGAACAACGGTTTTCATAGGATACAGATGAGTGACACTTCGTAACGGAAGCAAAATAGACCAGCACAGCACGATAAGAGTTTGCCAACGAGTAGCTGGAACAAATGGTTGTCTGCTGATTCACTGTAAGACGGTGAACACATTGCCAACTTGCTTTATGTAAAGCATTTGTATAAGTGCTTATAAGCGCTGGCTTACAAATCCAACTATGGGGCTTCAACTTTTCTTATTGCGCTCAAAATGCGATTTAAATTATCGTTTTTCACTTTTGGCATGGTTATTTCAGTTCCAAAAAGTAAATTCGTAAACTTAGTTTTTGTATTCAATGGAATCACAAATACGAATTCGGATTTTCGGTAGATCAAGGGAGACTAACTTATAGTGACTAGCATGTACAAATGGTACAGATAGTGCTTTACTCAAGTTTAGACGGTAATGACAAGAATCAAGGAGTAGTTCCTGAAAGCTTTGTTTTTCAAAGCCCTGATTCAATTAACATAAATCCTGAGACCAACTCACTCACAAAAGGGCACCTGATATCACTGCATACCTGATTGATTGTTGGTCCACAACATTGCCGATCACTGCATACCTCTTAGACACCGTAAGTGCTATGAATCGATTTCATCATGTACCAATTAGAAGAACCACAAAGGCCCAATAAATTACAATGTTCAGTAATGAGAAAATCGTAATTTCCTTATCTTGCCTGATAGCCTGTCATGGATATTGAAGTCTGTCATAGCAATGCGGGCGCTATTCATAAACAACGTAGGAATGCTTTACTTACTTCAGCTGGAGAAATCAGTATGGGATGGTTTAGGATGATCCATGTGACTGTCTCGTAGCAGCCGGGGAAAGGTAGCGACCCTTGATAAGTTATGAATTCTTTTGTGGAAGACAGAAGTGAGCGCATCTCGACTCCTCTGAGTTGGAAAGTTTCACCTGGTTTAAATGCACAACAAATATACCGAAGTAAACGTGACTAATCTTTGGATTCTAAAGCAAACAGTCCGGCGAAGCATTTGCACTTTTCAAACCATACAAGGAGAAGCACAAACGTTAAAAGGGACAACCGAGACGTTATGGCCAGTCTTTCGAAAACAATTCGATCGCAGCCCACCAGTCAAAAAGGCCTAGGTTTAATCGCATGGCGGTAGTATTCAACACCAAAGCGATTGTTACTCCTATGCACTAGGGAACGTATACTTAACTGGTTCCTCTGCGGCTGCCTGGTATTCACTTTTTATTAAAACTTCAAAAAGCATACCAGTACAACACAGCTAGTACATGGTCACGTTATTGTCTATCTCAATCTTCACCACGAAACGGATATTTGTGGAATTATATAGGGCAGTAGTTAGGTCACAGTGTTAAGTATATATATATATATATATATGAAAGTACCAAAGCCCATATACAGATCAGCCTAGAATAAGAACATGGCCTCCCGTCGTATGCTGGTCAAAGGGCTTTTCACTTCTTCCAATGGGTTTAACACTCCAGTTGAACTTAAATGCAATTAAAAAAACTTTGAACTAGATGTTCTTAAACCGCTAAGTAGGTTACAGCTAGTGGAACACATGCAAAACGGATAAGAAACTGTAGTTGCCTTGGGAATTACTGAATATTTTAAAATTGCTTACACACGAATTTTGCGAGATCCGAACGTAACAGTAAACTTCACTGGATGGAAATGGATCCTCCAAAATGCATCTGCAAGATATCTAGCATATTCGCTTACTTCCAGGAAATCGACGTTGTACGCAACTTGGACAGTGTATAATGGTGTATACTTTTGATGAAGCATGCAAGTAGCCTATGGTTCGGTCTACAAGTTCCGCCCCCGCATTTGATGGAAGGTGGAGTGTATAAGAATAATTGTGGAGGTGCTTTGCAGTGTTCGTTTACTACTGTGTAATAGTATGCGAATATACAGGAAAGTTCAAGAGGATGCGTGGGAATGTTCACTTTTTAAGGAGTATGTAAATATGAGATGTGGACTTTCCTATCTAATTACTTGTAACTGCTTGGTTAGTGTTTGCCAATAAATAACTTCGAGACAAATGGCTTTCCTCCCTTAACAGTTGGATCAATTCCCATAAAGAAACATTCGGTCTAAGTGATTCTCCTTGTTAAGAAATTAAATCGATTATGCGTGGTACGTATAAAGTATATAAAGTGCTCCTGGGTACAATATATGAGGCGTTTGTATTCACTTACCTCTCCAGCAAAGATGGACGTGTATAAAGAGAGAAAAAACATACCTTTAAAGATAGTCTTTTCTGCTGCTGCCACGATCCCGACCAAATCCTTGTTCGATGTGTTACTTAACTACGAGAGAATGTGAAAAATAATTTATTTCCCAGAACACTTCAAGAGTTTGGATACAAGAGCTTAAGCGTCAATTAACCAGTCGGCTCATGCTGGTCATAAGTAAGAGACAAAGAACTGGATAGTTGAATCTAAAATTTCTCTGCTATATCAGCATTTTATCTTTGTCAGTCAGTTGGTGTTTTACTTGGGGACCACAAATCTTGATTTACGGGGATATCTAAAATAAAAGCTACCACAACTGGCTTTAAACCGCTAAGACTAAGCAGCCTGATTGGTTACAAAACTAGTATTCGGGGGTGAAATATTTCAAATCCCAGAACATACCGTGTATCACCCTCATCACCATTCACTCGCCTCTTTGTTGTAGTGTCTTTCGATTCATTAATATCATTTTCAAACCCAGCGTCGAAGTACCAGCTAGATCACTTCATTGGAAACCCAGAAAAAGTTATAAAAATTATGGTTGAATAAACTCTAGTTTTATTTCCATTGACATCTATTTTCCACTTCTGTGGTGAAGGTGAAGTCAGACAGCTGGCACTCGACAAATGCTTAGTTGCCTCATTGTGACGCGAATTCGTCCATACGGTACAACTCGCTGATCTAACGGATGATAAACTCATGTGCAAAGAGTAGAAATACCTTCACAATTTACAATCTGCATGAGTTCTCAAGGTTTGTAGGCAATCCGCTGCTTCATATTCTGTGAGAATGCATGTCCGATGCACGAACAAAAGCCCTCTACCGACAACACTTCCCATAGGGATGCCCCACAATCCGACTGCCCAAAGACTGGCCTTGAATGTAGGCGCATTATTCAGTAGGGTTGACACAATTTTAAAACTAAAGACATCTGCTGTGCGCAGCGGCATTAGAAGCCAGATAGTTAAAACTCACTCTCTGAGCCCTCGGAGCAAGCCAGTCCCTTGCAGCCAAGTGGGCAAGAATATTGAGTCACTGGAAGAACTCCTCAAGAAAACCTTAACAACTGCTGCCTCGAGGTTCGTACTTATAAATCAGAGGCTACGGGCATGACCCCCGAACAAAAAGTTACATGTGTATACGTAGTGCACTACATCGGCGAATGAAGCGCTGCAAAGGCGGATGATAGTGCTCGGTTGCCCAAGACGAAAAAGGGCTTGGTTTAGGTACCCCACTTTGAAGCTTTGACTCAAAAGCTTGACCAACAAGGCAATGGAAGGATGTAAACTTTTCGATAAATACACTCATTTGCAAATCAATTTGGTTTTGCGGGAGACTCACCTGGAATCCAGATGAATCTCCCGTTTGGGTTCAAGCTGAACATAATTTTGACAGAAACTCGGGGACTGCGCCTACCTGATGAGCCCCAAGAATGGCGAAACCGGTCGTGGGCTGTCAAAGAATTTTCAGCAAAATTATGAGTAGTGCATTGTCTACACATGTATGGCGATATCTAGAATATCGTAGCAACTGGAACATAAGGCGGCCTGGTGCAGCACATTCAGTTGCCTGGAAACATCACAAATGGGAGATTCAGCTGGGTTCCAGGTGAGTCTCTTGTAAAAACCAAATTGATTTGCAAATGAGTGTATTTATCGAAAAGTTTACATCCTTCCATTGCCTTGTTGGTCAAGCTTTTGAGTCAAAGGTTCAAAGTGGGGTACCTAAACCAAGCCCTTTTTCGTCTTGGGCAACCGAGCACTATCATCCGCCTTTGCAGCGCTTCATTCGCCGACTCCCGCCTACACTCATTCCAACCAACAAATTCTACAGTGCGATCGACCCATCTGCCACTCCCCTAGCCAATGCTCAATTTCTACCCTATTGCCTAGAATAATAAACTAAAATAAACCCTTACTGACCTCAAGAGATCTGGTCGACGAGGCAGCCATTGATGTCCGTACTTTATGTCAAATTGAGCAACAATCAACTCTTGTTAAAACAATACTTTCTCTCTGTGTCGATGTATGTTATTAAACCTAACTTGACCTCATACTATTTACTATGTACTTTTGACTCGCCACTTGTTTTGCTTATCTGTATCCGCATTCACCTCGCCGCAGAGGCCGTCGCGTCCGACATCTGTAGATCGGCATGTGTGAATGTGTGAATGTGCGCAGCTGACCTACTAACTCATGCGCGTTCGTGTCCCATTTGCTGAGCCTGCCTTGACGTGTTTTCTCATGACTATCGTCTGATCGCATTGCCAACGTGAATATGAGGCTGTCGTCGGAAGGTACGGCCGCAAACCACACAACTGAACCAACATTCCGCTCACCGTTGTTTGGTGTGCGAAGGATGACACTGCACTGTGCCGGTCAGTGACAGACTTGGACACTTGTTGACGCTGCGAGCGTGGGCAATTAAGGTTTTTTGTATACATTTGCTTACCCTTGTGTAAACAGTACCGTAGAATCTTGAAACCAATTTTTCTTTTTGGTATTCCGGATTGTCGAACCTACGCGACACTCGAAGTTCCTTATCGCGAAACTCAACATAATTAATGTCACCGAAATAAGCATGCGAGGCCCTATATCGATCGTGCACCTCAATCCGCTTAGGACAAGCACGGATTTTCTGCAATTAATTTGTCGGTGTCTAGTGATGCTGACACAATAGCAGATAGTAATTTTCGCTCAGCCAAAAGGCTGAAGTCGCTTTATTGGACGGGATCCCATTAAACAGCTCTTCTTTGGCAGCCTCAGTCAAGATCAGTTCATGCTGATGTGGTAAGCGGAATTCACGTGCCTCATGGGCATATACCCTCACATATTGCAGTTCTGAGACTGTGGAGGACGGGTTTTATCGATATCTGTCGCGATTGCTTCGGTCAGTAAGAAGGACGGATATAGTAATCCTGGCGGATGATGTGGACGATTTGATTGTACGAACAATCCCGGAAAGATCGAACTTATGTGGTAGATTTGGACACTCAGTGCATCATCGCGGGTGTCTTCTTCAGTTGTCTGCTCCTAGTCACTATGAACTTACAGCACAAACGCTCACACGCCTTACATGTCTACCAGTTACGAAGGTAAAGTCTTGATTAAAGATTGGATCTCGTCGAAATCAGCAAATCTTATTTCTACCGAAATGGCCATGCCAGAAATTGACGACTAGTCAAGGGCTTAAAGAATGGCGAGAAACGCCTGCGGACTGCAAAGGCCCACAAAATGAAGTATTTTGCCGCGGAAAACAGCCATGCCCTATTTCGGCTGATATTATCAACCAGCCAAAAGCAGACAAACGTCAGCGTAACAAAATGCGGCAAAGACGGAACGTCAATTCACTCACAAAATAAGCGTCTCCAGCTATGTACTGAAGGGTTCAAACAGCAGTTCATCCACCCTCACTCAACATAGCCTTTCGGAGATGTGGGCCGATTGGAACACCGACATCACCCCGGCCTCAACAACAGAAATTCAGCATTGGATTTTATTCCTACAAAGACACAGCACCCGGCCCGAATGGTTTGCATGCCTCACTCTGTATAGAACGTAGTGCGACCCTCGTGAATGGTCTGAAAACTGAGTTGTGGAAGATCTGGGGGAATACTGATGGAATGGAGCACATCGAATGTTGTCGCAGTCTTCAGAAAGAACGCAAGAACGTCATTCGAAAGCCACCGTGGCATGGTTGTCGAGCCATCTTATCTTCTCCTTGGCATTAGTTTGCGTGGCCTGTTCGACTATCGGGAGATACAGGTTAGTGAGAATCAGTCTGGCTTCAATACTGGCCAAGGATGATTAGACCACAGCTTTAACTTTGGACAAGCGTTTCAAAAGTGTCACTATTCCAAACATCTTACATTGGTCTTTTTTTACTTAGTTGAAGCCTGCTTTTGACTTTTTCGATCGTTAGAAACGTTGGCGATCAAGAGTATCCCTTACGAATTCATATCCATATCCAAATTAATATTCATATAAATGTCATGTGACTATCGTCTGCTCATTCGTAGACTATTAGAATTTTGAAATTAAGGCGTAGAAATTTACTACTCAGCACACGGAAAACAGCTCAAATATCCCAGGTTATACTCATTTACCGGACCACACAAAGGTTGGTCACGACTAAGTCGAACGCCTTAGTCGCCTAATTGCTTAAGACAATAGGTTTAGTCAAATGCGATAAAGTTGAAACAGTTTGGGAATTCTACAGGATCGTATTATTGGTTATTTAATCATAGTACCAAGAACAATGATGGTTGTCAAAATTCCAAACATGTCACTGCTTTTCTCGTGCCTCTCAGTTTTTTCCAAGCCGCGATTGGAATAATTGATAGTTACTCGAGAGTAGATCCATGGAGGGCTGTTTGAAGAGTATGACCGGAGAATTGGGGTTATTAGCTATGGTCAGAGAGAAATTGTCATTTGATTTGTTGTGCAATGATTATCCGGTCCTTCACCCCCTACATTAGGTACTTCTGGAGTAATAATCCCACTAGAGTTTTGGCAATGTCCTGGCTCCTGGCTCCCAGCTCCTATTTCTTATTGGAAAAAAGTAAGAAAATTTGTTCTTTTTCACTGATGACACTTAGGTCTTGCAAACTGACTCACGCACGAAGCTAGTTGTGATGGTTTTCTTATGTGATGCTCTGAATTTCATTAGGATGCCAAACAATAAAGAGACCCTATTCGGCATACATACACTCACACCAAAACAAATGCACCTAAATTGAGTCGTTTAGATTTTATGCAAATGGTACTTCCGTTTTGCTGACCAGAACAATTAGGTGATAGATTTCGCCTGCTAAATTTGCAGTCAAATTTAAGAGAGTGGTTCCAGATGCGAGTGTTTTTGCATGTATGCTGCAACTACTAATTGACAAGAACGGAGTAAAGAAACTAATTGAACTAGGAATTAATTTTGTTAATTTTTCCGCCAGATATTTCGTAAAATTCTCTGTATTCCTCATGTCTGTAAGTTGCTGAACAAATTAAATCGAGCATGACAAATCCCAAGTTAATAAACACGGGATAATGTTGGTAAAGTGTGCAGCTCAAATCTGTTCCTATATGATCATTTAACGACTTCAAGATTAAGAAATGGATCATGCCTAGTTAAGCCATGGTGGAATAATAGTTTATATGCCAATACACAAGCATCAACCTGTCGCTGCGCAACACTACGCTCCCTAATAACGCCAGGTGATATCACCTGGGATGAACCAGTAGAAGTGCTCGATATCATGCGAACCGTCCCACGACGAAATCGCGGGTTATTTCTCGAATCCCACAATGCTTTTCCGGGTCCATTCTACTGCGGTTTCAGCGGCCACCAGCACGCCACACGGACACACCTCAGCCGGTTTATTACCCCATAAACCTAGTCATGAACAAAAGCGGGTCACCAGCCAGAACAGGGAAAACGATCTAAGCGCCCCCTTCCGCTGCTACAACTAAGTACGTGATGTCCCTCGTAGACGAATGCGATGGTGATGAAGAGCACCCACATCATCTGTTTTGTGAGCATGACAAACTTTGGGACAGCCTACCGTTTTCGGTGAAACCGAGTGGAGCGAGGCAGCACGCTGGATCAAATTCAAGTAGGACATCAAAGAGAACGAAGAACGTTGGTCCAAGCCTCATGTTGCCACGCTTTCCCTATTCATCCTTTTCGAATTGTCTTGCAACCACTGTTTTGGTGCTCAATTCGAAGGCCTTAACAGTGGAACAGATCGAAGATCTTACACTCAATATTTTGATGTCCGAATGATGCATTCCACCAGATCTTCTGGAAATTCTACCAAAAATATTACTTGGTCGTCGCGTTCATCTGCACGAGCTACATCACCCAAAATTGTCTACCCGAACAGCATCCAATATACCAATCGTTCGCCGATATCGGTAAACGATACTGATCGAGGCTTTGCCTACTCTGGCCAAGCTTTCCACATACAGCAGTACGGATAGTTTGCTTTGGCAGTTCAAGTTGCTCCGCACTCTCAGGCTTCTGGGCCATCCAAAGTTATGTCTGGTGGTCCGCAGAGAAAATACGGTCTACATTTCCTCAAAAAGTTCCTCCGGGTTCGGAAACCTGAAATATTCTTGTCGATGAGACAAAATTCCTAGCCGCACCCATCACCGCCTTTATTTGTCTCCGCAAAGCCGTGCCCTTCGGTGACTTGTCCGAGGTTTCCGTCCCTATTGGTTTCCTGTTCATCTATCTTGGATTGTTGGGACATGTAGCTAAGTATAGATGTTCGATGTTCAATGGGTGTGCTACTGTTTTTACTGTAATGTAAACAGGACTACTCAAGCAATGGACCACAGTGTCAAGTCACACTTCATTTTGTAAACATGGTATACTAGGAAAGAGTAGATGCTCTTGAACCGCGCGGTTGAATGGTGTCCCCGTAAAAATTTCATTTCGAAAATCAAAATATAAGGATAGCCTTTTTCCTTACACAGCACACTACTTCTAAGGTTGCTGGAAAATCTGAAGAATCCTTTTCTTTCACTAGTTGAACTTTTTTTCTTTTTTGCTGGCAACAACCGATATCTTGAGTCGTGCGCCACTGCTGACACTGATCCTGCAGAACCCATTAAGTAACAAAACTACTTTCCCAAGCCACCAGTAGCAGTTTTGCTCTACAGCTGTTTTCCAAGCCGCTTACCATGAATCCGGTATCATAAGGTAATAGGACTGTACGTCTTGATCACTTAGTTGGCAAAATAAACAGAATAATTCTAATCATCTCTGAATGACAAAATAAATGAAAACAATACTTACTTTGAAAAAAACGCTAACCGCCGCCAGCCCATTGGGGTGGATGGAAGCCTGCGAGCTGTTTTTATACAACTCATTATTGTAAGCAAAAATCTGCAACTGAATGGCGTATAAAAAGTAAATGATATTTAATGGCGGAAAGAGACCCAATGCAGGTTGTTCCAATTCAGCCGCTGAAAGAATGTAATATTGGCCAGGAAAACCACCTTTCACCATGCAATTTCTTATTGGATATGTCTGACTTAAAGTACTTCTATCCTCATATAGAGATGAGTAATTTAACTCCTGTCGAACAGAAGCTGCTGCGCTCACTGCAGAGAACAAATGCGTTGTTTGCAACACGGTAGAAACTGAATTGGCATCTGCATACTTTCCTATGACGGAAGCGAAAATAGTCTTTTGATACCTTTCAACAGAATATGTGCAACGGTCGCCTAATGTTTAAGTTAGCACAATCATTGAAATACCACGGTATATTGTCTAGACGGAGCATAATAACTATGACGTGGTTGAAAGCTCTCCAACAACCTACGACAAGTATCGCCTTTTTTCAGGTTAATTAGTTAGGCACTGCCACAGTGCACCTCTTAATCTTATTTTTCACTTGAATCAAACTGAACTACAGAAAAGTGCACTTCGCCAGCTTTTTTCAAATGAGGTTGACGAAAACTCGAGGAATACGCCTACCTGACGAGTCGCACAGAGAGCAAGACGGTTAGTGGGCTGTCACAGGGTTTTCACCAAACTTATGGTTAGTATCTCTTTGTATTGAGTCTGAATTTGATTGAAAGTAAAGTAAAACCACTGAGTAGCACAAGGTAAATTTCATTACAGTTCCCATCTTCTTACTTCGACATCACCGACGAAGTCTTGTGTGTATGTGCCGTATTATCTAGTCCAAAACTGGCTTGAGGACACAATAAAGCTCCATGATTAATAGAAGTCGAACTGTTTATACAAATTTGTGGGTCCGTGCTGTGGAATCGTCTGCTGGCGAATGACCCAAACTTTGTGCACATAATTTTTATAAAACAACCGTTCAATTTATTTGGCCTAACCTTCTAAATTTGCCCAGCTACTCCCTCCGAATTGTGCGCCAAACCTTGTACTAATCAAGTCTGTTGGAAGCACGCCATTGTGTGGGTGGTCTAATTCGGACTTTTAAAAAAAATGTTGAGCAGTGTTGTCACGTCGTTTGCCAAATTGGTTAGTGGAGCGGTTTCATTTCGAATGGCTAGTCGACAATCTGGACTAAGTAGAATTTTAAAGGATATTGTTCTTCCTCCCTTATGTGACACTTCCGAGATGCAGGGTGTTTAACTAATGTTCTGTTATAGAGTTACCCGGTGTATCAATCGCAAGTAAAGTTACTGTACCGGATGATGATTGGATGGCGAATATGCTTCCTTCTTTAAGGTGTTTCTGCAATGTGCTTCTCAGGTTCCAAGAACCCAAGCTTAGCTGTTTCCGCCAGGCTAGAAGGAACAAGTGGTTTTCCTTGTGCAAACAAACGTAGGTTAGGCAAACGTTTCCGATTTGCTTTTTCACTAGAGCTACTCATATGTATACATATAGTAAATAAGATTGATTTTGATACCTCCCATCACGAAAACGATCCGTGATGTATACTTCTTAAGCTTTTGAGCGGCAAAATCAAAGCCTGATCAAATTAATCTTGATGCTTTGCTGGTTATATTGTAAGACGTTTTATGAGTATCCTCACACAGACAGAATTTTCGATGCCAAGAATACGACTCGTGGGTGAAAAAGACTTAAGTGCCATTATGAAAATCTTAGTTGCTCACAAAAGAGGACACCCAATCGAAAAATTCAATACCATTTTGTGACTGCCAAAACATATTTTCTTTCTCATCGTCGGCTTAGTTTGATAGTGGTTGGCTAGTTCTGTTTAGCGCACTTCACCATAAATATGTATGCATGCGAAACAAGGGCATAGAACACTCTATAATGTGGGTAATATGGTTGAACATGTTTCCTCACCAGTCAACAGACTCCTTAATCGCACTATGGATATTTTTATTTCAAAGCGTGTACTTCAAAGGGACCGTCATTTGTGAGGTTTCTTCTGTTTTGTTGTTCTTTCAATAGCTGGGGAGAATTTCTCTTGTCTAGTTTAGATTTAGCTTGCTTAGGTATAGCTTACAGTAGCATGCTTAAATTTGTCTGATTACATGTTTGCAAACAGACAACGACACCCGAAGCTGCAAACATCACATCCAGCTTCTTGAACTGCTCATGGGGACATGAATTTGCTCAGTTTTTTTGTCCAACGGAAGGTGTCTGCGAGATTTAAATTAACTGGAACTGGCATCTATGTAATGCTCAAAACAGATACGTTAATGTTTCATACCTCCCCTGGTGAAGAACGCCCATCGATTCTGTGATCAGATCCTTTGGAAGACGCTGAACCAAATTTGATACGAGCAGAAAAGATCTGGTAGTAATAGGACAGGGGACCTCCGGTGAGAAAGACTTGATTCGACAAGAATGAAAGTTGAAGGTCCTGACCCACATTCTGGACGATGAATTCTAACTACAAAGATAGGAAACGGTAGGAAATTCTATAAACGCAATGAAGATTGAACTCTTGAAAGCTCGCCATTTCTAAAGACTCTTTCCAGCATCCGGATACTCGGGACATACACAAATCCCCTAGGTAGATTACATGCAAAAAGAACAAAGCCAGGCATCGGTTAATGAAATACCAGTAATTCGGCTTACTCTGCAGAGTAATTTGGCATCCAAATCGTGAACTAGGAGAGCGACTTCAAACGCTTCAAAGTTGAGAATAATGTGGCTTTCCAGCATGTAAGAAACAGCTGGCGTTCTCATACCCTTCATAAGGCGACTAGGAAGAGGACTCAAATGTGCTCCAAGTGATCGTTCTAAAGAATGATCAGCGGAAAGTGGTGATCCAACATCACACAGAAGGCAGTATGCACATTTTGCCTATTCTTTTTTGCTTAAGTGTGTCTTTTAGAGGATGCGTTCATTATCCTTGCTCTCAAAAAACATCCAGCCTGTGTCAGTCCTTGGTTTCGTACATAGAAAAAACTTGGTAAAACTAAGGAATATGTTAGAAGAACATCTGTCTTCAACAATTCAAATACTCGGTTGTAAGGATTATATGATATTTAGCTTTGAAGCAGATGGTTGTTGATCTCTTCGTCGAGCTGCCTTCTACACTTTCGTCCCCAGACGAGGCGCACTCTGTTAGTTGATGATAATCCATCGGGTGGCGACATAAAGTTTCCAAACCGACTTCTAACTTCCTTTATCAGGTCAACTAGCTTTTAATCAACAGCTAACAAATTCTCTCGAGTAGCATTTTTGCGGCATGTGACCACGTACACGTTTCGTTTAGACCTCAACAACAATGAGTAAATCGGTACTGCACAAAAACCACTGCACACATCCTGACCCATTTGCCTTCAGGAGTGAAATGACTCAAAGTCTACCCAATGATCCAATAAACGGTCTCTAATTCTCTTTTTTGTCATATAGAAGAGGAATTCTATGCCGTTGGTATACATCTCTAGTTTCCATAATAAACTGCACTGCTAATTCCATGAATCATAATGTGCCCCAGAATTTCGGACCACAAATGAAATCCACTGTGAGATACAAAAAAGATCTCACCTGTTCATCACTTCCGGTTATTCTGAATGTTTTCAGCGTGTGATCAAAGAGCAGTCGTTCGGTTTGTATGTCGATTGGCGATTGCTGGTGCCCAATTTGGCACAGGGGCCATACTGGTTTATTGGTAGTCGCTGATAATATAGTGCCCCAGGTTTCTGGTCCTGAGGAACATACAGAGAATTAGACTATATTTATGCACTCATTTAAAACAGTACCAAATATATTGCCGCTTCACACAACCTGATCCCTTAGATGAGTGGAATTTGTACCAAAAAAGACGATAATAAACTAGATATCTCGCGATCAGCACAGCTCATGTATATTGTTGGGAACATTTTCATTAGTTTTAAAGGCTCATTGATCGTTTCGATATCGCCACTTACTTCTGTCACGAAATACGTTATCAGTGACAGAAGGGCATAGAAGACATTCTAAACACCGGCTCATTATCAATGTTTACTTATTAGATTTAGCCAAGATGCCGCATCTATCCTCAAAGTACGTGAAGAAGGAATCAAGGAATCAAGGAATACATTACTCATAAGGTTGCTGAAAATTCTTCGACAGCCCACGACCGGTTCGTCCTTCTTGGGACTGATAAACGGGAGATTCAGCTGGGTTCTAGGTGAGTCTCTGGCAAAACCAAATTGGTTTGCATATGAGCGCATTCCGCTAAGGAGCACGTATACTGGTATGCATTTCAGAACACACATCTGACCTTTCAAAATCGTGCTTGCTTTTTAACTGGGCTTCTCTTCCTTCACTTTTCTGGCAAAATCAAACTGTCCACTGAATAAATTGTTTACAAACAGGTCGTTTTTATTGGAACAAATGAAGATTGAAAAAAGTGAGGATTCCGAGCATTTAAAAAAAATGTTCGAATTTATACTGCTAGCGAGGCCGGGATTTTCGGTGTAGCTTGGAAACCAAGTTTACTCTTTCTCAAGTCACGACGGACATGGATAAATTTGTTTACCTGGACAGCTGTATCTCTTCCAGTGGACTGTCTGATTGGAGGGAGTGCCTCATATTTCCAGCAATCCAATGCGTACACAATTACCTGAAGTTGAACAGAACAACTTACCCTCTGATGAGCACTCGTTTACTGAATAATGAAGTTATCTAGTTTTGTGGCTACCTCCGAATAAAACACAGGTTAAATAAGGAAGCACTGGGACAGACAGCCAAGGAACTTCACACCAGAATTGGAGAGCGTAGGAGGAAAATAAACTGTTCACCGTGAAACGCAGATACATATCGAGCGTTAATAAAAGACTCGTCACTTGCAGTATATGCGCTGGACTCGAGGACTACGGTCCACGCCACAGAGACTGATGGCCGATGCGGTAAAAATCGCCAAGCATCCCGGTGTTAACAGAATAGAAGGCGTGGAACTGGCAAGCGTGTGGAGACCGGTTTCGGATCAGTCGAGCTGACGCGTGTTGGTGTGCGGTCATCAGAAGGGGGAGTAGTCATCATCTGAATTCCACTTGACCTCACCCACCCCCAACTAAATTGTCGCAGCATCCACAAGCCCACGAAAACCAGGGATAATCTCCTAGTAGCACCCGAGGTGAATAAATAACTGAAGCACCCTGAAGTGGAAGAGTAAGGAACCAGAGCCGATCGGAACTAATTTGAAACTCTCCCAACCAATCACTTCAGGATTTTGGCAACCACACTAGCAGACAAGAGCCATTAATTGACACTCAGCACTGACCTAGTGTGGTCATCTGAAGAGAACTTACTGATTGGTTCCCCGTCTGCCTTATAACCTGGCCAACTTGGTGCCCTGTTCACTTGGTATGATGAAGCTTTTCTATCAAATGCGAAACTTTGCCCAAATAAAAACTACCGATTGTTTACCAAGGCCTTTTGAAACGGGGCATCAAGAAACTTTGGCGGCAACAGCATAGCATCATCTGGCAAAGAATGATCGTATGATGCTAATGTATGTTTGAGTAAACTGTCTCAGTGGCATGCAGATCTGGGAAAGGGCAGAAACCACTCCTCTAGGTTGGCCTATTTTGCGTTTAATGAGGCCGTCACCGGCATTTTAAGCATATTTTAGCTGGTACTCAAATATTGTGCCTCGAATCTGAACGCGAACTTGGACCAAATCGTTCGCGTCGACAGCATCATCATCGAGAGCATGACGTCAGCGTTCAACACCGATGCTTCGCTGCCGTACAACCATTATTTATTTGAAAGCCTTATTGTAAAGTAAAGAATGGAGGTGGACGGGGAAGGGACTTAGTGCTGGCTTACTACGATCATTCCGAGGTGCCTACACCTTCAGACACTCATTCAGGCAATCTGGATGGAAACTGACAACAAGAACGCCACTGACATCGGTTGGCGACCATATTTTGTAGTGTCTCCAAGGAGGCGCACTGGGGATCACGCGGTCCCCATCCTAGAACGTGAGTAGCACCGACAGCACCCAAACGTTTCGTGATTTCTTTCATACCCCTCTGACAGGTCAAGGATTGGTCACCTCTCCGCTTCCGCCACTCTGAATTGGACATGGAAAGCAGCACTCTCTTCGACAAACGATCGTTAGGCATACGCAACACATGTCCCAACCAACGCAGCTTCCTTTTTGCTGATTTCATCCATCATGAAGTTAAACGGGAATGGGGTGTGTGGGCATCCCTGACGGACACCATTTTGTATACGGAAGCTTTTGGAGAGCTCGCCGCATACGCTTACAAGTCTGGGAGACTGGGAATACAAAGAGCTTATTAAGTTCACGAAATTCCGGGGCATTTCTTGATGAGCAAGCATGTCAATGTGAGCAGACCGGTCAACCGAGTCGAATGCGCCTTGGAAAACCAAGAATACTAGAATTGCGGGTCGCTTATACATACGGCGTTGTTCTAGAACCTGACGAAGAGTGGAGATTTGGTCAATGCAACCCCAGACCTGAATTTCGCTTACTGCCCTCGAGTCAGTGTTCCACGAGCCACCGTATGGTGACGAAGCACAATTGACGCCAACAGTCTCCTTACAACCGGGATCAAGCTGATCACCTTGTGGTTGCCACACTCACTACGAGCCCCTTTTTGAAAACGGTCACTGCCAATCACTCTTTCCATTTGTCTGGGACAGATTGCTCTTCCCAAATGCAAGCAAACAGATCATACAAGCGCTGACTGAGAACTTCACCCCCATCTTTGAACAGTGCGCGTGAGAGGTCATCCGGACCAGAGGCTCGGTGGCCCTTGAGAGAACATATGCACCTCCGAGGCTGTAGGTGGTTTCACGTTCACCCTTCGGAGTCCTACATCACCTGTGGGCTCCAGATGGATGCCCTCCCAGCTGGTGGTCATGACAATTGTTGTTCGTCCTTCTGTGGGGCGAGATGTTCGAGATGTTCACGCCATTCCGATCCTTGATGGCTTCACTCACAGGTGGCTTCCGAGAACCGATAGCACGAACCAACTGAAATAATCTTCGGGCATTAGCGGCTTTCTGGGTCTCTTCCATTTCTTTGGCTTTCTGTGTCTGTTCGCAAGTCTACGGTTATAAGTAGTGCAGAAGTGTTCGATGGCACTCCCCCACCAAAGTGTTTAGAACTATCTTCATCGCTGTCAATAAAATTGTGAGCTTCGCGTTGTTCCAAGCAGTCTTTCTGGTCGGCTCATTTAATCGGAAACCCTGGGTGGAATGAAGGCCTTTCTTTTATGAGTGGACTAGCAATATCCAGGCCTTGAAAAAATCATGGATTTAAACACACACATAACATTACTAACCTGTGCATGTTGTTAAACAAGAGTCACCTGTACGTGTTTTCCGCATATGCCGGAAGTGACTGAGGTGCGGAGAAATTCGAAGCTTTTTCCCCCTTTATAGTTTAAAACAAACTTTGTACTTCTAGGGACAAAATTAATAGGATGAAACTTTCGAATGAATGGCAATGCAATTTTGAAACACATTGCCCTTTAGCTACTTTTCGTTTTTTCTTACCCGAAGCGCGCAGCCATACATACAGACCACCTTCTCGTTCTTGCAAACTCCCTCAGCATAATAGTAGCTATTTCAGAACTGGGCAGGCTTTTTGCGGGACAACTGTGGGCGCAAACCAAGCCCACTGTGATTGGATATGAGGTGCGCTGTCAGTCAGCTCCGCCACGCTAGTCTTTGTGCGGTACATGTGCTTGTGCGGTACCCCTCAGTTTGGTGGCTCCAGCCACAAAATACACTTCGTAAGGACCTAAACTGATTGCAAGTTCCATCCATTTTGACTAACTTCTAAACGGAATCGGCAACATTTGTGATCGCCCAGCACAAAATGTTATTTGCATGACCAGGAATTCATAGCTAAGAGTATTTTGGATGGCTGCATTTTTACCGCTTGGTTCCGCTTATTCATTCTAGTCATTTGAAACACGTAACCTGGTGCCATAGGAATCATAGACGTCTTTCTTTTAAGGTCTCAATTAGCGTAACACTAAGAAGAAAACATACAACTGGTTGTCAAAACCTGCGTGGCAGGGGAAATCAGCCGCTCGGAAAGGGGGCACTAGGAATCTGTTCAAGCATATCATTAATGTTCGCGGTACACCATCTTGCCATCATCCTCGTTCAACAACAGCAAAACAGGCAATTACATCTAAACATTAGCAGACTACTCTCTTAGGCAGATAGGATTGCATTCCAGAATTTAGACCTCGCTCAGAGCAGTAGACGTCCACTACTACTGGCAGTTTTTTATCCACTCGAGGGACAAGTGCACTGTTCGCCTTATGAAGAAGGTATCCAGTTATTCCCATAATATAATTCTGTACCAGAAACATGCAAAAAACTGTGTGCGCTGAGAAGTCTCCAGGCACCTGATCCCAAATGCTTGATTCCCGACCTATTCACAAACGACAAACTAAAGGATAAAAAGTGCATGTTATGCTTTGGAGGATCTGATGCTAAGAAACCTTTTTTCAGCGTAGACTAGTTCAGCTGTTCCTGCGCAGGATTTATAGCAAATTGTGGATAGTAAGTTTGATATAAATGGGAGGCACACTCTTTGGTGCTGATTGTCTGTCAAATGAGAGGTAATCTGTCCCACAGTACCGTGGCTGTATCGATTTAGATTCCCAAGTAGATCTGCGGTTCAAAATCGTCATGGACACCCTCGTTAAGGCGTTGTTGTTGTTGGTGACATTTAACTGACCAATTACGCTGGTCAAGTTACATCATTGTTAGTTAGCCCGGCAATATATATATATATATATATAGTCGTAAGCTTCATCGATATATTTTACCGTGGAATGAAATTACTAAAACCCGAGTGTGGAGGTCCATTATCCTTTTGAGCCTGTAGACCCATCCCACTTTCCAACACCATTTAACCGATATTTTGACCGTTAAACACTAAATTAGTAGGTGCCATTTGAGCCTTATGAATGGATACGAGGCAAGCAATGAAGGCTGAAAAATCCCATATAATTCGTCGCTCTAAACATTTTAAACAAATGAGAAGAGGCATTGCTTCCATTCAGTGAAACTTAAAACAAGTGGTGATCAATATACAAAGGGACAGCTAACGTGTATTTTACGTAGAATTTAACATAGTCAACATCTCTTCGCACTGATATACTCAACAATTCAGCAATAAATATCCATTGATCATTTAACTTGTCTTCCAGTTCTTTTTCTGTGCTGACCAGGTGCATATCATATAGGCTCAGATGAATCGGATTGCAACAGTTCAGGTGGTAACGTTATCCAAAATGAGAGCAAACAACAATTAAGATGATATGCTAGCCTCTTGTTGATCATATGCAAATTAGTTCCTCCGCAGACTACGTGGGCAAGGTGGTACCCTAGCTATGCAATGCACATGGCAATAATGTGATAGGTCCAGTCCGCGGTTCAATGATGGACATCGTCTTGCGAGTGAAGGACCTGAGTCACATGTGGCATTTCTCATTTGTAACAGATTGGTTTTCATTGTACCACCAACGTTCAACAGAGTGTTGAACACATACACATTGAATGTATCACACTTTGTGTTCAGTTGCTTAGTTGAACGTTGAACAGTGAGCGATGAAGTCATGGAATTGCTGACAAGTGTGAACAAACAACACAAGATTTGGTAGGTCGAACAAATTGTACACGCCATTACACTGGTATTGCGATGTCCAGTATTCAAGTTGTGACCTTACATTGAAGACTAGAATAACACGCGTGTTCCAGTAAGTATATTGACTGATCATCATTGCCTTTTTCATCTTGAAATAAGCGCGCTTGGAATTTATGGAAAAATTAATATCCAGAGTTGGCACTCGTTTCGGATTTTTATCTCCCTTAACAACGAATGTTATTTAAACGGCTACTTTCGAATTACCCCATAGACTAAAAGTTAAATTAGGCCATCTACGTATGAGCGTTCATGTTTATGTAATTTAGCCAGTTGATTAAAAGTATTCCCACTGCTCCTGCTATCCAAATTCGTTAAGGTCAGCCTAGTGTTGTTCCAACCAGATAAAATAATTTCGTAGACGCAATCCAATGCCCTAGTGTGCCAAGTATTTTTGATGAAGCCCTTCCTTTTCTCTGCTAATTTTTTAAAGTCCAAGGCCAACGTGCTAATGGTGACGAAATTTTCCTGCTTGCGAGAGATTTAGAATATTGTTTTGGACAAACCTGTTACATTTAGGTGGCTGAACCTGGAACATTTCAGTGAATACTTCATAGCAAGACGACGATATCTTACTTATCTTAATTACTCTTTTATAAATACTGCAGCTTTTCATCTGGACTTAGTCAAGAACCCCTGTCAATGTAATGGAACTAAAAATGTCAGCAATAAACATTTAGTGTGATGACAAAGCGTAATTTGAAGATGACCAGATAGCTTTTTACAATATGCGTAGATTAACATTCGTAATTAAAGGAACGTGCGATCAGGTGATTTTGTATAAATTGGTTTTTATAGTAAGCGCACCTCGGTCAATAAATTTTCTTGCCCTAGTCAACGTGTACTAACGATAAATTTAAACGCGAAACTAATGTTGAAAACATGTGTAATCGATTTTCCCCTCATCTAAATGTGCGGCTGGAGGCCGCTAACTCGGTGGTAGCTTTCGGCTGCTTGCCATCCATCACACATTTTGTCTGGTATTTTATTGTCAACTTGGCATTCTTACATACTCACACTGACACATTATGGCATCCACAATCTTAGTTCGCTAGCGTATTCCGGATGTAAGCCAAAAAATCAATACGTTCCTGTAGCATTCAGCTGACCGAAACGCGTCTTTAGTGTGCAGCAAACGTACTGGAGTGATGTAAGTTCAAAGCGGCGTCCGGTTTATCAGCAATTTTTAACCGCCCAAATGCTAATTTATAAGAAAATGAACGACGGTATTTTGGTGGAAAATTGTAGCGCCGCACATATCCATGATATGCATGTGACATTTGTGTCGAGCGTCAACTTCACAAGAGTGTCAAACATGTTCTCTTTTAATATAGGGAGCAAAGAGGTTGATGTATGCTTATTACAAGCAACTGGCTGTTATTGTGGATATAAGCTCTTGCGGTCATAAGTGCTTTAAATGAGCTTCGATATTCGGTCTGACTGCGTATAAACGTAGGCTTCGGCTTTGGCCCGCATTCCCGTTCCCATTTAAACTTTTCATACCGAATGATGGTGGAACGAGCTCACTACGTCACTAGGCTTTATCTTGTTGATTCTTGGTTTAAAATACTACTGTTGAAATCATGTGGAAGAACATATCGGGTAGGCTTATGAATAATGGATTCACAAAGCATCCGGTTCGAGCTGAACATAGATCTAGAGCTTACATAAATGGCCTGTTGTATATTCACATCCATATCAGCTGTTGGTCTTTATACCGATATCTAAAATAAGGACTGCGGTTGTATTATGGATAACTCAGTGTTCAAATTAAACCATCTCTTTGTGAAATCACTTGCTTGGCAATAAAAGGAAAGAAAGATGTCCTTCAAATTTTGGCTGGTAGGAAGTTTTGATCAGATGCTTTTACAAGATGGTAGTAAAAGTGAAATATTCTCTGTTACTTTGTATCTTTTGGAAATGGGGTTTTTCGTAGGAAATAACTCAAGTAAATACCGGGTAAACAAAATGTTTAGGACACCAAGAATCTACTTAAGCACAAAATGTGGTCCACTTCAAGTTGGAAGAAATGAACAAGTTGGAATGTACACTGAAGATTTGTGAAATCTGGGTGGCTGGCGAAATCCCTTTGAAGCACATTTATTATGTGGGCCTAATTAATTTATTCTCCACTATATGAGTTCTCGAACGTGAGTCACTTAAGCCCATTGCTAGAGGAAATGGCTCGACCATTTCAGCTTTTGGTCGACTCGCCCTGTAACTGCGCTCATTTTAATGCATATTTACGAACATTGAGCAGTATCTCAATCAGCTGATAATGCAAATCCCACAGAGCAGTTCTTCTGAGACATTCATTGGTGTCATGAGCGATTGTTTTTGTCAGCTGCCGGGAGATTCGACAACTATATGATGTAACGGCGCAGCTGCTAATCAGTCATCATGTCAATATCCTGCTTACTAAACATTTTCGACTAACTCAGTTGTGCGCTTAAATTTAGGAATCCTATGGCGTTTATCGGATGAATAGGTTTTTTTCTCGCGTCCATTGTTCACAAAAAAAGAACATTTTCATAGGAACCAAACTTGCTCTTAAGGCTAACCAAATATTAATACCTATGTAGACACACAACTTGAAAAGTAGACAAGCCTTCAAAAACATAATTATGGAAAGATACAAAATGAAAATTTCTGTACTCTATCTTTGAGAACAGAGTTGTAAGGACCCTAGAAGTTCAGCGAACAACCGATACATAAATTGGGACCAACCCCCTGTTACTATTTTATTGCAATTGTCACTTTCCCAGATCCACCTTGACCCTTTTAATATGAAAAACTTTTTTGGCTCAAAAAAGTACTGAATGAGTAGCTTCAGTTAGTAAGTAATCTCACAGTGCAGAGCTCCCACATATTCACCTATCTTCCGCTGCCAGCAGCCGACCGTTACATTTCCTCGAAAGCCGGCAGATAACAAGTAATTTTTAACTTAGGCTGCTTTAGAACTACAATGTGCGGATAGATAGATAGTGTTGTGATAGTATGGTGTTATGCTCAAAAGCATTATATAAACAGCAAAACCACATGGAAAAATATAGTTCATTTCTTGCCATACTTCATGCAAGTAGTCGTGTGATTGTGTAAGATATACACGTTTTTCATTGCCCCCTCTATTCATATTCTATTGTTGTCAAAAGGGTGAAATTCTCCGTTGAATCCTAAATTTGGCTGTTAATGGTTCTCCCTGTGCCAACACTATATTTCGATCGACCTATTTTACGCCGACGTCTAATGAACCTAACGAACCGGAGTTTGGTGCTGATGATAGCAACTGAATAAAAAATCAGTCCAGTAGTCCGGTTACCAGATCAAGCCAGACGTGACGGGAAACCACTATGATCTGTTAAAGAATGCCGAACGTGAAATGCGGTTGACGAGTGCCCTGAAATAGCTCCAAAAATTAGTGAATTTTTGGACCGGTTTGCTTTTGTCAGATACTTACAACAAAATGGAATTTTACCGAAATATTTCGACTGTCCATCGCCCATATCCACAAGCAGTCATTAAAAATAACCCTACTAATTGCTCTTCTGTAACTTAGCATTTTTCTAGAAGAAGCAGTAACTACTCTCTACTCGAACAGCTTGTATCTTCCATTGAGAAATCTGTAAATCAGTAAATACCAAACGATTGTGCTCATTAATGGTCTCAAATAAAAAGTTGCTTCCTAATGCGTCCTAAAAAATTGATAGAATAAACTAAAATACAGACCCAAACACGCATTCAGTCACTTTGGAATCCTACCAGTCATTTAAATAATGGTCATTTGTAGGTTCATTCTATCGAATCACTTTTAGTTTCTGCTGAATAGTCTCTCAAGCACGTCAAAAGGAGTTTGAAATGCTCTTTACCGCTGCCATTGAAATTCATTTTTGCCACTCGTTCACACCACTAAACGTAGCAAGGCGTTATCGTTGGATGACGGATGGAAGGGGCAAACAGGCCACAAAACATTTTTATCGATAACTAGCAGAGCAGGATATGAAAGAGAAGGTGGGTTCGGTGAGTTATTGTCAACATGCACTTTTTACTTTGTGCCTATGAATGCCACTTCAGAGGGTGCCTTCCAACAATATAAGAAGCTAGGAGATGAAGAGCTAAAAAAGAAAAATAAGCGTCAGCGGGGGGGGCGAAAATACGTAAGGTGGTCACTATACGGGGATCAGAAACGATGGACCCCGTGCACTGAATTTTTGATAAAAATTAGGCATTCAGCAATGGTTCGCCGAATTAACATGGTCCGAAACTTTGATGCATTCATATTCGAACTTTGACCACATGCGTATCCGTAGCACGCATATGGTTATCTCGGTTGGAGGTCCCCTTGAAAGCTTCCGCCAAAAACCTTAACCATCCATGCAGCAACAACGTTGTTGCATTCTGCAAAGAAGTACAGCTTGAACATCACAAAGCACTACAAGAGCTGACACTACATGATATCAGGTCAATCGATAAACAGTGCATCACGCTAATCATGTTAAACAAGCTTACCTAAAATTATTGGGAGCGCCTAGGTGTAAAATACAGATTCCGGCGTAAAGATTTAGGGAGAACAGCCAGCATATTAGCATTCAGTTTTGCTCTCCATCTTCTGTGCTTTGAAAGCTTAAAATAAATACCATCAGCATGAAACACTTGTCAGTTTTCAGAAGGACCGGATTTAAATTCCCCTACTGTTTTACGCTAATTACCCGCGTTGCGCTATTACGAAGAGACTGACTGATTCGTAACTATTTTAGCTTACTCCCGTCACTAACTGATTTCACTTAGCTAGCAGCGTCTATCTGGTAAAGGTGAGGTACTCGAGAAGTCTACCACTTTTAGCTAACTACGTCATTTCGAGAAATTTGCCGATTTGATTTAGCTGGACTGCACTATGTTTATAACCTCAAGTCACAACCAGCCTACCCGCCAACCTTAAGAACAGACGACCCAAGCGAAACCTATCCAAGTTTAGACCTAAATATTGTAGACGCCACTTTACTAAACGCCAGGAAGCTTAGCATTTATGTGCTTTCTGATTCAGTATTTTCGGTTATAAAGGGTCTCTTTCGAACTTGCTTTAAACCTGGACTTGAAGATCTTGTCCGATAACGAACACAAGGCATTCTCCGTGTTTTTTTTAAAAACTCTCGACTTTATGTGTTCACCGCAACTTTGAAATGTGGAAAATTAGCCCGTTTATTGATACCGCTTGGTGGCAATTAACGTGGTTCTACCGTCATTATTTAGTCCTAATAAACAAAATTCCAGGCAGGTTGTCCCTCTTCTGTGTGTGCATGCTCTTTTTTAAGAAGACGTCGATAAAATCAGGCAGGTTTGCTAATTGAAGTTGGTAGTTGGTACAAACGATCCATCCGCAATCGCCGTGATATGACTGGTGCATCATTGCGAATTGTAGCTTAGCAGCCCGATAGCGGATGGCGCAACCACTCCTCGCTCACTGTTGGACCGCCTTTATACAGACCCCACATAATACAAAGACTATATGCACGCACAGTTTCCCAACCAAGACTGATACGAACCAACTGCATTTTTACGTTACCAGTTTTCGATTAGCTAAATCAACAAAACGACATCAGAGGATGCGATTTTTCTCACAAACTAATGAATAAATTAAATGTTATCTGCTTAGTTCCCAGCACTCAAGAGGTAATAAGCTGCGCTCACAGGTAAACTGAGGTTCCAGTTTACCCAGGTAAGCCTCACAGTGCTCGACTTAGTGTTCATTTCACGTCGCCTAGTTTGGGGGCAGAAAGGCGGCATTGCAGCCTCAAGCCCACTATTTTCGTGAGCTCTGTCCAAATGTATAATTATTGTGTCAGTAATCAGGCGACAACTGGTTAGACGTTTGTCAACGATTTTTGTGTCATTGAATATAATAGCCTTTCGCCTGATGTTGTGGTCTTCCCCCAGGTCTTCCCCCAGGCTTTCCCCAGGATAACCACACTGCTAAAAACAAAATATCTACTGCCTTCTCGCCAGGACAGATCCTATACGATGACAACAAGCTTGAAGAAAATAGCAGGTACCAAAATAAAAACTTTATCAGTAGAGATAAATTGGGTAAACTGACGAAATACTCAACAATGCAATAACTGTCAAAATCATCTAATAAACTCAAGTCTCGTAATCATGATTTTGAGGAAAATCAACGTAAAAATTGAAATATTCTTATATATTTGATAAACTGAACTAAAACTATTCATGAACGAAGCAAGCAACTCTTGATATATTAATGAGAGCGTCCCACACATCTGTCCCTATAGAGAACTCCCGGTACAAGTGTCGCATCAGTTTGCCGCACAACATCAGCAAAGGTACAGTAGTGAATACCTGTAATGGGCACAAGAGTGAATCCAGTGTGTTCCGGAATAACTATTCGATTATCGCAGACCTACAATCATGTTCAAAAGATATAGTCATTTTTGTTGAATACTTTTTTTCAAACGCTCCCATTAGAAGACACCGTGAAAAAAGCGCAAAAATGGAACAGTTTACAGCCGTGCGTCCCAAAGGCTAATAGTTAGTGAAAATTTTCACCTGAAGAGGAAGTGCCCGCTTTTTTATAACCCACAAGAGAAAAGAGAACTCCAAGTCTGATCAGTCCGTAGCAGTGAGATTGGGTGCTGGTCAAACTTCAGGCTATCAAAGAAAACTGAGGAATACTCAACTTTGTCCACAGACCCAGAATTACGGATCAGTACACTCTCTGTAGTCTATCCTGATATTTCAAACTTCAGAAATGTGTTCTTTACCGTGAAGCCGATGTATACTGAATAACAAGGGTGTTCAAGCCCCGCCAAAATATTAGGGGATTGCACGAGGTAACACTTTATCTGTCACGGAGGAGTTCATTTCACATATACACTAATTCCATATGCGTTCCGTCTGCGTCTTCTTATCGTAGTGTCGCTCCTGGTATCCTATTGATCAGACACCTGCCATTTAGTGAACAAGTATTCCACACGTGAGTTGCCTAAAGTTGTCTGACTGACATTGCTTCCCCAGCTTTAGACAACGTTGCTGGTAGAGATCTCTAGTGACCACACACATGATTTAAATAAAAAATGCAGCCTTCATTGCTGCTATTGCCATCACACCTGCATCAATGCGTAATACAGAGTAAACTGAAGAAGGATGAATGTTTTCGATAAATAGATACATTTGAAAATCAATTTGGTTTTGCGAGAGACTCACCTGGAACCCAGCTGTATCCCCCGTTTGTGTGTCGAAGAATTGTCAACAACCTTATGAGTAGTGTATTACGTATATACAAGGATGATGAAACAGTCACCACACCAATTTCAGCCCTAGTGAATGATTGAATGAAGACAGCTCCTGAAAAACCACAGTTCAAGCTAAGGGTTGCAAGGCACTAATTCTATAACGAAGGTCACAAATTTGTGACAAACTTCTCCATATTTTTCAAGAAGGATCGTTGGTTTCCGGAACATCGCACAAGCTAAATTAATTTTTGGCAATGGTAAGCCGTAATACTGGGGCGTCAGTTTTAGCTTCGCTGGTCATATTTTGTGCGCCTCCACCGGCTTCACAAGCGACCCTTCTGTAAATGGATCCGCCTCATAAGTATCAGGCAATGAAGTATACATTGCGTTTAACGGTGACCAGCTTAACAAAATTTCAACATCCTCATGGTGTTAATTCAAATGGAACTCGGTTGGGTGGCAGTTAATTCAGTCCTAGGTACCCGTGTCCGTAAAAGTGCACTTTCGAACTTTTTTTGGGGAAACTTCCGTTGCTATAATAAATACAACTTATTTTTTATGATAATCTAAACAGGCAGAAATAAAAAGAAGCAGATAAGTCGAGCTGAGTGTTAGACTACAATGGTGCTAGCGGTGACTCTCTCTGCGCATTCGCATTCAGACGCCGTTGAAGGGTGGCTTGCACTAGCATGCCCTATTGCCGGCCCCTCGAACGATGTAGACTGCCAGTAGCCTCTTTAAATGCACTGTTTGACTCAACTGTTCAGTTGTACCCACCTGAACTGACCACTATGGCCACGAGTTGGAGATGTCGGCGGCTTTAGAACTGTCTCTAATTGTTCAGCGTTCAGTGTTCTTTCCTCGGGTTTTTATTGGATACAGGGCTTTCAGGTTCGTGCATATAAGGCTCAGGGTAAACAGTACGTGGCGTATCATATTTTGCGCAGATCCTTAGGGGCGTAAGGTGTAGGGCGATGTGACAACTGAATTCAGATACAGATGCCAGCCAACCAACTGGCAATAAAAGTGTTACTATTTCATCAGCTTTATTGTCTTCCCTTGGCATGTTGTTTAATCACGAAATCACATAACTACACACGAACTAAATTATATAAAAGGGCAAATATATGACACTGGCAGAGGTTATAGTTCCACTAACACCTGAGTCTGCTTTATACACCGACTTACGTTTCCGTTAATTATCTATTCTTTGTGGCCATTGCCAAGGTTCCCTAGAGGAAATTCAAAAAGCCATTAGCTTTAGTTGTTCGCATGTAAGCAGTGTTTTTTCCGGAATATATTTCATTCATTCACGGATTTCGTCCTAGAAATCACACCCGGCAAACGAGGTACGTCTTAAATAATTGCTTATAATAAGCGTAGTCACACAAATTGACTTTTCAGAGCAAGAATTGAACAAAAAGACAGCTGACTAAGGGAGTGAACAATTCGTCGTCGAATCACACATCTTCGATTCTCGATCATAAGTCGTCGCGCAACCAGCACTCAGGACGCGTAAAGTGGAAAATTAATAATGCCACTTTAGTGGAGTACATTAGACACTCCTGAAATTTGAAGTCCGCAATTGCGATGGTGTTCGCGCTCGAGCGGTACGATTGGCTTGCCCGGCAATCAAGCGACGATCCAGTATGTCGTGGTTGTGTCGATTCAGTAGCCCGCTTGCCAGGCTTCTCAAACGGATGAATTTTTCTTTGTCCGATTTTACAAAGCGTATTATGCTTTATTCATTCATCAGTAGTTACTTCTCATAGGCAAGCGGTTAAGTTTTACGACACGGATTCATATTGATTTCGCTGAAATGCGGTAATGTCCTTACTGGCCTGATTCTCTGGTGGAACAGGGGGTGCTCACTAGATAGCAGGAATCAGTTCACTTAACATCAGTGGTTTTTTAACCTTTCAAACATCGACTGCTAATAGATTTCTGTCAAAAGCTGTTACACTTCCAATTTTGGATATCACTATAGCAAAGATATATCTGGAAATAGCAGATTTTCAAAAAAGCCATCCATGCGATCCCAACTCTGATTTATTATAGTCCTTCATAGTAAAAAATCCGAATCCATGAGCATTCGAAATGCTGACCCTTTGGTTCACAAATCACACTAGGACAGAATGATGACAAATCAAGTGCAATACCTTTTGGCACATTTAATTGACAGTAGTGGCTCAAAAAACGAAACGCCTGATTAAAAGTATCTGCCCTGCATGCGGCAATTACATATCCAGATATTCTCAAGATGTGAGTTTCTTGAGAATTCTCATAATGGTGAATTAGAAAACACTTGTTTACTGAAATCACTGCACCAGTAATCAGTGTTCACTTCAAGTCAGTACTCTACAATGAAAATCAACCGCTCAAATGTACATCTCTTCTGTTATCCTAAAGATTTTCGTCGCATTCCTCAGTAGTAAACTGTGCCAGAAGTCTGGTATAGACTTGTTTCATTCTGTTGATAGCTGTGTATAACCAGAAGTGATAAAAAAACCACGCTCCTGTAGAACAGAAAGTCCGTATAAATGTGAAACATTTGTGGCTCACTGCATAGAAAAGCACTTCAGAGATTGATATCGGACCTAGTTGTACAACAAGTATTTTTATATTATTCCATGGGTAGTCTGTGAATACAGCGCCAGAATTAAAATGGCTTTATGGTCCCACTTTTGAAGCCGTTTTGCATCATTCGGCGTCCTAAAGTTTAAAAATTGTAACTATCATCACTAGAAAATACACCTGAAAATGAAAGACAAAATCGTGTTTCGAATCCCTAAATTCTGTCTAGCCAACCGTGATTTAAAGTAACTTGAAAATGTGGTATGTGAACACATTACATATTCGGGTTTGTATGAATAATGGAAATTTTAGATTAATAAAATACTGGGCGGCACTGGCACCTCGAAAAACCGAAACCGTAGTTATCGTATGATAGTAGGACAGACAAATAAAATATGTCGCAAACGAGCGATTCAGCTGAGCGTCAGTTAGGTATAATTTTATGATCAAAATGGTCCGCAAATGGATTTATTTGGAGATTCGCGTACCATATGGGTTAAAGTAGAATATGAAGCTAACAGATACGCAGGAATTGAAACTATCTGGTGGGCTGCAAGAAGCGCGAAACCGGTTATGGTAGTTTACAGCAAACTGTGATTCAGCAAGGAGTCAGCCTCCTGTTTAAAAGGAACTAGTTTACAAATATGTGCATTTCGCAAAATCTAAAAAGATATTTTGAATTCTCCATCATCGTTTCATATGGAACATTGGGCAGCCACCTTTTGGTGTATTCATTTAAAATTCGCATAAACGCAAGGGTTACCGAAGTTCAGTTAAGTCTCGCATTATCATCAGCTTAATTTGCAAACGAGTGTATTAACATAAAAATTGGTGTTCAGTTACGAAATAACTTTGATGGACACCCGGGGACGATGCTTGACTACAAGTACCCAGAGGAGGAGAAACTGATAGCTTCGTCTCCACAAACACAGAAGTTTTTGCATGCGGCTTGGTGTAATATGATGAGGCAAGTAATTGTACTATAAATTCTGACTGAATCAGTCACGAAAATATATAAGCTCAGAGTTTACAAAATAGCATGTGAATGTGGGCAATTAGAAAGATGTGTATGAAAATTTTCTACTAGAGATTATATGCACACCTGCGAAAGGTTGGTGAGAGATACAATTTACTGGGACCAAACTGGTAAGACTTTAGCCATAATTTAGATGGTTTTCTACTTCACGCGGTTGCTCAGCGGTCCTGAACCTTTTAGAATTATTTGGGCTATCGGTAATAATTTTTCCATTTGTAACCTGCTGAACGGGATGCTAAGAATTGTTAATAGGCTTCTATGGAAAGCCCGGTGCAGTCCACATAAAAGCAAGGTTTGGCATTCCATTCTGTCAGTCGTACCGTTCGATGTGGTCACCTGAAATCATTCTAAATGCACATTTGTTGGTGTCAATCAGATATCTATTGCAGTGCCTCAAATAGTAGCATCAAAATACTTAAGAGTGGTGTGTCGTGATTTTCATGTTCATACCTTCGTTTGGACATGAAATAATCCTTTGCTGTTGTGTCATTCGACAAATCCTTATCCGAACCTGTTATGTGACTAGCGCACCTAACAAATTCGGGACCAGATTTTGTCCGCTGTTTCAAATACCTCAAGTCAGGATCGCAGAAAACGTCGGCAAACACAGAATCCGGGTGGAAACTAAAGCAATCAGCATTTTATCATTTGATAGCCGTTATGCGGACATTCTAGCAGCGAAAGTGACCAAAGAGAATTGTTACAAGTAGGTCTCAGTTGGTTTATTTGCCCTTATATCCAAGTAAAACGTTTTCCGGATGTATTCCTATGAACGTAACTTTGTAGCATATAACTTCCTTGTCGACATGAAAAACATTCTCAAGGTTTCTAAGCGGACATTTATTAGCATCGAGAAGTGTTTTACGTTACTTATCGGTGTACAAACATGTAAAATATTTTACTTATAGACGGGACGTAATCATGCCTAAATAGACTAAATACGGACAATTTTGAAGGCTAGACACTTGAGCGATGAATACGGGCTCGCACATTAAAAAACAATTTGTATGCTGAGTTATCAGCGGTTTCGTGAATAACGTAGCATACATTTCAGGGACTTAGGCTTGTGCTCTACTCCCTAAACACCCGCAATACCGCAATATAGATGACTAAAAGGAAGTTTTAAACGCTAGAACACAACTAGTACCGCCCGTCCCAGTTGAAGCCCTTTTTTCATTTGGCTGAGGTGGCAAGTGAAGAGAGGTAAAAGTCAGCCTATCAAGTGTTCTTGGAATCAGATGGTTGAAAATAGACCGAGGATAGCTGGCTGGACTGCTTATCACCTACGCAGTGCAACACTTTTCCTAAGTCAACCAGTTCAACTACCAAAGGGAGATCTTCACTTGATTGTTCTTCCGAATGTCTAGTAAATTTCCCTGCTGTGTTTCACTTTGACACTTGCTCGATGGAGTTTGCTTCCTTGTGAGTCGCTAACCAACAGAAGACACAAATGGAGGATAATACGGACGAATATTTATTATTTAATCCGGTCGCTCATTCAGTTTACTGTCTATAACCCAGTATTCCCTGAGGTATTTTGAGCTTTAATCTAAAGATTCTATGCATATCTGAATAACAGTTGGGTATGAAATATGAGCAAATTCTCACAAGGATTGGAAAATTACTGGCTGTAAGGGAGGTAGTACAGCTAATTTATTTGCCAGGCTAGCGAAGCGTTCAAGAACGTCCCTGTTTTTAGAGACAACTAATGAAGCCATTCATCACATCTCACGGTTGAGTCAAAGCTAAGGGTTTACTGCAAGCGGAAACGCTTTGTCCTCTGGTCGACGGCAGATCTAAATTACTACTT
Source organism: Clonorchis sinensis (assembly GCA_003604175.2). Lineage (NCBI taxonomy): Eukaryota > Metazoa > Platyhelminthes > Trematoda > Opisthorchiida > Opisthorchiidae > Clonorchis > Clonorchis sinensis. The sequence goes on from CM030369.1 coordinate 78,571,971, forward strand.
TTAACTGATTTGACGTAATTTCATTAATCATGTGAATTTCCCCGCCCCTTTTCGTACAAACTTTGTTGTCTGGATACCGGAAATGCACTTGCTTGCCTATTTGTTAGTGAATACAGCTCACCAAACACAGAATTTTATGTTGACTCTGTTAGAATGACAGAATTACAGTAAACTTACAAAAGAGCTACGGTAGTTTTTTAACTCGAAGTTTTCAGTTAGATGTATTTTAACAGTTGATTCGGCCACCGAAAATTCCCACTCTAAACACCAAGCTTCCGTAATATGAAAAAGCTAAGAAGTGCATTCAAGTACTCTAATACGCTAAAAAAAAGTTTATAGTGGCACGAAAATAGATCAGCGTTAGTGTAATGAGGTAGTTAATTCCAGCAGGTTGTAAGCTGCTCCTGTCTGCATTTCTATTGATGAGGTTGGACAAATATCTGAATATCTGAATTTTAAATAGCAACTGTCGGGCAAAAATCTGCGACAATTCAGGCTATTCGAAGAATTTGGCACCTACTTTCAGCCGAGACAGACTTGGCCGTCCATCACAGAGACGTTCTGTGGCCCAGCCGTATGCAGTAGGAGTTTCATGATTGGGCCCAAAGATGAAATGTCCCATTTCTACTGACAAAAACTGAGTACTCTTTACCAAATGGGTAGAGGAATATTAAGGGCCAGTTTGTACTCTAGGGCATCTGACTGTGTGCGCACTATGAAGACTATATAAGAAGGTAACGTGCATCCATACGGAGTTTGGGGCTGACTACAAATTCTTCAGGATTAACAAGGGTGCTAAATATCATGTCTGTAACTCTATGCATCATGACAGATTCATATGTGTAGTCAAAAATTGGTAGCATTCCCTGGTACAAAGATAAAGATGTGTGGGCCATTTAGCTGCAGATTTCATCGCACCTCCAGAAAAAAATGAAGAACCATATTTTCTGCTGATACTTGAGGCTACAAGTATGGTTGTTCCCCCAACAGAAATAGACCTTTTATTCGTGAAAATAACCACACTTCCATGAACCACAAGGTAAGGGACACCGAAACACATTATGACTGTCTCTTTGTCTGTGGTCATTTGATGGTCTTTCCACGTTGCAGCGACAATCTTAATAGGTCCTTGGCTGTGTCACCGTGGGTCAAGGTTCAACACAACAAAGCACGGATAAGTATGAACAAGCTAAAATGTGGTTGCCTCAGGTAACCTGTGAAAAGAGCAAGCGGATGCATTTTCAAACATGAAATCACTAACAATTGAATTGCCTTCCTGGTTTGTCGCTACTTTCGTCACTATTGTGTTAAATCAAACTTTCACGTGAGGGGCCTAAGCGACCTGATCTGGTTTGGTGACATTTGGTCTTGGTTCCAAAATAATCAATGTTTGTTGCATTGGCTGCAGTCCTCTGGATCCGTTTATTTTGCACTCATTTTGAGGCCACCAAAATAAAGAAGATTGATGAGTATTAGCGGTTCAATTTAAGTACTGGGTATGGCGATGAGCGCCCCTGTTACGTTGTCAAAATATAATGTGCTCCTGGAGTTGGGAGGCATTCGACAGACCATGAAACCCCAAGCTTCTACAATCAAAACCTATGACAGTCTTACATAAAAGGTGAGTTGGATTGGTGTCATATATATGCCATCGTACGCCATGTCGTATATATGCCTCTCACAAGTCATCGGGGAAAAGAAATTCTGTACAATTGGAGTTGGATTTCATACAATTATAGGTTTGTTGAAGCAGAGCCAGCTCAGGTGCAAAACTGATTCATACGAGGCGTGCACCTCCAATCTGAGAAGTCATCACTTGAAGTATATGGAAACGCGCGCCAAAATGATTGGAATCGAGTGACAAGATTTCGAATGACGCTAATTTCTGTCTAAGTGAGGGCTGACCGCAGTGCTAATAAACCACCCGTGGCTGAGGGCTTTAGTCTTCAACTACTAGCAAAGGGATTGCGGTGTTACATCTCCTTGGGTATTCTAGAAATGCGCCCCGCTGATGAGTCCAATTAGCACGGAGCCTGCTCTACAAAAAATTTAGGCTTTTTTGCTCAGACTGGCTTCAGTTACAGGGCAAAATCTACATTGGAAGTGATAACCTTGCGGTTCTCTCACCAAGGGGAAATTCATACAGCTAATACGCCTGCAAAAATCGACAGGTCTGAGTGCTGGCTACTTCAGGTGACTTGTTTATTTCGTCAGCTGTTCCAGGACGCCGGCACGTCTGTTCTTAAATATCCTTTTCCTAAGGGACATGCACTGTTTGAAGTAAACCGTGTGATCAGTCCGCAGAGTAGACTTACCAGAATGACCCCGCCCAGATACGACCAGGAAGGTTTCAACTACATTGATTTATGAACGAAATCTGCGTTTCTCGCAGCCTCTCGCGAGACTGAAGCGCTAACGGATCTCGAATTTTATAGAGCAGGGCCAAATGATGAACAAACCAGGACAGTTGCTTGCAGAAAATTTGGACCAACAAGAAATATCTGGCAAATTACGAACACTCGCTCTAATGGGCGTGATCATTCTGGTCTGTTCAGCGCGTTGTGTCAGAGTAGTGGTAAGACGATCATCGCGATTACTGTGAGTTCTGCGCTCGAATCACACGGCTAGAAAACAGCTGAGATGCCTGTCCGTCGTACACAAAAATTGAGTCTACTACTTCTCCTCCGAGTGTTGAATGTATGAGAACCTAAATAATACTGGAATGAGTTATAAACATATCCAAAAACACGTCACAGGATTCCGCACTTATTAAAAACAGTGTTACACACAAGACGAACTTGAAAACATGCCTCGAATGAATAAGGGACCAGGTTATCGCAGTGCCATAGGTTTAACACTCGCTCTGATAGAAAAAATGAAACCGCCGTAAATGCAGACCGAAAAATTTCACCAGTTCTTGTTCACATGTTTCGGAGCGTAAGTTTGTGATACTGTCTCCATAGGTATACACAAGTATGAAATGGGGGAATTTGAAACCCAGACCAGTTCAGCGTGACTGACGACTCGCACACGTCCTACTTGGTTCGAGACACAGACTCACCAAACAGTCATGTGGACGCTGTTATGATTGCTCCAAGTTTATTGATTTCACCCAACCACTTCACGGTTATTTTCTAGTGGCTGGTATCAGTTAGGTAGGCGGCTACTTCAACGAAAATGGGCTGGCTAGCCTAAGTCCTCAGTAGCTAAATGTCTGGTCGAGATTCGTGCGGTTCACCTGGCGAGTACTGACAGAGAGACGTCTGATAAAGAATCACAAAACTCCAGTTAATCAGTGTGTTCGATTTTCAGTATCACCCTCACTTTGGTATCTGTGTGGATATATTTAGTTATATATATATATATATATATATGGCTAAGCAGGTTCCTTCTACCAGGCACACATGTGTCTTGAGTATGACACACCTTTGAATTTGCCAAAGGCTGTTATGGCTCTACGGCTTATACCCAATGAAGAATGATATGTCGCGAAATGGACAGAGATTATTTTGAGCCCTCAGGTAAATGTCATGACCACCTAAAAAGCATTAGTAAGGCGGAAATCTCGACTGAGGTTCGGCTACGTGTAGGACATTATAGCTACCTGAACGGCGTCCGCTGCTGGCCACATTGAAGTGACACAAAACCTCCCTTACCTTTGAAAACACCAATGTGACTTAGCAAGCGTAAATGTCAGAGAAGCCTGACTTTGCGAGCAACACCCCGGCAGAACCTACAAAATGCACTTCATAGGTGTTAGAGGTTTTCCTTCCCCAAGAATCATATAAGTAAACTTTCTATTTCCCGTTCCAGAAGAAATACATCCCTTATTCAGTCAACATCTTTAATGAAATAGGATGAAAATCACTTAAGACCTCTTGCAAACATGAAGAATTATCCGAACTTGGACCAGCATCTGGTGTTCACGCACAGGGTTTCTTATGTTCAGACCGTATGACAACTGCCAATAGAACCTCCAAAATGACATTTATTTGGCATTTATACGAAATTTGAGAGATCTAGATGCAGGGTTTCATCCGGACACTGATGGAAAGATAATGCTAGGGAGACAGTCAAAGGCTTACCGCGTACAAGTTCCATTGGACTTAGTAGTTCAAAGGATATTGCTAGTCGGAATCCATCAACGGAATTGGATGACCCTACCTTTGTTAAACTGGGCTTCAGAAAAAACAGAATGTGGCCAGATATTCAGCATTATGCCTGCTAATGTGCCAACACTACACGCAGCTTTGGGGCAGTTAAAAGATCCCCTCCCGGTTGAAAGGAATATAGACTGTGTGTATAAAATTAACTGCAACGATTGCACTAAGGTTTACATATGGAATTGCACACAGAATTGGTGAGCATACGGGACGGCAAACAAACCACCAAGGAACGCGGAAGAATACCAAACACTGATCTAAGGCTCAACGATGGCGGTACATGCCTTAGACACGGGACAGAGTAGATCTGGAGAAAGTGAAAGTTTTAATCGATGACTGTGAGTCGCACCTCATCGGCTGACAGCCGAGGTGGTAGAAATCACCAAGCTTTATAGCGTGAACAGAATTGAGGTGTGGAAGCGGTGGGCGTATGGAAAACGGTCTTAGATAAATCGAGTTGACATCTGACTGTGTGTGGTTGTCAATTCACGTAGAATCACTGGCAAAAACAGGGGGGTGGAGATCTCAATCCGACCAAAGTTCACAGAATCCCTCTTACACAACTATCGAATCACTAGCTTATCTACACAGACGAACGGAAAATGCAAACGACGTTCAAGAGGGATCATCACGCGAACCGAACCAGAAGAACTAAACCATAGGCTGGACCCTAATCTATGTAGGTTCCCCCATCGACCTATCACTTGGTCACCCACCCTAACACAAAACCCCTCAGCCGACAACCAACAGAGATTTAGCTTGACTTAGCTGATTTGTTCTCCTTAAATCTGGACCAACCTCGTAACCTAGTTGCTTGGCCTGACGGAGCTTTTGTGTCAAACGCGAAGCATTTCCCAACAATAAATCTACTGATTGTTACCAAACTTTTCCGAAAACGATAAGGAAGGCTTTCTTTACCTAACGGTATGCAGACAGATCTTTTATCCATTCTAGCATACTTCAGTGCTTACTAGATACACTTCATTTTAAGCAGCTATACCACGCAAATACTTTTTAGCCGGTTGCATCTGGGTCTCACAATTCTTGTCGCAGACGGCATACTGGCAGTATATGTGGTTATCTGAAATCGTATACCAATCAATGTCCCTCTTTTGTTTATCCGTCGACCGACCCATTTTCCCTCTAGATTTTGCCGGTGTCGGCCACCGATGGAAATTATACAAGGCATATAGTTTACCTTTGCATCATCACTTCATAATAAATCCCGTTTCGGTTTATACCAGTTATTGTGTATATGTAGATATAGACATACACCCAAATTCATTTCCGTTCATTTCATTTCATTCGTTCATTTCATTTCATTCAGTTTATAGAGCCATTATTAATAATGAGGTGGCCAGAAGTAATATTCCAAGCGTTCCTCTTGGATTTAGGCCCAAAAAAAACAGGAGATACGATGGGAAAGAGCTGAAAACCAGGAAGATTAAACTGATGTGGTCAACACTTCTGTTCAGAAATAATTCACATCTCCTAGTATTGAGCAACCCTTGCAACCCACCAAAAAACCAGGCTAATAAAACGGGAAAACATTTACTGTCGACTAGCAACACCCGTACTGTTCTAGTGAACGAGAGGAGACATAACAGAAAAGAGATGAAAGTGTACGAAAAACGGTTTATAACAACAAAGTTTTAACTATGCGGCAAACTTACACTTACATTCATACAGACAGTAAAAATCCTAAAGTTGCTTTATGGGGCTTTTTTTTAGAAATTCCGTCGTATAACATACTAGAATACTTGTACGTACGTGGATCTGGAGCTTCATACCGAGTGCAACTTTTCGCAAACTTTTATTTCTGGCTGAAGTGGGACATTCAAAATCCGGTGCATTCGGAAAACTGAAGCAACAAATATTTTGTCCCTTACGCGGTCACAGTTGCTTGATTTTTTTCAGTGAGGTTGCTCGGACACGCAGTTGAGGGTACCACTCCTGTTGCGTCATGCTTGGATAGTTCTGTACTTGAGATGCATTTCAAAACCGTATGTATCTATGTGTGTTTACAATTCCAACACAGTGGTCTGGAAGACTGATCTTGGCAGGGCTATAAGCTAGCCACAAAAGCAGTTATTTTTAAAATTGACCATATTTATTGTAATTTCATTTCCAAGAGCCCACTTCGACAAGTTATATGAAGTTTTTATTGTCGGCCTACGGAACCGAATAGATGAACGATAATTGCCAAAGTTTTTAAACTTGGTTTACTTCCCAGAAATACCTGAGTTCTGTGGGAGAGTGAAAGTAGAGCGGGAGGAAATCTCCATATTAGTAAACTTGTGCTTATTATCAATTTAATGAATAGTATCTTTGGTATGACTTTAGAATAGGAACACTGACCTTTATTCGGCTCTAAAATGTCATGTATTCCTTCGTTCAATGTTCCGTCACTGGTGATGATTGTGTATCTGAAACCCGGCAATTTGTTATTCTATGCACTGTTTTCCCCCATTTTTCCAGAGGAATAGGAGCTGCTTCAATGTCTGCTTCCCAACCATTTTGCAGTATATTTGGCAAGCCGGAACACATCTTTTGTAGTACTCAGTTCTAAAGATGTCTTGGAAACCCCTCAAAATGTCTACTGGAAATCAGTCAGAACACCCAATGTTCGTGGCTACAAGTAAAGCGACCAAACATACAGGCCAAACAGTGATCCCCGATGAAGGTTATTCAAAGCTTATAAACGACAGAGAGGTGTTGCAAGAACCTTTACAGGAATGGTCTTCACTCTCTGTAGAATGCCCGCGCGATGTAAAAGGATATAACACAGACAGGGACGAGGACGTTCCCATCGCTCAACGTCTGCCTGAACATGAACACCAGTCCGGTCTACCTGATAAAGGAACTTTGGCATCAGCGAGGAATCTTACGGCCAGTGAGCCCTGTCACATATTATCTGCTCAGAGTGAGAGACACGATTTAACGGACATTCAAATGGTTCCAGATTTACTTGATCCAAAGTTATCTACAAAGAACAGCAGTCCGGCTGCCTCTGGAAAACTAAACGGAAATGAGACGAATCCCACAAAAGGAAAAATAAAAAATGTGAAGACCCCGGATGAAATGAGTATTGATCATGTGGAAAGACCATGCAATTTTTTGGATGGAACCAAGAATATGAAAAGCTTTAACAGACGAGATGGGAGAAATGTTAGTCTTCCAAAAGAACTCCAGAACCAGTTAACGAAGTTGGAGGATTTGAGTAATTTACCGGTGAAAACCTATGAGGTAGAGCATTTTGATGAGCACAAGTCCATATCGAAAGATTGTGATGGCCAAACATCCACAAAACCACAAATGTCGCTTCCGAAATGTGATGCCGATTTAGAAGTTAAAGATGATAACAATTTTCATGTTGCGGCCTGTGAGCTGAGTAATTATTTGCTGGCATATCATACCTGGCTGGTCGAAGACGATAATGAACTGGCCCAAGGCTCCTCCCAGCATATTTTTTGTCCTGCGTCTGAATATAAAGACAACGTCGAAGAAAGTATGGCTCTGGTCAGTGAAAGATCAGCATTAGAGGTGAAAAGTTTAGTTAACGCTAATGAACTCAATACTTTTTCCATGGGAAACTTCAAAATTGATCATTCGGAAGACTGCACTTTGTTAGCAGATAGTGAAGTAACATTTTACCCAGGTGAGAGTGGATTGAGGACTCTGTCGGTGGACACCAGACTAGATTCGGTAGAAATCGAAGTCCCCGGTAGGAGGAATGCTTTTAACGACATTTCCATGAACACGCAGAAAGTGGATGCGCAAAATACTGCTCAGTTTGTCCCGAATAAGCTTGGTCCGGAGATTCTGAAACAACCCATGCACGAAGAAGTTACGGGCGTGAACGAAAGGCTGAGGTCGGTTGCGTCGACTGGGAAACAGGATATCGGAGTGACGTATAAATATGCTCAATGGTCACCCGCAGAAACACCGCCAAAATCCTTCGGTGATTCCCGCCTGGTGACAACCTACGATCTGTCCCCTGAGAACAACCCACAATCAAATGCAGCCTCAGTCACTGAGAGGCATAAGACTCAGATTTCTGTAGGTAAACTTGGTAGCCGATTACTAGACTTCAATCCAAGAAGGCAGCAGGATGTTACTCGCCTTGTGTCGGAGTATGATAACGAGCAAGTTCTCCCTCGATCAGAACACGAGAGGATCGCGGGTAAAGAGGTTGGGTCTGATAATTATCCGATGCCGGAAACCAAGGCGTCAAGGGCCGCGAGTGAATTATACAACTGTGTGTTAGCCAAGTTTGAAGTAAACTTCTTTGATGATATTGATCTTCTGACACCACAAGGTCTTGAATTGTACGTAGGAGAAAGTGATTACGAGACAACTTCAGCTACAAATGTCTCTGTACATCAAAAGACGCCACAGGCTGAAGGAGCCTTCAATGGTGCCTTGCTCAAGCAGCATGGAATAGAGGATCAAGGTGACTCTTCCTGCGTTCCCTACCAGCAAGTTCCATGTGGCGAATCTGAAGAAAAGGCGGTAGCCTGTGAGGAGGTTAAATATGGACAGGATTGCACGGAGCGTACATCGGCAGGTATGGAAAACACACTTTACTCTGGTGGTCGCCTTCTAATGAGGGCTGATTTGGGTGACTTCAATAATTTCACCGTAATATTGGAAAAAGATTTGAACCTGCATACTGAGAACACCGAATCTGAGGAAATTTTGTCCTACGGAGAATTCTCCTCCAAAGGTAGCTGCGGATTATGTCATATTTTGTCGGATTCAAATGAATGGGATTATTTTGACGAAGTCTCCTTTGTTGCAGATTTATTCGATCCAGTTCCCCCTCCAAATCCTGTGAGATACATCGCCATTAATGCGAATTATTCCGAAATAACAGAGCCTAATATCAATGGCCAGGCAGGGAATGTTGGGTTTTATAATCGGTTACAGACAGACGTCGACTTAACTCAGCCCAATAACTACACGCTAGCCATGGGTAATCGCTTGAATCGGTACCCGGAAGACAATGATACAAAATACACTGTGCACGAAAATAAGCCCGCAGTCGATGTCTCTTCCATTGAGAATCCTACGCAGACGAATACCCTGAATTTAGCAGGCCGTTGTGTTGAGAGCGGTCTCAGTACCATTGAGGAAGAGGTATCGCTGGTTTGTAAAGATGTTCTGGAATCCATACAAACATATTCAGGCTTTGTTTCCCTGCCCATTAATTCAGACGGAGACGAATCAACCACTCTGTATGAGGCGACGTTTTTGCCTGGAATAAAAGCAGCAGAAGTCCCCGATCCACTAAGTCAGCTTGCTGAAATCCCTGTGCACAAGAACTATGGGCTTGTAAATCATCCTACTTTTGTATTGCCCTTCATCAATTCGATTGAAGACAGCGTTGTGAAAAAAGCAATGGACAATGAGAGCTCCCAACTACCTGATGACGAAGAAGTCACTCTGGTTTCAATTTCTGAATGTGAGGACCATACACTCAACCGTGTGGATACGGAAGACTCCTATTCGCCTGTTGAAAAGCCAGTTGTACTCGTTAATAAAAGAGAGATACACATATCCTTTCAGCCGCATGCGTCTGAATTCGCTTTTCTTGGGACATCCCAGTCCGATGACGCCTTGATCACAAGTAGATGTGAACCACGAATCGATCAAGCAAATAATCGAAAGATTAAATCACAGCCCAGTTCTCCACCTTCACCAAACGATACAAATTTTATTTTGAAACCTCCTATTATAGAGCGCAAACATGCCTGTCAACTTACGAAGTGTCTTCTGAATAATTCCCGTTCAAATAGCCAACTAATTAGCAGTTTTGATGGCCGTTCATATCCGAGGGCTTTTCCCGTGGAGAAGGACAATGTGAACAATCTGGCTTTCGTTCCTGTTTCAGCAGCGGAGATCGCCGCTCGCATCGATAATTTATTTGGGCGTTTTACCATAGAAGACTCAAAACGGATCAATACAGAATCCGGAAGTACGTGCGATTTTAATGGCAACTTACGGTGTTCCACTCTAACGAGTGTCCCCAGCACTGACAGCGCCAACGTAAGCAGGCGAACCACACCACCTAGGCGACTTCAGGTCAAGGCCCCAGAACTTGCGGCTATATTGTTAGACAAGGGGATAGCGGTTTTCGACGGGGACACTCAATATATACCGCAAATACAAAAGCCCGTCGTATACTGTACCCTAGACTGCGGTTATACATTCACGATACAGCTTGAAAAAACAAAAATGAAGTCCCTAAGAACTCGCCCCTCTGACATACATCCCAAAAATGAGAGAAGCTCCAAATTAGTGAATCAGTGGCTGGAGAAACCTCTATGGACTGACAATAAAATGGCAAAATGTTCAAAGCCAAAAAGTCTCCAAGATAACAAATGTTGTCTGGGAACATTGACCCCAGGACAGTTAAAAATGGTTCATATTAGACAACAAAAATCTGCAGAGCAAGAAGATGTAAAGTATTTGCAAAATACCGGGACACCAGTGGCTGAAAAGCTGGTTAAATATCACACCACTCGTGAGTTGCCCCTAGAATACATACATTCACAAGGCAGCAGATTTGCTAGTCCTCCTGCTAGTTCACCTCCCACCAGCGCAAGAGACCGGATTCCAATGACATGGAGTCACAGTAAACCTGTTCCGCGTAAACGGTCAACCATCCTAAATGAACTATCAGCCAACCTGTTCACTGAAGACCCTATTGGATACAGGTCTTTTCCAAGAGCCTTTAAACGCATGAGCAAGATGGATATTCCTTCATCTTCAACTTTTCAGTCACGGTCGAATACGTCCCAAATTTTACACATCTATACGCCAGAAGCACTCTTTACCGTTGGCACCAGCTCGGAACCAGAGGAGCATCATGTGAGTATTAGAAATGGCGCCATTTTGGATCGCATGAATACTTCACAGTTTGTTCTACATGAAACACCATGCATATTTTTGCCAAATCCAGTTAAAAGTCCCCTATTCTGCAAAGTCTATGCCAACGACGGGGATAGTGACAGAAATACGATGAGTTCAGGAAGCCGATACTCCAACGGAGTGACAAAATAATATGCACTGCATCATGTCCAGGGCAGGAAACGGCAGAGTCGCATATGTGAAATTTACTCCACTATCCGGAATCGGATTTATTATATTGTGATTCCTTTTGTATCAGTTGTGTGTTATGTGCTGAGCTACATCACTATGACAGGACTGGGCTAATTGGACTACTCAATGAGTTTGTATATTTTGTCGCCGAAATTTCCTATTCATATGGACTACCTAACACGATTTCAGAAGCAGGTGTGTTATACTTTACGCAAAGGCCTCCTGGCAGCGTAGAGAATTCGCGATGGCGGTCTGGCATTTATCTCCCCACCAGTTCGTAAACGAAATCCATAGGGAAGTGCTTTTATTTGTATTTGACCCGGTTTTTTAGATAAAAATGTGTACAAAGCAATTGTACAACCTTCAATATAGTAACAGCTTAGCTGACTACCCATTAGGTCGTATGTTACTCACTCTTGAAGCATTCACTAATAATGTTCTGACAGTCTGTGAAATGTTGCCTTTTAAAATCGTTAATATGGAGGAAAGCCGTAAACCTAGTGCGACAGCGTAAGTGACGTCCCAATTTTCGGTCAGATATTGCCTGTAGTAGACTAGAAACAGCTGCCGCAAGTGTGAAGATCATATATTCTCAACTTATTAGTTGATAAAAATTTTCAGACTATGTCTAACATCTACCGCGCCATTTAGGTAAATGCTACCTACGGAAACTTGTTATCCAGGCATTCTTCCGGAGGTTCGTTTAACAAGTAGTAGCTTAATTGCCGTACTACGTCAAAAAATTTCCGGAAAAATCCATAGGGTATTGCTGAAACTGACGTCCAGATAGCACCGCATTTCTCTTTTTCTCGTACCTAATCCTCATCATGGTAATCATTGTCTTCTCTATACTGGTGACATAAAAGTGGTTCCAGATACAACTTCCGAATAAGCAACATGAATTGTTCTGTTGTTTGTGGGACAAATTGGATGATTCTTCATATTTAGTAATAAAGCTCTCACAACTCCGTCCCATTTTAAATGAAGAATTTGCAACTGGTAATCCTCAACGACCAATTTACAGGTACAGTCGAATAATAAATCCTGGTAATGTAAAGGTTTCAGCCTCTAAATTGTCAGGATTTCAGCTATCTTAGTCTAATAATGACTTTCTCCTGATTAAGCTATTTCTTCAGCAAGATATGAATGTTACCTGGTTGGTCACCTTCGGGAGTAGTGGCCACTATCACAGCCGCATGGAATAAAGCCATACTGGCAACTCACTTTTGGGGTTCAGCGTTGCCAACATGAGACGATAACTTCAGGGTCCCACTGGCTGATAAACTGATAGGGTTTATGCTGAGAGAATCAAACTTGTTGGCTGAGGCCGCCGCGGTTTAGATAGACGTAATCTTTTTGATCGGGCTTCGGAGAACTCGTATGACTAACGGTGGTAATCTGTTCGGGCAGGGCAGTGAACCTGTTTTCTTTGGCCTACTGAAACCTTAGCTTAAAGTGCTTTGGCTCGTGTCCAATGAGAACAACAAGAAATGGATTATTCTAAAAGCACCAAGATCCTGTTGCTTGCGAACATATCTGGGTGCTGGATAACAAACACAACCTTAAGTATGATTTTCTGGATGGAATTTCGGTCACTTTAGTGTCCAATTTCCTCAGCAGACGAGAAGCCGTTCTCCATTAAAAGCAGTCCATCTGAGATCAAGATAAGTTGGTCAGATGAGTACCCTGGGTTTGGTTTTCGTTATTACTTCCGCCCCTGTGCATTGCAATTAAGTTTGTACCATATTTTGCTACATTCTTCCATGTGTGGAAATTTATTTAAGTAGGATTAATAGCCCAGAATGCGTGCTTGACGCGCAAAGTGGCTGCACATTATTCGCAAGGCTCATAGTACTGGTTGCTCATTACACACAGAGTTCTACAAATCCTGCCTAGCAAACGCAATGCCGATGAGAGGTGGCTTTTCATAGGAAAGACTGACTGAAGTTACATAGAGACGTATAGTTCAGCCGGATGTACGGGCTTCCAAGGGTTGATACTGGAAGGGGTATAACGGCAGCAAGCTTTGGGTATTACTAACTATGATAGTGAGCGAATGCATACCGCGTTCAATTCCTGCTAGATGTTTTTTTGCTGGACAAATTACAACGGATGGGTACACCAAAATAGGGTACCAATAAGTCTGAATATATGTTCTTGCCCGAAAACTTATTCCAATCTATAACACTGAGGATTTGCGGATTTTGTTACTGTTGAGAGTGTTGTGTTCAAAATTTCATTCATGAGACTACAGCGAAACCCTACAGTGAGAGATCTATTAATGAAGAACATGAAACAAGGAATTCTTCAATAAAGTACGCAGTAACCACGCTGTGAATCGCTCATCTGTAGGCTAGAGGAAATGAGACCCACACCTGGTGATATATGAGGACAGACAGGATAGAAAGATGGCCGCAATACATGACAGGTGGAATGTCACATTGCACTTGTGCTAGACATTCCAGATTTATTTTGAATCCTTATAGACACATTTGAGGCTTAAAAATAAGTAAAGGAAAAGAAAAAATTCTCCACATCGAAGACTTGTTCCGTAGGCTCCTAGGCCAGTGCCAGCAAAGGAGAGAGCTGCTTATGTTTACGTAAATGTTCCGCATTCGAAAACTCGTACAATTCCAACTACACAGACCAAAGACAATTTCACTCTTTTATAAGAGAAATACAATTTTGAAGCTTGTCCGGAGAAGAGAAGCCATCATATTAGTTAGAATGAGCGCTTATCTTGTGTTTAAAGGATAAAGAACTTTTCAAAACGGTAACTCCAACATATAACGAAGGTGTCAATTTTTGGACGGAAGACGAGAACCTTTTTAGTGAACGCGAAACCAGTACACCGTGTTCTTCATAGAAACCGTTCAGCCATTAAAAGAAACCAAGTCCACGAAACTTCACGGTCGGCTCGCATGCTCACTTTCACCTAAGGTCCCATAATTTGTCAGGTCAAATTATGTTCGGGACCGGCGACAACATTTCTCTGACATTCAAGAAGTGAGAATGTCTTGTATGTTACCCAGTGCCTGAGCAGGCCTCGTAGCACTGTGCCACAGTAAAAGTCACCAGCATTGCGCAAAGACGTGGCAGTCTTCTTCTAGCATGTATTCACATCCGATGGTGAAGCATTTTGAAGAGATTCCTGAAGAAGATTCTGGAAAATTCCTCAAAAACCGGATCTGCCAGTCCCAAGTTTCTAAGCAATTTGTCCGCACTCTACGCGGTTCTGGAAAGCGGCTGAGTGCGTTGGAGAAATCCACAAATGTCATCTAGAACTTGCGACTGGAAGTTACTGATCCATCCCATCAGCAAATGATGACAATATGACTAATTTGAGTTTGTAGGTGGTACGCTTCTGGAGGACAGCATTCGGCCAGACAAGTTTTGTTATTTTGGAAGTTAGTGCTGCACACAACGGCATACAAACATACCTAAAGCACTGGTTTGACAGTGTCCGTAGGTACGAAGTCCAATCATTGTCGACTACATAAGTGAGTCTCAGATGAGCTGTACCTGCTCACTTATGCATTCAGAAATCCGAAAATCATAACCATATTTCGGCGCAACAGGGCACTCAGGTCGTGTTGGAGCTTAAGTAGGCACGGATCAACTTCCCAATTGTGAGACTTCTCCACAGATGTTGCCAAATGAACTTCACACATGTGACTGTAAACAGGTATCCAGTCAAGCACTGATCCTTCATACCGCAGCAGCCTCCGAACCGTCAGAGGTGCACAGAAAGAAGCGAATGAAGAGTGCACATTAGTTTCAAGCGAGTAACGCCTGAGACAGAGAGGGGCTTTACTCAGAGTGCAAATATTAAAAGCAACCAGATAGATATGATGTCACGGCTTGAATATTGATCTGTTTGAGTATGTCAGCGCCGGATAGCGCACAGGTGTTGCTACAAAAATTGAAGAATGACGAAAGGATTCATGAGTCCTTAGGGGGAGAGTTATTAATGGGATGGGAGGGAAGAAAATTATTTGAAAGAAAAAGAAGGGAGGCATCAGCAGCAGCCTGTTTTCGTTCACCTTCCCTGGTGTGTGCATCAAGAAAGCCGGTGCGGCTAAAGGCACCACGCGGCGGTTAATGTGGGATTATTTCCAAGTGTGCAATCACTGGTTAGACGAAGAGTGGGATACTGCCAAGGCGTTAACACCTAGCCAGGAGGATAATTAGGGTCCTCGACAAAATCTTTGTCTCAAAATCCTGACTGTAACGTAGAGGTGTTTGGCGGGGAAGACAAGTGCATTGCTACTTTTACATGATCCAGCCCCAAACTTGAGGGCCAAAAGACTGTGCAGGTCAGCCCTCCAACCATTGGCTAGCATGGTCTGAGAAAGTGCGAGTGTCGCGCGGGCACCTTCAGTTTGGCTCAGTAGGTAAAAGCTTGCAAGGAGAGAAATTACTGAAGTGGGGCTTAAATAAATATTTTATTCACGATCAAGGTTATGGTTTCCGTCACAATAAGGGAAATTAATCCGTTGAGGAGAATTCTGCTTCACCTCAATCATGAGGTATGGTTCGTGTTACATATTTGATTAACAGACATCCCAACCAGGTGATTTCTCGGTATATCTCAGTATATCTGTTTGCAAATGATCATGAAACCCCTGAAACACCAGTTCTTTTCAACTTCGATACTAGTGTGATAAAAATCTGAGGACTTCGTCTCCTAAACAAAACCCCTGGGCTGTCCAAAACCCGCAAAATGAGTAGTCGTCCGACAAATAAGTAGAATTTTATCATTGAAAACTGTTAAAAAGATTACATACCAATTCAACAGAATCTTGAAACCGGTTATGTGCGGTACGTGCGGCTGAAGTATCTCGCAAACGATGGATCCACCGGATTGTGCTGCTAAAAATAATTCCACTTTAATTACTCTGATAATGGAATATGCGGCGCGATAATGTGCTTAATTCCAAACCGCACAGTAGCTAAATGAATTTCATTAACTTTTCTCTGAGCATGTGGATAACGGCTAAATTCCAACAACCGCTTTACACATGAACACACTTTTCTTGACTACAAATGCATGAGACGACTATTATGTTTTGTCGTAGTTTGGTTCTCAGAGCACTCAAATGAAAATGAATTGTACATGAGCAATCCTTATGCTCCGATTCCTCTAGTCCATGTTTGTTTGAAAACTATGCAGAACTGAACGGTTTCCACGGATATATCTATATTTTAAGGATAGGTTTAATACGCGTAAGAATTTTTTCGCTTGTGTAACGGTGAATTACCCCGGATTTGCTTGATACCAATTATTGGTAGCTTGAAGCAGCTTGGAACTCGCAAATATTCACGAGGGAATGCAACCTTGATTGATCAAAAAAGTTCATTCGAAGTTGCATAATAATGATAGTCGGGCTTCGTTAAAGTTGTGCCTGCATCGCGCTCGTCTTCGTTGTGCATTCGCGCAATTATTCTGGTCCAAACACGTCAACACATCCCGAACTATGCATTCCCGGCATTCGTGATGCCACTTAACCGGAAAGTCTTGACAGACGGATCAGTCAGTCGACAAAACCAGGGCAGTCATGGGGCCGTATTTCTAGGCGCCGGGCCAACCACACACGTGGATGAGACGTGAAAATGTTTGCTTGCTAAAGTCCACTTATTCTCAAGTGTCTATGATCTAACGATTTGGTAATGGTCAGCTGGTTGTCCAGCTGGTGACCGGCCACCAACTTCCCACGCGTGCCCCATAATCGATGGAACAGGAGTTAGTTGCTGACGCCCTTGGTGCAGACAGTCCCAAGTAATCTCCCACTGCAATTTGCAGCTTGAATTGCAAGTGACTGTTCAAACAAGGCTAATCTGAATGGACAGCATTGCTGTATAGCTAAGTAGTCAAGCAAATTTGCTTGCTCATTCAGTGCAGTAAATCAATGCACCTAGCATTTTAACCCAAGGCGACGGCCTCCATTCTGAAGTAAATTATAATCCGGTTGCAATATTCCTTGGTTAACGCCGAGAAATGGTGGGGTCTAGTTACAGGAGACAGGTCGATTCGTGTCGAAATACCAGGTTACCTAATCTCCCTGCTTCAAATAAAGTAAAATGGATGACTTAAATTGCACTGGTGCGCAGTACAGGCGTTGTCTCATGCAAACAGCAGTCTCTAATTTCAAACATTAAAGACATCAAGGGCCAAAAGTCAATGTTTATTCGTGAAGCCGCATTCACCCGCAAATTTCCAAGAAAACAACACCGTGATGTTTGGACGAGAATTTTAAACAAATACCTCACCATTTTGCACTGTTATTCAAAGATCCCGCCAAAGCATCGATTACGTTTGTTTTAGTGGCCTTCCAGCTGGAAAATTTCAGCGCAGGCAAACTGTGAATTGGTCAAAAATCATGTCACTGCACATTCCAAGGAGGTGTGAATACTCCATGGCATACTTATTCCGCATGTTGCGCATATCAAAGTTTTTGTCACCGCCCCACGGCCATCCATCGCCTTCTGAGTAGTTCGTGTGTTTTGCAGCATTGAGGTACCTCGATCTTATGGAATATATATATATATATAAATTTGCATATGTTTGTGCGTCTGTAAGATGTTTCTGACCACACACTGGATTGTGTATGTGACAAAAAATGACCCCAGACACAATCTCAGTAATCTTTGCGTTATCTTCAATTTGATAATAAAAGAGCTCACTGATGACCGTCAATTAGGCATTCAGAATACAATTTTGTATTCTCAAATACATCACACGGACAGCACCCACAACCGAGTTAATGTAAAGCGAGTCTCCTATACTGCCCTTTGAACAGAATGAAGCAGTATGAATAACGCGGCCGAACATCACTCCCTATACAATTGACTTTCTGTATGATCGATTGCACAGATTTTCTGTGGTTGGTCTAAATCTTGTTTTATCACGTTGGACGACGAACCTGGGATCAGTATTAGAGCAACCCAGCTCATTCGCTCGTTCTT
This sequence comes from Clonorchis sinensis, assembly GCA_003604175.2. Taxonomy (NCBI): domain Eukaryota; kingdom Metazoa; phylum Platyhelminthes; class Trematoda; order Opisthorchiida; family Opisthorchiidae; genus Clonorchis; species Clonorchis sinensis. The sequence continues at coordinate 78,590,204 of CM030369.1, forward strand.
ATGTTTCGAAATCCATGAATATATGATCAGATTAGAGAGAAAGCGCAAGATACGTAAAGCATGCATCTGTATATTATGTCGTAGAACCGACCGGGAGAAGGGGACTTACCACCAACCTCTCCACTCTTGTAGCTCCATCCTGTCTCCCAGTCCTGAGCGCGGTTTTCCGTATCCCAAAAAGGAAACTTTTCGACGTGAGAGTTAGAAGCTGAAACGGATAAGTTCGCAGTGATCTAGTATAGAGTTCCAACAGGCTCCAGAGTCACTATCATCCAGAAACTAGCCTCACTTGCTTTACAGGCCCATAAAATGAATTTTTCTCATCCGGCGCCATATAGATGGCCCACGAGACAAATTAAGCAAACAAGTTGACTACTTATGAGTAACTTAATGGATGTGCCCCATGTGACACCATATAAGACCAGTCTTTAGGCTTGTATTTGCTGCAGGATTATTGTGCCACTTTGTCATCAATCTACGGAAAGTTTCCCTCTTGTTGGGAGTGACTGGGTGAGTCTGGTGAGTGAGGAAGCTAAGCAGGTTATCTGAAAGTACTCCGGAACGCACTGAACAGGTTGGTTGTTTTTATCTGTGGGGACCATGCTGCGAACGAGTTTCTGTATGCCACTTTTTGCCAGCTGTTTATTGTCTCCGTTCAAATGAACAGTGCATCACTTTTGAGATCATGTCCAACATTGTTTAATTTAGTTTTTTAATGATACTGAGAATATTAGGCATATACACCGAGTCAAATTCACGAGGGACAAGGAGTTTTCGGCATCATATTGATTAGTGCCTTTTGTTAAGAGAAGAAGCCATATAGTTTATAGGAAATGCACTACTCATCATCACAAACGGGAGATTCAGCTGGGTTCCAGGGGAGTCTCTCGCAAAAACCAAATTGATATGCAAATGAGTGTATTTCTCGAAGCCATATAGTTCTTTTTTCTTAATGCGAGACAATCCGTCTTAGATTACTGAAAACTCCTCGACAGCTCACGACCTATTTGCCCCATTTCTGGGGCTCTTAAGATCTGCAATGTTCCAGAGTTCCTGTCAAATTTACGTCCTATTTGAATATCATGTCGTACGCTGTTGGAGAAATGCATTCATTCGCAAATAAATCTGGTTCTCAGTTTGCTGTCGGAAAAATACACCGCAAAATCTGGAATATTGTGCCATCTGAAACATCAAACATGACATTATGCTAAAGAATATCAGCTGGGGTTCAGTTAATTCTCCCTTTCGAACCATGCTCATTTGCAAGTAAATGACTTTTCTCAAGCTGTATGCTCATTAACGAAGTACTATATTCCTAATCTCCATATGAGATGTCACACTTTCATCAGTGAACTTAGACAGTCGACATTGATCAGTAACTTTGTGTTAGGACTAGAGGAAAACCCTTAGTGTTCTATTAAATCTCATCTTTCACTCCGAACCAAAATCTAGGGAACAAATACATCCACAAACCCACTTGTATCAACAGCAGTGTACAAGATAGCTACATGGTCCCGAATCAGTGTCATAAATGACAACTTGGAGTTACGTTGTGTCTATTCCTCTCATTCAGATATTATTGTGCCGCACTTTCTGAACAAAACATTTTTATCATTTGGTTTGTAAGAAAAGGATCTCGGAAGTAGCTGACGTAAAGTGGTAAGTGTCTAAGTATCGAGTTCGGAAACTCCTATTAACTTCATAATGTCTAGTTCAACAAAACTCCGCTATCGCTAAGTGACAAAAGTCTATTGAAATCAAACATGCCTTGCCAAATACCCGATGATACGACATATACGATAAGAAGTCGGTTCGCGAACTTGCGCGCACAGGTTAAAAATGTGGAGTCTTAACCAAATGTGTCTCGCAAAGATAACTATATTTATCACCAGTCCACCGTGTTAGACATGAAACAGAGAAATGCTTTAATATGAATTCAACAGTTTTGAACGCACGATCCGGAAACTGGGCGAAAATAGCCGGCTGAATTATCTGTAGTAGACCAAAAACAAACGCATCTTAGGAGCAAGATCAGAACAAAGTGACATTTTCGATCTTTCCTGCTGGCTTGGGCCTATGCAGAACGGACAGAGTTGTTCCGAACTATTTGTGAAAGTCATACTGGTTACAATGAATAACTGACAGTTACGATCGATACAACCAGAGAGTTCGGCTAGTAATTTGAGGCTGGCAAATGATTGCCCGGCCACGCATGACTCAACGTCTGTACAAAAATTTCTGCGCAGACTTATAAGTACGGATAGCGATTGCTTCTCTTATGAATTTTGACATCATGACTTGTGCTGCAAAAATCGGCCAAAAATGGGCTAAAACATCAACCGTGTGTCCAGTCTCATGAATACGGAATAAAACGATGTGCTAACCTTGTATCACTAGCCCCTCTGCCATGAGGTTGGTATACACGCACACGCCGCTTTGCCAGTGTGCTCGAAAACTGCCTCGTCGTTCAACGCATATGGCTTTCTCCACAAAAGAAGGTAAATTCAGAAACACACCTTGAAGTGATCTGGTGAGGAATTTTGTCTTTCAGTTCCTGTCATCAAAAGATATAACATCATAGGCCCCATAAAAACGCCCTAAATAGCGGACCTTTGGAGATACTTGTTTCAAGCATTTTAGGAAATCCATGTGCACAGATGACAGGCTTACTTGTAAGGTTTAGTTGTTCATACTGTTGCGAATTTGTAAGGCCGTCACCCTTCATCCAATTAGACGTATTCCGACCGATCCAGTATTACTTCATAGTCAAAGCATTATCCCATAACCGTAGGCAGAGTACGGCGCAGTTCTGGAGTTTTTATTTACCGAACACTATAGCTAAGATATCTTCCGACTCAGCCTTATGAAAAAAAGCTGTAACGGTAACCGAATGAACTTGGTCAGTGTCTAATCGGTCTATTTAAAGGGTTGACTTGTAGCTATTTCGGTGTCATAGAATATACCAAAAACTCTTCCATAGTGTGAGTATATCCGGTTGCAGTCTGAGTTCTTAATCGATGACTTCGTACTCCACTGTTTTTATGGCAGATAATGAGTACCTTTAGTGTGAAAACCTACACACTGCATACAAGTGGCGTATGTTTCTAACGCTATTCAAATTTGTCGACTTAATCTGGATGTCCTTGGCATATCAAGTGTAAAAGCGGTGTTATTGGTCAGTGTTTATGTTAAGTGCCACAGATTGCTACTCGTCAGATTATCCTTCAGAATCGCGTGAGGTTGGAAAAAATTCTTGTGCCTCATTGATTACCAGTTTCCTAACACACTAAAACTCGCGTGCCTAACTAAGCAACGGGGCCATTTAGGTACTTATACATCCGACGCAAACTGAGTTCGATAACGTCTTGTAGTTGAGGCTGTGCAAAATTGGAAGCTGATAATCAGATGAGGAGACTCAGTTCCATTCAGTTGTGGGCCTTAATCGGGACAAAATTCGTGATACACTATGATCAGCCAATTTAGCTCCGTAAGGCCCACAATACTTCAATAAACAGAAAAAGATGCCGAAATGGTCATGTAAGAAATGTTCTTTGTTGATTTTATTTTTTGTGCCTTTGGTCTCGAAAAATATGCACTTGAGCTTGCTTAGCGGAAAACCTGTTTGAAATTTTTACGCTCTTGGCAATTCAAAATATACTTAGCTAGGTAGCTTACCAACATACTCGTTTTATACTACATCCTGAGTTCCTTGTGTCAAAAAATTCCTTTATAATGTGCCTCATAAAAAAATAATTTTACACCTAAAGTCCCTTTGACAAAGCAGCTCACAGAAGCTCCGTAGGAAAACATTCTAATACTTAGATTCAATACTACAACGGAAATGCTTCACGCCGTTCTTCAGCTGTTTTTACTTACTATGTTGAACTGCTTTTTACGAACCGTTGAAATTCTTCGCACCTGTCATGTGAATTAACGACAACTAATCTGAAAGATAGGCTGAAGCAAAGACAAACACTTCAACATTCAACTCATTGTCAATAAGAAGTGTTGCTAACGCGCCTCAGCCACTCTGAGGCTACATTTCTGCAACTTCGCAACTATGTCCGTGCTTTTTGTAGTTTTTTTGTTAAGCAATAGAAATGATGCTTCGTAAGGAGTTCCCACTTTTTTGATTTTAATTCTACTTCAGCTGAATAGTAGAAGAACAATCGGTTCGCAATGAACAAGAAAACATTGGTTGACCATCAACTCATGTAATAAGGTCGAAGAGGGTGTCACAGCTAAAGCAGTCGTTCTTAACCGCTTCTGAAACGCAACCCAACTTCACAAATTGCCTTTGTTAAAGATGGATTTTTTTTAGGTTTTTCCAGCAACGACATTAATTTATTTGAACTAAGGTAATGTGAAACGTATTAAATATAAATTACTCTTGTGGTCTTAATGACGTTTTGATGTTTCATATTTACTCTAGAAAAAAAGCCAGGCCTTGGAGTGATAAAACACTATGAAAATTTCCAATGGAGATTTCACTTAACGATAGACATTGAGACCATATGTCTTGGCGAGATCCAAGAACGCCAGAGTTACATGAAGTTGCAAAATGCATATCGCTTTTATTTTCAAATTCAAGTCATTTATTTCTAGTATTCTGCATCTGGTTAAAAAAATCTCTACATGCATTAGGAGCTTGATATCAACAAAAAAACCAACTATGTGGACAGCTACCCTTGAGTGAGACTGCTAAACCTCTCACTTTTCAGCCAAACACTGTCATCTTTGACAGAGGGATTGAATGCTCTCCTTATTCATTCAAAGTTTGACCTCCTAATTTCTAGTTTGCATTGCAATCTCAACTGCATCACCACCACTTTTGTCGACAGCGGCTAATTTTTCATCCCTAGGCACCACTAAATCCGTTTTAGAAGTAATGTTTAAAATTACAGGTCCTGAACTCAGATGACACTTTAAGCGGCCCAAATGCTACGTACCGGGATTCAACGAATAGCCCCTGCCTTTACTATATCCTTTCGTCTTTTCCTATTCGTGCGTTGTGCCGTCTTCTTGCGAGACTTTGCACTCACTCTCTATCTTCATGAGTGAACAGTTTTTGGGCTCAAATGACAACTGTCAGATTTTAATCCTCTCCCGTTTTGTTCAGAATCCTGAAAACCGCTCTCACCAAACACCTTTGTGTACCTCTAAGTTCAATACCGACTAGAATGATTGTGAATAAGTAGTTCAGTGACCACTTTTATGGTGACCAGTTTGTGTAAATGTATCACATCTGTTTGTCTATCCAAGACTTCTTCAAAGAGACCAGATGTTTTGAACGTTTTTGATTGGATATGGCAGGGGTCTTCCCGCGAAACTGCCGGTATACGGCGTGCCTTTCTGTTTAACTTGATTGAAGACTTCATAGCATCTTAAACTGTATAATTTCGTCTTGAGAGCGCCAATTCACAAGTCCGCGGACTTGTGTGTGGTGTTACACAATGCTTCTTTCCACCCTACCTTCACTTAAGATTCACTCGTCGCTGATTCTATCCGAGCTTTGTTAGACAGTGCTATACTCCACCACTCCCATAATTGCCACTCCCAGTGGTCTGCATTCGATGGCGACCGCGTGCACAGCATAAGCGGATTGAACGTTTGTGTTTTTACGGTTGGCGTTTTGGGTTTATCAAATGCAATTGCAACCGGCCCTACTGAGCTCGCTCTTTACTCCCCGCTTTGACGTTAAATATCCTTGTCGTATAATTTCCTACTTGTTTTCCTCTTTTGCCATCATCTTTCGACAATCTTTTTATGCCCTTTCTCCGGGTTTTCTCCACATTTCCTAAACGCCCATAATCTTCAAATTTCAAATTATTTATATCATGAAATAGCCTACTCCTGCTCCGCATTTGCTCCCGGAACAAGTTTCGCGGACATTTCTACACTTTGCTACCCCGTCTACACTTATTGATGGTTTAAACATCTTTTTCCACCCTCAGGATATTGTCTTCTTCCTACTGCTTATATAAGAGTAAATGTCTGTCATATTCAGGTCTGTTTCCCATATCATTCTCTCATACAGCCCCCTTTTCAAATTTAATCCGCCAGGAAGATTCCCTTTGTCGCTGCACTTTTCTCTGCCTTGTTTCCCAAGGACCGCACAAGTGCAAACACTCTCATACTTTCTTCTCAGCTCCCTGCAGCTTCTAATTGTGTAGAAATAGCGTGGTCGCCTACTAGTTCGTTTCTGTCAGGATCCTTTCTCTCTATTTTCTTATCTTTTGGAGGTCCCTTCATGTCTCTCCGCCTACCCGTTATACCACTGCAGCTATGTGCTACATAGTAAGTTGTTTTAAACCACTCCGCATACGACGTATTTACTGCTGTATTCCGCCGTCAGCTTTAGAAGTTTCTATTCGGTCCTGCCACCGCAGCTTCAACTAAACCGCTAAACAGCACGAGAGACAGATTGATCGGATGCATTCTCAGCTTGGTGTAAGAGATGAATTCTCCTAATCCTATGTGCTAGGCGTCCTTGTGCCGTCTGATAGTTAGAACTAAACACTACCCTCAGATCTAGGTTAAGAGAGTTCAAATCATCACCCAACTGAATGCTAATTGTGGGAAGCTACTGTTTTGCTCACTTGTAATAATCGAACTTCTATCAGCGTCCAAGTATATTACAGTTGGCTTTCGAACCAATCGGCGCAATCGAACCAATCTGGAAAATGGGATTTCCAGAGAAATTTAGAAGCTAAGACGCCTCTGACGTGAATCATCAGTCCCAAATGATAAGTTCAGGTTCTGGCACATGGAACTCTTAGTCCGAGTCATTTTGGTCACTAAAGACTCATCTGTTTTAAAGGTTCGCCTGAAATTTTGACCTTAGGTGACATTTATTCCGGGTTCTGGTTACCGTTCATTACGTTTTGCTTTGTTAACAGCCAAAAAATCGGTAGTTTGTTAGTTAAAATGTCTCACATGTGCAGAATACGCTGTAAGAAACTGCGAATCGTTAAAAAACTGATAGAACAGTGGGTGTTTTGAACCTGAATCTCCGGTAAGGTTCAAAAATCGGCCTTTGCCGGAAGGAAAGGGGTCTAAACCTGGAACGGGTGTAGCAACAACACAACCAACTATCTTCCCCATTTACCGGCAGACTTTAGTTCACATGTTGCAAGTGGTGTAGAGTCAGTGTTGTATTCTAAACACGCATTCTGAAATCGTCGTAAATATTAGATGACGTCAGCAGATGACTGAAGGCAAAAACATCACTATAACGCCTAAGTGGTCAACATGTTGTAAAGCGATTGATCGTTAGTGAATTTTCAGGTGGGTGATGTTTTAAAAAGGGTATTTCAATTAAACGCACGGGACTACCAAGGAGGGACGTCCCCATCTGGCTGAAACGCATTAGATTCATTCAAAGCGGGAAATTTCATCAAAACCTCAAAAACCTGTTTGAAACAGTACGTAAAATGGAAACGTGCAGTAAACCCGTAAATTCATCGTAATCATTCATTCTAAGTGAACCGCTACTGTCAGTGTGACATTTCGTTTTCTTCCTATGTTGTATCCTGGGACAAATCGACCTGGGACTGTATCGACATAGCTGGAACTTGAAAATACCAACGCCTTATCGAAACGTGTGACCGCTTAAAAATAACCGTAAACGCCTCGGTGATTCCTAGTGTGTGCGACGAAGCCTCACGGGTGAACTCGAGAAAACCGTACATCTATTTTTTTCTCTTCAAATAAGTGGACAGACTTATTTGGTTGTACAGAGCGACTCTCTGCAAATTTCTGACGTGACGGACCTCTGATATGAGGTGGCATGGATAATGAGTGAGACTTTTGGCATGCAATGCAGTCCATTTTTGCGTTGACTGGAGAGCATTGAAAATCAAATCCGAATCAAAACCAACCGTCCCACCAGCTAGCCAGCAAAATTGGATCAACCTAGTGTTTAGTAAACCTTAGCTTTCATATGGTTCACTGTCATAAAAGACCGTACACCATTTTTGTTGGAATAATCGAAGAACTGACAAGAACTGATGGGTAAATTTTGGCTACCTAATCATGTTACTATTAAATATTCCACTGCACAGAATTTCAAAACCATGACAACATGCTGCTACTGAAGTCACATTAAAAACTAACATTGTCTTCAGTTACAGATCTGACCATATTACGGTGGTATTCCTGTTTGTTTAGAATTTTGAGTTGGAATAAAACTACTGTCTTCCAGATGACGATGTATTTTGGGAAGGAACTCACCGTTGTACAAACCCTTATGAGGTTAGCTCTTCAACAGCTGCCCTAAAGAGTTGTCGCTCCCCAGGTGGGCTCTCAATATGGGACCAACTTTGTCAAGGCTTTTCCACAATTGCCAAAATTTCAGAATCAAAAACGAATTATCGCTCACCAGCCATTTTCAAAGATGATTTGTCGGCAACAACGCACAAAACTGAGCAAGGTTTAGGATCACCGGATAGACTACGTATAAATTTTCTCACTGTTACCCAGCACCGAGAGTCCACCAAACTTAAAACTTGTCCTTTGTATGTCAAGCCATTACCATTTTCTTGGCGGTTGATGTGATTGTGTGTACCCTTTAGTCCGTCGCAGACGCCAAAATAGCTAGCTTCATGCCACTGTGAATGCCAAAACTACCAAATACTTGAACAGGCTTGCATGAAAGAACGCAGTTTCATCTTGCGCAAATTGACAGAAAAAATTAGAGCGTGAGGATTTCCTTTCAGCCTTAGCTTTATTGAAGAGATCCACGTGGATCCCACGCAGGAATACGAAAAAAACAGGAACCATTATTGTGCATAAAAGTCGTGTGAATTTACTAGAGTTTATTCTGGATGGAACGATAAACAGTTTTGTAGCGCCTCAGAGCAAAACTGGCATTAGTATGGAGAAGGCAACTGAAAATTCATCAACATCTATGGAGATGCAGAGATCAAATGAAATTATCGGTACATCCCTGGGAGTGATTACCGTGAAAATTTTGTTGATGCAATCATACATATTTTTATGATTGCTTACTTCAGAAATAACTAACAACTTTGATCCTTTGTTTATTGCTCAACAAGAAAAAAATATCTACTGACTATTCAGCGAAATTCCCCATGGAAATATACATACCAAAGGAAATTGTGATTAAATATTTTACGTTGAATAACAGCCTATTTTGGTGAGCCAACCCTTAGGGCAGCAAAGTCGACTAAATTACTAGCAACAGGAAGCCATGCTGGAGCGTTTGTATCGTAGGGGAACTAATGTTCATAGGCAGTGTTTAAACGTAAGCCACCAGGATGCAAATAAGTTCAGTTACCACCACTCCTCGCTGTCCTGATGATAAATGTCATCGTTTTGGTTTTGTTCTGAAACAATGGTTCACAGGGTGAGTAAAACAGGGTAATCAACCAAGCTTATCACAAAAATCGATCCACGTCTGTTTCTCGCACATTCGACACGCCATAGTCTTAGGTACAAAATAATTCAAACTTTACATCAGAATTGCACTGTGCTTGTCTTGTACACACAAAGCGGATGGCTCTCGGTGCGGTAGGACCAAAAGCGGCGTATACACACAAACACGAGTTGCGACAAAACGAAATTCGACAAACTAATCAACTTCGAATTCTTGCTTAATTATTTCCTGGATGCGCCTCACTGTTTTATGACGCTCAATTAGCATAAAAGCGTGGTGGAAGCTCTTTTCAGGATTCCGCAAGGACACAGACAGAGCAGATTCAAAACGGATGCTTGCATTTTGAATAAATGCCAACATTAGTTTACGAAAATGGTTCATTCTGTCAAATTTTCCGTCTCCGGAATGTTTATAACTTATTTCGATGGTTAGCGATTTTGTACTCAAAATGTCCATACGTAATCAGTTTAGTGTGATTTGTGTTTTTGTGCGCGGTGTTCATCAAAGTTTATTTCTGGATACCACAAAAGTACCAGTGTATCACCTCACACGAAAGCTATTTTTGGCCACTTAAGGTCGAATCAAAATATCATGAAATTTTATGAAAAGTAATGCAGAAGAGTCGAAATACGCATAGATTTCACAATAGTAGGAGCGTATTTTGTGATGGGTAATGCGGCATGATCTAACATACTATATATATATATATATATATATACATGGCCTACACTCTCTATCGTACCGCCGGTACATTTCATCATTCATGAGCTCCCTCAAAATGTTCTTGTTCTCCACCACAGTTGCCCTTTCAATCAGTTGATATCCGCCATCCGTGGGGCACAAAATTACACTTCTGTTACTTAGACAAGAGGATTTATTTTATTGCGTCGTTACAAAATCTACATCTTAGCAACAACGTTGAATCTCTAACCAACGGCTCTAAAAGCCGTGTTCAATAAACCAAAGTCAGGAAAAGGTGGGTAGTTACATTAGAGTAAGTATTCCTGAAACTGTTGTTTTCTCTCCGATCATACTGATCTTTAACGAAGGTTAGATGGCTTGTAGATTGATCTGCAAAAAGAATGCATGTCTATTTTCCGATGAAATTGGTGGAGCTGTTGATGTGGCGCCAAGTTTATCTGGGGAGACGAGATTCAAGTAAGTTTGTCCCCATTTTGGTGTCAACACCAGACTATCGTGACAAGAAATACAATAACCTATTATTACTGAAAAACACAAAGTTCACACACTCTCTTGATCCGATAGTAACAGACTGGGTGTTTCACATAGTGCACCCATGGAAGTATGTCCGGCCCTATATCCAACACTTTCAAAGGGATAAAGATCGAGCCCGTACCCTGTGAAAATCTTGATAGTTCATTTCCTTCCTAAAATAGATAGTCTAGCAGTTTGCGCTGACAAGCAAAGCAGTCCAAAGTATCACAGATTGATTGCCTTGCGAAAAAGTTAGTATCTTCTTTGAAAGTAAGCTAATCTGTCTGAATCACCCTAATTAGCATCACTAAATGTCACTTTTTAATCAAAATGTCAAGATTTTTTCAGCTCTAATTTTCTGTTTCATGGATACCACTCACTACGATCGTCGAAAGCACAATCCAATGGATTACACACCCGAAAATCCAACAAACTTGAGTTGCCACCTGTAAAAGTTATTCAGTTCGAGTTGAGTTTTCGACGGTTGGCGCTTTTTCAATGACTGCGGGCGTGGGGCAGTAGACGCATATATCTAAAACATAAGGCCTTGCACGCAACCAGTGTCATCTCACATTAATTCAGCTAAAGTTTGAAAACCAAGCCGAATTTGATGAGTGTCATTCGGACAATTGGGTCCACGTTGCTTAATTACGAAACATATTCACTGTTGTCAGAAATGCTCTGTTGTTCGCTCTTCAGGAAAATTTGGGCTTTCAAGGGAGTCTTCCTAGTTTTGGACTGACAAGAAATTGCAATTCGGCGTTTGGTTAAGCCAAACCGACGCAACAGATTTTAATAACTTGCGGACGGTTTGTGCTCTCTTACCTGATCATTCTACTGTGTAGTGTGGATCTGAACAAAACTTACGTCAACTTTCGCCTCACGAAAACAAGGTCCTTTATTACATTCAGTTATAGTTTGGCTATTCTGGGTGACTTTGTGTTGCTTATTGTGACCGGTGGATCATTTGCAACAGCATCTGAACCCTCTTATTTAATTTCAACTAGGACGCATGGAGCACGACGGGGTGGCAACGCCAGTCCTGATGTTATGTATAGTCAAGAACCGGCCATATAACCTGTATTTTAGGCCCTTGTTTATTAATATCTGTAAGCCATCCAGAAAGAACCTCCATTCTTTTAACGTGAAACGTTTCAGGCTATCTGGGTTACATTCGCTGTAATCGTTTTGTGCAAGTATTTAGATACCATTGCATTTAGTGCTCATTTTTTCAGCAGAATGGGATAACATTGTCTCGTGTGTGATAAACGATTGCGATAGAGCGCTCAATGACCGCACAATGACAACACTCCCATGTAAACGGAGCCCGCATGCTTATTGACGGAAATGAAGTTGAATTCATGAGGCACTGCTTGAAAGATCGTATGATTGCAAAATGAGTCTACAGGTGGACACATCAGGTGGTTAATTAGTTGATTGGTTATTTATTCAGTCCTTTAGTTATCTGTCTCGTTGGTTAGCTCGTCATTTACCGACTCTGACTAAGTTCCAGGTAAACTATATATCATTGGGACTAAAGAAATCATTGCAGCAGATGTTTCGAAACTTCAAAAATCGTGACAGCCGTAACTGCTGTCGTATTAATGCTCGGACTGGAGGTAAAACCTGAAGAAACACGATAAATTACTGCATACCCACTTGCGAGTCAACATTTATCTGAGGGTAGGTACCATTCAACAAATGACACCGTTTTCTTACAACGTTGGCACCGCGAAGGTGGTCTTGATATCCAAAGCACTCAAGCAAAATCCTTGCAGCGGAATGAAACATCTACGTTGACCTGAGTGAATGGCTGCCTTGCTTGCTGTTCTAAGTCATCACCGAATTCATCATCATTATCATCATCATCACCTACAGCATGACATCAGTGTTCAACACCGATACTTCGCTGCCGTACAACCATGATTTATTTGAAAACCTTATTGTAGAGAAAGGAATAAATGAGGACGAGGAATGGACTTAGTGCTAACTTACTACAATCATTCCGAGGTGCCTACACCTCCAGATATTCACTCGGGCAATCTGGATGGAAACTGACAACAAGAACGCCACCGACATCGTTTGGCAGCCATATCTTATAGTGTCTCCAACCAGGCGCAGTGAGGATCACGCAGTCCCCATCCTGGAAGGCGAGTAGCACCGACAGCACCCAAGCGTTCCATAATCTATTTCACACCCTTCGTCCAAGTTAAGGGTTGGCCACCTCTCTGCTTCCGCCACTCTGAGTTGGACATGGGAAACACCACTTCCTTCGGCAGACGATGGGTAGGCATAAGCAACACTTGTCCTAACCAGCGCAGCTTCTGGTGCTGGACACATTCTTCAATGGAAGTACCTGTTGCAAAACCGAAAACTCCCTTTCTAATTGCTTCCTTACAGATTCGCCGACAACAACCCACACAAGCTATGGTTCCGAGACAACGATTGTCGAACACCTGAAGAAGTCTTAGTTCCGTTGCTCGAACAGGCCAATCTCACAGCCATACAACAAAACAGACCGCACTGTAGCTTGATACACACGTCCTTGAGATTCAGGGATACATCACTCTGACGCCATAAGTGTCTCAAATTAGAAAACGTGCCCCCTCAGAAAACGTGCCCCCCAGATTCATGCATTGACCTCACCTGCCACACTAAAATCATAACTAATACAACTTCCAAGTTACGTGGCGCGTTCAGTGACTGCACGTCCACGAGCATGACCTTGCACTTGGGTGACTTTGGTCAGTTCATCCAAAAACACCTGAGCCTTCTCCTCTTCGAAGATGAGAACGATGTCGCCTGCATATTCCAGATCGAAAGATTTTCGTCAGAGGCTATTTGAACATCAGGGTTTTGGAGACTTTCCAGCGCTTGTCTTAGTATCTTATCGATCACGAAGTTAAAAAGGAATCAAAAGAGAGTGTGCATCCATGACGGACACCGTTTCGTGTACGGAAGCTTTTGGAGAGCTCTCCGTATAGTCTCGCACGTCCGGAAGTCTGAGAATACAAAGAGCGTATTATGTTCAGAAACTACCGGGGCAATCCTTGGTGGGCAAGCGTATCAAGAACAGACCGATCAACCGAGTCGAATGCGTCTTGGAAATCCAAGAATACTAGAATTGTGGATCGTTTATACGTATGGCGTTGTTCTAGCACCTGACGGAGTGTGGAGGTTTGGTCAACACAACCCCTACCAGGCCGGAATCCCCCTTGCTACTCTTGAATCAGTGTCTCACAAGCCATCGTTAGGGGACGAAGCATAAGTGATGCCAACAATCTTGTTACGACCGAGGTCAAGCTGGTCCCCGTTTGGTTACCACACATCATCGAATTACCACCTAGGATCGTGTAACAGTTTAAGGTAGCCTGTAGACAACGTTAACAATTATATGACATTTATCACGGGTGAGAGCAACATGAGCTAAGAGGTCAACATTGTCAAGAACATAACAAATACCAAAAGCCCTTCTGTCACGAGTCAGAGTTACTTTTCGGACAAACGTACACACGCTAAATTACTTCCTATTATCCCAAAGCTCCAGACTTCAACCTACAACCCAATGAACAATTAAAATTGGTCCGGTTTGGCTTTGGAATTGGCACGATCATGTAAGTCCGTCGGTTTATTTGGTCTGGAACACAACTGTCCTAAAGGTGGCTTTGAAAGAGCAAACGAATCTGAAGATTGGTTCGCCCAATTTGTAGTACCTCTAATGCCCAAGTCTAAGCTTAATCAAGTTGGTAGAGTTTCAGTCCGCTGTCCTTTAACTGTATGGAATTTATATGCCGAGGGTTTGTCACTGCTAGTGTCTCGCTCATGGTATAAGGTCAAAGTGTCTGTCAGTTTGATCCTCGCTGGACTCTAAAAGTGAAGATTAATCTGCCATCAACAAGTCATACATTTTGTTTATATGTACAAGTTTATTCTAGTCTTGTTTTTGTTGCATGAAGGTTGCTGCTCCTATATTGCCAAAGTATGCATTCATTGATATGAACAAAAGTAGTATGACGTTATCCTCCCTAGGTATTACAAGCAACTCTTCACACACTCCCCAATCCACCTGCCACTGGTTTTCTTGTGAATAATCCCAGATAACTGATTTCCCAAAAAAACAGTTCTTGGTTCAACTAAATAATTTGTTCAGAGAACAACACGTTTTACACAAAGATTAAGCAGGAATTTAACGTAACGGAAGTGCGCTCAACTTAATGAGCGTTTCTTTTTAGCACACCCCGCAAAACTACTGTAAATATGTTTCTGTTTCGGCATTCTAATGCATTTAATATGGGGATATGACCTGCATGAAAGCTATTCTCATCAGTCGGAAGTTAAAGTCATGTCCTTGCCACTAATTGCAGGGCGCGGACAGATTAAGTTTCCGTTGTTTGTAAAAAAACAACCTCAATTCTACCCCCGAAATACAGCCAACACAAATCGCGGTGCAGACCGCAAAAGGAAATTTATTCTTCTGACATCAATTAAACCGCTGAAGCGAGATTTTTCCTGTTTATTTGACATTCGCCCTGATGAACGGGATAGATGAGTAGGTTGGCTCAGATGGAATAAGATGTTAGAGAACTAAAACTGAGGAATCGAAAGTAGACAGCATGCTAGTTTTCTGGTCATGAGTTACCAGCAAAGGAAAGAGAGCGTTTCCAAGCTTGTTTTTAGTCCCAACTGAACGAAATTCACTTAGTCCTAAAATACCTAGCATTGGCTTGTGTCTACCTAGCCTACTCTTGTAGTTTTCCAAACTTTGTTAAATTTCTTTAAATTTCTCTCTATGTTTTACTTCGATACAAGTCTACTTCTGAGCTTAACGTTTCAAATCTTTCTTATTCTTAAGGGATTTAAAAATAAAAAGCAACACCCAAAAGCTATCTACCCTCCCTCAGGTTTTGTGCTAGCATCCGGATATGGTGATTATATCTCAGTATGAAACCGCAAACCCCACTTTTGGCTGCGTAAAGCACAGTTGTTTTATGCTTCATATAGATGAATTCATCCGACTGCGGGTGTTGTTTGCTTTGAACACGATTTAGCCATGCTTAGTCTTTTTCGCCACGGAATTTCACCCACACTGGTAATCTCAAACTCAAGGTTTCTGTTTATGGGAGAAAAAAGAGTCTAGCTATTTCACAATTGCCGTTCAATATTTATGGATTAAACTGCTTGATCAACATAGTCCACCAAATCTAAAAGGCTAAACCTGGTGCAAAATGCACTCTAACGGTTGATTATTATGTGGTATTTAAACTAATACATTACCCACATTGTATTTCCTTTACACTTTTCAACTAATGGACCCACACGTGTTTAACCAACCTGCGGTTGTGCAAGCAACATTCCTTAGATATCCATATTATTGTGTATAGTGTGATGTCAATGTCCAGATTATTCCGAGTCCCTCAAGAGCAAACGTATGCTGTGCTTTGCGACCCTCATCTGCAAAAGGACGCACAACAAAATTACCATATATATATATATATATATAGTGTTTTGCTATACTTTGAACATACTAGTAAATATACTGTTCATCGCAACACACGTCGGAAAAATTCAGTGCACAACTAGAATGTGCCGCTTTGTCATTTGCTGAGAAAATCCATTTCTCCTGACCAAATTTGAGGTGAATAATATATTTCATAAAGAAACACCAAAATAAGCCACGGAATTCTTGATTAAGCCAGTTACCTATCAGAGGTCTACTTGACTCTAATTCGTCCAGTATATCAGAAGGGGAAAGCAGTAACGCCATAGTATGCCATATATGGATGCTTATGCTAAGGTCTGCAATTGGAATCTGGTGAGTAGGTTCAAACGGATACTGGAGCTTGTAAAATGCAGGTTTAATCATTCTAACGAGAATTTAAAATCCAAAAAGACAAATCGGACACGTAGGCGGTGGTAGCGAACAAAAAGCACCATGTTTCCGTTGTTTTACTTTTTAATAGAATACTTCGGATCTCTTCATTGAAAAATTCGAAAAAAAACTGATATTTCTATTACCAATCTAGTGTATGGTCTGTTCCCAAACTGCTCATGGTCTACACCGTTCATGTTACACTGAATCGAATATGTCCGCACATTGTGCTCAAGAACGTACATTCATTCCTGCCCACACAAATACCATTTTATCCAGGCTCTCATATGAAATAGAAATCGGTTTAGTTTGTCTTTGCTAACAACAACTATCCTTTTATCTGCACGTTCCAATCATCGTGTAGCGGCCAAATAGGGTTTACGTGTGAAAATCTGTCACGAATGTTGTCGCTTGCCGAGATCTTCCGGTAGTTGAGGCGACTTTGATCAAAATGTTTTCCCATCCATCTGATCCGGATGTGCCACACTGAATACACTGCTAATTTGGTTTGAAGATTGGATTATCGTCTCACCTAAATGATATAGACTTTTATCAGAAAAGCTAGAGGCTTAGGAACAAGCCCAATTTTTATGGGATACCACTGACTTAAACAAGAATTTAGACGATGAAAATGAAATCTTTTTACTCTGTTAGAATTTTTTTGCAAAATAATTAAGAAATTAGTGGCAGTATAATAAGTAAGCAACTGATGTTTCTGTATTAAATATGGTTAACTTCTTTTTCGTGTTTGGTTTAGTAATCTGATACAACAGCTTCTGTGGAATAGACACTCGACAAACAGGTTTAAAGATCCAATTCTTCGAGTTCAAGGTATTTGGCCGTCTGTTTTTTGTAGTGGTCACAAAGGTTGCTGTAGTTAGGGCGCAGTTTGTTGCATATCGGTTAATTGTGAAGATTAAGAACCTCAGTTGGTTGATAGAGCTTGCTGGCAGTGAAAGAAATACATATGCATCAATCTTCCAAGCATCACGTTCGGATTACATAGAATAGATCCCCATTGCGGAAAGATGAATGAAATTGGATTAAATTGGCAATTAAGAAACTTACAATTTTACTAGCTTATTATAACAAATGCAATAGTTATGCTAGTTACACGCGTATTCTTAACCGCAGTTGTCCTCATTTTGAACTTCCCATAGATGAATATTATTTCAAATTTTAAACCTCTTTCAAAGTCATCTCACTGTTTAAGATATGATACCGTTCAACCATTGACACCTTGGTTAATTAAGTTTACACTTAAAAACCTGTTTTATTCAAATGGGAGTAATGGGGGTATGAGTCGTAAAAATCCTTCACAAAGTCAGCAATCCTCAACAGGTTTTCAGCATGTATGTTGCCATTTGAACCAAAAGTCACATAGTCACCGTTCAAACCATCTGACCGACCAATCATACTCATCACGTTTGTTTGTATGAACACGTGCATCCTGTGTGTAATAG
Source organism: Clonorchis sinensis (assembly GCA_003604175.2). Taxonomy (NCBI): domain Eukaryota; kingdom Metazoa; phylum Platyhelminthes; class Trematoda; order Opisthorchiida; family Opisthorchiidae; genus Clonorchis; species Clonorchis sinensis. The sequence goes on from CM030369.1 coordinate 78,608,148, forward strand.
TAAAGCAGCTGCTGTGGTCACGCTCTCATCACAAATGAGATTTAGCGAGTCCGGAAGGTGACACAGCTAACAACGCGCACACTGGTTAGCTCCGTCAGCAGTATGACTCAACTTCAGTGTTGCTCTTTTTCTGAGGGGTAATCATCTCGGAAACGGGAAGCTCTTCCGCTAGAACTGCCAGCTGGACGAATATAAAAATTGTACAGCAGTGGTTATCAGTGAACTGATGGAAACTGAGCTATGAATTTTCATCATGTCCGTAAACGAGTCAAATGAACACAAGTTGTCTGCTTGCGCAACAAACGTTTGCGAAATCCTCCTCGCCAACGAATACGAAGTAACGAATTACAGGAAGCATCTAAGTTGTAAAGAACTTCTGCACTTAAAACCCAACTTTGTATTGACAGCACACTTGCGATTGTTTTGCCGACCAACCAGGTGAAACGTAGATGAAACATTTTAGTACGGGCTTTTCCCAATGCAGATAGGTATTGTGTTCATTTTCCGATAAACTTGCTGTTACTTGGTTGTCTGCAAAAAATTCCATCACACTGTTTCGATTATGCATTCTGTGGGAAAAGTCACGTTTTGCTTCGTAAGCCCACTCATTCAGATGCAGCTTTGGTAGTCAACTCAACTGGATTCATATCGTCGCACTTGATGAATGCAGAGTAATCATGAAAAACACGGTGAATCCAAAAGTGGATATTGGCTTTATTCGCCTAAGTCCTAACCGAGACAACGCCAATGTCCCTGGATGTCTTAGTTGGAAAGAGTTGTCAAGTCGAAATGGCCTATGTGTCGTTTTCTTCTGGGCAATCATTACTGACTGTATTTCTTGGGATATTTTTAAATGGCTTAATTGAATTTCGACTGACAAGGTTGTCCACTTCCTTGGAAAGCACCGTCTGCAGCACTCAATCTGGTTATGCATACATAGCAGCAGATTGTTCCCAAGGATATCTGCCAAATTAGCGCTATGAACAAACCTCGCAAGCTCCGGAATCTCATTCGTAGATTGATCTAACAGGACATCAAGTACTCATGCGCCAATCAAACTTATATAATCGAACGCGAGATAATGAAAATAGAGACAGTTTTATCTGTGTTTTCGCGTAGTTTTTTGCTTGAGTGCCGTTTATTGAAACCCCTGTAACCAAGTAAAGGGTTGGTTAAGGGGATCCCGTCCCATAAGTCAGAGGGCAACACAGGTACTCAAGCTCTTCTTAGTACACTTTACATCTTTCCGTACAGCTCGCGGTGTGCTTCATTTTGAACAAGGTGCACCGAACAAAAGTAGTCTCGGTAGGCCTCTATTAAGCAAGCTTTTCGCATGGACGGGATTCTACGTTTGATGGTTTGGGGTGTATTCAACGACTAAGCTAACTACTACAAAACCAAACACTAGTTTTCCAGTTAGGAATTCTGCGACTTAATGGGCATCTGCAACGCTTCTGATACATCGGTACCGAAAAACCTGAAGACCTCTCACATCCATTTCTCTCAGAGGCTTTGCAACACCACGGTTCCTACCCTAGTCATATTCCTGCAATGCATAAGACTTAGTGATAAAAGTGGTTAATTTGGCCAAAAGTGGTTTAGCATCCTGGATTTTTACAGAATCAGTTTCTTCCAAGATAAATCAACAAGCTTACTATGAACAAAACTTTTCATATCTTCCGGCTCTTTTGGTAAAATGGCAAGGTCGAGTTCGGGGACTGTTTTCTGGAGCGTGAATTTGCACTGTGTGTGCAAATCACATTATGGTGGTCCGTTTGCTAAAGAGAGTTTGCGTTTGTGTTCAAAGATTAGGACGAGGTCGTCTGCTTGCGTTAGGCTGACAGGGTTCTCGCGAGAAAATGTAATCACCTAGGTACCAAGTCCTTCCAGTCCTTACCAAGTCACCTCATTATTTTATCGGCGACAAGTTTGAGTGTAAATTGAGAGTGAAAATCCTTGCCGGGCACCTTCTCGAAAAGCGTTTATGGAGTTCCCAGTGCACTTTCACAAACCCAAACTTGTAAATCTTAGGTGAACGTTATGCATGCGAGCTTCCATGGGCTGTACATATGGTGCTTAACTAACGTCTGACGGAGTGTGAATATGCTTTTACACACAATAGAAATCTCGATGGCTGCTCACGGATCCACGTTCCCTTTAACGACTTATTATGACAGAGAATCAGTGATTCCAGGCGTTTACTTGACATTTCTGTGTTTACTACGTTAAGGGAAAGTGTCTTTATAGGAATAGGCGCTATTATTCACCCAACCCACGTGATTTAGTCTCTCTGTCTCCCCAAAATAAGTTTGATAGACACCAACGGGCAACTTCACCACCGCCCTTAAGCAAGGCAGGTATATCATTGGACCAGCTGTACGTTAACGCATTATAAGGAGATACACACGAAATTCCATAAGACTGAGGAGGTTTGCCATATTCACCACTTATTTTACTGTGAAGTACTGACAACCCGAATGGGAAGCAGGACGTAACCGAATGAAATAATGTTTGACGTGTTCAAGCCAAATACCTAAATTAGACTCCTAAACAAATGTCAAACAGCTGTATGTGCTTCTTCACGAATGCCTATTATCTTGCGCTAAGTTAAAGTTTCCCTCCCAGAAATTACCTTCGCCCGTTTTATTGGAGAAACACGGTTCAGGGGTAAACTTTCATTACCATTACTTTAAAAAATCCTTTGTTGTTCAGCAAACCTGTTGATATTTTTTTGCCTATTCGCACAATCCAGGGAAACTACTGAGCAATATGTTTGCCGTAAGATTTATGCCATTCTTTAACAAGTAATAATCAACACCGAATGATTCATGGACCAAGTGACGTTTGTGACCGAAATATGCAAATGATGTATTTGACCCTAACTACGCACCGTGTACATCGCCTCACATCCCGTACCACCAATTATGTGCGTTCAAATTTGTCAGCGAACTTGCCAATAACTTATTTTATCGATTCGAGTAAAACGTTATATATTCAACGAACCTCATCAAATGTAGTTAAACGAAGGCGAAGACTTTATGCTTTTGAACACGTTGACAAATATGTTTACGCCACACTAGGATAAATACTAGTAAACAATTCAATTATTCCTTCGGATCACTTAAAAAAATAATCCTGATAAGGAGGTCACCGTCACTGTGATTCTACACTATTCCGTGTATCAACCACCCCAAAAGAAGGGAGTTGGTCTTCATACACAACGGCTCATGCTAACAGAATGATAAGTAAGTGATTTTACTTTGGGACGAATGATCTTTCTGGAACTCACCGAACTGAAAACATGGTCATGGAGCATTTACAATAACCAAGTTAACATACTTTACAAAAAACCTGTTACCGGTTCAATCACCTACCTGAAAATTGTGGGGCAAGTATACACAGAGTCCAATAGATGATGTTTTTAAACTCCATATTCCTCAGTAAAGAAGGAAAACGCGCATGGGGCATGTCCGTTTCATCGGATCTTCGTAGCAGTTGCTTCTGTTACGACGATTGCTGAATGCCACAAGATTCAGGGAGGCAACTCATGCAATGTATGAACACGTGTACGTTGTCCAGCGCTTGTTTCGGTAGCCCAATCATAACGTTTCAATCATTCGACAGTTTTAGGGGATTGTCTTGCTTAGTTCCTTAACGCTAATCGTAATAGTTGACTGCATGCTCGCCTTCGGGACAGTAGTGAAGCACAGCTCGATTGCTTTGCTCAAATATTATTGGCCAAAAACGAACTAATCAAATTCACGCTTCAAGAAAGTCGTAGAAAATCTGCCGTCCAATTTGAGTTCTAATTTATTCGAATAAAATCATTTAGCGTAGATGGTGTTGTGTCGTAATATGCATTTTTTATGAGAGAAAATTTTCTGTCCGTACTCTACGCCTGTGAACTTTCCTGATGATATGCTAGGTGTGTTCTACAAGCTTTAGTGGGTTTTCAAAATCCTCAAACACTTACTCCCGCTATGGATGATAAGATCGCCGTAGGCGTCATGATAAAGTGAGTCTTTGGCTACCATACCGACTACATATAGTTAGTTTGCGGTCCACTGCTTAAAACGGGGCATGCGTGAACTAGATAACTCTCTCAGTCATGAACAGTTACGTGAATCATTTCGAGTCTACCCGGGGCATGATAATTTAACCCATGTTAATTCTGCTTGATCAAATTGCGTGGCCTGAATCTGCACTTGAACAGTGCGGATGGATGTTTAACAACATTACACAAGGGAGCAGAATGATTTCTAAGTGAAGGCAAAATTGCATCAGAAACTGTGTTGCAAACTCGTGTTGTAAACTAACTGACTTCAATTAGGCCATGTACACTCAACACTGTGACCATGATCTCGATGCCTAATAAATATAAGTAAATTCATTGCAAGCCATGATTATAAACGTGATTATAAACGTGATCAATCACTGATAAAAAATATTTGTTTACAAATCAATCTCTCGATTCTGATCTTCTTCAACTAGATGTGCCGCATGAGGAGTGCCTCGTTTTTCAGTTGGTATGATATTTGAGAAACCGCAATGTATTTTCTTTACGCAATATTATCCGTAAAACTCTTGAAGATCCTTTGACAGCCAACGATCCTTTCCACCCTGCTTAGGGCTTGTCAAGTACGCCCAATCCTCTGGTTTTCGTTAACCTTGTGTTTTACTTGGTAGTCAATTTGTATGTGGTTGGCGAAATGAATGTATTCCGCAAGCCTGCGTAAAATTGGGTGTATAGGTAGAACCATTTCTGCGTGAAGAGCCCTAAGAAAGGTCAGATCTGTAGTTGGCTGCAGGAGGATTTTCATTAATCTTGGCAGTGGTATGTCCTACCATTTTTTACTGATAGAGGCGCAAACCCAAACTACACTACCACTGACTCACCTTGGCCCCGTGATGCTCTGCGAGCATCCACTGAAAGCCTTTAGGGGCATAATCTACTTATTACAGTTCCACATTTCTCTCCTCACGCTTCATGAAGTTTAGATATCATCATCGACATCAATAGACCTTGAGGTGAAAATGTAGTAAGTTATACGTTAAATGAGCCAAAGTACTCACCGATAATAAAATGATTTCTCATAAGGCGAATGAAATACAGGTTTAACATTTCTCACTGCAGCTCAAAGGTTTTGCCGATTTTCAAAAACCATTTTTGTATTTCGGAAAAGCTCACCGCAGTTGAAACTAAATCTGAAGCAGCCACAAGCTACAGCTATCATTTTTCGATATTTCAGGCATTTTTGCTTTTATAGGAACCTTCGAAATCCTAATGTTTTATGTTGCAGCTTTTTACTTTCGCTGGAGACTGGCTGACCTTCATCTGACCGTTGTCAATCAAATGATCAGGTGGTTACCTTCTGGCCAGGGTACGAATCCATTAAAGAGGTTTTCTTGTCCCAAAAAATCTTAACATTGATGGTAGCCAGATAGAGTGAATCATAAGGAAGTTAGTGCAGGGAAGGTACAGCGACCGTACTAGTAAGTCTGGCATTTGCAACTTATTCACTACTTACTGAATAGTACTTGAGCATGCATTTACATATTGGATCCAATAAAGTACAATTTGTTTCTCGCTTTGAGTTAAATGCTACCCAACTGGTGTGAAAGGCAGCAAATCGTGCACATTCAAATGAAAGGAATCCTAACCAAGATGGGAAATTCAGCAGAACACTACAAAGTGGTTCAAACCTGATAGTTTGTTGGCACTGTCCATATGCAATCATAACTATTTACGGTCACATTTTGTGAGAACTCAAAATATCCATGTTTCACTAAAGTTGTTGCTTTTAGTATCCTCTTTACTGATGAGAATATGACTATCCTGGTGAAAAAAGGTACATATAGTGTTCAAGGCCAGGCAGTTTTTCAACTGTTGTATGGGCGAAATCACTGTAAGTTAGCGTTTTCTGTGGCGAGTTAAACACCTCTCAAGTGGCCGCACAAATACTTGTGTAAACAGTCTGTTGGATCGATTCGTTTTACTCGTTGTAGGTCGCTAATCTTATTCCACCATCTGTTGTTCAACAATTTGTTTGTTATCGATAGTTGTGTAGGATGTCCAGTTGATTGCATGCTTGCCGGTCACCAGGATACCACTCAACCTCCCCAGAGTCTTGAAATGCAAATGCATTTCGTTGGCTACTATGCACATCCTTAATTTGTATGTGAATGGATTCAATCGGCTGATTGCAACGAATGCAATCTGGCGAAGATTTTATATTTTGAAAAAAAGCAAGATGAGTGCAAGCTGCCTGGGAAAACAAACAGATTATTTTTCTCTGATGTCTACCTACAAATGACACATTTAATTTCCCAAATTCAAGATATGTCAAGAGATTATGGGTTACGTTAGTGTCTCAGATAAGATGCCACTAAACTATATGTGTACTGAAGGCAAAAGAGCTTTTATAAATGATGTGATGTAATGTGTGGGACCTTTTCTTCTGAACTGAGAACGAAAGTTTCTTTACCGCGTATATTCAGACCTACAGGCTGATTTATTTAATATGGACTATCATAGTCCATTTTGCGGGGAAATCCGAAACCTACTTCCATAGAGGTTTGTTTGTACCAGCAATTGTTCTTCAACGACGAATTTGTTCAGACCATATATCAGTTTATTCAAAATCGTTTAATACCATTTAAGTAAATGCGCGTATAAGACCTTTGCCCGAAGAGAAAAAGGCGAAACTTTCTCTTGATGCTATCTCCAGAGACAGTCATTAAAGTAGATTGGGAATCTCTGTATCGCTGAAACTAATTGAAATCATCCCATGGTTTTTATGGGAAACACACTACAAGTCTCATTACAAGAAAACTTACCACTTTTCACACTCTTAGTAGGGTATTAATCATAAAATAAGTACCTTCCTGCATGTCTGCCATATTATATTTCCTGGTAAACTCCGGCTAACTACATTAAGAAAACACTGGTTGTTGATAGTCATAATGACAGCATATGGGTTATTATGGGGCTGAAATAAATGTGATAAATTTTAACGTTTAGGTTGCTTGTTTGGTGAGGCAATAATCAACCAGGAGAACATCCACAGGCTTTCTTCCAGTTCCTATATTTTATACACTTACGCGCATAGATTTTTCACAAGACCACAGTATGAAATTCTGGACACGGAAAACCAATATTCAGAGACCAACAGGCCTTTAGTCGTTTTTTCGTGGCCACATTTCGCCTTCATGTAAGATCTTCAAGATAATACAGATAGGTCAGATTGGATCAACAGTCTGAGGGATATCATCCGATCCATATTTGGCTTTAGTTTTCTGCTGTGGGTGCTCCGAATGATGCGCGCTTACAGCGTTAGTAACGTTCCTATTTCAGCTTGAGAAACACCCTTTCCCCTTGAATAATAGAGTATCCATAAATTCGTGTTCCCGCATAATTATGTTATCTTCATTAAGCTAACATTTTAAGTACCGGATGACGAAGTTGCACTTGTATCATAATGATATGACCAACACAAATAATGGATGTAGCGAAAATAAAACCCGAAGCATCAGCATTCTTTAAAAAATTTATTGCGCTAGCCAAGAGATTCGGATGGCAAGTGTCGAATTTTGTCTCCTTTATTTAGCCACAGCCGTAAAACTGCGCACAGTGTAGACAGGAGTTATAATTATACAAGGTCAACACCAACCTTAAAGCAAATATATGTCATAAAGTCTCTTTAAGGAAAAGATCCACTCTATCCGAAACAACTCAAAATTAGACGCCGACAAAAATGAAAAACTTAGATATATGTAGACAGAATTTACCTTTATACGTGTTTGATATGAATGGTTTAAACGTCATATTTTCGGTAATTTGGTTGGAAGCACAACCTAAATGACCTCAGATAAGCCCACCAGGCATGTCCTAAGCCAAACAAATCATGGCTGAACAATTCGAGTTACTGCATAACAAAATCTTTCGTATTCTCTGGTGACGTTGTTGAAGTTTTATCCGATTGACAAATAAAAAAAGATAGCTGTAGTATCTTGTTAAGATGGCTTGTAATATGACCATATTGCCGACGAAACTGCATGCCTTGGTTTTTGGTATTGATCCTAGTGGAAATGGTAACTTTCAGTAAATCGGCTGTCCGTTCAGCTAACTCAGGGAAATTATTTTAGTGCATATGAACTTCTTGTCCAGTTTTTTTCGGAAAATCACTAAAATTGTTCTTTAGTTTTATCATGTTTACGTGAATGCAGTTTCACGCTAATGGCCTGTGATAAAATTAGAAATGGTCCAGTGAAAAATAAGGAGGTGTGTTACATACACCAAAAAAACAAATGCGATAATAATTTCTTCTTAAACAAATCTCAAGTAATGGTCAGCTTTTTTCAACACACATTCTATGACGTCTCCCTTCACTTCACCGCAATGTTTTTGCAATAAATGCGTGAGCAAATCTGGACTTTAGGTCTATAGCCCTCAAAAGATTTCATGTTAACTTAGTCAAAATTGTTCTCCAGCTTTTTTAAGGAAGCCTTGAAAAGCATGAAGTCCTCTTTGCCCATTTTATTGGAAAAATGAAGAATTAAGCCATTTTTGTCAAAAAACGCTTCACCCGTTTATCCTAACTTAACGACGCTGGACGATCTCACAAGCGGAGGATCTAGTTCAATTGATAAAGAAATCTGGATATTCATCATTTTGACGGTCCTAACGGAATGTTGGCTCTGGCGATTCTTGTAGGTACACAAAAGTCTCAGACGAATTTCTTTATGCTTCCTAAGAGAATTAAGGCACAATGATCGACAGAAGGTTGCGATCAATATGGTTTGAAATGTTTTACGCTGAAATTACAGCAATTTCATCCCCGTTCGGTCTCATTGTTCTCATGGTCCAAACCGAACTTACCGAGAGTTTTGAAATGTGGAATTGAGAGGAAAAGCAAGGCAACATCACCCCCACAATCGTTGGTCTCACTCCATGTCGTTCTTTTGAACCTCTTACATAGAAAATTTGTAACTTACGAAAAAGGAACTGATCAGCTTGCACCCTCTTTACCATTCCTGTGATATCGCTCTCAACAGAGATGTTTCCTAGTAATGGAAAACTCAAATTTGGCGTCTCAGCCAACTGCTCACCCGTCAAATTAAAAGATTTTTACTGTTCCTTTTAAGTATTGTTAGAGATGGTGAAAATTCAAGAATGTGAAGTTATACTGACGTACTAGGAATCTGTAACCACCGGGAATCATATTGCTTACTCCGCCTTGTTTACCCCAAAACTAGCTGAATCCGTCACTCTGATGGTACGTCTTGGGTCAGTGGGGTCAACAGTGACTTGGGACCACTATGTTACATATGGTCAGTGTAACTACTGGTGGCTCTCAATATGCGTAAGTCTAGTCGCTAATCGTACCTATTACAGGCATTTTTGAGGCATTAGATGCATTAGATGTTGGTGCCTTCATAGGAATATCGCGATAGGATTTATGCAGTGTCTCATCACCGGTTGTCAGCTCTGAAGAGAACCAATTGCATCGCATTTCACTGAAAGGCTTGCCTCTTCGGATGTAAAGTTTCAGGTACGTCTAGAGGTTGGTAATTGATTAATACGTTCTCCTCGAATGCCACATTTGGGGAAGTCAAAGGTTAACATAGAGAGAAATAAGCCCTTCTGGTAAGTTTCAGTAAGCTAATGATGTAAGTACGCTTTTTACATGCTTTACACCGTTCATAAGCTGAGCTGACCAAAAGGAGGACTTTTAAAACTTTACACAACTAAAAAATAGTTCAAATGTTAACCAGGCTTAGCTCTATGGAAATATTTAATAACTCTCAAGTCATTTTCCGGAATTTCACCAAGTATAAGCTAGCCATGACATCAATCTTTCTAAAAGGCCTTGGTACAACGTGCGTTTATCCTTTTCTTTTCCTGTTTGCAACTGGTTTCAGGTCCAGTGCTTTTGGTTAGTGCTGGTCTGTTGCAATATTTTTTGCAACATTGGTTGGGACCTGATATGCACAACAAATTCGGAAAGTCATGGTCACTTTAAATATCCCCTGGGCCATCTCATGTTTACTCAGTAACCGAAACGTTTTACGAAACAAGTCAGTTTCCGGTTTACTCCCACAATTACTGCACATAACCATGAAGGCCCAGGGCTCAGTGGGTGGCCATTTCATGCTTCTCACTGGACCAAATAGAAACATCCGGAATGCTTGTAGTTTCCACCGCAAGTGATTGATCAAGCCGGTGCCAGTATGCAAGTTTTTTCGCGTGGATTGTGACAACCGCATGGATGAAGAACAACCGTTCAAAACATTGATTCCCAAGAAAACGAATAAACTTTGTATCACAAACTTGATTTTCTTTGTAATTTTCATTCGAATATGCGGTGATCACTTACCACGAATAAGGAGAAGCACTATCTAGCAAAATACGATAGTCACCATAAAAATATACGCTAAGCGAAAATAGTTATCTTTGAACATACTCCCAACAACTTTAAGTAAAATAAACTTACTGGTGAACAAATGAGCTGTCAAACGACTGAACTGATCTTAGTCTCCCCACTCTTGGAATTATTAAAAACGACATTCAAAATTGTCACCCGTGTACAAAATTATTCGTATCCATAGCCAAGACAGAAAGCCTCATCCACGCGACTAAAAGACTGTTATTAATCTTATTTGGTACTCCTTAATCGGTTCTAAAATGCAATTCCTTCAGAAGCAAAATAAATGAAGATGGACATGTTTCAAACTGTATGCAGTGTAGCCTACAGCTACTTCAACTTTAAAAGTCCTAAAAACACAAACGAATTTAAGGTGTTCTAGTTTGAGTCACTTAAGAAACCTAATCAAAAGTAACTGAGCAATTATGGAAATTTGCATTCTAATGGGTGAAATTCACGCTTTTTCGTTAACAGTGGTACAGCAGGTCGTAAAATATATTCAGCATAGGTAGCACCAGCTAGCCTTTCAATGTGAGTAAAAAAAGGCAACATACTGTAACCCATTCTCAAAAGCCAATAACCTTCTCTCACTATCTAGCTTGCCGATAACCTTGTATTTTCTGGGGACTGTCAACAATTCTACTTCACTTGCGTTTCTGAAACTTCGATAATCTGTCACCCGTGACAAATTTCATTACTTATGCAAAAAAACTGCCCAAACTTTTATCCAAAGGTTGTCCCCGTACACCCTCTACGATATCGCTCAATGCTGGTCGTATATTCAGTATTGCGTAAAAAATAAGTAAGTGTCTCTGTCTTGAATAACTGTCCAACTGATTCACCCTGTGACTTTTTGCATAACACAGATTAGGGTCTCACGGGAATATCGTTTGAATCCGTTTCAAGCTAATAATCAAAATACTTATTCATTCGATGTCGCCGAATACAAGCTCTGCAGGCCCGCTAGCGGAAGAAGGAATTTATAATGAAATGCAGCGTAGCTGTCACAGCTCACTCACATCGTACACACCACTAAACACTTGGTGAGTGTTGGAACATTCCGCTTGAACGTATAGATTATGGGCCTCATGTGAGGGATTCAGTTTCCGCATAGGAGAATGGACCTGACGGTCAGAGTATACAACCCGGTAGACAGAGTTTGGAACGACAAACACGCCTTGTACAACCGCGTCGCAGGAGCCAAACAGTGGGTTTCTCTTACAATCTTAAATGAAACGTATATGCCTCAAGCAATCCACTCAGCCATTCAACTGCTATTCTGGAAATTAACTGAAGTTCAATTCGATATTTTTGTTCGTTTGTTTCAGTGGACTTAATTTTGCTGGGCTCCACTGGGTTTTGCACTGTTCAAGTGTACAGAATCGGCGTACATGCCGTTGTCGTAGCAAACACTATTATTAGAACACGATAAGACTCCTATGGAGCACGCCAAACTGATTTGGGTATACCCACAACACATGTTGTACTCGTTTTTACAACTAAAATTCCATACTTCACATATACAGTTGGATTAAACTGCCTAGTTTCTGTCACCGGATTAGATGAGCACGGCTTAATAATTAAGGATGTTTTTGAGCTTACACACACAGTCTTCCGCTCCCAGGCTGGTATCTTCCGCCTGCGTTTCCATCATAGTTCTGGATTTTTGCATGGTTTCACATTTATCTCAGTAAAAAGTTGCTGGAAATCCATTGCAGAAGACCTTATAAACATATGCACCCTATAATAAAATATGTCGTCAATTTCTCTTGATCGGTATTCACCTGCTGGTTGAGTTACATGTTTGTTCGATTAGAGGGGATTCGTTCGGCTTTGTGGTTATCATTATCCGTTTCCAATTGAATAATTAATAAAAGGATTCGCTGGTTTAATTCTCACCAGACAAGCGGTGAATCATATTTTATTGAAATTACAGCTGCTGTTTCGGCCTGTAATAATGTAACGATGTCAGATTGGCAATTAAATATGATCACCATAAAACTAAACTGAAAAAGTCCTTAGGCCGTATGAACAAATGATTATTTATAATTGGTTATCCACGGCTACGGTACTTAGAGATCAGTGTCTCTCCTGCGTCTCACATCAACGAGATTCACTTTGTACGCTTTATGCGAGCGGTTAAACACGGACACTTGCACCATCCAATTTAACCAAACTATGTTTACTATGAATTGTGTGCACATCGCAGTACACAAAATAAAGTTTGCTGCTGTGAGCAGAGACCTTTCGATTAAAGTATACCAGTTTACAAGTATCAGGTTGAGTTCACACAGACTTTTCGTGGTCCGAAGTCCTGAAGTTTTCGGACGTTGTAACAATATAATGAAACTGAAACAATTTTCCGTTTAACACAATATCTCGAACGGGATTGGAATTTTTAGCCTTTTCCCCATCTAAGTTAGCGCTCGTATGTTTCTTTGTGTAATTAAAGGACATGCTGTCATCTTATAGACATAGGTATCAGCTTAGTATCGCTTTGGATGAAATCAGGTAGCCATCGGAAAGAGTTGACAACTCACTGGAGTCTAAGCAGCTGCTCCGTACCCACCATTCACCTTTCCGCGATGTCCGCCCCGCCTGATACCAGTATAGTACCGCAAGTTGTGAGGAGTTGGTGTCGCTGACATACTCATGCGTTGTCATGTCGCGCCTTCTGGGCCTGCCCTGACTTCGTCTGTCGTAGTTTCAGTGTGATTACACCGCCAATCAGACACACAAAACTGACGATCGCAACCCCTGCTACCGAGCCAGCATTCTTCTTGTCGTTGTGTGATGTGCGGACCTTGAAACTGTGCTGTGCCAGCCACTGACAGACTTGCGCACTTTTCGACGTCAAGAATGTGGACAATTTATGTTTGTTGTGTAATCCTACCCAACTCTGTGTAATACCGCAGAACTGCAAACTCAGTTCTTCCTTTTGATATTCGGCATCTTCAGACTTACCGGTGACTAAAAGTTTGCCATCACTGACCCCATCAATTTCAATGCATGAACCATTCTCCCCAAGTTTTTGGGTTCAAGTATATTTTGGCACCAGTAGACAAAGTTGCATCAGGAAGATAGCCATATTAGGTGTTACTGGTTAATTGATGAAAGTCGAACCAGTGACGAGTGAACACTCAGCCGCTAGTGGGCAACAGTACCTCAATCTGGAACCCGGAAGTTTGAACTGAGCGTGTTGTGGCAGATTGTGAATTATTGAGTTCACTGAGTAGGAACACTGAGGAAATTTTTCTTCAGGTGACTGTGATGGCCCAAAATAATTCTGTGAACTTGTGTCGACCCGCATACAACCGCAAGTGAATCCAGCCAATATAAATAACGACAAAAACACCGTTAAAAGAGTAACTAAATGACTGTGCTCGTCCGCGACGATTATGGACAGATTTTCGCAGTCACTGTGCAGCAGCCATTCAATTTTCAAGTATTGCCTATTATTCCAGTCGGGCTGCCCTTTAATTGAAGTCGGTCTATTCCAGAAAACCTAGAATCACTATACAGTTGCCTCATCCTTCCTGAGATTCACCAGCAGTGCGCATCTCATCAAGGTTTAGTTATTCAAAATTAGTTAACACGTGACCCACTGTTGTGAATCGCCTGACCGAGGAATGAGTCGCGCTGCATCCTTTCTAAGTGTGACTTGATCACACTGCTGATCAGGCGTGCGTTGCCGAACGGTATAGTCTTCGCTTACCAACCTGAAAGTCGCGGTTTCAAATCGCCCCACAGATTTGTGAAATGTGCACTGTTGATTACTCCAAGTGAGGATGGAACGGATTTACAGTACCTTCTGGCTTTTTGGCTGAATTAGGTTAACTTCACTTGCAGAACGACAACTTGCTCGAAATTTAACGAGTATCCTAATACTATATTCGCATCTATTGAATGCGAATGTTCAGCGTCAAGTGAATTACCAAACTATATCTGCCGTCTACGATTTCACACACTAATGCGACCACTCTGAGTATGCAGCCCCAGTGGTCAACATTTCTGCATACAAGTCAGGCTTACTCATACCATTGAGATATGGCAACATAAACCACAACTCAACTAATATGCTGCTATCAAGCTGGTGGACTAAGAATTGATGACCATCTGACTGACCTAGGTGAAATTCTTACGAAAGTCCCGTGTTTCAAATTCACAGGCGCCAGCTAAGTACAAACAGCACCGACTGGAAAACACCTCAGTCAAATCCAGCCGCAGCTGATCGCAACAGGACTCTTATCCGCAAGTCTTTGACCTTTTTAAAGTGGACATACCCACAAAAATCTGTTTCAATAGTAGGAAAGTAAACAAAGAAAATTCCGCGAACTCTCCTGAACATTACAAGACAAAGCTTTGCCCAAACTTCGCTTTCGGTGAACAATATGATGCGATTTTTTCCTGAAACTTCACGAGATTACGCACATGTGAGCCACCGGATCCATTCTTGTGGACCCCAATGCATAATGAAAGCACGTGAGGGCTGCTGGGAGAAGTCGTTCCCATTTTTCAGCCAATATTCTATCCGCATGGCCTGGGATTTAGCTTAGGACTTTTACCAACTCGCCACAGTGCACACTCCAGGTATTTAGACACAGTAAATGTGTTTGTACTTTGCTCATTGTCATTCGCGTGCGAGCGTGCATTCCATTTCCACTTTGTCAGTGCTTCAGCTGGCACAAAAGGGAGTGATACATGGGATGCACTGTTTTAAACGGATGCTTCCAGCCTGAGCTTCTGACTACGGAGTAATGCGTTGGTGTAATCTCATCTTGGGAGTCAGGTTTTGGCCACCACCAACTTTTCGATTAGCCAGTTGGAAAAGGTTCATGACATCTGTGAGGGTCAAGTAGTACAGTACCATAAAGTTACGCCGAAAATATCGAATAGATTTAGACTGATTACTTCCCTTGACATGACTTCCTGAGAGTGGTGTTAAAAATGAACTTGAACACCAAAAAACGGAGATGGTTGATCTCACGTCAATATGAGATACAGACTATCCCGTACAGAAATGGAGAACGTTGTAGTGATCAATAATTTCATATTACTGACGACGTTGTTTTTTATATTGAATTCATTTCATCATAAACCTCTGTGACATGTTCTTTTTCGTTTGGAAGAGCAAAATCAGTGGCTTGGGCCTTTAAAGGAATTATGGTCCCAATGGAAAATAAAATTATTTCTAGTCTAAACCATTCACAAGCCTATCTACACTCAAAGCAATGCGACTTCCGATGCGCTGCGAAATTTGTAGTCAGTGTGTGAGCATTCCCATGTTACTTACCTATCGATCACGCTTGTGATTTGATAGTAAAGTAGTCACGAACATCATAAAGCGCGTCTACCTTAGTCTGATTACCACTATGCGTGTTGGCAATCACGGCTACACTTTCCTCATGCTAAACAACCTGGCTTCATACTGATGCCGATCTACGTAAACTCATGAATGTGTAGGAAAATATCGAGGATGGTTGAAAAAATCTCTGTGTGATTGGATAGTAAATGTAATTACGTTTTCTCATTATACGTACCGACAGAAGTTTAGTTGACATCACCGCAAGGATTCAATAAAGTGACTCCGGTTTATAAGGAACCTTCAAGCGAAGGAAAGGAATCTGACCATTTCCAATTTTTTATGGATTGAATTATCCAAGTTAATCGAACGTGATTAACTTTTTATAATATGGCACTGGCCTTAGTTCACTTGCTAGGCAAAGCGAGATAGATAGATATTCGAGGCAAATCGAAACAAATGACAAGTGATGGGTAGCCTGAGTCCGAACACGTGTCATTATTCCGTGAAATGCAATTCGGACGTGCGTGCCTACAGCTTTCTGACCGACATTTCCCAGTTCTTTTGGAAGGCCAAGGTTGTGGGCCTTCTGTATATTTCCACTTGGTTTAACTCACTCACCATATGAGTAAATATGGGTTTGTCTGGCAACATATCTCATGAGGAATTTCTAGCAGACCGTTCTAACAGAAGTCCAGCAGATGTATGTCTGCCAGTAGACGGTCTAGCCTTAAACAAACTAAGAAGGCTAGGTAAGCGTAGATTACACCGCAGGCTCACATTTAGATGTGATAGAGGTAGCGTTTTTGAAAACTTTATATCAAATAGTAGTTTTGGCAACACAGTAAGTACTAAGACCGTTTCTGTGCACACCACAGGACTAAATGAGTCAAAATTTCGATAAATACATTCATTTGCAAATCAATTTGGTTTTGCGAGAGATTCACCTGGAACCCAGCTGAATCTCTTGTTTGTGATGTTTCCATCCTGGCCAACTCACCGCAGACCACGCTGTCAATTTTTTTTAAATTCTGCTTTCATGTGGCAGTGTGCCTGAAGATTACCCATTCCTGTTTGGTGCTAACAAGTTTTCTGTTTAACCACATTTATATATGAAGATGCAGGTACCAACAGACTAGAAAATATTAGCGAACTACACGCATTTGCAAACGAATTTGGTATTGCGAGAAACTCACCTGGAACCCAGCTGAATCTATCGTTTGTGATTTTTCATATTTCTGCACTTTGGTTCAAAGAACAGTCAGGTGGGAAAATAAACAAATGTCTGGCAGTGTGATGCCAAATTATGGATAATTGGACGATCATTTGAACGCATTTACCACAGTGGTGACGAGGGTAATAAATGGAGTGACAATCATGAAACAGTAGGTAACAAATAGTGATACGTGCAACTTCATTTCGAATTAATTGCAACAACTAAAACAGCGTAAAACTGGAGACTACTTGTAGACTACACTGGGTGAGGTTGAATATTTACTCCACACCCGCTGAGTATTTCGACTGTGAATGAATTTCCCCACTTCTAATGTAAAATGTGGAAGTAATATTGGAACTTGAGGTTCGGAACCCTCCTTTTATTAAAAAAACAAATATTCTGCCAGGTGAGTTACTCAGATGTTTCCATTACACACTAGTGCCCTTCGCGACAAATTCTCAACATCGTTTTTAATGGACAGACAGCCAAAGACCGTCAGCTGCATAAAACCTGTTAAAAAATACGCCGACAGCCGTCGCTTGCTCAAAGAGATCTGTTACGCATACTTTTATTGCATTCTCTTATGTGATGTGAGCAGATGAGTTGGTTTGGCCTTCAGATCTGACTTCATGATTCATCTTTCCACTGAAAAAATCCACTACCTTCTTTCTCTTCAGCTAACACTGGTTTCACACAGTGTTACAGTTAACGAGTTCTTTGCCAACCGGTTCTCTGGTGTGCCAAATTGCCATGGTTAAGTTAGGCAGCCTAATTTCACAGCAGGTCCAACATGATTAAGTCTGGATAAACAGGTAAATGTTTACTGTGGTGGTGGTGGTTTCACGAATTCCCAGCTGTTCCAATAGCAAGTGCCGAAATTGCCAGAACGTCTGTTTTGCCAGAACGTCCTGTTTGCCAGGAAGAAAAGAATTCTCCTTAGCGTTCTCAGTTTTGTCTTCAAGGTTCAATGAAGGGCACAAACTGCCCGACACCCTCGTCACTATGTGTCTATGTTCTTTGAGCGAACAACTCTCAGAGCTTCATCAACCGAGAAATGACAAAGACAAACCGGAAGATTAATTGTTTGTCTTTCAGGGCACGGAATGGGATATGGGAATAGTCAGTGAGATGCAAAAGAGTAAGCACACAAATTTGTTCTGGTTGTGAAAGAATATTCGATTACAGACATCGTAATATAACTGTGTGCCGTCATGTCATACTGAAGACAAAAATGTATTACATCCGCCAAAAAGGACTGATCAAAACTAATTGGTGTGGAATAACTTCGTCTGCTTGGATAACTGTAAGTCGTGCTTCGGTGGATTTGTTACTGTTAGTCAAAGCTTTAGTTTCCTTTTTTGCAATTTGGTATACGTGATTGGATTGACAAACATAATATTCTCCCTGAGTTTCACATCAACAGTGAATCCAGGCAATCACATTACACCCTAGGATAGCTTGTGCTGTGCAACCCCTTTTGAAAGCCTGGAGCGTTGGACGCATCCTTCGGACAATCATTGAACTAGATAAAAAAACTGAACGCACTTGATGAAATGTTTGTAAACTGTCTCCAAAACAATGTGACGCATTCAACTAACGAAAGCGGAAGCAATATCGTTCTTTTATCTCGCACGGAAAGAGGTTAGGGTCATGCTGTTGAACGTTCTAAACCATTCGGACTTTAGAAAAATGGTAGACTTTATAATTGGTGTACTAGAAAATTTCAACTATAATGCATTAAAAAAGTTTTTCTCGCATAGAACTCGTGGTCTAGGCACTATGCTAAATCCTCAGGTGAGATGTACAGCAAAAAAGAAGTAGTTGAGGACATCAAACCGATTCGCTCATTTCTCTATCTTGCATTGTTTACCTGAGAAAAAGGTGGATTCTCAGTACGTCGCATCCCCAATTTGGGTAATTTAACTTGCCAAGATGCGGTTAACTTCCTGTGCGCTTTTCCAGCCCGTTTACAGTGTTTCAATAAAAACACCAACCAAGACTCATTTGCAAGCACCAAGGTATCCCAAATAAGATTCACGGTGATCCAGAGGGAACTGAAGACACCAATGGTAAGTTCTTGTTCTGTTCCATGAATCATGCGCATACAATGAAATGCCACATAAATTAACCTTGAGTGAATTCACTCTCATTTTATTTTATTTTTTCACTTATTATTTTGGGTTTTTGTTAACCATAAACACTGGTGTTCAACCGAATCATCGAAAGGTCTTTTAGTTCAGACTATGAATATATGGAAAAACGCTACAATAAGTCCATCACTCAGAGTAAACCTATCAAATAACAGAATGATTTTAGGTGTATCATTATTGATAACTTTTATGTCATGCGGACTCCTTCAATTAAACAGTTTCCAAATAAATGTTCACTTTGCTATCACAGTGTCCTAATGAACGCATGGCGGTTACATTTGTCTTTCGTTGGCCAGCTTCTAACAGCCAAATGCATGCCAAACTTAGCGTTCTCAGAGTGGACTCCTTATCATTGGCAGTAAGTGGAGCGTGTTCCCCTGATTTGTGATGAAGTGTTCCATGCGGTTCATGAATTCCCTAATTTTCCTTGCAAACGGGATCGGACGAGTCAAAAGCAGGGTGAAACCAGTGATCGTCTCTCAGAATTTTCAGCAACGTAGACTCGAAGGCAATATAAACATCTTTCTCTAGGTCTGCTTGATATCCAACACCGTTGATGAAGCGTAAAGAATAGAAAATCTGCTGAAGTGGTTTGGTGCACATTTTAACCAGTTATAACTGAGTGAATTTTGATGAAAACCTCGTGGAATGTCTCGCTGGTTAAGCAATGAGTACTTTTGATCTGAATATATTTTCAGAGGAAAGCATAATTTTGTGGGACGATGATTTATAGAGTGGATTCATGGAGCAGGACATAAGACTGAACACACTTGTCTTCGCCAACACAAATAATTCGATCCGCGAATGTCATTCAGGGACAATAAAGTGGAGTGAATGATGGGCGAAAACTAGGTGCAGCGTTTAAACACAAGTCCCTTGTGAACCCGCATGAATGGGCACTTCTAAAACCTTCCACCAGCAAATCGACACGAACATGGACCTGATGCAATTCAAATTCAAAAACTAATTCCAAGGAAAATTGAACCCTAGTGGAAACAAAGTGAATACTGGCACAGCTCTTTTTGTTAACTGATCTGTCACAAATAAACATATCACATTCCCTCTACCTTAACAGCATCCGTAGATACCGTTCGCTATCAAAGAGGGGAATTATGTGTAGAGACGATGTGTTCAATCTTTGCGTTTGGCGTAGCCGGCGCAACAAGGACACTTGCACATAGCATATCACAATACTCATGTCTCAACAAATGGGACAACCATGAATCACCTGATCTTGTGATCATATCTGAGAGAGAGATGGTACCGTGCTTTCACGAATAGACAAGGAAACATTACCTTCAGTAGCTCCTTTTAACCAAAGAACTTCTTGTGGTTGTACTATTGGTCAATATTTCTTCTATATAACCTACTATATTTACGTATAATATAATTAGATTTATAGATATATATTCATATATTTTTATATTTACATGCGTGGCTATACGTACAAATATAAATACATAAATATGAACTCATTTATACTTATATTTACCAACAAATGTAATGTAAACTACATACTATTTTATCTGTAAAGTAAATTGATTGAACTCCTGGGGTAGTCTGAAAAAGAAGCCTCTCCATCAAGCAGGGAAAGTCTATGCAAGAACAGGTAATAAATGCTTTTGATTTCTTCCAGTTTGTATTACGGTCATGGTTTCCTAATAATTTTTTATTGCTTTGTTCCCACGTTTTTCACTGAAGCCCAAAGTCTAGTTCGGCTACAAACATACAACGCCTATTATTTATCACCTAGATATCAGGCAGCCTTCTGCACCTTGAGAAGGCAAAAAGCTGATCTAGTCTCAGCTTTTTGGCTATCTTACCTGTTACGAACATCCATGTTGGCCGTGCTACATTACAGAACAAAACGTCTTTCGGGTTGTATATAGATCCCTATTAAATCAAACAGCGGGAAGGCTGTATTCAGGAACTCAGAAAGATGAATTCACTTGAAATCACATGAACTCACTGGTTAACTTCAATGTGATTTGCAAATAAGTGCACCTTGTCAGAATGGATGCCTTTTATTGGCAACACATCAGTTACATTTAATCAGTGATCTCAGAGCCATTTAACCACCCCTGTAGTTTTTACTACATAGGACTGCCATCTCTTGCATGAATTTGCACAGAATGAACAAGTTACCCGGCAGTAAGTCGTTATTTGGTTAAAGTAATAACACTTGTTTACGCTATGAAGCCTTGTCCTATTTTCAAAATAAACTACAAGCGCGAGGTGCCTTGTGTGCCTCTGCAGATGTATAGCTTTCTGCATCCACATTGTGATCAAAGCTACCACAGATTGGTTGGACTTTTTAGACCTTGTGGTTTACGCAGCTACAAAGCGAATGATCACTATTTGAGATTGTTTTCGACCAGAATTGTCGTTTGTCATTCTACAAGCTACGCGCCAGGAGCTACCCTTACTGCCTAGTTCCACCAAGCGCCGATGAGTCAGTTTCTAGCTTGAACAAAGAATCGTAAGCATGCCTTCACCAAGGAAAAGTTTAGTCGTGTCAATTTAGCACCCGGTTCCAGTTTGTGTTGGCGCAAATGTGTCAATAAATTTTCCGCTGTATCATCATTCCACTGAGTTAACACGCATCTTTGAGCTCGAATTCCTTTCCCAGAAGCACAATCCATATGTAAGAAGATTTCTATTGTGTGGCACTTCTCAGGCATATAGTTTTACGTATCTATTGACAGACCGTACCTCTTCAAGTATATTTGCTATCCCTAACACCTGTAGGCCAAACGGCTTTGCATCGAATGTCAAACTTGGTGTACAACGGCACATTTGTTTGGCTCAATAAAATTTTAGGTAAACGGGTTAGATATTTGAAAGGTATACCAACTCCCAAACTCCCCCTGGTTATTCCGTACACTTCAGCTGCCCCAATACACTCTACAGACAATAGCACACGCTGACCACAAAACCGATTCCTAATTTTCAAGACAAGAAGACCAGTGCAAATGTCCTTCCTTAGAGTGAACACTCTGTGTCAGACTTATATTTCTTTCTAAGGCTTCTGCAAATCTAAAAACAGAGAAGAAGCGGTCGGGACAAGACTTAACGAAAAATTATCTTCTCTAAAAAGGAACTAGTATCTCCCCAGCCCAGGTCTTTGGGCCGTCTTTGAGGTAAGCTAAGGCCCAGCATGATCGTATGGGTCCCGATTTTCAGAATGACCACGGAAAAAAAGCAAAAAAGTCACTACTTGATGATGTTCATACGAGCCCAACACAAGTAATTTTATGCAGATCTGTTAAAAGGAAAAGGTAGTAGCCGATTTATCAAGGTAGCCCCCCTTTTTCTTATCAAGTGCCTCAAAGTGAACTTTGAAATGATTATCACTTACTTAAAAGAAAAATTTTACATCAAAGAGCACTCTCGGGGGTCACATTTTCTGAATCAAATGTCGGCTTCAAATAAAAAAGCGCAGTATAAGTCCAGCTCCAGTGATAAAAAGGGATTTTGAACTTTTCGGTAATTCGAGTCAAGTTGGTTCTTAGTTCTATCAGGCACACTGATCGAACTTTGGATGCAGCTTCCAACAAACTTCGGCAGACCCAGTGGATATCTACGACGATATCATCTCCGCTGAATTAAATCAGACATACGCAAGCGCGGAGTATTTATTGTTTTAGATAATAAATGCGCAGTAACTACTCCTACATCCTTAGCGCGAGTTTCAGGATAGTCGGGCTATCCTTCACATAAGAAATTCCAGTCAACCAATCTACCTCGATGACGAAAACTACTTTCAAAGCCCACAGCTGCTTGCCAGCCAACCTGAACGAAACTTGCCTCCTCTCACACTTCACAGAGCACTTGTTAGAACGGACATCTGCAACCGATCATTTTACTGAGAGCGCGGATCTAAGGCTTGCCAGCTGCATTCCGTCAAAAATGGTTATTTTAGTTGAGGGCTCAGCCGTCACTCATGACTCCTAGGGCCGAGGCGATTAAGGCGACAACACAGTGCTTAATCAACTGATCCTAGTTGAGCTAGGGACGCTAATTGCAAACGAGCAAGGGCCTGTGTGTGGATATAACTAAGGAAGGACCACGATTGAATAAGACAATAAAAATGTCGCCGAATCGGGGATATGTTTACTGAGTTCGGCGTACAACTAACACCAGCGGCACAACGCATTTCTGCCTTCATTTTCCAGATTAAGTAGTTTTGATATACTTGTTTACGGGCTGTTTCGTCTGTTTAAAAAGCTTTCCGATACTAGATGGTCAGCCTTTGTTGCGTAACCGCAAATAGTGCCATAAGAAAGGCCTAGTTATCCCGAAGGTCTCAGCTATTAGCTATTCCACATCCGAAATGGCTAGATTCGGGATACCGTCTGCCAGCGTAAAACGCCACCTAGTTTAGGGGCAGCTGTCCTCAGACACCGGGGGCCAAATGATTAGTGGTGTACAGTCTGCAGGATCTGCACAATGCAGATCATTGGTCTTGCGTGGCTCTCGAAACCTCAGTATTCCACCCAACTTTTCAATTTGCTTGTGCAAACCTTCCACGGGCAATTGCTGTGGTTTCGGAACCAGAGATAAAGGTTTTCCTCCCTCTGATAGTTTGCATTCGGATAGCTATAGGTATGAATTGTAAATCCACCTAGACGGCGCATGTTTGATCAGGCTCTTCGTTACCCGCGAAAGTCAGATGTAAAAAAAATTCGGACCCTAGCCCGTCCTTAGCGTTTTGCGTTATTCTTGTATGATAATTAATAACTTATTTAAAGCCCCCCTAAATGACTGCAGTCACCCTCTCCTCTGACTTTTCCCCCTTGACTAGGCTTCCTTGAGTCCCAAGTTTGCCAGGACCTGTTCAACCGGGGCTTTCTACTGTCGGATACTCACCTGGTAGCTCACAAGACACAAAAACAATTCTACCGTCCTCACCATACCTTTCGATTGCACCATGTCTTACCATTTTAGCATCCCCGCGCAAACTGGGTCTTCCTTCATAGAAGTCGAATCCCAGCTCTCGTGCTTGCGTTTGTGAACAGATTTCGCTGTGATCCTTAGTATCCAACTAGAGCCACAAGCCCATGCGCACCTGATAAGTTTAGACCCGTTGCTTTACCTCATTTTCTGCGGTCTGCCACAGGTTTGTACCTCATCTGCTTGATGTTTTTGACGAGTTACTGAAATTCACCACTACAATCCTATCCAAACTATCCCGTCATATTGGCGGCCAAGGCAGAATCTCAGGTACTCCTGATACGGTCTACCTGTGAATTGTAAGAGTTATTCATCCTCGCTTTACTAACAAATTTAGTTCAACCTAAGTCAAATTATCTGATAATGCCACTACCCCCGTCTTCCTCTAAGCGGTTGTCAGACCCTGAATCACCGTCATCACTCCCCTCATTGTGTCCTTGCAGCCATGAGCCCCAGCTCTCAACCCCACCACTCCTCAAGGCCGTTCGATAAACCGCTTAGAGCATGCGGTAGTACAAGCCGAAATTTCCATTTTTGCCCCGCTCAACATTCCTTTTTCCACTGCCTTACTAGGAAATCATAGATTCACAGGGAGCTGGTAAATCTCAGGGCTCATGTGCACAAGATGGAAGGCAAACTACCTTCCTCCCAAAGCACACAGTCGATTGCTTGTCTTCTAACTACTGACGCGACATACGATCCATCAGGTCGCACAAAAGCGTCAGATCTCATTGACCCACTTGTCTCTGAGATTACTTAGCGTATGGAATACCATCATCAGGTCGTAATATAAAGTGCCCCTGATTGCATCCCGCTCGAGCGTACAAAACAGCTGTCCTGTCAACATGTAACATGATCGACGCTGTCTGCACGGCTCGGCGGCTACGAAAGCCAAAACTGTCTTTGCGTTGCTTAATACTACTGCGATTCAGGGATGAAAACAATGCAGTACGTTTACTCTCAACTGCCCAAACATTCCAAACGGCAATTGCCAAAGCTGCTCGTACTCAGCTGCAAAGACAGCTTAATAAAAAATCGCTCTCCAAATCTTTAACGTTGCCTACTAAAAACTGTCAAACGGATCCCTCTTCCTTCCACTAACCTGCACCATTTGGTACTCTTAACGTTACTCACTTGGTGACCTACTAGCAGACTTCGAATATGGCCAATTCTTGGGACAACTACGCAAGCCATATAACCGTTGGCGCATTGATTCGTAGCGGCCGAGGGAGTCCCTGTTCAAACAACAGCTTACTGGGTCTGCCAACTGACCGGCTTCTTGTGCAGTTGTATCCAAAGCTGTTGGGCTCCCAACCAACCCCGACAAAAAGGTAGCCAGTTCTAAGCCAGTTAGACCACCACGCACCCTTCCTAATGCTGCAGTTAACAAGTCATCCCCAAACTTCCAATACTCCACTATTGATCCTCTCCAAAATCGTTATTCCCCCGGACCTGCTACTTGTCTAATCTCACTGTACTGATGCCACAAAAACTTGCCTGTCGGCCTCAAGCCTCGCATCTCCTGCTCACGACCATGTTCCTTCCGCTTCTAACTTTGAGCACCTACCTGTGTTATCTCTGACTTTAATCGCGCCAAAAAGATTCATCACTGACTTGGCAAATGCGATGTCGCATCAGCGTATCCCCGAGGCTGCTATCGAAGATGGCACCACAGGCCCTTGCACTAGACCATCAGATTTAATGACACTCTGTCTCCCCACCAAAGCACTTCCTCTGGCTCAAACACCTGCAGTCTAAGCCAAGTATAGCGGCTTCGTTCAACTCCTCGGTCTTCGTCCGCAACCCGGACCATACTTCGAATTGTACATAAATAAATCTGAAGCCACTAAAACCGTAAAAGACCGGTCCTTGACAGGATCTCTAACCCGCAAATACCGCTAAGTAATATTCGTTCCTTTCAAGTCTCGCCCCTGGTTAACCGCATGCTCTTTGCCTGAGAACTCTTTTCAGCAGTAACCGCCTTCGCCTCTTCCGAAGCCACATGCCGCTCCATCTCCATCGCCTTTAACAACTACATCAAACCACAAGCACAAGCTGCTTGGTAAAACCTCGTATCCGCAACCAACAGCCCACCCATTCCGTCCAACTTGAAGACTATTTTCGGCAGCCACCCATTTCTCGACGCGGTCAACCATCACCTATTTACCCACAAGCCCTCCTGTCAGAGACAATGCCTACATCATACTGAGACTCCGCTGATACTCTACCTTTTGTCGCGGGCTCAAACATACTTTACTTAGTACTTACCTATCTACTAGCTTTATTTTTACTTCCTACTTCCCCATGGCATCAAGCTGCACCGTAAGCGAGGTTAGCAACTTCCTAATTAGCACGGTTTTCTCACCAATGAGCCCGTCAGACAGATTTGTTAAGCGGAAAGGGAACCAAGCAAACATTTGGGCTTCTAGTGGCCATTTCCTCTCCATCGGCCGTACAGAATATCTTGGAGCAGGCTGTTAGCATTCAAAAGGTTTACCTAGCAATCAAGCATATATTCGGGGATCATCCTCCAGGGGCCCGAAAGCTTGGCCACAGGGGTCCAAGACGAGAGACGCGAAACAGGTTCCCACGTTGCTCCAGTTCAACCTATCCCAAACTCGCTGGTAGTTATAGTTCCTTGTACTCTTGAAAGTAACCCAACGCAACTGGTCACGACCCCTGATTTCAGCTTCTGCGCCACTAACGCAGGCCCCTCAACTGCCAATGGCAGTGATGCTTGCGAGGAGGCCAGACTTGCGTGAACTTAGAGCTGTAATATTTTATTTCCGTAGAAGACAATAAAGGCGCATCAATAAGCATCACACTCAAGTCACAGATACTGAGCTGAATTGGGTCAGATTTAAGAAGACACGCGGCGAAGCCTACCGACTAATCAACCACAAGCTTTGACCTCGATATCGAGGAATGCTCCGAGAACCCCACAGACCACTGAGAAGGGAAAACTGTCAGTCTCAGGCTCCTCTCTGTCAAAAGCGGCCTTTCTGATTGTGAACACAGTCGGCGCCTGTGGCCCCGACAGCCAAAGCCACAAGCCCAACAATAACAAACCGAAAAATCCTTCTTACACCCAGTTTGCCAAGATGATCGTGGGCGACTCGGGAGTCCACACAAACAAGAGAGAAAACTGACTGTAGTCAAACAAGCCACATAAACTTTAGCAACTCAGGAAGCCGTTGGCTAGCTTTAATGTGTAGTTCTCTGCAAAAAGCGAGACTCATGGGAGTGTTACCAAGAGGAACAACTTTTACTGCTGCCACTCAACGCACAGGGACTCATAGAAACAACTTACTGATCAAACCGCGCTAAAATGCTCAATAAACCGAACAGACGTATGTTTGTTCTAAATTTCTGAACGACACCAAACCTAGTCGTCCAAAATGTGGCGTTGAACAAGCTACAAGTAGCAGTGGTTGAAACTTTCGCTCACGAGGGGAAACACTACGCCCTCCAAAGGTAAAAGGCTCGCGCAAACCGGACCTCCATGGGATGCTAAAAACCCTGGAAATTAAAAAGAGCTCTAGGAAACACCATGGCAAGAAGCGGACAAGCATGCCGCAGAGGCTCTTTCGGTACACTTGACTCAAACTCAGCGTACAGCTATTAAATCTGCTAATCTCTCTGGTTGCCCACCTCTCGGCATCACACCTTTGGAGGCAGCAGAGCCAATGTTGAAATCCTTGTCCACACACTGCCTCAGTCTTTCCAACAGACTTCATGATATTACACAGCCAGCTTGTCTTAAACAGCCCTCCATAATCGAATTTACGGGAACCTGGCCCAGCTGTTTGTGATGCGGAGATTCCGATAGATGGCTGCTCTATTTTTTGAGCTAACTCAAAACGCGAGAGGGCTGGTGGGGTCGCTCTATTTTCGCATGCGTCTATGCCCATCCGAGTTGTCCTATCCGACACCATTCTTGCACCTCTTTGCGATGCACTGTGGATTCAGATCTCGCTGCGCTGGACTAATTCCCTTGCTCTCGGCGTGGTATACCATTGTCTTTCGAGCCCTCCGAAAGATGACTAATTCTATGTATAATCGCTTGAGCAACTCTCGCACCGCTACCACTTCACACATCTCCTGCTGTTAGGTAATTATAACCTCACCAAGTGCTCCTATCTGGGGCTCCAACGCGTCGGTTGTAGCGGACATTTTGCAGCAGCGCTGACAAAATCGTTCAACAGAGCCCTAGGACTCAACATGAAGTCGTTCCAACCAGCGGGCCAACACCGCCCCTCCTGGATTTGATAATCACCATCGAAAGAAACTTCGTCGATCAGGTGTTAATTATTGCCCCACTGGGTATAGTGACCACTGTGTGCTGGCCTTTGATTTCATCAGCTACTGGGCCAGAAATCCCCAACCTCAAAAGTGTATTTGAAAATTTTGCCGTGCATACTTCCCAGGAATGTGCATCTTTTCTAATCATTTCAAACTGAAACCAGATTCCGTGGAATCCGCAAGACACTTGCCCGGAAATTTCGCGAGGCTTGTGTGATGTTCATCCCAAAATAAGCACGCAAACTACCTAAAATCCTCCGGCGTCTTGCGGTAAACTGTTCTCAACTATTTTTGAAAAAGTTAGATACAGGTGGCAGAATATGAGCTAGCGTTTCGTAAAACGCAGAACCTTTATAAATCAGAAACCCGCCTATGAAAAATACGAAAACCTGCCACCATATTTGACGTCGCCGGGAAAACCAAAAACGCACCGTTTAAGTATATTAGACATCGCCGCAGAAATAAGCCGACCAATTTCTCATTGGAGGACAGGGACGTGGAACCCCCCAGGGTGACCCAATAGAGGTGTCTGAAGTCTACAGGACTTTGTTCAGCTCCAGTGGCCCTGCCACTACAATCTTGTCAAGTCGTAACCACGAACTGTCTCTAACCAATCTGGCTATCGCAAAAGTAGGCATTCTTCACCCCCTGCACAGGACAAACCCGTTCCGCGCGTTGGGGCCAGACGAGGTCCACCCAAAGATCCTGGGGGAAAAGTCATTTATGCCGGTAGAGTATTTCTACAAAGGCAACCTCTCCTCTGCTTGGCAATAAGCTGTTGTCATACCAATCTGAAAAACTGGTAACCGATCATCGCCCGGCAACCACAGTCCTATTAGCCCCACTAGCGTACCGTCCAAGGTATTGGAACGCATTCTGAAGCAAGCCATCCCAGATCACCTTACCACCAACGACTTGATATCCTTAGTTCAACAGAGATTCCTTTCAAACAGGTTCCCCGTAACGAACACGCTCGTATTCATGGACAGCCTAACCCAAGCTAAGGACAAAGGACTCATATTCAATGCCATATTTTTCGACTCCTCAAAAACATTCGATCAAGTCCCACGCGTCCCGCTGCTCCGCAAGCTCAAGCCCTACGGGATTCAGGGAAAAATTCTACGCTGGACTAAAGCGTTCCTACCAGAAAGAACATTGCGAGTGAAAGTAGACTCGATCTAATCTTTTCTGGCGCCGGTCTCCATCAGAGTTTCTCAAGGCTCAGTTTTGGGACCACTGCTGTTTCTGACCTAGGTCAACGAAATTTTAGTGTTCTCCCAAGTTCGCGCCTACTTTTTTCGGACCACTTGAAATCCCGGAATTCAAATGGCAGTGCTCCCAATTGGTTTTAACCGCTACAAAGCAACGGCCGTCGTACTAGCACCTTCTTCTGAATAACGAAAAGTGCGTCCATATGTCATTCGGAAGTGGCCGTTTGTCGTGCTCTCTGAAAATAGGTAAAAACCTATCATGAGGATGGATACTGAAAATTGATTATGCATCTGGCTCTCTTCAAACCTGTCCAGTTCACTGCACCATGAGAAGTTGTCTCAAAAGGCATCCGCGGTTCTACGGATGATTTGGCGCATCTTCTCCCGTATTACTTGCGAGTAAATTACGGGGTTTACGTTGACCGCTTCTTGAATATGTTAACCGGGTTACCTACTCAGGGCGTACGAAAGACGTAAGCCTCATTGAGTGTATCCAGCGAGCTGCTACGAACCTGGATGCCGGCCTTTAATCTGTGGATAACGAAACGCTTCTTACGATGCCTGACTTCTTTCCCCGGGAGTATCGTAGCCTCCGAGGGGACCTAATCTTACTTATGTTCTGTTTGAACAAGGCTTGGCCAACAGGTATTTCACCGTTAACCCAGCAAACACACGGCGGGGACATGGTAAGATGATTTTTAAGCCCGGAGCGCACACCTTCATTAGGCAAAATGTTTTCACATTTCCGATCGTTGCTGCGTGGAATAACCTTTCTCCGACGGTTGTCCACGCTACATCTAGTACCCAGTTCGAAGCACTACTGGACGACTTGTTATGCGAATCCATGTACTGACAAGCTTACAGCCGCGCGCTGAGCAGTGCTACACACCTTATTGCTTGTGCCTTTCAGGTGAGTGGTAGCCACTGAACGACAAGAAACTAACCGACCCTGGAAACTTGGGCGAGAGTCCCGATCCTGCGTATCAAACCGCGAATCCGTGAATCCATGAGCATCTCTACCTTATTCTTTCCCAAATGGCAGATGCCTTTTCTTTTGGCTAATCCGTGACCTGCCTTTTCCATCGGCCGTTTGCTAATTGCTTATATCTGGTAGCTGGAGTTTTCTAGTAATTCACGAACCTCAACTATAACTGCTAGGTGGGTTTACACCTTCTTGATCGGGCAGCATGCATGAGAGATAAGAACCACCTGAAATGGTCGGGAATATCTTGTAGGGGGTACCGCACTGTTTGGCTGCGCCACGGCCCGTTCGTATACTCGCCACCTCGAGAGCGTCGGGGCGCATTTCAGTAAGCACATGCAATACGAACTAATAATAATAATAATAATGTTTATTCCCAACAGGTGTGTGGCGTTCGGGCTTCATCATACCGTTACCGTCAGAATAAAAGCATGACTGAAGGGTTTGTGGGTATATGTAATTGCGCGAAAAAGAGACTCATAAACAGTGGGCATTTTCCGATATAAATGTAAGAATTTCAAGAAGGTGGGAAAAAGCAAGACGTGGGAAGAAAAAACAAGAAGCATCTTGCCTGACACGTGAAAATAAAACTGTTAATTGCGGAAAACGAGGAGCCAAAACAACGGATCTGATGAAACGGAAGGATTGGCGTAATCCAGCCGGTCAATTTGAACTGAAAACTGAAACCACCACCAGGACCCCGTGGCCTTGGACTGTTGGGTTTGCGACCCGCGACACAAAAGACCTAAGTGAGGAGATGATGAAACTGAGGGATCGGCAGTGCGGATAAATGGTAGAACCATGGTGCACAGTGAGATTGTAGAGACACGCTGGTGTCTCTGATACGGTGGAGTCGGGTATAATGGTTACTTGGAAGAATCAGTTGGTGAAAGCACACAAGCCGAGGCGCGATCTGTACCGAAAATTATCGACTTTGTGGAGAGCACAGGCCGAAAGTCTGCCGAGATGTTTAGATCAGGACGAAAGGTTCAGCAGATTAGAATGAGCGCGTCCTGGAGGCGACTGGGGCCAGGTAGATGGTTTGTTCGTATTTGCCGTTAATTGACCAAGTAGGCGGGAGGGTATGGTTAAGAGTAGGAAGTGTACAGTTGCGGGTGTCCTACCGAACTTCATGTGGGAGTGCCTTGCCATCTTTGGCCCGATATACTTCGCTTTTTGGACAGCCCCGTAACGGCGGTCATACTTAAGGTTATTGGGCTGGGATGTCATTCTGTAAGCAGCGGGCTTTCCTTCTTCAGGTTGGCCAAGAAAATCCGCAGAGGTAGGACAAAGCCAACGTAAGATCGCAGGTGTTTTTGCCCTATCGGGGATCTCTGTGGATGCAATCACAGTCCAGGTGGAGTGGATAAAAGCCAAACAGGGCGTTCAAGCTAAGTATTGCCGAAGGTCAGAACCATGGAAGACAAGGGAATGGGATGAGATCACTGAAGCCATCAGGCAGAATGAGGTGCAAAAATAGAGGAAAAACACTTAACGTTTATCACAATTGGGGTGGTGACAAGAAGTGAATAAATGGAACAGGATATGGGTGGATTGATGTTTAGTAAATTGGCGGTCAATCAAGGGTTGAGTCTGCTAATATATGAGATTAAAGTACAAGGAGTCTAAGGAAATCCGGTATAACCACGCGTAGAGGTTGTGTGGTTAGGGTAATCAAACGCATAAGGACTGACGGGAGTGGACTTCCAAGAGGATGGATTACTTTATCTGAAAGTTATTGAACAGCTGAACAGTACCGTAATCAAGGAGAGAAGGCGAATGTGAGAGAAATGGTCACCAGTCCCTGAAGCCCTGTACTCAGCTTCAATTAACATGTGGTGCATGGCGAAAAAAGACTTTGGGTATGCTTGTATTGGAGGGTTAGGGATCTCGTATATATGTATGAATATTTTATAGGTCAATTTCCCAATTTGTGGGGAGCATGCCGATTGTAGCATGATTGGGTCGTTACCAACTTAAGAGCGGCAGGCGAAAACACAACGGGAAGAAGGTTCAACCAACGAGACATGCCTATTACGTGAAAAGTCACCGTAGTTGTGGGGACCGGAAAACTAGGACAATTGGCATGGGGTACGACCAGTTCATAGATGAAGCCGGCTGACATAAACTAAACTGTTTTCCAGAAAATAGTAAGGAATTTACATTTTATATGTATACGATTGCTTCAGAAGACACGAGAGAAGAGCGTGTGCGTTACGTCTGGATGATGAAGGCGATTGAAAGCTCCATCACATTCTGCAGTCTGCGAAAATTTCCAGTCTTTGTGGGTAAGTTTGTAAAGTGACGCCTGTAAAGATGACGCTCCATCATTTGCGCAAGTTTCGCGGATACTGACGGATGGTCATCGCAAAATAAGCATGCCCTTAAGGATGAATCTTCTGAGTCCTAAGTTGACCTACACGTTTGCTCCTTCATGTCGTTTGTAACTTGGTAAGCGAGCTGCTGAATCAGCATCGATCATCCCTTGTTCACAGGTACGAGTTGGTGGCTTGCTCAATGGTATAGCAAGACATTTGACGACGGTTCCGTGCCCAAACTTCGCTGATGGAATCTCATACAGTTCGAATAATTCTGTGATCAGTCTTCATAATCTAAACTCTCTCTGTTTGCTAATGTTGCAGGCTATGTACCTGCAAACACTGTGAAGGAAACCACTTACTTTTCTTCATCATTTTGACGGTGTGGCCGTTCCTGCTTCCTTCTTTCTATCGTAGGTTGGAGATGGCCTCGGCAGAAACCCAGGATCCCCGGACTTGGATCCTTGAGCTTGACGGACGTCTGTGCCCCTTGTGGTGAGAGCATGGCAAATTTTGAAGTGCAAAAATTTGCTATGCGCCTACGGACACCTTAAGCGCTATTTTCTTGCTAAAGTCTGCAGTCAATAATATGGCTACCATCTTAAAGCAAGTGGATTACCTTCTTAGAAAGCAGAAGTTTTATGTAGATTTTTTATTAATTTGCTTGGTTTTTCGTAGTTTTCTGTTGTTTTGTTGGGATACACGAAGTTTCATCGGCAATCAAAACAATTTATTTGGTGCATGGTGGAGTGAGTGAATCTTTCTTCTTATGCATGTGCCTATATAACTTCCAACCAGTTTGTGATACAACCGCCAATCTCTGCTATAAGGTCCGCAAACCAACACTTGTATATCAAACGAAACTGCATGGCCACACACCAAGCAGCTCTTCGTTGGCCGAAAAACGTATGCGTTTTTTCATTATTCCCTCCATATTAGCTTTCTGAGTGAATAATTGCGCCTCTCAAGCGTAAACGAACCTGTAATATCACCAGCGGATTACAAGTCATCATCCAGGATGCAGGTGTACAGGCCACGTTCCCCACATTAGCACCCATAACTCTCATCACACAATTTCCTCTGTTGTTGTGACCAATGCAGGAACCACGAAGGTGCATAAAAATGTCCTCTTAATCTACCTCAGATAGCAACTTTTTAATGCGACACCTTTTTTGGCTCTAATTGCTTGATGACATGCTGGGTAATTCAACTCATCAAAAGCCAAATGAAAAACGCTGAATTCTCTTCAGATAGCTTCCCATACCGCCATAATTATGACCAATGCGCGAGACGGATGGCATAAGCACAAGGTATTTTAGCCCAGTTCTGCAGTAGAGACAAGTCGCCTCTTGAAAATCCATGATAGGTAACGTGATTGTATAGGCTCCCTGCAGAGCGATCCAGTATGCTGCGGTCACAATAAACGTTTACTTACCCAAGGCCTTGCCCTTGGCGGCACTATAGGGTAAGCTGTTCGTTTGCCAACGTCAGTCGGATACCTATAACACCACAAGACAAAATGGTCGGCTTTTTATCCTCAAATTCTTACAAATGTCGCGAAAGCTAATTTTCCCCTTTCACTTCACTTTGACACAGGTTGCCAAAGTGCGAAGATATAAAATGATTTCGTTTAAATCTTAAGTGCAAGACCAAAGTGACGGTGATTATTATCAGACTACACAAAGGTGATCCATTTTTCCAGTCGAATCCCACAAAGTCAGTAGTTCACCCAAGGGTTCATTCGCACCATGCAGTTCCAGAAATACTTTAAATGTAAGCACTATCCCTCCAAATAAAACCGAAGAAGCTTATGACCTTACCAAAATTACCAACTCAACGAATTACTGGAGCACAACTGAAAGTTGGTATTCAGAGTTATCTGCGAGACACCGGAAAGCGGCACTCACCCGACGTCGTCAGTAAGCTATTTGTCTAGCAAAATCCAACGACTACATGCTCGCGGTAATCCAGTTGTGTCCAGTGATCGCGACGGCATGCACTAAAAGCCATCACAGCGCCTACTAATTTGTCGTGCCAACTCCTGCTTAAACACCCATATCTTCTGGCATTCTTCTCTGAGACTGGAAATCAGCCTTCCTGGATTCCACCTATGTGGGAAACTGCGTTGACGCTTCCATGTACACTAATCTTCGTCCTACCAGCATACCCTGCAGGTTGCTGAAGGAAGATATCAAAAGGCAGTCTTGAACAGCTCCCCTGAAACGATTTGCCTTCCATCCAGCATGGTTTTCGTGGCATAATTAGCTTTCGTAAATTCTCATCCCACCCAATCCGCTGATCTATAAACAGCTGACAATGGAAGCCTTCCGAATGTTTGGAGACCCGATAGGAGTATACGTGTAAACCACACCCACAGTTTTAAATTATACATTATTCATTCATATTCCTCGTGGTTATCAGCTCTGTACACAGCATTCAACGTTCGATTTGGTTGCTTGTGTCCAGTTTCTCTGACTTTCTCAACATTTGTGCCGTGGAGATGCACTATTCTCCTTAATCGCCTTCTTTCTCTTTTATCGCTCGACCAGCCAGCAGTGTTGCATGCTGGTGGTTTAAGACACGATGCAACCACTTGTCTTTTCCAAGGAACACAATCAGCGTCAGTCCAGCAATGAGACGTCCAGACATGCCGGCACCAACCACAAATAGTCGGCAAACCTGGCTTTCCCCAAGCCGCCAGTTCTCTGGTTACACGCCCTAATGATGAATCCTTTGTTCTAAGCTTCCCAGCAAGACATCTGGATTTTGACTAGCATCCCTCATTTGTTTGTTTGCGCACTCTTTTATGAAAGACATGACAATCCTTAATCTTATCCTTTCTGCTCTTAAATCCACCGAGCCTCATAACGAGATTCAGCTTGAGTTGAAAAATGACAATGGTCGAAGCAATAGGGGTCGGTGTAACTGTGACAATTTAGCCATTATATTTGTTGATTTCTAAATTCACCTCATACCGCAATCAGTTTCAAGCCTTTCAGAATTATTAGAACGCCCTAGTCGTGGATATAACCTAAGTTGTGTGCCTCACTAGAGGACCACCGAACGTGTCTGCGTGTATGGCTTCGAGCCAAACACGGATTTAACACCGGTCAGCTTTTGCTTTTGATTCCCCCATCTTAATTTTTGGGCTCGCCGATGCAAACAAGTACAATTAAAATAACTTAATTAACGTTTAATTAAGACGACCATGTTACTTTCAACAAATACCCGTCTCACTTTGTTGCATATCACTTCTTATCAATGTATATCAACTCAAGCGAGGGAAATGATGTCGACAGGTTCATTTGCAAATCGTTAAACGCAACAGTGCTGTAAGAGCTCAACTACTTTTTCAAAGCAAAAGAGTTCGGCATTCCTTTTAAACCTAGGGTTAGATACGGTAATATTGACCGTGAGGTCACCATGGACGTCTTTTGGGCCAAATCGACTGTTCACGCTTAATCACGCTCGAGCTTTCATTGGTGGAACCACCTGGTTACATCTTTCTAGCACTGGTATTGACAATGGAGCTTTCGTTTTGGGCTTATGATGTTCAGGTTCCAGTAGTCAGATGACAAAGGACAGCAGATAGTCCGTTTGAGCCCAGTAACCACGTTAACATGAGATTCCTGGAAACTGCGAGCGAATGCAGCAGTACTCCTCTCAGGTTTTCTCCCACCGGGCGCTTGATATTGCTGCCTATGCAGGGCAGGCAACCAGCGTTGGAAGTCTGAGACCTTGCGAGTCTTCCGGAGTGTCGCTGATATTTTTCATCTCCTCCACCTCAGCTTCAGCCGTCGTTGACAAGCGAAATGTCGGTTGAGCATTCAGTGTTTTCGTCCCCATAGATGATTAGAGGATACATCCCCAGAACGTCCCACGTCCGGCGCTAGCGGCGGGTGAATAGTTCCTGCGCTTCAAATGGGTCCCATATTTAATCGGTATCAGCCCATTCAGCACAAACGTGGTCAAACCATGAACAAGTTCAACCTGGTTTACATTCTCACAATGCGAGAATAAGACACTGTCCACTATCAGACTTGTCCGTAAGTGTTCTCCGTTCACCGTACTAAAGACCGACTAGCACACGTCGGTATACATCGACGGCAAGACAAACATTTCGATTCGTATGAATCCATTTTTCGACGGATTTGTGGTCATAACCCCAAAATTTTCTAAACCCTGAGCGTCCAGGCAAACGAATAATTACGCCAGAACAGGAGGACGACTGTTCAAACGAGATTGGTGTGAATATGAACAAACGACTTAGGTCATGCTGTCAATACAAGTGCCTATCGTTGTTATGACCTTTTTGGTCAATAGATCGGCGCATCTGCGTAAACCAATGTAGGTGCTTTAAGGACCTCAACCAAATCAATCCTACGGAAAAACATGGTCATTTCCAGGAGGGTTGTGCAGCTGATTTTCCATATGCCAGACACAGAAAATCTGCAGCCATCGAAAAAACCCTGGGATTCAGTGGACAGAAGCACCAAGGATTCCGTAGGCGAGCATCATTGATAAAAATGTGCCAGGAGCATTGCTGAACGCTTCACCGAATTAAAAAAACACTGCATGTCTGGGAGAATGACAGCTGGCTGTCGCTCTTGTGCCACAAGGAAGCCCGCAACACAGGTGCACCTTCGGAGAAAACTCTGCTGGCAATTGCGGTTCTCCTCCATGGCGTTGCCAGACCCACGCCGTACTATTCGGCTGGCAATTCGCCTTGTCGTTACACCATCAATCGCCTTGATTAAAGGCCCTCGATGGTCCGCATTTTACGGAGACAACCCTGTTAACTTAAGAAGCGTCCTCGTTCCTCTCTTGATCTTGGCTATGCGGCTGGAAAAGCAATTCATGGGTGTGCTGTTGTTAAGCAGAGTGCAGCGGTATGGACTTACAAAGTTGTTTGGAGACGACAGACGCGAACTTCACTTTCTCCTCAAGTGCTCAACCCATACCAGCTCCTATGCAGGTACAGCAATTTCAGATATCTTACCTGGCTGTAGCATTTTTCAGTGGTAAAAAAACTAATCCAAATCTGATTTGTTTGTCGCAGGGTTTTTAGAGTTGAGCGTCGTACCAAATAGGTTAACAGGTCCATGTGGTGGCCTCCGTGTAATGGAAAAAGCGCTGGTCAGAACCTACAACTGAATTCGTAGGTTCAACTTCATTCGCCTCTTTAATCTAAGGGAAGGATATTCAGTGGAAATTCCTTGTCTTTGTAAGCTCTGAATAGTTGAGGGTTCCGGCTTAGGCTCTGTCGGTTGGAGGTGATAGTAAATAAAACTTACCAACATACGAATTCCTGGACGATATCACCACGATTCCCTAAAGCGCCATCGAACCTGCACGTTGCAACTGCAACTGCGCGATTTCGAGTCGTAAACCCAGCACATTCAGATTGGCAGCTTTTGCACCTCCTGGTAGCCCAGGTGTCTAAAATATCACCTGAGCCTTGGATGTCGTTGTAGTTGTCTCTGTCGGCGGACCGCTTCAGCTTGGTCAGCGTGGGAGATGGGCTCGATACTAGCGACCGATAGATTCTCCCACGCTCTCGTGACACAAGTGATGGAGTTCCGCTCCACAAGATACCCTCCCGTATATCGTTTCACACTGTATTGATGTAGTAAAAAGAACTGTGGCCCATCAGAGCCGGGGACTAATCATCATACATGAAACCTGCATTATTGTAAGATCACGTCACTGTTATAGATATCTTTAGTGACAATCGCTCACTCCCATATTTCATTTGTCAGCCTCAATTCTGCCAATACGACGGACGCCAGGTCACACAGCCCACCTAGTTTGTTTCGAATATTCTTGATGTTTATGCACGTGACCACATCTCGAAGCATGTTGACAACTCCTGGTGCTGAGTAAGTCGCGAGTCGTTCGGAACCTCCAGAATCGTGACTAATAGCGCCAGTGACAGGGGTACCAAGCAAGTCAGCGCCCTCCGGAGCATCACCCGAAGACCCTCAAATTATTAGGCCACTTAAGCCACTGGCCTCTCGTCTGCGAATCGACACTGAGGCACCGGGAAACCATACTACATCAAGGGATCACAGAATGAAATTCTGATTGCTTCTAAACGCAACTTCTGCATCCTCCAAAGGGTACAGAATAGCCTTCCGCATCGTAACTGTCGCAATAGGCACTGTTGTGTGCAAACCCAGGCGAATGAGAGGTTTCACGCAAGCGGTGACCAGTGCTTCACCATCAAGGAGCATTCTTTGAAATCACTAGCGAAGTTTTTAAAGCTGCCTTCGAGCGGATCCTGTGAAAAAGCTGAAGTGAGTTCTCAGCGTTTGACCGCAATCATGCATCTTGCCCGTAACGATGGATGTGACACATCGCTCCTCCGAGGAAATGATTCGCCGGTTTGGTGCAACCGTTTGTCTTTTTCCGATTTTCACTATCTGGTGTTGTCCCCAGTGGAGTTAGTTGGCCTAATGGTTGACGCTGGTTTGAAAAGTTTAGGGTCATATCCCTAGTTTTAGTGGGACAAGGGTCTTCGGGTTTGGGGTTCACCGCTAATGATCAAATGCTACAGAATGTACTGAAACATGCGGGCATTTTGCACAGGGTTAGTGCTCGCTGGTGGCACAAACTCCTGTGGCCAGCGATTTGGATGAACGTTAAATCAGGTCAATGTCCGTGGTCTGAACCGCTATTAGGCGGACAGACCAATATTTGCCGAGTACTTGTGACTCCTCGAAAAAGGCGTCACCAGT
This sequence comes from Clonorchis sinensis, assembly GCA_003604175.2. NCBI lineage: Eukaryota > Metazoa > Platyhelminthes > Trematoda > Opisthorchiida > Opisthorchiidae > Clonorchis > Clonorchis sinensis. Next base: position 78,647,743 of record CM030369.1, read on the forward strand.
GAAGGTAAGGTTGTGTCTGTGATGAACGATCAGAAATAGGAACGGGTCATAGCTAACCCCACAAGAATTAGCGCCTTTTTAGATATCACCCATCTGAGAGTGAGGAGCTCCAAAGCCGCGATCTAATTTTGTCGCAATTCATAAAGGATACGGGACACTGGGGACGTTGGCGCCTGTAGTATGTTCCTCAGGCGAAGATGAAGAAATTTGTTAGCCGCAAATCAGTGAACTTCAGGGAGGCTACCACGCAATAAAACCCTTAAAGTAACTGTTGCTCTGACAAGAATAAAAGCGGTCACCAGCACGTTGAGATGAAAAATTCATGGTATTAAGGTCATCGGATGTTAGTTCTTAGGGCAACTGCAACTGTGTCATCGGCTGGACCAGTTGCGCCCACCTAACCCCTCTCTTGACACCCCACAGGTCAAAAGAAAAAGTAACAATGTCCTCTTAATAATGTTCCATTGGATCCTTCTCACTCGGTTTCCGCCAATGTGGAGGTGAGTGTATTTATCAAAAAGCTTGGAAGAATTTACAATGAATTCACACCTTTACTGTTCGGACAGAACCATACCGAACACATTTAGTTTAGTCAAAAAAAGACACAGGTCTTAGGTGTAGACCAGCATACCTCAAGTTCTTCAGTAACAGAACATAGGTGTCTCATGAGTGCCTCTAACCGACTTGGTATTCACGGTGGAGGACATTCGTCAACTCCTGCACAAGATCAACCCATTCTGCGCGTTGGGGCCCGACGAAGTCCACCCAAGGATCCTGAAGGAAACGTCGTACACACTGGCAACTCATTTCCATCTGCTGTTTCGTCAGTCGCTGACGAAGGCCACCTTCCCTCTTGTTTGGAAGGAAGCGATTGTCACGCCAATCTACAAAACTGGTGACCGACTATCGCCTGGCAGCTACAGGCCTATAAGCCTCACTAGCGTGCCATGCAAGGTGATGGAACGCATTCTGAAGCGAGCCATTCTAGATCACCTTACTTCCAACAACTTGATTTCTCAAGCTCAACACGGATTTCTCCCAAACCGTTCCTGCGTGACGAACATGCTCGTATTTATGGACAGCTTAACCCAAGCCAAGGACGAGGGACTCATATCGGATGCCATATTTTTCGACTTTTCAAAAGCATTTGATCGAGTCCCACACGTCCCTCTGCTCCACAAACTCGAGTCTTACGGGATTCAAGGGAAAATCCTACACTGGATCAAGGCATTCCTATCAGACAGATCATTCCGAGTGAAAGTAGGCTCGACCTACTCTTCTGCGGCGCCGGTCTCCATTGGAGTTCCTCAGGGCTCCGTTTTGGGACCTTTGCTGTTTCTGATATACGTCAATGACCTTCCAGATGTTCTTTCAAGTCCATGTCTACTTTTTGCGGACGACTTGAAATCGTGGAGTTCCAATGCCAGTGCCCTCCAAATTGATGTAGACGCCGCAAAGCAGTGGTCGTTGGACTGGCACCTTCCTCTGAATGACGAAAAGTGCGTCCATATGTCATTTGGAGGAGACTCAGCGAACTCCTTTGTCATGCATGGTGAGAAAGGACCAGAAGACATCACGAGGATAGATGCCAAAAAAGATTTGGGTATCTGGCTCTCTCCAAACCTGTCCTTCTCACTGCACCTTGAGAAATCGGCTCAGAAGGCATTCGCTGTTCTACGGATGATTCGGCGTACCTTCTCTCGTATTACTCGCACGGACTTCCAAATACTCTATGGGGCCTATGTCAGACCGCTCCTTGAATATGCCAACCCGGTTGTCTACTCAGGACGCACGAAAGACGTAATCCTCATTGAGCGTGTCCAGCGAGCTGCTACGAAAATGGTTGCCGGTCTCAAGTCCATGGACTACGAAACGCGTCTCGCGGTGCTTGACCTGTTTCCCTTGGAGTATCGTCGCCTCCGAGGGGACTTAATTCTTACTTACGCCCTACTTGAACAAGGCTTGGCCAACAGGCTTTTCACCGTTGATCCAGCAAACACGCGGCGGGGACATGGTAAGAAGATTTTTAAACTCAGAGCGCACACCTTCATTAGGCAAACTTTTTTCATTTCGGGTAGTTGCTGCGTGGAATAACCTTCCTGAGACGGTTGACTACGCTCCCTCTAGAACTCAGTTCAAAACACTATTAGACATTTATTTACGCGAGTCCTCGCGCTGGCAATCACACTGCCCCGCGCTGAGAACTTAAAGAGCAGTGCCACACCCTTTTTTCACTTGTGCCTTTCAGGTGAACGAAAGCTGCTGATTGACAAGAACAAAACCGACCCGGGGAACTTGGGCGAAAGCCTTGATCCTGTGTATCAATCCGTGAATCCGTGAAACAACAGAAAATTTCCTGTTTGCCACAAGCGCCATGGAAGAAAATTATAACGCTCTTCATCTTCAGCTCCCTCAGGTCACAATGTGTGTTACTCTCCGGAAGCTCGGTGCCGTCTCTGATTTGTAAATTAGTTGGAAATTCAATACGAACAGAAATTAAACCACCTCCAAAACTGTTCAGGTGAACTTAAAAGTGTCGATGCATCAATGCATTTTGTCCAAAGGTCACGCGCCAGTTTGAGCTTCGAGGCCGGTGTGCCTTTCTGGTTGCGGAGAGTTTCATGCGGCGCTTCCAGTTCGTTTCAAGGAGTGACACCTTTCCTTTCTGCTTCACTTCGTCATCATTACTTCTTCATTTCTGCTCTTATGTTCAAAAGTTACTTTATGAGAACATAAGAAGAGGAGAATTTTGAAGAACTTGCTTGTAATGTATCTGAAGGGGAACAAAAGCGGTTGATATTGAGCTCGTCTACAGATATTTCAGTCTTGAGGGACGGGGAATGCCCAGAGGTGGTATCCACGAAGAAGCGTATTGGGGTTTCAAAGGAACCGATATACAGACGACTGTGACAGGGATATGGGAGACGATGCAACGGCGTCGAACGGGAGGAGGTAATACTGATGCTGGTCCACAGATTCACAAACATAGGAAGCAAAAACAGGAGATCAGTAAGGATACCAGAGTTCAGATAAGAGTAACCACGACTCTCAGCGATAGCAGAAACAGGTGGCTGCTCTGTATCGTCCAAGGCTCTGCCTCCTGTTAGGTGAAGGGTCCATCGCTAACTATCCGAATACGGTGCACCAGTGCCTACTATCTCGGCACTAAGGGTGAATGTTACGAACTAGGTAGAGTCCGATGAACTTCTGTCTGAGTGAGTTGCGAGACAACATACAACTTGACACCTGTACGCAATGGAGTTCCGGAGAACTTGCGGAGACCTGATTTTTATATACAGGGTAGTCTTCGACCAGAGATTTCCTACGTTTGAAGCCATCTTTCTCTCTACACGAATGCAATATTCTCTAGAAAGGATATAATCATATGGAACAACTAACGCCCGCACCTATTGGACACCCACGATGGACAGGTTCGATTGGCAAGAAGTTCCCCATCCTGGACGAGCAATGTGGATTCCGTCAATACCTGAACATTTCCTCTTTTTTTTGTGAGTGAATCAACCCGTTGCCACATCAGTTGCGGGAAAAGCTGACACCGACAAGCTTCTCACCCAGTTGAGACCGCAATCGAACTGAAGTTAGTTTCAGGATTGGTAGAACTCACAACTACACATCCTAGTGCTGTTTTGACGTGAATATTCAGGTTATCCCGTGTAAAACGACTGATTTATGCCAGGTTCTGTATACAGGGACTGATAGACCTACTACTTGGGTTACGCGTTATAGGAATCGTTGTTTAACCTTTCAGTAATAAGCGACAGGGAGCCAGTGGAGAGGTCAGTTCGCCAACGGTACTTGGGTCTTGAATCCTCGTTTCAGACGGACAGCATCATTCATTAGACAGCGAGTCTAGCTTACATGGGGGGCGAGATAGCTTAGCGGTTAGAGCGCGAGCGTACTGACCGGAAGGTCCGTGGTTCGAACCCTGCCTCTGCCTCTCGACTTCCCCTGTCTAGGCTTGGGCAACCTGGCAGTATCCCAGCCCTCGTGCTTCCTTCGGGTGGCATGGCAGCTAGGCACCGAAAGGGTGCTACAGCTGAACGATTATATTATATTTTTTAACCTTTCAGTCGGGGTCCTCTTAACTGTCCGATTGTGAATAGGCAATGTTAGGTCAGCTGTTCCTTCAGGGAGACAGGTCGGAGAATACTGTTGGCATAATAATGTGGGATGTTCTTGCCACCGTGGATAGTATAACTTTGGAGGTAAATATGAATGGTTTACCATTCTGGGATATCGCGCAGAAATAGCTTACGGCTTCACTTACTTCGGAGCGTACAGACTAGCTGGTGAATTCATACGTTACACCGTGTATCTGGTTGTATTATCCATGTTGGGCGTGATTTGAATTTCGAAGTAGCAGTTTTATGTACCGCTTCTTTTTTGGGTGTCAAGGTGGTGGAGGTTGTATCGACAGACCACCTTTCTTTGAGAGCTCAGTACATCTAAGGACGCGTAATTGCCTAGTTAGTGATGGAGCAGTGTTTGTCGTTCTGTGTTCTATACGTTCTCACAAATCATTGTGCATCACCTGACAACCGACTCATTATCAAACTTAAATTAGCTCACCTCGGTGGCAAACATCGGCCGATCCGAAAATGCTCAAAATTAGGAAAGAAGACTAGAATAGATATTTACTTGATGGTTGGCATCCGATACAGATTTGCTTATCAAGAGTAGTTGGACGCACGATCGATGGGTATACTTGATAAAACATAGACGGTTTGCGCGGAGCCGGATATACCGCTGTGGTTGGGCCTTTGATCCCATGTAAACCCGTGGAGTAAGATCAAGTACTGTCGTCATCTGTCGGATTCTTTACGTCTAGATGTAATGGCGCACTTTTCCCGCAGGTTACCTTGTGGCCCTATCCGCTGGGGTCTGCCCAGGGCAAATCTGTTTGATTGTCACGGATAAACAATCACCATGAGTGGATCAGGGGCATTGTTTCGTCCATGGGGAGAGAAAATTAAACTGTAATTACCATATCTGTCCTTGGTCTCTCCGTCTATAATAATGGCCACTCGGCCAATGTTGTATATCTACCTGGTTAGGTCGTCACGAATGCCGGAAAAGGATAGTCGCGGACACGGCTACGCAATCCCCTACTCTCCACACCTTGAGTGTTATCAGTGTCTATCAAATCCAAATGAGATTGCTTTTTTAAGTGCGACTTTCTTCAAGGGATATAGACACCTCAATGAGAGAAGATACTGTTTGTGTACGATAACTTTTAGGAAATCTGAATAGGATCTGAATATTAGAAAAGTGTCGACCACTCCAATATATCCAGACGAACCTGTGTGTGGGTGAATCGAGCAGAGTGGACGAAGGAATCAGAACGTATTATTTTTAATCGGAGAGTAGTCTGCTGTGCACATCGTAATCAACCGACTTATAGTTAGTTTTGAAAGTGGTCCACATTTCTCCTGTGTCTCATTTTGTCCTATCCATTGAAAAGATATCTTTCTGCATCCAGTGGTCAGGTGTGTTAAAAAATTATATCATGTCTATAAACCTGACTCTTTTACCCTTGCTGTGTGCTTCAAATATTCGTTTTCATTTCTAACAATTCTCTCACATGCCATGTGATGTCTACCTCAGCTTCATGACAATGCGTCACATCTTTTGTGCATCCCAGAACGCTAATTTTGCCGATCAGATAATTCTGTCCTTTGAGGGAATACAGGATATTATGTACTTTTGAAAGACAGCGAAATGGGGTGTGATGTTTCTACCGTTTTGCTTGTCGTAGTTAATACTTTTGGACAATTTTTACATCCGAATGAGGGCACACCTAAAAAACGAATACGGGTCAACCGTCGGAAGTGTTGCCTGATAAAACTGTTGACTTCGGCTATTAGGTCCTCATGAGTCATGACTGTGCACTTTGAAGTTGATGCATAGGGTGCATAATATTATTGTGGTCGGTTCGTCCAACAGAGCTGATGCGTGGTCTTCATCTTCAAACCTGAGGATGATACCGTCTGCGTGTTTCGGACCTACAACGTTCTCACCAGCAACGATCTGAATACCGAGGTTCGGAAGACATTCCAATGTTCGTTCCATGAGTTCGTCGATGAAGCGATTGATCAAGAACCGGGAGAGTGTGCATCTTTTTCGGATACCACATTTTGTAGGGCAGCTTTTAAAGCGTTCACTATACACTCTCACACGCCCAGGAGTACGTGAATATAGGAACTGGATTATATTCACTAACTTCTGAGTTATACCCTGTTCAGTAAGGGTTTGTGTAGTGGTACTTCCTTGGAAGTTTGCGAAGGCTGTTTAACACCTTCAAACGTGTGCATAATTACTCAGGCAGCTCCCCTTACTCCTGTCGACCCAATGATCAAGGCGAAAATTGTATCACTCATGACCTGTAATCACGGTCCCGTGTTCTTTTCATTGGCGTATATTTACTTAGTTATAAGGCTGCTTAACAGGAGTTGTTCGTGCTTACCAAAATGTTGAGGATGACGCCATACCTTATGTCGCCGTGTTTTGCTTCTAAAAACTCACAAATGTGACATATTACACGGACTGTCGCGATATGCAGGCTGATTTCGTCTCAGATTGCCTTAGGGGTTCATATCACGAGGTGCTTAAATATCCTGCACAGTGACTTTAGGACTATCGACTGATGAAGTTCATTAATTGATAGGAATGCCACTGTTGATATTGCAGAATATAGTAAGATCGGGCGCCTGGTTTGTTGTTAGTCTTTTTGCTGAGCTTGGCAGTTGGATTGCTAACGTTTCGTCAGCAATCGAGGTAACGTCGCTGTGACTCCGCAATGATGACCTCTCGATTGATGACGACACGTTTGCAACCCAACTGTCAAGCTTGGTGAATGGACTAATAACCAAAAATCGTTATTGAGAGCATCCCGTTTTACGGCGTGAACCAATTTAATACCAATGGTAAATCCAGGGAGACAGTCACTTCCGGAATGGTTTAACTATGCGTACCTCGGGTAGTAAAGGGGAAATGCCATAGAAACGCCGGCAGGTACATCGCCGATCCTCAACACACGCAGATCGCGGCGTTGCGCCCAATACTTGCTCACGTGGGTTCGAAAGAGTCAACTGTAAATTCACTGCGAAAAAGACAGTCCAGCTTTCAAGAGCGCCAACTGGAAATCGGTCCCTTTGGATCCGGGTCAAGGCAGTCAGTCGTAGTTTTTGTTCTCCAATATTCACCCCATGTTTGAACCACCTGGAAGTCTCAGCTCTCTCGATGTAAAATGCGAAGATCATCGCTCAAATGTTTGACTCTCGTTCCTCCCTTTTCTCTCCCTAGCTCCGTGCTATTTACCCAATCTCTCCGACGTACATGCTTCTGCCAGTTATCCCATCGCTACTGTGGGTATCCGCCGTCTTCTGTCGGAACGTAACACTTCCAAACCATCTAGCTCGTACTGTGTCAGTTCCGTTTCCGTAGCTGTGCTGCTGAAGTTGTCCCAAACATTTCAAAGCTCCTTCCTCTATGCCCACTTGCTCGCGTTTTTCCTTCAAAGTGGAAACGCTCATCTGTCTTTCTCATTCCCAAACGTGGATTCTGCTCTAATCCCATCAACCACCGACCCATCTCTGTTGCCCTTAGTTTGCCCGCAGCTGTCGAAGCAATTTTGATCAAACAACTCCGCGTTCTTAGAGACAACACTCTTTTGAGTAAGGACTGAAATGGTCTCAGGCTCCACTGTCGCATGAGTGACGTGCTAACTTACGTGTCACGTTCAGTCTCTTAGACCATATTCTTGGTGAAAAGAATGTGGGTACTCACGGAATGTCCGTGGTTCGAACCCGACCTCTGACTCTCGACTTCCCCTGTCTAGGCTTGGGCAACCTGGTAGTATCCCCGCCCTCATGCTTCCTTTAGTTGGCATGGCAGCTAGGAACCGAAAAGGTGCTACAGTTGAACGCTTTTTTACGATAGATCGAAGACGTTTAACCGGGTGTAGCGTGCGCATCTTACCAAGTTTCTCGTGAGCGGACTACTTTCAGACTTCGCCACTTAGATTGAAAGCTTCCTGTGTAACCGTCCCTTTCAATGAATGGTGGACAGCACTACCTCTGGTTCTAAAAAAATCAGCGGTCGACTTCCCCAAGAATTTGTGTTCTCACCGACGCTGTTACTCCTTTGAGGGAGCAATCTCCTATCGACCGCTCCCTCTTCTCTTCACGTCTTCGCATGTGACGCCACTGCGCGAAAACCGCACACAACCCATTGCTACCCTTAAAGCCTAACCAATTAGCCTCATCGCGCGGGATTCGTCGAATCAAACAATGTTCAGAACTCCTAAGACCTTCCACATGTTCATCTGCTTTCATAATTCCACTCTTGACATAGATTTGTTAACGGGATATACTACATTCCCCATTCCTTGCTGCTCATTCTTCTTGGTCCATCTTTTGTTGACACCATATCCTGCCGCTCAGAGATCACCGCAATGCGAGCATCTGGGAAGACTTCTTTTCTTTTCTGGCCATGTGAGATGGTTCAGCGCGAATTTACTGACTGGAAGGTCCGTGGTGCTAACCCGACCTATGCATCTCGACTTCTCCTGTCTAGGCTTGAGCAACTTGGCCCTCGTGCTTCCTTCTGGTGGCATGACAGCTAGGTATAGTAATAGTGCTACAACTGAACGATTACTTCTGGCCGTGCGAGTACTTCACCCATATCCGAAGTTTTCTTTTATAAATCCCAAACTCTCCCTACCGTAGACTGCCGGTGTGCAGCTCTCCTTTCCTCTTCCTTATTTCGATGAACCTAAGATTGTACGTCTCATCTGTACCAGTTCGTTGACTGATGACCTGCAAACACTCAATTCCGTAAAGTAGCCTCTCTTGTTTTACTCCGCCGTTACTCTCACGTAGGATGCCTATCATAGTTCGCCACTGCTGTCCATTTGCCCACATCCCTCTATCGGATATCATATCAGGTTACTGCTACACGTTGCAGAACCGATTTCTTCACATCTTTTTTTCCACCAGCATTCTTTTTTGGAACTTTTGGTGTCTGAAACTTCGTGGCTCGTTACACTCCCAATTATTCGAAAGCCAGGTTAACATCTATCTCAACCCACCTTAAGGATTGTGCTACTTAGTGTACTGTTTTGTGCCACTCTTCGTCGTTATTTTCAGGGGGTCTCCGACCATGTTTCCTCCCTTCTGTAATCCAAGTCCGTGCAATAAATATATTAGGCCGAGAGCACATGGAGCTGCGGCAGCTACGAAATGAAGACAGTGGCTTTGATGGAAGACCGCCAGTGGATGCGTGGTATGGCCGTATATGTTGAATTCGCTAACCGTGGCTGTGCACCATTCCGGTGTCCTCATCCGGAATAAGAGTAGTTGTCAGCGCGATCGAGTTGAATTACAAGGGTTTCCTCGCCTCGTTTTGTGGCCATAAACTGATTGTCCCCGGATTGTTGTTGTCCGGCACATGGCTGGATAAAAAGGACTTTGCAAGATAAAGGGTCTTTAACAAGTCATGGACTGGAGAAATGGTACCCAAATATCTACGTAAGCGTGCTGTTGATCACTGAAGAAGAGAATCAGACCGTTGCACCAGAAAGAACTACCTCAACCTAATTCTCTGTACAGGTCATGGAATTTTATGGCAGGGTCTTATTGCAAACATAAAACATGCGAGTTATGCCGTTATCGGCGATGGGTTTTGCGAATGTATGCTGGTGATTTGGTTACCCCAAGTAGGACGGAGACTCACTTGTGACCAATGGTGCCTAGCTCCGTCTCCGACTGTTCCTTACTTCAATCACAGAATTTTGAGTGGTCCTTGTGGACACAAGCTTTTTCAGGTTTCGCCTTATAGTGCACAAAGTGCAGTGATTGGTCCATATCACCTGAGCACTGACACTGTTGCACAAGGCCCTAGTGGCTTTAATCAAATGTACACGCAGCTAGAACTTTTATATCAGTGCACATAGCAGAGAATAACCATACTCGCAGAGGCGCTGACTGGTTCTGCTTCTAGGTTGTTTTACCATTTTCCAGCCCATGGTCATAGGTAGTAGTAGTTAACACATCTTTCCTTCAGTTCATATCTAGTGAATTCTCCAAGGTGCGGTAAGTCTTTGATTAGGGCTATAGGTTTTCAGACTCCCAACAGGATTTTCTAGTTCATTTGTCGAAAACTCGGCCCCAGACAGCTATTCTAAATGACTTACCTACGACAAGCGTCAGGGAGTTGCGCGATACCGAAACAATTTTCGAGCCCATCTTTATCAGCTTGATCGACGGGCTTTGTTTCCGAAATAACCCCAAGTGTTACTGGTCATTTAAATATCAAGTTACAAATCAGCTGGCGCTTGGAGACTAATACGTTTGGATGCGGTGACATTTCGGTTCAGAGTTCTTTCAAAGTAATACATACCAACACTTTTTTGAGTTACCTGCTTTATGCATCCTTCAGCCACCTACAATGTGACTAGATGGAGCGCCTTATTCGAAAGATAAACACCAGTCCAAAAGCCAGACAGAAATATACATCAGAAGGTTCCAAACAGTTTGGCGTACCCTTGAAGTTTCTCGTCAACTCGGCTACAGGAGACTTCGTTCCTGCCATCGTGTGCAATATTTGCGAGTGCATTCTACAAAATGGCTTGAGCCTTCAAGGAATATTTCGTGTGAACGGTGGGGTGCGCCTGATTGAAACGTTGAAGCGTAGTTTGGAACGTTCGGGGGGATGTAGTTTGAACATTACCGAAGCGACAGAGTTGTATGCACTTGCTGGCGTCCTGAAGCTTTTCCTTCGTGAGATACCGGATGGTCTAATTCCCAAAGAACACACGATGCAGTTTGTTCAGGTAGGTTCTCGTTAAGGCCTCGGGATTTGCTTCGTCTGCAGTAGAGAAGATTTGTTTGATATTCTTATCACGTTCTAAATTTACCCTGATTCCTTACATTTGCTCAATATTTCACACAGCAAGTTCCAATTCAACTCATACCATCCGCTAATAAACTGCAACATTTTGACGATTCGACGTCAACACTTTCGGTTCACGTCTGCATGACCCTCCCTCTTTTCTATTCTTCAACTTTTGGTGCGTAACCACTTGTTGAGTTGAATTCATTGTATCTTCTGATTGATCTCTAGCTAATGTGTCGAAGCTGCAAAGATTCACATGATTATCAAGCGTTTTGACAACTACTTCCTATAGTATGATTACTCCTGTCGGACGTCACCTTCAAGTACATATGGTTGAATTGTCGCCATCGAGACTCGTTTACGAAAGTGTCACATTCTGTTTAAAACTAAACTTTGGTTACCTGTACTTCCTGTTCTCTTGGTGTACTCGGCAGTTGAAGTGTGCTAGGCTAGCTTAATTATATTTACCATTTCCACCTGCACGTTGTGATCGTCTGTACAGTTCGCCCAAACTTCAGGCTGGCCTTTTGACAAATGTGATCACATCTTCCTTACCTTCAGCAACAACGTCGCTTATCTGAAGCACGCATTGTGTATTTCTGTGTCTACTACTAACAGCATTCATTCGGACTGCACACGGCGTATGTAGTTTCGTTTCGAATCGAATTGCCCCTGTCGCTGTGGATGACGCATGTATTTCATTCTGCATCGGCCGAGAGGAGGGGGCAGTACGGTGACATGTGGGCGTAGCGATGTTCCTCTTCGTTCCACTCATTCCGTATTTAGTTTTCCGTGTTGTGGTCTGTAGTGGTTATTTTAGAGGACATTTTGCCTTCGTTTTTCACTTTCAGCTACAGCTGTGAAGCTGAACACGGAACAAGGTGCCTGTGCTCATTTCTCAGATACTTTCAGTTTCAGTCATTTGTTAACATCAAAGGTTTCCGTATATTTAAGCAGCATATTACCCTTTTCATCTGCTGCAGAGATTCTAGTCGGCTGTTAACCGTCGATGCTCCCGCATGGGTGGATATCCTACTGAGGGCTATTGAACATTTAGTCTTACGGGGGAATGACGCTTTCATTGTAATCTGTGTTTTAAACAGTTTTTGCGTGTGTAATGGAATTTATCGCTTCTTCCGTAGTGATTGATTTCACCACTCGATGCACCTTCTTTCCCGATGCTCTATTCTTTACTGGGATGTGTGAGGTTTGGTGAACCTCTTTAGTGGAAGTCAGCTCCGGCCATCACATACAGCAGCGAAGATATTGGGTGGTATTCAATGAGTATCTGGTTATGTTACCATGTCTGTGCCTATGCTACGCCTTCATTACGTCCAGTCTGGCAGTTCCCGGCCTGATGTATTGTGTATATAGCAGGACAAACTAGCCACGAAATCAACTTGTGCCAAATAGAGCTCGCTTATATGGCGGAATAGTGTGTCAGAAATAGCTAGAAATTTAACCATTAGACGCAAGAATTGACCAGTGAATCTGGATCATTTGTCTGGGGTTTTTTCCTTAGGGAGTATCCATTTGTAAAACCAGAAGGTCTCTCGTGTTCGGTTTCGAAAGGCTGTTATCTCGTTGGAAAATTGCGATCGAATGACGTTCGTTGAGAACAAAATTGTCCCCTCGACGACTCTCTTGGAGGTTTCATTGTGAGGATACAGTATGAACATATTCTTGGGTGATTTATGGAAATCTCTTGAAGCACTGCTGTAAAAATGGATATCCAAAAAGAATTGCCATTCTTTCAATTCAGGCATGTTTCCTACCTAAACAGGTACCAACAACTATCTGTTGCAAACTTCGGCCTCCATTTAGCTGTCAACCCAACCCATGGTAACTAGAATATGCAAAGATGTATCGTCTTTGAAAAACCAGACAAACCCCGTGCATTCTTAGATGAGCTGATATGAACTGGCAAATATTGCCTGCGTAAGTGTAATGGTATATGATCTCAGTCACTACTCCATATAACTGAAATGTGTTAGGTTGTTCGCGGAGTTGGGAGGCGTTGCTACGTTACTAATTAATCAATGCTAATTAGGTGACTATGCTAGGCATAAGGAATGGCATAACCAGAGGATTTGACTTGGTTACAGCATTAAGGGGGAAAACTTGTGCGCCAATACGCCAGCAGGATTACGCCGCACAACAATGCGTGACCTCTATAGATGCAGGATCTTCATGTTCTTACCAATCTACTTGGGACCATAGCGTAGATTAAACTTGATAAATGCGCAAGGAACGGATCGGAAAGTACATCTCTCGTGATGTCTTCTGGCTGGTAAACCTATCGTGCACCACATTTCGTATCAGTCAAACCATACACTGCGCATTCAATGTCACCATGTAATGAGAAGCTGCCTCCTACCCAATCTTCAGTAGCTTGGTGGTGTTTCAGTGCGCACGCTTCCTATTGGGTTTGGTGACAGTTATATAATTGAACGATCAGATTGTATACTCAAAAAAGGGCGAAATCCCTAGTGGACTGTTCAGAGCTTTCGACGACCTTCTGAGTAGTACAGTTTAATTTTTTCGTTATTAAATCAACAGTTCTGGCGAATTAGTGAGTACTTCATTCCAGGAAGATAACATGCTACAGTTCCTCGTGTCAACATAGCCTTTGCACTTCTTTCATACTTTCATTCATAGCCCATAATTTGGATCGTTCTTTAACTTCTGGTGATGCTCGTACAGCCCCAATTTGCTACTGTGGTGCTTAGTCTACAGCCACCAATTTAATGGTAGTTCTTTGCAGATACAAACAATCTGGTAAACTTTCTTCCGATGCAGTGGCGCGGTTTTAGCTGTTGAACTGTGACTTCGCAAACATCAAACTAGAATTAAGCATGAAAGTTTTCCTTAGGGCACATGACAGTGTCCATAGAAAGTTCGTTTTTCTGTCCTTTTGAAATCTTCTGAATGGTCAGTCGATGAGGAATGTCAGACGACCTGTCATGTTGTCACTCCAAGGAAGTGGTTGTTGTCCAACCTGATGTATCGCATCCCTATCCACTCTCCCTCAAATGAGATAGCAGTGGACATCCCAAGAACAAAATGTGCTAGTTCTCTGGGGCAAATTGACATCTTTTGAAATAAAACAACAACTCATGGCGTTCAGTATAATGTTTCCATGTTCAAGTCGGTTGGCTATTCCCAAAAGATTTCTGCATGTTTCCCCACTGTTCTGGTATACGTCGATATTAAGGGCGTGTATTCGGCTCTGCACAACCTCTGGTTTACATACTGTGCGCAGGCGTCCATCCCTTCAGCCTCTGTGGACTTGCAGGTCAGTTTCGCACGTCACGCAACCATATCAAGGTGACTTAGTAATCTGGGTACGAGAGCTTCATAGTATCCACCGGAGTTATCTTAGCTTCAGGTATTTTGTCAAGTTCTAAATTAGTTTGTATACTTCGTGGTTGTACGGTATTCAACGATTTCCGTTTCCAGGGTTTTGTTATCGGGTGATTTTACTGATCGTTCCACTAGTCCACTTTATGCATCCCGTCTAAATTTAGCTGATGTGGCTGGTTCTTTTTTTTGGTTAAAAGATTTTGGATTGTCTCTATGGTTTTTTGGTGATTCGAAGTAAACTATGTGAATACTCAGTGCGAAGTAGCTAGGTCAGACTGACTGGAATTGTAACTCCTTCCCATATCTTGGTCTTTCTGTGGAAAACTTTACTTCGCATTGGATGTGATAAAGCCATCGAACATCATGATACATGACAGATCTTCCGGCTGAACTCCCCTGTGCAAAGCAGAATAATGTTTTCCAAGGGATTACCTGCGGTTTACTTTATTCCAGCCCATGCGAACCATGGTTAAAGTGCACCTTACCCACGTTTCTCGACCACATGTAGTCGTGTGCCTTGAAGTGGAAAGCACGGCTGTCGGAACCAAGAACACGCGTATTAACGGGTCTGTCGATTTCATGTAACGGAAACAGGATTTTTTTATCAAACCATTCTCAAAGGATTCTGTTACATCACTTCACAGACTGAGAGTCAGATGTAGCAAATATTTTGTCGAGCACGACTTGTTGTAGTACTCTGTCAGGGCGTCTTATTTCTATTCAGTTTGTAAAGTGCTGTGCTCTTTCCTCAGAAAGGTTGCATTGAGGTTCTTCACATGTATGCATCTGTAGCTTCCACAAAACAGTTACATCTTTCCTGCAAATTTCAGTTACATTAGGCTTTGCTGTTTTACGGTAGACTGAGTTGTCCGTTAATTTCATCATTCCCAAGAAGTAAGCGAGGGGGTCGTCTGAAATATCCCTTTCAGTTTCCACTGCTATATTCTTTCCAATAAATTTCTTCTGTGCCCATATCCTGGAAGTACTAACCTAAAGCCCGTTCGCAGAACAACAAAGAGCTGTGATTTCGTTTGCTTGAGCATTTCCCGTACCACGGCATAGCTCTTCTTGGATCTGAAACCGTGGTAATGCAAACAATATTAAATAATCCAAATAATTCTGCCTCATGGTTTGGCATGCGCTTCACACCTGCAAAGTGTAAAGTGCCACTGTAAGATTGGGTACAGTCGAACCCTAGCCGCATGTTTCGGATGAGCCGGTTGAATTAGTAGACACATTTGTTTACTAGGGCAGCTGTATCAGTCCCAGTGGTCTCGCGAAAGATGATATTTCTATCCGGACTGGGAAGGCCAGGGCAGTTTTCGTGAAACTGCGTAGGCGGGACATCAGCTTATCCGTCGAGGGTGGAGTTTACAATGCTGCGGTGTGATCCACACTGCTATACGAGCCAGAAAACTAGCCGCTGCGCGCCGAGGATGTCAAAAGACTCAGTGTTTGACCATCGATGGCTTCAAAGCATTGCCCGAATCGGGTGGGAACACCGGATCAGCAATGCTGAAGTATGTCGAATGGTATTCGGAAGAAATAACTCACTCACGATAGACGAACTGATCACACTGAATAGGTTGCGCTGGCTTGGTCACCTGTTGGGTATGCCAATCGAAGGCTTCTTTTTGCAGAACCACACGAAAGATAAAAACGAGCCAAGGGAGGTTAAACAGCCACTTGGCAACGAAGTATGAAAGTCATTACCAGCAAACTCAGCTGCGCTAGTCATTGCCGTCTCCCTGGCTGGGGACCCCGAGTAGGACCAAATCAGTGCCTTCAACTTCCTTCGGTGCATAGCTTCCTTCCCAACCCCCCACTTAAAAGTCCACTGACAGCCCTTTATTTACGCACTGAATCATCAGCCCCCACCTCCATTGCGCAATAACCTACCCAACTCCCCAAATCGTCCGTGAACGAAACTGTGAGAGCCATAGCCACTGTACGACAAGTACGCGCCTATTACATCTGATGATGATGATGATTATGCCGTACCACTACCATCGACCAGGTGACATGCGGGTACTTATGACGTCAGTTGCCTAAGTGATAGATGGTTTTCTCCCTCACGCATCTCTGTTTTGTGTGAAATCTTATCGACTGATGTCCTTCATGGAGTTGCACCCATTGCATCTGTGAAACGAGTCGATCATGCTGACACTTCGAACACCCGTGCCGATATCTCACCTTAAGCACGCTGGTGGTGCATTAAAGAACACAAAAGACGAGCCGTTTGTGTAAGTCCATGTTTAACGAAGGTTGATGGCACCCGTATAACATGCGACAGTATGGCATGGTATACCGTAGACTAATCGAGTGTAGAAAAGTTTTGAAAACAGTTCTAGATATTGTAACAATCTCCTCATAACTTGAGCGTCGGGACCTGGTTGATCTATCGTTTGCGTTACTCACTTTCGTGTGCAGAAAGACGGGCTTCCCTACATTTTTACCGTTTGCTTAATTTAATTGAGAATCAATTACCGGTTTGTTATTTTTTTACGAGCGGACGTGTTTATATCAGTCGATTTGGGCTAGCATAATGAACACTCGTAAAAACATCCCGCATGCACATAAAGTTGGCACAGTGGTCGGCAACTTTATATAAGCTCCCGGTATGTCACATGTCTAGCCAAGAGTGTCATCAGTATATTTGCACTAAGGGGAAAATTGGGGGTACACATGCCAATCAAATACAAATAAAGGCAGAAAATATAGTCCTGTGAACCACAACTGTACATGTCGGGAGTAATGTGGATCTTTGACGTCTAAGTTTGCCCACTTTGTGAAATAACCTTGAGAACGCTGGTGAAATTTACTTCACTATCACCTTCGGAAGTTAGCTGCAACAGCGTTCTTTTGTCAACCATTCCAGACGCACGGCTGAAGTCTAGGAAAAGCGACCTAACGACTTTGCCCTTACGATACCGAGCCTATAAACTGGTAGGAATTTTTAATCAGCAGAAAAGCAATTTGTCTACTTGAAAACACCATCAAATAGTTTCAAAAGCACAGACATGCAAATGGTGGATTGACACTTCCGCGAGTCTCCCTTAGGTACAAACATACCAAGCGGCAGCATTTCTCTAGAAGCGATATACCTAATTAGCACGATGGTTAACGCCTCAGTGATGATGCCAGCGCATACCCTGAGCAAGTTGGGTGACGCGTGATTGGGATCGGACGCCTTCTTAGCTTTCTGTTGAATAAGTTACATACACGTCGGTAATATGACTATACAGTTTGAAGTAAACAAAATCGTTTTGGTTATTTGTTCTCACTAATGAATTCACAGGTCAACCAAAGCATTTTTAGGACTGCTGATAGACGCTTGGACGCGTGCTTCGTTCAGACGTTTGCCCTTTTGTTTCCCTTCAACTACCCTACTCCGGTCACATTTTTCTGAATGCGCTTCTTTCTCACTTCGAAATTGCCACAGAGATGGTAGCGAAGATCTGTCAGCTATGACAGGACAAAAAAAATTAGAACAGATGATTGGTTACGTGTTCTCAATATAATAAAGCATTTTAATCGTGAAAAGTAGAAAAATCAATGGCCGAGAACATAATCCTTAGCTAGTAGATGTTTTTTTCACCGTGAACAGTCTATGGATTCATTCGCAGTGATGACTTTTTTGTGAAGAAGTGTTTGAATACTCTTCGAGTACACCTCTTTTAAGGCAACCAAAAAGGCAGTTGTAAGTTGGGTCAAGATAGACATGACAACGTGTTGCGTGTTTGTATTATTTTCAAACATACGGTCAAGTTGAGCGTCAATTCTGTTGAGACATATAATATAGCAACGAATCCACGGGATTTCGGAATACATCAGCCTAACGGATTAAGCTTATCGGTTGGGTTACAAGGATACGAAAGGACTGGTTCAGCTAAGGAATTTTGTCTTGCGGAAAGAACCAGCAAACGATCGTCAGGCAGGAAACGTGCTGTGCCTTTATGTAGATTCACGTGGTTCATGTGCTGTTCATATCCCAATACTAAGCAGTTAGTGTTTTTATGAAAAAAGTGATGCAGAATGTACGAAGAACAACAGTGTATGTTTTGTATACTTGATAATCCCGCCTTTCTACATCAAAAGAATTCCCGTGACAATCGCTTCGAAACAGTCTCGGGCCGTCAAGTTTGCTGGGTTCTTAGCTGTCATCTTGAAGGATACCTCCCGCAGTCAGTTACTCAGTAGCCTAACCTGCTTGTTCGATGGAGACTGGCCTAGTCTGAGATTGCAGTGCGTAAGGCGTAGAAACCTAACCCCTGATGGTACCTCACGCGGCAGATGCGTTTGGAGCCGCATAGGGTTCTTGGTAAGTATTTCAATCGTATTGGATAATTCGCCAGTGGTCAATCGTCGGACCGTTTGGGTGTGCGATTTTTAAGGTCGGCACTTTCTGACCCGTCCTTCCTTGTAAACAGACAGCATCGCTGCTTCCATCAGTATCGACATGCTGGTCGTCTGGAATAAAATACCTTACTGACTTAACACTCTCTTCACAGGGGACACTACGACGCTGTATCTAGATGACCTCGTATTACGGTTATTCGTAGTGCGAGGGTCCGCTATTCTTTAGCTGGCTAACACCTTTGAGCCTTCGGTAAGACCGCATCTTTTTGAACGGAGTTCCAGCCAGTAGGATTATCGAAGCACTCAAGCCCGACTACCACCACGGCAAGGTGTCAGCTTTAGGTCTGGGATGAAATTGTGCAAAATTCCACAACTGAAAACATGCTCAAGTTGAAAACCCCGAAGGACAATCACGTTGCAAGTTCGTCGGGGTGGACGGTGGCTAACGCCATGCACACGAATGTGGTTCCACTCCAGTCAATGTTTTCGATGTGCAGTTTGAGACAGGTTGCTGGAGGAACTGAATTTGAGCTCATCACACTGGTATCTTGTCTATATTTGAGCAACCTGGCTCTATCTTAGACCCGTGCTTACTTCGAGTTGCACGGCCAATGTCAAGTAGGTGAGCGGCCAAAACAGCGCCCAAACAGATCAGTCTTATGAACTTAGTTCATTCTATGTCATTCGGAAGTGTTACCATTAATGAGTCTTGACTACCGACCCTTCAACCGACGGAAATTATGGAACCAGTCTGACCAGTGACGAGCCCTTGTTACGTTGGCGCAAGTTGCGGCGTGAATATAGTTACGAGGTGCATGGCCGAACTGATTTTGCATATTATGGACTTGACATAATGATTGACATTTAATTTCATCCGTCATCTATGTAGTGGTCGATATTTTTGTTAATCCTGCTAAGGATGAAACTTATTCATTACGCTCTAGAACCTTTATATGCCTAACGTCTGATAACATTCTTAATTTATATCGTCTCCAGGTCGTGACCGAATCGGAACAGAATGAATCCGTTGACACAATCAAACTGGAGGCCTTGGTGCAACAGCTGCCGGAGGAGAATGCACACTTACTGCACTATCTGTGTCGATTCTTGGCTACCGTGTCGAGAAACGAATGCGAAAACAAAATGTCTGTACAAAGCTTGGGGATCCTTTTTGGACCCTGCGTTTTCCGCTTCGATTTCAGTTCACAGGTGAATTCATTAATAGCCCTCTTTTAACAACAATGGACCAACACACTTTACATCGCTTTTGATCTGATTTTACGATGTGCTGTTCTGCGACAAGTCCATCGGGTTCAGCACTCGTCTTGTTTATCCTTATATCCTTATATCTCCACCAATCACTATTTCACCAGTCTGGTTTCGTTCGTTTTGAGCTCCCTATTCGGCAGGTTGAGGAAACACTACCCAGTAAAGCAAAACATTCCCTTATTGTGGCGGCTTACCTTATTCTTAACTTATCAGTTTCCAAACCAAGAGGCTGTCTGATTAATAATGCGTTACCCGTTTGGCACAGTGCTGCAATTGGTGGAGATAGTATACAGGTTAGGATGTAAGGTCGATTCCAACCCAGACCTCGTACATGCTCTGAGAGACCAAGCAGTGCATTAGCGAGATAGCTCAAGTGGTTAGAGCGCGAATTTACTGACTGGAAGGTCCGTGGTTCGAACCTGACCTCTGCCTCTCGACTTCCCCTGTCTAGGCTTGGGCAACCTGGCAGTATCCCAGCCCTCGTGCTTCCTTCGGGTGGCATGACAGCTAAGCACCGAAAGGGTGTGTGACAGCTGAAGAGTTTAGTTTAGAGTTTAGCATTAGCTATCTTGTTGTGACGCCATCCATGTTAATCTAAGCGTTTCAAGGTATAACAAATTAAAAGTTTAACCAAACCATATCTATTTAAGAGAAGCAGAAAGTGCAATGTCGTTGGACCCGTCGCTTTCCACTACCAAGGTCTTGATTGATTTGTTTGTCGTTTGCCTTACGTGGCTTTTCCCGGCCTGTTTCGGAGATTAAATATTTCCGCGATTGCATCATCAGCGGCAGACGGAACAGTAGGGCTTCAAAATTTTCCGGTATTTGTTCGGGCGCTCGTATTGTCATCTGACCCGTAAAGACTAGCTTTTCATATAAAAACCTACTTTATGTTCTACCGATTGTTTCAAAAACCTTTCCAAAAACGATACTTTTTGCTCCTTATTTCGTAGGCTAGAGCTCTACTTCTCTTATGTGGGTCGAAGTAACAGAGGCCTCTACAACTGAGCCAGGGAGATCGTCCCGAGGGTACAGTAGCTCGAGAGGGTGAATGTATTTATGAAAAATTAGTATTCAAACCGACTTGTGGAGCAGCGCAATCAACCAGAAGCAATGAAACGTACGGTGTACCAGTCAGACCTCTGTTTTTGTTTGGTTTAATTGCATGTCTCAATAAAGATATTATCAGTACCTCTGAAAATGGTCATTATGTGGCAGACAGCAGCAAATTAAACGACTTCTTCCCCAGACCACCTCATCGATTTCTTCCAATATCTTTGATCCCGTGGGATCTACATGCCAATCGAACGGCGAGCCAGTTAGCCGAGCACACGTATCAACACATCCTAACGCGTCTCCGTAATTGACCACCGCTTACCACAAACGATTCTGTCGTAGCCCACTTACAGGACGCAGGGCGCCAGGTAAATGTGACAATAGATCATAATCCTATGTATAAAATCCCGTTAAAAATGACCAAAGGTGAGGCCATTGGACTGTGCATGTACTGTCCCCAGCTTCGCATCCGAAAACGCTTTGTTCAGACCATCACTCACGTGACCAGCCGATCATTTTCCAACCTCACGTGAATCTCAGGCCCGGCAGCAGGTTTAGTGTACAAGCTACTCCCATTTTGGTATTTTATGTTAACCTGACTGAATCCGACTTCATTTTGAACGATTTTATCTTTCCTACATATGTTTGAGGCATAAGATGGCCCATCAAAAAGGTATGCCCCACTCATTACATTTTGCTCCATTTTTTCGTCTGTTCTCTCCTTCTGGAACACATTGAGCCAGAATGAAAGTTAGAAATCTTGGTCTTATGACTGCTAAGGTTTGAGATGTGTTTATCTGATACGGTGACAGTTTTCAAGAATACACTACATCTGGAAGTTGTTCCGCCACTCACCGCGACCATTTTCTCTGTGTATCATTCCTGAAATTCACGTGCACGCGCGATCGCGTATCCCTTCCTCTTAAATTTGCTGCGTGCATGCCTGTGTGACCATAGGACGACGTTCCACACAAATTGTTTATTCCTATTGCTTCTACTTGGGCTATGCGTTTCGTTTTTTATCCGTTTTTTCTCTAGGGGCTGCGCTTTCAATCTTCCGTGAATCAGGTCATGGCAGTTCTGATTCAGTATCACGCAGACATTTTCCGACAATTTTCAGCACCGACAGAACCCCGGGTCACGTTTCCTCGGCCAGAATTACGGAAAAGTGCTTTTGTCAGTTCCTCAGACGATGAGACCCCCAGTTCACTGCGAGCAAACAGCTTATCAATTACTGACTCTGCTGAGAAGAACTTCTTTTCAACTTTGTTCTCTGATAGGTCGGGTAACCGGTACACAACTGAACGTCTGGAACTACTTCCCTCCATTGAATCAGCGTTACTCGACCTACCCAGTTATGTTTCTTTGAGCCCACATCCGACTCTACTGCGCACGTCCTTCTCTAAGTCCGATTGTATGAACTGGAGTCATCATGAGAGTGTCTCGTGGTTGCCCAGTTGCCCGCCATCTGATTTAGCCTCCGTATCCGCTGTATGCGAACAGTCCGATACGGATACAGATTTAGATGCAATGCAAACCCAACCTGTGGACCCCCTTACAACAGTCGATTTCGTTCTGCAAACAGCTCGGGATAGCTGTGTGGCTGAGTGAGTTGCTTTGGTAGTGCTCGTCAAGGTAGTTGTTTTATCGATCGCCTTCCGTAGCCACGTATCCCTACTTTACCATAACCTTGGTCGCACTTGTTGTATTACTTACCAGTTTATTAATCGTATCCTGGTCATCATTTAATCGAATACGAGCCTACTGAACTTTGACTTATAAATTGTGTTGATCATAAATTTGCGTAGCTTTATTCCTGCTCTTTCCCTAAGAAGCAGACTGCCTGCACTTTTCCCATTTCTACCGGTCGATTAGATATATTTACTACACCCGTGCATAATCAGGTTCGAATCCAATTCGTCGCTTGTTAGGCCTTAGGCTGGTCTTGTTTGTGCTGCCCGCCGATGCAGGTAAATTGACCCTTCGTTGCGCTGATTGAAAGAGCGAGCGATTCAACAAGGGAAGATCGGGGTGTACTCTGAGACACTTTGTGTTCTTCCAACAAATACCCTGGGTGTTTTTGATAAAGCGTAGAATAAACTAGGTATTTTAATCAGTTTATCTATCTTCCAATTTTTTGTCGCAACCATCTCTGCCACTCATTCCTTGTGTCCGGCGTTTCGCAGCTTGTTGTTGATGTGGAAAAAACGAGTATTTGGTTTTTACATTGACCGGAAAAGCTCCGAACGAACGGCAAACGCAAGCATGAGTGCTACAGCGTGCTATCTTTTGTTGATGGAATATACCCCTTTATTTTCCACTGAATGTATGGGACTCAAACACGTGTAGTACGGTGGACGTCGCCTCACTGCAACCCAACTGTCGGTTATCGATTATTGTTGTTTAGGTTATGTGGATCCTCTCGGTGTCTGACCGGTTTTGACGGTGATGCAATCACCGCTACAACTCTGTTCATATTTCACTTTATTGCGATTATAATCCTTAGGGGAAGAAGTTAATTTCCTCGATGTTGCACAGGGGTTATGTGTATGTTGTGATGCACGTCATAAATGGATTGTACAGCCGTTTGTTAGTGATAATCTGAATATGGAGCATCCTATGGATAGTACGACAATTGCCGCACCCTCCTGTTGACAGTTGTCCTCTTTTAGGTATACTGGTTTCGATTTTACCGGCAATGCTATTTGCTATTTGCTATTCACATTTTAGTGAATTTGCAATTCTTATGGCGCGGAACTAAGCGGAAACGAAAGTTCGTATTGGATCGATTTAAATGCTCCAATGATCTCTTGAGTAAACGATGTGCATCTTTGTGTGGACGAAAGCTATGTACTTTATCAGTGTCTCCGGTGGACATGAATTGCCAGCTGCCTTCACTCTTTTTCACCGGACGAAATGAATGGGCAGTTATCACAGATCAGATATACTAAGAAACCGTCCAGAAGTTTGAATACAGTAACGCTTTCGTTTTTCCGAAATTATAGCTCACAGTTCAGGGATCATAAGCTGCTACTGGTAAATTGAGAAGAACCTAACATTTGTGTGTGTTACCTGGACCATTTGTATTTCGTTTTATTTGACTAGGGGCAGTTGTCCAGAGGGCAGGGCGTCAGCGATTATCCTAATACTACCCCAATTGATTCATCTCATGAGAGGGGGACTTTAAGCCTATGGACCTGACGTGAAACCAAGCTGTCGCCCGGTATCTTTATTATGCGGAACAACCCGAACGTATGCAATCAGAACAAGCTCTTTCTGTTGACTTATCCAATGAACATGTAGTGGTTAACGGCCCTAAAAAGTCTTCAATGAACGGAACAAACTATTAACGTAATTTAGATATAATATCACAAGGAGAACAATCCAAGTAAATCGTGATTCACAGTTCACTTCAGGAAATTCCGAAGGTCCGTATTCCGTTGGACCACCACACCAAGAAGAGAGGGATCTATTTTCCTGGTGTTTCAGACCTCCTGTAGAGGTATTATTAATCCACTGATGTGAATGGATGAATGTAGTTAAAATTTTCGTTCACGTTGGAAATTACTGATAGTCAATATTATTCAATCGCCAGTCACAACAAGAGTCAGTCAGCAAAAAGCGCACAGTCCTGTTAAGCCCAAGGGGCCGAGGACTTTTCCTTCTATTTCATTAAAACAAACTGTGTACAGTGATGCGACCAATGTCAACAGGGAGAAAGATGTTATTGAGCAGAAAAAAATAGCAGTTTACAAGTGCTACAAACATGTACTGCTCGCGAGTTCTGAATGTAGAAATCAGCTATCCACAGCTACAGTATTTTGACGAAACAGTGATAGTCGAGTCACATGTGTTTATTTTATTCGTTGCCTATAACTGACTGCATCAACTAATGTAGAGAAATTGCAGTCAGTCTGTTCACTAACCTCTCTTCTAGCATCCACTTCGGCAATTTTGCTATGAACATTTGGTGTGGCCCAGACGAAGCCATTGGGTAGGTGGATGAACGCTTATTTACAAACGTGGCCCCATCGATTTTACGCGTCACATCCGGTTGGGTTTATTTGCTAGCAGTTGTCTTCTGACCGATCATGAGTTGGGTCTTGAAGTGGGAGATAAAAGAACTCGAGTGAGCTATTTCTGGTTCGTTTACTTTGTGCTACTGGCTAAGATCGTCTTCTGTCCAAATGTATCATCTCTCGACCAAACTCTAGAAATTATGGGTTCACAGACTTCTGCATACCTGGTGTCTGCCCACGTTCTCATTAATTCGTGGATGTAGCGAACTGACCGAACTTATGGTCTGTCTCGGATTTTTCTATTCACTCACATCAACTTTTTATTCAACTGTGCTGCAGTTCCTGAGAAATCAAATCTGAGGTACAATGCAAGAACTGTACAAGTGTCCTCCGCCTTATATTTCTACGGAGTATGCGTACCAATGTGACCCCAAGGCGGAGAGACATTCCGTTGCTTCGAACATCGAGCTCCCTGCGCTTGGATGTTCTGGCAACTGATACATGTACCACTGAAAACAGCTTGTGAAATCACATGAAGTCTCGACTGACCTTCCTATACACGTCTATTCAGCTGGAGTTGTCGGTGGATTCCCCAGCTGGCAAACTACCATGTTCAAAAATCACAGCAAATAAAGCTTAAAATTTTTGAAGTTTCTAATCTAAGGCTTTATACAAAGCCGTCGGAATGGGGTGATATCGTTTGCATCAATGGAATTTTCGTTCTTCATGGCACGTGGGTACAATTCTAGAGTAGTGCACTAGTGGGACTGCATCATCTCATCCGCTTCTTCAAGTGATCAGTTCTTGAAAATTTAGCTATCATAAATAATTTTCTTGACGGATGTGTTCTCAGCAGTGCTCCCGAACATCTACCCCAAGTCATAACCTATTACTGGCGCGATTATCCATGGAGACGTGCGATGTTACTCATTCGTAGAAACCTGTACGAGTGTATATGCCTACTACCTCATTTGTTGTCGTATTTTGTTTCTTTTATTCTTTAGTCCGATTATACAACCTCCAGACTATAAAACTGATCTCGTTGCATCTTCTGCGAGCTCTCCCAAAGTAGAGCTTAAAGCTTATCGCTGTGGTGCCGAAATGAATTTCCCCACTTTGTCTGATATACCCAAGCGAGAATCGTTTGATGTCTCCTCTCCTGCCGATTTTTACACCAATCCGCTTCCGAACAAACCGACCATCGATCCGCATCTAGTGGACAACCCCGAGCTAGACATTCTTCAGATCAGTCGCGTCGTCTGTCGCACGTTTTCATTACCATTCCAAAAAAGCCACAAACAATCCTACCAACCACATCATCATACGGTCAGTTTATTTTTCTATTTGACATGGTACCTGTTAAGACCTATTTCATGTGGCCGAATCGTATATGATATAGCTTATCCCCATAAAACATGCTTTTCTTCGGTGATTTCAGGCTGTCGCCACATTTCTACTCGGTTACCTATACACCTCAGTGAGCTGGGTCACAAACCAGTTGCGGGACAAACGTCCAGCCCACTCTCCCTCCCCCCCCCTCAACTTCATTTGTCTGTAATTCATCATAAACAAAGGCCATTAGTATAGTTTTACAGCTTGCTTCGCTATCTTGTAACCTCTCTGTTCATTGTCAGCTAAACGGGTCCTTCTATAGGCAACGGCTGTCGAGGAAGGATTATTTTATAGAAGCTTTTCCTACTTTTTTGAAAGAAACTGCCAAAAGGGATGCTGAAAATTCTTCGAAAGCAACCTTGCGAGTAGTTTTCTTCAATAAATTATTCACTAATCAAGAAACTGTGATATCTCGAATATCGTACCAACTGAAACACGAGCAGGTCTTTGTGCAACACATCATAACCGAGAGGATCCTCTGGTATCCAGTTGAGTCTCCTTTAGGAACCAACTCAATCTGCACATGGGCGTACTTTGTGAATTATTTTCTGTTTGCCTGACTTTTGGCATTATTGAGGTTGCCTACTTTATATGAGCGTTTTTCGTTGCCTGAACGCTGCGCCACCTGTCTTCACCTTGTTGTAGACACCTGCTGGGAAAATGGTATTAGGCCATGGTGTAAGCTTTTCCAGAACAACCAGATTCCGTTGTTCAGCTGTTAGGCGCTAATCTTCCACAATTTTCAACAGGCATATTATACCTAACACTAACCTCATTTCCCGTCCAACTCTACTAGTTTCCCCATGGGTCGAAAGTTCCACTCTGCGATTTATTTCACGAACGCCTTGGACGTGCTGACAGGATGCTCTATTCGGCAGCGCTCCCGGAAACCGGAATGCCTTCCAGTTTTACGCCAGACCACAGTGAGAACATATCTTTTCCTTTAGCCAGTCTTGAGAAGCGCTCAAAGTCCGTGTGTCGTTCAACAGACGACGTTTTTGATTCCCTGAGGAACGCAACTTGTCTTCCAGTAGACGGCTCTTCGTGTGGCATCAGACAACGACTTGGACTTCCAATGTCTGCAACGCGTTGTTCTAAAAGTCTTGAGGACATCAGATATACTGCGCCATTTGTAAGCTATCCCAAGGATCGTGAGTGGTCTGCACCGCAATCCACTGAAGGACGTCAGGTAAGCAACCCAAAAGTGATGCTTTACGTTTCCTCATAACTGTGTATTATACTTCCTAGTGTGCGAATAGAAGGGTTGAATTTTCTACACAATGATGGTTACTTTCTCGGTCTGCAGCTGGGTGCTGGTGCTGGTGCAGCTGGGTGTGCAAGGGTTCGTATCATCCTAAGTCACCGGGCGAAGTATCCTTGCTTGACTGGATACCTGTTGATAGTCGCCTCTGTGCGGTTCGTCTGGCAACGTCTGTGAAGGAGTCTCACAAGTGGGATGCTGATCGATGTTTATCGTGTCTGCGTACGCCCCAACTGACTGTAGCTCCGACACCGTCAAAGACAGGTTTTATGACGCCCTGAATGCCCTGCTGCGGCGAGCTAAAAGCTCAGACATCGTGGTGGTTGCTGGAGATTTGAATGCACAAGTGGGCAGGCTTAGCGTATCTGAGACTCAATTAGGAGGTCGACATGGATTGGACTCGGTACGTACGGACAATGGGGAACGATTGCTTCAGCTGTGTGCTGATCGCAGGCTGTTTCTATGCAGTACTAACTTCCGGAATAGCCGAAGTCGTCTGGCCACATGGTGTCCTCCAACGACACGCCGACCACAAACTCAAATCGACCACATCGCCATCAGTTACCGATGGCGCGGATCAGTAACTGACTGCCGGTCGTTTTGGAACACATTTGTGGATTCCGACCACGCGCTCGTCCGGAGTCGCTTCTCCCTACGTTTTCCAGGACCGCGTAAGGTGCGGACAAATCGCTTGGCAACTGAGAGACTGGCAGATCCGGATGTTAGACGAACTTACCAGAATCGTCTTCTAGGGTCTCTTCCAAATGCTCCACCATCAGATGTGAACGCATACTGGGACGAGATTGCCACCTCTTTGCATAGTGCTGGGAATTTTGCCTGTGGCACGGCACCACCAGGCGCACTCAAGCACTGGATATCAGACCGAACGGTGGCACTGCTTAAATCTCGGAGAAATATCCCAGCCGGCCCGGAACATAACTTGGTGCGACGAATTATCAGACGTCAAGTGAAGGTGAGTGTGAAAGCCGACCGCGAAGTGTGGTGGACACAGAAAGCCAAGGAAATGGAAGAGGCCCAGAAATCCGGTAATGCCCGAAGATTATTTCAGTTGATCCGTGCGACCGGTCCCCGGAAACCACCTGTGAGCGAAACTATCAAGGATCGGAATGGAGTGACCATTTCGAATAAAGAAGAACGTCTCGACCGATGGGCCGAATACTTCGAACAACAATTGTCATGGCCACCAGCTGGCGCCCATCTGGAACCCACAGGTGACGTAGAACCCTGGACGGTGAACGTGGAACCACCTACGGCCTCGGAGGTTTATGACTGCATATGTTCTCTCAAGCGCCACCGAGCCTCTGGTCCGGATGACCTCCCACCCGCATTGTTCAAAGATGGGGGTGAAATCCTCAGTCAACGCCTGTCTGATCTGTTTGCCTGCATCTGGGAAAAGGAGTCTGTCCCAGACAACTGGGGAGAGTCGTTGATAGTGCCCATTTTCAAAAAAGGGGCTCGTAGTGAGTGTGGCAACCACAGGGGGATCAGCTTGACCCCGGTCGTAACGAGACTGTTGGCGTCACTTGTGCTTCGTCGCCTTACGGTGGCTCGTGAGACACTGTCTCGAGAGCAGCAAGCGGGATTCCGGCCTGGTAGGGGTTGTGTTGACCAAATCTTCACACTTCGTCAGGTGCTAGAACAACGCCATACGTATAAGCGACCCACAATTCTAGTATTCCTGGATTTCCAAGGCGCATTTGACTCGGTTGACCGGTCTGTTCTACTTGACACGCTTGCCCACCAAGGAATGCCCCGGAAGTTCGTGAACATAATAAGCTCTTTGTATTCCAAGACTTCCGGACGTGTGAGAGTATACGGCGAGCTCTCCAAAAGCTTCCGTACACAAAGTGGCGTCCGTCAGGGATGCCCACTCTCCCCATTCCTGTTTAACTTCGTGATCGATGAAATAATGAGACGAACGCTGGAAGGTCTCCAAAACCCCGGTGTTCAAATAGCCTCTGACGAAAACCTTGTCGATCTGGAATATGCAGATGACATCGTTCTTATCTTTGAAGAGGAGGAGAAGGCGCAGGTGTTTTTAGATGAACTGACCAAAGTCATCCCGTCCTTTGGTATGCACTTTGCACCCAAAAAGTGTAAGGTCATGCTCCTGGACATGCAGTCACTGAACACGCCACTTACAATCCAGGGAGAGGCACTGGAAGTTGTGGAGCGTTTTACATATCTTGGAAGTTGTATTAGTTCTGATTGTAGTGTGACAGATGAGGTAAATGCACGAATCTGCAAGGCTCGGGTCGCGTTTGCTAATTTGAGACACCTATGGCGTCAAAGTGGTGTGTCCCTGAATCTCAAGGGACGTGTGTATCAAGCTACAGTGCGGGCTGTTTTGTTGTATGGCTGTGAGACTTGGCCTGTTCGAGCAGCGGAACTGAGACGTCTTCAGGTGTTCGACAATCGTTGTCTCAGAACCATAGCTCGTGTGGGATGGTGTCGGCGAATCCGTAACGAGGCAGTTAGAAAGCGAGTTTTGGGTTGTGCAACGGGTACTTCCATTGAAGAATGTGTCCAGCACCAGAAGCTGCGTTGGTTGGGACATGTGTTGCGCATGCCTAATCATCGTTTGCCGAAGAGAGTGCTATTTTCCGTGCCCAATTCAGAGTGGCGTAAGCAGAGAGGTGGCCAACCCTTGACCTGGCAGAAGGGTATGAAAGAAATCACGAAACGCTTGGGTGCTGTCGGTGCTACTCGCCTTCCAGGATGGGGACCGCGTGATCCCCAGTGCGCCTGGTTGGAGACGCTGCAAGATATGGCTGCCAACCGATGTCAGTGGCGATCTTGTTGTCAGTTTCTATCCAGATTGCCTGAATGAGTGTTTGGAGGTGTAGGCGCCTCGGAATGATTGTAGTAAGGCAGCAATAAGTCCCCTCCCCGTCCATCTTTATTCTTTTTCCTCACAATAAGGCTTTCAAATAAATCATGGTTGTACGGCAGCGAAGCATCGGTGTTGAACACTGATGTCATGCTGTCGATGATGATGATTTCCTATGACAAGCTGTTTCAATCGCGTTGGTGTGTGCTTGTCATCATTATCATCAGCAATACCTGTGTACAATATGATGCTTTAATGGGTTGTAATTTTGGATAGGCTTTCCGTTCGTACTAGGTTGTACTTACGTCTATCTCTTTTTGCTACCAACCTAATCAGCCTGATTACCATCTAAGTTTGCTCCTACTAGGTCCAACGTATTGTTCTCATCATGAGCCAGATATCTCTTCACTCGGAACTTGCTGTCATGTTTTTTTCGGGATCCCGTGACAACGTACTTTCCTGTATCTGTGACATTCAGTTTCCTCCTTATCACCTGATGCATTTTTCACGAAGTTTTCTAGCTAAAACTAGAATCTTTTGCTCTGTTGCTGCGTCAGAGGACGAGTTTAAAGTGTGGTCAGGTGATTTTTGATCTCATTCTCAATCACTCTATTCTCCTTCTGTGCCTTGGTCTTTATCAAGCTCAAACTTCTGGTGAGCAATTTGGCCATACCATATGTCATTCCTCAAGACGCTATATTTGATGTTTAGTGTATGCGAGGGTGCTAATCGCCTCTCCCCTTGCCCTTTTCTTAGCCTTCCTTGGCTTCCACGGCCCATACATTGCATTGGAATTAGCTGCACTCTGCGATGCCATAGGTACTTCATTCTCCTGACTCACCACTAAGGTCTTATTCTGTTACATTTTCGGTTAAAAACCGACAGGATTGCGATATCATTCTCGAGTCAGTTGTTTGTTTCCATGAGCTTATACAGAACGAGTCATGGATTTGAACATAGTTGCCCAGTCGTCTTCTGAGCCGGAATCCCATGGATACTAAGTATTTCACAAATTTTAAGTCCCTTTCCGTCTTTCCTGTTCACTCTATACGCAAATCGAACAGAGTCCATTATTTTCATTTCTTTTACGCCGCAAGAGTCCCCTTTCAATTCCGCTACGTGCAACTGAGCACACCACAAAACAGTGTGGATATCGCAACGTTCCCTCAGTTCCTGAAAAAGACGCTGATAAACCCACCGATCCTACGATGAATGTTGATGAACAAGAGGGCATCGTCACTCCGTCCACCACAAACTTCGTGTCGCTTTCAAGCTTACAGTCTTTCCAAGAATTATTCACTGCCGTGCTTGAGGAACAGCGGCGTCGTTGTGGTCGGCCGGAGCTTCTCTCTTTATTGACCGCTGAACAGGTTAGTTTTTTCAAACGTTATGAGTGCACTTCGGATTGAAATTCAGTAATTTATCGGACATTCATAAAATGCATGCATTCTTGTACTGTGCACTTTGAGCGGTTTACCGAACAGCTGTTAAGTTGCGACCTTTAGGTAACATTTTCTGAACAGCTGTCACTGGCTAACAGCATATTGATATTTCCAGCAATATCTACCGAGTTTAGTTCTGGTTAAAATTCGGGTGTGCACGTTATTTTGCTGAAAACTTCTGGTTTCTGAAAGCTTATTTCCGTTTCTGCATGTTTAGTGTTGTTGCCTTTTGGTGCACTTTCTCCAGCGAACGTCGATTTTTCCCCATTTCAGAAGGTTTATTTAAGGTCTCAACTTGTCTTACTGTCATCTACGACTGTACAAGTTCCTTGGACGTGTTTTCCGCTGCAAAGATATTTTAGCAAAATCCGCTTGTCGTGCTTAACGCAAAAACATGTATGTGGAAGAATAACATTCAAAAGGCGTGTGCTTTCTGTCGGCACCGCCGTATCTGTTTGCTTGGACTTTGTGAGATGTTAAAGCAGTTACATTCGTTTTTCCTGTAAACACGTTTCATTTTGCACACTGGTATGCACGTTCGTTCCTCAGGCCAACCGGGCAC
Organism: Clonorchis sinensis; assembly: GCA_003604175.2. Classification (NCBI taxonomy): domain Eukaryota; kingdom Metazoa; phylum Platyhelminthes; class Trematoda; order Opisthorchiida; family Opisthorchiidae; genus Clonorchis; species Clonorchis sinensis. The sequence goes on from CM030369.1 coordinate 78,680,231, forward strand.
AGCTTGTTACACTGAAGTTTCGCGTGATCTGTTTTGCTTCCATAATGGGGTCTCTCACTACACTATTGTGAGCTTTACTTCTGGTATATTCTTTCAAATTCTCCACCATGACTATTAGATTCAGCTGTTGACGCACTGTGACTAATCCGCTTCATAGATCTCCAGCTGTGGCTTGCTTCTCCGGACTACTTTATCACGAGCTTACTAATATGTCGAAGCGACGAGCTGGAGTGTGATTTCTTTCACCCATTTGCATCTACTTGGGACTATATGTGGGATTTTGGTGTTAGCTGCGAATCAGAAGCAATGAGGCTACTTGATATGGGTACGAAACAGCTCGGAACTTAGTGTGCCTGATACCAACCGTTAGATTCATTGTTCAAACCCACCCCTGGCTTCTCCATTACGGTTGTCTAGGTTTAGGCAACCCCTGGCTATTAGATGTCGGCTTGTTTGTCGAGCTTGACAGTTGGTTTACGGCTGATAAGTCATGCTACATGCCACAATATCGCGTCGCAAACAATGATGCAGTCTTCGTCATATGCAGGCTTGTTAATGCACGAATTCCCTCACTGACGGGAATCGTTCGAAATTGCTTGTAGTGTTGTTGGTGGATTCATTGGTTGTTGGTTTGTTCGTTGATCTAGGCAGTAAGTTTCCAAATCAGCCGCCAAGCTCGGCAAACAAGATAACGACCACTGAATTCACCCGAGCTGACAACATTGCGTGATAGCGTTGACCTGGCTGCATCTTATTACTCGTAGTTCATTCAGCAGGCCGTCAGCTACACACCAAAACGGCGCCACTGCTAACTACTTTTTATGGATGCAGGAAAAGGCAGAAGTCAGAGGTGTTACTGCACCCTACGGTACAACACGTCTCCGCTGCAGGCTTTCGCGCGCATCAATTTCATCTGTCCTAAGGATCAGGACATCATGTAACCGAACACAATAAATATTTTTACTTATTACAGTCGGTCTCGTCCCCAGTTAAACAGTTCGTAAGTGAGTACACCGGACTGTTCATTTCGTCTAACTATTTCATGTCGTTAATGCGCATCTTGGGGTGAATGTCACTGAGCTCCTACTTTGCTGTGTGACAGCTTACAGCAACCTCCCACGCTTGGTAACAACTCGATACGATAATATTTTTCACTTTACTGCCATTGCACTTGACGTATCTGAACCGTCACAGCTGAACCCCATATTAATTGGACACTACATATTGCCTGGCATCCTTAGTCCCCTTGTTTGCTAAGTTTCGAAATTCGTGTGTCGCATATATATATATATATATATATATATTCGATAAGGTGAATTTTTGACCGCGAGGCTCGACTTCTGTTGCTTGAAGTGGCTGTGTCATATCGAAAACTCCAAAAAAAATTTCTTACACCGTATGCCATTTTTCTCACGTTTGTTGGAGGCCTGACGAGTTTAGCGTGATCGGATTAGTCTGACCTTTTACTTCTCAGTTTGTACCAATTCGGTTTGCCCTGTGTTAATTGTAGTTTTCTTGGGACTCTACGAATACTTGGTTTGGTCAACCAACTTCGATAACACCGACCAATCTATCATCGTGTCACCCGAACTTTGATCAATTAATCATTTTCCTCTCTGGAACAACTTTACTCGTTTATCAGCTGATCACCCGCCCTGCTTTATCTGTCGACTATTGTGGAGCAAACCTTGTTCTGTCCCCCACTGATGTTTTCTAAACGTTTACGCTTTTTGGCTACATACCATGCCATATGTGAGCTCCATTTTTTAGCAACAAACCACGCAATAGTACTTCGATGAGGACATGGCCGAGAAACCCTCAGTGTGTTTATTTATGATAGGTTCGATGACGCCACGCTTCTTTTGCTATGGCACACATGGATCTTGTGCGTGTTTGTTGTGAATATTCTAAGCGTAAGCGAAACTCAAACATTCCAACCTCTCCCACATGATTTTCACGAGTGTCCCAAAAATAACCTATCATTTCATTCAGAACTATGTTATCCCTCTGTGTCTGTCATCATAGGTATTTCACATGACCAGGCAGCTGATCTGCCCGTGTGTATGGTACGACGGTACGATAATGCTAGTATACTTGTCACGTTTGCTTCCCCAAAACTGTCCGTTCGCTCCGTATTGGCAGCCTTGTTGAAATGAATGTGCTTGGTCAGATATAACCACCAATTTTAAATTTACATGCCAGAATCACTTATCAGTTTTCGCGCAGTAAATCCAGTGCCTATATCGCAGTGGTTACCTCCTGTGTCTCCGTCCTTTCGTCTTCCTCAGTAAGTTGTCGGCACTATGTTAGTGAGTGAATGATATCCTTGTGAAAAAAATAAGTTGGTATATATTTTTCTGTCATAGTATTGATTAATGCGTGCTGTGTTACCCCATTCAATCCCAAGTGACATTCTCATTTGTCATTTTTATGGCTTTAGATAAAGCAGGAAAAAATAGATTTGCAGAAAGGCCTACTTTACTTCGAACAACTTCATGGTCGTCCTCAAAATCCGGAGTCAAAACGTATTATGCGTCCTTTTTACGAACGCTATCGCCAAGTTAAACGGCTGTTACGTGCCATCGAGAAGGACCTTGAATCACGCCGCTCATCATCGAATGCTTCTGATGTCGTGTAATCTGTTTCATGAACCTGTTCCGACAGAAACATTCACGATTCCGTCGATAAGATCCCAAAACTAGATTTTGTTCAACAGGATACTCCAATCCTGGATCAGGTGGATCCTGCTGCGCGTGTGCAGTCTGACTCAACACTTGACAATCTGTGTTCGGTTGTCTCTGTCCACTGCGATACAATCCCCAGGTTGCGTGTACCGGAACACGAGTCTAATCCTGAGGAAACTAAGAGTCCAACCAGATTGTCTGCTGAGAATACTTGTGATTTCGCGTTAGAACCCCCCAGCGGATCAGTTTGTCGACGGTAAGTTTGTTGTTAGATTATCTTGTTCCGTTCGCCCAATAGAGCGCTCCTATTTTGGCAAAAGTGATGAACCGAACGTTTCGTTGTGGCAACCTTTGGATGCATTGCTATTGTGGGATCACTATGAAATGCGTGGGCCTAAATACTTTTGATACGGCCAGATTGAAACGGATTTAGTTGAGGCTTCAGCTGAGGATCACAACTTTTCGAGACACATTCCGGCCATAGGACGGTTTTCCGAACTTGAGAAACGAGCAACCTGCTCTCTTTATAAAGTTCAGTATCACTCAGACCGCCAACAAGCTTTGCTCACATTTGAATGAATCCCGAAACTGACCTCTTGTCAACTATCAGTCATCAGAAATTCATATCTGCAAGCCCCCGTCGAGTACGTAAACAAGTATTTTGATGCTCATATTTGTCAGTGGTATCATGTCTTGACTCATTTGAACCAGAATTCCGTTACGACGAACTGGTCGGGGTTCGGATGCAGTATAATGAATGTCCTGTATGTCCCAAATTACCCCTGATGCTCGTTTGTATAACCCGTGTTTGCAAGTTAACCAGAAGCGTATATACTGCAAATTTTACTTAGGACCGTGTGAGGGGAAAGTGATCTGTGGTTAATACTACAGAGGCCACTTAATTTTGTTTCACTTTTTTATCATTTCGCCTCCCAGTATCCACTACTCAAATTTAACTCGACTTAGCTGAGCTGTACGGTTGGTTTGACATAGTTCAAATCAGATGCAATTTTCACGCCGATTTTTTTTCCTTTGTAGTGCTTATTACGTGGAGTAATTTTATGACCGGACATAACATAATTTCTCATGCATAGTTTGGCCTCTAAAAGGAATCCGGTTAGCGTGAGACTCAGTTAACTGAAGCAAAACTAAGGTTTCTCCTGAGTGCACGCAAGCACGCATAATGTCAGCCAAAAGACGGAGTCCTTGAATGTGACTGGAATCCGCAACTTCGTTTAACTGGTGAGTGCTCTAGCAACCGAGCTATGATGAACGGTACCCCACGTTATGCATGTACACTTAAGTTCACATTGGTTCATCCACAGCAGTGCAAACTACTCACCAAGTACTCCAAACGAGAACGTTACTGACTCGCGTAGAACCATTACCATCATCTTAAAAAAGTTGAGCGTTCTTTCTTGTATTGCGTTTCATCCCTCACCTTTCGTATGGGTGGCATCCTTTGCATTGATGCACAAGCGATAGTTGCCATCACCCATAGGTACTCGCAACATCTCTGGGTTACTAAGTTTGGAACAGTTAGATTTATCAGCTGTAATAAGATATTCGCGCAGGCTTTCCATTGTGGCTTCTGTTCCTGTGCTGATGCACCATCAAATGGGTTGCAGGTTCACTTGTTTTTTGTCATATATTTTATATTGTCAGTCCCACCCCTTCTCCAAGAAGTCCCATCCGTCCCCCCCCCAGTGACAGTAAGTCACCAGCCCGACAGAATCGAATTCATTTCCTCTCAGCGGGAGCGCTTTTTCCTTGGACATAATTAAGTGCACCTTACGAAAAAACCTCAGGATCGCCCATGTTTTTACCATAACTGCACTGCTAATGAACAGAATCGAAACACTTAATTGACAGGCGATGAGTATCAATGGAAACGAACTTCATAAATAACCGTCGAAGAATCTGACATGAAGAGGCCAAAAGTAGGAGACGGTCACGATGAAATCTTCAGTTACGAATTCCGAGCATGTTTCAGAGCGCCTGAAAGTTTCACACACTGGTTTAAGTGAGTATCTGTATGGTGTTCTGAATGACGATTCTCTACTCCAGTTTAACAACAGCTACTTATTGTGGGTTACAGCTCTTTGTCCCTTGCACCTTTACATTGGTAGTATATCTCTCGGGTTCTGAGTTGGGCTGAATTGTGGAGCAGAAGCCTCTCGTTGATGAGTTGACTTGTGGATCGCTAAAATAACATATGCTGGCAGTGAGTGACGTTTATAACTTCTCCAACATCCGAATGGATACAGGGCGTTTTCGAAAATCAATCGGTCGCAAATCTTCCCACTCTACACCCTCTGAGCTAAACTTATTTCTTCTCTCCGAAGGTTATACGCGTGCTATTTCTGATTCGTTTATGGAAATTTTGTTTTGATTTGTACTGTTCCGTGGCTGATCTCGTGACATCTGGTTGAAAGTGAGCAATATTGAACCAGCCACGCCCGTTTTCCTGCACCCAAGAACTGTCGCATCCACTCGGGTTCCCTGAATGCATTGGGACTGAGCACTGCTTGTGTTGGTCTACCGTGCTCTCAGATGGATCTACAATAAACTAACTAGTGATACGGATCGTTGTGCTTGCAGCCGGGTGTTGGAATAGCTCTCATTGGCACTTGTCTCCAGGAAAGAACACCAGAATAGAATTTGTCCATGGTGTTGCCATATTTCATCTTCACTTTCCTCTGAACACAGGAAGGCACATAAGGCCATTTATAGTGCCTTTTTCGGAAACACTTTCTCTTCACTTCCACCACGTTGAACTAACTGTCACTCCAATAAAGTCTTGTCAGTCTACCAGTAGTTTCTGGGTTAGTATTTGTGAACGTTTCATACATAAATTAACAAAAAAATGGACTCACTGGTCTCTCCTCTGCTTGCTGCGTTCTGTTGATTCGAATGCATGTCTGTATCAGTTGCTGCATTGTTGGCGTTGACGTTGCAATGCACTCATGAGACGTTCTATATGTTGTGGACAGCGCGCCTACGCCTCTCCTACTAGGCCAGACGATCGTTGCTCTTGCTTCGATCGATTACCCAGCCTCCTACTTTTATTGCGCTGATGGTGAAGACGTGTGGGTTGTGTTTGCGCTGTTTTATAGAGACATTACGCATGATGAAACTGTCTATATTGCTTGGATTCACACCCAACACCGTACGAAATGTGCTATTCGGGGGGCAATATACAAGTTCCCTTCTTATCAGAATGCCAAAAGACTAGATATCCCCATAACCTTGTACTGGGTCTATGGGTGATCGTATTGCTGTAAATTGCGTGAAGAAAATAGTGCAGCTTTTTTCTTCATTTTAATGTTGAATCTCATCCTACTTAAAGCAAATAATGTCTTCGTTGCTGGGTTGATAAACACAACTCAGCATTCAGTGTGGTTCATGCAACCAAAATAGGTTGCAACCAGTCCATCATGCTACCTTGGCCAAGTCCCATTTTCGTCCTCATCAACAAGCAGATTTCTTTGACCTTCTGGCTGCAGTAGGAAGTGATTCAACGTTAGCCCCTCAAAGTGCGTTTCCCTACGGATGAAAATATCATTGTGCGGTTGTTCCCTAACAATTTTCGATCATTTAGGACAAACTGTGTTCAGCCGTGAACAAGCACCAAACATGTCATTTATTCGGGCACAAAATTTTGTTTCAAGTGTTGGTGGACAGGAGGACAATTGTTCCAACGAGAGTCATATGAGTGTGCATTCTACAAAATTTTGTGCCAGAAAAATACGAGTATACAAGGATGAAGCAGGAATTAAGATAACTGTCGCGAATTGTTGTACCTCTGGTCAAATGTGCTCGAGATATAACGAAAGGCGTAAAGAGACGTGGATTTATTCAAGTGGTTTGATTCCAATTTTACCTGTGCTTCTACCAACTATTGAGGATACTATGAATTTTCGTGCACCTCTCAAGATGTTTCACCCATCCCATACTCCGAAAAACGAACCAAAGTACCCCGAGGTTCACAAGATTTGAGGTGGGAACTACTATTCACGCCATAGACACTGGTGAACCCAGCCGTACAAATCACCCAGTATCCAGTGTGAAGAGAACAGAGGACGTGGCGATGTACAATTTTCAATGGAAAGAGGTGGCCGAAAGAAGTGGTTTGGATCGGTAGTGTGCATGGTCCAAGTTGACCAAAATCTTCCCTAACCAAATTATCGTAACGTTCATTACTAACCCATACAGATCAACAAATGGCTGATTAACACCCGAGAAGTTTTGTCAGTTGAATTGCTCTGACCCAAAAGACCAAGATGCCTAACCCATCAAGCTAATATTAAATCCCCTAACCCATCGGTCACAGAGATAGCCACCTACAATAATCAACACGAACTTTCAACCGATTTAGTGTGTTATCCGAAAGTGACCTTACTGATTTCTTATCCGTCTGTCTTCGAATTCGGTCAACATAGCAGCTTGCTCAATGGGTGAAACTTTTGTGTCAAAAGCGGAACGTTTTCCACAAGTTGTTTCTCAAATCTTTGTTGAAGTGGGCTGGGATATCGTTTCAGAGAAGTTTCGAAAAGAGCGGGTAGATTTGTTGCTGGACGTTGTTAGCATATTTCAACAACGCAAGACAATGTGGTCAATACTTGTCCGCTGATGAGGATCTAACCTATGTCCCGTAAGGCAAAGCTAGTGAAACGATCAACCTACTATCCTTGAGCCAAGCCAGTTGGGGACCCGTCGGACATACCAGCACGCCAAATCCCCCATTTTTCGATGACGGCAATATCGGTGTGCGAACAGTGTACAAAGCTGAAAGAGTCTCTAACTCCAGACTGTGGTGGACGATTGCTGTTAAATGGGAATAGAAAATCTTCGGTCAAAATATCGTTCGCTAAATTCAGCGAAGCATTCTTCGAGCGAAGTGACGAATTCGTCCTCAACGAACTGTCCTGGTAACACATTTCTGTGATTTCCTGGCGGCCATTTTCCATTACTTTCCGATTTAACTTTTTTCAATGGATTCTGCTGTAACTTTAGAGGTACCAGAATTGTTTCATTCCACCTACTAGGAGTCAAACTATTGTGGGAAACATCTATGGTCCCATGATTTCGTCTCATAAGTATGTTTCATTGCACATTATATCCTCATTTTACTGCCATCCGTTTAAAAAGCTTATCGTAATCTGGTAGCTTCCGCAAACGATTTTGTTGTTGTTTTCCTTGCTAGGTTTGCATCCGTCGCGTCACTTCTTGCCAGTTTCAGTCAATGACTGTAGGTGTGTACTGACACGCCATACAGGTACTCTGACCACCGAGCAAATCGGTTGATCACACTTGCTCTTTTAGCCACGCTCGTTGAGAAGTATTCCTTAAGCCTGTGTAGTGTCTACTGCATTTGACGTCCGTGGATATGGGGATCAGATTTCGTCCTGGTCGTACAACGCGAACACGCGTAAAATTAATATGCTAGGTTTGTTATGAGGGTACCCCAATTCCCTCTGCACGTTGTTGGAAATTAATTCACCCCGACCGAACTGTTGCTGCTGGCTGGTAGTGTAGATAGGCTTGGTGACTAGCAAATATCCCATTAAGTGCGATTTTTGACCTTTAACTATAGTGGCATTTCTGACTTATTGAAAAATCTAAATAACCCATTGCACGAGCCGATGCGATGCCTTACAAGGTTGCTTCATTGCTCAGGACAATACGCGTATTGTGTTCTCCGCTGATCGCTAAGGTAAGTCCGATTAAGACAACGCAGCGAACAGATTGCACAACCCCGTTGATGTGGAAAGAAACTTTGTTGCAATTTAGCTGTTTCGCTTTACTTCTTAAGGCTTATACCTCAGGCCTAGCTGTAAATCAGAAATTCCCCAAGACCAGACGAATGTATCGGTAGAATATTACACTGATTCGTGGTCAGTAAAATAGTAGTTGTGTCCAGGAAGTGCCTCTTATAAAACACTGCATCGGAATCCTTCAAGATTTCGTATTTCAAAGCTTTTCACTTCATTATAACGTCACTTTCGCTCACTGCCATCATGTTTCAGAAGGCAAAGATAGCTTTATAACGAGGATGGATCTCTTTTAATTATCGTCATAACGTAAATCTCTGTGTACCTTGTGGACGCACACACTGGGACCAGGAATGTATTCGTTTTTAGTGAAATATCGCCGTGCTGATGTTCACACACGTACAGAAGATGTACCGTAGAATGTCAACATTTCTTCCGCTCTGTCCAACGCGAAATGTAAACCATGCGAATTATGTGTGAAGAGTTAGCAAGGAAGTTGAACAGACAGATAAATGACTGCGAAATTTGATGTCTTCTGACCGTAACCACAGCAACCAATTGCGTTGCTGTACGGCCATTTGGGTACACAGAATCAGTTGACAAGTTCTAATCAATATGGCTTAACCTGTTGACAAAATGTTGTAGCTCTGGTCGCGTAACACCACTCGAGATCAAGACATCGGACCAGTTCGGTGACCAGTTAGCAACGGTTGTGTAGCATTCAACAACGCAGTTTCGCAGATCTTTTGCTGACGGCTGCACGATTATGGTGTGGCGCGTGTTCTGCCACATGTTCCGATGGGCATCGATCTTTTCTGCCGATATGCGTGTCTCCGCAACTGCTAAAGGATTGACAGATTACGTGTAGATCTGATAGACCAGCCTCACGCCCTTTAGTCTGGATAATCCATAGCTGAACAGCATTGTATGCTTGCGTGAAAGTTTATGTTTGATTTCATTCGCCAGTCCAGTACCCCCGGACAGCAGAAAATGCCCGACATCCTTCTACGATTCTCGCAATATGACCGTTTGCGGTACTGCGGCGCTATGAATTTCAAAGTAGCCGTGGCAGTTTTTTTCCATAAATGGCCGCTGCAAATGTGTCTTGCCCAGTAAGACGAAATTTTAAGTAGTCCACCTTCGCGTGTCATTGATACAAGCCCGAAAACAATGTTCGTTTTAATGGCTCTCCGTTGTCTACAGGGATATCCTCCCTACTGCGACCGCAGTAGTCTGCAGTAGGCGTTTCCTTCAGTACAAACCGACAAAAATTGATGGCATTTGTCCTTCTACCTTCACACTGAGAGTATTTCTGGATTCTGTTAGCCAAAATAAATATGGTGCCTTTTCAATCGAGATGCTTCATAAAGTAAGGGCATCGATGCTATCCTCGTGTTTTCCCTTCCGTCAAACCGTTCGTCACTTTTCGTTGTTCACGACCAATTACTACGACGTATACCTAAGTGCAAAGCCCAAACAACCCTCAAGTGTGGAGGGCCACCGATAGACTGCTACTATGCAAACCCACGCTGCAAAGCTACTGGGCCTCATCGCAATATGACGGTTGCGTACCTCTGTATTGCACTGAGCTAAACTGGCGGTTGCACTTTGATAATCCCAGAGTTCCTCATACCATGCTGGTCAGCTAATATAGCTCTGACGAAGACAATTTCCTGGTCCCCACTGTTGGGATTAGGACAAACACGGCGATTTTTTCCCTTAAAAAACATGTGCTACTTTAGTAGTATCCCGTTACCCATCCCTGCATTGCGGTCAGTTTGTTGAGCCAAAGGCTTCGGTTGAGGAACCTAATCGTTTTCCTGACTGGGTATGGTCTCCCTGACAGTATCTCATCCCGACAACCGTGAAAGTCACAAGCATAAATATCATATCACGTCGGCCGTAGAATGGTGTCATCAGTCCGATCGCGTTAATTGCTGCACACAGCAGGGCGGGTTAAAGAAAACCTGCTACTGCTGACGTCTCCGTCTTCTTACACTTTCACATATTCCCTCTTCTGCCCTACACCACCCAAATTTTGAATACTCAGTTTACAGATCCAAGCACTAGGACTGATAGTTTTATGCGCCATGCATCACACTCAGCTGCGTCTTCTGTGCATCCAACCTCAGAAGGGGCCTCAAAACACTTCGAACTCTGTTTTCAAACCCCGAAAGCTGATCTACTCAATTGCCTGTAATGTCCGCACGCTGAGGCAAGCAGGATAACAAGCAGTCCTTGCTCGTACAGGGCGCATGTACTGTAAATGAACTGACTGTCCTCTCGCTCTCTGCTAGCTTCCGGCTGGGCACCTCTGGTGATGCGGACGCCGCCGCAGCTGGAGATACCTGGTTGTGTATTGTGTCAAGCGATCCAGTGGAAGTGTCTACTTGATTGGATACCCGTTGGTAGTCGCCTTTGCGCGTTTCTTTTGGCAACATTTGTGAAAGAATTTCGCAAATGTGAGGTTCATCGCTGCCCGTTTATTGTATCTACTTACACCTCCGTGGAATGTAGCTGTGAATCTGCCAAGGGTAGTTTTTCTGACGGTCTGGGTTCTCTAAAAGTTCGGTTGCTGGAATAGCGGGAATCGCCTGACAGCGTAGTGCCCACCAACGAATCAGCCCTGAACCCGCGTAGACCATATTGCCATCATTTACCGTGCCGACAGTCGAGTACTGCTCGCCGCTCCTTCTGGTCTACCCGCATGGACGCCACCCATGCACTTGTATGCCACTGCTTTTCATTGCGTTTCTTTAGTTTTACGCAACGTGCACATTCGTCGCTTAGCCATCGAGAAACCCCTGGACCCAGAAATCAGACCAACCTATCGAAACCGGCTCCTCTAAAGTCTGCCGGATGGTCCGATGTGAGATATTAACAGCCGCTGTAAACGGATATCTAAGGCATTGATCCAAGCCGTAACTTCTATCTGCGGTTCAACCCAGTCAACTTCATCCAAACATTGGATTTCTGATAGGGCCGCGGCTTTCCTGGAGATCTTGCAATAGATGTTCCTTAACTTCAAAGGTGCGTTCGATTCTGTCCGTCGGTCAGTGCTGTTAACCACAGTTGCCCCAGGAGCTTGTGAACATACTTTGGTCCCTATATTCACATACTTCTGGACGTGAGAATGTATGGTGAGCTCTCTAAATTCGTTCCCACAAAACTTGTTATCCGGCAAGGATGTTTACTCTCCATCTGCGTTCAACCTCGTCATCGATGGAATAACAAAACGAATGCTGGAATGTCTTCAAAATCCCGACATCCAAATCGTTGCCGGCGAGAACCTTGTCGATCTGAAGTATTCAGACGACATCGTCCTCATGTTTGAAGACGAACGCCACGCATAAGCTGTGCCAAATAAACTGACCACCATACTATTATGCACCTTGCACCTTGTACAAACATGCTTCAGAACGCACAGTCTATGATCATGCCCCTGCAGTGTAAGCAGGAGCACTGCAGATGCTTGAGAATTTCGCATACTTCGGTAGTTGTACTAGCTCTAACAGAAGTGTTTGTGATGAAGCCAATGCACGAATCTCAGAGGATGGTGTCTCAAAGATCCAAGTCGCGTTTGCTATTTTGCGTCACTTGTGACATGAAGGAGAAATATTACCGGGTCTCAAGGTTCGCGTATAGCAGGCTACAGTAATGACTGTATTGTTGTATGATTGCTGGACATGGTCTCTGCGGACAGATTATGTGAGACGTCCTCAGGTATTTTACCTCCGATGCCTCAGAAACTGCTGGTATCAAATGTTACCAACAAATTCCTAACGGAGCAATTAGGAAACGGGTAGTTGTTTGTTCAGCAGACACTTGAGTCGCTGAAAATATTCAGCACCATCAACTGTAGTGGCTTCGCCATGTGCTACGCATGCCGAAACGAGTGTTTCTTCTTTATGCCCCTTTAGGAGTGGCGGAAGCCGTGAGGTGGACAACGTATGACTTGACAGAATGGCGTACAAGAGATGACGAAGAGTTTGGATATCGTTGGTGCAGTCCGTCTTCCATAATGGGGTCTCTTTGACCCTCCACGCAAGGCTGAAAACATTGCAATAAATGGCGTCCAGTCGATGTGAGCGGCGTTCATGCTGTCAGTTTCTTTCCGGATTGACTGAGCGCTTGGAGACACCTCAGACTGTCTATGTCAAATGTGCCTTTTTTCACAGTGTCCGTGAACCACTGGTTGGCCTTATGGTACCAAAGCACGGTGCTACGTAGTGGCAGTGGTAACAAAAGCCTTAATGATAAGGTAGGGGTTACTATTTGGAACAGCTGCCCAGCAGGCGGTTGACTTTGATCTTAGAGAATATGTGCAACTCATCTTGAGGTAACCCGTTCTCTAGCTATCCTCACTTTGCGCGCCACCCCATTTCACGCGCTGCCGCTCCTGTCATCTTACAAACAATGGAATCTGTCGGTTGCGTCAGCTACTGGCCGTTGTCTGGTGAACTGTTTTGAATAATTTGGCGGCTGATGGGACAAAAGTTATGCTTCCCCTCACTCTTACGTTCGCTTCTGAGCGTACTCAGTACTCTAGATGGGAGAGGCAGAGAACAATTAATTCGATACAATTTACCATGTGTTCTTGACTTTCCCCCTCAAGGTTTTTCATGTGTAAACTTCAGCATTACTTCCCGTTATTTCGTTTCATTAGATACAACTCCCTTGAAAGGTTTTCATCAATAGTTCTCGTTTTTCTATTACCGATATCCCTCCCTTCAGGTCCACCGTGAATTCGTCTGTGAGCGTCGCGGAAGGTGATTTGCAAGCGGAAAACGAAAGACTCATCAAAAGAAAACACGAACTACAACGCGAACTGAGAGCTTTTGAAAAATCTGTTAGCAGTGTCACTGGTATGTATTCATGCCGTAATCTAGATTGACATGGTGAAAACTAGATCTACCGTTAAGCAGCCGCTTTTGGCACTCTAACTAAATCGTAAGTGTCTTCAAAACATATTGCTTTCGCATTCGCATTTTTCTAAAGCAACTGGCTGAACGTGTTATCTGTCACCCATTGAATGATCCTTGCTAAAGAAGCGTCCCGTCCATCTGGCTTGAACTTTCTAAACACCTAAGTAGACGGGGGGGGGGCAGATGTCAAGCGGAAATTTTAACAGTGCCGCATTGGAGCCGATACATTAAACAGAGGCACATCCCAGCCAAAGTGCACACAATTACGCCTACACGTACATAAACCTAACACATGCTGTTCGCATCTGACTGATCTCGGGAACACAGCAGTCGGACGACATGATGCCGACCCTAAATAACACCGCGCTCTACCGCGGCTCCCGGTACATCGGACTATAGCATCTTATTCAACCGTGCTCCGTTTTGAATTTAAACGTCCTATATTCTTGTTGCCCCACGCGCGAGGCCCCTGTGCTCAATTAAGTGCATACTCGAGAATCAAGACTTCATTCGCAAGATCATTCCGGAACGTATGTAACTTATGTTCAGCATGCTCCGTTGGACATGATCCTTTAAATTCGTAGAACAAAATTGTCATATTTTGTCGGGCTGACTCACTTGACCACTCCAGGAATAACATCTTTACTGTCCGACGTCTCATCCCGCTACCAATATGATATAAGAAACTTTTACTGGGGTTAGGTCACAGGGTAGCCATATTCACCGCAACTCTCGATCCATGTAAGGGGTTTATATGTGGAGATCCCGGCGATTATCTGCGGATATCTAATCGAACTACCAACTAAGTATATCAGTGGTACAGAACGGTGCCATCGATTCATTTAGAAGGCATTTCATTCTGGCACAAAATAACGCCTACTGTTCCTTCATAAGTAGTATGAGAGAATCCACCGAATTTCGGTGGCATCCTCTGTGACGTACTTTGGCTTCACTCGTAAATTTAGCCAGTGGACTGCAATCGGTTTCTCTAGCCACTTGGTCTAAAGGAATAAAACCCAGTGGTGACATATTTCTACTATAGTATTCAATATAATAAATTCTGATATGCGATGTAGTGACAATATGGTTCATGTCATGGACGATAGATCCAGTTGAGTCTCCCGTGAAAACCAAAATGATTTACAAATGAGTGTATTTATCGAAACAAAGTGGTTCACTTTGCAAGCTACAATGTGCTCTGTGATGAAGCGCTAAATCACAAATCAGCCGCGACACGCGATCTACAACGTTACAGAAGATTTCGTTGCAAAACGGATGTTCGTTTTGAATGACAGGTCATAATACGCTCAACTGCCGGTTGCTTTGTTCACGTCCGACTAAATAGTTCACTGCCAAACCTGTTCGTACATTCATTTGATGCCTGGAACCTTTTGTAAGTCGTATTCTTTGTTCTTCTTATTCCCTTGCTGGTGTCAAACCCAATCCATTTTCTTCGTGGCATGTTTTGAATGAAACATTTCCGTATTAGCAAAATGCTCAAATGTCCTACCGAATTGCGTTGTATCAGCTGAAGCTTACCGTGATCATTTTCACGTTTCCTTAGCCTGATTGATATTGCCACGTTACCTTATATTGTCTCGCGGTTTATCCTGCAGGACGTCCTCCTACTAAAGCGGAACGTGCACCAATGAGGGAAAAATATCACGAATATCGCATTTTAAAGCAAAACCTTCAGCTTCTTTCGGAACGTCTACAGCCAAGCTCGTTAGGATGAAAATAACGCAGTAAAGCTGAACCTACGACAGATTGAGGCCTTCTGATAGTCACTTTGGAATCAAAAGCATGACGATTCATGTGAATATCTACCAATTTTTCGGACTTCAAATCTGCTGGCTTCCAAAGACTGGAGGTGTACAGACTGTTGCCTAACTGTGGAACACAGCGCCATTGCATTTATTTTTGCTACTATGACTTTTTCCTTCCCGATTTTTGTCATACTGTGTACAGGTTTTTACGGTCTTCAAAGCTCCGATAGTTACGTTACTTGCTTTAGAATAAGCTCTCGTGTGCAAGCGAACTCTTTCATCACTTCCTCCAAATCTCAACCGCGTTGTTTTTTAAGCTTGTGACTTTCGTCTTTTGAAACGCCCAGTCAATGACTCCGTAGTTTTTCTGCGACCTTTTCATTATTTCCATCGGTCAATTCTTTGTACAGATCAATTTTCCGACGATTCGGCCACAAGACGGTTTTAGAGGCATGTAAAAGTGGAACTTCAGGCTTCCTTTCTCTTAGACTCTTGAGATAAAACTATGAACTTATTGTCCGCAAATGTCCTAGACTTGTGTTGCGTGCTGGGACTCGATTTGTGTATAAGAGAACACGGATTTGTGATGTTGAGGGGAGGATGGAGAGGAGAATAAGGGCAACTCCGCCCAGGGAGTAGACATAAAATAGTTGATGCTGTATATGAATCAACCAAGGAATCAATAAACAGAGTTTTCTGGTACGCACACGTGTATCTAGTCGTCTTGAGTTGGGTGGGCCTTTCGCTGTGTTACAGATCGTACCTGATGAAGAGTGGCCATGTGGCTCACATCGCTCCACGAAATTCTGTTATTTTCACACTGGGGGAAGCATTCTGTCGTATTTTAAGGGATTGTAGTTCTGTCATTTTTTATGACTACCATTCTGTATCTCAAAAAACAAAGTTTTGGCGTGCTGAGATGTTTGTACTAATTTTTATCGAACAATTAGACCATCGTCCACGTATCCTTTTACCTGTCCAAGGGGTTCACGAAATTAACTGATTGTTGGGCTTGTAGGTACGTCGGACGATTGTGTTGTGCTAACCATAGGTCCCGTCGCTGCCCATTTTTTTCTTTCCATCATAATGCTTTATTCAGATAAATCGACATTTGTTTGGTAGTGAGGCACTAGTGTTCTTACCTTTTGTCAGTCATGACGTTGATGTTGATTACGTCGTACCCAATCGGCGTGGAAACTGTTTTTTCAGTTGCAGTTTGTGCAAACCACATTGATACTGATGGGTACCAAGGTGAAGTTGGCCACTCGAATTCAGACGTCGATTCCATTAGGGTTCAACTGGAAATACATTTCTAGTATTGTGGTAGAATACCAATAATTGACATGATTATGCCACACTCACTTTACCTCTAGATACGTTTCAGAAGGTATCCTAGGCAATAATGTCAAATCTAGATGTTCGGTGTCTCACTCTCCAAAATGTGCCAGTGCAGCACCCAATCCTTATGGGTTTGTTAATCACAGTCACGAAACCTACATCTACGGACCTTTTGGTGGTGAATACCTTCAAGTGTGGTTAAGCTTACATTATGCTCACTCCTGAGATATGACGCTATGGTTCCATGTTCGTCACTTGTTCTTCCTTTCCATCGAAATCAGACCACCTTAGTTCTGCATATCCCGTGCCTGCAGAGTTATCGATAACGGTTGAAGTCTACTTCAAACTACTAAAGCCCTGTTAGATATTCTGGATTATTTCTGTATCTTTTATCAGAGATCGAAGTGCACATTTTACTTCGCCAGCCCTCGGTTTGTACTTCGAAGTCACTTTTCCCGGTTCCGTGTAAATTTGGTCGCCCTTCGCCGCCTTAATTATTTTATCTCGATTTATTTCTGGAAAACCCGCGCATCTTTTTTTTACTTTCCTTTGGTAACCACCTTGTCATGGAAAAACTTCCTTGTAGACAGTTTTCGCATATAAAACCTGGAGCGGTATTCAATATGTGACATCGACAAATCGTTTGTGAACAAGAGCACGAGCTGTTAAAATCTATTCTTCCGTGGGGAACAACTAGGTACGTGTGTAGTGTGCGTGTTCGTCAACCTTCCGGTTCTCCTAAAATGGCCCTGTCGAAGAAGGCGCCCTCCCCCACAACGCCTTAAAACACCTATTGCAGGAAGTGGAGAAATTCCACACATTCCGACGTACGCTGCATTTTCACATGGTACGGTAGGACGACTCACACAGAAGCACCAGAAACGCCATCCTTGTGGACGGCTAGCCAATTTCAGTGATACCGTTGCTGTCCGTTTGTAACATGTGCTTGAATGTAGGCAACACAGACTGGCCCTAGGTCACCGTTTCCGTCCCACTTTTTTTCCCTTCCAGAAAATGCTCCATTCTAATAAATTGACACGTCGTCCGGCAATGGAACACCAGTGTTGTATAGTGTTACTGTCAATGATGATTGTTTTATTCGATTTCATCGCTTCAACACCACAATGTTGACATCACGAGTGCTCCGAAAGTAGAGTGGCTTTACTTATTGGTAGACTAATAATTCCTCAGCGCGGGAGCAGTATAATATAAGGGTTTTAAAGTGAAATTTGTTGTTGTGTGAAGAGATTGGCTGTTCTTTCAGTGAAAACTTAGGGTTCGGAATGTTCAAAGTGTATTCATTAGAACTTAGCCTTGGGGGTGAGGTGGCTCAGTGGTTAGAGCGCGAATTTACTGACCGGGAGGTCTGTGGATCGAACCAGACTTCTGCTTCTCCTGTCTAGAAGTGAGCAACCTGGCGGCATCCTAGCAATCGTGCTTCCTTTGGGTGGCATAGCAGCTAGATGCCGAAACTGGGTAAGAGCTTTCCCAAAGGTTCAACAATTTTTACACTTAAAATGAGCATGATCATCTGGCTGCCGGGAGTCGTTTAGCATGTCACCCAAGAGAAGCTTTACTCAGGTGGATCTGATGCTGTTTCAGTCAACCCGTCACCCCTGAATCTGTGCATGGAGGGCTAGATCGAGTATTTCTGGTATACATTTCACAGTGTGAGAAGTGCTCAAAACGTCTGTCTGCAAAAAGTGCGTTGCCCGCGAAGTCCCACCTACTTATCCGGCATGTCTCGGTTAGGCAAATATCTCTACAGGCCTTTTCGGCCAACTGATAGTGCGTCGTCTCCAACTTGCTTCACTGATTCACTCGTCTTACTCGTTTGCGATTAAGCACTCTACAGGTATTTCATCTCCTGTTATTCCAGGATTGTTTACCACTTTGTCTCAACCCAGAAAACATCAGTCGACCAGTGCATTATAAGTACTTGTCCCTCACACCGCGAATTCCTTTGTAGTTTTTATATGTTAATCGACCGGTGTATATGTCCATTTTCATGTTGATTATGAGCAACAGACTGTCCTCACTGAGTAGGGTAAAGTTTTCTTTTCATACGTTTTCTGCCTGACCGTAAATACAGCGTCAATCTTGCTGGTATTATTCAAATCAGCTTTTACTTTCCAACATTGGCTTTTTTCTCCCAATCAGCCCCCTCCAAGAAAGAGTAACTTCCAAATGTGACCACTTCACTTCGGTCCCTTAAGATTTATCTCCTTACTGAGACCTTTTGAGGTGTCTCACCTCTCAACAAAGCTTCCGTGGGGCTGATTTTCCACCCAGCCGAAACATGGATGCAACATTTGTACACTGGGCTTTCACGTACACTCATCAATTAGATTTCTGGCAAATGAAATGAGATAGAAATTGTTCCTCAAGTTTTTGGTTGCCCTACAGCATGATTGCCGCATGTGGCCCACATAACTGCCATACTACCTTCCCTTAAAGATTCCTTCAGTGGTCAGCTGTTCCATTAAAAAAAACTTTTTCCAAAGAGGCTGCCTTCGCTGAGTGCCTTTAGGCTGATCTTCGTGCAAGATGTCGTCTGTGCAGAGGACAGTACAAAAACTGGGAACCGAAGGGAATATTCCCCCTTGTAAATATTCCTATGTGACGAGGAGTTGTTATACCTCAGATGGTAGATTTCTATCTCTTAAACTCACTCCCAAGAAATCACGCTGAAAACAGAATTCACCCCATATCCGCCTGCAACTCAAGCAGAAACCTATTTGTCAAGGGGTCCACCTGATAAATAGGTACAACCCTGCTACCAGCTGTTTACTCCATTCGCCTCGCTCTCTTCCCTTAGGTCATAAACAGGCCGAATTGGTTATTGGACCACGTTTCGGTTTATAAATGCCTTCGAAAAACAGAACAAGCTCCTGGGATTTATGCACGTGAGTAGGCGCGTTTTAGTGTAGCCTGGATGGTTTCCTCCAATCAAAATCCCATCTGGTAAGGACTATACGGTCTTGAGAGCGCCGAATAAAGGCACCCACTGCCAACATGCGTGCTGTGGTTCCCAACGCCCCCTTCGCTGTAGCCCCGCCTACTCTCTCAAAAGTGACCTGTAAATCTGTAAGAAACTGTGCGTACTTATTCCAATGGCGAACATAGCGTGAGCCTTTGACTTAAACATCTAGCCCGGTTGCTTCCGTCGTGTGCCTGGTTTCTTCTGAATAAGGTTCTTAAAGGGTACTAGGTCAACTCCACCGGCGACATCTTACACGTATATTATTCCAATGTTTTATTTCAGTAATGTTCGAAGATTTGAAATCCCTGCCCTTGCTAGACCCTTTTAAATACCTTAGATTTCTTTTCAACGAATATCAACCACCTTTCCTTCCTCTCCTTAATTTATCCTTCTATTCCCCGACGTTATCTACTGTTGGTGTACTGTGTCGAATGCGTGATTTCGAACCTTTCTGGAGGACCTTGAGGTCATTTTGGACAAGTACAACGCTCGTAATCTTTTTGGTATCGATTTGTTTTAAATACGGTGAGATCTCAAGTCAGATATATGGAAACGTGGTGAGTAATTTTCTGGGTGGCTGATACTCCGGAATTCGACGTGCTGCTATTCCAATCGGTCCGATGGAATTAGATCAGTGACCGAACTGACCACAGGTTGGGGATCGATACCATATACAACATATATATTGCAATATATACTTAAGTGCACAAGGACACCCTGAACCAGCTATCATTTGTGTCTTTTTATTCCACACTCTCGGTATTCTGTATCATGAGGGCAAGACAAATTATTATTCACCTGGTGGCGAATGTTTCCGCGCTTCGTGTGCATGCAATTTTGTTAGACGATCGATTGTTCTAACCGTATGCCAGGTACCCATTTCCGTAATTTGGGTTTTGGGTGTCATTTACTTCCCAAAATCAAAACTACGTTATCTTACATCGGCATTTCACCGTTTTGCGAGCCGTCTGTCCATTCCGCATCGCATGGAGAATGGAAAAGAGCCAAGTGCGCACCGATTGCCGTTAATCATTCAGGATTGAAACAAATGGAGTCACATGATAAAAATGGTGCATGGAAACTTTCCGGTTGGTTCTGTGAATGGAGTTTCGCGCATTGCATTTGAAATCATACGGACTTTGGTTGGCATGGTTGGAATTGCGGTTGAATTAGGTTTGCTTCATTCAAAGTTAACGCAGCATAATTTTCACACGACGAACGATCCTGCACCTGTCCCTATATGTCGAAACTGACAGCTGAAACGATGTTCTGCGGCATAGTAATTATCTTACCATAGCCGATTAATAACACTTGGATGTTGTGATCGCCGATCGGTTGGGGCATTTGTAGGAGCTATCTTGGAGCCCAGCAGAAATGAAAATTAGCCTGGACGTGAAGGCTATGCACATGCGTTCAACCTAGTCGGCTGGATGTCTAATGATACCAGCACACCAAAATTTAGTTACTACACGACATTGTCCGAAGCAAATTTATGGGTCAGGGAAGGATAACTGGGAAGGTTAAAAACAGTTACCTTTTACGCTTCTAATTTTCTCATTCAACATATTGTGTCTTGTTTTCATCTCCGGAGTGCAAAATGAGTTCTGGTTAAATCCGACTGGAATAAAGTCCCGATATTTTACATAACGAACGGGATTGTGTTGAAAGGAAGCAAACTGTAGCTGTCCTACTCCCGTATATTTTATACTTAAAGCTGGCTAAACTCTATATTTGCTATGTATCAAGTGTATCAGAGAAAACGGCTCTTACGTGTCCATGACCTAAACTTCTAGAGAATTTTACCCATGAAGAGATTGACCACATGGAATAACTTCCCCTATAAAAAGAAGCTTCTGGGATACCAGTTTCCCCTGCTAATTTCCCCTACAGAATAACCCCCAGAACTACTCAAAGGACGCTCCTTAATTTCGGAAGTGGCGAATTTATCCCCCAAGAGGGAATACCACAGTAGTTTAGCAACGTTACTACTTTAAATGCGCAGAACCGGCTTCTGAGGTTAGAAAACAAAGGGAAGTATTACACGAAAAATAACTGTTTTTCAGAGGTTCGACAGTAACAAAGTAAATTTCACCCTCGGTTCTCGTCCGAAGCTGGCCCACATACCAAATGTTTTTCCTCTAACCCAGCCGACAGGCTCCTACGATAAGCAATTATTTAACTTGTCTCGGATGCACGAAGGTTTTGTCAGTCGTATTTCGTCTTTATTAGACAGATTTATTTTTGCCAATTTTGGAATTTGAGCCGTCATAGTTCTGCTCCGAATTTCTTCGTGCATGTTATGTAAACCCCATCCTGTTTTGCTGGATATTTTCTTCTACAGTAGAATACCATGAATAAAAATACACTACAATTCCTTACCAAAGAAACGTTCCCGTGAACTACTACCTTGTTTTCTCGGTTAAAGTTCTCTACAGAACATTGGGTCTATGTGACTGTATGTATTTGAAGAAAACGTGTGTTGAAACTGCGCTCCAGTTACAAACGCATAAATGCCGTTTATTGCTCCTGCTTCCAGATATACCCGTCTTCAAGCTACCTCCAGGTTTCATGCATCCGTGGGGGCAAGAATAAACATCACAATCACAACAAGGTAGCTTGAATTCAGCTATTTCACGTTTCTTGTCAGCTGCTACATACAATTGAAATCAACGTTAAAAAAGGTGCGGCAATATATGAGTCAATGTCACAGACGTTGAATTCACTGTGGAACATGAAGGAGGGCCTTTCCACTTGTTTATGTCCACATGCTAAGAAACGAAGATGAATCACTCGTCAGGTAGACACTCCCTAAACCAAAGTGGATGGCAGAATATTTAAAATCCAAGACCTGTTGCTCGACAAGGTATAAGTAAACCTTGAGCAAGGAACGGAAAATTTTACCCCGATAAAGCAGTGGTACGGTTGAGATGTTCTCAGCCGTACCGCAGCTGTAGCAAGACGTTTGGAAGACTGCTGAACAGAGGAAGAGAGGAGAGAATGCCCATAAAAACTTTCCACCACACTGCGTTTAAAAGGGAGCAGAATAACAGACGACTAGGTTAGCGATTTGGTCAAGCTCGCAAAAGACCAACAAAACACGACGGATTCCAATAGAATTCAGCCTAAACAAACCGTTTCTCTCGGTTATCTCTTTATTTTTGTACGCCTTCCAATGTACTTGCGGTAGAACCGGGAGACAGTCATTGACGAGAATCTCTAAGCACCTTCTAAGAAACCAGCGCATGTTAGCTTGGAAATTCGCTCCAGCGCAATCGCTTGCCACTTGGATTTCAAATACTGAAACGAACCAGAAAGGTTATTCACCGTCATACCGTCAGAAAAACATAAGCCTATTACGCTCTGATGAAGCAGGGGCCATTCGAAGCTAACCCAACTTATGTAAACAAACGACATTTGTAACCATACTTGCTTCCTCTTGCTAAGACCGACATGCGGCTCTGGGACTTTTATTCAACATGTTCCGGTTTCTGAAGACCCTTTCTTATTTCATTGCTTCACTCACCCGTGTGTATATCTTTGAAATGACCTGTCCGTCACCCTGTCATAATCTTGATTCTACTTGTATATAATGGGCTGACGAGGTGGGCAGAATACTTTAGTTAAATCTTCGTAATGCACTACACATAAGGTTGCTGAAAATGCTTCGACAGCCCACGACCGGTTTCGCCCTTCTTGGGGCAAATGAGTGTATTTCGCTTATTTCAATCTATTCTGTTCTGATGCTTTTTCCTGTCACAAACTTTCAGGTTTGTTGGATTTGGCTCTCCTGGTAAAAAATTTTATCCGATTAACCTGAAAGCGGATTTACCCTGCATTTTGAATGACATTGGCTGACTTGTGCTGAGATTCCTATCCAGTTGGTCAAATCTGTCATCTTTGGCGGTGGTTTGTTATTCACCGCGCCATTTTTTTTCTCATATTTTCCGTGTGCAGGCAAATCCTGCGGTTTGAACTGCGGTGACTGGCACCGTCAGTAAGCTAGCCAAAGTCTTCAATATTGTTTGTGTCATCGAATGACTGTTAACCAACACACTGTGAACACATAATTTCTGAAGGAAATTGATGGGGACTCTCCTTACGACTTTGTAAATGACAGTGCTAGCACCTGCTCATATTTTGTGCAACAGAGCGTTTACACAAACGTAGCTCGATGTGCTTCAACTGCGGCAAAACCTTCCGTATGGCACAGTCCAGTTTGGTCAGGCTATAGTATCCTGAATGTCATTGTGGGTTACATCACTCATTGCTAAACGCAACTTTCCGACGGCATTTGCTTAATGCATGGATCTAACCTACCTGGCTTAATTAATTTGTCTTGGTCTGCAAAAGAGATTAATCGCTAATTCTATCACTTTTCTCGCAAAATATTCCACCACTCGTGTTATTATCTTCCGGTTTCACCCTTTCAATATATATTTCCTGTTTAAACATTTCGGGTGATGCATAATCCCCTCCTTAGTCTAACTCATTGGCGATATTTTATAACGTAGAAAACTCCAGCAATGAGATATCATTATCATCGACTTCGTTGCTGAATAGCTTGGAAAAGCTGTCCGTTTTGTGCTATTCCGGTGCCCTTCCTACTCCACATTACTCCTGGGGTTTCAGAATGCACTCAAATTTCAGTGTATGCTCACACTGTTGATGCGTTCGTATGCATCAGGTTTTCGACCGGTTTGTGGGTTAAACGAACAGTAAGCATATTGTTCTTTTGGTATCACCTGTTTCTTCGGGTTTGAAGAATCCCATTCTTCTTGAATTTATCCGTGGTCCACTGAATACATATGCAGGATTAAATCAACCACCCGACAACTGTATCCGTATTCATTATCGTACCTAAATTTTATATAAAACTTTAAGCAAGCGAATTCTTACCAAGAGATCAGCTTAACGAATGTATCGTTTAGTTGAATCCCAGCCTCAGCGTCAAATACCGAAGAAGCAGAACACCCACGAAAGTCCATGCTCACCACTTGGTCTTCTGTGTACATCAGAATTCCCTTCATTGGCCCTTCAGCCGCCTCCTTAATAGCAGCCTTTATTTGTTCATATTTTGCTGGCTTTGATAACTTGCACGTTAAGTCAACAACGGAGACATCAGGTGTAGGGACGCGGAGTGCCATTCCTGTAAGCTTCCCATTCAAGTCAGGGATAACCTTTCCGACAGCTCTAGCAGCACCTGTTGAAGCCGGTATAATATTTTGTGCAGCACCTCTGCCATCCCTCCAGAGTTTTCCGGATGGCCCATCAACGACTTTTTGCGTGGCTGTATAGGAGTGCACAGTAGTCATTAAACCTTCCTCAATTCCAAAGTTTTCGTGCACAACTTTCGCCAAAGGTGCCAGGCAATTCGTCGTGCACGAGGCATTGGATACTACGTTCATACATTTGTCGTAAACATCATGATTAACTCCGACAACGAACATCGGAGCATCAGCAGATGGAGCGGATATGATAACTTTCCGCGCGCGGTTGTTTTTCAGATGGGCCTTAGTTGTATTAGGACGCAAAGCCAATGTAAGTTACCTGAGCTTTATCAATTGTCGTGAAGACACCTGTGGACTCCACAACATACTCAGCCATATCCTTATCCCATGGTATAGTTTCTGGGCTTCTTTCGTTGTATACAGAAATCATCATTCCATTGATGCACAACTTTTTCTCACGGATAGATACTTCACCGTCAAACGTTCCGTGTGTGGAATCGTACTTAAACATATAAACCATATACGGTAAGTCAATGAAAGGATCATTAACGGCCACTACATCTATGGTTCCTTTTTTTACAGCCGCTCTCAGAACTAGTCGGCCGATTCGCCCAAAACCATTTATTCCCACCTTAGGTTTGGACATCTCACGAGAATATATTATGCCCACTGAATTACCGCGGTCGCTGTTTACGTGTATCCAGTTTCAAACGTTTAAACAACTCAAAACTCTGGACTTGCCAGCTTTTGGCTGATCGGCTCGTTGCATTAACTGCTGCTAACCTTGAATCCATCGGAGTCGTAACTCCTCAGTCGAGTGCAGGAAAATTTGGTCCCTGTGAGTGGTAGAGAAAGGCCTTGTGGGATTACCAGGTACGTATATTGACGGGAACAAAAAGTCCGGCTAGGTGGATCGCCCATCCTGAGCACACATGAGGGTTGCGTGGCCGAAAATTTAAAAGAAAAAAGTTGGGTTGATCCCGCTGGTCTAGATATCAATCAAAGCAAATGCGCGCGTCCGGTTTTCTCCTTCACGGTCTGGTATACCGTTGCCCCTCGAGTCCTCCGGAAGATTGCCAATTCCTCATACGAACCCTTGAGAAACTCTCCTCCAACTACCACTTCACTCATCTCCTGCTGGTAGGTGACTTCAACGCTCCAAAGGCTCCCTGGACGGAGCTCCAGTGCGCCGGATCACGTGGACTTTTCGCAGCGGCGCCGAACAAATCGTTCAACAGAGCGCTTGGACTCAACATGTCGTTGCACCCACCAGATACCGCGCAGGCCAACAACCGTCCCTCCTGGATTCGTTCATCCACGACGAGAGATACTTCGTTGATCAGGTGCTAATTAACGCTCCACTGGGACATAGTGGCCACTGTGTGCTGACCTCTGATTTCATCTGCTATTGGGCCAGAAATCCCGAACCCCAAACGTGGATTCGAAACTTCTGCCGTGCAGACTTTTCGGGATTGCGCATCTTTGTTGACCAAGTTAAACTGGGACCAGCTTCAGTACAGGGCTTATATAGGACCACTGTCCAGAAACTTCATGAAGCTGACACGATGTTCGTCCAAAAATACAGTGGGATCAGCCGCAAGCTACCTAAACGGATTCGGCGTTTTCTGGAAAAGAAGTCTCAACTATTTTTCATAAGGTTGACTACAGGGGACACAAAAGATGAGCTAGAATTTCGTAAAATGCAGAACTGCTGTAAATCAGAAATCCGAAAATGGAACGTACGAAAACAAGCCACCATTCTGAACCTCGCCCGGAAAACAGAAATGTGGTGTTCAAATACATGGGATATCACCGCAGATTCAAGTCATCCGCTTTATCCTTGAGGAATAGGAACGGGGAATCCACAACTGACCAAACAGTGGTATCTGAGGTCTGCAGAGAGCACTAGACAGCTCTTTATTCAGTCCCACCGTCCTCGTCACATCCGATCTTATCAAGGCGTAACTACGAATGGCCTCTAACTAACTTGGTCTTCACGGTGGAGGACATGCGTCAACTCTTGCAGAAGATCAACCCATTCTGCGCTTGTGGCCCGACGAAGTTTATCCAAGGATCCTGAAAGAAACGTTCTTTGCCACTGGCAACTCATTTACATCTGCTGTTTCGTCAGTCGCTTGACGAAGGCCACCTTCCCTCTGTTTGGAAGGAAGCGATTGTTATGCCAATCTACAAAACTGGTGGCCAACTATCGCCGGGAAGCTACATGCCTATAAGCCTCACTAGCGTGCCGTGCAAGGTGATGTAACGCATTCTGAAGCGAGCCATCCTGGAATACCTTACTGCCAACAACGTGATATCTCCGGTTCAACACGGATTTCTCCCAAACCGTTCTTGCTTGACGAATATGCTCGCATTTGTGGACAGGTTAACCAGAGCCAAGAACGGGGTACCCATATCGGATGCCACATTTTTCGACTTCTCGGAAGCAGTTGCTTGACGCCCGCGCGTCTCGTCGCTTTACAAACTCGAATCTTACGGAATTCAGTGGAGAATCCTACATTGGATTAAAAGGTTCCCACCATGCAGATCATCCCCTGTGAAAGTACGCTCGACCTACTCTTCTGCAGTGCCAGTCCACATTGGAGCTCCTCAAGGCTCCGTTTTGGGACCACTTTTGTTTCCCATATACTTCAACGACCTCCCAGATGTTCCTGCAAGTCCACGTCTACGTTTTACGGACGACTTCAAATCCTGGAGCTCTAATGCTAATGCCCTCCAAATGGATGTGGACGCTGTAAAGCAGTGGTCGTTGAACTAGCACCTTCCTCTGAATGACGAAAAGTGCCTCCATATGTCATTCGGAGGAGTCTCAGCGAACGCCATTGTCATACACGATCAGAAAGGACCAGAGCGCATCACGAAGATAGATGCCGAAAAAGATTTTGGTATTTGGCTCCCTCTAAACATGTTTTTCTCACTGCACCATGAGGAATTGGCCCCGAGGGCATTCGCCGTTCTACGGATGATTCGGCACACCTTTTCCGTATTACTCACATGGATTTTTCACCACTTTATCGTGCTTACGTCAGATCGTTCCTTGAATATGTTGACCAAGTTGTCTATTCCGGGCTTACGGTAGACGTAACCCTCATTGAGTGTGTCCAGTAAGCTGCTGCAAAACTGGTTGCCGGCCTTAAATCCGTGGATTACGAAAGGCATCTCACGGTGGTTGATCTCTGTCCCCGGAAGTATCGTAGCATCCAAGGGTGCCTGACCCTCCTTATGCATTGTTAGAACAAGGCTTGGCCGACAGGTTTTTCACCGCTGACCCAGCAAACACATGGTAGCACGTGGTGAGAGGATTTTCAAGCTCAGAGCACACGCTATTATTAGGCCAAACATTTTCTCATTTCGGGTAGTTCATGCATGGTATATACTTCCCTCGACGGTTGTCCATGCTCAGTCCTGAACCCTGTTCAAAGCACCAGCAGACACTTTTTTGCGACTCCTCATGCTGGCAAGCATAGTGCCCCGCGCTGAGAGCCTAAAGAGCAGTGCTGCACCCTTTTTCACTCGTGCGTTCCAGGTGAACAACAGCCGCTAAACGTTAAGAAGAAAACCGACCCGGGAAACTTGGGCGAAAGCCTCGAGCCTGTGTATCAATCCGTAAATCCGTGATGAAGCTCCAAATGAACACGTGTGGGCAGTGAGCATTGTTCGACGGTCTCCTGGATAAATTGTTGGAAGTCTCAGAAATTCTCTCTTTAAGCGACCACTGTGTTCTCTTGTTTAAGTAGGCAAATGCCGAATCTCATGAGTTTTCAGATAGGAGGGACGTCAATCTGTCTGGCAACTGAAAAGGATCTCCCGGTAAACAACGTTACCATTTCATGTGAAAACATTTTATGGTTAGTGCATTCTTCTTTGACTTCTTGATACGGGTGGTATACTTACGTCAGCGATTTTTCAAGTTCAGTAAATACCACCAGCAAACGTGATTTGCTTAAAATGAATGTATGTTACCAGTGGTTCTGCAGTAATAATACTTTTCGAGATTCGCTGCATTTCACAATGCAGCCAAGGATACAAAACATGCCGTTAAACCACTTTCGTATGCAAATTTTCATCTTGTGTCCTTCACTTGAATAGACGGATGGGGATGTCTGCGTAGTTGCAACTCGATGAGCACTAGTCAGAGGGAGCGTCGTGTTAAAAACACTCGCCAACCCCTGGGAATTCTACAAAGTTGGAAGAACGTCATAGCATCAGCAAATTGTTTGTGCCCACATTACTTCTTCGAATGGATGAAGGAAGCACACAGCGTAGTTTAAATGGCCTATGTCCGGAGGCCGAATTTTATCTGTTAAAATGCTTCGTAACCTTTGAAAGCATCCACATCGTTTTTACTGGCGGCAAATTCTTCCATTGCGAATGGTGTTTAATAGTAGACCCTCCGCAGTCGGCATCAGGGATCCGTCGAAGGAATCGATATCGTGTGCTACTTAGCGTGACACCAAGCACGACCCCACTTTAGGCCTTGAAAAAGCCTCAAGCCGTTAGATTGCGTTGCCCAAAGAGGCAGTCGTTCCTTCTGATATGCGGCCAAATTAACCTGGCTCATGTGTACTACTAACATGTGGCTCGAAGGACACAAGTGCTTAAGCAACTCGCGAGATTCAGCTTAGGTCGCTCGTAACGGCCTACTGGACGATCCTAAGTAACGGGCGAGGTTAGCATGAGCCCATTAAACTCAACTAGGAGAAGTCAGCGGTCCAACTGGGACATCAGGCAACTGAAGTTTACTAGGCCTCTTGGTGACGTTCTGACAGGAGAGTTCACGGCTTTTGTGGCGCACATGTTTCGGTAAGTCAGTGATGCGCTGGAATGAGTAGGTTACATTAGTTATTTCTGCGAAGTATCAATAGTACTTTACAGCGAACTTATTCCGTTACTAACCTAGTAATGCGCCATAGTTAAACGGATTCATTCGCAAGTAAGTATCCGTATTCTTTTATATTTTTGCAGATGTCTACTGATTAGTAGGTCCCAAGAAATACGAGACACGCTTGAAACTCATAAAGCTTCATTACTTAAACTTTTCTTTCGAGAAGAAACAAAGCCTGCTGGTTGTTGTGACTTATTTCGCCGTTGTTATAAGGCCAGAGACAGCAACAACGTAGAACTTGATTAGCAATACACAAGATAAACGCCATTTTTGTACATTAAAACTGGCGCAACTCTCCCTGTCAGTGGCGTCAGAATACCAATACACTGGAATGCAACTAGATTTCCGCTGCAACAGTATCAAAAGCCAGGCTACAATTGAATTAATTTATCGCCTGTCAGAATAAAATTGCTCCCTACCTATTCAAAACAAGTGTTGCTAACATGGCTTCGGACAGTTACCACCTTCTCATGCCTCCAGCTTATAATCATAAGCATTTGCAATTGTGCTGTACTGTGAACTCATAGCTCACGTCTTGCCCCTCTATGGAACCAAAAAGCAAATTAACATGGATTTCCGGGAATTTTACGCGGTGCGGCGCGCTGCGGTATTTGAGATAGTAGCGGAATATTTGCGCTAGTAATGCAATGAAGATAAAACTTGCTGTGCGGTCTTGTCCAGACGAGCCATACGGTAAAGTGCGTCGGCTGATGGTAGAGAGTTTCTATAATCAAATTGTGCGGTTATTTCATGATATGTAGCGCTTGCGAGAGTTTCACAAATATGGAGATGGTACAAAAGCATATGCCAACCAAACAGGTCCATAGCCACCCGCATTTAGCCGCCACTTAATCAGCAGAGGATGAATTTATTGCATAATGTCTCCCGGAACAAGCTAATGTGCTTACGCATAGGGGCAAACTGTTGTCTTCTTCGGAGACTCACGTGGCCAGACATCCGGTACCCGATACATCCCCGACCAGAAAGGGGTACGACCTGTGTTTACGTATTGTATATTAGTTACATTAAAGTGGCTGACTTAAAACCTTTCTTTGCTTGCCTCGTCAACATTCACGATGCCTGAGAAACGCTGGAACAACGTGTTCTGCCACGAACAAGTGAAACTTGTGCAGCAGTGGAGCCCTCCCCCGGGAAAGGAAAAAAACCGAAAGCCACAAATTTGTAGATAAACCTGTCTGAAATCAAGCGCTCAATGTGCTGATTTATGCCAGTGCAACTTCAAAATTGAATGCACGCCAACATCTAAAACAAAGGTCAATTCAGACTAACTCCAGCGAAAGTGACGTAGAATAGGTTTGGGCAGATGTGGATGGAAATGCTGCACCTAAAAGCAAAAGTTTTCCTTCCAAAACAGCGGTTTTGGTGACAATTATGCGTACCGGATAAGGATCGGCAAGATAAAAATGCAAAACCTCGGGGATTCTATCGGCCGCTAAACTTGTGTCCGTATCTCTCTCGATTGAGTCTTTGGTACGTGTTATTCGGGAGCACAATAAACTAACGACGCAACTATCTAGAATTTGTGCACCCATCTTTATTTTCTGTTTTGTATAGTCGACTTTGATTTTTTACTTGGTTCCATTCTCACTGGTGCTCATCTTCCGCTTTTTGTTGATCAATGTGTCATTTAATCTCGGTAAATTTTGCGTCAAGCCGAGCGTCTAGTGCTTTGTACGTTTAAACAGCTAATAGATAAAAAATTGAAACTTTCTGTGGTTTTGACCGAATGAAGTAAGCACGGAGGTTAATCTCTTGAATATCAATGGCTGCGGTGTCCGATCGTGCTTGAGATTCAGATGGGTGCAGCCGTTGATACAAGCATTCCGCGAATACTGCACTAAATTTCTATGTTGCATGTTTTGAGCAGCCAAAACCTCAGCATTTGGCCACAGATTAGAAACCATCAGATTTAAGATCACAGGGCACAGCCGTTGCAGTGCAGTAGTCATTGGACTGCCACTTTCCTCTGAATGGCGAAAAGCGTGTGCGTATGTCATTTGGAGGAGACTCAATGAGCGCCTTTGTCGGGCATGGCGAGTCGCTTGGACGACAGTTAAAAGAGGTGGGGATTCCCCCGCAATTTTACTACAAGTAGGGTCTCAGGCTGGCCTTGATAACCGGGACTATGTACTTCATTCTACCGATAGCCCAGCTTATGAACATCTTGGCTGAAGGGGTTGTGGGTTGTGGGTACACTTAGTGTTAGCCTAAGAATTATGGAGGGGAACGGTGGTAATTTGGAACAAAAGTGTTCTTGTGTCCAATTAAGGCTCAGCTGGGTTGCTAAGCTTGCCTGACTGGTTGTCGAAGGGTTTCCAGCAACTTTGTGCTAATTTTCTCTGTGAAAACGTACTCGATATCTCGAATATCGCGCCAACTGAAACATTAGGCGGCCTTTGTGCGGTATATTTCGTTGAAGGGCATCATAAGCGAGAGCTTCAGTTGGGGTTCCGTGAAGAGCAAATTGATGTACAAATGAATCGAGTTCTCGAAATCAGTCACATTTTGGTTCAGATAGAGTTCAGATAGAGTTGACGGCAACTCTGTTCCCCACCAGATAATATCCGTTTGCGAATAATTTCACGTCTATGACCTTTCGAACAACAACACAGTGCACCTATCATTATATTTCTTCACCAGCCTACGCGGCTGCACACGCCGAACCAACGGTTAATTCTCTTCCAGGCCAACAAGGTACGCAATTACGCACGTAACTTCTGTGGTAAAACTCACCCGGACCGCACTAATCTTTTTAAACGTGCTTTGCATAACCAATGCGGACAGTTTGGTCGTGGGCGGAGAATTCATACATTCACGAAATCTTGTGACATCAGTAAGAAACACGAAAAAACTGACAAATTTTGACACCAGTTCGTTTGAGCGACAGTTGCCGTTCTTCCTCATCGATGGTAAAGTCTATCATAGATATAATGTAGAAGAAAAGGAAGTCTCCTTCGTCACTTTTAGCAATGCAACTTATCAGGTTACTCTAATGGACAATCTTGCATAGATAATATTGGTACTGGCGGCACAATAGGTTACAAACTTTACCTTACCGTTTGGTGTACAGCCTCTCTGTGCCCCATCGAGAAAGATTTTTCACCGTAATATTTCTATCATTATGTCCGGCTTACCTTTCATGGGCTTTCAAGGATACTGGTATTTTCACCTGGTGGTTACACCAGTTAAATATGCTGTATTTGGACCTACTCCCAACGTACCGTTAAGTTGCCGGTTATGGGATATTTCCCTGGAGACGTTGAGATTTTACGGCTGTCATTTTAGTTGATAGATGAGTCTCATACATTGACTTACATAGCCGAGAGTGCCCTAACTTTCTTCCTATCCCGTGGCACCATCAAATGATAAAGGACAGAGCGAGAGTTAGGAAGCAGCAACGTAGAAATTTGGGAGACATCATCAATCATATGTGGTCCATTATTCGCCATGATACGAGCGGTGAATAAGGCGAACTGACTGGTGTTGCAATGTAGCGGTCGATATGGCATGAAGGTATTTTATCTGTGGCGTTAATGGTTGTCTGTGACGTGACTTCCTGCCAGGGGTCTCTTCCCAGTCGGGAGACATCCTGAATGCGGCTTGCATTCGGGTCCATATCCCCGAAACTCATATAATCTAAGGTGATGGAATCAAAATGTGTACTGTCCATAGCGGCAGTAATCCTGTTGTCCTCGTCGCTCCTCTTCCGTCCTCCAATCTCGGACCCCAATATTCTATTCAATCTCTTTGACTCCACAGAATCGTCCAACGCGGTATAGCGAAAATAATCCACGGTCTCAAAAGTACCGTCACCGTCTTAATACAGAGGACTGCCTCCATTTTCAACATCTGTCAGCCAAGTGTCCAGTACAAAAGACATGGAAAGCCGTCAAAAGTCGCACACCCCAGACACCCGGCTTCGAGTGCGACTGAAACGGTCCAGAATCCTAACCCTGCTGTCCGAACAAACCGACGAACCTCCCCGTCCGAATTCTCGGCAACACCATTGCGCGGCAGCCCGCCCCTTGCTCTATTGGCGACGGTACCGTTAACCCTCTCATGTCATTCCATTTTGGCGAGCCCTGCCAGCAACATGCATCTTTGTACCCGCGGTTCGAACCCTTCAGTCTACAGTCTCAGGTTCATGCGGATCGTTCCACTGCTATTCAGAAAGTCAACAGGGAGGGCTGGCAGAAGGGACCCCACAACAGTCCCATACGTCAGATGCTGGGTCCGGGATACGAGGGCTACTCTTCACGGTGAACACAGGGTCGAATACTGCGTCCGGCACTAGACGCAAATACGATCATAAGCACTGCCACGTCAAGGGAACCAGATTCAGAAAACAGACTGTGGCTCCGTAGAAGAACTACGTCACATGGGACACCGGACAGACGTGACAAGCCTCTGAAGTGGAGGACAACACATCCCAGACCGCCATGCTCACATTCCCAGGGACGGACCTACATGCGACAGCACCTCGATGAGTCGTCCAGCTGAGTTCGAAGCAGCGGTCGGTTGAACATCCTTTTCAAGGAGGAGGTGTCCGGAGGCCAGCCGACCCTAATAACAAAACATCATGTCAGTTGGACGGATGTGTCACGTGCGAACTACGGACCGAACGAAGGCATGCCGTGATTGGTCAGGATATCAGCCAATCCAACTGGACTATCTTCAGCTTCCCCTTACGGGGAGTTTAGCACAACCTTGTGGAAAATCCTGTGATGACCCTATAAATACGGTTGTAATACTCTTTCTTTGCAGCCATGAAGGGCCGTGTGAAGCTACCCCACCTTTTGACATGCCACACTGGGCGGATCAGGAAGCTAAGGACAGACAAAGTTGCGCGACCGTTCAGCAAGAAAACACAAGTGGCGGCAAACGGAACCCACGATGTTAATTTCAGCAGAGAAACTCCAAGTAGTTTTACAGCAGCAACAGAAGCATTTCGAAGGAGCTCAACTGAGGCCTGCTGAACCTCTGCAGTATGTCGGTGAATGCGACAAAAACAGCTGAACCTCCCTCTTCCTCCACGGCTGCTGCCAGCTCGATTGCTGAATTTAATTTCAACGCTGAATCTAGACAGACATTCGAAAGTTGGTTCAAGAAATATGAGGGCATGTTTCGAACCGACTTTGCTCAGTTTGATGATGCATGGAAAGTTCGACTCTTGCTGCGGAAACTGGGGACAGCTGGATGTGATCGGTTCACAAATTTCACACTCCCCAAACTCTCTCGTGACCTTGGTTTTGCAAATAGAGTCAAGATCCTGGCCCAAATATTCGGCGAACCCTGTTCCTTGTACAGTGTCCGTTATCAGTGTCTCAAGATTACCCAGAGGAATACTGAAGATTTCATCACCTGCACCAGTGTGGTCAACAGAGGATGCGAGAGCTTTCAGCTGAGCACCAAATGGTCATGTGACCGAGGATCAATTCAAGTGCCTCTCCTTCGTGGCTGATCTTCAATCGCCACATCATGCAGATATTCGGACCCAGCTACTGAGTCAAATTGAGCAGGATCCAGAGAGGATGCTTCAGAAACTTGGGTTTCTGAGGCGGGTAGTTACCAGCATCTCATCAATCTCAAGGCAGAGATCGGACACTCACTCAATCTGACAAGGTATGCAAAGTAACTTCCAACAGGTAAGCAAATTCTAAAAGAACTCCAAGAAAACCGCTCACTTTTTTGGTTTTGCAAGCAATGGTCATAATCATCATTGTCAGCCGTAAGAACTGCGTACTTGTCATACAGTGGTTGTAGCTGCCACAGTTTCGTTCACCGATGATTTGGGGAGGTAGGGTAGGTGGCTGCACATTGGAGGCGGGAGCTGATAACGTGGTGCTTAAATACGCCACTGTCAATGGACTGTTAAGTGGGTGAATTGGGAAGGGAGCTATGCCTTGAAGGCAATAGCTTGGATGCGTAAGCGCAATTAAGGGCGCGACTGGGCCGTGTCTGACAATGCCTCCAAACATTGATGTGGCCCGTCTCGATGTACCCATCCAGGAAGACGGCAGTGGCCAGCACAGGTGAGTTTTCTGGTAATGGCTCTTATACTTCGCTGCCAAGTCATTGTTTGACCGCCTCTGGATCGTCCCCAGCCTTCACGCGGATGTGCGAAAGAAGCCCTTAAAAGGAAGCAGGTTGACGGGAATACGGAGCACGTGGCCAAGCCAGCGCAACCTATGCAGTGTGACCGGTTCATCTGTCGAGGGTGAGTAATTTCTCACGAATACCATTTGACGTACTTCAGCATTCCCTATCCGGTGTTCCCACCAGATTCGGGCAATGTTCCGGAGACATGGATGGTCAAACACTGAAAGTCGCTTGACGTCCTCGGCGCGCAGTGGCCAGGTTTCTGATCCGTATAGCAATACGGAGCGCACCGCAGCACTGTAAACTCGACCCTTGATGGATAAGCTGGTGTCACGCCTACGTCACAGGTGGCGCAGGTTCACGAAAGCTGCTCTGACCTCCCCAACCCGGATGGGGGTAGCATCTTTCGCGAGACCCACGGGACTGATACAGTCGCTCAGGTGAACAAATTTGTCTACTGTCTCAATCGGTCCATCCGCATGCATGAAGCTAAGGTGCAACAAGCGCATTCGAGAAGGTCACAAAGACGAATGGTGCGGAGACAATTTCAGGAGCTTGCGCAAACACCGTGTGATCGCTGGTTTCCCACAATGCACAGGTCCCTTCCAAATTCTCCCACTTAATGGCCCATTGACAGTCCTGTATTTGTGCACCAATTTATCAGCTCCCGCCTCCAATGCGCAGCTAACTGCTCCCGTCTACCCAAGAGGGCGAGATGGCCAATTCACTGACCGACAGCTCCGTGGTTCGAAACCGACCTCTGCCTCTCGACTCCCCCTGTCTAGGCTTGGGCAACCTGGCAGTATCCCAGCTCTCGCTCTTCCTTCAGGTAGCATGGCAGCTAGGCCCCGAAAGGATGCTACAGTTGAGCAGTTTTTCCATCTCCTCAAGTAGCCGGTAAACGAAACTATGGCACCTACAACCAATGTATGACCAGTACGCGGTTCTTACAGCATCATGTCGAAGAAGATGATGGTGATGATAATGATGATGATGATGAAACTCCCGGGTTTCGAAGACCCGGCGTTCACCCCGTTATCTCGATGACTACGAAATTAATTAACAGTGGATGAAATGGGCACCCTTAACTGACACTACCTTATGTGCGGAAGCCTTTGAAAGGCCCGAAAATCTGAGAATACAAGTATATTTTTATGTTCGCAAGTCTTTCGGTCACTCCTTGTTGAGCAATCGCGTCAGAGGGAACGGACTAGTCAAACGCCTCGGAAATCAAGGACTGTCAAAGCTGTGGGGCGTTTATACGTGTGGCAGTTTTCTAGCACCTGACGGAGTGTGGAAGTTTGGTCAACGCAATCCATACCAGACCGGAATCCAGCATGCTCCCCTCCAGTCAGCGCTTCACGGGCCAACATGGGGTGACCAAGCACAAGTGACTCCAAGTATCTCAACGCGACTGGAGTCAGGCTGGTTCCTCTGAGCATCGCGGTCACTAAGGACCTGTTTTTGGAAAACGTGTACTAGATTCTCCCAGGTTTTCTGGGGCATCCTCCTTTTTCCAGGCCTAAGCAAGCAGATCGGACAAACTCGGATGAAGGAATTCACCCCCATATTTGAACAGCGCAGTTGGTATGTCATCCAAACCAGGCGTTTGATGGCACTCAAGATAATATATATAATATATGTAATATGATATATATACTACATATGACATACATCATAAATTATATATATGCTATTCATAGTGCTCCTTCATTGAAGAGGGTCGAGCCATTTCGATCCATGATAATTTTGCTTATGGTTGGTTTTCCGGGACCTGTTGGATGTTCATGAGTTTTGCACCTCCAAAAAGCAACTTTTTCGACGGTTTCCATCAATTTGTGCGCCCCTGAATGTTCGAAATGAAGGTCTTGAGTGTGTTGATCGGTTCATATGCCTTGGCAGCTGCATAAGCTGTGGTTACACCAAAGCGGATAAAGTTAATGCGTAGATAACGAAGGCACAGGGAACGTCGCGTCATTTGTGGCGTCCATAAACAAAAAAACGTTCAGCCGCAACACCCTTTCGATGCCTAGCTACCACGCCACCCGATGAAAGCACGATGACTGACCAAGCCTAGATAGGAGCAATCCAGATGCCAGGGTTATCTTCGAAACGTGGAGCTTCCTGTTGGTAAATCCGCCCCTTAACCACTGAGCAACTTCGAGCTCTATGGAGCGTCAAGCGAATTTCGGCTAAGCTAAAGGTTCCTGTGAGATTTGGTCCTGCCGATTAGATGACCGTACTACGTATGCCCAAGGAAGCGTTTTTTCGTTCTGAAACATTGTCAACGAAAGATTCACGAGAGATAGGTCATGAGATTGAGTGCGACAAAAGTGGCTGCAATCAAAGTGTTGTGGGATTTTCGCGTCTTCCTGGCCGAAGAACACGTCATCCTGCCTGTGGCCGGTCGGAAACCTTTCAGGGCTTAGCATACAACCGATCCCGGCTAAACATTTGCTGCCATTTTCCAGCCGGACTGCCCAGCTAAATTTCGCCTGTCACTGTGCGCTAGGTCCATGTCGTGTGGAGTGTTCCAAAGAAACTGGGTCAAGCCCGCCGATGGTGCCCTTATTCGAAATGATGCTCAGATTTGTCCGTCTTGACGCTGTCCAAAGTCCCCTTATTCTTGGTTGTCTACCTCAAGTATATTTGTAGTAACGGTACTTTTCTCAGCTTAGTTCTCTGTCTGAGCCTCCCAATCTAGCGTTCCTGTCAAAAACAACCACCGAAATGCACAAGGTATATTAACTCAAACCGAAATCAAGAACGCTTCATATATAGAGCGTACGCGGCAACAACTTTCTGGAAATTCTGACGCATTCTGGATGCACATTGGCAACCGGCACTCGGCCAATACTGGGTCATGATTGGCTCTTGGGTCCAGACTTTCGACCAATCAGATCTGGGCTTGTTCCCGGACCGGCAAGCGTCCCGAATTTTTGGCCAATATTGCGGCCGCAGCAGCACCCGACTGCGAGCGGTGAAGCGGGGTCTGTTTGGAACTCCGCCTAACAATATTCGGCTCCTTTACACTAAGCCCCTTCTCTAACCTTCTCCCATGGTTGTATGACAGTTAGATGGCAGTATGTATTGCTGGATACGGGGCGATGTATGTGCGTGGAATACTGATGTATTGTGCACGCTATGGAAACACCAGGGGACAGTGATTCTCCGAAGGCAAGTGTTCACGACAATGTCTGTGGATGGGAAACAGAAACAAAGCTCATGAGCCGAGGCCCAGTAAGCAAGGTTGTACATAACGAATACTTACGTATAAAGCAATCAAACTGGCAGACACCGTATACTGCACTGATGTTATGGTGTTAAAGACGATGCTGATAATGCGTTGGTTTTATGCCGCTGTGAATGATGATGTCTAGCCAATATTACTCCATATTACTACGACGTCGCAAGCGCATGGTGTGCACCCATTCTACCCCTGATTCTTGATAGGTCTTTGACAGGATTCCACACTTCTAACCGTGTTTGCGGGAAGGCTTGGTATCTCCCGCGCGCGAGGCAAGCACTTGTCTCGGTGGTTATCGACCTTCGTCACCCTTGGACATCCAAAGTTCGGGTTGGTGGCTCTTTCCGACGTTTCAAAACCCTTGGTAGAGTTTCCCAAGGATTTGTTATCGGTTACCCTTTCATGTTATCCATTAACCCTCCCCTCTGTCATCCGAATGTTCGGTGGATGCTCTCACTGTTAGGTGTGATCCAGTCCTCTCACAGGTGGCTGTTGATGTCTGTTAATTTTGGTCACCTTCAAACGCCCACCTTATCATTAACAACGACAGGGACATATACAACTTCGTGGAACGCCCGTCCCCATCCGTTTACAACACAGATATGATACTACTCGTTTCTGTGCAAGCCCACAAATACGTGGTTGTTTGGATTGCGATCTTCCATCTCTCCCCATTCTTATACCAGCGCCACGTGTGTTGTCCATCTTATCCGTCGCTGCATCATATTCATTGATTCTCACAACTTCCTGACATTGCATTCCACCTAGGTCTGGCCTCTTTTTGCAACATAAGTCTATTGTGGGACACTGGGCTCGAGCGCGATGATGCCATTTTAAAAAGTATTCGGCGAGGAGCAACTAAGACTTTCATATCTTTCCACCTACCCACCTGTTGCGAGACTCGAGTAGTTCTAGGACGATATTAGAAGGAAGACAGAATAGAGGGGCGTAATGTACGCTTTAATTGTCTTATAACGGTAGTATATGAGCTGGAAATATAGAGTGAGAATTCGAGTTAATGGTCTAAGGAAAGGTATGGTTTATGTAGTCATGATACCACTCAGAACGGCTATCTCAGTTTACTGGACGTGTGATGAGATTAGAGGACTTTGTTTCGTCCCGTAGGTGAAATCAGTTTATGTTGAAAAGCCGATACCCATTGCACAGCTTTTTCATCCCTATTGAGGGTAGTCAACTGGGTTTATCTCATAAAACTTGATGAGATTTCCAATCTGCGACTTTCCAGCTATGAGCGCCGGATCAGCAGTCTGTTTAGCTTGCACTTGAACAGGATATAGCGCCACTCATCCTTCAATCATGGATCCACATCACGTGTTGACTGGTTCCTTGAATGACGACTTGTCACTCTTCAGGTGAATAGTCCTGGGCTACTTATAGTTTGTTGGTAGTGCGGGGGGATTTTGGAGTTTTCAGTGGAGGTTTCCGCTTACAAGTGAATTCAATATACCGAAAAGCCGAGTAGCATTGTACAGCTGTTCCGTCTCAGCTACATCTTCCCTCAGTCACAGGTTCCACCCTGCAGGTCCCCTCCGTCCTTTCTATGTCTTCCAGGATCGCTCCTTCAAATGTTGCACCCTTTACCCATAAAGCCAATCTCCGTGGCTAAAAACCTAAAGTTTTCCAGAAAGATATACCAGCCGACTCCGTCATGATTTTTTCGTTTATTGTGGTTTCTTTCTGGAACAGACTTTCCCAGTCAACGGTCTCTGCTTAGAACATTCATGTTTTCAAATGAACCTTGGACCAATTGTTTCTCGAACTATATCTTTCGAGAGATCAACTGGTATCCCCTGCCACGGATGCACTCCCTTTTATCACCCTCACTTTATTCCCTTGTAGTACCTACACCATTTATCTCGCATCATCTCAACTCTTCCATAATCCCCTAACCCCTACCCTCCTTATTACTACTGTCATTGTAACCATTGACAGAAACACCAGAAAATACAAGTGCTTCACTGCCACACAGCCATACCAGTTTGTTTGAATAAAGCATACACCTTTAACACTCAGTCGGACAATCTGGACAGAGACCGATAGCATGAACGCCAGTGACATTGAATAGTCGTTATTTCTTTCATTGTCTCCTGCCAAGCACAAGGAGGGTCACGTAATATTAATCATTCCCTTCTACCATATCTGAATCTGTTCACTTTTAGGTTTGCGCCACTCTGACTTTAGCACGGAAACAGTGCTCTTTTCGGCAGACGGTAATTCGACACTCGTTGCAGATAGCTCAGCTACAGATTGCAGTGTTTGATGCACTTTTTGGGTGAAGCACCGTCTACTTCACGAAAGACTAGTTTCTTGATCACTCCATTCCGAATTTGCTGGTTTCAGCCTATTCCAATTGTAGTTTCGAGACATCGGTGGTCAAAGACCTGAAGATCTCACCCTCCCCCCCGCACGAAGTGGCCAACTCAAGTAGCCATAGAACAATACAATGTGGTGTGATAAATGCGTCCTTTGAGACCCAGTTATACGCGCTGTTGGCGCCACAATTTGCGCAGAATGGCGAAAGCAACTCTTACAAGCATGTTCGAAGACTGTGCGTCCCGCAGACTCTGAACAATTCACATTATTCAGTTTGCCGCTGCGGAGCCACAGAGTCTCGGGGAAGTCGTCCCCGTAGAAATAGAAACAGTCTTCATTTTTTATTAGGCCGCGTAATCAATACCCGGGAACGACTTCACTACTGCTGTTGTCGATTCTCCTAAGGCAAGTTTCAGGTGGCTTCTTGGATGCGAGTCTAACACAGGCGTATGGTAGTTACATCTCATTAGTTCACCGCTTGCAAAGTGTCTCTATAGCTCAAGAATGTTGCGTCGAGTTGGCTGAAATGTTTCGGGGGCGAGGCGGCCTAAGTGGTTAGAGCGCGAATTTACTGTGGTTCGAACCCGACCTCTGCCTTTCGACTTCCCCTGTGTAGGCTTGGGCAACCTGGCAGTGTCCTAGCCCTCGTACTTCCTTCGGGTGGCATGGCAGTTAGGCACCGAAAGGGTGCTACAGTTGAACGATCTTTTTTATTTACGAAATGCTTCCAGAACTCGGCAGGCACGAGTGAAGTAATGGTGATTTGGATGATGGTTAGAAAAAGATGAAAGAAGCCATGGTCATAGCTCTGGAAACAGTCTGTCCGAGGTCCGTCGCACACCCCAATGAACACTGGATCTCGTCACGATCAGCAGCTCTGACTGAAGCCAGGAAAACTATACCAGCAACAGACGACCATGACGGCGTGCACAGATCTCGAATAACGAAAAGCGGAAGGATTGACGAAGAGCGTTGATGGACCACCAAAGCCTTAGAAGTGAAGGTTTTTGCCAAGTGGTAAAAGCGCATTCTGTTCCAGATAATCCGATCAACTGACCCGAGGTGGGTGGATGTTAGTGAAGCGATTTCCGAGAAGGATGGGATCTCAATTCATTCACAGAAACGTTTTGTTGGACGATGGCCTGAACAGTTGAGCTGGGCCGTATCAACTCAACTTCTGGAAGAGCGAAATGAACCAGAGTGGGACGTCAAAATCAGTCCTCCGTCAACAACGTTTGATTTCATTGATTAGTGCGACGAACAACCTGGTCCAAATGGTTTGCATCCTGCTTTCTTCAAATACAGTGGTGAGTCTCATTGCGGACCTGATGACCTTCGTTCAGCTGCAAGACCCTTTCGGTGCCTTGCTGCCATGCCACCTGAAGGAAGCACAAGGGCTTAGATACTGCCAGGCTGCCCAAACCTAGACAGAGGCAGTCGAGAGACAGTGGTCGGGTTCGAACCACGGACCTTCCGATCAGTAAATTCGCGCCCTAACCACCTAGCCATCTCGCCCCCCGACGACCTTATTTCAAAATGTATGGAATGACGAACAGCAGAGCGCCTTGACGGTGATCCCAATGCTGAAATGGGGCGCAAGAACGTCGTGCGGAAACCACCCGGGCTCGAAATGGCTCAGTGGTTGAAGCGCGAACTCAGTGACCGGAAGGTCTGTGGTTCGAACTCGGCCTCAGCATCTCGACTGCTCAGTCGAGTTGGTAACTGCTGTCTCCCCGGTTGGAGACCCCGGGACGGGACAAACCAGTGATTAACGCCGTGTGGTTTTGCCACGCAACCGATGATGGTCTTACATCAGAGGTATCCCGCTCTCTATGCAGCTCTCACTTCCTGACATACCTAGCAAACAGAACCATTTGACGTCAATGAGCTGATTGCGTCACCGCCTCCAGCACGAGACTGACGTGCCCTTTTTCTGTCTATCCTTGGCGAAGGAACCTGTATTATTTGGGACCATTTACTTCTCTACACGGTACGCAGCTATAAAGCTAAACTGAACTGGTGGTTGTGGTTACTCGGTTTGCGGCGTTCTTTAGCGTATCTCCCTGGTTGCTGTTCTGGTATCTGAAGCAGCTGGTTCCCTGCTCACCGTATATATCTGTGTATCTGGCTGTGCGTTGAGAGTGTAGATAATGGGAAACGTTCACACTAGAGTGAAGTCTGTTCACAGTTGAAATTAAAAAAGCGACGCTTTGCCTTTCGGTGATCCGTAGACAGCACACAATTTGAAATCCCAAGAGGCTGTATTTTAGTCATGGGATTTAAAAACAATGAGTGCAAGAGTCCGTCGCAGTAAGTTATGGTTTGCATAGAAGACTGTAGTGTTATAAATAGAATATCGATCCTGATTGCGTGCGAGAACAAGAGTGAATAGCGTAGAATGAATAGCGCTTTACTTGTCTAAGATTTGACGTACATAAGCTGAAAGTGAAGGCGAAAGCATGGTTAATACAAAACGACAATGTGAACACAAAGAATGTTCACGACATTCACCCGGGCCTTTGGGTTGTGTGTAGAGAGGGATAACTCGTACACAGGTACTGGATGAATGCTTGTAAAAATCTAATGATAGGTGTGGTCAGGCTTCTCAGTTTCTTAAAATGTAGGGCCGCGTACGCTGCTGGAGCCTGGCTAAATCAGAGATGCTAGGGTCATATGTATCTAAAGATTCAGGTGCATCGCCCGGGCACGGGGGTGAGACTAAAGCCTGATCGATATTATCTTCATTGTTATTGAGCGGAGGCGCGTGCAAGTCAGACAGAGGGGGTTCGTCACGAAGAGACTGGACCTTACCGTGGTGTGGCGGTTTGTGTACCTCGGCGACCCATTGAGCTATACTGGGGGGTGCCCGCGTGACACTCACAGAGTCTCTCATACCAGGTTGGTCCATGGGTAGAGGTCTGACGAACAGTCTCCTGGCCCTCCA
Organism: Clonorchis sinensis; assembly: GCA_003604175.2. Classification (NCBI taxonomy): domain Eukaryota; kingdom Metazoa; phylum Platyhelminthes; class Trematoda; order Opisthorchiida; family Opisthorchiidae; genus Clonorchis; species Clonorchis sinensis. The sequence goes on from CM030369.1 coordinate 78,724,480, forward strand.
GGTTGGAGGTTGGAACATGTGTGGCGACGTGTGTTCCGTAAAAATGGTAATGCACTTGCATTTCCAGCCCAACACCGCTGCCTTGCGGTTAGGCTTTTGAGCCAAAGGCTTTGGTTGAGGACCCTAATCGTCCTCCTGTCTAGGTGTGGGCGCCCTGGCAGTATCCCAGCCCTCGTACAACCATGACATTCACAAATAACAGTACTTTCATGCCACATCGGCCGTCGCGTGGTGCCATCAGCCGGGTCGCCTTACTTGCTGCATACAGCAGGGCGGGTAAGCGAAAACATGCTACTGCTGACGCCTCCCTTCTTACACTTTCACGTTTTCCGTCTTCCACCCTCCCCCGCCCCAATTTTAATACTTTCTCCGCAGGTCCCAGCTCTAGGACTGATCGGTTTGCCCGCCCTACATCACACTTAGCCGCAGATTGTGTACGTCCGAGTTCCGTTACATCCCTAAACACTTCGAAGTCTGTTTTCAAACCCCGAAAGCCTGTCTACTTAGCCACCTTTAATGTTCGTTCACTGAAGCAAGCAGGTCAACAGGTGGCTCTTGCTCGTACGCTGGATTCCCTCAGCATTGATGTATGTTGTCTGTCAGAAACAAGGACGCAGGACGCAAGTACCGTGATCGAACTGACTGCCCCCTCGCTCTCTTCCAGGTTCCGGCTGCGCACCTCTGGTGATGCAGAGGCCGCTGCAGCTGGATATGCTGGGGTGGGTATTGTACTGAGTGAACGAGCGGAAGCGTCTCTGCTTGATTGGATACCCGTTGATAGTCGCCTCTGTGCGGTTCGTTTGGCAACATCTGTGAGAGAATCTAGAGGAAGTGAGGTCCATCGCACCTTGTTTATTGTGTCTGCTTACGCCCCAACTGACTGTAGCTCTGAATCTGCCAAGGACAGTTTCTATGACGCTCTAGGTGCCCTTCTACAGCAGGTTAAAACCTCAGATATCGTTGTGGTTGCTGGTGATATGAACGCCCAGGTAGGTAGACTGAGCGCTGCTGAGGCCCGATTGGGTGGTCGTCTTGGTTTGGACACGAGACGCACGGACAACGGAGACCGCTTACTTCAGATGTGTGCCGATCACAGACTGTTCCTTTGCAGTACGAATTTCCGGAACAGCGGAAATCGCTTGACAACGTGGTGCCCACCAACAAACCAGCGACGAACCCAAATAGACCACATCGCCGTGAGTTATCGGTGGCGAGGGTCGATCACCGCTTGCCGCTCCTTCTGGAACACCAGCGTGGACTCCGACCATGCACTTGTACGCTGCTGCTTTTCATTGCGCTTTTCAGGTGTACGCAAAACGCGCACACCTCGCTTAGCCATTGAGAAGCTAGTGGATCCAGAAGTCAAACGAAACTATCAGAACCAACTCCTCGAATGCCTGCCGGACGGTACGGTGTCGGATATAAACGGCCACTGGGAAAAGATATCCAAAGCGCTACTCAAGGTTGGAACGTCTGTTTGCGGTACAACCCAGCCAACCTCTTTCAAACACTGGATCTCTGATAGGACCGTGTCTTTGCTGGAGACCCGGCGACAGATTCCCCCTGGCCGCCACCACAACTCCACCCGACGCATCATCCGACGCCAAGTGAAACTGAGTGTCCGTGCAGACCGAGAAGCTTGGTGGACCCGAAAGGCCCAAGAAATGGAAGATGCAAAGAATGCTGGAAATGTGCGCAGGCTGTTCCATTTGATTCGTTCGACTGGTCCTCGAAAACCTCTTGTCAGCGAAACAATCAGAGACCAAAATGGCTCCCTGATATGCAATAAAGCAGAACGTCTGGACCGCTGGGCACAGTACTTTGAACAGCAATTCAGCTGGCCACCTGCTACCTCCAATCCAGAATCCTGGCCTTCAACAGAAAGCTGGACCGTAAATATGGAGTCGCCTTCGGTCTCAGAAGTGTCCGAGTGTATTTCTCTACTCAAGCGTCATCGTGCTGCTGGTCCTGACGACCTTCCACCTGCTCTTTTCAAGGATGGCGGTGGGCTCCTCAGCCAGTGCCTGTCTAGACTATTTGGGTCTATCTGGGAGAAAGAGACCGTCCCAGACAACTGGGGTGAATCGATAGTAGTGCCCATTTTCAAAAAGGGTACTCGCAGTGAATGTAGCAACCACAGAGGTGTTAGTTTGACTCCTGTTGTGACAAGGCTTCTGGCGTCATTGATTCTTCGTCGTCTTACGATGGCACGCGAAACCTTGACTCGTGAGAATCAAGCGGGATTTCGACCGGGTAGAGGCTGCATTGACCACATCTTCACACTCCGTCAGGTGTTAGAGCAACGCCACATGTACAGACGACCCACAATCTTGGTGTTCCTTGACTTCAAGGGTGCGTTTGATTCTGTCGATCGGTCAGTGCTGTTAAATATACTTGCTCAACAGGGTATGCCCCAGAAGTTTGTAAACATAATCCGATCCCTATATTCACATACTTCTGGGCGGGTGAGAGTGTATGGTGAGCTCTCCAAAAGCTTCCCTACAAAAAGTGGTGTCAGACAAGGATGTCCACTCTCTCCATTCTTGTTCAACTTCGTCATTGATGAAATAATGAGGCGAACGCTGGAAGGTCTTCAAAACCCCGGTGTTCAAATCGTTGCTGGTGAGAGCCTTGTCGATCTGGAGTACGCAGATGATATCGCCCTCATCTTTGAAGACGAAAGTGAAGCACAAGCCCTGTTGAACAGACTGACCACCATCATACCATCTTTTGGCATGCGCCTTGCACCTTCAAAGTGCAAAGTCATGCTTCAGAACGTGCAGTCTCCGGACATATCCCTTAAAATTCAAGGAGAATCACTGGAGATTGTGGAAAACTTTACATACCTCGGTAGTTGTATTAGCTCTGACGGAAGTGTGTCTGGTGAAGTCAGTGCAAGAATCTCAAAGGCTCGAATCACGTTTGCTAATTTGCGTCACTTGTGGCGTCAAAAAGGCATCTCACTAGATCTTAAGGGTCGTGTGTACCAGGCTACAGTAAGGGCTGTATTGTTGTATGGGTGCGAGACATGGCCTCTACGGACAGATGATGTGAGGCGTCTCCAGGTTTTCGACCACCGATGCCTCAGAAGCGTGGCTGGTTTTGGATGGCGTCAGCGTGTTAGTCACGAGGTGATTAGAAAACGGGTATTTGGTTGTGCTGCAGGTACATCAATTGGGGAAATCATCCAGCACCACCGACTACGATGGCTCGGTCATGTGCTACGCATGCCGAAACACCGTCTACCGAGGCGAGTGTTGTTCTCCGTGCCTCCTTCAGACTGGCGCAAACCGCGAGGTGGACAGCGCATGACTTGGCAGAAAGGCGTGAAAGAGATCACGAAGAGTTTGGGTGTTGTTGGTGCTGTACGCCTTCCAGGATGGGGTCCCCGTGACCCCGCCTGTGCTTGGCTGGAGACGTTGCAAGAAATGGCGGCTAATCGTTGTCAGTGACGTTCATGCTGTTAGTTTCTTTCCAGATTGATTGAGCGGTTGGAGGTGCAGGCACCTCAGAATGCTTGACATAGGCCAGCACTAGGTCCTCTCCCTCATCCACTCTTTTTCTCTTCTTTTCACTCTAAGGTTTTTAATATATAATTATATATATATGCATATGAAATTAGACGAACTTTATGGTTGTACGGCAGTGAAGCATCAGTGTCAACACTGATGTTACTGTCTTTGATGATGATGATGAGACAGAGGAGGTGTATGAACACCATTGCCTTCAGTGGGTGAGGTACGCGTGAAATCGTTGGCATGTGTGCGATCACCACAAGGAGCGAGATGGCGGACGGATACAGTGCCTTCTTTTCCGCCGGGAAAACGAGCATGGGCATAATGTGGATTGGAATTTATAAGTTCTACTTCCTCAACGATGGGCTCATACTTTGAGGCGCGGTCAAATCTCAGTAAAACAGGTCCTGGAATAGTTAGCCAAGATGGTATAGACAAACCACAGGATGACCGACGTTATGTAGACCAAGGAAGTCATGACCTAGCAGCACGTCAGCACATCGATTTGGTAATACCAATAGTTTGATTTTTTTTGTAAACAGTGCTCCTGTAATCGATGGATGCGTAGCAGTAGCCTCTAGTTGAATGCGTCAGAGAAATAGATGCCATGGTAATCACAGAATCGTTAGCATATATCTTCCAGCCATGTTTACGAACCACCAAAGGATATATATAACTGCTCGAACTTCCTGTGTCTATGAGGGCTTGAAGCGATATCGCGTTCGCCTTTGTGCTGGTCACCGTGCTGGACAAGCAGTTCGGAGACGCAGCAGTCAACAGGGAAGATAAGGGAGAATCCGTCGTGCAGTTTGAGTGATTTTTGTAGATTAGGATCGACAAACATGCTGAAAATGGCCTGTTTTGCCACATGATTTACAAACTGCTTCTCTTGGGGGCATTTTGACCGTGGATGCCTGGAGTCTGTAGAATTTGGATCTGTGTCGAAACATTTGGGTCGCAGCAACGGTTCAATTGTATTCTTAGACAAGTAAATTGTTATGAATAGAATTTCGATCCTGATTGAGCGCGAGAACAAGAGTGAATAGCGTAGAATGAATAGCACTTTACTTGTCTATGAATTGACGTACATAAGCTGAAAGTGAAGGCGAAAGCATGGTTAATACAAAACGACAATGTGAACACAAGGAATATTCAGGACATGTAAGCATATACATCATCCTTATGCAACGAGCAGTAGAAAAACGGTTCGAAAATGGCAGTTGGGTGCGGAGTACAACAGGCGATATTTTGGTGAACGTGAACTGATGGATGCCACAGATTTTGAGATAGAACATTTGCCTAACAGGCCAACTCAGAGGCTTGGGATGCCACGCCTGGGGTTTCTCGTTTGAAAGGGTGAACTGGATGTTATTTAAATCACGGCACCGTCTGCCAAACCCGCATTTCTGCTTTTCATCCTTAGTGCTCAGATACTAGAGCTGCCTCGTGTGTTGAAGCGCGAGCTCCTGACCGAAGAGCAGGAGCATCCCCATCTTTTCGGTTGTGCCTTTTATTGCTTGGACGATCTGATAGTCTCTCAACTCCTGCCTTTTCTCACGGCATACTGGGTACGCACCGAAAGGGTGCTACAGCTTATGGAGTATGCTAACTTTGGCGTAACCTCTGTCCAGGTACGTTATGCACCGTAAATACACCCATGATTTGGATTTCGCCCAACCTCTAATAAAGGTGACTGTTGTGCAGAAAACCCGAGATTTTGCATGGTGCGTCAGTGTACTAAGTGCGGTAGAGGTATTATGTCTCTCACCTGGTTACATGATCCATACACTCTGCACAATCTATGATTTCTTGTTTATCGTTGGTTATTTATCATTCCAGTGGCTCTGTTGCGTTGGTGACCAGAATACCGTGTTCTTTTCGACATTTTTCATATTTGACCAACTTGGAATGTTCCAGTATTATTCTACGGCGGATGGCCCAGTGAATACGTCTGTCGCTTATGGAATCAAATTCTTAAACTCCTGAAGGCATGGGTCAAGCCTTATCTGCTCCAGTTACAACAAAACATACTAGCACCTGGTCCAACGATAGTTACATCGTCGCTGCCTCATGTATGCAAGGCTGGCGCGTCCACATGGAAGACGCGCATACTTGCTTATTGGAATTGCCAGGGGATCCAAAAGCTGCTTACTTCTCCGTTTTCGACGGGCATGGGGGAACTAGAGTTGCTCAACATGCTGGAATGTACTTGCACGAAAAGATAGTGGCACAACCAGAGTATGGTATGTTGACATCTTCCTTTTCTCAGCTCCATTAGGAGCTGCCCGAATTGGGACAGTGTCTTTCCCTGCTATTGTTTCCCCTTCGTTTTCGGTTTTCAGTAAAACGTCTCTGACTGCCAGTCAACCCTTCTGGTTACCTCCAGGATTTCCTTGGACATATCACGAAAACACTTCCCACGTCTACGGGCACCTCCTTGGAGTACTTCATGTAGTCTCGTCATCTTGATTAAGGTCTGAACAAAGCACATTTTTTGATGATAGGTTGTTGAGCGTTTCTAACATTCAGTCGTTTGCGGTACATAAATCAGCTGCACCAGGGATGGTTACAGTCGTCATTAAATAATAATTTGGGTCAGAACTGTTTCCTTGCGAGTACCCGTTGCATGAGCAAGAAAGGAACATACAACAGATATTCCTCAGTAAAGTTAATGATAGAATATAGCCATGGGTGACTTTTATCTTGATGCTGGAACAATCAACAAATTTGCCGTCACCTGACGACTGTGCGATAGACTTAAACCCTACGGGCCTACAACTGCAAACAAACTGCGTCCTGGGTATCCTTTTGCTGGGACATTCCGCAGCCTTCAAAACTACGGGTCTAATTATTGTATGGCATTGTTGGTAGTGTGAGGAGAGATGGGTTTTCTGTGGGGATTTCGTCCTGTAGGTGAAGTTGATCTATGCTGAAAACTCGAGAAGTACTGTACAGCTGTCTCATTGTTTTTGGAAATCATCAGCAGTGCGCATCTCACGAAACTCCGGAAAGTCTCGAACCCGACAACAATCCATAAGTAGCTCAGTGGAATAATAAACTTCACCCGATGAGTGTAACTTCCATCTGAGAAGTCGTTGCTCGAGGAGCCAGTCAACACGTACGACCGCTTGATGTGGCTCCCGTGGTTGAAGGATAAGCTACGCTATATCCTGTCTAAGTGCGAATTAATAACACAGCTGATCAGCCGCTTGTAGCCGGACAATTAAATGTTCAAACTACTAGCCAGGAGGTCGTGGGTTCGAGGCTCTCCGGAGTTTCGTGAGATGCGCACTGTTGATGATTCCCAATAAGGATGAAACAGCTGTACAGTGCTTCTCGACTTTTCAGCATAGATCAACTTCATTTACAGGACGAAATAATGTATGACGTTTTTACACATCGAACCGCGTCAAAAACTAAGTATGCCTGCCTTTTATGATCTACTCATATTGTACCGGGCCCGTTTGCTGTAGACGCTACTACCGTTGTATCAAGGGAAGTCTGTACTATGCAAGTGCATCTGCAATTCAGTTTGATGGGCAATCGTAGAGTATGACAGAACAAGAATTAGTGATTAAAAAAACATCACTGTTCCTGTACAATTTCTACGTTCCAGATTTAAAATGTCGACAATCAGTGCGTACAACTTAAATCAAACTCGTGAGGAAAACAGATGAAAGTCTCCTGCAAGTAACATCATGGTTTTGTTCCTCCACCTTGGATCCCTATACTTAGATGTTTCGGATTGGATAGCAGAATGTTATATGTAACGATAGGCTTGTGCGCTACCCCGTAGTTGTTGTCCATTGGCGTGCATCACCAAGATCAACATCTGTGAAATTTATCAGCGCTGACTTCACTCCCATATGTCAAACAAGCCCATCAGTCTACAAATCCTTGTTGACTACAGATTGTCCCAGGTAAGGAACACTATATCTCGTTAGCTTCTGAGGGCGAGATGGCTAAATGGTTAGAGCGCGAATTCACTGACCGGAAGGTCCGTGGTTCGAACCTGACGTCTACCTCTCGACTTCCCCTGTCTAGGCTTGGGCAACCTGGCAGTGTCCCAGCTCTCGTGCTTCCCTCGGGTGGCATGCCAGCTAGGCGCCGAAAGGGCGTTACAGCTTAACGATTTATTTTATTGTTTTATTAGCTTCATTGCCCACCAAACTATCAAACTTGATTCAGTTTTTATAAGGTTGTGGCATGCACGTACGTAACAATGTGCAGCTTAATAACGATACTATCTGTTCTTGAAGTAGGTAGTGTGGACGATTTCTCAGTGTACTGAGTCTGCAGCTATAAATTAAAAACTCAGGAAGAATGGTGTTCAAATCAGGGATTGATTTTCTCAACTTCCGGTTACTTTGTCTGCCTGATGGGTCTCGAACGGGACAAAACCTATGGTGAGCAATCGTCCAACACTGCTTAATCCGAAAATACGAGAAACTCCATTGTTAATCTTCGCAATGAAGTCTCGAAGCAGCCTGTGTGCTGCGTTTTATTTGAAAGAATATTAATGTTCTACCGACCGCGAGGGATCCACTAAGTCTTCAGTTCCACCGGTTTTGCCTTGCGTACAAGTCATCTGTTCTTCAGTCATAAATCATTGACCTGTTTAGTCCACATATTTCCTATTCGCATTGAGTGCTTCAAATGTGGAGCATATGTGTGCAAAAGGACCAGTGACTTCCCACTCCCCTCTGGTCGCTCTCTCACCAGACTTCCGTTTATGGTGCTTTTTGAATTTTGAAATAGGAATTTTGGCCGTTGCTTATCGCATACATCGAGCACAATTCCCACAGAATGAATGTGAAATCTACGTGCATATTATAGACCACCGAACCAGTTTATTCAGTTGAAACTGCCGTTCAGGGTACACAATACGGCATTTGGTTGTCCTATTTGTAAACTGTAATGAGGTATCCGTTGTACAGTGTCATCTTTTAATCCGCAGTACAACCGCATATACATTGCACATCGGTGTTCCGTCAGGGATCACGTTTTTCTGACAGTTTGCCATATGATTTGAATTCTATACAAAAAATAGACATCCCATCCATAAAATGTAACTTACCATTACCTTTCGTCATAGAACAAGCGAGATGTGAACCGATACTAGGAACACGTCAACGAGATATTTCTAGTTATGTCATTCCTTGCCAGCTGTCTGACTGAAGGCATCGGAAGCGGACTATATCAATGACCGAATACCCACTCGAGGTGACATCATCAGTACATTGCTAGAGAACGGATTGGAGTGTAACGATTGGCCAGTGCTTCTATCAATCACATATTCACATAACCATTCGCACAACCACTTACCCATCGTTGCGTTCTACTCCACTCCCTAACAAATGTCACTGTGATTGGTGGTGAAAGGTTTGTAATCGGATTACCCAGCTCTGCGAACAAACTGATGGTTCAGCTGATTTTTTTAACTTCCCGATTAGCTTGTTTCCTGTTTTTTCCCTTTTGGTATACATATTGTGCTGCAATAACTGGCATCCAGGAGTGTTTGTACGTAGCCGCATGATACTGGACATACCGCCATTTATTGTCTTCTAATCTGTGATCGCATCTGTCCGCGTCCTCTGAGTTGGCAATACCGTACAATTCAGAATTAAACTAGAGATCGCTGAACGAGCTGTCACTCACCAGTTGAAGGCTGTTGAGCAGGCATCTAGAAGGATTTCGGACACTTCAGTGTAACCCCTTCCTCTCAGTGCCCCCGATTGCGAGGTTTCTTCTGCAGAGGTCTTGTGGATAAATGATAAAATAGGACTAATCTGTATGGTTACGCTAGTCCGAAATAAGGGATGAAGTTCTACAGGAATACCACTCGATAAGGAGCTTCAATCCGGAGAACCAAGAGGCAAAGTATTTTGTCGTGGAAAAGCAGTCCACTGAGCGTTTCATCCCAATGCAACAGAGTTGGTCGCTTGATGTTCAAGTTCAAATTCACACTCCCAAGCCCAACGTGAAAGGTTGATAACCTTACCTGTAGACATGATACAGAGGAATTCAAATGGGTCTTGACTTGTCTAACAGGTGCTGAACGGAGTGTGCGGTGCTCCGTCTTCAGGGATCAATACGTACTAAGCTTATCAGACGTGACCAAGTGCAAATGTATAAGAAATGAATATGCTGCTTTTCTGGATAACCACACACGCTTTTGATTGCTTGTCTGGTTGCCCTAAGCTAGCATCACTTTTCCATTATATTCAGCGACAAGCCTGTCATACGGGCCTTTTTCTTCTAATAATCTGGCAGTTCTAATAGATTTTGAATCCGCGTTTTCGGTAACTTCCCAAATCTTTCATTAGGAAGTGCGGGCACAGGACTTTCCCCCTGGTTTTCTCCGAATTTTGAAATTCAGCACATAAGAAATCCGTAGGAATGAATGATCGTATTTCTCTTGTGTCGGGAAATGCTTCACTGGCTTCGCCAAAGCACAGTTGACATCAGCTAATGAAACAGAATTAGGGTACTAGGGGCGAACCACTTCATATCCTCACCTCATTACCTATTGAAAATTGTCCATGGGCATAGAGAATTCAGTTGCAGGTCATCCCGTTTACTACATCATCGTCATCGACAGCATGATGTCAGTGTTCAACAGCGATACTTCACTGCCGTACGTTTACTACACGTATTGCAGTCATCTTTGTGTCGTGCACTAACTAACTGCACTAATCTGAAGGCGCATGAATTACACATAAGTACTGTACGCGCAACCTTTCCAGCCTTACACTATTGTCGCGGCAATGTCGTTTCGGAATTTTACAAACGCACCGTGGGATTTCCCTATTTGAGTGGTCAACCCCACCTACATCGCCGGTAGCGGAACAAGGCGCGTTGATTTCTCGAAAACTTCTAGTATTATTGTTTTTCAGAGTAATTTGTGGAACTGACTTCTGCCAATTAGTTTGAACCCGGAGGGAGCGAAGTTTGTTCTGAAGTGCTGAATTGCATAAGTGAGATTGACAAGAACGTGTCACAGTCCACAACAAAATCGTTCGCACACTCCAGCTCACGATATCCGCTAGATAGGATCAGTTCTGCACTACAAGTCAGTCCTCGGAGGTTTCTTGCGAAATCCGATCGATGGCGAAGTTGAGTGTAAACGGTGACAACTTAAAGTCTATTGTACCCCATCGTAATGCTCAACGCATGATAGTAGGCTATGTGCGTATAGACTACGGATGCTTACTGAAGTACCTCTCTGACACCGCGTTTCTTATCAAGCATCCCCATGGTGCGATACCTCTTTCGTGTCAAGGAAAGTAATAGCAGCTCGACTGCAGTAATGGGGTTCCAGCTGGAGATGCGCATTTAATCAGACCTAATCAGATTGTATTTCTATTTGTACCTGTGTTCGTTACGTTCCAGCTCTCAGGCTCGTGGTTTTCGATTACCAGTTAGACATACCACTCGAATCTTCCCTCATCACACTGTTCAATTTCGCGAGATCAGCGTTGGTTGCGTTCACACTTTTCAAGCAAAGGCATTGACGTTTCTGTTCGCCAGGACCTGTTATTCATTTGCTCGTACAGCAGCTGTTGTTATCACCCATTCAACAAACATATCCCCGCCATCACAGGCAGTTTTGTAGCAGTATCGTTTTCACGACTCGCCTCCGGAAATTCTCTGGCACTATTTCAGTTCATCTGCATATACAGTCCGTTCCTGAAAGTTGTTCACGTATCGTATATACACCTATACGTGGGCACACAATAGAACAGAACACTTGTTGCGGATTGTATGTTCTCGCGCACCATTCTGATAGAACAACGCACCCGTGATCGATGGGTTGTCTTTGCAACGTAAACTATTTTCTCAATTTCCACTGCGCTTATCTTAGAATTTCAGTCCTTTTTCCAAAATTACCGGTTTATTATCCACAGATTGAGTATCACACTTGATAAAAGAAGTCACCGTACAAAGAACATCAGTCGGTCTGAACACGAGACTAGACTATTTGATGTGGTTGTGCCTTCTCATTAATCACGCTGCAATGTGCCTTGGTCAGCCTTCGTTGCACTGGAAGATTTCCGGTAGCATTTACCGGAAGAGGGTCTCATCTTGGCGGAAAGTGTACTGTTACAATGCGGGGATCGAAACTTTTGTCGTATTAGAAGGGTATTTATTACGCAATTTAGACTAAGGTTACACATGTCATTGCATGTCAGTCTTTTTATTCATTTATGGGCCTTTGGTATCGTGATTGATTGCAGACTGATATCGTACGCGTAGACTTGCTCGAATGTTAAAACCACCCCGGTGATAGACACTGACACCAATGTATGTGTCTAAGTGCGTTCAGCCTGCACTGTGCTCAGCGTGCTGCTTGCTGTATTTCCGTAAATGCAGGCAATAATTAAGACCCTTCACGATTCTGCAGAATTACTCGCTAATCTTGGTGATGCATTTAGATATGATTCATTGATGGGATATTTTGTCTCAAGACTTGGTAATTGCCGTTATTTTCCTTCAAACGTGGTTACCTGATGTATTATGTTTTCTTGGCTACGTTGCTGTACAGTTAGGGGTGACGTTCTGCCAAATGATCTGGTGTGCCTCGTGGCAATTTATTTTCAGTATAACTTCCAGTTCTTACAGAAATTAGATTTCCATTTTTTAATCTTTTTGTATATCAGTGAGGAATGATATCAAAGAAGCTGTACGTCGAGCATTCCTAATGCTGGATGCTGAAATGCAGGCTGAGATGACTTCTTACACAACCAGTCAGCAAGCTCCCGCTGAAAAAGACTCTGCTGTTTCTCCTCGTTCAAGCTCCACGACGAACACTTCCCAAACATCTCGGAGTTTGCCTCCAAAAGCAGATACAGCAAGCTCTCGGGATGATCGAGCTGCTACAACGTCAACGCGCTTCACAAATCCTGGGGATGAGTTGGCAGGTTCCACTGGCATCATAGTACTGCTCCGAGACCAGATGCTGTACTGTGGTAATGCTGGTGATAGTCGAGCTGTTTGCAGTCGACGGGGTGTCGCGGAGCCGCTGTCCACAGACCACAAACCGACACTGCGCAGAGAGAAGGAACGTATTTTGGCTGCTGGTGGTTGGGTTGATGCTAACCGTGTGAATGGGAATCTTGCTCTCTCCCGGGCATTCGGCGATTTTGTGTTCAAACGTAATCCCCGACAGAACGCGGAGAATCAGATAGTTTCCGCAAATCCTGACGTATATTCTCGTCGCCTATCGGCCGAGGAGGATGAGTTCCTTGTATTATGTTGTGACGGTATTTGGGATGTTATGACTAATCAGGAGGTCGTCAGTTTCATTCGTCTACGACTTAGCTACGGAGTCACCCCGGAGAAAGTGAGTCACTTCGGTTGATCTCTTCACAGCTTTACTATTTTTTGGTTTTCTCATCTTAGTGCCCTTCCTGCATTAAATAGCGTCAGACACATTTACTGACCCCTTCCATCCATCACATAGTTTTCTATTTCCGATTTCAGAGACACTGTTGAGTCTTCAAAACTCCTGTCCAAGTAGTTTCCGATCTAGATCTTGTCGTCAGATGTTTGGACAGCGTTGTCTTCAACTAGATGAATGCACCGGCATTTTCACTGATCCAAACGGTGATGATCGTAAGTAGCTAAGGTCCTATTTTTGGCTATGTCCCTCGTGCGGATAGGCCTGCTTCTTGGATTTATGTGCCCAACCACAGCGATGGTGGCAACGCTCTCACCGATATCCATCCAATGTTGGTTTCCACTTGTTAGTCAACCCTTGCGCTATTACACTCTCATACTATGAAACGACAGTATCAGTAGCCATCTGGCTACCGGATTACTGCCTCGCTAGTCACTTTCACTTAAATGGCGTTATAATAGGTCCTTTCAAGCTAGCCTTTTTACCGTTATTTGTTTGAATAAACGTGGTATCCCTCTGAAACTTGGAGGAACCCACTGATAATGCTGCCTCTTGGTGTAAAGGATCTAGTTCTAGCGCTTCCTACTATGCCGTCATGCTTAGGCTGGCCAACGTTCTTCAACAGTCCCCGGTGTGTTTGTCCGCCAACCTTATTCCCTTAGGTTTATATAGGTATCATCTGCTTGCCTATGGCATCAAATTCGGTGCAATCCACCCGTGGTACGCCTGCAGTGCGCACACGCACAGCGGGTCAACCACTTGGTCAACACATCTATCTGAGATACCAGTCAGTTATATTATATGTTGTTCACCACGGCCTGTGCAGACTGAGTACCAGAAACATGGACTAAAAATGTGTAAAATGTAGGTTGGAGAAACATCGGTGAATGAACACATTCTCGATAGATTTGTTACATGCTTTGTCTTTGATATTTTCCGCTCTGCGAAATCGGTAGGTATGCATCACACTGCTGGTGCGCACTCACCACTCAGCTCCGTATTGAGCTATATCCACTGATGTTTCTAACCTTATCGTTTAGTCATATTTGGGCCCCAGTCCGGAGGCCTGCACAAACCTACCCCTTCTGAACCTGTTGCCATTCATACTCTTTCGGCACAGCATCGGTTGACCGTCCCCTCGTCCCTTCCAGTTAGGTCTTGGACGGCTAAACAAGCGCAAAACGGAAGGTGTCGCATTGACTTATGTAAAACTTGCCCTACTCATCCAACTCAGTGTCAGGTAGGTCTGTGTGAGTGGACTGGACTAACCGAGCACTCTTCGACGCATTTCTGGATTGCTCACTGGACTACTAGTGGCAAGCAGTGACTTGCAAACAACGGCCGCCAAACACCGATATTTTCCGAACATATTCACTTCTAATCAACCGCCTTATATTGGCATTGCACGTGGAGTGGCACCGAATGCGCATTATTCCGATATGAAACGTAGATGCTTGACGTTGATAAATACAGATCCAGCCTTGTCGATCCATATTGAAGCTTCTTTAACTCGTCCACCAGATATGGCGCAAGACTCCAGACAAACTAAACGCTCAACTTCATCAGTGTGGTCACTGCAGGTAAGCCGTGACTGTCGCCACGGGGCAAAGGACATGCCATTTTGACCGCAAGTTTGTTCAGCTATTTCTGAATGGTCACAACCGCTTCCATCCTCTAGAGTGATTTCATTAGCTTTTTCTATGTCTAGCATTCCGCAACCTGAAAACGTTGTATCCCATCACCAACAGTACGACCTTCAGTTAACTTGCGTAGGAAAGCGTTATCAGCAAGGTTAAGCGGTTCCATTCCATTTGAAAAGCTTCACGGTTGTGGCTATTCACCATAAACACTAACAATGATTTCAGGACAATTGCATAGTTGTCAAGTACCTCACGTCGCAGTGCACATTCACGTAGTCTATTTTGATCATTACAATCAGTGATTGCATGTTTTCCTTAGTTGTCAAGTACCTCACGTCGCAGTGCAATTCACGTAGTCTATTTTGATCGTTACAATCAGTGATTGCATGTTTTCCCAAGAGCACCTCACTGATTGGCTGTTGTCGTAGGTGGTGATATCCTATAGTCTGGTTACGGGTAAACTATTGGTCAATGCACCCACATCCAACTCGGAATTCAATCTGTTCTCACGTCATTGACACAACCTGTTGAAGCCAACTGTTTCGACGTCATAGTAATGTGACCCCTCGGTAATCCCTTGGCCGCTCCGTGAGCCTGTATCAAATACTGTTCCTACGGTAAACTCCTTCCGAAAGAAGATACGTTCTCTTCAATCCAGATACTGGGAGATAAAAATTATTCCACCTCGTTTAAATAGACCGGGTGGGTGGACATCCGGGTCAGGCGTCCTGTAGCGACAGCGGACACAGGAAACTATGGAGCATTTAGCCTATTTCGTATTAGCTTCAGCTGCAATCTAGAATGTCGAGAGTATTCCTTTTCCGGTATGTTTTACACCTTCAAAATGAAGAGCTCGAGCTTGATGGCTAGTTTACGCATCATGGCTCCTTCACGAAGTGCATCGAGATAGAAGGAACCCAATTCACGCTTTATCAAAGCGGCAGCTGTGTGCGCCAACTGGCGTTTATGACGTCAGGACGAATTCCGACAGGATCAAGAGGCTATGTATCTATATGGTACAAGGAGTCACGTGAAAAACATTAAAATCGGGAGTACGTATACTGTAGGGAAGACCTCAGACTCCTTTTTCTGATATGATGCTCAGATATGTTTACATCATTTCGCTTTGGAGGGTGGATTTGTCCCTGCTTTCTCTAACGATATCAGAATTTTTTGCACCAGGTCTCTACTCTTCTGTCTTTCCAATCCTCACTTGTACGCGCTTCCCTCAAATTATATGTCGGTTGCATGTCACTGTCTACTTCCGTCTAATACTTTCGAGGATGTTGTGTAAATGAAATGTTTAACCCTCCGTCAGGTATTAGAACAATGGCGCACATCAAAATCCACCATTTGGTTGACACCCCCTCCCTCCGAATAGGGACCTTCGTTAACAACGAATTACTCTGACCCGGTCTGTGGATACCTCCGATTTTGGATGTACCACTTTACTTGTAACTATTTAAGAACTCCTCTCCCAGAAACTGCTGTCAGTGCATTCCTCCAGAAATTTTATACATTTTCATTTCCTCTACCAAACCCGCTCTCTGATCGAAGACAGAAACATTTGTTTTTACAAGTATTTTCCCAAGATAGACATCGTTAATCTGTGTAGTTCAATCCGGTAATTGCTCGCCTGCGGCACTGATGACACCAATATATATATATATATATATATACGCAAATTAATTGTCTGCGTCATTTCGATTTCTCATCCAGATTTCCCTTCGCGTCTTTAAAGAGTATTTTGGGTTAAATGTAATGCATGATCATGAGTGAAAAGACATCGATCTATTAGGTACACTGATATCATGTTTGTGTCCAGTCCAAGCAAATCCGGTTCTGATAAGATGCAATAATCGATTGCGAAATTTTAAGGTACCGGAAGATCAGATATGCGTGCCGAGTTATAGTTTTAATCCCATCTAGTCCGCATAAACAGAAATGATCGTCTGTCCGCGGATGGTAATTTTGTGGTTTGTATGTACAGATCTGTGCTTATATGCCGCTTATTTTTCCTAGCTCTCCATACAATTTCGCTTCCCGACTAGAACTACATTTTCAGTTTCGTCCATTGTTCACAGGTTTGTGAAGAATTGATGATGCGTTGTCTTGCTCCAGACTGCCACACCAATGGTCTTGGCTGTGATAACATGACGGTCGTCCTCGTTTGTTTGCTCCATGGCAAGCCACTGAGTGATCTCCAACGTCGTTGCAGTCGTCCGTGCCTCTCAGGTCTCGCTGCTGACATTTTAGGTCCATGACTTTTCACCTGTTTTCCCACTTCGACTATCTTTCTCAATGTTTTCGCCATAGTTTTGCATGCCTTCAATGGTTTCCTTCTCCAATCTTTTCTGTTTGCAGTCACTTCTCTAGTTTTTACTTGACGTTGTGCAATATGTCGATACATGCCTGTTCATGTAACACACTGTTGGATGTTTTCATCTGAACTTTTACCAGACAAAAATAAAGATTTTACTGCCCTCTTTTCATCAAGAACTTGCCATGAACTGGTCGTTGATTTCAGGTTGATTTCCGTACCCCTTGTACTTTTCGAATGGCTGATAAGTGTGTTCTAGCCAAACCGACTCCGCTGACACGCCCGGTTCGTTCCGAAAGATGACTAAAAGCTGTCTTGGTGCAATAAAGCAACGCTTGGTTTAGAAAGAACTAAATAACACCAGTAAAAATATGGAAACGAATTATCAGCAGATACTCAGAATCTTGCCACAAGCAGCGTCCCTTTCGATTTACCATGCTTACGTTAACATCCGAGGGCCACCGGCAGTTGTGGACGGCTGTGGCGCCTCAGTAATAGATCGAATTCATCGGGGCTCATCAAATTGCGTTCAGCTAGTGTGCCTGTTCAACCGTATTAACTCGTCGCTCTTTTTTGGATTTGTGACTGATCCGGAGTCTGAAACAGCTTAAATTAAGTAAGAGATTTCATCGAATGTATGAACTTTTAACGCCCAGTCGATAGTTGCTACTCTAGTGAACACTGACGGTTTCGTGCGACTAATAGTCCTGAAGCCCGGGAGGTTACCAAAAGTCTGGGTGCTACTGATTTACGCTGTCGTCCATCAGAGAGTCCCTGTCCTTAACTAGAGATGCTGCAGCATATGGAAGACACCGGAGTCAATGGCTTTTGTATAGCTACTTTATGTCCAGAGTTCTCTTATATCTTTACCAGGCTAGCCCCGAGGCGCACACTGCCGTTTTTCTCCTATTTAAATACTGACGTGGTTGAGTGGCGGTGAAGCACTAGTTTTCGGTGATTATTGTTATTTGTTTATTCACGGTGCTACAATCAGATTGGGTCAATTCAGATCTTTCCTCACAGGGACCAAAAGTCTATCCCTCTTAGGGCAACACTATGATTTGACTTCGTGTCATATTCCTTGAACGGCATCTCCGGCCCATTGTCCTTCATGTCATTAGGCTACTGGATATCTTGATAATTTCAATGTCACAGGAACTGCAACGGACACTTCAAAATTGCAGGTATTCCATATTCGTGAGAAACCTTAAGCCGAGCAGTTCCTGAAAGGAAATCTTGCCACAAAAATAGATTACCCTCGATAATCCGCTTCCTTGTAAAGTTTTGTTAGCTTCAAGGTTACATTGTTCATATTTTACAAATTTCGTTCGCCTTTCCGGAATTTGTATCCTAAGTAGCCTTTGGCCGTAAGTGATATATACTCGCAAATTTACTGCATTCAGATGCTCCATCACCAGTGAATTCGTAACATGGAGACTAGCTAAATGAATTATATCTTAAATGAAATGGTGCGTAATCCAGCAGACAATCAAAATCGCTAGAGCAGCAAATGGGAAACGGTTTCCCATTCGAGGCACCCGTTGGCGGAAATTTTGAGAGCAACAGGCCATGTGGCAACGCGCGATAAGAGTTGTCGCTGTGGGATCTTCACGCGTTTTCGGGAAGCACCGTGGCTTTTGTTGCATGTGGTTGTAGACCCTAAGGGACAATCTGTCCAAATGGCGACAGTGTCAATCTCCTAACTAATTGTTTTCCCTTGCCGAATGGTACTCTCGTGCCAGTTAAAGTTAATAAAGGATACTGGGCCAATCCTGCCGACGGCGCCTTACTCCGTTACAATGCTCAGGTATCTTCATTGCAGTGCTGTTCGAAGTTCGTGGCACATTTTACTGATCAATTTACCTGTGTATATTAAGCTCCTTTTCGCACAAAGTCCACAACCGTTTTCCACTTACCACCCCCCCATTTTGTATGGCAGATGAGCGCCAGTCAGTTAAGATTTCTTTAAAGATTTTTCAAAAACATCAACAGCAATACATCATGGTGCTTAGCTATCATAAACGTCCATGGTTGTATGTGGGCTGGGATGTTGCCAGTGCGCCAAAACGTAGACAGGTTGACGAATAGGATTCCCAACTAAAATCTTCGGCTGAAAATCCCGATTGTAAGACATGGGTAGTCAGCTTGAGATACACGAGTAGCCGAAATTTAAGGAAAAACTGCCACAATCATTCCAACCTTCAAATTGGAGAGCATCCTCCAGTACAGTGAAATGGACTATTAGGGTACGCAAAACGTCGCACCAGATGAGGTCCAATCTGTTCGCCAATCAGAAACATACCAGTAAGTGATGCGCAGATATTTATCGATAAACAAAAACGATATCACTACTAATGTTTTAACCAAGGATTCGGAAGAAAGGATTGGCAATGAGGAGTTCAGGATGCTCTCTGCCCTTAGCAACGTAAAGATAAGTTAGTTTAACCACATTTTGAATATGCTATGAAGCATCAGCGCGTTGGATTGCATTTCAACCGAAATATATGCTGTTTGTTTGTGCTCTCTAGTGGATCCTGGAGTTCATGGCTTTTCTTCAGGAGGTGAAGAAGATACTCGAAAACTAAATTATCGACCCACTGTGGAGGTCGAGGTGGCTACTCCAGGAGTGAGAATTCTGGCGGAGAGGCTTGCTGCGAACTCTCCAGTGGAAGTGCCTCTCTCCTTATTTTCACACTAACAACAGTGTTAAACAGCGATTCCTCACGACCATAGTAGTAAGCTTGGTTATCTGCGGAAAGTTCTGTTGTGGAATAGGAGAGGTTCGTCGCCAAGGGTAAACACCTCGAGTTGGCTACAACTAACATTTATCCGGGCTAGGTAGGCGCAAACTAACAGCAAGAATCTCACTATTTACCAGCCATATTCCGGAACGTCATCATCATGATAAGTGATCTTGAACATGTTCAGTAGCTTCAAGGCCTCAAAGAATTATCTTTCCAGAAAGTGAAGCAAAACCGTCGAGTTCGTTTGACTGAGGGAAATAATATAAATCAAGACTGTACAGCGAAATACCAGAAATAAAAATAGGGGATTCTATAGCGAAAAAATAACAAACTAATTGGTCTTTCATCGCCGTATCTTTTATTAAAGATGAAAGCTTTCGCCACAGCCACAGGTTCCCTTGACGTTCGGGTTATTGAACAAAAATTCACTGGCAAGAACTCCCTCCTGAAAGTCCATTTCAGTTCCAAGAAGACTTAGTTGCGCTCGGCGATCAATGAAAACCTTGACACCATCTTGTTCCACTGCTTCGTCTCCCTCACGTTGCCCGTCGGTACAGAACTCCAACGTATACGACAAACCACTACAACCACGTGTCTTTACGCCGACGCGAAGCCCAACAGCATCTGGACGTTGTCTGAGTAATTCCTTTATGCGCACGACTGCGGCCGGTGTTAGTGTGAGTGGCGCTTGTCGGCCAACAAGTGGTGACTTACGTGGACGATTCGTCGTCTTCACAGAATTAGAAATTGTATGGCAGGTGGAAGAACTGTAACTACTTGGACACGCCCAGAGAGCTGTATCTAACCTGCGGCCTAGCAGGAAACGCAGCCTGGACAACATAAGATCGGAGAGACTTGCTAAAAAACAAAGAACCGACCAAAATTAACGGGCAAATATAACACATCGGAACTATACAAGAAAGCGCATTAGTGGTGCAGTACGTTAACATAAGCCTGAAAAAATAGTCCACCTCTTGGTTTGAAATTATTTACCCCTGCAGTCTCATTAAAGTGTTTGCTGACATCTTATGAGAATCTTGGTATACGGACCATGATACTCACCATCCAGATTGTCAGGAGTGCAAATTCACGCAGAAGCAAGGGCTAGGCCACCATGAATAACTATATAGTAAGGAATTTAAGTACACTTGTGTACACGGCACTTACTTGCACATCAGAAGAACCGTTCAATCAGAACACTGAACAGCAGCGTAAGTACAATCGATTCCTGGACGTTCAATGCACTGGCAATTCAAAACCAATACCGAGTTATGGAGTCGGACAGAGGCGAGAGGGACACTGTGAAGTGAACAATAATCGTTTAGCTGTGATACCCTTCATGTGCATGGCTACCGTGCAACACGAGGGAGGCAAGAGGGCTAAGAAATTGACAGGTCGCCTAGGTCTAAATAAATCCACTGGAAATGTCAGAGTAAGATTCGGACCATGGATCTTTCGGTCAGCGGCTTCGAATCCTAGCCAGTGACCATTATCGAGCATGGTGAATCTCCTCAAGCTTGACCTGTCTTCTATTTGGCTTTCGATACACAACACGAAATTGGTATGAACCAAGCAAAAAGGGCATCTGTGGGACGTAAAACAGAAATACCTAGAAGTCACTTAGGCTCGCTTCTCCATGCCGGTTGTGCCAGGTATGAGCCCCAAACTAGCATGAGTGGCTAAACAGGAGTCGGGCAGACCAGTGGTTTCTACACAAAGTGAACTCCTTCGGGCGCGACCGCTACTCCCATGATGATATCTTCATCATCGATATTCAGTCTCATCCAAATAAGTAACCGTTTATTGAGCACATGATTCCCCTCTTCCCAAAGAGACTGTCGATCTGACTCGATCGTCATGAATAACCGAGAAAATCTGTCCTCCCACGCCAGAATTCCTAGCAGGGCCTCAGCAGACACTGCTCAAGTTTATAACTCAGAGCCTTCAAACGCGTAAGCGTGGTTGCAAGTAACTGTTTAAAAATGATTACTGGTTGTACCCCGCGCCTTCGGAAGTGCTTTCCAAACGATGCGCCCGCGGACTCGTTGCAGAAGAAGCCCTATGCGCTGCCATCTAGTGACAGAGGTCTCCATTTAAGTGCAGGATGAAATCATGTGTCCAGTGTATTCGTTCTGTTAATAAACCTTGATTTCAAACTACTCACCAGTGGCGTATGAGGCACACCAGAGGGTCTCTTCTGACAGGTTCTGACTAGCTTACAAGCGGTTCACCATAGACAGATGAACTGGAAATCCAGTCACCAACTACCAGTGTATCCGAGCGTAGTTCCTAACACCACTCGGCTGCATTATGGACCACGCTCTTTAACCAAAAGCTTCGGTTAGAGTGAGAACCGATGTACCTTGTCCCTCAGAAACATATCTGTATGGTCACCATGTGCATTCCAAATTCCTAAGCGCTAGCCCCTATATCCATCACTGAAGCTCCTCTCAGGACTATGATGTCAAATCGTCTGGCCTAACTTACGTGTTAATTGCACCCAGTCGACGCACCGGAATTGTGCTTCTCATATCCATACCCATCAAAAACAGGATATAGGCTAGACAACCATGAGTGCCTATTTCTGGATTGGAAGGAGCGTGTCCCGAGCATCAAGACCGTACAATTTGTGGGTGCAAAGCGCATACCAAAGGACGGGATGACTTATTAGAACACCAAGGCTTTGTGGACCTACCGTTCGATTCATCATTTCATCCGTCATAGGTATGAATAGGGATGAGACAGTCGGTATCCTTGTCGGACAGTACTTTTGTACATAAGCTTATGGAGAGCACCGGGTATACCGTCACACGTAAGAAAATCTGACTTATAATACTGACTTATACTGGCTCCCCTCGCTGAACAAGCATGTCAACAAAGTCAAATGCGCCTTGAAAATCTAGGAATACCAAATTTGTGGGTTCCTTATACGTATGGCGTTATTGTAGCACCTGAAGTGTGAGAATGTGTTCAACGCAAGCTCAGCCAAGTGGGAATAATACTTGCTACTCTTGATTGAGTGACTCATGGGCCCCCATAAAGTGTCGAAGGACAAGTGACGCCAAGCTCTTGTTATGACGAGCCCAGCTGATCTCTCTGTGATAATCGCAGTCATACGGCAGCGAAGCATCGGTGTTGAACACTGTCGTGCTGTCGATGAGGATGATGATCGCAGTCATCACGGGACCCTTTTTTGAGGAACGGACACTATTACTGACCCTTGTAAGTCGTCTGAGATAGTCCCCTTTCGCAAATAGAGGCAAATGGATCAGACAACTAAAAAAGAGCGTTCAGCTGTAGCACCTTTCCGGTGCCCAGCTGCCACGCTACCGGAAGGAAGCACAAGGGCTTGAATATTGCCAGGTTGCCCAAGCCTAGATAGGGAAGTCGAGAGGCAGAGGTCGAGTTCGAACCACGAACCTTCCGGTCAGTAAATTCGCGCTATAACCACTGAGCCATCTCGCTCCTGATCATACAAGTGCTGACTGGGGACTTCATCCCCTTCTTGAGCAACGCAGGTGGGAGGTCATCCGAAATAGGGTAGGGGGTTCTAGGTTCAATGCGAGTTCTGCAGTCCGACAATCCAAGTGAGTGGCAACAGGTGTCCACGAGAATTGCGATTACAGTTGAGGCGTCCTACCTTATTGAAGGTGGTCGCGCCAGTTGGGTCCTTGATGGTTTCGCTCACATTCGGTTCCCGAGGACCAGTCGCACGTACCAAACGAAATAGTCCTAGGGAAGTGCCGGCATTCTGCGCCTGTCATTTACTTAGTCTTCCATGTCCACCAGGCTTCACGTTCGGCGCGTACGCTAAGATTCACCTGACGTCTGACAATTCGCCGGCTGAACAACGTTAGGACCAACGGGAACATTTCTCGGGGATTTGGGCAGTGCTGCTAATCTGTCTGATGTCTAGTGCTTGAGTAGAACTGGCAGTGCCGTGCCCGGTCGAAACTCCCGGCTTTATGGGATGATGTGGCGATCCCGTTCCAGTTCAAACTGACATCCGCCGGTCGAGCGCCTGGAAGAAAGACCAGATGACAGTTTTGAAAAATCCGTCTAACACCGGAATCTACCAGTGCCTCAGTTGCCACAAGAGTTGTCGGTCCCTCATGGGACCCTGAAAAGTGAAGAGTGACGCAACTCCAGATAAGCACGTGTTCAAAATCCGCACCGGTGCTTCATAAGAAGCGGCAGTCACTTATTGATCCACGACATCTGTGACTGATGGCGGTGTGGTCAGTTCAGGTGTGCCTAGCACGCTGTTGGAGGGCACCACCTAACCAGACAACTGCAGTTACTTCGAGAGTTAGTACTGCATAAAGACAATCTGTGGCCAGCACACAGCTGAAGCAGCCGTTCGCCTTCGTCTGTATCTACCGAGTCCAATCCAATTGGACCAACCAAGTGACTCAGATACAATAAGTCTTCCCGCTTTTGAATTAAAATTTCCGACAACCTCAGCGTTTAATTCGCCGAAACAGGGCTTTAAAGGGTTTATAAAAATTGTCCTTGATGGCGTTAGGGTTACGGTCTGCTGGGGCGAAATCAGACACGACGAACAGATGACTAACTTCACGCTTGTGAGACACCTTCACGGACATTGCCAGATGAACCGCACAGTGGAGACTATCCACTCGTACAAGGATACTTCATCCCGGTAACTTAGAACGCTGCTGATCTCCGCGCACCTTACCGCAGCGGCCTCTGGACCGCCAGAGGTGCGCAGCCAGCAGTTCACATTCGGTTCCCGAGGACCAGTCGCACGTACCAAACGAAATAGTCCTAGGGAAGTGCCGGCATTCTGCGCCTGTCATTTACTTAGTCTTCCATGTCCACCAGGCTTCACGTTCGGCGCGTACGCTAAGATTCACCTGACGTCTGACAATTCGCCGGCTGAACAACGTTAGGACCAACGGGAACATTTCTCGGGGATTTGGGCAGTGCTGCTAATCTGTCTGATGTCTAGTGCTTGAGTAGAACTGGCAGTGCCGTGCCCGGTCGAAACTCCCGGCTTTATGGGATGATGTGGCGATCCCGTTCCAGTTCAAACTGACATCCGCCGGTCGAGCGCCTGGAAGAAAGACCAGATGACAGTTTTGAAAAATCCGTCTAACACCGGAATCTACCAGTGCCTCAGTTGCCACAAGAGTTGTCGGTCCCTCATGGGACCCTGAAAAGTGAAGAGTGACGCAACTCCAGATAAGCACGTGTTCAAAATCCGCACCGGTGCTTCATAAGAAGCGGCAGTCACTTATTGATCCACGACATCTGTGACTGATGGCGGTGTGGTCAGTTCAGGTGTGCCTAGCACGCTGTTGGAGGGCACCACCTAACCAGACAACTGCAGTTACTTCGAGAGTTAGTACTGCATAAAGACAATCTGTGGCCAGCACACAGCTGAAGCAGCCGTTCGCCTTCGTCTGTATCTACCGAGTCCAATCCAATTGGACCAACCAAGTGACTCAGATACAATAAGTCTTCCCGCTTTTGAATTAAAATTTCCGACAACCTCAGCGTTTAATTCGCCGAAACAGGGCTTTAAAGGGTTTATAAAAATTGTCCTTGATGGCGTTAGGGTTACGGTCTGCTGGGGCGAAATCAGACACGACGAACAGATGACTAACTTCACGCTTGTGAGACACCTTCACGGACATTGCCAGATGAACCGCACAGTGGAGACTATCCACTCGTACAAGGATACTTCATCCCGGTAACTTAGAACGCTGCTGATCTCCGCGCACCTTACCGCAGCGGCCTCTGGACCGCCAGAGGTGCGCAGCCAGCAGTGAATGAGGTGGGTAGCTAAACCATTGTGCTTGCATCTTGAATTCTTGGTTCTGATACGCAGAACACACATATGTCAAGGGATTCCAATGTGCCAGCAAGAACAGCCTGTTGTCGTGTTTGCTTCAGAGTGCAAATACTAACTAGACAGGTAAAGTGGGCGCCAGAGCCTGGAGATTGATTTCGAGATGCTCGAGTTCCTCGGTGCCCGCTGACTATCAGACGTCGAGGCCAAGACCAATGAAAGACGATGGATGTGCTCACGAAGAATAGTAACAATGAGGTGGGTGAAAGGTAGGAAAGGACATATAAAAGAGAAAGGCATCACAAGAAGCCTGCTTTCGTATACCCACGCTGGGGTATGTAGCGAGTAAGGCGACCCGGGTGATGACACCACGCAACGGCCGATGTGGCATGAGCACAAGCAGTGGTCAAACTTAGACCTACCAGAGCGGTTTAAAAGCTATTGCGGAAAGTCTGGTTATTGTCAGTGCCGCCTCCAGATTCGGGTCCGCGTGATCACCTCTCCCATGCATGTCTAAGAACATTGAGATATGGCTGCTTATCGATGTCAATCGCCTTCTTGTCGTCAGTTTCTATCCAGATTGTCTGAATAAATGTCTGGAGATGTAGGCATCTCGGAACAACGGTTAGGCTAACATTAGATTCCTTTCCTATCCACCTTTATCCGTACAGCAGCGAAGGATCAGTGTTGAATGCTGTTGTGTTGTCGATGACGATGACCGCCATGACTGGCGCTTCGTAAACGCATATTTTCTGGAGTACGCAGCTTGTCCATAGGTTCGACAAAATTCGCTTACAATGTTTGTGTAGAGTACTTCGAATTCAACGATCGGATGGAAGCCCGAACAAAACTTCTCACACAAGCCCAGATCGACGGAGCATAGTACATCTTGCAGTACAACCGACTACGCTGGATACGTCACATAAAATAAATGGCCGATAGCCGCGTCCGGAACTGACTCACTTAGTCAGTCAAAGAATGGAGCTCTGGCCGAAATGCCATTATTGTGTCAGTCTTCAGGTGTATATATATACACTTGTACACTTTACAGAGCAGAAAGCGGTGATAGAACACGTTAAACTGGATTTTCAAGCTATTAAATGATAAGTTCTCCGGGATATGCTCGAAAATCCCTGTGGATATATCTCAGTTTGTTGTGTACCGCAGCTCCTATGTCGGTCCTTGGACTGGTGTTCCTCTCACTATGGCATACTAAAAGGTACGGTAATTCGAGGCGATTTTTTACGGAGGCGGAGGATGATGCTATCCCTTTATTCATAGGACTATCATACAAGCTACCACAAGGTCACGCCAAAACGTCCGCAAACGTACGAAAAGCACTTAGCCACAAATGCTCCATCCTGAATGGCCCACATTTTGACCAATCACACATGACCCCGTTCGGTCCGTAGCTGTCCATCTACATATCCGTCCAATGCCGAGGCTTAGACGCACACCCGAAATTCCTCTGAAACCATAGTCCGAAGGAGGAAAACTTCAACATAAAGTTTGAGCATTTGGTGATGTTTGTTCGGACCCTTGAGATTTCATCATGCAGCCGCAGTTTTGTCGGAAGTTGTTTAAAAGGACTCGAGGTCCAACATGGGCTCGGAATTCATATTTAAATGACTGCCAATGCCTTCGCATGATGTCTCCGTGATGACGGCGGAAAATTTTTGTGGAAGAGCCTGTGCATTCACGTGTTCTGTCTGTACTGGATTTGGAAATAATCTCGACTACCCCCTCTATATCGGCGCAAAGCCAAAATTGAGCGGCCATTTGCTACCCGTACAGGAAAAGGTTTTCTAGGGTTGCGGTAGCCGTCCCGCCAGAAAAGTTCAAGGAATTCATCATAACTAGTAAGTTTTTCACTACTTTGGCGATGGTCAGCGATGGTCGCGCGGTACGTTCGAAATTGGTTTCGTTTTTCCCTCGTGCTAATTCGTGAAAGAATTCTTTCACTATTCAAACTATTTACAGAGTTTATACGTGTTATTTGTTGAATTTTCTCACACCAACATAACATTTACGTTATAATCCCTGTTACTTTGCACCCAGTTTCTACTCTGCATCTAGTCGCACTCATGTCACTAGTCAATGCAGGCTGCTCTCTGCAGTCATCGATGGTCCACAACAGATGTGGGCGAAATGGCTGTCCATCGAACGTGAGACGGGGTATGCAATGCCACACCTGCAAGGCCTGGTGGCACTTTAAATGCACGGGTTTACAGGACGACCAGGTAAGCCAACTGGCTAACTCTCCTGACCCGTTTGTATGCGCCAGCTGCCTCTACATTAAGGGTGCAATGCATTCCCCAACTAGGGAAAAAGCCATAAAAAACAAGACCAATTCCTCACTACCGAATCACACAGACCAGTGTAAGTGCTCCTCGTTAATCGATGTACTCGCGACGAAACTCGAGCTTCTCTCTAAAGCTCTGACAGACGCAAACACTAAAAATGCAGCGATCTGGACGAAAGTTGACAAGGAACTTTCCTCGCTGAACGAGTACCTTGCACTATCCACCCCTGGTCTGCTGGCTGCGAAAAAGGTTATCCAGCTCTCCGATGCGGCAATAAAGACCGCCACGGCGTCTCTAGTGGACAGACGCGTAAGGGAGAGCAGACTGATAATCTGGGGGTCATTCTCTAGAAAAGTCACGCCAACGAAGCAGGCACAATCGCTCCTTGGCAGTGTCCTCTCAAAGCCTGACCACGAATCGCTTCACGCAGACTGGTTACGCCAGAAGGGAAGCAAGCGAACACTCGGGCTTCTCGTTACCCTTTCCTCGCCGTCGGCCGTACAGAAGGTTTTGGGTCGGGCTGTCAGCGTCCAAAAGGCAAATCCAACGATCAGGCGTCTATCTGAGGATCGCCCTCTAGACGCACGGAAGCCAGGCCACAGCAGTTCTAGGGAAGAGATGCGGAAAAAGCTTCCGGATGGCGCCAATTCGGCCGATCCCAAACTTAAGGCCAAACCGATTGTAGTTATAGCCCCTTGTGCTCCTGAAAGCACGCCGAGGCAAACGACCGCGACTCCGGACAGCAGTTTCTACTCAACCACCGCGGACCCCTCGAATTCTATAGGCAGTGACGCTCTGGAGGAGGCAAGCCTCACGTGGACGGAGCGCCCAAAGTACGTACAGTTATCAGCACTTCTTTCCGTAACAGACGTCAAAGGTGCAACAGTGAACTCCACACCCAAGCTACAACCGAGCTGGATTGGGTCAGACGAGCGGAGTCAAGTGGTGAAGCCTACCGGCAAACCAACCACATGCGCTGACGTCGACATCGGGGAATGCTGCGAGAACCGTACATCCACTGAGGCTGTGAAATTGCCAATCTCTAGCTCCACTCCGTCTAAAGTAGCCTCTTTGATTGTGGACACAACTCTTGCCCAGGACCATGACAATCAAAGCCACAAGCCTGACCACGGCGAGCCGAACAGTCCCTCATACACCCAGTTGGCCACGCTGATCGCGGGTGACTCGGATGACCACACAGGCGCGAAAGAAAGGCGACTGCGGCCAAACAAGCCATATACAACTCGCCAAATCAGAAAACTGCTGGCTGGCTTCAAGGTGCAGTCCTCTGAGAAAACCAGCCTCATGGGAGCACCACCAAAAGAACTACCCGGTGCTGCCACCCAGCGCTCAAAGCATCACAGAGGCACCTTTCCGACCAAATCGCGCCAAAATGCCCAAGAAGCCAAACAGACGCGAGATCGCCCATTGAGCAACAGCGAACCTGGCCGTCCAGAAGAAGTTAAAGAAAGGGCTACAAGTAGCAATGGTCGAAATTTTCGCCCACGGGGAAAAAAACTTCGTCCACCAAAACTAATAGGCCCGCGCAAACCGGGCTCCCACAGGGCGAAAAAAACCCTGCAAATGAAAAGCAACCCACGAAACCACCAATCGAGGGAGCAGACAAATATGCCTCAGAGGTCCCTTCGGAGCCCTCGACTCAAACCCGACGTGCAGCTATTAAGCCTGCTAACCTCCCTGGTTACACAACTCTCGGCTCCTCACCTTCGGAGGCAGCAGAGACAGTGTTGAAATGCTTGTCCACAAACTGTCTTAGCCTCTTCAACAAACTTTGTGATATTAAACAGTCAGTTTGTCTTGAACAGCCGTCCATTATCGCACTCACAGAGACCTGGCTCACACCAGATGTCTCTGACGCGGAGATCTCAATAGACGGCTACTCTATTTTTCGAGCTGACTCAAAACGAGGGAGAGCTGGTGGGGTTGCTTTATACTTACATGCGGCCCTGCCAATCCCGATTGTCCTCTCTGATACCACTCCTGCACCTTTTTGTGATGCACTGTGGCTTCAAGTCCCGCTGCGCGGGTCCGATTCTCTCCTTCTCGGTGTGGTCTACCGTAGCCCCTCGAGTCCTCCGGAAGATGACCACTTCCTCATACGAACCCTTGGGCAACTCTCCTCCAGCTACCACTTCACTCATCTCCTGCTGGTAGGTGACTTCAACGCTCCAAAGGCCCCCTGGACGGAGCTCCAGTGCGTCGGATCAAGTGGACCCTTTGCAGCGGCGTTGACCGAAGTCGTTCAACAGAGCGCTTGGACTCAACATGTCGTTGCACCCACCAGATACCGCGCGGGCCAACAACCGTCCCTCCTGGATTTGGTCATCACCAACGAAAGACATTTCGTTGATCAGGTGACAATTAACGCTCCACTGGGACATAGCGACCACTGTGTGCTCACCTTTGATTTCATCTGCTATTGGGCCAGAAATCCCGAACCCCAAACGTGGATTCGAAACTTCTGCCGTGCAGACTTTTCGGGAATGCGCATCTTTCTTAACCAAGTTAAACTGGGGCCAGCCTCAGTGGAAGACTTATATAGGACTATTGTCCAGAAAGTTCACGAGGCTGACGCGATGTTCGTCCCAAAAAAACCAGCACGCAGTCGGATGAGCCGTAAACTACCCAAAAGGATCCGGCGTCTTCTGGAAAAGAGGTCACAACTATTTCTCAAAAAGTTGACTACAGGAGACACAGAAGATGAGCTGGCATTTCGTAAAATGCGGAACCGCTGTAAATCGGAAATCCGCCAATGGAACATACGAAAACAAGCCACCATTCTAGACCTCGCCCGGAAGAACAGAAATGTGCTGTTCAAATACATGCGGCATCGCCGAAGAAACAAGCCATCCGCGTTCTCCCTGAGGGACAGGAACGGGGAACCCACGAGTGACCCAATAGTGGTATCTGAGTTCTACAGAGATCACTATGCAGGTCTGTATTCAGTCCCAGCGTCCTCGTCACATCCAACGTTGTCAAGGCGTACCTACGAACGGCCTCTAACCGACTTGGTATTCACGGTGGAGGACATTCGTCAACTCCTGCACAAGATCAACCCATTCTGCGCGTTGGGGCCCGACGAAGTCCACCCAAGGATCCTGAAGGAAACGTCGTACACACTGGCAACTCATTTCCATCTGCTGTTTCGTCAGTCGCTTGACGAAGGCCACCTTCCCTCTGTTTGGAAGGAAGCGATTGTCACGCCAATCTACAAAACTGGTGACCGACTATCGCCTGGCAGCTACAGGCCTATAAGCCTCACTAGCGTGCCATGCAAGGTGATGGAACGCATTCTGAAGCGAGCCATTCTAGATCACCTTACTTCCAACAACTTGATTTCTCAAGCTCAACACGGATTTCTCCCAAACCGTTCCTGCGTGACGAACATGCTCGTATTTATGGACAGCTTAACCCAAGCCAAGGACGAGGGACTCATATCGGATGCCATATTTTTCGACTTTTCAAAAGCATTTGATCGAGTCCCACACGTCCCTCTGCTCCACAAACTCGAGTCTTACGGGATTCAAGGGAAAATCCTACACTGGATCAAGGCATTCCTATCAGACAGATCATTCCGAGTGAAAGTAGGCTCGACCTACTCTTCTGCGGCGCCGGTCTCCATTGGAGTTCCTCAGGGCTCCGTTTTGGGACCTTTGCTGTTTCTGATATACGTCAATGACCTTCCAGATGTTCTTTCAAGTCCATGTCTACTTTTTGCGGACGACTTGAAATCGTGGAGTTCCAATGCCAGTGCCCTCCAAATTGATGTGGACGCCGCAAAGCAGTGGTCGTTGGACTGGCACCTTCCTCTGAATGACGAAAAGTGCGTCCATATGTCATTTGGAGGAGACTCAGCGAACTCCTTTGTCATGCATGGTGAGAAAGGACCAGAAGACATCACGAGGATAGATGCCAAAAAAGATTTGGGTATCTGGCTCTCTCCAAACCTGTCCTTCTCACTGCACCTTGAGAAATCGGCTCAGAAGGCATTCGCTGTTCTACGGATGATTCGGCGTACCTTCTCTCGTATTACTCGCACGGACTTCCAAATACTCTATGGGGCCTATGTCAGACCGCTCCTTGAATATGCCAACCCGGTTGTCTACTCAGGACGCACGAAAGACGTAATCCTCATTGAGCGTGTCCAGCGAGCCGCTACGAAAATGGTTGCCGGTCTCAAGTCCATGGACTACGAAACGCGTCTCGTGGTGCTCGACCTCTTTCCCTTGGAGTATCGTCGCCTCCGAGGGGACTTAATTCTTACTTACGCCCTGTTTGAACAAGGCTTGGCCAACAGGTTTTTCACCGTTGACCCAGCAAACACACGGCGGGGACACGGTAAGAAGATTTTTAAGCTCAGAGCGCACACCTTCATTAGGCAAACTTTTTTCTCATTTCGGGTAGTTGCTGCGTGGAATAACCTTCCTGAGACGGTTGTCCACGCTCCCTCTAGAACTCAGTTCAAAACACTATTAGACACTTATTTACGCGAGTCCTCGCGCTGGCAAACATACTGCCCCGCGCTGAGAACTTAAAGAGCAGTGCTACACCCTTTTTTCACTTGTGCCTTTCAGGTGAACGACAGCTGCTGAACGACAAGAACAAAACCGACCCGGGAAACTTGGGCAAAAGCCTCGATCCTGTGTATCAATCCGTGAATCCGTTATATATCGGGTGCGCTTCAAGGTTTTGTCACGGTTATACTGGCCTCTTGATGGTGTCTTTGTAAGAATTAGTGGGTTTACTTACAGAACTAGCAGACGGCACAATAAGCTATCAGTGTTCCTAAATTCCCGCACAAACTCAAAGGATTTGGACGGCCTCGTGGATACGAACCACGGAAAAGCCATCAGACTAAGTATGACAGCCGTGGTACCTTCATCGCATCGTAGTACTTGGGTTCGTGGACAGCCCCATACATCAATGTCCTCCGGAATCATTTGGGTTTGTCATAGCAGTCAAGACTGCCCGGGGAATCATGACAAACTGGAAGCAGCATGGATCAATTATATTCCTAGGTTCATCGAGGGCGCACGATGGTTCATTCCCGTCATTCAAACGAGGCACTAAAACAGCCGTGTCTACATTTGGGAACCAATGTAGGAAGAAGTATCAGTGTCGGCTAGAGAGTACAGTGTTATGAAGTAGACTGCGGCCCGAACTAGCAGGTGGCCAAGTGGTCACAATGTCTGGTTGTTTCGCTTTCTCGTATGATGACGTGCCTCAGAATGGCCCAGTTACAACCTGAAGAAGAGTATAGGGGCTGCAAAACGAGTCGCCTATGGAGCACCATACTGCGTGTGTTTATTGAGTCTCTGTGGGCACTTTTTGCTCTGCCATCAATGAAATTTTGGATTCATAGGAGGATTGCCCGGGACATATGCTACAACCAGGACAGGCCCACGCCAGCGACACAGACACCCGGCAAAAGGTGCCTCCATTTAAGCTTTATCTTTCTTCCATTGCAGAAGCCCGGAGTATGAGTTTCAGCATACAGCAGGAAAAGGCCGTGCAGTTGAAATGAT
The DNA here is from genome assembly GCA_003604175.2 of Clonorchis sinensis. NCBI lineage: Eukaryota > Metazoa > Platyhelminthes > Trematoda > Opisthorchiida > Opisthorchiidae > Clonorchis > Clonorchis sinensis. Next base: position 78,757,760 of record CM030369.1, read on the forward strand.
AGGTGTCAGCCTTGAGGTCTTCCGCATCGTAGGGGATGAGAGGTACGAAAGGGGCGGACATAGCACGGAAGGATTTGACGGATGTGAACATAAGTCCTATATATTCTCAGACTTCCGCACGTGTGTGCGTATACGAAGAGCTTTCTACAAGCTTCCTACGCAAAGCAGTATCCGTCATGGGTGCCCTCTCTCTCCATTCTTATTTAATTCTGTGATCGGTGAGATAATGAGAAGCCTGTTACTCATTCCACAGAGATCAAAACCTTGGTCTCAGCTAATCATATACTTTTAGTCTTTCCCACCAAGTCCAATTCAAGTTCGCCCGGGCACATAGGTTCCGCTCTCTTATATTGCGCTTCTTTCATCTTCAAGACACAGAGGGTTCTAGTTTCAAGCTATGCGTGCAACCAGTTGTAGAATTCCCACCAGTTTTCTTTTCTCTTTGTACCCAAAAATGTAGGCTAGCACTTGAGAGCGTTTAACGTTGGTTCACTATAATGCTATTCCCACGGCACAGCTCTCTATCCTACCGCTCCCGCTGCACAATCTTTGGCCTTGAGCAACTATGGCTCTACTACACCATCCGTTGTTCAGAGAAACTTTAATAGCAGGGGATACGTCAAGGGTAAATTCAGTAAATCCGGTTACATTTTAGTATGCCCTCCAGCGCTTACAAACCTACGACACTACTTATACCTAGTTTGTTACACTCGCATCTGGAGCAGTCTCCCCATTCGGTTTCAAAATATCACACACCAACACACATCCTTGCAGTCTGTAGATAACTTCCTTACGTGTGAAGTCGCAGCTGCCCCACTTAATGCAAAACTACCCTCTGGTCTCTTTTGCGAATCGGGCCCATATCACCTCTGAGTTTGACGAGGGCACACTCAGTGACAGCAGTGACTCGGCGACTGGTGATCCTTAAGCTTGCTTTCCTGTTAGGTTGACGTAGTAGATCTCAGTTAATACACGGTTCTTATCCATTATCTGGGGGCTTGTTACCTATCCGCTTTTTACTGATCTACAGTCACCGCTCACATTAACCCCTTTGTTGCACAACGGAGACCATATGTCATGGTTCTTTGGTAAGCCAAAAACTGCCGCCCGTTCCAACTATTCCAACAGCTAGCCTCCCTGCTAGCTACCTCGAAGACAAAGATCTTAACTCTCTAAAACTAGGCACCTACTCTGGTCCGACTAGTACTTGGTTTCTAGATCAGCAAATGTATCCACCTTTCCTGGGTCCATTTAGCTTACTGTCATTCCCTTTTAGATTTTTTTCTGTTGACAACGTCGTATCATATGCCTCCTGACACTCGCCACATGCTACTGCTCTCATTCTATTTCTTCCTCGTTGCCCCTCTTCCCAAGCTTCAAACTTCTATTGCAGTTGCCCAAACGCAAACTGGCTGGTCCCCAGTCTACACTCACACGGCCCTCCAACGAAAGCGAAATTATCTGTGACCCTGCATCCGTCTGACTCTCTGTGTCAATCTCCGTCTCACCCAGATCCAGCTGCCACGGAACTGCGTATCCCTTCTCCGATCGCGGCAACCTTGACGACCGTTACGGGGTTGTCCATAGACAGAAGCATGTCAGTGCAATGATGGCATGGCATTGTCATACCCAATGTGATGGCATTCCCGCAACTATTCTCTTCAAAATCTCGACCGCAACCCCTCGCCCAATTGAGCCTTTAGTCGCAACTACGAGCAAATTGTTCATCTGGCCCCGTCTCTGGGACAAGTTCTTTCGTACCCGATGAATTTTCGCTCAAATTTGGCTAGCCTGATTTTCTGCCACAATTTCGGCTTGCCTCTTCCACAAGGTCAAATCCGTATACGATGTTTGGTTCGCCCTATTGTATTGACACTACGTCCCCATCCAACCTATCCGCTGCACCTGACTTCCCTACAACAGTGCAAACAGTGAGTTTGCTTAGTTTCAGGTTAAATCACATTTTTGAGACAAAACTCACTATGTGCTCCCAATTCGAATTATTCTACCTCCATCTCCACTTTTGCCCGTTTTGACTCCAGCCATTTGCCCAACCGCCCAAGGTCACTCATGGCCAGCAATGGTTTTCGATTTTAGTTCATGCAATGTTCATGTCTTTGAACTAGTCGGGCCTCATGCCCATTGTTCCCTACAAGTTGGGAAAGCAACCTATTATTATTATTTCATCGGATAATTCCCACTGTTTATGACATTGTCCTCCTTTCGCGCAATCCGAACTACCCGCAAACCCCCCAGTCATGTTTCATTCTGACTGTAAACGTATGACCATGCCAGACGGTATGTCACCCACAATTTGGGAATAAACATTATTATTATTATTATTAATTAAAGCCGCTCCTTACTATACCTTATTACCTCTTTGACTTGCCTGAAGCAACGGCTACCCCCAGTATCAGTTTGGCTAGAGTGCGCTCTGTTGCCGGCCCGGCTTCTTCCCGAGGCAACTTATGCCAGGTTTCTTCCAGCTTGGTCCTTGCCCTGGACTACTCTGTCCGCTTTGTTAAATGAGTGGTGCTTCGCCTTGCTCAGCTCTAACCAACATGAACCCAAATAATCAGAGTTTCTCACACCTGAGAAGATCTTATACGCCGCACAACCCATTAGGCGCACGCATCCATAACATTGCGGTACACTTATGCTCGGCTTGGTAGCTCACGCTGCGTCATCATTTAGCCATGGTCCACACGCTCTGGGCAACTCCGTTCTGTTCTTATTGTCCCAATGGCAGCCCGCCTCATTTGCCTCTGCCGCGACCTGCCTTCTCCAGTGGCTGCCGTTTGAATTTCTCTTACATTAACTTTCTCTCCTAGACTGTGGTACTGTCCAAATCATGTTATCAATTCTAGATAAACTAGTTCCTCATCTCGAAGGCCCACTTCCGTTAGTCATTATACGTTTGATTTCCCTCTACAGTTCGCGTTTCGGCTTGTGTGCTGTCACTAACTCATTCTTCCAGGGAACTTTTACACCCGACTTCACCATAGCAGCCACTGCAGTGAGCCTCTGCAGTTTCACTGTACAGCATGATTCTGAGATTCCTGCTACCATTTATCCGCATTGCTGATCCCTCCACTTCATCACCCTCACTTACGTTATTCGTGATCCTGGCCAGTAGCCAAAAGGTCCACGGGGCCTCGGCAGTGGTTTTGGGTTTTAGTTCGAGTATCCCGCTGGATTACGCTACCCCTGCCGCTTCACCAGATCCGTTGTTCTGGCTCCTCATTTTCCGCAAGTTGCAGTTTTACCGTCACGTGTCAAGCAAGATGCCTCTTGTTTTACCCTCCTTCGTTTTGCTTTTGCCCGTCACCTTCAAATTAAAGCGTTTACATGGGATAATGCCCACTATTCATGACACTGTCCATTTTTCGCGTAATCCCTTATACCCACAACCCCCGCCGGTGATGCTTTCATTCTGACTGTAACATTATGCTCATGCCTGACAATATGTTGCCCACCAGTTGAGAATAAACATTATTACTGTAATTATTAGCCTCTGACGAGAACCTTGTCGATCTGGTATATGCAGACGATATCGTTGTCATCTTTAAAATGGAGAGGGCGCAGATGTTTTCAGACAAACTGAACAAAATCATCCTGTCCTTTGGTGTGCACCTTGCACTCACTGAGTGCAAGGTCATGCAGTCACTGAACACACCACCTACATGTCAGGTAGGGCCATATGAAATTTTGTCCACCAGTCTACACTGCACGCTGTTTCGTTGTACGCCTGTAAGACTGATCCTGTTCGATCATCGAAACCAAGGCTTCTTCAGGTGTCTCACAACCGATGTTTCGGAGCCATAGCATGTGTAGGCTGGTGTCGGCGAATCCGTAACGAGGCAATTAGAAACCAAGTTTTCGGTCATCCAATAGACATCATATTCAGGTGTGTCCAGCATTGGAATTCGTGTTCGTTAGGTCTTGCACTGCGTATGACGAACCATCTTTTGCTAACGAGAGCTGTTTTCCGTGTCCAATTTAGAGTAGCGGAGGTAGAGAAGTGGCCAACACTTGACCTGAGAGAGGGTATGAAAGAGATTAGGAAACGTTTGGGTGCTGTCGATGCTACTCCAGCTTGAAGACCGCGATATCCCTACTGCACCTGGTTGGAGACGTTGCGAGATATGGCAGCCAAGGGATATCAATGGCGTTCTTATTGTCAGTTCCTACCTAGATTGCCTGACTGGATGTCGGAAAGAAACGTTGGTAGCATGAAAAGAAATTGGGATTTTTGTAGAGATTTCCTCCTGTAAGTGAAGCCAATCTATGCCGAAAAGCCGAAAAGCATTGTATAGCTGCTTTATTCTTATCGGAAGTCATCAGCATTGCGCATCTAAAAAACATCTTAGGGGTCAAGAACCCAAGCCCTCCCGGCAAGCAGCTTGAACAAATAACAGTTCGGCCGCAAGCGGCTGATCACCAGTAGCCCAGTGTAAAAGTTAAGTTCACCCAATGAGTGAAACTTCCATAAGAGAAGTCGTTTCTAGGGGAGCCAGTCAAAACGTGTGCCCGCGTGATGTGAAAACCGTGATTGAAGGACATGTCTCGCAATGACTTGACTAAATGTGAGTTAATGGCACTGATGAGCAGCCGCTTCTAACCGAAAAATTAGGTGTTCCAACCACTCACCAGGCAGTCGAGGGGGCGATATAATTCGGAGGTTCGCGAGATGAACAGTGATGATTAATTCCAATAAACATGGAACATCTGGCAAATACTCTTCGGCATCCAAGCGAAGGATGAGTCAGATGAGGTACAAAACTGTATTAGAGACACGGAATGAAGCTCCAGAATAGCCCGCATAAAAGTGCAGGTGCAAGCACATTATGCGTGATTTAGAAGCCCAAGCAAAAAAATACAGACGATGAAGCTCAAAAACTTGTCGGCCTGGTAGCTGTGGCATCGAAGGCCCCCTATGACCTTATTCTTCAACGGTTGACTAAACACAGGTAGAGACAGGTCCGCGAAAACTAAGATGGGTTCCGTCCCGCAAGAGGATGCATCGATCACATCATCATCATCATCCGACAGATTCTGGAACAGCGATACTGCTTCCAGCAACCAACAATGGTTGTGTTACTTGATCTGAAAGCTTCCTGCGGCTCTGTGGACCGTCAGGCACTATGGCAGCGTCTAGGGAGAAAAGGTGTCCCCAATGAATTCTTGACCCTCCTTAAGGCGGTGTACGCCAACTATGGCGGGCGTGTGAAGGTTTACGGGAAGCTCTCTTCTGAGTTCACCAAATCAAGAGGTGTCAGACAGGGTTGCCTTCTTTCACCTTACCTCTTCAACTTCATCATTGGAAGACGCATCATCCGTCTTTAACGCCTGTGGGGTCGAAGTTCCCTCGTTGGCATCCGCTCACAGACATCGAGTCGCAGACGACCTAGTCATGCAAACAATATTCAATAATATAAATGATTCTGTTTCACAATTTGGCATGCGCTTCACAGCTGCAGTGTGAAGTGCTACTGCAAGACTGGGTGGGATCGAACCCTAGCCACATGCTTGAGGATAAGCCACTTGAGGCAGTATACAAGTTTGTCTACCTGGGCAGTTGTATCAGTCCCGGTGGGCTCGTAGAAGATGAGGTTCCCATCCGGATTGGTAAAGCCAGAGCAGCTTTCGTGCGGCTGTGTCACCTGTGGCGAAGTGTGAAAGCCATTACCTGCAAACTCAGCTGCACTAGACATTGCCGTCTCCCTGGATGGGGACTCCGAGACGGGCCACATCAATGTTTAGAGACATTGCCAGACATGGCCCAGTCGCACCCTCAATGGCGCTCGTGCATCCAAGTTATTGCCTTCAATGCACAGCTCCCTTCTCAATTCCGCCCACTTTAAAAGCCCATTGACAGACTTGTATTCACGCGCCAATTTATCAGCTCCCGCCTCCAAAGCGCAGTTACCTACCCCACTTCCCCAAATCACCGGTGGATGAAACTGTGGCAGCTACAACCACTGTACGACAAGTAAGCGCTTCTTACAGTTGATAGTGATGATGATGATGATGACGACGATGATGATGATAATGGGTGTCCTCTGGTAGTAATTAGCGTAGGTTGGCCGATTATCGGGAGGAACAAATTCGTGGAATCGAGCTGGATTTCACCCCGGCCAGAGATGCATCGACATCTTTACCTTGAGACTAATTCTTCAACAGGACCACTCTCTCAAACGTTTCATGTCGATTAATTTCTTGACCTGAGAGCTTCTTTGACCCTTTCAGGCGTCGATAATTTTTGTGGCGCATTTCATCAAAGGTGCCTCTTAAAAATTTATATCCCTTATGAGACACTGTGTGTGAACTCCCGTGGGCGCGTACGAGTATACAGCAAGTTTTCGCCTCACTTCGCTACGTCTATTAATGTAACACAAGGCGACCCTCTCGCAACCTACCTCTTCAACTCTGTTATTGGCGTGCTGAATGTGAGTACCTACTCCATATGCCCAGCGGGAGCGTTCGACTTGACAGGGAATCAAGCCAAGACTGGAAACAGAGACTAAAACGGGTCGGTAATTTGCTAACTAAATTGAATCATTGCAGGTTGGCCGGAAAGTTCTTTGCTGCATTCATAAACGACCCCTTTTTCGAAGGTTGGATGTGGCTTCCAGTTCCACGCACTGCAGTGCATCAGAAGGCAGAGGCAGCCCTTAATGGTGTCGAAGGAGGATGTTTGCCGCTGCATTTACAAAGTTATTGCAAAATTTCTCATCAGGTTGAGCTCTGGCCGTCGTGATGGCACATGAGTTACTGAGCGATGAACGCTCGTTTCTGATTGGCCCACATTCCGTGTACTAGGTCCATGCCTTCTGTTGGTCCCTAGGCGGTTTGCGACGGGTCGACTTGGTTGGCCTGATTTTCAGTTTCCTCGATAGCTCAACTCCAGACACTGACTGAGGACCTCATACCAATTATTAAATAAAGAAAATGTACTGTCATGTGGGACAGGAGTTCGGCGGCACTGGAAGGAAGACATTTGGTCGTACATCTCCGAGGCCTTGGGATGTCCTAGTTTTTTTCACGGCTTGATACACATGATCGAAACTTTCGCCCAAACTTTCCGGGTCCGGTTTGTTAGTGCCGTTCAGCGGTCCACCTGAAAGGCACAAGCGAAAAGTATGTAGCACTACTCTGTGAGTTTTCAGCGCGGGTCAGTCATCTTGCTGGCGCGATGGCTTAACTAACATGGCGTCTAAAAGTGCTTTGAACTGGGCATCTGATGCAGCATGAACAACCGTCGGAGGAAGGGTATTCCATACAGCAACTACCCGAAATGAGAAAAACTGCTGCCTGACAAAGCTGTGCGCTCTGAGCTTGGAAATCACCATGTCCCCGCCGTGTGTTGGTTAGTTCAATATTGAAAAACCTGCGTTGTCAAGCCTTATTCAAACAGGGGCGTAAGTAGTTATTAGTTCTCCTCGGAGGCTGCGATAAGCCAAACACCTCGAGACGCGTCTCATAATCAATGGATTTGAGACCAGCAACCATTTTCGTAGCAGCTCGTTGGATGCGCTCAACGAGCGTTGCGTCCTTCTAGCGTCCTGTGTAAACAACCTGGTTGGCGTGTTCAAGAAGCAGTCTGACGTGAGTCCCGTAGAGTGTCTGGAAGCCCACACGAATAATACGCCTAAGGTTCATCGGATCGACCGTAGAAGGGCGAAAGCTTTTTGAGTCGACTTTTCACGGTGCAGTGTGAAGGACGGGTTTGAAGAGAGCTAGATACCGAAATCTTTTTTGGCATCTATCCTCATAATGTCTCCTGGTCCATTCTGACCATGCACGACAAAGGCATTCGCCGAGTCTCTTCCGAATGACTTATGGACGCACTTCGTCGTTCAGAGGAAGGTGCCAGTCCAGAGACTATTTCTTTGCAGCGTCTACATCTATTTAGAGGGCACTGGCAGTTGATTTCTGTCCGCAAAAAGTAGGAGTGAGCTTGAAAGGACATCCGGAAGTTTGTCGATATGTATAAGAAATGAAGTGGTTCCTAAACCGGGCCTTGAGGAACTCCAAGAGTAGGTCGGGCCTAGTTTCACTTGGATTGTTCTGTTTGATGGGACGCCTTAATTCAGCGCAGAATTTCCCCTTGAATCCCGTAAGACTCGAGGTTGTGAAGCAGGGGGACGCGTGGGACTCGATCGCATGCCCTTTCGGGGTCGAAGTGTATGACATCCGTTATGAGTCACTCGTTCATAGCTTTGGTAAAGCTGTCCATAAGTACGAACATGTTGGTTACGCGAGAACGGTTTGCGAGAAATTTGTTGCCATGAAGACACCAGTTGCTGGTGTTTCACGGATTCACGGATTGATACACAGGAGCGAGGCTTTTGCCCAAGTTTCCCGGGTCGGTTTTGTTCTTGTCGTTCAGCAGCTGTCGTTCACCTGAAAGGCACAAGTGAAAAAAGGGTGTAGCACTGCTCTTTAAGTTCTCAGCGCGGGGCAGTATGTTTGCCAGCGCGAGGACTCGCGTAAATAAGTGTCTAACAGTGTTTTGAACTGAGTTCTAGAGGGAGCGTAGACAACCGTCTGAGGAAGGTTATTCCACGCAGCAACTACCCGAAACGAGAAAAAAGTTTGCCTAACGAAGGTGTGCGCTCTGACCTTAAAAATCTTCTTAACATGTCCCCGCCGTGTGTTTGCTCGGTCAACGGTGAAAAACCTGTCGGCCAAGCCTTGTTCAAACAAGGCGTAAGTAAGAATTAAGTCCCCTCGGAGGCGACGACACTCCAAGGGGAAGAGGTCGAGCACCACGAGACGCGTTTCGTAGTCCATGGACTTGAGACCGGCAACCATTTCCGTAGCAGCTCGCTGGACACGCTCAATCAGGATTACGTCTTTCATGCGCCCTGAGTAGACAACCGGGTTAGCATATTCAAGGAGCGGTCTGACATAGGCCCCATAGAGTATTTGGAAGTCCGTGCGAGTAATACGAGAGAAGGTACGCCGAATCACCCGTAGAACAGCGAATGCCTTCTGAGCCGATTTCTCAAGGTGCAGTGAGAAGGACAGGTTTGGAGAGAGCCAGATACCCAAATCTTTTTTGGCATCTATCCTCGTGATGTCTTCTGGTCCTTTCTCACCATGCATGACAAAGGAGTTCGCTGAGTCTCCTCCAAATGACATATGGACGCACTTTTCGCCATTCAGAGGAAGGTGCCAGTCCAACGACCACTGCTTTGCGGCGTCCACATCAATTTGGAGGGCACTGGCATTGGAACTCCACGATTTCAAGTCGTCCGCAAAAAGTAGACATGGACTTGAAAGAAAATCCGGAAGGTCATTGACGTATATCAGAAACAGCAAAGGTCCCAAAACGGAGCCCTGAGGAACTCCAATGGAGACCGGCGCCGCAGAAGAGTAGGTCGAGCCTACTTTCACTCGGAATGATCTGTCTGATAGGAATGCCTTGATCCAGTGTAGGATTTTCCCTTGAATCCCGTAAGACTCGAGTTTGTGGAGCAGAGGGACGTGTGGGACTCGATCAAATGCTTTTGAAAAGTCGAAAAATATGGCATCCGATATGAGTCCCTCGTCCTTGGCTTGCGTTAAGCTGTCCATAAATACGAGCATGTTCGTCACGCAGGAACGGTTTGGGAGAAATCCGTGTTGAGCTTGAGAAATCAAATGGTTCGCTTCAGAATGCGTCCCGTCACCTTGCATGGCACTCTAGTGAGGCTTATAGGCCTGTAGCTGTCAGGCGATAGTCGGTCACCAGTTTTGTATATTGGCGTGACAATCGCTTCCTTCCAAACAGAGGGAAGGTGGTCTTCGTCAAGCGACTGACGAAACAGCAGATGGAAATGAGTTGCCAGTGTGTACGACGTTTCCTTCAGGATCCTTGGGTGGACTTCGTCGGGGCCCAACGCGCAGAATGGGTTGATCTTGTGCAGGAGTTGACGAATGTCCTCCACCGTGAATACCAAGTCGGTTAGAGGCCGTTCGTAGGTACGCCTTGACAACGTTGGATGTGACGAGGACGCTGGGACTGAATACAGACCTGCATAGTGATCTCCTTAGAACTCAGACGGTTTAAGACGGTTCGCTTCAGAACGCGTTCCGTCACTTTTCACGCTACGCTGGTGTGTGGCTTTTATGCCTCTGCCGAGCGATTTTCGGTCATCACTTTTATGGATTGGCGTGACGACCGTTACGCTCCAAGCAGAAAGCTGTTTGGATCGGTAGAGCTACTGATGAAACACCAGGTTGAACTACTCTGTCAGTGTGAGCGAAGTTTCCTTCAGGATCCTTTGGTGAACCCTGTCTGGGCTGAACGCGGTAAAGGGACTTATCTTCTGCAACAGTTGACGAATGTCCCCCTCAGTAAAGACTACGTTGGTTGGGGGCGGTTCGTAGCTACGTTTTGACACGTTTGGGTATGGTGAGGTCGCCAATTTTAAAGCGGGTTATCATTGTAATTACGAGTGGCCAGAGAATCGTGGCGGCGTGGATCAAGAATATGCATCAAATACACGGCGTGGTTCATTGCTGTCATTCAAACGAGGCGTAAGTCAGCCGTGTCCACACTGGGGACACAAAATGGAAAAAAAGAGGCAAAGGTCTGGTACGAGTTAGACTGCGGCCCAAAATACCAGGCAGCTAAGAGTGGTCATAATTTATAACTACAGCAGTGAGGCCCGATTTCGGAAACGGTAATCAGGTGAAGATGTTGAGTATGCGGTGGATGCGAGCGGGTGTTGGCATTTAGGAATTTGAGGGTCTTGAGTTAGCTAGATTGAGCGCAACTAATTTGGCCCGGAACATGCATGAACAACAGTTCGGAGAAAAACGTGAGATGCCGGATGACATTGCGAGTTCGGACGATGGTGTGAGCTCGGAAGGGTGCGGTTACAGTCTAAAGAAAAGCGTGGAGGCATTGCAAAACGGTTCATTTTAAGGCCTCATACAATGTGAATTTAGTGGGTCACCGTTAGCGTAATATCCTCTGCTACAAAGTATTTCTGGATACATAGGAGGATTACCCGGGACATATGCCACAACCCGAGTGAGCTTTGGCCACCAGCCAAAGCGTTCGACAAAAGTTGGCATGCATTTTACTTTTCTCGTTACATTACTGCAGAAGGTGGAGTGTGAAACGCAGCATGGGTTAGAGAATGCGCTTGAAGGGAAGGCGTACGGTTGAAGTGTGGGTATTCAACCGTGCAGGCTCCCGAATCCGCGTGGAGAGGAGGGACAGACATGATGCGGAAAGAGCTGATGTTTTTTAGGGCATGGTGGTGACCGACCAGGCCGGACAAATGTGATCCTGCGTGTCAATCCGTGAATCCGTGATTGGCTGTGGGGCCGATGCCTTTGACCAATCAGGGCCCAGCCTGATGCCTGGCGTGTTAGTGGCCCGTATTCCCACCATTCACAGCTGTCAACCCGACTGAGTCCCATAGTTAGTGCATCCACACTTCATTGCCAAGTCTAAGAATAACCGATCGTTCAGCCGTAACGGCTTCCTTCTGTCTAGCCGCCATGACATCCGAAAGAGGCGCGAGGACTGGGATACTGTCATTCGAGGCGCGGAGGCTGAGTTCGAACCTCAGAACGGGTCATGGTCTGCGCACCTCTTGATCGCTTCCATTCAGCGCAGAGCTGGGAAAAAGAGCTATGCGAGGCAGACGGTCTTGTGGCGTGCGAATTAATGTCCTAACCAGCCTAAACCATCAAGTGTGAGCAGTCTAGCCATCGTAGGAGATCTCCCACGACAGAAACTCGAGTTTCCGTTTTACTAAGACCGTGCGGTAGGACTGTTTAGGTTACTTAGAGTGGTTTACATTTTTGATGGGCCTGAATCAAGGAAAACGGTGTCCGCACTCTTACTGACTCTGTACAAACGCTCCGGGAACCTTTCGACCCCAGAGGTTCGAGAGGCAGACAGAAGTTTCATTCAGCACGCCAATAACAGAGTTGAAGAGGTAGGTTGCGAGAGGGTCGCCTTGTGTTACATTAATAGACGTAGCGAAGTGAGGCGAAAACTTGCTGTATACTCGTACGCGCCCACGGGAGTTCACACACAGTGTCTCATAAGGGATATAAATTTTTAAGAGGCACCTTTGATGAAATGCGCCACAAAAATTATCGACGCCTGAAAGGGTCCAAAGAAGCTCTCAGGTCAAGAAATTAATCGACATGAAACGTTTGAGAGAGTGGTCCTGTTGAAGAATTAGTCTCAAGGTAAAGATGTCGATGCATCTCTGGCCGGGGTGAAATCCAGCTCGATTCCACGAATTTGTTCCTCCCGATAATCGGCCAACCTACGCTAATTACTACCAGAGGACACCCATTATCATCATCATCGTCGTCATCATCATCATCATCACTATCAACTGTAAGAAGCGCTTACTTGTCGTACAGTGGTTGTAGCTGCCACAGTTTCATCCACCGGTGATTTGGGGAAGTGGGGTAGGTAACTGCGCTTTGGAGGCGGGAGCTGATAAATTGGCGCGTGAATACAAGTCTGTCAATGGGCTTTTAAGTGGGCGGAATTGAGAAGGGAGCTGTGCATTGAAGGCAATAACTTGGATGCACGAGCGCCATTGAGGGTGCGACTGGGCCATGTCTGGCAATGTCTCTAAACATTGATGTGGCCCGTCTCGGAGTCCCCATCCAGGGAGACGGCAATGTCTAGTGCAGCTGAGTTTGCAGGTAATGGCTTTCACACTTCGCCACAGGTGACACAGCCGCACGAAAGCTGCTCTGGCTTTACCAATCCGGATGGGAACCTCATCTTCTACGAGCCCACCGGGACTGATACAACTGCCCAGGTAGACAAACTTGTATACTGCCTCAAGTGGCTTATCCTCAAGCATGTGGCTAGGGTTCGATCCCACCCAGTCTTGCAGTAGCACTTCACACTGCAGCTGTGAAGCGCATGCCAAATTGTGAAACAGAATCATTTATATTATTGAATATTGTTTGCATGACTAGGTCGTCTGCGAACTCGATGTCTGTGAGCGGATGCCAACGAGGGAACTTCGACCCCACAGGCGTTAAAGACGGATGGTGCGTCTTCCAATGATGAAGTTGAAGAGGTAAGGTGAAAGAAGGCAACCCTGTCTGACACCTCTTGATTTGGTGAACTCAGAAGAGAGCTTCCCGTAAACCTTCACACGCCCGCCATAGTTGGCGTACACCGCCTTAAGGAGGGTCAAGAATTCATTGGGGACACCTTTTCTCCCTAGACGCTGCCATAGTGCCTGACGGTCCACAGAGCCGCAGGAAGCTTTCAGATCAAGTAACACAACCATTGTTGGTTGCTGGAAGCAGTATCGCTGTTCCAGAATCTGTCGGATGATGATGATGTGATCGATGCATCCTCTTGCGGGACGGAACCCATCTTAGTTTTCGCGGACCTGCCTCTACCTGTGTTTAGTCAACCGTTGAAGAATAAGGTCATAGGGGGCCTTCGATGCCACAGCTACCAGGCCGATGCAACGATGGTTTTCATCCGCATACCGTTTTGAAGATAGGAATAGCTCGATATGCCTTATTCTTCAGGCACTTTCTCTTCGTTCCATAGAGCACCAATTCGCTTTGTCAGATGTGTTACCAGGGTTTCTCTGCCTTCTTTGAAGAGGGATGGATACATACCATGCCTTCATGGTGCTTTCTCACGTTTCAGTACTGATATTTCGTACTTTATTTCCTCTTCCGACTAGTGATTAACTTTTACATCCCATTCGCTCACATGCACTTCCTCCACTATCTGGGTTGATGGGGGCCAGCTAAACTGCTCTTCTACATTTTCGGCCCATCTTTCTAGCCGACGTTTTTTGCGAGCGAATTAATGAGCCGCCTGTTTCACTTATCGTTTCACTGACCGCTGCTCTCCTAGGGCCAATCTATCGTATCAGTTGATATAGGGCACGGCTGTTTCCCGTAGAAAAAGTCTTCTCCATCTCCCAAGCTTTTTATGTCCACCAGAGCTCTCGGTCTTTCCTTAGACTCTTCACTATTTTGTGTTTGAGGGATTTTCGCGCGCTGTCGTACTTATTGCTTGCTGGTATGGATTTAAAACTGGCAACAATCATAGATAGAGATTTCGACGACATCCAGTGGTCTTGTGATCGAATCTCACAAGTCGGACAGGCAGCACTGAACGCCGCCAACATAGCTCTTTTCACATTTTTGCCCCGCTTCATCCATATGTTCACTACTAGTATAGTATTGGTTTACTGTGGAGAGTTGTTTGGCTAGCTGAGGTCGATACTGTTGAGCTATGGTAGTTTTTCGAAGATAGGGTATCGGCATGCTTCTTGCTGACTTGCGAAGGCCCGAGGGAAAGCAAATTGTCAGAAGTGCATGCACCATGGCGTGATCGAAATCAAGTTGTATGCTCCAGAAGGAGCGTCAGTCTTGAATTGTGGTTCTCTATCGGTGGCTGATGGCCACGTGGTCCAACTGGGTCCACTGCTGATATGTAGTTGGTGGCCGCCAGGTTATGCGATGCGAGCGTTTATGTCGAAATTTCGTACTGGCCAGAAACAGTTGATGATCAGCACACATTTTGAGGAGTAGCTCTCCGTTGTCTGTGCCACGAGCATCGGCTCCGAATCGATCGCCCAAATGTGATTCCAAAGAGCTCAGACGACCGACTTGGGCGTTCATGTCGCCCGCAAGTATCACAATGTCAGTGCTTCTTACTTGACGAATGAGATCGCACAACTGTCGATAGAAAGTATCCTTCGCATCAGAACTGCAGTCCGTTTGGGCATAAGCCGACACTACAAACAGGTACCACTTTTTGTGCCAAGAGGCGTTGAATTTGATTAGCTGGATAACTGGACTGTGCAAAGATGACTGTCACTGGGATCCATTCCGGCAAAACGTGTTCAGCTGTGGGGCTGAGTGCAACTTCCACACCATATATTCCACGAGTCATCGCTTCTGGATCACCGGACACACCGAGGGAGAAATGTGAAAGACCTGGGTTCGTCCCTGACGTTCTGAGATGCATAACCACCCCACCTTGAACCTGTGACTCAAAAGTCTGACCCACAAGGCAGTTGGAGGATATAGGCTTTTTTTTCGGGGACCCTGCCCCTAACCTCTGACTTAAAAGCCTGGCCCGCGAGGCAGCGGACGGTACGGTTTTCTTTGTGGACCTTTCCTGGAGCCGATGACTCAATAGTCTAACCCGCTCGGCTGCAGGGGTTAGCCTAACTGGAAGGCTTTGGGAGTAGGGCATTACCCTCTTATTCCTGATGCGGCTGCGCACAGCAGGTGCCTTTGGAGCAGCACCGGACTCTTTGGTTTCAAAAGTATTTCGACCGTATTGAATAATACGCCGGTGGTCACGGTCAACCGTTGGGCAATCGAAGTGTGCGGTTTTTATGGCCAACCTTTTATAACCCGTCCCTCCCTCGGGGAAACGCGGCCTCGCTGCTTCCATGAATACGGGCATGCTCGTCGCCTGGGGAAACAGCTTACTGCCTTCATACTCTTATCGCACAGGACAGTACGACTTTACCTCCAGCGCGCCTCGTAGCAGGATTACTCGTAGTACGGTGTCTCACTGCTTTTGGTCTGATTGTTCCCCTTTGGCCTGCCTGGCATGGTTGCATGGTTGCCAAACTGGTACCACGTTGGTTTATGCATGATCCTCTTGTGCCCTTTTTGAAGCTTCGGATCGCATTTGTGATGCATTCCACTGCTAGTCTGTTTTCATTGCAAATCTATAGTGCAGGGCGAATACTATCCGGACCGGATGCCTTATCGCGTTAGAAGATTGATATTTCACTCCGGATTTCTGTTAACCGCACGCTGACGTAGACATTCTATTAAGGTTCGCGGAGCTTTTCCGGAGGTTATATTGGAAAATGTCATCTGATGTGCTCTTTGAAGTTCGCAGCCCATCAACCATGTATTGCGCATGGATTGCCGTTCTGTCTTCTCCGCAAACTGTTTCGCTAATGCCAGCTTTATTTTGGCCACTTAATCGATTAAGGTGAAACAGGGTGCGATCGTTGACTGTAACGAAAGTGTTCATCTTCTGAGTCCTCGAAATTCAACAGCGTTACGTCATTCTTCACGCTCTGGATCTGTGTGCACTATTGCAGTCACTGTTTGCCGTTATGGCTTTTTTGGCAGCAACGGGATTTTCTGATCTCATCAGTGCCCAGCGTTCACTTGATTGAGTTGAATGACTTCGACGGATAGTTCTAAACACTTCCTTATCTTGTTTCCTTTGAATTTACAACCAACCTCCGTCATCAGTGTGACTGCGTTTACCGTGGTTGTTCAGCCAGATCAGCTACATACTGTTGAACTATTTAAACTCGTTCAAGTTGAATGGAATCGCTCTGCTTTGGTCCACATGATGCTTAGAAAAAACGCACAATGGAGTGACGGAAGTGGAATTGCTTATCCTAGAAGTAACGACATTCTTTAATTGGGACCCTCCATCGCTAACTGAGAGTCAAATAATAATCCAACTATGTCCATGATTTGATTGCGTTTATTGGTCTCCAATTAACTCAATGTGAGAGCTTGTGCTGAAATTTCGTACCGGCCAGGAACGCGATGTTCAACACAACCGATGCAGTCGTACGCTGAGCGTGGACTCCGAATGTGCTTCTTCCTGTCTTAGTCGTCCAGCTTGGGCGTTGATATCACCTGCCAGGATGACTAAATCTGTTCTTGCTGACTGAATGAATCGTGATAAGTCTCGTCATCAGATTCAGATTCTGTCGGGACAGATGCGGATGTGAAAAATAAACCGGTTACCGGATCGACCGGCATTCATATTAATTGAGCCTGAAAACCGTACATCGTAAAGACGGCTATTTACTGGAGTGTAATTCGGTAAAGCTCCTCTAGCCCTGGGGTTCAATTCAACTTCCACAACGTTGGCACGACGCGCCATTGTATCGAAATCACCAGATACCCGAAGTATGAAGCTTGAGACCTCCGAGCTCGTCCTAATTGACTTGAAGTGGACGACTGAAGTGTGGCCTTGAATGTGTTTCAGAGACACGGTGGTAGTATGTGTACTTCTATGACCCTTTGGTCTAAACTGGAGACCCCCACCAGGTTGAGCAGTGAATGGCGGTCTGACAGATGCAGTTTCTGGGTCTTCCGGGTACGGCACCTTATTCTTAAAAGAACCTGTACTGCTCTTGTATTATACCGGCACTCGCCTTTTGGCCAAGCTTTTGAACCAAAGGGATTTGGTTGAGTACCCTAATCCCCCTTCTGTCTAGGTATAGACATCCTTATAGTATTCCATCCAGCGTACAAACACGAACTTCACAAGTAGAAATACCGCATCGTCCGTCGCGTGGAATCGCCATGCTTGTTGTATATTACAGGACCGGTGAGCGGAAGTACGTTACTTCTGACGCCCCCCTTCTTCCGCTTTTACCTATTCCTTCTGCTCTACTCTCTCTGCAGGTCTCAATACCAGGGATGACAGCTTTTTTTAGCCTCGCATCATTCTTAGCGGCAACTACTGCCTGTTGGTCTTCAGCACTAGCACTGAGCCCTCCGAACTCGAGTTTCAAACTCTGAAAGCCGGTCTGCTTAGCTGTTTCCAGTGTCTGTACTCTGAAGCAAGCTGCCTTTGATCGTACACGGGATCGCCTCTGCATTGATATGCACTATCTGTCATGAACAAGAATCCGGGACACAAGTACTGTAATTGAACTGCGTGCACCCTTGGACTTTTCCCGCTTCTGGCTGCGCACCTCTGGTGACGCGAAGACCGCTGCACCTGTGTGTGTGGGGTTTGTATTGTGTTAAGCCGTCGCATGGAAGTGCCTCTAGGTGTTTGGATAACTGCTGATAGTCGCCTCTGCGCGGTTTGTTTGGCATCGTCGGTGAAAGAATTCGGAAAAAGGGAGGTCCATCGGTCCCTTTTTATTGACGCGCTTTACTCCTCGGCGGACTAGTCTTGAATCTATCAAAGACAGTTTCACGTTCACACATTTTCTTGGCATCTAATGGCATGAACGCTATGGTTTAGCACCGCTGAGGCCAAAGTGAGGGTGTCGGTTTGGACGCTGCAGCTGAACATTGCCATCAGTTGCCGCTGGCGAGGATCGATCACTGCCTGCTGCTTCTTCCGGAATACCAGCGTGCACACCGTCCATGCACTTGTCCGCTGCTGCTTTTCATTGTTCACTTCAGGTCTACACAAAACATGCATACCCCGTCGAGCCACTGAGAGGCTGATGGAAGCAGAAATCAATCAAGCCGATCAGAACTAGCTCGGCCAACGACGTCATGCTGGTCCGGTGTGGGACGTTAACGTACATTTGAGACAGATATCCCAAGCCTTGTTCGATGCCAGGACTCCTATCTGAGTTACAACCCAGTCACCCTCATCTAAGCACTTGATCTCTAATAGGACAATGGCCTTGCTGGTATCTTGGCGACGGACTCCTAGTGGCAACCACAACTCAATTTGACGCATCGTCCGACGTCAGGCGAAACTAAGTGTGCGCGCAGACCGGGGATCTTGGTAGATCTAAAATGCCGAGGAAATTGAAGACGCGAAAAACGCGGGTTGTTCAACTTGATTCTTTCGACTGGTTCCCGGAACCCTGTTGTCAGCGTAACCATCGGTGACCAAAATGACTCCGATATATAGCAAAGAAGAACGTTTGGACCGTTGGGTACAGTATTTCGAACACAGCAACTCATTTGGCCTCTTACTACCTCCAGTCCGGAATGCCGGCCTTCAACAGGAAGGTCGACTGTGGGTGTGCAACCCCCTTCAGCCTCAGAAGGGTCCGAATGTGTAGTTCAACCGAAGCATAATCGTGATCCTGAAGACCTTCATTCCGCTCTGTTCAAGAATGGCGGTGAATTTGCAGTTAGTGCCTGCCTACTCTGTTTGCGCCTGTCTGGGGGAAAGAGATAATGGGGGGTGAGTCGGCACCAATGCTTGTCGTCAAAAGAAGCATTCGAAGTGAATGTACTAACCACCCAAGTTTGACTTCCGTTGTAACAAGGCTTCTGGCCTCATTGGTTCTTCGTCGTATTACGGCGGCACGTTAAACCTTAACGCCCGAGCATCCAGAGGTATTTCAACAGACTAAAAGCTGCGTTGGCCACATCTCCACACTCTGTCAGGTGTTGGAGCAACACTTTGTGTAAATGATATCCACAATCTTGGTGTTCCTTGACTTAAAGGATGCGTTTGATTCTGTTGATCAGTCATTGCTCTCAACTTGTTCAACAGAGTGTGCGCCAGAAACTTGTGAACATTATCCAACCCCTATACTCGTATACTTTAGTGTGCTTGAGAGTGAGCTCTCCAGAAGCTCCCTAAAAAAGTGTTTTCTGGCGAGGATGTTCACTCTCCATTTACGTTCATGTTCATACTGAGGCGAATGATGGAAGGTTCACATTGGGGGTAATGAGAAGTTTGTCGATTTGGAGTGCGCAAACGGCGTGCGCCTTAAGCCTTCAAAGCACAAAGTCATGCTTTAGAACGTTCAGTCTCTGAGCATACCCCTTGCAATTCAGTGTGAAGTACTGGAGGTTATGAAGGATTGTGAATAACTTGGTAGTTGTGCTGGCTCTAAAGGAAGTATTCCGGCCGGATGAATTCAATGCACGAACCTCTAGGAGCCGAATCACGTCGCGTCACTGGGTCTCAAGGATTGTGTAAACCGGGCTACAGGAAGGGTGTATTCTTTTATGGTTGAGACACATGACCTCTGCGGACGGATATTGTGAGACAGCTCTAGGTTTTTGATCATGTATATTTCAGAATTGTTGCTGCATCGGTTGGTGTCCGCGAATTCACAACTAGGTATTAGGGAAACGAGTTTTTGCTTGTGCAGCAGATACTCCAGTTTTGGAGAGCAACCAGTTCCACGGTTACGTTAGCTCGGCTATGTGCTACGCACGCCAAAAATCGGCTACCGAGACGAGGGAAGCATCTGTGCCACATAATGTTGGTATCTCTGATGGTGATTATGTGTTTGCATAGTATCACCACACTGCGGGGAAGGTGTTGATCTCTGCAGTTGCATTTCGTCGGCGGATGACTAGCGGGAGCGGAAGGATGCCCAGCAACGATACGTGCGACACGTCACTTTATGCTTGAATGTATTCCGATCAGTCGACAGTTGGTTAGTCCGAATGGTGCTGGGTCCACTGAATCGGAGTTCATCATGTCCGGTCCGCAGTAGTATCCCGCAACAGGGTCTCATGGCGCATTCGGTCAAATGTATTTGAATTGTAGAGTTAGGTGACGTTGACACTCATCAAAGATATACTTTCAATTTTTAGCTTATCCTCGAATTACGTGACAGTCGTCGAATTCCTTTTTGAGAACACTTGACAATGTCGTATATCAAACCACCTGTTCACCAACATAAAAAAGGATGGACAACAGCAGCTTATGGACCTGCTGGAGAGTAAGCGCTTCGTGTTTGCCTCACAGCTTTCTAGGCATATTGTTTCTGCCGGAGCAGATGGTAGGGTGAAAGTGTTGAACGATGTAGATGATGCAAGTCCAATGGAACATGTGATTGGAGAAAAGGTCAATAGTCTCGTTTGCAGAGTGAGTAGCATGTTCCTCTTTCACACCGTTCATTGTGGTAGGGTGATACGGTTATATTGGCCACCGAAGGGACGTACGTCCATGTAATCCAAGTGGAGGATGGCCTTCCTGAAGGTGTGGCGACTCGATTCACGTCCGAAGTTAATCATGCGGTGCTTAATAAAGACGGGAGTCGGTTAGCTGTCTGCAGCAGGTGCGTTCGCTTCACCTGATTTTTTGTATCCCCCAGTGATTTTCTGATCAAGGTTGTAAACTTCTCCTCTTCGGATGAGCGCGAGTTCATTCTGAAGGGCCACACGGGTGGTGTCCTTAGTGTCGCCTTTGATCCGTTAGACATCCTTCTTGCATCAGCGTCGTGTGATGGCACTGTTCGAATTTGGAAGGTGGATGAAAAGCGCGAAATCAAATCGCTGCGTTGTCTTTCTCCATCGAATGATCCTGCGTTTGCTTTGAGCTTATGCAGGTTGTGTTGGGAACATTCGACCGGAAAGGTGGGTGCTTTTGAGTTTCCGTGAGTTTAATGAATTTTAGTTTCTAGCCGTACCAGTTGATAAGGAGATATGTCTCTACGAACGGGATACCTGGGAGATTTTGTCTTATCTCTCTTGTCCCGCGCTCGCTGGAGCTGTGATTGTGTGTGCTTCGTCCTTTGATGGGAGCTTACTAGCTGGTGGGACTGAAGATGGATGGACTGTGGTATGGCGAATCCAGGATCGACATGCATTATTTCGGTATGTTCAGTAGTAATTGTGTGCTTTTGATCTACATGACTTCCTAATCCTTGACTCGTTGGCTCTCCTCCTTTTCTTTTTTTATCACTGAGTTATGCGGTAAAGTTGGAAAGGTGGTTTCCCACCACATATAATAGGTTTTCGATTATTTTGGCTACGAATCCTGTCTGCACATTCTGTATCACAAACGGTGTATACCACCAAGGGTTAAACGCTACTCCATAGCAAACGTGTCATTTTGGTGGAGCTATTTCTATCACGTACTTGATTGTACGTGCAGATTGTACGACACAGCCGCTTAGTGTACTCAGTGTGATCGTTTTACTCTTGCACGGCCTCATCCACCATGGACATCTTAGCATATAAAATCATATTATTTGCTTAATAAACCCTCGGAGGTGTCATATATTAGCAGTCGCTTGACGCTTGAGTTGGCTGTACTTTTCCTCCTGTTTTGTCCGAAAACAACGGTGATTCTCAAGCAAGCTGGGGCTTAAATGTGGCTTTTGTCCAATGAAATCAGATTGTGGTTGAGGGGACCTCGAGACCCTCCAGCTAGTAACGCCGATTCACCTATTCCTACCTCGAATAGATCCCTCAAGCTCTTAAGAGCATCTGAAGGTGGGTTTTACGTTTGAGTACTTATTCTAACTTTATCTACCATCGCACGTTACTTTGCTGCTACTGAAAGTCTGCCAACACCGTTTCGCATTTACGCCCATTGGTATGTGCGATGAAAACCATCCTCCGTGATTCCCCGACCAGCATTATGAACCGAGTTTTGGCATGTAGAAACCGTGACCCGTTCTGCTTAACTGGGCTGGTGGATCATGAATACTCTAAGCAAGTGTCGATGAAATTAGACGTCGTCCTTCTCATATCTCCACCTCTCAGACAGTCTTTCATAATCGCTAAACCTCCCACGTTACTAGCTTTGAGTATGTAAAATCTCATCGACGTCAGTGCTCCCAACCTAACAGTAATTACTGGTGACAATTTTCTCCTGTCATCCATACCTTGTCTCTGGAGACGAAGGCGGCAAAGCACCTAAGTGCAGTTGGCTACTCAGCACAATCGAGTGAATGACAGGATACGACAGAAAGATATACCATATCCACGTTATGTCACAGCAGGTTTCAAGCGTCTATGGCGCTACCTGACTGGGAAGTTCTGACTGGCGGTTCAACGATGGACACAACCAAAGTATGTTACTGGGTCGTCATTGGAACGTCAGGCTTTCCGGTCACATCACTCAAGTACAAACATGTTTACCTATTCAGACGTAAAAATTCGGATGAGTCCAGCGTGCGCTGGTGGAGTAGTGGTAACACGCTTGCCTTGTATGTCATATGTGCGGAGTTCAAATCCCAGCACGACCATTGGATATGCACCACTGAGTTCTAATAGGAGCGAAACTCGAGTCCAGTGCTTCTCCCCCTTTGGTGTAAACTCACCAGATTAATTGTGCCAGGACAGGAGGACGACTGTTCAAACGAGAGTCACGTGAGTATGTATTCTACAAAATCCCGCAGCCACCAACAGCCGAAAGTACAGTTTGCCCGGTGTCGTAGGCCACGCAACCTTTAAACACAAACAAATCTAATTTGGCATGAATTCAGCACAAACATCCGGCCCCACGTTCGTGACACGTTAGATTCCGTTGGGAACATTGTGTGTAAACCTTGTTGATCCATTAAGACCGATGCCTCACGGTGTGACTGAACCTCCCCGTGGTGCGATGGTTTGTGTACCTTCTTGATCCACAGGGGCATCTATGTGACATTCGTGACACCCATACCAGCTGTGTTGCTCGTTAGAATTCTGACCAGCGCAGTCTCCTGGCCTTCCACACTGTGCCTGGTTGAAGCCGCTGCGGGATGCCAAGCGATTTCCGCTGTTCCGGAAATTCGTACTGCAAAGGAACAGTCTATGATCGGCACACATCTGAAGTAAGCGGTCTCCGTTGTCCGTGCGTCTCGTGTCCAAACCAAGACGACCACCCAATCGGGCCTCAGCAGCGCTCAGTCTACCTACCTGGGCGTTCATATCACCAGCAACCACAACGATATCTGAGGTTTTAACCTGCTGTAGAAGGGCACCTAGAGCGTCATAGAAACTGCCCTTGGCAGATTCAGAGCTACAGTCAGTTGGGGCGTAAGCAATGTGTGCGTAGTGTGAGTTGAATTCCAGTAGGTCTACTTGCACTAGTGGTTGATACTTGGATGACATATCACCTCGTTGCAGCAGAAGTGGACCAGGGGGTGGTCAACCAAGATGGCAACGATATTCCAAATGTTGAGCAACGTGCGTATTGAAACAAACGTTCATGTGGAGTAAAGTTAGTGGCCGTACATAACACTTGTAGAGCTGTGTAGAGCATCAGGGAGTAAAGATTCCCAATGTGAAAGCGGAAGATTGTGAGATTTCAACGCGCAAAACGTGCACACCTCGCTTAGCCATTGAGAAGTTAGTGGATCCAGAAGTCAAACGAAACTATCAAAACCAGCTCGTCGAATGCCTGCCGGACGGTACGGTGTCGGATATAAACGGCCACTGGGAAAAGATATTCAAAGCGCTACTCAAGGTCGGAACGTCTGTTTGCGGTACAACCCAGCCAACCTCATTCAAACACTGGATCTCTGATAGGACCGTGTCTTTGCTGGAGACCCGACGACAGATTCCCTGCTGCCGCCCACAACTCCACCCGACGCATCATCCGACGCCAGGTGAAACTGAGTGTCCGTGCAGACCGAGAAGCTTGGTGGACCCGAAAGGCCGAAGAAATGGAAGATGCAAAGAATGCTGGAAATGTGCGCAAGCTGTTCCATTTGATTTGTTCGACTGGTCCTCGAAAACCTCTTGTCAGCGAAACAATCAGAGACCAAAATGGCTCCCTGATATGCAATAAAGCAGAACGTCTGGACCGCTGGGCACAGTACTTTGAACAGCAATTCAGCTGGCCACCTGCTACCTCCAATCCAGAATCCTGGCCTTCAACAGAAAGCTGGACCGTAAATATGGAGTCGCCTTCGGTCTCAGAAGTGTCCGAGTGTATTTCCTACTCAAGCGTCATCGTGCTGCTGGTCCTGACGACCTTCCACCTGCTCTTTTCAAGGATGGCGGTGGGCTCCTCAGCCAGTGCCTGTCTAGACTATTTGGGTCTATCTGGGAGAAAGAGACCGTCCCAGACAACTGGGGTGAATCGATAGTAGTGCCCATTTTCAAAAAGGGTACTCGCAGTGAATGTAGCAACCACAGAGGTGTTAGTTTGACTCCTGTTGTGACAAGGCTTCTGGCGTCATTGATTCTTCGTCGTCTTACGATGGCACGCGAAACCTTGACTCGTGAGAATCAAGCGGGATTTCGACCGGGTAGAGGCTGCATTGACCACATCTTCACACTCCGTCAGGTGTTAGAGCAACGCCACATGTACAGACGACCCACAATCTTGGTGTTCCTTGACTTCAAGGGTGCGTTTGATTCTGTCGATCGGTCAGCGCTGTTAAATGTACTTGCTCAACAGGGTATGCCCCAGAAGTTTGTAAACATAATCCGATCCCTATATTCACATACTTCTGGGCGGGTGAGAGTGTATGGCGAGCTCTCCAAAAGCTTCCCTACAAAAGTGGTGTCAGACAAGGATGTCCACTCTCTCCATTCGTCATTGATGAAATAATGAGGCGAACGCTGGAAGGTCTTCAAAACCCCGGTGTTCAAATCGTTGCTGGTGAGAGCCTTGTCGATCTGGAGTACGCAGATGATATCGCCCTCATCTTTGAAGACGAAAGTGAAGCACAAGCCCTGTTGAACAGACTGACCACCATCATACCATCTTTTGGCATGCGCCTTGCACCTTCAAAGTGCAAAGTCATGCTTCAGAACGTGCAGTCTCCGGACATATCCCTTAAAATTCAAGGAGAATCACTGGAGATTGTGGAAAACTTTACATACCTCGGTAGTTGTATTAGCTCTGACGGAAGTGTGTCTGATGAAGTCAGTGCAAGAATCTCAAAGGCTCGAATCACGTTTGCTTGCGTCAATTTGTTGTCACTTGTGGCTACAGTAAGGGCTGTATTGTTGTATGGGTGCGAGACATGGCCTCTACGGACAGATGATGTGAGGCGTCTCCAGGTTTTCGACCACCGATGCCTCAGAAGCGTGGCTGGTTTTGGATGGCGTCAGCGTGTTAGTAACGAGGTGATTAGAAAACGGGTATTTGGTTGTGCTGCAGGTACATCAATTGGGGAATCATCCAGCACCACCGACTACGATGTGCTACGCATGCCGAAACACCGTCTACCGAGACGAGTGTTGTTCTCCGTGCCTCCTTCAGCATGGCGCAAACCGCGAGGTGGACAGCGCATGACTTGGCAGAAAGGCGTGAAAGAGATCACGAAGAGTTTGGGTGTTGTTGGTGTTGTACGCCTTCCAGGATGGGGTCCCGTGACCCCGCCTGTGCTTGGCTGGAGACGTTGCAAGAAATGGCGGCTAATCGATGTCAGTGGCGTTCATGCTGTCAGTTTCTTTCCAGATTGTCTGATTGAGCGGTTGGAGGCATCATCATCAAAGACAGCAACATCAGTGTTGACACTGATGCTTCACTGCCGTACAACCATAAAGTTCGTCTAATTTCATATGCATATATATATAATTATATATATATGCATATGAAATTAGACGAACTTTATGGTTGTACGGCAGTGAAGCATCAGTGTCAACACTGATGTTGCTGTCTTTGATGATGATGATGATGACTGATCGGGGTCAGTGGCATTCTTGCTGTCACTATCTCTTCAGGTCGCCCGAACGAGTATCTGGAGGTTTATGTATCTCGGAATGATTGTGGTGTTTGTGCCCGTTCCCCATCCGCTTTTCTCCTTTTATTCACAATAAGGATTTCGAATAAATTATGGTCGTATGACAGTAAAGTATCGGCCTTGCAACAGTGATTTGCTGCTGCCGATGTTGATGATGACTAAAACTGCTATGGGACTTAACGCTTTTTACTGATGCCTAAGTACACCAGAATATCGTTCACCTTTAGCGAGGATGGAGGCGCAGTCATTTTATGTAGTTTTCATTTGATAGAATCTTAGAAGGACACACTCAGTGTGATTCCTTCTGAGCCCATGGGATTTCTACTAATTATCAGTTTTAAGAACTCGTCCGAACCAGATCCATCTAATAAATAATTATATTCCTTCCGATACTTTCGTCACTTTTGAGGTGATGGGTTTTCTTGGAGACATTGGTTATAACGTCTGTCGTCCTTGCGTAGAATGGATATGCAGAACAGTGCAGAAATTATTCTTTGTACGTTCCTCGATGACCGTGCTGTTGCGAAGCTGACCTGTATTTGGAGGGACTCCTGTATTTCTAGTTAGTGCTGGTATCTTGTGCGTGCAAACTTGTCTGTTCATCACTCACTATATGATCTTAGTGATGAAAGTCCATTCTCACTTTTGCTTGTTTCATTAACTTCAACAGGCTCAGAGCCGCCAGTTTTATCGTTGATTTTCACTTATGGGAGATTCCTGCCTGATTTTATCCCAATCTACTCCGCCAGTTTGCGTGACCCTTCTGAAAGTGCTATTTGCAGTCTCGCTTGGCATCCGCAGCAGGATTCGGTGATTTTGTGTGCCAACCGAAGTGGCTCAATCGGCCTGATTCGTCTTCCAGAGAGTCGCGTGAGTTTCACTAGTTAGAGTGTCAAAGCGCACTTACCATTTTGGTGAGTTGCACCATGGCGCGGTTAACCTATCGTTGCTTATTTTTAAATAGTTTGTGTCTGCCTGAAATGTCTTGTCCGCGACCAGTTTGGCGCTGGGTTATGACTGCCGGCAAAGAAGTAGGTCTCGCCTGAACAGCTGTACTCAGGCCAATAATTACGTAATTGTTTCGCAGTCCAGAATAGTCCACGTGCAATTCAATTTTTGGATGGAAACACATGTCTGAAGCGTTCTTTGAACCCTTCAAATGTTCACGAACACCTTTAACCGATTTAGCACTGGGTTGCTCCATTTTCTGTTGTCTCTTCAAGGTATTTGACACAAAACAAATCTGGCGAATCCTGCACACGTTTTGGTGTAAGGTTTAATTATGTCCCTAAACTGCTTGCCGCTGAGCACCAACGACGTACGAATGCAGGGACTACACGTATGCTGTTTAACCATAACTGCAACCGGTACTCTGAGCAGATTGTTCCGCTGTGATACCCTTTCGGCGCATGGTTGCCCTGCAGTCTGAATGATGCAACAGGGCTGAGATACTACTAGGTTACCCAAATATAAACTTAGCCCTTCTAGTCAGTAGCCTCGCGTCCGCAACTACTGAGTTATCACCAGCTGGTTCTCCTGGGAAATACTGTTGGGGGAACTTCAGTGATAGCTTTTTGTCGGGGATACTCGGTGCTGTGAGAGCACAAAGTGAGCTGACGAATCGGGTTTAAATCTCTAAAGTTTGCCTTTGAATACGGCCTGCTTCTTATTTTCGGAATGTGTTGTATTCAGCTAGCGCTTTTCGAGTGATAACGGTGATGGACGCCTCTATAAACGGAACGGATAACGTTCTATTTTTTAAATCGCCAACTGACCCACATGCATCAACCAGGTGGAACATTTTCCCCTAATCATGAGGTTCAATACGGAGCTGTATTGATGGGGTCGTATTCAAGGCTTTAAGCTTGCAATTAAGTTGACTGAGTATCGACCTCCGGGCGTTCCCTGGGATATGCTGGAGTGTTTTAACAAGATGTAAGCTTGAGCGCAATACTTATGATTTGATATATACTAAGCGTAGTAATCGTACTAGCAGACGCTGTTGATACAGTCGTATCAAGACCGTTGTCCCTAAGACTTACGCCTTTTTTTATGATTATTGTCTGGGCAAGCGTCAAAGAGGTGCAAGATGCATAAAGCCAAGTAGCACTCATCTAATGAACATGACTGAGCAAAATCCACGGTTACTTTTATTTTGCTGTTAATTTCTCTGATGTAGTAATTTTGACTGGCCATCAAATTTCTCTTATTAGTCAACTGATACTGACGTTCTTTCTCCCACGGCTCTGGAGGCCTTGATGGGGTGTGAAGAGGATGGTGATGCCGACGAATTATTGCGGGCGGCTGCCGCTCAGGCAGAGTCGAGCCGCTTGGTAGACGAAATTGAAGCAGCCAAGTTATTGGAGTTACCTGACTCAGATGACGACGGGGATTCAATAGATTTATCTCGCATCAAGTCAGGTTATCTTGGATTGGACGACGATGACGACGCTGATGAGCCTGTGAAGGCGGAACAAGTGGCCCCGTTGCAACCTGCAGATCAACCGGGGACGGAAGCTGGCATGATACCGACCTTTACACAAAACCTTGGACAACGTATTCAACGGCCATTTCAACCAGGCTCCATGCCTTTGGGTAAGTTCTTTGATTAGTATAGTGCGGTAAGAATTTGTGCTCAAAAACGGATCGTCTTTTCTGGTCGGGCTGAAGTTTAACCATTTTTCACGACTCAGCGTGCTGCATTGTAGGTGAAACTTACGGTGAACACATCAACTGTACCAGTTATCTTAAAAGACTAGACTCAGGGGAGTCGCGCACCACTGATTGGGTCGATTGGTTTCGATAGTGAAAATGAAAGAAACTTGTCTTGTTTTTCTTTACCCTTCCACTTTTTCTCGATAGTGGTGGCTGTTGTCCAACTATTTCAAGGACACAGTTGTGGTGAAATTTTTTCGTTGCAACATTTTGAGAAACAGACTCTCAGAACCGAAGAGGGTACACCTCATGCCCTCTCTCCTCAAGAGGAAACACTACAGTGTATTTACCGTATTTTGTCGTCCTACCAGTGTAACGGCGTGTACTACTGATGAAGCATGCAAGTAGTCTGGCGTTTCAAAGTCCAACCCCGCGTCTAGTGGAAGGTGCAGTTTATTACGGAAATTGTGGAATTGCTTTGCAGTATTCGTTTACAATTGTATAATAGTCAATGAATATCTATGCAAGTCCAAGAAGACGCGTGATAATGTTCAGTTCCTAAAAAACTATTCACATATGAGACGTTTACTTTCTTTTCCAATACCTTCTAAGTGCTTACTTATTGTTTGCTAATAAACGACTTCGCAGCGAAGGGTTCTCTCCTTTTCACCAGTGGACTATCAAATGGTTGTTGCCATAAACAATTTCGATGGAATATCCCACCATATCAGTGAGCACTTCGTCACCGGACATAGTCTGACTTGGTTTCAGATAAATGCACAGCTTCACGTTTCTGAACATATCACGTTTGCATTGTAGACTGAAGACAGCTAATGTAGCGCATGATTAAGCGACATGCTGTAGCTCGATATTTTCCTGGTTTTTATTGATTACTGCTTTAGTTGCTGTCCAAATTTAGCTCGGTAGTACAGAAACTACCAGTTGACGCTGTTTTAGCTCATGAATTTGACAGCCATTACACAGGTTCACCACGGATCACAGCTATACACTTGTTCTGGAAGGCTGAGGCCTTTAATCCAGCCCAAGCGAGAAGTTCCATCGTGGACTCATAAAACCTGATGATAGTAAAAAAACGTTACAGTATCGCAGCATGTCTTGCGACTGTTCCACTGAGGTGGGTTAAGGGTACCCAGTATTTCGATTTTCTCAGATGAAGACTCCGGTATGGTCACGCGATCACTTGATCGTTTGTCGTCCCTTCGTTTGGAACTGACAAAGATTGATTTCTGTGAGGACTGCATCGACTCATGCTGCTTTCCTGTCCAATTCTATAGGATCCTGAAACGACTGAAGTTACTAACCGTGTGAGGACTACAGTTCCTATTGCAGAGTCCATGGAAGTTCAATGTCTTCTAAGTGAGGCTTTCGATCAAATTTCACTAGTGTGCTGGTTACATTTTAAAACTCTTCGAAAGAATATAGTGACGAGAAAAACAGAGATTTTTCACCCAGAACTCCATTCGACTTTTTCCCAGCAGATCTACACTCCCAACTGATGAAAATAAAATGAATCGTTCAGCTATAGCATCCTTTCGATGCCTAGTTCGAAATAGTTACAATAAGTACACAATTCCAGTTCGAATATGTGAACAGTTTTATGTGATCGTCCATGCAAACTGTCCGCTAGTATTTGTCCTCTTTAGTCGAACAGTTCGACTGCTTCAAATATGGACAAATATGAAAGATTGAGCAGCCTTGGAAAATGGGTTATCTATTATTCTTTCAATTCGATAAAAGATCTGGCACGTTAATTGTAGACAAAGAAAAGTGCATACGGAAGATATATGTCGTTCTGTCGGACATTCGGAAGTTCAAAACGGACGACGCTCCGGACGTTAGCCAAGTTATAGAGAAATAAATCGCTAGGCAACTGCAATTTCGACAGCTTCGCGGCTCTGCGTGATACTCCTGGGTCGAATGAGGTCGGAAATTTCTTAAGACCAATTTATGCATAAACAGTGCAGCCTGTAATAGCATTAGTCTTTGATTAGTGAACATTTTGGATCACATACACGAAAGCATTTCTCTCTACTGTTTGAAGAACTCCATTGATAGACTGTCTGGTAGTCATTCAAGTGTTTAGCAACTTTTTATGTCGATGTTGATCCGTTATTCACGAAGGTTGTCATTGGATTTCTTATCTTTTTAAAATCTGCAATCGTACTCTTAAAGTTAATTTCCCTACTTGCCGTAGTTAAAATCTAGTTTTACTTTACACACAGTTCGAGATGTGAATGTGAAGTGATGGTATTCCAATGAAGAGGTTTTCGGCCCAATATTGGCACATTTATGGGAGTGGTCGAATGAGCACTCATCGACGAAATTTCAGTTATTCATTTTACGGGCTTTTTACCTACGGCATACTTGTTATTACCATACTGACGGTCCTCGGTCACTTTCGATCATGTGAACAACCACATCCAGCGTAGGCCACATTTGGCCTGCCAACTTGTCTACACGGCAGCTCAATTGTGAATCACCCTAACCGCCAGAGACCTTGTTCTCCGAAAAAAGCGTGAAGCTTGGCCGTTTAATATTTCTGCCTCTCTGGTAGTGTGCGCGTTCTCTTGCAGCTGCGGTGAAGCTTAGATTGGCAGAACAGGTGGATGTCTAACAGGGCGCGCAACTGAATATAATCCGGGTGTTGTCAGGGCAACAGTAGAATGAGTCAAACCGCATCTTTTTGCCATGAAATCGGTCTCTCGCGAAATTTTCTGGAGTTTAGGCTTTGGCAATCAGTGAGGCACTTCTGATCAAGTTCTATCAACCCCATCTGTATGCACAGAACTTCTGAACGAAATCATATAGTTATATTGGCATTGGTCAAGTGAACCTTAGAAAGTGACTATTAGTTGTCCGTTCAGCAAGGTTCTGATTTTCTGGTTTCATTTATCCTACCTGTTTTACGTCTTTGACTAAGGGTAGTCAAGGATATGGCAACCTATGGCGGCGTATGTTTTCTGTCCGTTCTAATTAGACGGATTAGGAAGACCAACTGCTTGACATTTCTCAACAAAAGACTCCCGGCTACAGTTGCGCGATCTCTTGACCGCTTGCTCGCACTTGCACTTCTCCTTGATCTCATTATTGAAACTCTCACACGGCGTACACTCTTTAGATCCTGCCATCCCTTCGCGTTAATTCATTTTTCTGATCCTTAATTGTTCGCTTCGGCTGACGGAATATCACTTCACTTTCAATGAGATTTAATCTGGCAAAGTAGCACCGTTTTGCGTGTT
This sequence comes from Clonorchis sinensis, assembly GCA_003604175.2. Taxonomy (NCBI): domain Eukaryota; kingdom Metazoa; phylum Platyhelminthes; class Trematoda; order Opisthorchiida; family Opisthorchiidae; genus Clonorchis; species Clonorchis sinensis. The sequence continues at coordinate 78,789,768 of CM030369.1, forward strand.
TGATTATCACACAGAGCCTGAACTGACGTAGGGTAGATGTCATGGTATAATGGATCGGTAACGTTTAATCTTCGTAGTCACCCGCAGTACTACTGTTTCTTATGACATCAGCAAGCTGCGGATCACCTTAGGCAAAAAATGCTACCGTGGCCTTCCATGGTGTTTTGTGAGTGTCGAACATCCATGATGAACCTCAATTCAGCGAAATGTGGTCCCGTCACGCAGGTCTGCTGTGGTTAGCTTCCCTCAGTGTGCGTCGATCGTCGCCGATTTTGACTTAGCCAAGTCAAGAAATCAGTTTACTTACAACCTTGTCTCCGTGTGGTCGGTACGTTAAAAGCCTATATTCTGCATGCCATGTCTGTCGCCATAGGTCAGGCTACCTTTTACTGCTCACCATTTTCATAAGGTATTATCTCTTGCAAAGGTGCAGTAGTAGCGTACCATCCTGACGGTGACAATTATGAATGTAACGGTCTGACAGGTGATCATGAAATGTCACCACCGTAAAAATCGTTCAGCTGTAGCACCCCTTCGGTGCCAAACTGCCAGGTTACCCAAGCGTAGACAGGGGAATTCGAAAGGCAGAGGTCGGGTTCGAACCACGGACCTTCCGGTCAGCAAATTCGCGCTCTGACCACTCGCTGCGAGAACTTTCCACCTAGGAACAGCTTAGTAGCTCTCCGTAATTGTCTCCACTAAGAGTTTCATCGTATTTGACTTGCATTTGTTTACCAAGACAATTGCTGTGCCCTTCCAGGAATCCGTTGGTCTGACCTTGACGTGACCTCTGCAATACTATCAACTATGCCGACTATTTTATAGGTTTCCGTGAACGGTTCATGGTCTGGAACCGGTTCGGTTTGGTTGTGCAATATCGTGGAGCAAGTGGAGATGACGATGAAGACGAGGATGATCAAGATGCGGACGCTGTACTGGGTGGCTCGATCGAGGTTGAATTCCATGACACATCGGTGCATCACAGTCTGCGTCTCTCCAACAGGGTGGGCTACACCATGGCTGACCTTAGCCTCACCGCACTATTGTTGGCATCTCCGGTCAGTTGGTTAACTCAATTGATCTTCTGTTATATTGCTGACTTAATTCGCGCATGTACTTTATGGCGCCAGGCAACTATCCCTTCTAACCGCTTATCGGCTTTGTATGAAGGTTTATCAGTTGGGTTGTGGAGTGGGCCAAGGATTTTAACAGTAACGGAAAAATAATAGTGTCATTTGATGTACAATCAGTATTCAAGATCTGTTTTGTTGACGATTATGGCACCACACTTAAAAGGAGTCCCACATGTTCAGAATGTGAACCGCGAGCGCACAGTTCCCGTTCAAAGACACGTTTTACCGACAATTGGATGGAATGGCTATGGGAATCCTTTTACAGCCTGTTTTGCTTGAGTGCTCTGATAATAAGGCTGACAGCATAATGCACTTATTAGTTCACCGTAAACAGTGTGTTGACGATACTTTGTGACACAGGATAAGATACTAATGGAATACAGCCTCCCTCTGAATAGTTTTCCATCCTATTCTGGTTCACAACTGAAACACGAATATCAATCAACATTGGTTTTCGTGACGTCGAGTCAATATCTGCTGAAAATGACTGAAAACTCCTAGGATGGTATGTGTTTTTCGGGATCCACAAGTGGAATTCCAAAGCCTTCTTCTTTATTGGGTACCGATTATACCCTGGTGTCATAACAGCCTTCCGGACTGGCTATTGACCGAAGAATAAGAACAATCTGACGTTTGTTGAGGTCCTTTCCATAAAACGCAACAACCAGCCTTTTATCCGAAAACAATTGGTGGTCAGTCTAGCGCTACCGTTCAAGTAAACGGCTGCTACTCTCTTACGCCGGACTTTATACTTCGCTTTTGTACCGTACTGTACAGACTTACCGTAAGGGCGAGGTTTAGTTTGATCTAGGATGATTTTTAACCAGTGACGAAATATTGTTACAGCACGCATCCCTCGCCAGTATACTTTCCTGTTGTCAGGACGGGATGTGGTTGTTTGGGGGACCTCTCTTGAGGTGGACTCGTCCAAGGACCGAACTATCCTCCTCTGTGTTTTTCGTGTTGGGACCTTTTGGGACCCTTAGGAGTGAATTCTAAGCTTCGAGATGCTTGCTAGTGGTAACACGTGGGCCAACCATTGGGCTAATTAAGGCCTTCAAACGTCCATTCAATATTTGAGATGGAGTTTGGTGGGTCAAACGTGCTTCCATACCAAAGATAAACCGAAGTCGCATTCAACTCCCTAGGTTTAGTTTAAGGCTATTCACCGACTTGCTTATTCAGAACTCGTTTATGACTTCGACTATAGCCTGCCACAGACAACCACTTATCCGTAAATTCGAAATGAAGCCATCTTCATTTTATTTCTTTTATTCTAAACATGCATCCAGGGTCGTCATAAACCAACCGTACCCAAATTTAACTTTTGTCGAGCGGTTCGACATTGGCTTGGCTTTTGCTGTTTAGTTTGACGTAAGGGTCGTTGCATGTAAACCAGTCATGCCACTTGAGTCTACTTTTTGTTGAGCTTCATTGATAGTCTACGTGTTCTGTTTTGTTAAAGGATCAATGGCTTCCGCTCGGTTGTGTGGCCTTTTGAGGTTTTTTTTTGTCCTATATATCAATGGGAAAATTGAGGAATCGAAAGACGGTTCCTACAAAAAGGTGTTCTTTAAATGAGAGGACTTTGTAGCAAATATGACTATGGGGAAGCACCACTGCTGACATGTGGTAATATCAGTTCATTGTGTGCGAAAAGCAAGCGTCTTTGTTTTTCTGACATCCCGTGCTGTATGTGCATTTCATCAGTAGTAGTCGTTCAGTGTAACGGAATCATAAGTCGTCGGCTTGCTTTCTGCAAATGGAACTGAATTGTGTCATATGGGGCAGTATTCCCTCATCCGGACCTGCACAGTCAGCTTGCTTGTATACTGTGGTATGTCATTTTGACTCTTCTACAGGGGTACAAACTGGAATTGTTCTAAAAACATACTCTGGGTGGAGCCGCGTACGTTGGCAGCATATTCTGACTTCACTTTCAGATGTCCACCCCTCCCACGATCTTTTAAACCGAACATCTTTTGTCGTTCAAGTGTTTCGGATTTGACTCCTTTCCTCAGTTCAGCCTCATTTTTTTGAGTTTGACTTTTTATTCATGATTTCACTTTCATGTCATGTCAGGGGTTGCTTGTTTCAAACATAACCCAGTTCGGATTGTTTTTTTTTCGGACAGCGATATCCACCCCCGCATACCAGACCCTTTCAAGCGTAGACACTAGGAATTAAGCCTTGTTTCTTCCATGTGTTATAACTACAGTTGTTCTACTACTTGCCCTTTTTTGTGACAGGGATCGAACGACCGGAATTTGGCGGATGACTTTGATGCAGGTGTGCAGATAGATCCAGAGGATCTCAGTCAAATAGCTGTACTTCCACTGGAGACGGCTGGGGGTGGTGGCGATACATCGTCCTCCGAGTGGACGATCAAACTTCCAGCCGGTGAGGCCTGTGATGCTGTTTGCCTTGTTCCTCACGAAGATCCTGATGAACGAGGTTACGCCGTAGTGGCTACCTCGAAACGATTTATTCGTGTGTTTTCCCAGCCATCCCCATCGACGTCGCTTTTGAGACCATCAGCCGGATTGCATCTATTTCAGCTAACCAAGTTGGGTTTACCGCCCCTAAGTATTTCGGGCTGTGGTGTGGTTGCATTGGCAAGCCATCCCAGTCGGCCGATTCTGGGTGTAGTTACTTCAACCGTGGTCGGTGAACTGACCTGGAGACTGTTTTACTTAGGTGGCACCATGTTGGGTGCCGAGCGTAGCCCAGCTCCTGTATGGTTGAACGGCGTACTCTCAACTTGGCAGACACTTCCTCTAAGTCCTGCCCCATCGAACAGCCCATCATCATCTGGATGTTCTTCTGCCCGACTGACGTGGTTCGGATTTTCTGACCTTGGGGGATTGTACACACACGACGCTTCGGGTACCGTGAGGCGCCTTGTTCATGGTCGATCGCCTAATTGCCCGGAATATCATTGGATTCCTGTGTGTGACACACACTCTGCCCTGAAGCCTAGTAACCGGCACTCTGACACGTATTTCCTGGTGGGCGTTATGGAGTCAACAGAATCAATGTCTGCGCAGACTTTGGAGTCAGAAGCTCCGGCGGATGCAGGCTTTGGGCAGTTGCAAACAATCTATTGTAAGGCCTCTAAGTGGCCTCGCGTATTTCCTCGTCCGGTTGTTTCAAATTTGTCTTTCCGACTTCCTCTGTGCTCCATCGGAACTGACCAAGGTAATCTTGAAGTGAGTAGCAAATGTTTTCATCACTCTCATGGTTTGCACATATCTTGTGTTGGTGTCCTACAAACAAGTTCGCCTGTCGGTTCATTCAGCCAGACACGAATATGTGAATATTTTAGCGCTGCTGAGGTAGATATCGTACTTTCTCAAAATACCAACTGTTGCTTTCATGTTTTTCTTCTCCATAATCGATTTACGCGCCAATAATCCACAGTCCGACTTTTGTCCCTTTTTCTCAGGAAACCTATCTCCGTTACCTGATCAGTGAGGACTGGCCTGTTTGGGGTCCCAATCCGCGATTGGCCAGTTTGGGAACAGTTGATGTTGACGAGCCTGAACTATTACAGACTGTTTCTGCCAAGTGTTTGACCAAGCGCAAAGGTATACTCCTGCGTTTGTTCGCTGTGAGTGCAGTTTTCTAAATATCTCAGTACTTTGACAGTGCTTATAGTAATGTTTGTTTTGATCAGGTTCAATTTCCCCGTTCAACTCAGTGTGAATAACAGTTATTGTTTTCCACGTTGGACAACGTAGACCCCATAAAAAGCCCTCACAACGAGCCATTTCCAGAAATACATATTTTACCTAACATATTCGTAACACCGACCATGACACTACACTCGATCACATAGAGAATAATAGGTTCAGGTTGGCGTGAGGGTTCACGGTTTCGGTGTCTCTAGTACTCATTGCCATGTTGATGATGTTGAATTCTTACCTAAGTGTTTCCGCTCACGTTTTCTCAGAATTGCATAGCAGCTGTATGCTGGAAGGATACTGCAGCCTGGTGATGTGACTTTAACGTCCAGTTTCCTGTTGAACAGCAAGTATAATGATTATGAACATTCGTTCTAGTTGAACAGGATTTTTTGGCCAACAACGTGCACGAATACTGGTACTGCTTGACATACCGACCATAGGAAATATTCGAGTGAGCAGCATTGAGGCATAAGTCTTCAATACCGGTGTTTCAGAGGACGGTGACTATCGGTTTTCTTCATCCTCAGATGCAGGACCAGGTTTTCCTCCCTCTGTTTTCCTCCTCTTGCTCTTAGATGCCACCCCAACAGCTAATCGAGCCAGCCAGACTTTCCAGATCCCTACTTTTCGTCACTGAACATCAGCTTAGTCCATTCGTGATTTGACTATCCGCATCATGTACATTCTAGTCAACCAGGAAGGTTTCCTCACGCTTATTGCTCATGTAGAGAATATAACTCATCAGTGAGCGCCAGTTACGAACAGCAACACACTGGCTGTGACTTCGTAGTCCCGCTGGTTTCAACTGTGAACATCAAAGACGGTGTGACCACTCTCGCCTTAGCATCTCGGAGGAAATTATATACTGCTCACTGCATTTGAGTAGTTTATTTGAGGCAACAAATTTTCCTCTCTCCGCTATCTCCAGGGCACCGTGAAAGAACTAATTTGACCTCTAGTCACAATTATTAAAATGCCCACGCTCGATTAACCCAGAAACCGACTCTGAACAATCGATTGGTTTAAAAAATGTCACTGGAAGCGCATCGCATGATGGTGGATCGAACAACATGTTGACCAACTACCCACCATAGTCTGATATTGAACACTTCGGTGGAACTGTATCGCTACGCCGCGGTTCGCCGTTCGTTTTTCACCATGTACAGGCGATTGGTTACTTTCGAAATCGTTTTAGCTGTTTCGCGATGTAGTTACTCAGTCCTATGAGCGTTTCTTATAGAGCACGTGGTATAATTTACTACTCCACCAGCAGGCAATAAAATAAATGGTCCTTAGGGGCATTGCTTGTTTGATGGAGGACTTCTGAACATCAAATTGGAGGAAATTGCTGCTGGGTATCAGTATGCATGCATTAAATTACGTACTAAAGTATTAAACTCTCACGTACAGAATACCAAACATCATTCCCTATCAGGCTTAGAAGTTTTCATGCCAAAAGCTGAGCAATTGCATTGTGTGGTCCATTGGGTTTTGACTTCATTTCCGATCCGTGTCACCTTCATCCCAATTGACAGCTTTATTGTAGCATCCAATGAGCTTTCTTCCAAAGCACCACCATGGGAATGACCTTCGATCAGGTTCCGTTTGACAGTCGACTGCCGGTTTTATTGTTTGAATTCCCAACCTCTTATCTAAGAAGTTATCTCCATATTTTCCTAGGTTTCTTAGACACTTAACTATGTGGTAAACACGACCAAAAATATTACGTACAGTTTGGCTTTCCTCTCGGCACAATTTTCGAATGCGGCGCACCTTCCAATTGAACCGTAGAACGGTTCATACTGTTAACGAAATACTATAAGTTGAATTTTGCTAATGGACTCATGCCTGCTACATCTTTCCTATGTACCTGGGTTTTATTCGTTGGTAAACTCCAGATTAACTCACATTAGCAAGCACACTGGAGCGATAGCCCTAATACTTGCGTTCTACATAGACCACTCGGGCGAGATGGCGCAAGTGGTTAGAGCGCGAATTTACTGACCGGAAGGTCCGTGGTTCGAACCCGACCTCTGCCTCTCGACTTCCTCTATCTAGGCTTGGGCAACCTGGCAGTATCCCAGCCCTCGTGCTTCCCTCGGGTGGCATGGCACCGGAAGGGTGTTACAGCTGAACAATTATTATTATTATTGTTATTATTATTATTACGTGATTTCATTCAGCTACCCATTTCATTCAGTTGTCCTTACAAACATCTCGGTAGCACTGTCATCAGCTGCTTGAGATGCTCAGGAGCGGTTATCAATTGAATGGATTAAGTAGCCTAAATGGCATAATACACTCATTTTCTACGGTTTTAATGGTAAACTGAATTGAATACCAGCTGAATCTCTCGGTTATGGTGTTGTTCAACTGAATGTGGTGAACAAAAGGCGTCTCATGTTTCAGTTGATACCGTATGGAAAATATCGCAGTATATTTTCCTGATTGATCACTCTGATCCAGAGAAAATATAATGTGATATCTTGCCTATCGCACTAGCTGAAGTTCACGCAGTTTGGGTCCAAGTAGAACATAAAGTTGACGGGAGCTTACGGACCACGCCTATATAATGAACCGTAACAATTTGGGAACCGGTCGTGGACTGCCGAACAGTTCTCAAGAGTCACGCACATTTGCATATCAATTTGGTTTTGACAGGAAAAAAACTGTTCAGCTGTAACACCCTTTCAGTGCCTAGCTGCCATGCCACCCGAGGGGAGCACGAGGGCTGGGATACTGCCAGGTTGCCCAAGCCTAGATAGAGGAAGTCGAGAGGCAGAGATCGGCATCGAACCACGGACCTTACGGTCAGTAAATTCGCGCTCTAACCACTTGAGCCATCTCTTCCCCTTTTGACTGGAGACTCACTTAGAACCCACGTGAATCTCTCGTTTATGATATTCTAGGTTAGTATCCCATCAGAACCAAATTGATATGCAAATGAGTGTATTTCTCGGATTATGGGTTCAAGTAGAACATGAAGTTGACGGAACCTCGGGGGCTGCGTCTATCTGATAAGACCTAAGAAGGGCGAAGCCTGTCGTGGGCTGTCGAAGAGTTTTCATCAATCTTACGAGTAGTGTATTAGTTCTTAACAGTCTTAATAACGTTTCGCGCTCTTTCAGCATTGAACTTGATTTATTAAGACCTGTGTGCATGCAAAATAAAGTGTTGAACAACCGATCGGCGAACGAATCAATTACCGCTTGATCAACTACCATTAAAAGCACCAAAGCTGCCCGTATTTTTAACACGCTGCCTTACAAAATCAAATATTGTCGTAAATTCGATGAGGCTAGTTGGTGAAAGGTCGATGTTTCAAGTTCAACAGGCGAGCAGGTTTTCACTCACCAGTGATGAATTACTACACACAAACAAGTAGGGTACCACTGACTTCCCTTAAGCTTTGTACTTGAGTTGACTAGGCCCCTTACCCTCTCTTGGACTTCGAAGCATTTCGTCTGTGCGGGTTTTTGATAGTTACTGTTCAGCACTTGGTTGTTAGCTGATAAATGTACCGCTGAAATTCTTGGCACATGAAGCAGTTTTATTGTCGATCAGGTTTCCTATGTTTTCCCACCACTATTACTGCATCACCCTTAAAGGAGTAACTTGGTAAGGAAATAACGAATCAATCTGGGTTCTAGCTATCACCTCTGCTAGCTTTGGTCACGCGCATAGGAAAGGTTCAGTCAAAATACAGTAGTATTAAGGCAAAGGTCTAGTCGCCTCAAAATTTCCTCACCCATGGTGATCATCCTTAAGGATTTATACAATCAGAATGAACGCCAAAGGGAGAATGGATTGAATCGCAAATAAACCTTAGAATGGCTGAGACTTTTGATTTGCATTTTCCGGAAGACTCCCTGTGGAGTGACTTAGAAATTATGGAATTTTAACGGTCGTCTTCAGTACAGGTGCTCAGTATTCTACCTCGTAGCGTTTATTAATCTGAACTTTATTTACGTGAATCAGAGGTGGTTGAATATTCATAGTGTAGTGAAGAAGTAGGCAAGTATCTTGATGCTCACTTGCGTCCAACTAGGAAAAAGCTGATTAGATTCGTTTCCAAATTCCACATTGCATCCTCTCGACTGGTGTTAAACTTGTTCTCCTGATTCTTGATCAGTCCTGTAGGGTTTCAACAACTGATTCTTGGGTGAAAATTTCTTCCTAAGCGAACTTCGTTATTCGTTTTATTGGTTACTTCGATTTCTCTTTACTCCCCTCTGGATTTGTTTCCTAGTTGGCAGCCAAGCTAGAATCGGACTGGGCGAGCCTTGCTATAGCTCGTCTTATGCCAGATGCTGCTACCGTTCAGCTGGCTATTCGGTACGCCGGCCGATTACGTCGTCAGCATCTGGCCCAGCGGTTAGCCGGAATCGCACTGGAAAAGGAACGTGCTGCTATCCCCGTGGTAGATTCTCACAGTTCAGACGGGGAGGAGGAACCAGTTTACGATTCCAGGATGCGGTTTACCGCCTCAAAGTAGGTTGGTACTTTTCGATTGTCGGCTGACTTCTATAGGTTGCGGAAACAGCCGAAATGTTCTAATTTATGACATACCCCAATGTCTTGGTTTGTGTTTCATTTAGTTTAATTGGGAGACGTTTTTCAACTACATTTTTTTTATCCGAAAACGATTTTCCATTCTGTTTGATCTCGGTTCGTTACTAGTTACTCCTGGTGGATGCGCTCTATTTCCTTTCTGATTAGGATTAGTTGCGAATTGGAACAAATTTTACAAGCACATAGAGTATGTGTTTAATGGATGGGTGGATATGTTTATTCTGCAGAATTGAATCTTTTGATTTCCACTTGTATTACAATGCGTTGTAAATCGTAGATGGATCGCTTCCCAGCTTAGCGCGGAAGATGTTTGTTGTCGTGAGTTGTTTCGTGAGAAAGCGAAGTCGTTGATTGTACGGTCGGTCCCTAGCTGACACTTTAAATTTACAACCTCCAGAGGTGAGTTTTTCGGTAAGTGACGAAGACCCGTTGGTCGTATTTTCACATATCTTGTTGCACTAATACGTGTGAGGAATGTTTCTTTCAGTTGACTATCAAATGATCAACTTCATTATCTAGCATTCCAAAAACAACCCGAGGGTGGTTATGGCACAACTGTCTGTTACATTTATGACGGAAAGATGTTCAGATTACTTTTCAATTTGCTGCGTATATATTCACGATTCTGTTTTTTTTTGGTGGATGCATGTCAGGATGCAACAGTTAAACAACAACCAAGTGAGCAAACAAAGGTGGAAGACAAACGCCCTGCTGATAGTCCTTATTCAGCATAAAGAATAAGATATCAGTGAGTAGGCAGTTGAGGTAATGTGAAACCCACAACATTCACCCCCCCCACCGGCCGATGATAAAGCAGGGAGAATGCATAAGTTGGATAAATTAGTCACTGTCGATAAAGTGATGTTAGCAACGTGTCAACAACCACCAGGAAACGCATGTAGGTGAATGCGCAAATGGGCATCATACTGTCAGCACCACTGAACTTGTTGGCTATTCAACCAATACGGAATTACTGCTGTTCGCAGAGATTCGGCACGGTATTGCGGTGACTGATGCCAGAAATTTATCTTTCATCAGAGGTGCTCAAAGTAACTTGATTCATTGAACAAGATGGCTGCGTGATATTTGTTTACGACATTCTGAATACGTCCTTCCTCAAGATTTTGGTACTGTGTTTGTCCTTCGGCCACAAGAGCAACGTTCGACTGATAGTGTATTTTCCCCCCCCCCTACGAAGAAGTGTATTATCCCGTAGCCTGGAACAAATGTCAGCAAGTGAATCTCCTCTACAATTAGGTCGTATTTGAAAAACCGATTGAATTGCTTGAATCAAACGACTAACTCGGCAATCGCGGGTGTGGGTGCAATGTCTTTCGGGAAGGACAGCGTGAGGTCGATTGCTAATAATTTTCGAGCTTCCAGGCTTTGTGGGTAAGATAATTCTCTTCGGGTCAGTGTGTTACCAGGTCTAGACTGCCCGCCTCTCAGTCGTTTTCGTTCAGCAATGGCCTAGACAAAAAGAACCCTTCGACCTACGTGGTCCTCTGATTTACGATGTACATGTCCTAAACAACCTAATCTAGGAAGTATGAGTATCTCGTGGGAAACTCTTCTTCCTAAAACCACCCGGTGTACCTTAGCACCGCTAAGGTACACTCTCGGAAGTTCGCACAGTGCCCCTATAAGAGAAAAGTTTACAAAGGACACCTTTTTGTTCGCTGGGCACAGATGAAGAAAAATAACCATCCTTGCACGTGCTATTCGAAAACCTGTCTTGAGGTAAAGATATGGTAAATGCATCCTCGGCCAGGGCGAGACACAACTTGATTTTCACGAATCTGTCCCTCCTTGCAGTCAGAAAACCTACGCAAAATAATGCCGGACAGCACTGGGATGCCACGACCAACGGGCTAGTGGTACGATAACTTTCACATGACGTTGAATTCTTTTTGAAAATTAGGATCACGGTCGAACTGCTGCATTCCACCGGTATTCTGTCCTCGTTTCAAATCTTCCGTGGTAGGAACGGGAGATTTTTCGTAAAAAACCTAAACTTGCTTCGGATAACCCGCTAACCGTCCGCATTCCACAAAGACCACACTCCACATCACGGCGTCCGCAAAGGAGCTGTATCAAGTGAGAATAACCGCAGCTCAACGACTAACGTGGCGTACACTATCTGACTCTACAAACAAAGCGAATTTTGGGTTTCAGCAGCCAGTTTCAATGGCCAGCCGCGATCCTTATGCTCTGCAAGTTCACCGGCGATACTTGCGCATCCAGATCGCAAGTTGTTAGGAGTGTGCAGTCCGCGGCTTTTTTTACGCAGGCAGCAGCTTTAAAACCTGCGTAATAGATGAATAATAAGGCAAGTGCGATGTGGTGGTCACTAATGTCTTGCCTCCGAAGCTACCTTCATACGACTTGCAAGTGCTTTAAATTTGGTAGCTAGACATCCGTTAACAGACTGTCAATGATTTTTCTACCCACTCATACCGCTGTCGCGTTCACGTGATAGGACAGTCAATAAGATCTTCCGAGTAAAATCTGCGTGATTAGGTGTCGCATTGGGAGCATTTGATGGGAACATCTAGTGATCGCACACAACCAAAATCACTGATCTCACCTCTTGATCTTTAGTGGCACATTAGTGTTTGTTAATGGGACAGGTGCCATGTTGACCTATTTAGCCCTTTAAGTTTGCTAACTGTTGCACAACACCCAAGGTGACATCGTGTAGCCTGTTCTGCATAGACGGGCTAGATTATTTCCATTCCAAACTTGCATTCCGGACGTATTTCATTTCCAGGTGCAACAAATATGTGTCTGATGCGCATCCCGTTGAATCCTACAATGTACGACCCGTTGGTCGAACCGGACGTCGTCATCCATGCGGTGCTCACGATGAGCAAGACTTGTCCAATGTGTCCTTGGTCAGTTCAGCGACAGATGATACCCAAGATGAGGGCCATCTTAGCGGTTTGCCACTGCCGGACTCCGAGCCTCTAACACAGTCCATGTTGTCTTCTAATACGCTATCCAGCGTTACGGCGCGCAATCCGTTCCGTGTAAGTTCTTTTGCTTCCAACTGCGGCTTCACCGTACAGGCCAAGTTGCCCCAGGTAGTTTTCTACTTCGTTCTAGAACCCCATCAAGGCGACGGCACGTGATCGTTATGAAGGTCTGTGTGCCAATAGAGTTACGGTGTTAGCTCCATAAACTAGGGAAATTTGCTGCAAAATATCTTCCTTGTTGAGGTGGTCCACTGTGGCGGAACTTCCACTAAGGCAAACCCCACCAAATGAAACACTTGTATCATGCAATTTGATGAATATGGTGGTCTCGCTTCATTCTTACTGATTCCCTATTCCTTCATGTACTTCCCATCACTCCTGATCTCCGGTCACCCTCAGTCATCAATCCGGAAATGTTGTAGGAGACACCCTTCTGTCTAAAGTGTGTATCATTTACGGTACCATTTAGGCAAGTAAAATGGGATCGCATGCGCAATAAGGACAGTGCGTTATTTTACAGCAGCGCGCCTGTAGGGCTGAATGTTGGTGATGCATTCTCAAACATCTCAGATGTTGACTTCAGTTGTCTAGGCTTGGGCAACCTGGCAGTATCCCAGCCCTCGTGCTTCCCTCGGGTGGCATGGCAGCTAGGCACCGGAAGGGTGTTACAGCTGAACAGTTTTTTCCACCTTTCCATTACCATTACCAGCGGTGAGGACATGATTAATGGTTTCTGTTATTTTAGGTTACATGTTTCAAGGTGTCAAATGTTTATCCGGGTTTTCTCCTCCCTTCATTTTTGGTGCTTCAGGAGACCAAATCTTCTGGCGGCAAGCAATCCTCCAATGGGTCTAGCGTGTCAACACCCCGTGGTCGCGGAAGTGAGATACTAGATAGTTGGAAACCACACACCACCAGCAATTCGAATTCGGATACTCAGAGGTCATCTCACCCTAAGGCAGCATCTCGATCGGGCAAGAAGCGCGCGGCACCAGGGCTGACTAACGAGGTAGGATTTATTACTGTGATATCTTTTGAGCTGATACATTATATTCACTCTATGGTCTGTGTGTGTCAATCCTAATCGGCGTTGGTCAATGTGAATATCAGTATGCCTCCTTTCGGATTTTTCTGTTAGACAGAATTGCTGCGTATTACTTTCGACCATGACCGTTCACCAATCATGTAGTATTCCATTCTGTCGTTATTTTTACCACGCGCTATTTATTCGAAGTTCTCCTGCTGGTCTTGTATCACTTTTGGTGGCTAATCTATCCTGGGATAGGATAGAATGATAGTACACCGATCTGAAGCATTGTGCGTTCCTGAACGAGAACTGTGTCTTTCTAGTCTGACAAACTTTCCCGTCTAATTGTTTGCCTATCCTCCTTACGGAACACCTTTAACAGTGGATTGGGAAGATAAAAAAACTCCGACCTTTGGCAGGACGCTTCTGAAATTTTCCTTAAAAAATACCTATTTACATCGAAGTCGATAGCTAATTGATATCCCCAATTGCAGGCTATTCTAAACAGCGCTGGCACCATCCCTCTATCTGTTTGAGTTGTCATTGTTTTTGCACCCTTATTCCAAACTATGCCTTTTCTATGAGAGGACCTTGTCGCTTCTGTCTCTTTGCTGGTATATTTTGCAGGAATCATCATCATCATAATCATGGACAGCATGACAACAACCATGATTTATTTGAAAGCCTTATTGTGGAAAAAATGAAGGTGGACAGGGAAGGGGCTTAGTGCTAGCTTACTACAATCATTCCGAGGTGCCTACACCTCCACACACTCATTCAGGCAATCTGGATACAATCTGACAACACGAACGTCGTTGACATCCATCAGTAGCCATATCTTGCAGCGTCTTCAACCAGGTACAGTGGGAATCACGCGCTGCCTATCCTAGTAGGCGAGTGGCGCCGACAACACCCAAACGTTTCTTTATCTCTTTCACGCTCTTCTGCCAGGTCAAGGGTTGGCCACCTCTCTGCTCCCGCCACTCTGAATTGGGCACGGAAAACAGCACTCTCTTCGGCAAACGATGGTTCGGCATGCACAGCATATGGCCTAACCAACGCAGATTCTGGTGCTGGGCACATTCTTCAATGGAATTCCCGGTTGCACAATCGAGAACACCTTTTCTAATTGCCTTGTCACGGCTTCGCCGACATATTTGGCATTGGTAGCTGCTGCTCAGCTAACGAGTGTTCCAAACTCGTTAGCTGGACAGTAGCTACCAATGAATGCATCTATATTCCGGTTTGGAAGATCATGGGCTCCCGTTGTCTTAAGAATACCTTTTAGTGGGTGTAGGAATTTTATGAATACGTGATAAATGTCTTGAATTAACGTCTTATTTATCATCTCCATAATTGACCGGTTTCAGCAACCACGAAAACGTCAATCAAAGGTTCCCAAACCATTACAAACTCAAGTGCTTGAGAAAAAGGACGATGAGTAAGTGCATATGTCAGTTTCATCCAATTTTCGTCTCAACGTATAAGATCTGGATGTTAATGCACCTATCATTTCTCACTGCTTGCAGTGCTCCAACGGAATTCATGGATTGGTTCGATGAACACAGAGAAGAGCTCGAGGAACATTATCCCGAGCTTTCAGCGGAGGAACTGTTACGCACAGCTCAACAAGAATTTCGGCAGGTAAGTTCTTCTGTCGCTCGTATTTTTTCAATTGCTGTTTTCTATGGATTAACTTGAGGTAAGAACGTTCTTCTTTGTGCTGATTCTTGTTCCTTTCTCGGAATTTGTTGAACCACGGCTCGAGTTCCTTCAGAGTATAAAGTGCGTGCTTCCGGCTAAGTAGGCGTTTGTTCAAACCCATCTCCCCAAATCATCGGTGAGTGAAAGTGTGGTAGTTCTAACCACTGTACGGCAAATAAGCGGTTCCTGCAGCTGGTGATGATGATGGATTACCTAGGGAGGCTGTTTATTCCTGGAAATATTTATTTCATTTATCATTATGTCGCTGCTCCTTATCCCGTTTTAAGCCACAGAATGCTTACCATTAAAGTTACCTCCGGAAAGGCTTTTATAACGTCGACTGCCCTAACTATTCTGCTCTTCGTTAGTCAAGCAACCGTGATGCGGAATGCAGCTCAATGACCTTGATCGGCTACTTTGAAACAAGCACCGAGAATGACGCTTTGACTGAAGCTCGTCTATTCAAACTATCCCCATTCAACCGTCTACTGTCATCACGTTGAACGTGACTAGACACGATGAGCGTAGTTTAATATATTCGTTGCGCATGTTTAAGATTTGGACAGAAGGTACACGGGAATATCTTTAACGGGAGGTGTGCTCATGCCCTTAGAAAAAACCTCAGCATAAGGAAAGCCTTGGTACTACAGAAGAAAGCTTGAAATTTAGGGTGCTGGTGATGTACACCACTTTATCAACCACTTATTACAAAACGTACTGCAGTACGTCACACCTTTGGAACAAAACAACACGAATGCCGTTGTCCACCGTACGTTGCACTCACAGATATGAAGTTGCATATGAGACGGAAACGTTTGTCCAAATGGATATCCAGCTTTGTAAATGAATCCCCCAAAACGTCCGTCGTAAATCTCGATAATGCTTCACCCAAGTACATTGGCATGTAAGACTTGTTCCGGGTTGTCGGTCGTAAAAATAGGATCACTCTTCTACTGGACAGATGCTGTGGCCCTCTGATATCAAGAACCTAGCCACTTCCAAGCTCGGCGAGCAGATCAACGGCCGCCTCGTCAACCATCAAGAGCTTAACTTCTGCGTCTGAACTAGGATAGTTTTCAGTCTAGCTTTACCTCTGTAAAGTTGGATGGATGATAATGTGCCTCACCCGACGTTCCGAAACCCCCAAATTCACTGACTTCTCACCACTGTTCACACCGTGTTCCCAATGTACGTTCGAGTATGTCCACTCCTGTGAGATCTGGTTACATCCTCTATGCTTGCTAAAACCCATCCGAATATTCTTTTTCGTATGCTGAATTCTACAATGGAATTTCATTGTCTGTTTAATTTGGAAAGTGTCCTACCCATACGGAGGTATCGAAGAGTTTTCGGTGAAAATACAAATCTGAACTTAACGACTACCCCCAGGTCTCGCGAAAATTATGGGCTGTATATTTTACCCCACATATTCATCTAATTAGGGCAGTAAACAAAGTCTAATGCATCCATCCGCTCCGCTTTTAACGGAACTTGTATCGTCCTTGGGCTTTTAGTGCTCTGTGCACCATATTCACCAATACATATTACCAGCCAACTCGATGTATTTTCAAATTTAGAACTTTGGTTTTTGTTTAAGTGATGTCTTGATGTATCCATTTTCACCCAAGGGCACCACTTGAAGGCATGACTGTCATTTCTCGTCAATAATCACTTGCAACCCCCAACTGCGTGATTTCTTTAATGTAGCCTTTTGACCTCTTTGCTTTCCTATCATGTTGTTTGCAACTTCGTTAACCAATCCCATCTGGGGATTCAATTGTAAGGTCCTGAGGACGTTGCTAAATCATAGCTCAATCGAAACATGAAAAGATTTCTTGTGAGATTCAGAATTCCTATTCAAATGAAGTCAGACTGGAGGATTGTTTAACCGCTTGATTCAACTATAAAAATGATGCTTTTTGGCTTAGAACTACTTGTATATTGTTCAAAAACTACATTTCACATTCTTCTATAGCTTTCTGTCTTCTGTTTGCTTTGACCATTCTTTGTCAGTGTATGTTTCGATTTCTATCTGTATTCGTGAAGTCACCCAAAATTACTGACTCTATCTCATGTAAGGATTCGTCAACATAGAACACCAATTTGATAGTCCTCTGTCCGCTGTTCTGCCTTATATACAAAACAGAATTCACCATTAATTCAAACTCACACAGATGTCCCATGATGTAGACTTACGAGATCAGGAAGAGTACGAGGATTTCACTTTTAATGTGATGAGACAGTTGGATGAGATGTTACCAAATTAAGTAGCGTCCGGTGGTTTTGTTTGAACTATTCTTTGTTACTGCTGGTTGTCGACTGTGATTTAAGTATGTTTGACTTGAGAAGTATGACACCACTGCTCGTTTACGCTGCTAACCAGTGCGAAACGATCTTCGTATTCCCCCCTAGTGATTCGGTTTCAGATACTTCTGTGCGGCAGCAGCAAACGTTATTGTGCATTTTAAGCGCTGATCGAAAACCTTAAAGAGAACACCCGTGGGCAAAACCATTCACATTGAATTTGTGGCTCATTTGAATGAAAAACTGACTTTGTACCAGCTGGCAAATCGGAAGCATCAATGTTACCGTGCCTCTTTGACGTTAAGAGACTGGATTAACAGATGAAATTTTCGCCTATCCTGGAAATCAGGGGAAGCGCTGAAATTCTCCGTAGCGTTGATCGATTGTGCAATTTTTGATAGCGGTGAAAACCAGTCCGGTTTGGAATTGAAAACGATGCGCAATTCGACTGTCCTCGACTTTCTGTGGATTGTTGTAGTTCGAATTATGTACGATTTTCATCCCCGTACTGTTCTAAAAGACCAGTACCTACGGATCCCTTAACTGGAAAAATTTATAGTCAGTAAGACATTCACACAAAAGAAACAATTAACTGCCACAAATTTACTGATGCAGCTGGAATAAAATTTACTCATCCTGTTCCTTAAATTTCAAATCCTAACACAGCACCTTCTCAGCTCGACAAAAACATGGTTCTGAGACTATCGAAGTAACGAAGGTTGACCGTATACCACAAGCACTGAGCATGCAGCTGGATATGACGTTATGCGCACACCGAGGCTTTGGGTTACTCAGCTGTTTTTCAGACTGAAAGAGCATGCCATAACTTTGCTCTATGTTTCGAGACACCCAGAAGAGTACGCTGCCATGTATGTGACATTTAGACACCAGATTTTGCCGGTGGTGTACTGTGAATAGTACGGTTACTGTGTATACAGTTTTCATGTTTTTACGCGTTTACTCTTCTGTTGTAGATAAAGGTTAAATCGCTGACTTCGCGAGTAGACAGTGAGGACTCTCTTGATGAAAAGGAGAATGAGCCCATTCCAACGACGTGTAACGATGTAAAAGTTATGGCTCCTGGTGCAAATAAACACTCGTTTTCAGCTAATGCATCCAAGCGGTTGTCTTCATTCAAGTTTGACTCGAATTAAGCAGGATAGTTCGACCAGATCAATCAGGGCCTTTCGGATTTCTGCATTTTTGAAACTGTCCGATACTATTTTTGTACCAATGGGGGGTAGTTTGAATGCACTGTTTATGCTCACTTACGTGTTCACACCTTTCATTTTATGAAGTAAATCCCTATTCTCTATATAATGGGATTTTTACTCTTTCCTCCGCTTATCACGCAACGAGATGAACTGGAGGTTGACCAAATAATTAGCAAAGGAGCGGGAAAAATTTCCAGCAATTTTGTTTCAAAGTTCCGCGTCTTAGACGTTAGTGTTTTTATGTACGGTGTGTCGAGACAGTTTCTTTGGGTTGCAACAGTCGTCGGCAAAAATCACAGTTATTCTCAACGCGTTGTAATCACATTCGATGAGAACACAGGTTCATCTCTGACAGCAATGATGAGTGATATTGTAGGCTAGGGTCTGGTCACGGGGCCTTTGCTGTTGTTGCATCGACAATGTCACGTTCGTAGCTGCCCAGTCATCTAACCAAGGAAGTAGGAAAATTCACCGTCACCGAGTTGCTCAGACCATCACCCAAGCTGTTCATTTGTCCCCTGTATTCTCTCTATTCTTAATAAACCAGACAAAAACAGTGGAAATCAAAGTGCACGGCAAATGGATTGGAACTCTTAGTCGACCTAACATTTTCTCAATTGGTTTGGGTTCCTGGACAACTCAGTCAGAGCTTGTCAAGTAAAGGCAGTTGAGTCTCAACATCTCATTTGTTAGGGTTGGGTTTCTTGTGTTTCGAACTGTTAATTGATAAAAACAGCTTTCTCGAGTTTGAGTGTATTTCGCGAACAATGTACAATTTAGGTTCAAGGAAAACACTAGCTGGATGGAAGCATGAGGACCGCGTCCACCTGATGAGCCCCAACCAGGAGAAACTGGTCGTTGGTTACCGAAAGGTTTCCAGCAACCTAAGGAGTAGTGTCCCCTCAAAGACCTGTAAGCTAGTTCGGTGGGTGATTAGAAGGAAAGCACTATCATAAGCGCTCATGTTTTCGCGCACGCTTCTAACCTCGAGTTTTAGAACACTACATAGCTTAACTATCCCAGATCAAACACCTTGTTGATAATAGCTCAATCGTCCTTGGTATGAGCCAGTGACGGTACGCAAATCCCAAATCATTCTTTTTCCAGGGATTTGGACACTGCACCCTTCGGCGGCCGGTGTTTGTGTATGAGTGTGGTTTGGTTATGCCCGTTTCCAGCCATGTGAATTTTTTAATCATCAGATTAAGTTTTCTGTCCTGGAGTTTCAAGATACTGACAACATAATTCGAAACGAGCCGGAAAATTCGGACGCCGAAAATTATTTGGCGGTTTCGCCCATTAACGCTGATAACTGGTGTGCCACCTCGTGCATTCAATATCCTATCCAACAGAGACGCCACTTCAAGGAGTCCTGTGATCAGATTTTGCTAATCAATTTGACATTAAACACCCATAGATCACTAGATCATACAACATATTATCCCAGCACACACACACATCGCAAAGTAGGATCAGCTAAGATTCACTCCAATTTTTTGGATTGTTGTGATCACGATTGTTTATCTTAGATCATCACTGTTTTATGATGTGACAATGAGTTTGGTAACAAAATCGCTTTGACATACTTTCTACAGGTTTCATCCATGCCACTCTCAAGTTCAAAGATGCTTGTGCTCGCTGCTCGAAGCTTCATTTTGGGAGCCTCCAAGACCGTATTACTGCGTGAACATTTGTTGCGTGGCGAGCAGTTCCAGAGCAGGCTGAATTTACCATTATGCTGGATGGTGATGATGGACGTAAAATGTGTGTACGCAGCCGAGTGTTGTTCAGTAACATAATTGCCGACGTTAATATCTGCTGAGTGGCCTCTTGTTAGCGATTGGCAAATGTTTTGTTCATACTCATCAAAAAGCTGCTGTGAAGCGTGGGCATATAGTTAAAGTTGTGGATCTTACTGATGAATGATCTGATCATTTCTCTTTGTTGAGGATTGTAACGAAATAGCAAGAGGACTTTGTTACCACGGTATGTGCGCAAGTCTTTATGTTAGAACAATCGAACAAGATAACACTGTAAAGACACCCAAATCCTTTTGTTTTCAACGAGACCAACTAGATTTTGCGAAAGCACCCATTATATTGCCCAATAGGGATAACCAAGAAGGCCCAAGCATTTACAGCGAGGTCTCGTTGACTGATTGCTTAAAATCTGTTGTTTGCCTGGCCGGTGAAGTGGTTTTCTGAAAGCTTTTAAGTCCTTTGACCGTCATTTACTGGTTTTGACACGGATGCGGGTTGCACTGTCAAGAAAAAACTCCGGGTAGTGAAAATCACTTTGACGTGACGCTTCTCTAACATACGTAACCATGTATATTGACCGTCATGCACTTATCGCTTGACCTTTCACTTACCCTTCAACGTGTCAGGATGAGTGCATTAGGTTGTCAGAAATCTCTTGCCATTAGCGATAAGTTCGCACCAACCAGGCCGTCAGCCAAACCCGAGCTCCTTGCCGTTAGGTTTAATGGATGCAATCCTTTGAAAACATGTTAATTGACTTCCAAACTTTTGTTGTGCGATCAGGTACACTCATCTTTCATCGGCAACATCGCACGTGGAAAATCGCTCTTTCGCTTATGAGATTGAGTAAACAAAACAAGAAAACCGGGTTACTGACAGCGAAACAGAGTCGTTCATTTGAACAGTTTTGGAAACATTGAATGAAGTCACCAAGAAATGACCTTCAAGGGCACCAGTACAATTTTCCCTCCGACCAACTGAGTACTCCACCTTGTTGATAGGCGCATATTTGTTCAACGTCTCGTAAGAGAGATCGGAACAATTTTTTACACGCCCTTGTGCACATTCATCCCACGTGCAGTGTTGTGCACATTAATCGAAATTCGAGCTACATTTCCAGGAGGAATGGTGAGCAATAAATTCTGGTTTAGTAGAAATTAGCGAAAAGCACCAAGGCCCCAGTAGTTGAGCAATCATTCACCTTAAGTTTCGCCGCGGGCCCAGAGCTAGCCTCTGGAACTACTCTTCGTGAGCCTTTCCATATTGAAGAGACTCTAATTAGCCTGTCGCCCTTCCGATCTTGCAATTCAGTCTTTCCAATACGAATCAGTCCACCCTCGAACTCAGAGTTATTCTGGCAGAGCTGATAAAAATGTCAGCCCGGTCGACACTGGCAGTGGTTACAGACTCTTCCCCAACAGATTACCGTTGCGATGAACATGGGTGACGGACTGCCGATCAAAATACTGTAAATCCCATGAAAATTTCGAAAACTATGTTATTTTCATACTTTTTCACGTGACTCTCAGGATGATTTTTCCAAGCAAATATCTCCCATCTGTCTCATGTTACTCTTTGTGGTTACTGAATGTAAGAGAAACCAACAACGCCGTATTAAGCAAGAGCTGCGAACACGTGTAACGCCATGTAAGCAAAGGGACTGAACTAGAAGCCTAGTTAGAAAGTATAATCTTAGAGTGCATTGAGAGGTGCTGCTTTCGAAATTACGTTTTAAACGACTTTAAACCCTCGAAGGAAAACTATCAGGGCTTTCATTGGTTCGACAGGCCATCGCTTTCCCAAGGCAGGTAAATACTACCCCATTCTTATTTGGTTTCCCAGACAGAATATTTAGCATGCTGTAAGGAAATTGGCACAAGTAACGTGATAATCAGACAGAATATTTAGCATGCTGTAAGGAAAATGGCACAAGTAACGTCATAATTCTCTGCAAATCTTTTGGGTAGAAGTTGAACATCTTGATCGTCGTTATCTCTGAGTCATGTAGGTATTTTCCATTTGTTGTGCAAAAGGTGTTCACAATTCTGCAAACATCGCAAAGATAAGCGGGAAGGAAAGCTATTATGCCTGGGCATAATCCGTTAGTGTGAATTTTGACGTGTGAGAGATATCTACGTCATTTCAAGTAGAGAGTAAATGGAGAACAGAGGCAAGGGCAGTTCCATCGTATATGATTTGTTGCGTGTAGTTGGTCCTGTTTGTTTTGGCCAACTGTTTTATATGGAATGTTTTACTACTGAGAAGAATGTTGATAACACTGACAACATTGCTGGTCGTTTGTTTGCTGATTGGGCTCGGGAGTTAGCTGCACCAGCTGAACAGAAGGATGATCAGCTTAGAGGGGTTCGGAATAACCGGTAGGTTTTTCCGTTTCGCCTAATTGTCTTTCTCAGTGTGGAAGCTTTCTGCACTGTTAAACAGCTTCCAAATCGCGCTAGTAGTGAATTAGATCAGGCTGCCAGTTATACCATTTATCAGCTGACACGACTTCGGCGGAGTTCTCAGTTGTAGATGGTGTAAGCAAACCCCTCACACAAATATGAAAACGTGATCCAGTGATTTGAGAGTGACAATATTTGGGTGTCGAAGTAGAATGCACCTGAATCAGAAAGTCCCCATGAACATCATAATTGAAGACAACAGTCTGGCAAACAGTCTGGTTTATTCATCATTACACAAGAAACTTTTGGTATATTTCTTAAAATGTAACTGATGCTAAGGTGTGGCTAGTCGATGTATACAAATCGGTAAAGAAAGTTTGATGATTCGGACGAATACAGAACAGTCATCTTGCTGTCATACTCAGCGTTTTGTTTTGTAATAATGTACACGTGTGTCGACAAGCCCAAATGACTGCAACTTTTTTTTCACAAGTTGCGGCTGGGTACACTTTAAAGGATCACACAGCCAACTGGCATTTCGTGGACTTGGTTATCTTTCGACTGAATAGACATTACGTTCACAAATGTATTCGAATATGCACCTAAACTTGCGGTCGCTGTTAGCTAGCTGAAGTGAACGGGAAATCTAAATGAAGAGACAATGAAATTAGCATTTTGATGACGCGGGAGCGCAAAACCATTTACCGAACATTCACCTTCTCTGCCAGACTGTTTAATAGGTCGGTTTCATAGGGCGAGCCAATAAATAGCATGCTGCTGTCGGTTCCAGATTTTGCGTTATTTTATACAGTTGCCATTAAAAAAAAGAATTTTTGTGTTTTCTTGCGCATTGTTCCGATTGATCAACAAGATGTACCGCCAAGTTCACCTTCGATTCGGTGGAGCCAACCTTCCATGTGGCGATTGTCCTTAAGTTTCTGTCAAATCCCCTTTGTTGGTGGATTGTGGATGGCTTTTCCTGGGCAGAAGCCCCGTGAGGGAAGTTGAAGTTCTGGGCGTAAGCGTGGCTTTCTTATCAACGCAAATCTGTCAACATATGGTCCCAGGCTTTCATATCATACCGCAAATACGAAACTTTCTTCGTATTTACGTACACTGCAAACAACTGTCAGTCGTACTGTCTTCAGCAATACGACTTTCAGTGGACATGTGACCAGTTTTCACAATGATTATGACTACCAAGGCAATACTTAAAATGATATGTGCACGTTCAAAACATCAATGAACAAATAAGATATGATGGCTAAATGCAGATTTAAGAAATCAGACCATTTCTGATCCTGTGCATAGATAAATTATGTAAATTTCTGTCTAAACCATCTTCATCTGTTAAATTCTCGGTCTATTATCAAACCATCAGCATCAAGGTCTGAATTTTAATTCAGAATTGAGACACCACAATCTAATTCACGTGCTGCGAGAACCATGTTAGTTTACATAGGAGAATTATTTTTACTCGAATTTCGCATAGAATCACTAATGCAGCTGTGCAGCGTGTTTGCCGAGTGAGCGCGTTAGATTTTACCCTCAAAACAGCTTCCGTTGTTTTCGATTTTTCATTCTTGTCCAATTCGCTTCGCAAGATGCTGGATAAACGACAGTGGGAATGAACGCTCTTGCTACAGATTTTTATGAACTTCCTGTCGCTAACATTAATTGGGACCAGATTCATCAGTTTTAAAAAAATAGTGGAGTTTCTAAACACAAGAGTTGGCGCTTTTATTCCACCCGGTAATGTCCACAATCAGCTTCCACTGAAATCGTGCTAGAAAGAGTTTTATGTGGGATGATTTTATTGTCATTATGGGATTTTTGTATGAAATTTCAGGTGTAAGAATAATGAAAGGAAGGAATGCTGGTGGACACTGTGGAATACCTAAGATGGAAAATCGAAAACAAGGCCATTTATAAGTTTGCAAACCGTAGTGACTAAAATGCTACAGAAAGTTCATGCAAAAATGTCAGACATCTACCAACAAGGCTGTCAGTCGCAGGAGTGCTCGACCCACCAGTTTTATGGACGTAGGCTAAACCAATATGCCCAAAACAAGTACACTTAAAGAGACCGAGGACGAGAATCACTACGAAAATTGTGCATTTGGGAACAGTATTTAACTAGTTTGATTCAGAGTGAAAGTTGTCCTGGGGATAACGATGATGGCTTTGAATCCAATGAGACTTGCTCTTTCACGAAGCATATCTTGAGACTACATTTATGCCACTCACAACCATACCAGCTGTTGTAAACAGTTCGGCGGGAGAAGAACTGTAGGATATCTGGAATTCCTTCGATAATATGCCATATTTTACACCGGTGACCGCACTTGACACCCCACCGTACACAACTTTCGACTCATGTTCTTTCCTCACGAACGTACTAGTTGCCTTTTCAAATGTACATTTCTACACTGACCTTAAGTAGTTACACACAACACTGATTTTCATACCTGCGAGTACTTTCAGCCTTTCGAGTTTGGAGCTTGCGCAATGAAAAGAGACTAAGCGCATCGAAACGTCACGAAGTTGATCAAACTCACCTTCAGCATAACTGAGAACATCTGGATAGTCTTCTGCTATTATACCAAGGTTATTCACATGTAATCACTAACGAGAATTGGGACCATGTTTATATAATTCAATCACATATGACCTTTTTTGATAAAGTACGTCTATGTGCTGGGGCAGTAGATTGGACAAAGGTCTCTTCTTCGTTATTTCAGAACTAGAACAACCGTTTGATGGTTCTGGTATGATGGCAAATTTTACAGTTATTACCCAGCACATCAGACTAGCTTATAATTTATCCAAGAGGTTCAGACGTACTACAGCTCAGCGCCATACCTCTTTCCTGTGCCTCAAGAAGATTAGCGATCTATAAGTGTGGCGGTGCCTTTGCTGTGGAGGCAAATGCACTCACATAAGTACGTTTTTGTGACTGTGTTTGTCATTTATTGTAGCGGCAAATAAGTTTGGTTTATCTTTTACTTTGTTCTCAGTACATAGTTTGGATAATATATGCGCAGTTTCTCTACATATACCACCCACCGTGTAATAAAAAAATATTTCTTTTAAGGAATATGTAATTTTGATCGTTTGCACAAAACTGTATGCTTATAAAGAGTATGGTTTTATCAAAAGTGTGAGAAGACAACATTAACGAAATGTTAATTTTTCTTTCTATTCCCATCAACCGCCCACGTAAAAGACACACATACGAGTTTACCACATGGTTTACGACATGATTTTAATCCAAATATTCACACGCAGACGCACACACTTCGGTGGTCTTTGCTTGTGAATATCGGAGAATTCATAAGTTTACAGACTGAAGGACATGCTATTATCACCTGCCTTGTCAACCGTGAAATTTGCAGTGTCGCACACGTCATCTGTTTTATTTATGTACATCTTCTGATCACTTTTCACACTTTCCATATCCTTACCTGTAAATCCTCTGAGTAGAATTATCTTTCCTATTTTATGATGATAGTTCTCGAGCGAAATGTTAACTAACGTAACCTTTCTATCATAAGGCTGCAGACAATAAATCCCAATTTTTTGCAAGTGTGACATGTACTGTGATCATATGTTAGCAAGAACCTTGGTTGCAATTAACTCGAATACCGAAGCAACTATTTCCCCGGATATTGCTATCAAAATGGACGGCTTCAATCACGTGCAATGGAACTTAAAATGCGCTTACAAATCGCTGTGTATCTCCAGAGCCTGGAAGGGAGGTGGCAATCATATCAATGAACCATGTGCAGTGGCCTATTATCTGGACCAGGCTTAAAACGTCTCCAATTTGCTCTCTGAAATGTTTTCCTGACAACTGCACACTTAAACGTTCTTTGTGGAACTTTCAGGTGCAAACCAAAATTTAAAAGCGAACCAATTAATTAAAGTTCTACACATTCAAACGCACTGCAGTCATCTTCAGTTCGGTGGTTTGTTTGAAGTTAGTCTGACGAAATTCTCCAAGCATCTTGCATCTTTATTGTAGTCTTTCATCTGGAGGTAAAAAGGCCCTAATTCAATGCAGAGGCGGGTTTCGACAAATGTGCCGAAGATTTCTAAATAAAATTTTGTAATGATGTCCTTATAATGAGCAGTGTGAAACGTAGACGACAGGAATTTCATTCCTTTGAACATGTAGACTTGGTAACAATATAGATCATGGTCACCTGATTCTTGAAACTCGGGGAAAAGAGACCGTCCGGTGCATGTTTCATCCACGAATGAAGCCATGAGTACCACTAAAGTTATTACAAAGGTGCATGCTCACGAGTGAACAACGTCCTTCACCCGAAGTGACATCAGCGAAGCTTGATTGTGGGGTTGTTCTGGAGGCGTGTCCTTAAAACAGCTGTTTATTGGAACAACAGAGGTCAACTGCATACCATACGGGAGCCAGTACTCTGGCTTCATAAGACACGAGTGACCATCACAATGTTATCCATTTGGGTTTATACTTCGTACGCACACGTAAGTCACCTTACAGTGTGATGCTTCTAAATACCCATAAAAACCATCACATCGGCATCATTTTCAACCGATGGTACAATGACGAACTGTTGCCATTTCTCATCACCTCTACGACCAGAGCATTCAAACTATGAGTAAGATGTTGCAGAATCGTTAGTCTTCTGACCGTCCGCTATCATTCGATACGTCATTCGTACTACCGTCTTTCACAGGACTTGTTCGGTTTCTGACTTCGATTTCAGTTCCCTTCATCCATTTACAAGGGAACGCTTTCGAAAGGGTCAAGCTGAGTCTTTATAAGTGTAAGCTTTCTAGCCGCGAGTCGGCTTAATTTGCTCGTGTATTGAACACCAAGAGACAGCTCAGAAGATTTGCTAGACCTAAGATGGAAGATTTCTTTTTCAGTGTCTAGGCGTAACACATTACCCATTGGGTTCCCGAAAATTATTCAAAAGCCTACTGCCTGATTCGCCTTTGTTTACGCTCATCAGATAAGCGCAGTTCCTGAGGTTCCGTCAACAATATGCCATACTAATGCCTAGATTGGACGCAAGACCAATATAAACGAGGTATTCGATTGGATTCATTGCAGTCCGTCGACAAAACCAAATCAGTTCACTTGTGACCAATTTTGGTATACAGAATTGGGCAAAATATAGTATTGTGTGATTCGAGATTTCGTCTTGGTTGTTGCTGTTCCTGGCATTCCATCGATTCCTACCGAATGGACTTAATTCCCTAGGGCATATATATATGTATATATATATATATGGCCGAGATAATTAAGTTCATTTGTTCATATAATGTGTATATATTTGAAACGAGCTCGTTTTAGATATCCCCGACTATATACGCATCGAATGGTTCTTGGTTGTGGTTAGAGATTAGGTTTACAGCGACATTCATTTGCCTGATGTGAGTCCATTGAGTACGTCTGAGATAAAACCTTCTGAAGTAACGTATTAAGCCTCCGTCGTACGATATCTGTCCAGGCAAACTACCGGTTAAATGTAGCCTGTTTCGCAATGAGATGAATTCACTGGTCATAATCACATGGCTTTGACCTTGTTTTCTCAAAGAGGGCCACATGAGTTGGGCGTTCACGAGCGCAGATAATTGTTGGTTTGCTTATTTTAGAGTAAACCATTATCAAAATCCCGCTGGTAATGTCTCGTACGTAAGCAAAGTGCTTTACGCCTGTAGACGAAAAACACGCACGACTGGTCGCTTGAGATGTTTTTCACGGCATATGGAACCATAAGTTTCATGCGATGAATGTGCTTTTATGTTAATTAATGTCGTTTTGTTATCTGCAGAGTGCATCTGGCATTAATTCAATTGGGCAACAAAAATTTGCACGGCTACAGCTTCCACGGAGTGTGTTTGCTTGGTTACTTGATGAAGCGATTTACATGCCTAACTGGCTAATTCGTTCTGTGAGACGTTTCAAATTTTCAGCCAGTTGGCACGAGGGATAAAATGGTGAAGTTTACGTTTGAAGAATGCGTTTACTTCAGGTTTCATGCAAAACCCGTTTACGCGGAATGACTGCGATTTCGAATGTTCTGTCCGGAAAGCTGAAAACTGAACTTTGTTTAACGGACACACAAGTTCCTCAAATCATTTTTCGTACAACCTATTCCGAAATACTAACTTCGTTTGCTTGTGAATCTACGCTATCCTCCATTATGCATAATACTTCTGGTTGCCTGAATTTACCTAATTATCTCTTTAGGAGGTTCTCCAAAAGCTCGTCCAGGTAATGCTGAACAGATTTTCTAAAGTGCCTTTCGATTTTCTGGATAGAAACAAAGCAGATTCTTCAAGATTTTGTTCGCCACAGGTGCAAAACGTGTTATCGAAACCAGAATTTTGAAGTGTAGTTACATCAGTCATGGCTTGGCAGTTGTTCCTGTGGCCTAACCAGGCGAATATTGAAGACCGATTTTTCAAACATTCCTCTAAGTGAGTTGAAATCTGGTAGACCAGAGTTTAACGTACGATCGTCTCAGTCAGCATCGTTGAACTTTCTGTTACTTTAGTGAAAAGTTTTATATTAGTATTTGAGTTCCGTATTTATGTTGTAAGTCAATAGGCCGAGCAGTGGAAATTTAGCTCAGCTTGGGTAAACCACATCAATCCTGAACAGAAGTGGCCCGAAGTTATGCATTGGAAAAATCAGAGGTGTTAAGGCAAATTGGGCTGCGCCCACCTAGAGTAACTTTACTATTTGCAGCATAAGTCCTGGCTATGGAAATTTAAAAGTTTTCAACCAAACCTCGTGTTTTTTGCTGCACGATCGACTGGTATAACCTACTGAAAACTAACAAGGCTTCTGAACTATCATGATGGAATGAGTTTTGAGCTGCTACCCAAGACAGGCTAATTTGATTTCGTTTTGCTTCAAGGTTAACATTTTGCTTTTGTTGTTGAAGAATAGGAGTATTGAAATGTATTGTCCGAATGTACTATTGGATTATCGATTTTAACTTATTCCTTGTAGTTCTTCGAAGCACGTATTACTGATAAGGAACGGTGCGTGAGGTCTTTTCTGAAGTTGACTCTTCTCTACCCACCAGTCGAACGAAATGACGACTTTTCTTCTCGTTTTATTTACTGGAAAGGAAGTAGTGCCATCTTATCTACTTAACAGTCCACCTGACTATCTATTAATCTACTGAACCAACAGCCACTCCCTCAATTAACCCATCGACTAGTCAACCGATCCGTCAGTCAGCCAGCCCACCACTGTACCAATTTATCTATCTATCTGCCTGTCTATGCATCCATCTATCTAGCTAGCCATCACTCAATCAGCCGGTCAATCAGTTAGTCAGGCGGTTAGTCAGTCAATCAGACGGTCAATCTTTCACTCAGTTAGGCAATCACTCAATCAGACAACCACAGTAAGGCAGGCAGTTAGTCTGCCAGTTAGTCAAAAAGTCAGTCAGACAGTCAGTCAGTTAAATGATCAGTCATCCCTTTATACCCTTTGCACGCAACGCCTGAGAAACAAATAGTGTTAAAGGAAACAGTACATTTTTGCTTGAAGTGATATGGATTTGTATAAGCTTAAAATGGAATTCAGACAAAAGAGATTTTGAAATTATTTGTCTAGTCCACGTCTGCCCAAGCCAAAGCCATTTGGTCTTCTGGGTGATATTAACGCTTGGGGTCGGTGGAAGTCACGCGAAAGACTCACTGGAGTCGTTGATATACATCAACATTAAACACCTTGGGCGGACTTGCGGCGAGTCAATGTTGAACTGAAGTGCATGTGTGCGGCTTTGAGTAGCGTCGATAGAGTGCCTGTCCGGTGAGTGCGCATTTGTTGCCCGTAGACTGTGAATTTGGGTTGCCATTCAAAGTGGACAATTTATCGAGAGCACGTTCTAATTTTGTACCCGAATACTTCTAGTACTCAAAAACGTACACTAAATAAGGTGCCAGCAGACTACGTTTACCACTTTTACCCTCTAAGGATGGGTAAACTTTGCAGAACGTGTTATATGTTGCAATCGAACAAAATTGGTGCAGATCACCGGGTATTCAGAAACAACAAATCACCAAATGATGTTGATCGTCAGGTCGCTGACCCGAACGGAATCAAGGAGGAAATCCTCGGGGATCTACAAAATGAGTTAGACACAGTCCACGGAGAGGCAGACTTGAAACAAAGCTGATGGGAAGCAGACGGATTCTCGAAGTCATGTGTGAAAAGAAAGCCGCCCAAATTCACAGAAAACTTTAAACTGATAGGATCAGGAGAGATTTCAGGAGAAGAACACCGTAAAGTACCTGACACTAGAAATTTGTTTTGTTCTTGATTAGGGTAGGCACACTGATTACTCCCGCTAATACTCTGCACACTACAAGGTGGGGACTGATAAAGGCCATAAATGAGGCCGAAAAATTCCCCGAGACTTTGAGATAGCGAGACCCGTGACATTGGCGTAAGTTGCAACTAATTGACAATGTTCACATTCACACCACCCTCGTTTGAACCGTCGTCCTCCTGTTCTGGCGCGATTATTCCGGTAAGTCCACATCAAAGGAGGGCACTGGACTCGAGTCTCGCTCTTATTTGAGCTCATCAGCAGTGCACATCCAGTGGCCGTGCAGGGACTTGAACCCCGGATATCTGACATGCGAGGCGAGTGTGTTACCACTACTCCACCAACGCACGTTGGACGCATCTGAATTTTCACGTCTGAACAGGCGAGTGTTCACGCTCGAGCGACGTGATTGGTGTGCCCGACTCATAGAACGACGACCCAGTAATTGTCCTTGGTTGTGACGATCGATTGACTCGCCAGTCAAAACTTCCCAGTCAGGTAGCGTCACGCTTGAAACCCACTGGGCGACTTTTTGGTTGCATTTGGGGTTTTGCGGGGTAGGTATTTTGTTCATATTCACATCACGATAGTTACTGGGTCATCGTTTGATGAGTCGGGCGCAGCAATCACATCGCTCGAGCGTGAACACGCTCGCCTGTTCAGACGTGAAAATTCAGATGCGTCCAACGTGCGTTGGTGGAGTAGTGGTAGCACGCTCGCCTCGCATGTCAGATGTCCGGGGTTCAAGTCCCTGCACGGCCACTGGATGTGCACTGCTGATGAGCTCAAATAAGAGCGAGACTCGAGTCCAGTGCCCTCCTTTGATGTGGACTTACCGGAATAATCGCGCCAGAACAGGAGGACGACCGTTCAAACGATCGCGCCAGAACAGGAGGACGACCGTTCAAACGATCGCGCCAGAACAGGAGGACGACCGTTCAAACGATCGCGCCAGAACAGGAGGACGACCGTTCAAACGATCGCGCCAGAACAGGAGGACGACCGTTCAAACGATCGCGCCAGAACAGGAGGACGACCGTTCAAACGATCGCGCCAGAACAGGAGGACGACCGTTCAAACGAGGGTGGTGTGAATATGAACAAAATACCTATCCCGCGAAACCCCAAAAGTAACTGAGAATGATAGTAACCGAGGATGGAAAAGGGATGGAAAGGGATGGAATATCTCACTGTCTCACATTTGAGTTAATAGGAAGCAGAGATCAATTTTGTAAATTTCAGAAGATATATGACTTTCGCCCTGTCTGACATTCCTGAAAGGCGTTGACGGTACCTTTTCGGAAAACGTTTACTGTAAATAACTTCAACCAAGTCCATGGCATCATACATGGAGAGGAAGTATTTATAAAACTTAATAATATTTTATCTGAATTCACTTTCGTCATATTAATTTTAATTGACGAACTAATAGATGTGCGCAACTGGGAATATTTGAGTAATCCGCTTTCAGATGGAGAGATTGTAGGACCAGTCTCATACAATAAGTTACCTGATCTAATTGAACGTATGGAAGAAGCGAGTTAACAAACGATGAAAGAGGCCTACCATCGATTGAGGGCAGCATAAAAGGGCGCAATCGCCAGCCGGTCCGACCTATTATGGTCGGTTATGAATGCGCTCAAGTAGGATTTCTAACTAGTAGACCCCGGGAGAGTTTCACGAGAAAGCACAATTTAAGCAAAAGCCAGATAACTTTGAGAAGAATTATGCGGTATCAACGTCTTAATTGGATGTACTGCGTTTTGATTATTTCAGGGCACGCCACATTTCAAAAAGGCCTTTATGAAATGATTAAGATACCAATCTATTTGAAGCTCCACTTTCGTGTTAGACAAATGCTGATAGACACTGCACACTTTGTTTAACTTTGTAAACAAGCTTTTCCTATCACCAGCCGGTTTAATTTGAGTGAGGCAGAAAAATGACCGCAAAATTGTGGATCAAAACAAAGCCTGTGATGTATTGGCAACAAGATAGAAGGTTTGAATGTACGGTCAAAAGGAAGTCACTAAAGTAACACAGGTTTCCGGTTGGCCAGGATTTCCGGTAATCAACGTCATGCTGGAACCAATCTTGTTTTGAAGCAAAAAGTTGAGATGAAGAGTTTGACTTGGTGGTGTGATGTATTAATTGGGATCATCTTTTGGACAAAGCTTTCATTCCCAAGAAGCTCCTTCCACAGTATACAATCTTTACCCCAGTTAAGATGATTCTACACTAAGCTCGTGAAATTTGGACTGAAGCTGATAGCTCTTAATAAAGTACCCCAACTATGAACAAAAATCACTCTGGGAGACTATAAGGACCAAATCATTTTTCGGCAACAAGGAACAGGACACAAAATATTCATTCTGGGCTTTCCCAAATGAGGGTATTCAGTAAGCATATGACTGCTGAAGTACGCCAAAATTTGTTTTCAACGCGGTTTAAGGTGTCAAGCATGGTTTTTATCTGTAATCGGCGTTAATGTCAAAGCAGTCCTTCGAAAAAACACCAATTAGGGGAAAGTTACCAGCCAAAACAGAGGCACAGCAACATTTGTGGCCGTCCATTTTTGACCAAGTCAGCCACATTCCATTCTTATAGTCGGTTATGATGTGGAAATCTGTTAATCTGGATACCGCAAAGAAGTGGCTTTCCAATTAGCCAGGTAACATTCATTTTATTTGCATGGTTTTTGCTCACTGGTTGTCACGAGAGGGTGTGGATTCACACTTCACCGTCAGTTCATCAACCAGTGCTGCTGACGTACTTCACTGGCGCTGGCATTCATTTATCAAGGCCTGACCCCTATAAACAGACATGCCTCTATACATACAAAGCCTATTAACAAACGAATCTTTGAAGAACGCCATAAGACTGTTGGCAATAGAATTAGACCACCTCGGTATCCATACCCACACATAATTACTACGACATACGGACCAGTCACACTTAGTAAATACGCATGCGAAAATTATCTTACATCGTAGTAGAATTGCTAATGACTTGATGTTGTAGGGAAACAACTTCATTCAGCATTTTGTTAAGCAAACTGCTCGTATGTATATTCCAAGTAACTGCGATAGCTAACAGAGTCCAGCCAAGGAAAGCAGCTCCAAGTTAAGTTCGCTCCCCTCCTATCCTATGGAATTAGCCTTGGAATTGACATCTCCTCGGGGACTAGCTCTCCACTGCCTGCCAAATACTACTTCCGATATTTTCATGGCGCAAAATGTCAGAATAAAAAAGACGATTTGAAATTTTTGCGCCGGGGTTTTAGAAATATTACACCACTAGGAAATCTGAACAATAGCACTTCAGGTCACCCAAGTGACCTGAAGTCAAGGCGTGTTATCTGACGGTGGGGGACACAACTACTGCAATTTACCCTGGATGAAACCACTTTCGAAAACACTTTAAGTTGTTCCCTGGTGAATCGATTGAGTTGCTTGAACCATCAAACAAGGGACTGCGTACCAATAGATAATCTCTTCTGACTCTCTTCAGGCGATTAGTTGGAACGGCTGTACCACACTGTCGTTCGCTAGGATTGGCCCTTGAAAAAGCCGACGAGCGACGATCACTTCTTAGGTTTCGTCTCTCTAACAGGGTACAATTGCTCAGTCATTATTTCCCCGGTGACAACCTTAAAATCCTAGCACAAAGCAATCCCGCATGGCGAAAGATTTACTCTGGAACTGCATTTTGCAGGCTAAACAGAGTAGTTTTACGATGTTGGATCTCTCCAAAGATTAGCAAATAGCATTTAAAACAGTGCTGTTCGCAGCGGATGAAAATCTGGGACTGGATTGTTTCTTGATATTATCACTTCGGTGTCACCACCCGCCAAACAATCAGTGTAAACTTGGTAGGTGAACCCACCGTTATTTGGAAAACATTCATTGCAATCACACAGTTTCTATGTGGTCTAGTTAGGGAAGTACACAGAGAAGTAACGCAAAGCTTTATAGAAAGAACAACTTTAATAACCTGCGCCATTGGGAACGGCTTACTTTGTGCCAACTAGTTCCATTCACATGCCTAGAAGTATTAGGCTCAGAATTCCTGTGTGCTAAAATGACACCAAGCAAAAGTCATTATTATAAAGTCCAAGAAAGACTAAGTTAGAGTAAATCGCCTCATTCCATTTTGTTTAATCCGTATAAAATTGCAGGAAGCACAGTGTACCCAGCAAAAAACCGATTCCGATAATAACATCTGTCAATTTGTGTGAGTGGCGTAAACCTCTCAGCCTGATAATCAGAGAAAAGATCCGATCGATAACCAAATCTTCGTGTTTCCGTTTAGAATACAACGGTAGTACCCTGTTATTCTAGAACTTGTTGTTGTGGGAAAATTCTATTTTCAAGCGATATAAATGTATACAATGCGGAAGATATCTTCAAGGTAGGATAGCCCAATCTCTGAAGTTATTTTGTAAAGAGTATTTAACATAACCGCTCTTTTTAGGTTGTGGCACATTAGCCAGTATGTCACAGAATCCAGCATCGTTCACTTATTTGTCGAACGATACTGGTTGTCATAACTACCAGTGCTCCAGTGCTACGCGTAGGAAGACAGAATTTGAAATGGTTTTGGGCGTCATAGTGTTTTTCATCACAGCGTACAAGTGTTAACGCACCAATCAATCATGTTCTTGTTAAGCCGCTCGTGAAAATTTATCGATGGCTTGAAGATTATATTTTGATATATACTTGCCACTGCTAAAATGGACAACTGTCTAGGTCAACCAGAATTTGTGCTCTGTGAATGGCCTAAATTGTCAGTTGCTATTCTGAATCATTGTTTGGCTGTCTTTTTAGTCGCCCCATCACAATAAAGCATAACACTAACTAAGTGTCTAAGTACTTTCGTCTGCACGCTAATTTGGTTTCAAACGGAGATGTAACTAAATCCAACTCAATATCCTGGTTGTAATGAGGTTGTTCAACTGGATGTGCTGCACAAGGACGCTTCGGTTGGTACGATAATCGAGATAACCCTGTACATTGTCTAGACGCAACACGAGCGACTGAGTTGGATTCAGATCAGCCTACAGTTAAAGACAAATTAGTGTGCGGCTGACAGCACTTGATAAATTCCGTCCAATTTGGGTACAAGCAGAACATAAGGTTGATGGAAAGGGGAGTGGGCTTAAATGGTTAGACTCAAAAAGGTTGAAACCAGTCGCGGGCTGTCAATAGTTTTCGGCAACTATATCAGGACACTATTGCGTCCATACTAATTAAGTCTGTTTCAGAGGAAAAAATACTTGGAAATTTCTACGTAGGGAATGGAGTACACATATAAGTTAAGCTAAAAGAACCATTGTGCTGTAGAAACTGACTCAAAAACTGTGCGTCATGCAGATTTTTCATGAGAAGTTTCCCATTGAGAATGGCCGAAATAGGTGCAGATGGAGTCATATGTTTTTAATTGGGTCGTAGTTTCTTTTATTTTAGTATTTATAAACTTGAGAGCTCCGTGTATCTCATTACTATAAAGATTTACTAGTCTTATGCTAGCTAAGGCAGTTGTCTTTAATTGAAAACCAGCGAATAAAAATTTAAACTGAAATAGGTGTTAGAACACAGCCGAATCATTTCATTCTCACAACCAACTAGCAAGGTTATTTTAAACAACGGCTATCCACCAAAAGATCCTATCGTGAAAAAATTTTGTTTGGACTGGATTTTCCAACTTATCTGCAATAAATTGGACTGAATGATTCTCCATCATAAACAACTCACCACAGTATAAAATATGCATATACATTGTTCAAGCAACATTCTCTCTAAATAACAGCAGGTTTGTCCAACTGTCAAGGCATAACACATTCCAGTGCCATCCTGGGTTTAGAGTACTGTTTGTAACGACCCCGTCTTCTTTAATCTAAGGCGTGTTAATACTTATAAAAAGGGGATTCAGTTAAATCCTTGAGACAAGTTGTCACTGATACTTAAATTTCCAGACATTAGTTGAAAGATGACTCGATTTCATGTAGGGACATCTTGTAAGCTCGAATTTCTTGTACTTGACTGGTTTTCTGACATGTTAAAAGTCTGTGAAATGACGATGGGGATATCCTAGAAATTTTATTGACGCACTTGGCAAGAAAATCTAAAAAAATTACAAGAAATAGTGAGAGCTTTTATATTATTCAACTCGAATTTCACACCAAATATCCTCGGCAAAAAGTCCACTTTAAGCTATTAACGCCAGCCACCCAACATTTCGGGTTATGTATTCTCTCTCCTCCTCCGGGCAAGCCCCACAAACGGGACGAGTAAGGACTTCTGATGACAAGAACAATTTTCGAACCCGAGTAATAAGGCAAATATTGCTTGTCTAAAGATAATCCCCTAAGATCTGCGAACTTTTCGCTGTTTGATGAAACAGTGAATCATGAGGAAAACATTCTCATCATAATTAGTGTGAAGACACTAACAGAGCGATCAATATCCTCCTAGTCAGTCAGCTTTTGGCAGGTATTTGATTTTTTTGGCAACTACAGTTCGATATGGTTTACACTGTCGTTTGCTGTTTATCGTTTTTGTGGTGCGTTCTGTCTAAGTTAAGATTCATAGTACATTTTTGCAAAGGTGGTAAATATGTTTTTGAACCTGCTAGTCAAATTTTTAGTGTGTTGTCACAAAACATTCTCACAGAGGGTTCTGTCGACAGGTAACCCGGGAACGAGGGAGTCTTGGTGAGGAGAAGGATGCACGATGTGAAGACCTGTCCCATCGACATCTAAAAATTAATCCTGAAAAAGTCCCTTCACCACATCTCAGAAGGTTATAAAAAATGCTGTCCCAACCTTCCAACGACAAAACAACTTTGGGGGAGATAGCTGGTTGGGAAACGCATAGGCTGAACCAAGTGAATTTAAGATGGTTGAGGTGCAGCCATCGCTAGCTTGAAAAGCAAAGTAAAGCTGTAATATTAATGGGTAAATATTGAAGCAAGCCGCCTATGGATTAAACAGCTCAATTGGAAACAAAGACCTTTGTGTAGTGGATTCAGCCTGGATGCATCTAAAACGCCGGATAGCTTAAAATTGAAGTAAGCTGTGAATAAATGATGTTTCTTTATTAAGTGCTATTATTAGGTGCTATTACCAAACCATGGCATGACTGGGATGATAAGGGAGACTGTAGGATGCTGCTTTTGTGGCACAAGAACACGGGTGCATGACCGAGCACCTCAAGAGTTACACTTTAGACGGTATTTTTTGAAGCATTTATCCTTTCCTGTCGATGGTTTCAGTTCCATTCAGATGACATTTATTCTGCGAGAGAATTTGTAGGGAGTGTTGCTGACAAAACTGAATGAAAATGCAACCAATTCTGCCCGCACGGAGCACATCCCTTGTGGGCTGAAAGGACCAGTTCCAACGTGAAAAAATTCAAGTATTACGTTCATGAATGTCTGATTGAACATGTGTAAGCGATACAGTAAATGACTAAGAAGAATTTCTGTCGCGGAATAATGTTTGGATGGACCTCATGGTACAAGGACTGAAGCATATTCAGTAAGGTTAGTTTGGGTAGAACTGTCAAGATTCTCAGGAGGTACTGTGGGTGGTGGCTGAGCGGTGGACGACCGATCACCATTCCATTCACATTTGATTATCCGTAGTTTCCTTCCTTATGGAAACCATTGTTATTGTCATTTGACGTGACCTAATTCCCCCACAAAGGAAGGCAACTCGCAGGTTTGGTTTGGTTTGCCTTCGCGGGAAATTATTTGAAAGATTTGATGATGATGAAAGATGAAAGATGACGAGTCGTGACCCATGGTACAGTTCGGCCTGCATTGTAGTCCCTAGTAGTTTACGGCTGCTCAGATATCCAGGCTTGGGCACTGGATTACTTTGTGGTAGGCACCAAGTTCAAGTCTGGGGACCACGCCCAAAATCAAATATCTATTTTTCTGGAGAACAGAGTGAACGAAAAAACGAAAAGCCGAGGTTCTCTCACTGACAAGGCTATCTCCACAGTAAGGTACTAATTTCGTTACGTTCCCGTCACTATACCCTCAAAAAGGAGGTGGGAACATACTCTAGTTCTAAAAATGGTTGGTTAACTGATCAAGATGATACACTGCATCGAAAACAGATTTCCTATTACCAGCATTTTTCTTTCGGGTGTCATAGCATTTGTGCACCGAAGAGACGTTATAGTTCAAAGATTATAATTTTTATCAAAACTCATCAATTAATTTCACCCATTTCACTTAGACGAATGTGCTGAACTTGTAATAGACGGGAGTCAATCTTCTCTGTTTGTTGATTCATCAAAATTTTGTGTTGTTTGTTGGTAAGTGTAGTTTTTCCTTCGCCATCTGTCGACATTTTGGCAGCGTAGTCCGAAATTGTCGCAAAGACATGAGCGTAACATCAGCAACCGGTTTTGCTGATATAAGTAGCTGACGCAGTCTGTGTGTGTGACAACCGGTGTTTTCATAAAGCCATGCGATACATGGTCGGGTTAGTTGAATAACGAATAGATTTAAATCTTTGTTAATATGCTAGAAAAAGCTCGACAGATCAGCCCCAACTCTCAGCACCGTATCAACGCGACATTCATTGACTGGCTCTGAGCTAGTTACGTCGCACACCACGTGGACGCACCAAAGTGACAGGCTGCAAATAGCTTCGTTTTATCGCCTGGCCTGTGGAGACCGGATGATTTCCTTTTGATGTGACTTCCCTAAAATATAGTAGGATGTAGCAGAGCTTAAAGGCAGTCTGTCAACATTTTACTAGTCAGCTACCCCGATGCGCGGTACTGGGGGAGATGTTCCTATCATAGGATGAGAGGACTAATGAAAGCTAAATGAACGCTTGTCGCATTAATTTTGGCCTTGGGGGTATAAGGTAGACAATTTTAGACCAAATACTAGGAAATAGGCTAGACATTAAAATAAGCAGAACAAGAATAAGAGGCACTGATATTGTCAAAGAGATCATACAGGGCTTAATTCCCTCCAATTTTCGAACTGTTAAAAGATACTAAAAAATCAAAGAAGCACTCAAGATGCCTTAGATAAATGAAAAATCTGAGGGTGATAATACAAAATTACCTCCATTCTCATTGGCGAACCATTTTGGCTTTTAAAAAAGCAATTCTTATAAGGAAGGATAGTACTTCTTGGCACATTAGCCCACCAGAAATTTCCTCGTCATGTCGATACGTTTGTTCTTAAGTTTGCTGGGGAAGACAAATGCACTCAGGGGGAAGGTTGTGAAAAAAGCTCTGCATTTCTTTCGTTTTAACAAACAAAACAGATCAAACATGCAGAGCACGTGCTCCGTCTGTTAGGAGACCTGTCTCCTTATGTAGTCATTTTTTTAAAAACGGCAAAAGCGTCTTGTCTTGGTCAAGGAACATTTTCTGAAAAAAATAAATGTAGTCTGTCTGTAAAAATGACACCGTTCGACATAGTTTGAAGTCTTGAAAAGGTTATATTATTACCTCAGACCACAGTTAAACGTTTTTCCGTAACCAAAGGTTTTTAAGCTTAGCATCAAACTACTTTGCTGGTCGCAATATTTGTTGTTTTTCTTAGAGCTAATGAGTAAGTGGATGATCTACCAGGAGACTCTTTTACTCGACTTTAAAACGCGACGCCTTCTGATCAATGGTTACTTTTGAGATATTCTGTGTAAACGAACAGAGTAAAGGTTCAAATTTAACTGGTGCTTCTTTGATTTTCTCACTCCAAGTATGGGATTCCTGGCAGGCACAAGATATAACTCATCTTTGTCTTTCTACATTGCATCATGTTTTCGGTCGACTTAGTTGTTTACGGAAGATGAGGCAGAATAATTCCATAGACAGATAGAGACATATGTTATGGCTGACCCCCTAGCGAGCAGCAGGTTTTAAACCTCTAAAATTGATCGTGGAGGTCAATATACGAAGTAGGTTGTACCCTAATTGGGATAACTTTCCTCTTTGTTGAGTCTTTTAATTTTATTTGCTGTCTATCTCATATAACAAAATGGTACTACAATTTTTTACGGACGATATCAATGTCTTACTGTATTGCTGATTTATCAGCTAACGTCGTTAAAATGAAATTAAGAAGGTGTGCTTAGATCACAATTTCAGTTGTTGAACGAGTTCATTTGGTCCTTAATTTGGCTGCTTTATGGTATATTTCTAAAACCACTAGCAAGGACACTTGAATTTTTAGCAAGACGAAGTTTTTGTAACCCACAAACCACTCCAGCTAAACAGCGTTTTGTAAACCGCAAGCATATCCGCAAGAAAAGCCAACAATTTTTCAGCCAGTTTTATTACTTTTGTGTTGGATGGCTCACGGCCTAACTCATTATCATGCTGTCTTTTTACTAGGCTGCGGAACTCAACTGCAAATTCATCTGAATTATCTACGAACACACTATCAAGCCTCACATTTATCCTGAGCGGCATTTCCAACTATTTGCACAGCTACCTTTTTTAAATCCAATTCCTACTGATTTTCTCAAGTCACGTGTCCCTTCGTGTGTGTACCGAAATGTTAAGAATATCTGCTTGGCCACCTTCAAGCATCCAGGTCCCCTAGTTACTCAGCAGCACTGACTGAAGCAAGAGCCTTCAGTTTGTATCTTCTGTGCGCTCAAGTGTGACTAGTTGCTGCTTGACGCTGCATTAGGCGACGGAAACTGTCAACCACAGTGTCACTGTTTGAGTTTCCACATTCAACTGGTTTGCTCATTCATAGGGGTGTATGTGATGAATTACTTTTCGGGATTTACCATATTTATCTTCTATACTGATAAGAGTTTCACTGACATGCTTGTCGAAACCTAATTGAAGGTTGTGAAAAGTCGGGAAGACTACACTTGCCTAATCACAACTAGTCGGATTTCCTAACAAAACCCGTATACGAACGAGTCATTCTATAAACATATGGAAGCAGCTGCTTGGTTTGATCATTTATCAATACTCAGTTGGTCGTAGTGATTAATCATTGAACATGTGCAGATGAAAATGTGAAGACTAGAAACTGCTTGAAGGATATCCATCATAGAAAATAAAGATACTTTCGACTATCGTTGCAGTTGTCAGTTTTAGCAAACAACGGACATCACAATGGTGTTTAATACAAATGTAATAGACAATGTAGGAAATAATGAAGAATTGTTGTAAACAATAGCCAGTTGGCTGCTTTCTAGAGCAAGGTAAGCAAATTTCTTCCCCATTTACTTCTCCTTCTTCACTCTTTTGTTGTGGAATCGATAATCTGTTGTGCGTTTTAGAAACCAACTAAGGTTGTAACCAGCAAAATTATTCTTACCATCAGTGATTACCTTACTGGATTAAGACTCAGTCCTCATCGCCAGCGCCAAACACTGTGCTTTTGGTGGTAGGTATGCTTTAAAAACTAAACAGTCATCAACAAGCATAATAAGGAGCCTGGTCCCTCATTAGGCTATACTCGTGCAATATTTGCCTGAAACTTCTAAATCATCAGGTTAATTTTCTAGGTATAGAACGAGAAACTTAGTATGTCGTTGGTGCAGTGCTTTGAATTGTACTTTTTTGGGCATCAACACTTGGAGTACTAGTGCTAGTAATACCTAGCTAAGCTTTTTCAGTATACTGCCGAATTGCATTGAAGTGAACGATAGTTTTTTTTAAGCGCTACCTTAAAAGTATCACCTAAATGCCCAACAAAGTTCTGTTACTTTTTCCAGCGAAGCAAATGGGTCACTAGTCCATGTTAATGATCTCATTACTTGTCCCAAAACTTAACGAGCTGTATGGTCCCAGTGCGCAATACTCAAGTGCGAAACTCTTACAATTTCTGTTTTGCAGTTCTTAAGATTGATCATTGGAAATGCAACCTTGAAGGAGAAGGAGGATGAACAGCTAAACAGTCTCATGGGGGTAATAGTGGTTGCTCACTAACTAGGTTGTTTTTGATTCAACTGTTCTCATTAGCTGTCAGTCTGCCAAAATGGGAGCCTGAAATCACACATCTCATCAAAAGTTTGTTTGCTTCTTTCACTCCTTTCTTACCGATCACGAATTGCGAAGTTTAAAAGCGCGCACGTTAGACAGTTGCTATGGTGATCACAAAGAAACAGTTTGAAAAAGTAGTTTGAGAAAAGTATGGGCGAATAACAAGTGCATGTTGGCAACGGGCAGTCAGTTGATTGAAAAAGAATCTTCGATCTAATCGCCTTTTAATATCACAATAAGCAGGTGCACAAGTCGCATATCTCAAACCTGTAAAAACTCAGCATCGTGAGTGAGACTTCTGGAATGTGGCAAAATCCTGTTTTCAGTTGTACTAATAAGATAGGCTCAAAATTTTATTATTTTGCATATTGGCATGTACCTATACACCCAAATTTGTGCGTGTGAAGAGAAACATAAAGTTAGCCAAGGGTTAATATCAGCTCCCATACCAACTTAGCAAAACGGACTGAGTCTATGAGAGAGAAGTAGAATATCCATTCGGATCACGATTCCAAACT
This sequence comes from Clonorchis sinensis, assembly GCA_003604175.2. NCBI lineage: Eukaryota > Metazoa > Platyhelminthes > Trematoda > Opisthorchiida > Opisthorchiidae > Clonorchis > Clonorchis sinensis. The sequence goes on from CM030369.1 coordinate 78,833,385, forward strand.
CACTTGTACCGTCATTTGATAAGTGTTCGGAAAGTCAGCCCTGTTGAGCCCGATTCGTATATATTGACAGTTATCAATGGTACTTATCATCTATACGGGTGGCATCAATGAACGAGTGAAGTGAACGATCAAGTAACGAAGTTAGTTTGAAGAAAAACGTGGTGCTTACCGAACGCATAGCATTTTTGAGAAAACAGCCAGCATGCGTAATCGTAGCACGATTTTTAGGAATGCTGTCAACTAAAGACACAAAATGCGGAACGTTTTATTTTAAATTTACACTCCCGAGTAAAATTTTCCGTGAAAAACGATGGCACTAAAGAATGTGCGTCTGGGAGTTCATCTTATCCCAAATTGCCAACCGATGGAGTATCAATGCTGACAGATTTGGAAGTATGTACCTTCGTTTCTATCCCTATACAGAGAAAGTCCCAGTAAATTTATTTGAAATCACTTCCCGAGGAGCTTTGGACAGATTTCCACTTATGGTGTGCACACATGCTGCTTTAAGTTGACAGCCCATACAAAAAATTTCGCAAAAGAACGGCACTAGTTTGTGCGGAAGAAATGTCATAAAATCAACGTATGTTTCTGAATCCTTTCCATACTTTTCCATCCAGAGTTATTAGGAATGAAGGAAATCGAAATAGCTTTTAAACGGCACTTGAAATGGGACCTAGTTTATTCATTGTTCTAGCTTTTAATTTGTTGATTGTAAATATAAAAATGGGCTTTCGTTTTCTTCTACTGGGAGAAAAAGTGGCCCGATCACTTCCTTCAATCCACTAAGCTTTTAGTTCACTATCTAATAAGGTGTTGTTTAGTTCTGGTTTTCGTGGCTACGGTTCTTACCACTAGTGTAATTTGTGATGATGGCGATTTTTATCAATAGGATGGCCACAAACAATTTTAAATTCCGCATTCATCCTAAATAATACGTTGTATAGCAAATTGCAAGTTGCCCAAAAAACTAAAATGCATCACTTTAGGTTGGTAGGAATATTTTTGGACAAACAAGCACGTGGATGACGTGTGGCATAAACCTCCTCGGCAATGGTTAGAAAGTTTCGGACACAGGTTTATTTGCCTTTCAACAGACCAACTGAGCCCATGTGGTAGAGGAAAACCTGTAATCCGTGATCAGCTGTATTACAGGTTATTGGTCCGTGCGCCTTGATAGTTACGGTCTGAATGACAATACATTCCAAAGCCAATATTTTATGCGCAATCACCTTAACTGAGTGCAAACAGCATGAGCCATAGTTTGATGCCCAAACATGTGGCACAACAATTCGAATCATACTGTTTGGCACTGTATTTTAATCTCTTTCAAATAAAAGCCCAAATCCATATTGCACTAACAATTCTTTACTTACAAACATCTAATTGGCCCTTTTATTACACCTCTGGATTTTTTTTACTACATTTGTATTTTTGGGTGAAGTTGGCCGGGGTTTCTTTTCCCTGATAATGTACAAGTTAATTTTCCACTGAATTTCAGGTAAATGAACTATTGTGGCGTTTTTGGCGCTTCCATATTTATAATTCTGAATGTTTGCAGTCAAGTCCTTCAAAGGGCACCTTATATTCACAGATGAGTGAACTCACACTCTGTGATAATTTAAACACATTTTACCAACACGGAGAGACGGCCTGATTTGACGACAGCGGTTTCCTCTGTTCACGTCACTGAACATCTTTGAATGTTCTTCTGATTATCTATCAGACTACAAACGACTGGTTACATCCATAAATCCAGCGGTATGCCATAATAGAACAAAACATTCCAGCTCTTGTGAGGAATGATTGAATTAAAATTCTTCGGAAATTACTGGACTGTGTAACAAAGAGCGCAAAACCAACAGCCATGCGATGTAGATATCCACATATGATATTTTCACCATTTCAGCAACCCTAAATGTGTCCATTGACGCAGTTGGTCCGATAAACCGACTGTGGTATTCCGTTTTAGTTACTGTAATAAAAAACGAATGCGGTGTAAATAATATGACCGTCGGTTTGCTTTGGCCAAAAATAAAATCAGAGGCAGCCTTCGTAACTTGAGTTGCACAGCTGTACTTTGGTCAACCGTAGCAACACCATCATAGTTCAGCTTACTGACAAATACCCAGATGATGTGATTTAAACTGTAGGGTAAAAACATGCGGCTTCCACGTGTATTCTTAATATGTCAGTTTGTCGTGTGTGACGTGACTAACCATTGCCGCCTTATCGAATCCAGAAGACAAACATTTTAATGACTCGGTCCTTTCGGGGTCAAAACGTTTTACCTCCGTGTAACACCTAAATGTTATGCTTTATTCAAGCTTGAGCTAAACCGCCAGTTACTTCATTTTGTTGTACCGCGGAAGTTAATTTAGCAAATCTATGCAAAACACGTGCATACTTTACAAGCAACTCGTCGAAATGACGATTCATTTATTTGACCGTCTAAACTTACTCTGTTAAGATTCAACGGGACAAGGGAACAAGCGACCAAGACTCTATTCAAACTAAAAAGTATAGTTTAACGTTGTAAAATTACTAATAAATGCAACGTTGAACACAGCTGAAACAGATTTGTCGCGCTGTCATGTTGTTGAGTTGTTGGAAATTGCTTTATCATGGACTTGAACTTTAAGAACTTGAACTTTAAGAAGTACGTGCAAGTCCTTAACCGCAGAAATCTGAGGCGATCTGGGTGTCTTATTGTGCTTCAAAATCACTGTGATTACATCATACATGGAAGTTCTCTTCTAATTCCATATGTTTTAATAATCCGGCTCTTGCTTACTCCACATATTTGAGTCCCATTCCTTCTCTCTTGGTTTAACTGAACTAAACTTGAGTAGTAACGAAACTGCTCCGGAACGATGAGCAACTGAATGGTCATAAAACGAAATAGAGCAAGTGGATTATTGTTCTTGTACGTTTAAAAACTGCACTTGACTGGATTTCTGTTGGGCAGGCGAATCCGTGCATTTGTTGGGATTCTCTGATTTGCACCAGTCACGTAGCATAAGTTTCAACCATGTGTAAAAACTTTGAGGGATCAAAATCAAACAAATTGTTCAGCAGTCACGCTTGGTTACGTAGAATTTTATCGAGGTGAGTTACTGCTCAGTGATAGAGGTTAACTAAATTCTTCCTCTGTATTCTTCTATCTAGCAATCAATTTATTCATCCTTGGCTGACCGTATTATTAGTCTTGCAGATGAAGATTGGAATTTCCCCATTAAAAATCTAATGACCTGACCAGATAACGCTTGATCCAAATGTGTGTGACCAATGGGGAAATGGTACTACAAATCTCCGTTACCAAAAACATACACGAGAAGGAATTTTCATACGGCAACTCAAGAAAGCCTTGTTGCTGAAGTTTTACGTTCTAACTGCCACATCTGTTGGATGGTTTTCAAGTTTCCATTTTATCTGCCTTGTTATCTTTAAAACATAACTTTTTCGTCCAACGAAATCTGGCAAAAACTATCTGGAAGTTTCATTCCAACGTGACAATCGATCAAATACACTTGATCTAACGGATGGTACAGACGATTCCAAGTGGAATCGAAGTTCTAAATCGTGGTAGGAAACCATGGACCATAGTGCGCAATTTACGAGCATTGGGGAAATCAGTAAAAATAAACACATATCTAGGTAGACCAAAGTTAATTAGGGCAATGCAATTAGAGTTTTCATGATTGAATAGATTAGCACAGAATGTTTTTTCGATAGCGTTGAATTTTGTGTCCAAAATCTCAAAATATACTTTCTAAATCAGACACAAAAATGGTTTTTCTATCTTTGCTCGATCTGACGTTCAGCTGTTACACTGTGGCTTTTAATAACAGAGTTTGTCAAATTCATCAGCGTCTATGTCTCCCACAGCGTCACTATCAGATGAGGAAAGGAGAAAGACACCTGACGAAATGTCAGAACTAGTCGGATCTGCTCATTCAAGTTAGTCTCCTCCTGCTGAATGATTTTATCGGTAGGGTTGGCACTGCCTGGAAAACCTGGAACAAGATAATGAGTTCACTTTAATTCTGATCAGAGATGAAAAATGTGTGAAAAACTACTAACGATATGTGAGGCACATACTCAGTAACAATGCACGTAGTCTAACGTGGGGTGGAAGTCCCTTGCCATATAGACCCATCTGAGATGTCCACTAGGACACATAATTGACAATGTCAGGTGTGGTACAGATATGTCTGTCTTGTGCTGATCAGAGAAACAATGAGTGAACCCAAGAATGTGCAACAGTACACATCGTGCTCAAGAGGTGGCACTTCCCGGACCACCATGAAGATCGCTCAGGATAGATGAGGCAAAGCTGAAAAAGAAAGAAACTTCACTGACCTTTTGCGAGTAATTAGTGCAGAACCCGGCAAGTCACTACCCCAAGAAAATACTTCGTCGGCGGGCCTGATAATGGACACACATCCAAGCAGTTCCTGCAGAAAAACCTAATTAAATCAAAAACAAATGGAGATGGATTTGATGAAACCGTTCAATCGACGTCCACCCTAATACAAAGGAGGAATTTAGATTCTAAGATTCGACGGAAGCAGATGCCCGAGAGTAATTCAGGGGCACCAAGACCAAGATGTTGCAGCACGTGTAAAAAAACGAAAGATGAATGTTAGGCCAAGAAATGTAACGAGCTCCATTCACGCACTAATCACCGTTGTCACAAAATTCTCCAGCGGACCAAAAACATCTACGGACCGAAATTCAAATATCTTCTGATAGTATAAGACAAACAAGTGAAAAACGTAACAACTTCGTCGAAACTGTGACATATTCGGACGACTTCATAATTGACACCTCCACGAATCCGTGCTTAGATCTTGCCTCAGCCCGTTTCATCATTTATGTTCCAACCAGTTCCCCTGAGGCGCTATGCCGTCGCAAAAATGGTATATGAGTTTAGTATCGCCAGATGATAATCTCTTCAGGTCGAACAGTATCCTAGCCAGAACGATACAAAATTGTCTAGTACCCGTACGCTTCTTTTTGCAGATCATTGCGCTGTGGTTTCGCATTCTGAAGCTGGAATACGGAAGTCGAATGCAGCGATCAGTTTGGTGACGTCTCGGTATAAATTGTAGACGTTCGTAAAGCACTTTCAATTTATCGGCCTGCATAGGTGATTTAGACTGAGACAACTTATTCTGCTAATGACCTGTAAAATAGCGTGCTTCACGAATTTCGAACGTACATTATCCACAGGCCTGATACTTGAAAACTAACCGTGGTGGCCAGCACGGCATTCACTCACTTTGAGAAGGTCGTTCAGAGCAACCGCCACACACGTAACAAAATTAGGACTGCATTACTAAGGACTGTTAATCTCTTCCTAATACCACAGTGAAGCTGAGAAGCTACATAGGTACAGCGTGTTTGGGTCCTTGGCTGATTTTACTCTCACAATCTGCGTCACGCGTCAAATAGTGTATCGCAATCCCAAGCATCCAAGTCTTCCAACGGGTAACTGTTTCCGGAGTTGATTTCCGTCCCATGCAAAATCAGAACCACTAGTTAAATCACTAGAAAGAAATCGCCGAAACCCATACCGACAGATTAAGACAGCGTTTGAGATCGGAGAAGCCACTAATTTTGGCTATCGGAAAAGCGTTCAAGTAATTTTAAAAATCTGGACCTTCCGCTTTAGATCATGGGCGGACCTGCCATTTGAGAACATGTCATAGAGAACGGATATCAAAGGAGGCGTGCGAAGCTTTGAAACCCAGTGCCCGCGCTGCTAGAGTGCAAGCAACTCAATACAACTTCGACAGTGTGGCCTTATGGGATGGGCCTTGTAAGCCACCGGTGTACTAATCAGTCAAGCTGCTGAATGCATTCCTCCGGAACCCGAGTTATTTTATCCTTTTTTCTAAAGACTACAGTATTTTTAAGGGCAGGGTTAATGTAACATACCGGATGATAACGGTACCTTAATGATAAAATCTAACTAGTTCGGGTGTCCATTGCTATGTCATCAACTTTGAACTGGCTGGCGGCTTGTGACAGGTTCAGCGGTCTGGCCATCGTTCACTGGCCGATCCGATTCGGAGGCCAGCTAATCATAAAGGAATCGCCCTAGAAATATATAACTGGTTTTCATGTGTATTCCAGTGGATAATCGCCTACGTGAATATTCTGGAAAACCGAGTATGTTTCAACGTGGCTTGCATGTTTTGCAACGGTTTAGAGCAGGTTTTGTAGTGGTAAAGTCTTGTCCTTTTGATTTTCACTCCGAATAACCAAGCCATGAACCACAACACACTGTACAGCAAGGTATACAAAATCTAAAAAAAGTATATGATACAGATTTTCTGCCACTTGTTTGCTCATGGGGTACAAACCTAGCCCAGATATGGCTAATCGATTACCGGGAGAAAGAATATCAGCAGTATTTGCCAGCATTATTTGTCGCTCCAGCTGAGTGCGCTTGCATCCACATATTTTAAGCTATTTTAAAAAGCGTTATTTCATCGAACGGATCCCACCCTACCTGATGCTATTCCACATCATTTTTCGCAGCAAAAATCTGAAATACATCCTTGTGTATTCACGTACTTGATGTGATCGGCTACTTCACCCTGCGCAGAAAATCCAAGGATGTATGTTTAACTTCCATTGTTTACATCGATGCCCCTGACAATGCCCGTGGCTGAGGTTTGCTCCAATTGGCATTGAGTAAATGTGAACGTTTTACCAACCCTAACCCGTTCGTCTAGTTTTGACTCACAACGACGAATTCCATGTTAAATGAGGACTTCTCATGAGAATAACGAACATCAAATTGGTCAAAAGCATGAAACGGTAGATGAAATATTTCATTAGGAAATGTATTAGTCGAGTAAAACCATGAAACGTCACGGAGTTTTGGATATTTGAGCGAGTCTTTTGATAGATAATCATATGAATTAGACGAAAGGATAATAACAGTAAAGCTCGCCAGCGTGGTAAGTCCACTTAGATTAAAAAGTAAAGCTGGATTATGCCATTATGATGTGTCGTTGTTCAGGGAATTTCATAACAGGCCTGCTGTTGTTTGGTTCTTGTAATATTAATTAAACCTGCTTACATGTAGCTTAACTCAGCTTCATGCGTGATGGTAGACAAAGGACTTTGTTCATTTTAACCGCAAAGTGGTTCGGTACAGTTCTTCGCTGGCACTTGATTACGCTGACTTTTATTTTGGACATCTGTTGGTTTAGAAGCCCCTTACTGGCAACAAGTTGCGGTGCACTAAGAATGTGCGAAGGGTCCCGTGCTTGGAGTCCATAAACGGTTAATGACAAAAGTTTAGGCTAAAAAGCCATGTATAATTCTAACTTCTAGTCTACGTCTAAAAAGCACTACTCTTTCCATCGGTAACCTATGATAATCATCAAACAAACAGAAATACAGCGTACTGTTCTGCGAAAGATTTTGTTCTGACTATGCAGTCAACCAACTGATATATCTGAAGAATTTTCTGCTACCAAGATGACACATGCAAGTCTTTGAGTTTCTCGAGTAGACGATGCTAAATGGGGATTCCTTCACGACCTTCGTTCAAAAGTAGTCAGTCCTCTGCATGTGTGGCATAATTGCAGTTTACGTTCAAGCAACATAGCAGTTATTATAGTAGAACAGATAGTCCAGCTGTATTGGATGGCCTTAACTGTTTCTCTTGTTACCACAAGGGAAATGTCCCCTTTTGTGGGACCCTAATTAGGCACCCTTTAAAGCGCAGCGCTAAAAAAACTTTCAGCTGCCCACTGATAAAAATGTTTTATATTTCACACGTGCATCGTAGTCTGTGTGGAATTAGTTTCATTGATTTAAAAGGAAACACTCTGACAATCATAAACGTGAAAGGTCTCTTGGATTTAGTGGAGCCTTTCGTTATAAACACCTGGTGTGCAAATGAATGCAGATGGGTCCGAGCGGGAGATAAGGTTGACGGAAACCTGGGGAGTGCGCCTACCTGACAAACACCGGTCATGGACTGTGAAAGATTTTTCAGCTACTTTAAGAGCAGTTTCCTTCACCATCATAAGCAAGTCAACATTGCAACCAAGATCAACTTCTCCAGCCTAAGAGCAACCCGCTAGTATGGTTAGTTCCGACTTTTGCACGAACAATCTGGCAAAGCTGTCCGCATTGGGTAAACTAACTCAAATTTCTGCTATGGTTTGACTAAAATCTTAAAAACTGCAACAAGGGTAGTCTGGTATGTTTGGAAGGCTGGAGTTTGCTCCAGAGAGTAAATGAGGCCAGAAAGGAACAGACGTGAAAGGATCATCACCATCTGGTGCTTGCACGCTTTTTGAGGCGGCACACGTAGCAAAAAGTTAACATGTGGTCCTGGATGACATGCTTTTTCATGTGTGTTGCATATACTAGACCGGATGCCTGTTTCTGCCGACCATCAGGCATTCTGCCATTGTATGATTCACAAAGCGATTGTGTAACATCCCGAGTTATATCAATATATCATATCAATGTATCATCCATATATCAATGTATCACATATATCAATTATCGTTTATTTTTTGAAGAGCATGGTCACAGACATAAAAAGTGAATGCAAGCGATGAATGCGAAAGGGTGACAGGAGAATATGAGATAAAAGAAAGAAATGTCTCATTCGAAGTCATGCAACCAACAGTTCCAGTCAGATAGGATGAATCCCAACGTACGTAAGAATTTTGGTAAGGAAACATGCGTGTAAAGTCTAACAACCGAAGAAAGGACAAACAATGCTGAGTGCTCTTCAAGGCGCGGTAAGCGCTAGCACAGTCAAGACTCGCACATCAGGCACAAAGTGTCCGTCATACTGGGTCTGGTGTGAGATTCAATGGCAAGAATGTACATTCAACGCCATGTGCCACGCATAAAAGTGTCGTACGTACGCAGAGAACCCACAATGGCGAGCAAACACAAGTCACTGACTGTGACTTTAGAAAGTCCCAGTCCGATAACAGCTTTGGCGGATTGAGGAAAGCAGATCCCTCGATAAGAGATGATCATCGGTTGGTGGACCAAAAAGTCCACATCACAACCAATAGCACGTAGAGCTGAGATTATGGCGAGGGAAAATTCATCAGCACCATACTTCTGCTTTTTCTCATTCCACACAGTCACTCCGCGCCCATCCGAGACTATGCTGACGTCTATTACAGTCGCTCGGCGCTCCCGAACGGCGATCAGGTCAGGCTTGATGAAGGACGTCGAAGTTGGTGCTCTCAACTCCTCAAAGACGGTGTATCCCAGGCGACGGAGGCGTTTTGCGAGTTCCCTTGCAACCCGATTATGACGAGCACATCTGGCGTCATGCGTGATCCAGCAGGACTGCAAAATATGCACCAAACTCTCTGGTTGGCCACAGTTTCCACGACATAAGATCGTCTGGCCACCGTGACCATGTCGAGCGCTTCTAACTCTTGTCCTGAGCAGGTTGCATCGGAGCTGGATACCGCGGATAAATATCCGAGGAAACACTCTTTCTGGAAATACGAGCCATCGATTAGAAAGAGACGAAGCGACCAACTCTCGTAAACCGCGACCGTCAACGCTGTTGTGCAGGCTATCACCCCAAGCAGCCACCAGTTCTTCCTTGGTGTTTACGCATGAACCATGGACACGGATCGGAAGGCTGAGATCCCGAACAACCTTGCCAAATGCGGAATCGTTGACCACATTGCGTAGTACACGGCACTGAGTAGAAAGCAGCTTTTCCATACGCACTCTCCGCTGCATCGGGATTGTTGCACTCAGACTTGGGATACCAAGTCCCCCATGTTGTTTACCGGCATGGATGTAGCTGATCGGGGTATCCTTCGGTAGACGTAGCCAGCCGCGAATAGATTGCCTGATGTAGTTGTCCAACCTTTTGAGCGTGTTTCGGTGGACTTGGCCAAGCACGAGCGAATATGTCAGCCTCGGTATCAGGTAGTTCCTTGTGATCTCCATTCTTTGATGCGGCTTCAACGGGGCACGCGTCACCTCGTCGAGCAGTTTGAGCAGATGCTGTCGATGGTTGAAGACTCCTTTCCCCTTGAAAGTAAAGGGGATGCCCAAATATGTTACTGTGTCTGTCGGACCCAGAGGAGTGATGAGTTCCTCGGCGAAGCAAAATGGTTCGACTGAGACTGCTGTCGCCCGATGTTTCCTGTCCCCACAGATCACCATCGCTTTCGTCTTCCGGGCGTTTATCTTCATACCAGCTCTTCCCAACTCAACCGCGGCAGCTTCAAGCTTCTCTTTGAGGCGAGCTTGACTTTCTGCACACACGACCCAGTCGTCAGCGAAGGCAAAACCATCTACTAGGGTGTCATGGAACTGGTATCCCAGTTGCGGCATCGACAATCCAAGAACCTCATCCATTGCCATGATGAACAATAATGGGGAGAGTGGATCTCCTTGCCTCACACCTCTGTGGCAGTGAACCTCGGAACTGGGGAAAACTGCTACAGCATTCTCATAGGACTGTGCGATGTATCGAACTAGAGGTGACGGTGCTCCAAACGCCTCGGCAGATCTGACGATTGTGTCATGCGAAACCGAATCAAATGCTTTCGAGATATCGACGAACGCCAAGCTGAGGTTAGAAGCAGTCGCTGAAGAGTGACGAAGCAGGGCATGTAACAGCGATGTAGCTTCCAAACAGCCGTCCCGATGTAGAAATGCAAACTGGAGTGAAGGCAGTTGCAATCTACGACTCCAGCGATCAGCAAGCACCTTGTGAAAGCATCGGACAAGAATGGATGATACGGAGATCGGTCTCAGTTGATCCGGTGAAGTCGGATTAGGGACCTTCGGAACTAGAGTAATACGAGCACGACACAGGTGTGGGGGACAACCCCCAGCTAGTAAGAGTAAGTTGAAGTACCCAGCAAGTACGTTCGCATTGAACCGGCGGAGCATCCTGGGTGTGAGCTTGTCCAGGCCTGGGGACGAATTGCCCATTGAACGGACCGTACGGCCGACTTCCTCTCCTGTGATGGGCTCGATCAAGCTCCAATCGGATGGTACTATTACGCGACTGGGCCGGCTGTCCACGTGTTTTGGGGCTGAGAGCACCTGTTTCCAGTACTGCTCGGCGTCTGGAGGTAGGCCGCAGTTGCCTTTGTACAGATCTTTCCATGACCCATCGAGCACAGCAGACGCTGCATCTTTCCGTCTTTGGTGGTATAGGGTCTGGATGGCGGCGTAGTTGGCTCGGCGGATCTGCTTTCGGTTGACCGGCATCCGATAGACTAACTGACGGCGTCGGGATACGGTTTTCCAGGTGTGTGGAAATGTCCTGGAGGCGTGGAGGTCCAGAAGCGAGAGGACTTGTTCCGGTGTCATGATGCCAGACTGCAACCCTCGGGCAAATGCCAGAAGGTCAACACTAGCAAGTGAACTGTCAGCATGGGATTCTAAGAGTGACACGGCGCAATCCACGGTTTGTTTAAACCAGACGCTATAGTCATCGGCTTCTGACGAGTAGGCCGCTATTTGACCGATGGTTTGGTCAGGTCCACCAGATGATGATTCGTCCTGTTGTGCTTGCCAGTTAAGCACCCGTAACCTGGTTTTGATGCTGATAGCCGATCGACCAGGAAAATACTGCTCCAGTCTCGCGAACAGCGCGGTTTGCGTTTCACAAGACGGATATAAATTGTTAGCCAGGCGCAAGAGCGATTGTGACTCTTGTTGGGACCAGCGGGCACCGGAATGCTTCACTCGGCTGAGCTTATCTGCATTATGCTGAGTGGGGTGTGCGTGCCGGCGATGTTGACTCAGGCCAATCTTCGTCGGAAAAAGGCGGGAACAATCAGCACAGGCCAATTGGGTGACCATGTTCGTACCAACACTATCATTGTCGTGAACTCGATGGTGGGCTACCAATCCAGGTTTCGATTTGCAGCATTTGCCACATTCCTCACACGTGAGCCCCACGAGATTCTCCTGTGTACTGGTTGGAACTGGTGCGGAGGCGCCAGATGTTTTGTAGTGTACATTGTCGAAAGTAACCAGCACATTGAAACCAAACAGGGTGGTTAGCCCTGTCTGGAGTTGCTGAACTCTTAGCTCACCCAGACTGGCGTCCAGGCTACCCAGTCGGCACCACGAGGAGGTGTTTCAGCTCGCCCACTCAATCAATATCAATTATATGTAAAAATCATACTACTACCGCTGAAAGGAAGAACACCTCTTAGTACCGAGTTGCTTATTGACGTACAACGAACTAACCCGTTACAAGCTGTTAAGCACAAAGTTAAAGATTTCATTTGTCAGGAGCATTTAAAAAGCGAACACTCTTAGGCATCTTCTTGTACTCTTTCGGACGTTCTCTGAATGTTAAATAATAATGAACTATCACTGCCAAGAGTTTCCAATATTCACATGCCGGCCTTCCATCTGATGTAGGGATGGCGTTTTGACACCTGATCAGACGCTACTCATGTGTTGTCAGTAGAAAAGACCCCTTATCCTGCTACTGTTTTGTCAGAAGTATGAAACTATATCGTCCGATTTGTTTGTTGTCAAAAAACTGCAAACAACTTTAAGTACATACTGTCTAACCGTGCTTATCATCAATCACGTTTTAGTTGTTTGTCGATTAGTAACTGTAACTGGTGCTTTCCTCTCAATGCTTGAAAGTATTTTCATCCTGGCAAAAACATTGCAGAGCTTGAAATATCCATTTTTACATTCACAGGTGTGGCGTTTGAACCTACTATCAAGCTAAGACGTATAAGACAACCTGGGAACTATGGATGAGTGCTTCAAAGCACCAGTCATAGTAGCGCAGATATTTATGCAGCTTGTTACCCGTTATTGTGGAGCTTCTTAAGAAGCAAATAATTGTGGCAGTAAACCGTTAATAATAAATTATTTAATCTTTTTTAAGAGTATTTACTAGCAGATAGTAGAAAAGCGTGAAATTTTCAAGTTCGCCTACCAAAGGTGTTTCGCCTCAGAATTATTTCATCAATCTTCCATGCCAGAAATTCACACAAATATCTCTACTCAGACATTGGGTAATATACCTTCCCCAAACAGTGTTATGTTCAGTGTGACGTTTCTGTCTAATTTTCCGCCAGTTCAACCATGCGTTATATCCCAAGCGACATCTGCAACCTTGATCAGATGCATTAATGTGACTATTCCGGTGGATTCATCCGAATTACGGGTCTGTGTTAAAGGCCAGTTTCGTTCTTGACGTCTGTACTGAGTAGATTTTACGTCAGTATTCCTTCTGCGAGGAACTTTTCGGCAAAAACGTTTCATCTGTGGTATGACTCCGGTTTTAGGAAAATCGTTTGCTATTAGTTAAGAGTTTTAGCTTACCTGTGTCCTGGGTATAAACCATCACTAGGTAACCGACAATTAGAACACCTCGCAAAACGTTCAGGGATCGCTGATATTTTCCGTTTTAAGTGAATTTTTAGCAGGCCCTGACACAGAATTGAGTATTCACTGGACTATTTATTGCAATCTTGTGCGTAAAGGAATAAAGGTTTCCGCAAGCCGTTTTGCTTGCTCCAATAATGCCAGAGATTTTGAAAGCTTGGCTAAGGTCATTGAAGCAATTCTAACAAAACGAACTTTGAGCCATTCTGGATTGCTGAGGCTAATAAAACGCTGACTTAAGCAGTCCCTAAACGGGTGTATTTAAAATCACTCGTTTACAAGAGGAGGTGGGAGCCCAACTTTATTATATCACTAATTCTACGTGCCATTCGGGATGTTGAGCACTTGCACAAAAGATGCAACGAAAACTCACTCGCGATTGAAAGGAAAGGCTCGGAAATCTTTCAGAGTTTCCAAAGTGTATATTGTGCCAGCTTTGTGCTTGACAATTTGAAGATGATCATAAAACTAGTACACTTACTGGGGAGATTTTTGCGGCTCTCCAACAAAAGTGTTCCTGGATAGAGAAAACGAAACCCCTAATCGAACCTACAAATATTCCAGCAAACAATATGACACTGGTAATCGAAATGGGAGATGGTTCCTTGTGAAGTTGGATTGGCTCAGAATTCACATGACTTACAGCCAATGGAAGCCGCGATCCACTAATCTTGGGACTTGGGGCTAAATATAAATGAACGAAGTGGTTAACTACAATGGCGTAAACTCATTTTAACAATGTGCACCCTGTTAGCGCACCTTCTTTATTGTTCGCGCTAACTAGACAGCTGCGTTAAAATATTCTTCCGCGCCTGTCAGTTAATTGCAAACAATACACTTTTAATATGGGGAAAACTGTACTCAAGTTGACAGTCATGTGACTTTATTTGTGTGTGGACCACATAATGCGTGATAGCAGCTTATTCTATTGACCGCTTACTCGAAGTACATTAAGCAGTGTATGGCCTAACTACCAAAGCAACTCTGAATATCTCCCATTATAATCAGTCATAGAAAGACTCCCTTAGGAGCGATAATCTTATAGTACAAACCTAATTTTTTTCTAGCTAGTTAGACTACTGATTTCATTAATTGGGGAGCTTGTAAGTGTGGAATACATATTACTGCTCACTATCACAATTATGTTTATTCCCACTACTGCTTTTGTGGAAATCTGCATGGAGGTCAGTTAATGATATAAAAATTTGATTTCTTGCGAACATCACACTCCAACGTGTATTTTCCTCGCATCGGCAAGATCAACCAGATAAACCAAGCCTAGGTTGGTTTAACAACCTCAAACGAAGAGGATCGCGAGAATAAATACAAACCAGGTTTCGTCAAGGCGTGTAACATCGCATACATTATTTAAGCTTTTTATTTAGGTTAATGCGTAGGAGGCAGGCTGATCAGAACAGACAGTAGTGAAGTTATCAGCTAATTGATGGATGACTTATTGAGTGCAGACTTGTCTGGCTTCCATTTTTCCAGTAGATATCATTTCATCAATGTCATTAGACGGTTGGTGAGTATCAGTGGGATGTGAGGGTTGGCAAAAGTTGATCTGGTTATGAGCAGTGTGAGCAAAAATGCATTTGGTGAGTTTGGAAGGAGTTTGAGTTTTACATGGAGGCTTCCCTTTGGAAGTGGAGTCACCTTGTGATTAAATTCAGGAGGCTGTTAAAAGCCACAGTATGCCGGTGAGTTTCGGAATGATGTGGGAGCCCTACAGTGATTATTGGTCAGCACAAGGGGCCGGCTTTACTTCGGGTAGCACAGTCCGTGTTATGAACTGCATTCCATTTCTGTTTTTTCTGATGAACAGTGCGCTGTCAGCCAGTCTTGATCCGTGTGTATCCATTCCACCTGGTTTAACCTAAAACACGTCAGCAAAATGGCTTATGAAAGGTCCACTCATCGTTCTGTCAATGCATGCATTTGGGTCGAACTTAATACAAGGTTGACTTTACATGTTCTTCTTTTGACCGAAGTGCGCAAAGAGCCCAGCAGATTCATCAATTGTTTTTTTCGGGGTACGAGGTTCACAGAGTCCAGCTTACAGTGTTACGTTGATTCCCGCACTGTCTCGTCCTAGGTCACACTTTTCAGTCGTATATGTTCTTTTCTTTCATAATGACACTCGGGAGAAAGAATGTCATTTCCTGTTTTAGCAATATATCCATGATCATCTATTTCATGCACAACTTATATTCCGGAGAAGAAACTGTATCTTATTTTGACAGTGACACACAAAAACTTGGTACCCTAGACAGTTGCATACCGAAGATGTTGGATTACCCCTACTAGCTGCTCTTTACGAAGAACTAGTGTTTCACAGGACTTGATAAATAATTGGTGTCAGTAACTTTTTATCAAAGAGAAGAGCTATCCTTAAGTTAGGTCACTGGGGATGTCCAGTTCAATGAGTTAACGGGACAATTGATTGCCAGTGGAGTCCACAACTTTAAGCCTCTTTTCTGCCTCAAGCTAAACTTGCGTAAGTTCAATATTCCACTTGAAAATTGAGTACACAGAGGTGCTTCAGTGATTTCTGGCTGAAAGATGACAATTTTGGCTAAAAATGTCTCCCTTCGGCTACATGGACAAAAATTCAACGAAAATATGTTAGATTTTAACTGTTGATTATAGATTTAAGAGCGCAATTATAAAAATAGCCCGCCGTTAATAAGGTTTTGTTTCTCTCCTCACTTACCTAATGAACCAGTGAAATGTGTCAGGTCCCATCAGAACAAAGATTGCCCCATCGACAAGAACTAAATTGATACGAGTTCATGATATATCAGAGGTAACTACTGACCGGCAACATGGCGAAATTCTCCTTGATATTTTCCACTAATAAAATGGTTTAGCATTTTGATCAAGCGGTATTAGAGTTTTTGAAACAAGTGACACCCTATAGTCTGTACAGTCAAAAGGGCGAACATGACATATAATAAGAGCGCACCAAGCGCCCGAGCTAGTTTATAAGTTAGTTAGTTAGTAAATTGTCTCTATATATCCGTAGTGAATAACTAAGGCCCCTTCTGGGTGGTTTTTCATGTTAAATCTCCACGTTCTTCTGTAGAGTGTATGATTTTACACTGACTGATTTCGTTTTGCAAGCCGAGTACTGCTCACAAAAGGGCAAAGCAAATTCTTTCACAGTAGTCAGGTGAGCGCGGTAGTGACGAACAAGTAGTCATTCTTTTGCTAGTAAATTGCCCGGATGAGAAGCCACATTAGCGAGGAATATATTACAAATGTAGTAAGATAAAAAAGTACTGTGTATACACGCTGACCGAGTACCATCTTAGTAAACGTTCTGGAATCAACTAAAAGCGCACAATAAGTTGTCTACTGCAATTTAACTCCGCATACACGTTTTTGACAATTTGAGACCCATAAAAGTTGTAAACAGAAGATAGCACCTATGCAGTTTCAAGTGTGATTTCACCCCTTGCCATTCATGTGAGGATATATTTGTGGCCTTCATTGAAAGTGGACAGTATTCGCAAATGCTTTTGGCCATTTGGTTTGGAATTTTCATCCATGAAAATCGGTGCCGGAGGCTACGACTTCGGTACTGATCAATAATGCATTCGGTAAACTACCGAATATAATTATTCAAAGCCCTCCAGGTTTATCGATTTTGCTCTTGCTTGGAAGAAAAACGGCTTCTGGAGCTAGTTTGAGGTAAGGCTAACGACCAGTGGCTACATGTAATGCAAGACAAATTAGGAGAAAAGCATAATTTATTGAATTACAAAAGTTTGCATGTGAGAGATTACAACAGAATACCGTGATCATCGTATACCACTTATTAGGATGTAAGCCTTAGATTCAGCGCACAGGCTCTGAACATTGATGATAAATTAACTGCCCCATAGACAAAGAACAGACTTCCTTAAAGTGTATAAAGGGATGATTACTGTTACCCAAGAGTCGGCAATGACTGCTCTAACAGTACTGGATTGGTGCTAATCAAAAATCAAACAAATCAGTTCTGCGATCTTACAGATTGTTAAATAGTTGAAATCAGCTGAGATCAGTAGCGGATCCGCTGGCAAACAGCAGTTGCGCAGTGCAGCAGCGCATACCTGGTGAGCCAGATTTAACTTTCGCGAGGCTGGATGTATCAATACATATTATATGAAGTCGCTGAGGCCTGTTGAGAGCTATCTGAAAATTCAGCGCCGCTGTTTACAAACATGTGGTGACCGTGGCAATTTTGTGGAAATATTTACTATCTGCACATTCCTTTCACTGCGAAGAATTCGAACCAAATAGACCACTTCGTATCGTGTTGGTTCGGTGCGCTCTGTGTCTATTTGTGTATCGTTAAAAAAGAATAAAGACAAATGTGTTAGACACACCCCATGTCAGAGCTTAACACGAGTCTGTTCAATAATCGCATCGCAAGACGCAACCACGGCGTGTAAACTTCATACAGTTTATGGAAGAACGTAGAAATACCACATACAACACCAGAGAGGTTGCTTTTAAATGCGCAATATAAAGAGTTTGTGAGAAAACACCAGGTTATCGTGTATTGTCACGTGAAGATGACTTACTGGCTAGCCTGTATGCATTGAATGGGTTCGGGCGCTTCGTGGGGTCGCATTATGTGTTGTGTGTGCTCATTTCGTCCTCCAGGCTATGACCTGCAATTCGTTTCAAAACAACTTGAACAACCGTTTCAATATCACTTTGTGCACTTCGTAATAATTACTGGGTTGTATTCTGAGAACACCTGCCTCCATAGTGCTTTTGTTCTGGTTTAAATTAATCCGGAACAGACTTAGAAATTCCTTATCACTACCATCTTTCTATGGAAATCCGTTTCTGTGCACCCTAAAGCAGTGTGTAAATTCACTCATGACAGAACATTTTCCTTTGGTGCCGGTCAAGGTGACTCTCAAATTGCATGAGGTGCAGGTAAAGAGTAGCACAAACAAATGATCCTAGAAAACAATTTTATAGATTTGGGTTATTTAGGTTCAACGCGGACCATCATGTAGCCAATTTTTATTCTCTGGGTTTGATTCTACAGCCCTCAACTTGACCACCGTCGCCAAGAATGGCTTCCTAATGCTTGTAGATCAGGCACTTATCGGACAGAAGCAAAGATTCACTCGTCATCCTGCGCCAGGTTTCTTGGGTTTTGGAGAAACTGAATGGCGAAATCAATGCATGCGAAAATTGACATTTTCGCGCATTTGCCATTCTCGTCACTTCAAACGTTTAAGGATGACGCAGGTATCATTGCAGTTTGGAAAAATGTGGCTGACCGACGTCATAAAAGAGAACCGTTCCGACAAGCCAAAATTGGGGTCAGTGGCCAGTTCAACAGTATTGAAACGCATGCAACCACTTTGACCCGTGGTTCAGCCTTTCTTCCTGAACAATAAAAACCTATCCTATTTTGTACGAACTGCAGAGTGTACAGTAAACACATGCCCACAAAAGTAAACGAAGCCTGCTACCTCTGGGGCACTCCATCTTTTTCGATGCAAATAACTGTGAGGCATTGCCACTGCAGTCCCTTCTTCGGGGCACTTTGTCCTACGAGATATTTTTATAGGAGAGAGACTTTATTCCCAATGCCAAGTGGCTTACATGGCAACCTCCATTTTTTCCATTGCAAACAATCTTGTCCCATAGTAAATTTGAATAAAGCAGGATGGTTTTGCTGGTGGGTCTTTTCAAAAAGTTCCCCAGCTTTTTACGAAGTTACTCAAGTCAGTATCATGGCTCAAATATAAAAAACAAAAATGAAACCAAAAAGCGTATTGCAATTTCAAATGTTAGCTACGATCAAACGGTAAAATTTCCCGTAATACGAATGTTAAAAGATAACCACTGGTTTGAGCTTATTAGGGATACGCGGGAAAAACAGTTTTTGCTGACGCATAATCGCATTAGCAGAGTCTATTTCGAGTCTTGAATACCGTACTATACGAAACAGGAGGTGGACTTTGCTGTGCCCAGCCAATGCAACACTAGTATAAACATGAGACACAGTGAATTTTGGTTTTGCTTCGTTTACTAGCAACGTTATTTAAAAATCACTTTACAACTATTAGTACAACTTAGTACTGAAGTATGAAGTGATGTTAGAATCTAAAGCACTATGACTACCAATGAAGCCTCAACGGGTAGGCAAACGATCGGGACAGTCTAGTTATCATCAAAAACATTTGGGCAATACAAAATCAAGTAAATATGGTTTAAAAAAGCTCCAAAAGTATCTACCTTCGCGGCAAAAATGGTAAGCAATGAATATCTATTTAGCTCAGTTGACATTTGGGAATACATAAAACACAGTCGGGTCCGGGAATTAGTGATACCACCCGTTTAGGCAGAAATATTTCAATACGCCCTTCACATTTCACATTTCACCTTTCATAGTAGTGGGGGTTGACAACATTAGAAGTACTGAGGGACCTGACTTAAAAAAGAGGTGCGCCAAAGAATTTGTCGTGACCAGTCAGGCAGCCAGAAATAGAACGATTGGAATGAACATTAAGGTGTCACAAGTCAGTGCCACAAAACATCCGCATTAAGTCTTATTGCATATGGATATATAAATATTTAACTCTGCCCTGCTGGGCAGTGAGGCTGTCGGCCAAAATCGGCCATTATAAGAGTTGTGCCACGGACATAATATAGCACAAAGTCGGCAAAAATAGTAGTGGTTTGCCCAAAAGCAACTACTCTTAAGGTCAATAAGAGCTCTTCGAGAGCCCAAAGCTTGTTTTTTCCATCTTCAGACTCATTAGACATACGCAGTCCTGGAGTTTCCGTCAAACTAGCTTTAGTTGAACGCCACCATACTGCGACATCCCAAATGTCGTACCAAATAAAAGGTCAGAGGTCTTTCGTGCAGCAAATTCAGATGAGGGGTACCTTAAGTATGATTTGGGGATTCGGTCGCGTCTCCAGTTAAAATAAATGCATTTCGAGAACCCCCTACAATTTGGGTTAAAGCGTGTCCATCTGATGTGCTCCAAGAAAGGCGAAACCGGTTACGAGCTGACGAAGAATCATTTGAGAATTCACAAATGACGTGTTATGTCCAGATAATGTATCTCGATCTCTAGATTATCGCACCAACTGTACCACGGGGCAGCCTTTGTGTGGTACATCCAGTTGAAGAACATTATAAACGAGGGCTTCAGTTTCGATGCAGTTGGTCTACTGTAAAAAACAAGTTGGTATGAAAGTGAGTTTTGCAAATCGTGTACACATCATTTAGAATAAGACATGTGGGTGATTTTCATTTGGAAGTGCATCTATTTGTACCGTTGGTTTAAAGAAGCAAAGATTTCATTGTCAATCTCCCTCGTTCTAACATTGGACAAGACACAAGACCGATGGAATACATGCAGTTCACGATGGGGATGAGTACATGCAGCGAAGCATACAGCGATGGCTTAATATAGACACTCACATAGAGTCGGTCAACGGGTCGCGATGCACCTGCAGATTTAGAGTATCATGTCCGGTTGACTTTAATCAGAAAATATACGGACCCAAGTGTCATTCACCGTGATAAATGCTATCATTATGAACCATCGAAAACTAAACAATTAGTTACAATGACACCATTTTCTTTCTGGGAGTAACATAGGTTTACCTGAATTAGACGCAGTGACAGTGTGAAACTTCACGACATATGAGATAATGTCCCCAGACGGCTGTGTTGACCATCTCGTTGTGATTGTGAAATCTGTGACAAAATGCTATGGATGATGTAGGCTCCTCAGCTGAATAACTTCACCTCATAACGAGCGCAAAATATCGAAAAGAACGGTTCCTGTAGTATAATTCTGCTGGATATAATGGGCGACAGAGAAGTTACTCTCACCCAAGGGCTCAAACGTATATAAAGTAACGGGATGTGAACCAAAAGGACAACTGTTAGTCATAAAATTCAAATGAAGGCACTTTGGAAGGCGATCGAAGTAAATAAGGGAACGAATACTCAGGTGTTGACCACTATTCTCTCTGTTCTGTTCTCTGTTGACCACTATATCAGCTCTAGCATTACGCACAAAACCAAATCCAAACTATTCTGCATATCGGTGGCGTCTGAAATCCTCTGGCGGAAACCGGGTTCACATATACACGAACGTTCCACACCATTTCTTCTGTTACAGTTATAAGGTATTGGAACATCAAATTGATGTGGACGAAGACTCAGGATCTTCGAATAAACGCGTTGTCCACTAGGTGTGGCAAAACTGTGGAGTTAGAGTTCTACTGCGCGGATCCACATGACATCAAAATGCTTTTATCTGTGTGTGGTACAAGTGACAGGTCCAAACTGGCTTTAATCGGTTTGAAACTTGCCAGAGGGTCACCTCAGAATCTAACTAGCACTGCTTTTATAATACCACAATCGTTTGGTTGCATCTCAAACTTGTGAGTTTTTAAGTGTGCTCACGCATGTAGGTTAGGTGAAATAGACCAACAGCAGGAAGTGGCAGCATCTGAAAACGAATTAACGTCAAATTTGACGTCGCAAGTTAAAATGTGAATTTAGTGGACACCTAAAAGAAGATCCACTACGCTGGCGCAGCTTTTTTTTAAATAAATCCCGCTGCTCTGTTATGAGCAAAGTAGCGATATTTCACAAATATTCTATTAACACCAGTGTTCAAGTGGACGCCTGATCATCTCTGCGTATAACTACCTCTTCGTCAACAGAAAGAGGCGACGTAGAATCATTTGATAAGGGGAGGTCAAGTAAACCAGGCTGCAATAAAAATCCTAAAGTTCTTCCTTGTGCGATTCGAACAAGCAATTGAATGGAGTTTATTCGACCGTTTGACGTCTGTGAATCACCCATCCAGTATGGACCTCAGATTGTTTGCACTGCAACGTTAAGGCCAAAATAACTTAATTGGTTCTCGTTCGGTTAGCTTCATGACCAGTTTTGTAGGTTTTTTAATTCGCGTTACTCTTGATGCTTGCAGGTGATGTAAGACACAAATTAAAGTAAAAAAAACACTTTCTGGCACTGATACAATTGGCATGAATCGCTCTATCTTGCTTTATATCACCAACTTGCTCTTCATTCAGGGAAAATATAACCAAATTTATTCCAGTGCAGACAGTCCACTTCATCAGAATTACTCAACCTAGTCTGTCGAAAAAGTTTATGAATTCTGCCCGTTGAAGATAAGGCAAAACACTTTTCGACAAGCACTTATCCAGATCCACACTGTAAATGAAGAAAAGTGCTAGATTTCTTCACCCCTGTTATGATTTCGAGAAGTGACCTAAAATGATTTAATGCTCACAAATGCTGCAATGCACGCAATGTCCGATCGAACAAATGATCAAAATAAACTGTCTGTCTGGTTGTTACTTGCTAGTGCCAATATTTACACTCATATTATCTCAGCGTAGTTATCTGCTTCCAGGATAAAAAGCTACTCTCAGTGAGCCATGAGCTTTAAGGTAAGGTTGCTATGAGAATAGCTTGCTCAGGTGTTAAAAAATGACGTGAACTTTTTCATGCCGTGCCAAATTTTAGAAAGCTTGCCGATAAGATTAATCTAATTGGCTGGAATGGCCATAAAACTAACACATATATTCTTGTTTTCTGTGCAAAAATATGGAAGGAAGTAAACAAACACGAGAAGTTTACATCTGCGTAGTATGGAAGGTTGTTCGCGATTTCGCTCTCCAAGTTTACAATGCGAAGTAAACCAGTCAATATTTAGAAGTTAAACTGGTGTTCAGAGATGAATAGACAAAGTCTAATCCTTCAAATTTCCCGTTACATCCGGGAAAATTTTGCAGGTTCACATGGTGAAACATTTGAGCAGTTGTGCTGAACCATATTCACAACACTTTTATCCAGCTGCCACCACAAGGGAAAGAATAGATTCTTACATCATCTAGTGTCATGTCGGATCCAGCAAGTTATTTCCTCTTGCCACAGAAAGCGTTGTCGATTACTGTTCGTGCACTATGGTTGAACACTGTTCGCTACCTGTTTAATGACTGCAAATCTCATGTTCAGCAGGGGGATCAACAGCTACATCCACTGTCATATCTGCCGACTGCTTCCTCGCGACTGCAGCTTCTGAATTAGTGGGATAATATGAAAAATTATTATGATGCTTAAACTGCCTGTGCCGATAAGCTCAAATCTATTAGTTAAACTATAACTGATATCAGACGTTCTTAGTAGAAATCTTGAAGAATCCTTCATTGTTATCAAAGCCGGCTATACAATCGAGATGAGGTGTTCTATGATCTGCTCTGAGGGTGCCGTATATGGAAGTCTCACCTGTAAAGTTGGTCCCTTTACTCCCGACTCTACAAGAAAAACGCCTATTTTTACAGGCGGCTGTTGACTAGTTAAAATACATCGTATCCCACCATTTAGGGCGCAAACCAGTATGCTATAGTAAACACTCCCGGAACCGAAAGATCTACTTCCAGGTGCGATTAGCTGTATGGGATTAGCTTAGGTGGATAAATGCGATTCTGTTTTTTGCCTCCTAAGACTACTCAAACTCCTCTATTTTATGACAAGAAAATTTTGCACGTTGCAAGTGCAAATTAATACTTAAGCAACATGAATGGCCTACTTTCAGTTTGTAAGATACCTAGTTCGGTGCATCTGCAGTGACATTAGAGTTTACAATAGTGTGCTGTGTTTAAGTGACAAACGTTCTACCCATGGTAGACGCCTACGACTGGTCCCTTGCGTAATTTCCACATTATTTCAGTCCTAATGACAGCACCTTCGCCCTACCCCCTTAAGTCGTCCACCTCGAAATCCATAAAAGTTAGTCAAGATAAAGGTTACCAAAAACAGCAGTGCCTAGTGTGTCTCAGTTTTCCGTGGATAAAATTCTTATATGTGGCAGTAGTTCTCGAATATCCAAGTCTTCATAAACGACGTTTCAGGAACCACATTTACTGTTACTGTTTACGGCAATGCATATGTTCAGAGAAGTATATATTCACAGACACAAAAATGGAGGATGATAAATTGAAGGAAGAAAACATACAGAAAAACAATCCGGAGAATGATATACCACCATTAATTTGGCTATGGAGGATAGTTTCTGTTGAGAGGAATGGGATATCACATCGCAAAATAATTTGCTGGCACAGAACAGCATCTTTAACGGCGTCCAATGGTGAATGATACTCAAAACACTGAAAGCTATAGCTATGTATCAGTCCACCCGTCTGAAAATACGAATTTTCATTTGGGGTCGTGGGTGAGAAATTGCCATGAAAGAGCAGTTAACGACAGATATCTGGTGTAAACGTATCACGTCATGAAAGAAGGTACATATAGCTTCACCGTTTAATAAAGTTTCGAAACCAGCTTTATCATTTAAGTACTCCGCAGACCGCCAAACATTGAGATTTTATGAACCAAAAGTAACATATTCTGAAGATGCAAGTGAACGAGCCAAAAAACAGCGAGGAAGTCAGGTCACTTATAACATGACCACCAATGTCGTTGACGTTCCACGCAAATGTGAGTGCTATTTTTGTGTTCATAGGCATAATTTAGACGCGAATAGATTAGATTAGATAGATAAAAAAGTTACCCTGCACCTTGCATAGTAGCTGGACCTTCTGCTAGATCAAATAAAGGCACATTAATTAGTTATTTAGAACCCACTATAGCTTCGCGGCATGATTTGTACTTCGGTAGGTGTAGGCAGCTTCTAGCTGAGGGTGCTTGGTCGAAGGTGAGCAAATGCATCCGGTAGTATTAAGTAATGGCACCTAGTATTAGGGATGTTGAGGTTCCTGTTACGGAACTTTGAGTGACGCGCAGGTTCGACAATCCCGAATTTCAAAAGGAAGGATTGGGTTCTACGGTACTATTTACATAAGGGTAAGCAAATGTGTACAAAAAACCTCAATTATTCACGTTCGTAGCGTCAACAAGTTCACAGGTCTGTCACTGACCGGTACAGTGCAGTGTCAATCTCCGCACATCAAACAACGGCGAGAGGAATGATGGTTCAGTAGCATGGGTTGCGGTGGTCCTTTCCGACGATAGTCTCGTGATTCTCATTATCAGTGCGATCACACGGAGCTCATGAGGAAACAAGTCAAGGCAGGCTCAGCAAACGGGACATGAATGCGCATCGGTAAGTAGGTCAGCTGCGCACATACACACACAGACACACATACCAATACACAAGTGTCGGACGAGACGGCCTCTGCGGCAAGGTGAGTGGCGGGTACGAATAAGCAAAACAACTGGAGATCAAAAGTGTATAGGCGGAGTAAGCAAATGAATGGGGGAATTCTCATGAGGTTAAGTTTTATTCAACAAAGGATAACATTAGCAGTTAGTGTTCTGAACCATGAGGTTGAT
Source organism: Clonorchis sinensis (assembly GCA_003604175.2). NCBI lineage: Eukaryota > Metazoa > Platyhelminthes > Trematoda > Opisthorchiida > Opisthorchiidae > Clonorchis > Clonorchis sinensis. The sequence continues at coordinate 78,859,159 of CM030369.1, forward strand.
AAATTTAACGACTGAGGACTTCCAGTGCCCAGTTTACCCCCAGAAGTTCCGTTTACCCGGCTGTGATAAGCAAATGGCGCAGCTGTTCACAAGACTGGAAGAACATATCCCTGACCCATCAACTGTTAGTATGAAAATCCAGGTTAAATGTGCTTAATTGGAATGCACAAGTAACCTGGGATACACCATCGGTCAAGCAGCTGAGCATTCGTCTTACCATGAATCATTTACCACCAGATTCAAACAAATCGTGGATTGCTTGCCCGAGAGATGTATTCTGGCATCTTGAGATGAGAGCAAGTTATATCACATCTGGATCTTGATGCATCCGAGCAATTTGCCAAAACGCGTCAACCGGCTTCACAACGCCAGCAAGCTCGTCAACTGAAACAAGCCATTGTCCAGACCATATGCCACCAGAGGGGAAGATATCATCTTTTGTGCCAGTGGACTGTGAAAGGAAATACACAAAAGAGATGTAGCCTACCTTTGGATACCAACCAACACTGGATAATGTTGTTATCTGCCAAAAAACACGCAGATAATCGGTTAGTTCGCGCTATGACGCTTCACCTGTGCATCACAAGAAACTCGGAATTCGATTCAAGAAAACTCGGATATGGCGATACACCATATTTTAGGAGGTAAAACACCCACCTTGACGTATCTGATCGAGCCTGAACTAATCGCGGCTCGTAGGCGCCGAATGAAGTTTAGACGCTTGTGTGAAATGAAAGGTTCAGAATTACGTTGCTCACAGCATTCCTATAGTTATCACCTTAGGCATCGTGCCAATGATTTTTGAGACAATAATCATTTCTTATCACGGCAAATGCTTTCTGCAGGCTACCGAGGTTGTTGTTTGACTGAGACGTCCCAAGGTTTTAGTCAGCAACTTGTGCCCGCTTAGCACTTTGGGCTATCTACTTAATCACAGAACTGCAAAACGTGGTGTATAACATTGAGCGCCTTTTTCTTGCCAGTGTCTCCCACACCCGACTCTGTATGACGAAAAACCTGTGGCTGCTATATGTCTTAGATGTGCTAGTGCCTCAGCATTGTTTGTCCCTTCGTTTGCTAATATCTAAAGGTATGTTCCAATGAAAAACCCTCCCACATTCCCTCGCCTGACCAAAAATATTGATGCCAGGCCAATATCCGGAAGGTGTTCAGATTTTCTTATGTGCTCTTGTTCATCCTTTCAAAACTCTGACCCGTAATCCCATGTTTATAATTATGCTGCAAAAAACAAAGATGGTATGAAGTTGTGGCATTCAGCGCGCTAAACGCCTCGTTGTCGTGATGCTTGTATAACTCGGGTGAGCTAAGAGTTTCGCAGTCTTAGATGACAATTATTGGTCTTAATGTACCGGTTGCTTTCGACTTTTAAAAAGAATAGTTATTGTGTGAACCCAAATATTTTCTGATTTCTGACTGCATTTATTTCCGATGCATCAACATTTCTTTGTGATTATTAAGTAAAGGGTCTCCGAGAAAGCCGGACTAAAATCACATGGACCAACCGAAGAATTGTGCCATGCGAATAAGCATTTATCCAGTGTACCGCATAACCAGACGAAGCTGTAAACGAATGTTTTTTTCAGGTGTCTTTGCGCAGCCATGTTTTGTTCTAATGGCCCTATTTATGGGTGAAATTTACTGAAATTTCCTAATGAAGCTTACATAAAATTAGAAAATCTGTACTGCATACCCTAAAGCCTAACAATCTCCTAGTTTTGAACTTGGACTGATTAAGGAGACCTTGTCTAAAATGCACACCGAAACGTCTTGCACACCGATATATCTTTGCAACTGCAAAAGCATAACTGGAGTTATGAGTAGCTCATTGTATACTTGATGAGTTGTGTAACTGGGAAGACAGGCCAGTTATGTTTAGCTTGCTTATCTAAGTTTGAGCTTAGTGTTTGATTTCCTACAAACGCGTTCACTTGAGTCAAATCAGATCCACCATTTTCCGGTGGATGTCCGCTCTTTAGAGGTATCCAGAATTTTCCCATGTTCACCATAAGAATTAATTTGAAAGAATTGATCTTATTCATGAATTCACTCATTCACTCAATCGCACAAACTCAGCACACCTTCTTTATAGGAAGCACCATTTAGGTGTACTTACAACTGATGCCACTGACAGTGAAGACTGACTTATAAAAAGTCTTAAAGTAAAGTAAAAACACTATTTTCTAAATATGATAAGGTTACTTGCAAGCCAGCCAGGCCTTTGTTCTAGTATCTTCTGCTATCCTCTTTGCTGTAGACCATGCTTCTAACTGCGCAACACCTAAATGTTTCCGAAGCCTTTCTTTTGAGCTCTCAGCTGTAGTACATAAATTGAGACTGCCCACACCGACGATCTGCTGCTTTACCTAGTCTTGTGACAGGTGAGCGTTTTCCGGTCCATTTGACCCACTAGTAGGAAAACGAGGTCGGGGTCGAAAATGAACCTGTCAATAACTTGTATCATTATAATTGTGTACCTACCTTAGTGTAATTCTGTGCGGCTGAAGTATCTGTGACTCACTCATGTGAAGGATAGACGTTTTGCATTGACATTTTTCCATCTAAGAAGTTGCACATCTGTATGTGGCACATAATGTGGGAAAAAGCAAGAATTCTGAATCACTTAAGGTCATTTTTTTCCAGGGTTTGTTTCAAATTTGGTCTAATCTGATGGGAGAATAACTTGAGGGCACTTTAAATCAAACCATGTCGACTAAAATCAAGAGATATTACTTCAAAACCTAGGACATATAAAGTGTCGAATCAGATTTGCTAAGCGAGAGTGCAGAAGATTTATAGTACAGTCATGCAATGAAAGCCTTGCGGTTTTTACAGACAACAAAGAAGAAAAGAAACAGTAGGTCCACGTGCGTGGACTTCTTGCATAAATGGAATGACGGTTGAGCCAACATATCGGGAAGGTATGAATACAATGAAATTGTCTAGGATGAAGAGGGTACTGAGAATTGTCTGAGAATCGTCTGATATCCTGTGGCGGAGGTATTGTAAGCTTCCTATATTGTTGTATACTCTATATATTAAAATAATCGAAATCGCATTTGTGAAAGCCAGACTAAATACTGTATTGAAGTCAGTCGGTGAAACGACAGTTGGTTCTACAGAAGAAGCCTACTTGCAATACAGTTATTTCCCGTAGCTTTTCATGACTCCTATCACTGTTCATCTTCCAGTTTTTGTCTTTAGCAATTAAATTTTATGATGACTTCCTGCGTAGTGTCAATAAATGAGGACACTGTTTTTTCGTCGAAGCCTCTTGGATCAATCAGATACGCGAGCCTAATTGCACCTGTTATGAATGTACCAAGCGGTTACAAGTATCAAACTTCACTACCATTCTCGTCGAACTGTAACCATTTGTTGAGCTGTAAGCAGACTGAATCAATCGCTGCATAAATCCTATCAAATCTCCATGCCACCCTTATAGCAACGGCAGTATGAACTAAAAGAGCTCATTTATCTGGAGAAAATACATTCAAGTTAAAAGGAAGGATGCATGTTCTTTGGAACAATGCGTGCGGTATATAAGGAATATTCCTACTTATGATGTCTGGAATGACCAAATTTTATGAAATGTCGCAGTATATGTTAGTTCCTTCTGTATGCAACACCGCGCTTTGTTAAAGCTCATGGCTTCCATCTGAATTTCCTGCATTCAGCGAAGAGTAAAACTAGTCGATAAGACTCGGCTGCCTGTCTTTCTTTTAGAATGGTAAATGATGTTCTCATATTTGTGGAAAACGGGTCTCAGGCCATTACAGAAACATTCATTTGTGTATTTTATATGTGGCGCCCGGTGTAGGAGTCGCTACCTACATCATAGACCTGCATCCAATACGGGAGATCTCAACGGATTTGAAGGCGTCGTCCGTTTAATTGAGACAATAATCAGTTATTTCCTCTTATACTAGACCGTCAATTTAATTTCGTTTCACTGATTTGATGTGTATCCCATGGATTGATGAGCAATTCGTGGTTGCGATTTGTGGATCTTCTTAGTTTTGAGGAAACCTTGAAAACGTAGCCTTGAATTTTAAACAGCGCGTATTTGGGCACCATAGCAAGGTTATGCCCAATAGTGGGTAGATATTCGTACACTGAATGCAAAGTCTGGGTGGTCGTCTTCTTCATTTAACATTAAAGGACGGAACCGATTAACAGGGTACTAGCAGATTCAGCCGTCTTGCACTGTGTGCTGAACAGATAGAGACCACTGGATTTTCTATCCGTGTTTTTTCTATTCATCCATTCAGAATGCTTCTGAAATTACCCCATTCCTTAAGGGCACAAAACTTTAAATAATTTCAATAGCAGGGATCTAGGGTGAATCCCAGTTATGCATCAAATATAAAAAGGTGTTCAGATGATAGTATTATAAATGTTCCTATCCGTAATATTGGGATATCCAGGAAACTGGAGGTGATTTTTGTACTTCTGAGGGTTGTAAAAAATAAAATTTTGGAGGAGCAACAAAGTATAAGTTCTAGAAAAGTCGGAATTTCCTTTGTCAAATCGCAAATTTTCACGTGCTTTCTCAAGGTTACTATTTTTGTAATCATACGAAAGCACTTCCTTCATAACCACTTTATTTTAATCAATGTACTTTCATTTGATTCTGTTTCTTTGGCTAAGAAACTACATTTTAGTTGATATTGACAGTCGTTAGGCTTAAAGAAAAATTTGCATATATATGTGTAAACGTTTGGCTATCTTAATATGGCCTCTTTTGTCCCAGAAAATCTCTCTGAGAGCTGACCTCCGGTCCTCATTTACTGGCCTAAGGGTCGTTCTGAAGAAGTTTGAGACACTCGGCTAATTTCTAAAGAAAAAATCATGGTGACAATTCTCTGGAGGTAGGGCCGGACACATGAATAATATATACTTCAGGTTCAGATCGGAATACATTCTCACAACCTCTTTGTTAGTCACCATGTGCTTTTTGTTCGCACTTGTTGAGAATTAGGAAGAAAGTGAAGTGTTTACTTCTTAGTTTGATCATGTTCGGGTATCGGATTCTAATAGGTCCTCCACTTTTCCATTTTTTATCCCTTTTTGTCAGATTTCCAAGGGGCACAATATCCTAGTGTCTATCACAAATTAAAATTGATGTCATAAGTCCGATTGACCATTGGATTTAGTAGCAGAAATGAAAATGCACTTGAATACATTTGCGACCTACCTGATGTCAATTAGATGCATCGACACCGCCTGCAAAATAGGGCGGAAATCAAGGCGGAAGAACTTTTGGGAGACACATGTTTATCCCAGATTGACTTCTTAATAAACCATGGAATAAATAAACTCTTGATCAGTTCCATCCTTCAAGGCTCTCCAAAGGTTTTAACGGACATCTGGAATACGTCCATGTGAACGATTCGGACGTCAACGCTACCGCTCAAAATACCGATGAAGAAAATTCATATCGCGAGGCAACAGAGAACAAAAATGTTTCTGCATTCAGTATATACCTTACTTGTCAACTAAGAAAAATCAATCAATATTTTAGGATAACACAAGCACTTGCCTATTGTTTTATGTGCACTGTTTGTTCAAGAATTATGACGAGGTGTGTCAGTTGGTTTAAGTTCTGCTTGACAAGGTGGAGAAGGATGGCGTCGGCTGTCAAAATAGCAGAACCACAAACCTTTGGTAATCAGAACCGTCCTCACTGGATTCACCAATAATCTAATGCCCTCAATCAAACAAAAAGTTACTCTTTTGTTCCCTCACTGATAATGTCGCTAAGTTATTCGGAATCTCTGAGGGGTATGCGTGGCAAAAACCAGTTTGCTCTTCGAAAACCGTGCAACATATGATTCGTTTGCAATATTCCATGCTTTCCGTTTCACATGTGAGAACAGGAGGAAATCGACATGGGTTTGTATATTAGGGATGCATAGAACAGCATCTAGAACCACGCGTTACGCTACTCAGGCATTTCAAGTAAGCATCTACCGTAAGATATTATGGTTAAGCTGGCAGTTTATGTAAAACTTTTGGTGATGAAGCTTCGTACTGAGACTACCCTTACTACCGTCGGTCGCAGGGGAAGAAAAAACAAAGTTATCCAGGCTAGTATTATGAGTGTGAATATGACAGTAAAACAATACATTCTGTCACCGGGATTGGGACGTAATACATCGTTTTACACGATTATTAAATAAATAACAAACTAGAGTAAAGACAACAGTTGGCACCTCAAACTAAATCTGATACACAACTGATCCTACGAGTAAAGATATGGAAGTATTAACTATTGTTACACATAAGTGCAGATATTTTATTGGCGTTTGAAGAACGGACACTTCAGAACTTTGAGGAGAAAATTCATCTGTCATACCGAATAGTAAGGAAGTTATTTCATGCCAAGGAATTAACTAATGTATTTTGGTTGTGCAGGGGCTACAATCTGACTAAAACCCACTTCCTTCGCATCGCTCTTTGAAAGCACGGGACTGTAGGACACGCATAATCGTCATCTGCACAAAAGAATGCAACATGACGTGCACATAAATAAAGCAGATGAAAACAAATGTGAGCACAAAGCTTTCAACTGGGATTCCCGATTGAGTCTAACAGCGTTCCGGTCTTATAAATTATTCGAAATTAAAGGGTGCAAACGGGGAAAAACTGACTAAATAAGGTCGAAATTTCAGATCGAATTTTTATCTTGCTTAGGTAGTAACAGTTTGACACACGGCAGACACAAAATCACACCAACATACCACAAAAACGCAGCTAAAATGCATGCTTCAGGAGTTGGCTGGCAGCTTTAAGAAACCGATCATTGGCAATTGAAACCCAATCAATTGTCCAAAATGTACTTAACCCAGGCTAAAAGTGTAATTCCAAATGTACTACGTTGTAGTTACTACTAAAAAATGCACAAACATCATTCTTTAAATATAATACAACCCTCAGGACAAATACCCCGGTTAAACTAAAAGGACAGAAGAAAGATGGAAGTCTAGCGAAAAAAAACGTTTTGTGAAGAAAATACCGGGAACAGGTACCTGTATTCTGCAGCAGAATAAAATGAACATACCACCACATCTAGTTGGAAGAAGTTGCTCCGGCGTGAATAACTCATAATCTCTCCTGAAACTTATCAGGGGAGCGCTCATTCTGGAGGCCAGTTATCAGTGGATACATCAAACCCCACATTCAAAACCACATGAAGATAGAACCACGCAATCCTCTTCCAGGGTTACCCAAAGACCCCACTTTATTCCACCAAAAGCAATCGTCGTATTGATAGTATGAGAGGATGCCGGAATTTATGGTGAAGATAGTATTCTGTAAATAAAGGCAGTCTAAAAATCCACAAAGTGGTTTAAATTTTGTGGAGGAACGCCAGATTTGAGGACCTTACGAATCTGTAGGATGATTCCTACCTACGTACTCCGGGCCAGTACCTGGAGATGAAACAATTTTTCCACGATGGACTGACCAGCGGGGTTTTTACCCTCTAACAATAGAACTAAATCTCGTTTAAAAAATCCGGTCCTCTTTATCTCGTGTTGTCAAACCATGGCCTACTCTATGTGAAACTCACATTTTACACTTGCATTGGGAGGCGGAATCCGCATGTGTTTTAGGTGACTCATTGTCAGTACGATGAGAAGAAAATGGTCGGAAATCCGTGAATTTACTCAAATCAGGAACAAACACAGAAGATGTAATTATTGATAAAATTGTGCACATTGCCAATTGTAGCGGGGAACACAGAGTAATATTATTTCCATGTTTAACGTAAGGTTGCGTACGTTTTGTGCACATCTAGCACTTATTTAGTATGGCTTCAATGAAGCAGAAAAAGGCTTTTGAGTCAATTTGGTTGGTAACAGTTGTCAACGAACATTCGGGGTCGCATGAGCCCAGAAGAACTGTGGGCACTCAACCACATCTGTTTTAAAAATTCATATTTTCTTACAGTCTGTGGACTTATAGCTGTTATCCGCCTTCTGTTTTGCCACAGTGTCGCCACTGCTGAAGTGTTTGAAGACGAAGTGCAAGTATGATATATTTCAAGGTAAATTTGGGTTGCAGCCATCTTTTGTCCTTTAACGGAGATTGTACGGCGTTTTTAAAGATTGTGTAAAAACATAGCACAAAAGCGAGCTTAAAACTTCTTCATTCCCAGAAAAAAGCCTTTTCCTTCACAGCCACTATTTTTAGCGACTTTTATTGGTGAATGTGCAAGATATCAAGGAATTCTGACGCTGACTAACACCGGTTTTAGGTAACAACATGTACACTACATTTAGGTTGAATATAAATAATATGAGCGGTCTTTTTCGAAATACGGGAGGAATCTTTTGACTGAAAATTGAGGGATTCTACAAGATAAACATTTTTGAATGCTGCTCAATGGTTCTTTTATGAGAGCTATAGAACGAGGCTCATCAAATTAACACTAAAGTGTTTCATGACCTGGTGTGATTGTTTTAAAGCCTGCTTTTTACTCTCAAAGGCAGTAAATCCCTTAAAGCGAGCAAGAGAGTTCAAGGAAAACCCAGTGTTAAAGGCATGAAACTAGTCTCCGGAAGGCCTGGGGCTCGAAAATAACCATAGCATTTCGATTGCTCCTGGTTCAACTCGGGGCCCCTGGCAGTATCTCACCTCTCGTACCCCTTTGCACAAGAAGTTGCTAGATCTGAAGACATTTACTTTAGAATGACGGATAGGCCAAGTGTCTTTTCTGAGTTCACCTGTCCTTTGGGAAATCACTGTGTTCTAAAACGCTGGACAAATTTGTGTTGTAGCAGCCGCCACACCGGGAGATCCGTATTATTCCGACAAATAATTTCCCCTGGTTGCTTTCACAAAGTTATTCAGGGGGCATAACGTGCGGTCCCCGAAGTCGTGTTGCATTCCTAATTTGCTGCCTCGAGTTCTTCCCCGAGAGCCAATACACCATATTAAATCTAATTTAACTTCATGATAATTCCCTCATTCATTTGCCTACGCCGCCTATGTACTTTTGATCGCCAATTGTTTGGCTGTAAAGACCGTCCCGTCCAACACTTGTATATTAGCATGTATATATGCGTGTGAATGTGTGCAGCTGACCTACCTACTAATGCACGTTCGTGTCCTCCTGCTGAGTCTCCCTTGACTTGTTTTCTCACGAGTTCCGTGTGATCGCACGACCAATGAGAATCACGAGACTGTCGTCTGAAAGACGGCCATAACCCACGTTACTGAGCCAACATTCCGCTCGCCGTTGTTTGGTGTGCGGCCATTGACACTGCACTGTACCGGTCAGTGACAGACCTGTGAACTTGTTGACGCTACGAACGCGAACAATTGAGGTTTGCTGTATAAATCTGCTTACCCTTGTGTGAATAGTACCATAGAATTTCGAACCAAATCCTTCCTTTTGGTATTTGGGATCGTCGAACCAAAGCCGCGTCAGTTAAAGTTCCGTATTGGGAACTTCAACACGCCACCGGTAAAAGTTTCGTTGTTTCACGTATTTAACTGGGTTAAATATTCTACAAATGTTGTATTTTTCTCAGCAGAAAATTTTTTCGAATTCCATCTTGAATTTATCACATTTAAAGAAACAAGTGTTTGTGAAATTTCACATTTTATGATTCTACAAAAATGAAATCCTAAATATTGGTGTTCCTCAAGGCTACTAAGCAAAGAATTGTATTGAGACAACTTGTTCAACGTGATGTTTAAATTTATTGGCAGTAATATACTGTTTCACGCATAATTGGCACTGTAGAGTGACGAGAATAAATTGAAAATTGGCGAGGAGAGGAAATTACAAAACGGTACATCTGACCGATTTGAGACACAAAATGGATGTGAACTCGACCGTCAAATGCAACGCGCGCGCACACTCAAAAACGAGACAAGATGATTGACAGCCTGGAGACGTTTGCGCATTGTTGTGTTGCTGCAATCATCTTGGACACAAGTCATCCGTGCAATGTTCATCAAAACAGTAATACTAAAATGTTGTGACTCAAAATACACATGGAAAATAATGCAACAATACGTGAATTATTAGGATCAGATTGATTACACCATTGATTATGATATGCATTAGGTTGTTCATCATTTCATATTTTTGTATTCCTAAATTCATAAGCATCTTGAACTCGTTAGAATATTACCCACCGCTAGGTCCCCCAAGCCCTGTAGTTAGACGAAAGCCTCAATGAGGTAAGTTAACAAAAAAGCTGCAAAGTTTTCGCAGATTGGAAGGGACAGAATTAGTAATTAGGAATTCACCAGTTGACTCTGTCTGGTGCCAGGATTTCTCAGGGTCTAAGACCCAAACAAAAATCTTTCAGATCCAAAGGAATAATGTTTTTTATTGTCACCCTTGCCTTTGCAGACCGTAGTTCATATCCTCATAAAGCACTTGTTTCGAAACTAGAAATGGTAAGTGCATATATATAAATGTATACGGTTGGCTAGTGCTTGGTGTGGATTTAACTTCCAGTGATGATCGTACAGATGAAGGTCCGCAAATAATCAGTAAAACAGACGGTTTACTCGGAGGCAGGTACTCCAGTACTACCAAGCTCAAAGAGGGCAGGTGAAAGCCATTGTTCAGCTATGAATTTACCGTGGTGGGGATTAGTAACACGTTTAAAACTCATCTGCACACGTATTTCGCACGATTCTGTTTAAAGCTATCTGAGAGGTACAGCGTAGTAAGGTGGTCGTTTCAGTGTGGAAGATCAGAGCAACCTTATCTCAACTCACTCGTTGATCTCCCACGTTCACAAGTTCAGCAACTTATCGGGTTTGTTGATGCTGTTGGTGATGAGTTTGTCACCAGTCGATATCATATAAGTTCGTATGACAGTCTGTCAGGTCATTTTGAGTCAACGCCTGAATAAATGACTTTTTAAGAACTTTTGTCCAGCATCGGGTTCTCTGATCCAACGTCGAAATTAACATTTTTAGACCAACACGAGGTCAGTTAGTACACTGCAACTTTGGTTTATACCGGAGTCTCAAAATTTTCAACTTACCTTATGGAAGATATTTGTGAACAGAGTCCGACGGTATGTGATGCAGCTAACCTAACCGACGCATTTGGTTATCGGAAAACATTCCATACGCCCTGTATAGTTTTACCAATGCTCACTCTATAGAGTGAGCATTGGAACTCCTATCGAATCGATGTACGGGCGTAATCACCTGTCAATACCGCACTCAAAACTGATCCAGAATTCGGTTACGGATCTGGCGTACCGAGTAAATCTCGCTAGCATTTAAGTGTGGTTGCGATAAAACAGCGCACCATAAAGCTGCGTTTGTGTCCAGCTGCAGATGAAGACTGCTTACATCTATTTCAATACTCCCAACCACGTCCTGGGATTGGTGTTCCCAAGTTAAAATCTTCGCATTTAATTCCGTGGTTAGATTGTTCTTAAGGTGGAAAAATGGGAATCGCGCAATCAGAGAACTATTCACCGAATTGACTGGTGGCTCTCAATGGTCCCTGGAGGTCTATACAAAACAGGCGTTTGATAACACTCATGTTTAAGACAGGGCAAGATGGTTCAGTGGTTAAAGCGCAAATTTACTGACAACATTACTGGCATAAGAGTTGAGCACCAAAGGAGTGCTACAGCTGACCGATGTTTTATATTCAAGACAACACAGGGTGTCTTGTAAGTTCAGATCCCGCTTCAGACCGTGTCGAAGGAGCACAGTCTCCAGCGGATGCAACGTCTGAATCAGCTAAAACATATTTTGATTTGAACAAGGGATTGCCTATAGGATAACTATATTATCTTTAGGATTACAACGCAGTTTAAAGCATGGTACTGCTGTATGTGAGCTGAGGCATGTATAAATAAATATACAAATGCATGCAAAGATTGATACACAGTGTTAGTTACCTGACGTAATTATTTGTGTTTCCCAATTCATTACCCTTCCGGTGGCTGCTCCAGTTTCAAGAGTTAACTATTCTATTTTATACAAAGTCGATTTTATATTAACTGTTTTCTGTAGTCAGTTTGCTCACATTTCTGGGCTTGTTATGGAACATTTGTCCAACTTTGAACTGCACAACATTTGTCCCGTTTAATTGGTCCGATACGACACTGCCTTTTCTGTACCATCATCTGTTGCTAACCGCCCAAGGTTAAACCTAGCCGTAAGCTTCCCTTTAATTCTGCACACGATTTACTGTTAATTTCTTAAAGAAACACGGTCTACCTGTCCGTACTGCCTGCCCACATCTGAATTCAATATACTGTTTGGCTGCCCAATTGCGATTACCGAACAAACGCAGGTGAAGTTCGTAGAACTCAATTTCGCCGCAATTGTTCCTGACCGTCCTACGTTGAATTAGACTACCCTTTACGTGTCAGATAGGACTCCTAGATCGTGCGTTTAGGCTAAGTAACCAATTTTTTTTTGCCTTGAGTTCACTGCCTTAGCACGGGATCGTACAGATGGATAGAAAGATAGATGAATGAATAGGTAGACAGGTGGGTAGGTAGGCATAGAAGTTGATGCCTTTTAACAGGTTGTGGTGGTCGAATTTCATTGTCACAACTACCCTTAGGCTAGTGTGGCTAAAAGCTTGTTCCCCACTGACGGCTAACGTGCAGCAATTTTTTTTGTGCCCTTTTTTTGCCACTCCACGTGCCGAAATGCGTGTAAAATGGAAATAAAATTGAACAAAATGCTAGACTGGTTGCATCGATACAATGGGTATGAAATTAAATAAAATATGGTGTCATTTCGAGCACGAACCTGTTAATCAGTAATGCCTATATGGACGGTTGCTGCGTGCTATCACCTGAAATGAAGGTTAATATTCCGATCTGTGATCAGCGGCTCGACTCGTCCCAAGTGAAATCAGGAAGATCCAGTAGCGTACAAACCGTTTAAAGGCCCAGCACTTTTTCTTATATTTTAGTTTTCGGTCATTTTTACCCGACTGTGTTGCCTCGCTGAATCGAAATTCAATTAAATAAATTTATTTAACCGGCACACTCAGCCGGGTATTGACGGTATGTTCTTGCATGTTACAAAAACCTGCAGGCACATTTGAAAGATCAGCTGCCAGATCAGCAGCTAACGGTTCCATCCATAGTACCAATATATGTGTTTAGTTCGGTCACTATCAAAAACATGTCCAATTTAAATGACGACGAACTACATTTGTGTCTGCACACTGTGCATTATGAAATATGGCAGATTGTTCTATGCTACAGTATATTATATTACAATATATTTCCCTGTATTTCAGCATATTATCTTCTAATCCGTTACGTCAGTTCACTGCATGCTGCGTTATACTGTACCACATCCTATTATATACAATATTATGTATCTTAGGCAATAAATTGTACAAGTAATAGACTACATATATTCCATACAGGTATTAGTTATATAACACCAAAGACATGCTCCAATAATGCTGCCCAATAAAAGAGGGCCTTGATTTCGCTTGCCAGCACATCTTTGAAACCCCGGAAAGAGTTGGGGAGGTTGAGCGAAAACAATATATAGGTATATTGAGTTTAGGGATACCACTAATCTTTAGGCCTCAATAGGTTATGGTTCAAATACTTCTTGTCCCTTGTAACGACCAACAGAGGCGGAAAGGGCGAGGACCTCGGCTTTTTGGCAAGCTGTTTTAGAAGTGATTTGGGCCCTAGATCACAGAATGTAAAGCGGTAAAGTAAGGAAGGTGGTATAAAAACTGATAGTATTGCATTAAGATTCTGTGTGATAAACCTGTTGGTGGGTCGAATATCTATCGACAGCACGTAAACACTTCTGAACTTACAAGAGATCATATTGATATCTCGCAATTGTTTGCTAAGTTCCACTTTAATTATTCTTGATATCGCTTGCTACATAACCGGTCATTATAGATACTTAGATAAGGCTTTCATCATCGAATAAATTGAAACCGGCCCGGAAGCCACGTTTCCTTTTTTAAGCACATCTTATGCACGGCTTACATATATCTAAGATCGAATACATGCCCTTCCTGATCGGATTTTGTGCATATAACCTTCTGCCACCACCGGCGGAATAACAGTGCATTCAGCTTGAGCTAAGGCGAATATTAATACCAGTGTTCATGGACCACTCAGTTCAACTAATACGACGTACTGCTTTGGATCGTATTATAGGCCTAGAAACATGTTTGCTTAGGATTTGCAATAGCAGCTCAGAATTTTGTTGGCCCCAACCTTAGTTTGAACTACCCGTTTTGGGGTTCAACAACTGGTACCGGGGATATGTGGGACCAGTTTTTGTTAAACATGGCGGAATGGATGGGTTTCATCAATATGTTGATGAATAGAAAGTGTCCTTGTCTCTAACACTGTCAGTCAACGTTTAGCATCGTTGTTCACTAACACAATCTTACAACAAAATGGTGCTGTATAAAGGTTAAGGAAACCATGGGTAGTGAGTGTAATGAAGTTGCATAGACCTAATTTAATAGGTCTTATTTCATGTGTATTGTGTAAAATTACCGGTCGCAGCAAACGTCGGATTGGACCACGCTCCTATGTGGTTGTCCTACAAAAGAATTACAAGGCATCTTGACTCTCCGCCCAAATAAATGCGAATGTAATTAGTATGGAAACAGATCAGAGGAGGAAGATAATGAGCTGGGAAATTCCTATTTAACCAACATTGGCTTTCTCCAGAAAACAGCTAGGGATCATTTTTGTCCGCGGTTTTTTTTACAGATGATCACACATTCAGTGTGAAGAAACTAATGGCGTCAGCTGTTGTCCGAATTTGTGCCTACCCACAGGCCAAACCTAAAGAACGAAACACACTTCTGTTTTCTGAGAACCTAACCAACTCTATCATAATTACCTGAATAATTTCAAAACAGTCATGCCTCAGCTACCACAGAATCCAATTTGGAAGCGTAACAACGCGCTTTTAGCTAAAAAACAGCCCTTCTACGAATCCGTCTTTGAAATTAAATGTCAGCCAAAGTGGCGGAATAGCTTTCGCGAAACAGCGTGTCAGGCTTGGAAAATGTGAAAAAAACAGAAGACAAATTGCCTTCCTTTCTCCAATTCTGAAGGATATTCAAATTTATTGCAGGACCGTGAAACAGTAGAATTACAACCTTGACCATTTCACGGCAATCAGAACGACTTTTCCACCACCCACAGTGATGCGTGTCGCACACTATAGTTCAGGATTCAGGCTTCCAGCTTTGTGTTCCTGAAATATAAAGATGCTAAATGTTTTCGGACATTATGCGCGTAACATGGATGGCAAATGAAACACAGGAACGTGTTTGCATGCGATGCTTTGGATATTTAACGCAGCATTGGGTCATTCCTCAAAGCTTAATTCTCCACATCGGGATAGTTAATGTGGGATATTTGAAAGGTAAACATAATGCTAAGTGAGGGAGCAAAAATCGTTGGGCTACAAATGCATATTCATTTGCTTTCACACATCCAGTCCGAATTGGAGAGACGGATGACGGCAAGTTATAGAGGCTGATTTTGCTTTATCTTCGCATTTTATGGGGAGGCACACCTGAAGATCTTGATGATGTCATATGAAAAATTTGACAATTAAGGCTACAATAGTTTCTTCCAAAACCAGACACCTAAAAAACAACTGCTCTGATTATTACGTTGATGATTACGTTTCACAGCTAACATAGTTGAGAAATGTTTCCTATGGACACGGCAGCAGTCTTTATGGTAGTTGTCATGGCGCCTCTTGACTGTGTATAATTTGACGGCAAAAATAGGCTCACCTAACTCATGATCTCATGAAATTAATACGGTACGTTAAACGCTCTAATATATGTGGACATATTGTTTACAGCAGGGGACTCCTCATCCGCGTCGGAAGCGTTGCTGTCACACCACAGGCCCCTGTACTGCATGACCGCTACAGGGCATTTGTTCGTTTTGTAACTGACACCGCTCTGCGCCCGACGCCGTACTGGAGATGGGCAGGCACGAAGACAACATAAGGCACCAGTTCCTCCATGTTCGGATATTACGTTGCTTCATCACAGTTAGGCCTCTGCTGCAAAGCCATGCTAGCCGACTCCTTTGGTAGGGCAGAGACCCATTATGGTGACCAATAGTAAGTAATATAGAAATGCTTTTGACTATCAATCATGTTTGCAGCTTCAACTGATCCAGAATGTAGCAAACGCAAATCTCGTCCATACAGTTGATTTTGTATGATCCAGCTGATTAGATAAATCAGTATTAGGGCCGAGTCTGAAGAACTCAACCTCACTACATGAAGCGCGGCGTCCGTGATTTGGATAAAAGTTGAGTTTGTAAAATAGAAAGAGTTGGAGAGCATCTGGTCGCTACATGTCAGGAAAGTACAAACACTCAATTACTAGGTGAGAGCTAGAGAGTCCAACGGTAGGTTTCATGAAGCAACGGAGTTCAGAATCCAACGACGAGAAAGTAGAGAAAATAAATAGCTTAATCAAACGAGATTCAACGGCGATAATGTCTATGATAAACCTAAGCCTGCAAGCTGAACTGGAAGAAGACGTAAGTTTGAACACACTCACCAGTTACCTTGATGGATGTTTGATGAAGCTGAAAGAATTACGTTTTATGTGCAAGGTGATGAGTTTAGCGCACCATGAGTGACCGAGTAAGAGGTGTATTTGGATGGTTCGGAGGTATACTGATCGTTTCGGTCAACGAAACCCACTCCAACATATTCCACTGTTTAACAAGGAGTGACTACGCGAGAGCAAGCGTTTATGGCCGGAAGAGAAGAATTGCACATTACTCGCGCACCTGTCTTCTGTCACCTTCTATCCTCTCGCTTGCCTTCCTGTCCAAGAAGGATCATTCGCAATTCAGTGTTCCCAAAAAGTGACAGATGCGATGCCGGATGGGTTGCTTCTAAAGGGCGTCAGCAGGAAGGTATCACAATAATTCCTCGTGCTACTCGTTTTAGGAGAAATTATTCTCAAAAAAGTGCTCTGAATCCGTGACGCAAGTATGTCTAGGATCCTAGTTACCCGACTTCAATGCGACCAAGTGGAAGCATCTTTTTAAGACTCCATGAAGCGCTAATTAAGTTGGGTGTGTGGCGTATATTGAAGTCACATCAATAATTATATGCGACAGGACTGTCAAGAGATGCAGACATTTTCATCGCCTTTTCCTCAGACTAAGAAAATAATCATCAGACAGTATGTACCAATTCTGGTAGTGAAAAATTAAAAAAATTGAAAAGTTAAGAACCTCTCCATCAAGCTTGAAGCAATATTACTAGATGCATCAGTCTGCTGAGCGTTTATACACTAAGGAGATTGGTCGATTCGTTAATTTTCGTCCATTTTAGTCAATAATATTACGCAACTGCGTTCCGCTCGGCCGCTAAGAAGCGTTTTGACGAAGATAACATTGCTAACACCTGCGTCTTACGTATGTATCCGTGGGACCTAATACAGTGAATGTTACTCAAGTAAATCAAGCATAAATGTGCCGTACGACCTCTTAAGAGTGTAACAAAAGTATCTTCACATAAGGTAATTGTACAAACGTGTACAAGGTGCTTTTTCTCTTATCAGTTTGGTAAAGTATATTTGAGGTGTGAATTGCCCGCAGTATCCCTTCACTACTGCCTACATCTCATTGTGGAGCATGCATTCATTTTGACAGTTCTGCCTAGCCACAAACACGCAATAGTCCTGAGATGCACAAAACATTTAATATTTTTCGGTGTCATTTTGAACTATCCTGTAGTTATGCCTGAATCAGTCCTTCAATAAAACTGTAAACCTTATGAAACAAATTTTGCTGTCTTCTCCCAGTGCCTCCATATTATGCTCTTAAATCATTCCAAATTTAGGGGATAAATACGTCCCCACTGAATGAAAACAACCCAAGCCGTACAAAATGCAATGCAATCAATGACTAAAACTGGGGACACCAGTGTCTTTAAATCGCTTACTGTCGGAGTTGATTTATACGGAAGATGATACCTAACATGTGAAGCTTAGCTGCGAAAACTGTGGCCCTAAGCAATATGTAATGCAGCGAGCTCTGTACATGGGATACCCGCACGGACAATACAATACCTGGATACGATTTTCTACTCAGCATAGTATTAATTATCTTTAGTTCATACATTATCCCACACAGTAAGACAGATCTCCACATTGTACATATTCTTGAGGAAATTAAATTGCTCAAAAAGGCACTGCTGTTATGTAACCCCTGAATCCTTCATTGAACCGGGTAAAATGCTAAAAGGTATATATATATGGGCATTTCTAACTCTGGTAGTACTATACTGTAACTAGTAAAGCAGATATCGAACAATATAGATCTTGCTCCTGAGTTGCAAAGCACTGCCGCTGTGCACAACAGCGTACACACTTCAAGCTAGATGCAGAAACAGTAGTACTTACGGTCGAAGACCAGATGGGAAGCTTGGAACGCAAGCAAAATGTTCGCATGAAACGATCGGCCACAGACAATCATTTTACTCAAGACAATGTTGGTTAATCGTTTTAAGCCAATCATTTGCTTTCCTTAGCATCTAGATGACTTTATAAGATTGTCTCAGTTATACTAGTTGGTCACGCATTTTAGATTCACAGAAATCATGTAAACAGCAATATATCACATATGCTGTCCTATTCTGTTCGGTTTGAAAAAATTGGTCATGCAAATTCATTTATTTTTAAATCCTAACCCCGTTTGAATTAACCTGGGAATCATAACAGCTTAAATTTTGCTGCAACTCATTCCCGACGACATGTTCCGTGTGACCGACTACGTGCTGATTAACGATTTATGAGCTCCAGAAAGCCAGTCGGCGTAACTACGCTGTTTTTCCGATATATATATATATATGTATATATATTGGCCTCCATTTCGAAATTTACTCTCTAGCTGGTCGGCGATAGTTTGTGCTGGGACCCTGGCTTCCGACATTAGTTTTAGGCAGCCCATGCTGTAGAGCGAAATTCTCATCAGACTCTAAGCATTGCGACAATGGTTGTTCATTGAAGTACTTAGGCTTTGTGGATGTGCCTTATGGCCCGAAGGGTTCCGTACAAACAATGCAAATGAAGTCGCTTATCCGACTGATATGAAAAAAACGGAAAATTGGTGCCCACTCTTGACTAAGTCTCTAATTTTTATGGGGTCAGTTTTGTTGTAAAACGGTTGTTTAAATTAAGTTTGTGACCTTTCACAACAATAGAGGGCTATAAAATCCATTGTGCGCAATGCAGGGAAGAAGCACTGTAAAAAGCAAATGCTGCAGTTAGCAGCAAGTGCTTAGTGGATTACAGGGCTTTCAGTGCGACCTGAATTCGCGACTGGATTATTTATGAAAACGTATAGATCTTTCTATGCGCATTTCAGTTTCTGATTGTTGCTGTGTGGTTTAATGTTTGATTTGACTACTGCCAGGTTATGCCTCGGGAGTAGGTGGATCCTCGATGACGACCTTCATTTATTGAGGAAACATTGTTTGAGAAAAATTATCACACCATAATACACTGAGTTGTCCACTTATGTCCACTTATTTCCGTCTCGTGTTGCCTCAGTAACCAAAGCATTTCCTGAGCACGTCAAACGCGGGCTTATCCATATTTTCTATCTCAGGGCAAATGCACATAAAGGCTTTCGTCATCGCACGTGACCAGTTGCGTAATATAATTTTAGTTGAAAGTGGAAAGTAGACGTCTTTGCCAACACGATTGGAACAGACGTTTAATACACACAACTAAGGAATAAGACGGACACCGACATGGATGCAGTTCTGTACCTTACAAGGGACGACTCGCCAAATTTGGCTAGTTGATGGAACCAGTATGGAACCAATATGGGTCTTAGGACAAACCTTGAGGAGTAAGCCCTCCAAAAAGAAACGGAGTCCTGAAACCCACGAAAACCCGACCGCAGGACAACATTGCAGTAACATCGAAAGGAACGATGTTCTCAAATATTATATCACACAGTTATAAAATTAAAATTATTCATACCACCTTCTACAACATATAAATGGATGTTGTTTAAGGATTTGACCACCGATGGTCGTCCTGTCAGTCAATCCCTGAACTGGTTCAGTATAATCCGAAATTCAGTCATGCCCGTATTATCCCACGGGCAGTTCGTAAATCTATACTTTAGAACATACAGCCAAGATATTAAAGAACCTGAATAGCTCTCTGGGCTGATGACAACCTCGGTCGCCACGTTTGAACGTAACCTTTTGTTTGGTGGCTCAATAAATCACACGATAGAACACATGAAATAGCGTAAAACAAGGAATCGTGGGGGGTGACAGAAGCGGCAAAATCAGTGGTGAAGACCACGGAAAAAACACGACGGTTAAATTCTGTGCCACTTGATTTTTATTAAGGTTTTCTTGGTGACCGTCCCATTTTAAGAAAACAACGCAATCAGCATGCAACAGTGGATGTGCCACTTCGTCACCCCAGACCTATCAATTTACGGACTTTTCCGACGAACACAAAATATTGAATGAAACTCACTTAAGAATTTATTAATAGTTTACTCCGTAAGAAAAATCCATGGAATTAAATTTACGCACTCTACCAGCCCTCAACCGAGGGAAGAATTTAGTGCAAGCTGAAAAAATAACCTAAGTTTACATGCTAACTTGAACTACTTCACAGAAGTTTAATGTGTAAACCCGACTCACAACGTTTGATCATTTCGAGGTCAAATAGTCACAGACGGTTCAGCTGACCCCATACAATCATCCGTTAGTCGGACGTATAGTCAGACATGCCGAATGCTAGAATTGCGCATAATAATGCTGAGTAAATTTGAGCAGCCGGCTTTTGTGCAAATTTCATTGAATCGGACCATCTTTACATTTTTGCACTAAATTTCGTTCAACATGCCATACACCCTAGGCTGTCTATACGCATCTTACCGCACTGCAGTTATCATGCAATAAGCTTGTAAATATGTGATTCACATGGATTGCTGATGAGGCCCAAGAAAGTGTTAATGGATCGCAATTTGTGCCGTCTCAGGGTTTTGAAAAGTTAGATTAACTGGCCTTAAGAAGCTCCATTACGAGCCAGGTGTTTTAACTGTTGTTTTTTCAGTAGATCATAAAACGCCAAAATCGATAAGGTTTACACCGTAGCTAAGGTCGTGGCTTCCAAAATTTTGGCCCAATTATACAGCTTCAAAAAGGTGAAAAATCACATCGATGAAGGCTAACATCTGCTCACTATCGAGTGCCTTACTCAACTGCAAATATTCATTTGTCAAGCATGAGTTTCGCTAAATTTCAATCGGTGAAACCCGTTCATCATTCATATGTAGCTGGGTTGATTGATCGATGTTGTGCAAACAAAATATAATGGACGATTGCTGACAGTAACATCCTCAGTGTAGCTCAATCAAACACAAAATACGACCCTTAAGCAGTTGTAAAACTGTACGTGTTTCTCCTTTTTTAGCACACTGTAGTATGAGAATTCGCGCATTTAGATTTAATTTGTTAAGAGGTTTTCTGTAGTTGGCTTTGGAAGAATAATTTTCAGTGAATATTCTCTTGATTATGGAACATTATCAAAGGTTGAATACCCGGGAATGCACCGTCTGCTAATAAATAAAAATACTATGTAAATTTATTGTCAACTATCGTTGTTCGTGGCCAAGACCAGGCGCTAATACCCATGAATTTGTGGTCTATTGCATTCATCTAATTGGAGGATGTATTTTTCGGTTATCCGTTTATGATTTCTTATGATTTTAATAAAATATCCCTGAATTATGTAAGCACGTTAAATAGAGACGATCATTGTTGGGATCAATTTTTACAGTATAGCAGGGCTCGTAGATGATCAACAAATGCACGAATATCTCACTAATAATAGCCCCGCAGTAGAGCAGCAGTGCTTACATACGTAGGATTTTAGCTGTTGTCGAATGGTCCATTCAAAAAGTCGTTGTAGCGCTTTCGTCTAACTCTTGCTTGGTTGAATTTCAAGTCATAAAATCAAGTTACGAGTTGCGCATTTGTGATAACTACATGTAAGAAGGGTATCAAATATTTGATTCACTTGTCACTCTATATTTACTTCATTCCACGCATTGCTGTTCAGATCCAGTACGTTTGTCGCGTCCCGATGGGGTATATTAACTCTTTCAGCTATCCAAAAAATGGCACTTTCAGAAACCTTCAATCTCTGGTTGCAGGTTTAGAATTGCCCTGTATATGTTATTGAATCTATGTTTATTGTGCCCTGTTTGATAGTTATGGCATGTGGGTTAACGTGTACAAAATTTTCATTTACTTTCCCGAAAGCCACCACAGGTTAATAAAAAGATGAACGCGCAGCAATCAATGGATTTCCGGCGAAATATACCTGCTTTATTTGTATCCGCGTGGACGGTCAGGTCACGGAAACTCGACGCGTAGAGCTTGTATAAATAGTGTTTTATCATTTGCGCCCTGGCTCATATTACCCATTTAAGAAGCTATAACGCCACACTGGAATATTGTGAAAACGGTTTTCACCTGTCATCAAAAATGTGCAGTGCATTTCAGTTTTGAACTTAGTAGATGCTGTAAAACCAATCAGCCATTTACATAAATTCGTCTCATCCACATTAATAGTAGTTCAGTCGTGTACCCCGGTGCAAGTTAGAACTCAAAATTGGCAAATTTCCTGTCTTGTTTTGAGGGAGCATCAATAAGAACAGTGAACACTAATTTCATAAATCTAACTTCGATCCAATAGCCGAAAACGACTGTGTAACTTATATTAACACATCTAATCACAACCATCCTCAGCTTGACGATTAATCGCTGTTCATTATGGGGAACTCTCCAGGTAGCAGTTGAATAAAAATCTTCATTGCATTATTATTCTAGCACCTACTTAACTGACGTTGCTATGACTGAAGTCTGACACAAAAGTTATCACTTTATAAAACCAGATATCCAGGAGTTGATGCAGAACAATAAGTTTCACCATCATTCAAAATTAACATATATAAATTTGATGATATAAGCTCGCTTTTCAGACAGTAATTAATGAGCTTTTTATGTGTTTCTGTGGTCATATCTGTGAAATTGTGTATCCACGACCTGGTCAAGCGAAACAGCCATCATCCTAATGATGTGGGTTTTTATCATCAGTTTTTTCTGTAACAAACAAAGACACCTTATTAGCTTCGTTGTTATGGTGACCTTATGCATCTCTACAATCTTCCATAGAAAAAACGCCTGTTTTAGTAAACTCCAGGTATTTGAAAATATGAAAATAGAAAAAATCGGACATGACCAACCCGTGCACTGAGGTTGTTGTACAATATAGGCATGTCAGCATACAAATCTAACTGAAGAGTGTTTGATGGAATCTGTGGTGGAATTTGACGTGCAAACAATAGATAGCGGACATTCTTGATGTTCGCTTACAAGAGCCAAGGGATTATCCATGACGTAGACTGGCTGAAAATGACTATGATGTACTGCATTCATATTATCATTATCAAGGATCGTATACAGTGGAGTCATTTGTACGGACTCACTCCCGTACAAACGGGGATTCAAACAATCGGGATTATTGTAGTGTTTCTGGTGGAATTGATGTTTGGAGACTATATGAACGGCATCAGCCGGTGATCTAAATGGATAGAGATATCGGAAATTATCCCCAGAAGGTTGCGAATTCCAGTCGAGGGGAGCTGTATCAACTGCGTGTATGTTGTTTTCTAAATGATTCATGGTTTGGCATTCGGCAGAGTCATCACAGATATTCCTCTTTTGACTGCGACAGCAACGCCGAAAACAATGTCTTAAACGTTGAACGAAAGACGGCGGTATCCAGAATGCGCATATAACCAATTGCATACCGACTAGCGTTAGGAGTGCCAGCACCCCGGGCAACAAAAATATTTGATAGTTCACCCAGTTGTTTTGGCCATCACGATGGTGTAGACTGGCTTTGATATTTTGAATTTGGGCTTTCTGAATCGTTGGCGTTTCAGTCTGTGCCTCTAAAATGAATAAATCAGTTCGAAACGAGTTTTATTGGTTCGACAGGATGAACGAATTGTTGAAATCCCCATATAATGTTATTCAAATTTTACGCTGAAGCTCTTCGTGATTTACGATAGATAAAAAGCTCAAGAACAACGGTTCACATCAGCATTGTTTACTTCTTAAACAAATCCTACCATGCGTTTTGGAGAATCTTGTAGGCATTTCCAAAGTAAAACAACCTGATAACTATTTAGAAGCAGTAAGGCGTAAGAGAACTCCTTTTTATTGAAGGTGATATTTGAAGCCAGAATCTGCTCTTCTCTTAGTGCTCATTATTTCACCCTTACTAAGCGTGATCAAGAAAAGCGACACCGAGGCTACCACGCGCAAATAACAAAGCGCGTACTAAAAAAACAGAACAAGATTCAGCTCTCTTGTGGTTAATGTCCTATAAATTCATTTGTGCCTACTAATTTACTACTTTAAAGCTCCCATCCGAAACCATTCTCTCCATTAAAACCCTCTATCTTTAGAGCAAACTCTAGAGAAATAGAGTAGAAAACTATGTTGTAGTATTTAGTACTTTTTAGTATTTTTAGTAGTATTTTTAGTAGTATTTTTAGTAGTAGTATAGTAATAGTAGTAGTATTTTTAGTATGCGTAGCGATGAATTTCAGTGGCAACCGGATGATATATCCTTAATCTTTATAATTTTATTCTGGAGGCGGTTCGTGTCACGGCATTGCAGATAAAACAAGGGGCAATACTCCAACAATATACGTATAAATGTGCCTCCTAATATGAAAACATTGATCGTTTTATTCCATCCAGAATAGGCGGTGAGTTTGTGGGCTGAAACCCGTATAAAAAGTACCGTATATGTTCCGAAACAGCGTTACCACCTCCAGAAACCTAGCATTTTTCCGGGTCATTTATCTTCTTTTGGAACGCTTCATCGTTTTTATAACTGCCACTAATTGTCTGCAGATAGTTTGCTAACTTCTCAACATATCCAACTGTCTCCTATCGTATCACCAAAAGGCTGGTAAAGCAGACTTATACGAAGTGTCTCCTAGCGAATTTTTAGTGTGAAACAAACGCGTCCGTCAGCCATCTCGACGCAGATTACGAGGTATTAGCACACGTGTGATCAGTTCAGACGGAGGATATTAGATAGAGACAAATGGTTACCGCATGAACCTTAAATGGTTTTGCTCATTTATTGATTGACAGCTGAAGCATCGTAAGTTCATGAGCTTATCGGATAAGAAATCCACACTCAAAGTCATACCTGTTTTCCCACGGTAACTTGCACACCCAGAAATTGACTTACATCTTGCAGGTGCATCGAACAAGTGAACTTATCGTAAATGCAACGTAACGCTAACAAATCAATCTCTTGGTTTCCGAAAAAATAGGTCCACTAGTCTGATGATAGTGTATAAGTCAAAAAATAATCATAAGAAAAAATGCTATTTTGTAGCCTGAAGAAAACAGATGTTTGTTTTGAATTGCACAAAAGCCACCTTCTAGTAAAGTGGTGGTAATACTGGATCCGAAATTTGAGTACCATTTGTCTACACCAGCTTTTCCCTCTGTTTCACGAATTACTCATTCTATTAAGACCAATAAGCGGAGACAGCTGGAAATATCACACTGTCGCTCATGAGCTACCACCCCCCTATGATCCCTTTTATTTGTGCGTTTATTTTGCATTTTGTGTGGCGTGTTTGCCACTGGAACTGAAGCAATGATCAATGGTGAATTGTTAGTGGATTTCTGAGCGCAGTACTTATGTCCGACGTTGCGCGTATTCAGGTTACGGTCGAATCTACGCATAAGTGTATCCTACGCTTTAAATAAGGATTCAGCTTGTGGTAAATATCACAAAATAGCTAGTTTTGTGAAATACTAGACGTTTGACAGTTCATAAGGTAGATTCACTATTTTCTTAGACCCCGAAAGATCTAACCCTATTCTTACCACCTGAACAGTCCCATTTAATATGAAGCACCAGGCGTTTTAATCGGATTGACTCCATCTTTTTCCATTCGGAACCTTGCGCCACACGCCATAATTGGTTCAGTGACATCCGTGAAACCGACCCCTAGCGCTTTATTATATTTAGTAATAGTGGTAGTATAACGCGAACAGTGAAAAGTATCCTGTGAAACCTGATACCCTGTAGTTCCTACCAAAGGAACCCTAATCACTAGCCTCTTTTTGACAAACTACTTTTACCCATGTTAAAGAGTGCAAGCAGGTATATTGTATCATAATGAGGCTTATAGCCAGTTGGTTTTCAGGCCCGGAAAAATGTCCGTTTTAGGCCTGGAACAGCAACGGCTGGAGAGTAGGACAAATACTGTACAATTGGGAGAATTTGATCATACAAGAATGATGGCTCGGAAGAGACAGAGAGTCCCATCTTTGTACTGCTCACTGTCATGGTGAGTCTCAAAAATTGGACAAGTAACTGATGCCTCTCGGGTCTTTTGAACTTGAACTACTGCTCATTTTAGAATTCACCACACCCGTGTCGGTCGTCAGTAGTCAGGTAGTCGTTGCGTGTTTGTGTACTAGTCTCAGTCACTCCGATTTATACCAACATCACCAACCTACGGGCGGCACTACACTGGGCAAACTATAGACAGAACAGATAACGAATGAACAAACTTTTGTTTTTTCACTTGTGTTACCAATTGGATCTATCTCTGCATACATAAATATAACTAGTTTGTACCTGTACTATATGGATTTAAAGAGAAGCAAAAATTTTGCACAAAGATAAACAAATGATATGAAACACAATCTTAAATCAACAACAACCCTCCAAATTAGCTTACTTGAAATGCAACGTATTCCATTACCTAGTGGCATAACTTTTACGATAAAAAGGTTACGTGCAGACATTTCTGTCGGCAGAAAACTGGACCCAGACAAAGATGCAACGCTCCATATTTGTGGCTATGAACACACGTACTATCCAGGGCTTGCCACTCACCAACAGCTTTAGTTTTATTTTCCGAATTTTTCCCAGGGCTCAGTTTGACGACAATCCGCATTCCGTGTTTTTCACAATAAGGTGGTTGCGCTAAAAGGATAGGAAAGATAAAAAGAGCCACATGAAGCAACCTAGAAAAGTTATTATCTATATGGTACGTGACTGTGATTGTATTCAGGACTGTAGGTTGGCCACTACCTTCCATACAAATTTTACTGTTGCGATATCAAGGGTAGCTAAGTCGGTCTGAAGTTAGAAATGGAAATTCGAACTATAAATTAACGTACGTGCGGAGCAACTATTGACAACGTGCGTTTATCATGCTTTTCTTTAAGCCAATAACAGATGAAACAGCTACCGCAGATATTTGACCAGGACTTTGTCTAGTCTTTAACTAGGACTCTAAGTCTCTCCAGTACAACAGGGCTTAAAAATTGCTCGCGCTGTATTCTTAAGAAGGAGCACTTCTGCACTTAACTAAAGTACAAGGTGAATGGCGATTACGCAAGTTCCAGTGATACTGATTTCATGTCCGTTTTACTGTATCAGTCCTCATAACGTGACTGATGTTATCAGCGCCACAAATCAAGCCGAAAACATTTCATTTACAAATCGCGCGAAAATGAGTGGAGGAGGCCTCCATCATTATGTACTATCAATATCTTGGCTGGAAAACAGCATATTCAAACGCCTCGGCAGTGCACTTAAGATATTGAGGACAAGACTTAGAAGTTCTGAGCCAAACGTGACTCGGATACTGTTAAAAAGATAGAACGCCATGTAGCGTGTACTATTTATACATAAATGTATATGTGTGTATATTTATTATATGTAATATATATGTAATATATGCATCCTCTAAGATGGCTACCGAAACACCAGATTATAACATCTTATTTAACTATGCTGTGTTTCGAAATTAAGTGTACATAGTACGGCCTTTTCAGTAGATGAGTACATTTACTACCGTCGTAATAAGAAATAATGAGTGGCGCGGGTGACGTGCAAGCTCAGCTCGCATTGCGTGCTTTCGTGTACTATTCTTTTTTATGAAACAATCAGCCACTTACCCAAAAAATAGACAGGATTTTCCGAACGAAAAATTGGAATGTGAGTCAGCTCTGAGAACCTACTGACTTTCAAAATGAACTCGGTTTGGCGCTCCTGTTGCTTGCAAGACATCAGCGGATGCACGCGTTTTTCGCCGGATGTGTCGCAGTAGTCATACGCCGTTTGACTGTATGTCTAAATTAAGAAACCAAAAACAATTGGTACCTCTCAGTCGCCTTAAATGAAATGCAATGCCGCAGTCACATATAAGATTAGCCGCACGTTAGTATGTTTTTTGGACTATCCTATGGAGTGTTGGGCTGAGTGCAATCAATTTCCTACACCTAGTTTCAGCACAGAACTTTATTTATTCGTTACCAAACGCCTCTAAATTTTCAGCATATATTTGAACAAAAACCGTCTTGTGGCACACATCTAGCTTTCAAACACAACCGAGAAGGCAACCAATACAACCGATGTAACGTACATCGGCCACCAGCTTAGTTATTATATTTTTTGCATCTTTCAATGGGTCGGCCACGGTTCTTATCAAATCGATAGCGAAATTTTTGACTCTGTGTTTGGTTCAGGTTTTATCTGCAATACTTTTTTGTGCTACCTTAAATTTGTAACCTTGTATAAGAGGATGTTTTGCATTTTTGTTGCTTTCGGTTTTTTTCGTAGGCTTTACCAATCCGAAGTTAACGAACCAAACATTTGTTCGTATAGATCTGAGTTTTGATTTGTTTTATCTAATTAATGTAAGTTAGTGATGAAACGCGCCTTGCTAAAAGAGTACCTACATTAGGCTATCTCTGCTTTGTTTGAGGTAGGCTTTTTATGATAAAGCGCCTCAAACGGATTTTCACTGGTTTGAATTTCGAATACCATATCAACCCATCTAATAACAGTGTAGCTATTGCTACATTGTGATAGTATAGACGCAATGGAGAACATGTAAATTTTCCCATAGTACTTTTGGTAATTAAGCATATGTTTGGAACAACGATCATAATGTGGGTAGGCTACTGGATGGGTCTACATGCTAATCGCGCTTTTAGAGGTGTGTATTATTGAGCAACAAATTTATAGCAGTTAACCACACCGAGCATTCTCAATACATATTTTGAGGTCTTTTGATGATTCGGACTTAACTCACATGCTTCTGGACAGGAATCTGAAAAGATTAATTTGGGCATATTCTTTGGTGTCCTAACGGGTGTTAAACCTAAGGTGCAAAACATCAGACCCTGCAGTTTGTCCTTAACAAATAGCAGTAAGCGCCAAGAATCCTTCTGGCCTCTAAGATGTCAAATGTACCGGAGTTTGATAGAGCCAAAACGGGTCAAACGGAAAGCAAATGTGACTGTTGTGTCACATCCGAAATGCTACCTTCTCGTGCACTTAAATTAATCCGACAATTTTTATAAGGGTATTTTTGCCAACTTGTATCGTTGTAAGAATGCAGAACTGTGAACATTACATCCAGGATAACACTCTCGTAACTGGTGCGTATCCTTACCGTAGCTGCTCGGCTTGAGGACAATTTCCGGTCAGTGCTTCACAGTGGAGCAGTTGATCGTCTCATTACACAGGCGTATGTGATCAGGCAAAAACAAGATCAAGCGCAAATAAAAAGCCAAAACATTTTTGCTCACCCAAAATATCAATAAATGTAGGGTAAATTGTTCCGGGCATACAAAAATAAGGTTATCTCCTTCGCCAACGTGCAGTTGAGCTTTCTTGTCGTCAAATCTGTAAGCAATATCAACGAAGAGACTTGATTACATCCAAAGTTTCCGTGTTTTCGGTGAGAAAAAAAAATGCAACATGAAATTTCTAACCCATTTTTAAGTAAAAGTCGCAAAAGGAAAATTGGCTAAATATAATTTGCGAAGACACTTTGGGTAACACTAACACTAATAAGCAACTCGTTATGGAATGAAAGACGAATAAACACTGTTGACCATAGGAATCGAGTAAGTATTGTTTCTATTGGGTTTTCCATCTATCTAGCAGTGAATTACATTTATATTTTGGACAAAAATTAAGGAGACTAACCTCTGACGGTTACGGCAACTTTAACCTTACGATTTAATTTTTATACCTTACTCAATCTCTTTCATAAAATGCTGTTAGAATTGCTGCTTTTGAACTAATGTTGTTCCTCAAAAAACCACACTGACCCCTGTGGGAACACGGAATCCAGGTTTTTCGAAGTGTCTTTTCTAAGCTACCTCAAGATAATAGGTTTCCAAATTTGATAATAAAAATACTCGTGCTGCTGAAATTTCCCGAGGTGTGTTGTTATACCATTTCGTCGTAAAATATATCCATCTTCGCATACTTTGAAAAAACATCAAATCTTTCACATGTTTTACAGCGTCCAAACACAAGGGTCATGCGCATGTTACAATCCTAGCACTATGGGACGAAGCAATAATGTTGACAATAATGCTGCTCGCCCGGAAAATGACATTAGCTCCGCAACGCGGTCCGTATTTTCGATAAATCAAACAATGGGCTAAGAGGGCTGTAGGGCAAAAATAAGTGCCTGGATTACTTGAGAACAAAAGAAATTACTTAATCTACCTTTTAAATGGACACAACAAGAACACCTTTGAAAATGGAACTTAATTATGCTTAACAAACGGCCTCTTCTGACGAAGCTCACAAACACTACATTGATGACTGCACTCAAAAAACTACAAGCACTCGGGAATTTATATATTTTACAAGTTTATGAAAGCCCACATCGATAATTTTGCAACGCTTAATGCCTCGTTTTTCAAACAAAAATACATTTAGATCTGGCTTCGAAAGTGGCCCGATATGAGGGAACGGAAAATCATATGGCTCTAGGCACGTAAAATCGCCTCTCATAAAATCATATCTCACAAGCAAACAAAATCATATGGCTCTAGGCACGTAAAATCACCTCTCATAGAAATCATATCTCACAAGCAAATATCACTCCATATTTTGAATAAATTATTCCAAAGGAAGACAACAACGTGTGCAAAACCGAATATTCCTCATACGGACCACACCCATCTAGTGATGCTGAGCAGTGTGAACCGCGCAGTGCCTTGGTTTTTCAGGGCCATCATCTGCTCAGTTTAATTATTACTTGCGAAAACCCCAAGATCACAGCTTGGTAGCCAAAAGTACTTCCTTGAATATCATCATGCGATCAAGTTCAGTCAAAACATAAAAAGTGTGCACCTTCAACTAGCCAAAACCCTTGCACAAAACAAGCATCAATTCGATCGACTTCTCAGGACTAAAAAACCTGATGTATAAATTGTCTTTTTGTAGGGTGAAATAGTGGTATAAAAATTCACCTACTATACGAGGTATTCTGTGTTTACTGATTAATGGTGGACATGGATTCCACACCGACTTCAAAACTTGTGTGAGCTAAAATGTTCTGAGAACTTTCGATTAACGACAATAGCCAGCAGCTAATTCCGGTTGTTAATTAATGTTATTTTCTAGTGTTATTCCACGTTGAATCGGTGTTAGCTTTTCAATAGCACTACTTCGCTTGGCAGTTAATTGTGATAAAATAAGCCACCTTCACAACAGATGATAGTTCATTCAGAAAGTGCGGAATATTTGGAGCAACCAGACGCAGATACTTGACGTTTGTAAATTGTAAATAGTATCAATGCGATACTTCATTAAAGGGGATGAATCGAACAGTGCTAGAACCCGACCCGGGTTTCATAAATTTATATTTCCTCCTTGAATGGCGTTTAACCTGGGAAGACCGTGATGTAGGTCTTGGGTCTGGGGAGTTGGGCGAGGTATATGAATCCCAGTTTGTGGAGATAATCAATGTTTTGGAAAGGAGAAGTGAAATTAGATACAGTTAAACTGAACCATGTGGGATCCCTGCACCACTGGGACTGCGCCCACGTAATCCTGCCTTAACGTGGCTGGGAACCCTTCAGCACAGACTACGCGGTCAGTCCAAGTGGCATGCATCCTGTTAGTCTCCAGCCGTAATCCCTAGCTAGAATTCGCATTGCACTGTGATTATATGCATGGTGTATTTGAACGTCATTGGGGGAATCCTGCGGAAGGGACCTTAGTTTTACGTGACGCTTAGATCTGTTTATTTTGAGCAGAGATAAACGCAACTCGTTCTTGGTCGTCTCCGTAGGTACACCGAACTTTTACGCACTCATCCCATACGATTCTTCTAATTACACCAGTTAATAAGGCTGTCTCTTCTCAGGATTGTGTGTATTACAGAGGCACGTTCATCTGAAAAAATCGGTAGAAGTTTTATTCTTGTATCTCTGTGGTAGGTAAGAGAGACGTTTCCATGGATGAGCGTACTTTGGGCAAAATATCATGCCCCAACTAATTAGCACATAGGAATTCACTTTGGGTGTGATGAAATTACCGGGTAGGTAATGGATTTCCCTCCATGCTTGAACCTGTTCCTTTTTCCCAGCAGTACCCTAGGTAGAGTAAGGCCATACACAAATCATTGTAAGCTGGAAGCCGTGAAATTATTCCAGAGTTCAACATTGTTACCTCCTACATCCCTTTTCGTTTGTACCGAAGAATATGCTGACTGAAAATGAGTTTATAATGTACAACTTCAGGTAACTTAGGAGGTCAGATAAACCAAATGAACTCGCCTTAGGGTGGTTTTACACATGTGTACATATGCATCACCTAAAGAGAAAAATGTGACATGGTTTGTAGTGAGACTGTTGCAAAATTGACATGTTTGTTTGACGCGACTTGGTTATTAATGTGTATCGTTTATACAAATGCACTGTGTATCTTTCCGTTGTATCACTTTTCACACCGACAACTCGTAGTTTATGTGAGAGAATTCCGCTATGTGGTGCGCTAATACCAAAATTGAATTCTCTTAGTCAACTAAAAATGGTCTGTGGATGATTCTGCAGTAATTTGAAAGTACGATTAGAGGGTAGCTAATTTGCGGACCTAAAGTGAACCGTCTAGATTAATCCTAAGAGCCACGTGTCTGATTTCCCATCGTTCTACCAACTCCTTTCCTGTCAGTTCTCGTGACATCCACAGTGGTTTTTCTCTGAGTAAACATTACTTTCGTGAATTTACGTGGGCTCGTTGTCACTACCCAAGGAGACCAAAAATCATAGGTAACGCATATTCACTTTGATAGATGGTTCTCAAATTCCTTGAAAAAAATCCCCCTTCAGGTTTCGCTCTGTTGATGACATCGTTTCTTTCCCAGCTCGCATCATGACGTGAAGACCAAAGTGATCATTCTGTGATCATTCTGAACTTACACCTAAAATTCCGGAGTGACTTTGGCCTGTAGTTTACTCGGTCAGGTCACGGTCAATGATCGGCAAACGAGTGGTTGTAAATCACTGCACGTTAAATCTCGATTTGCTTTCAAACTTGTGACTCATAGAAGTTTCCCACCTTTCCCTGTGTTTATCATGAAAATGGTATCCAAAACAAGAATTTGCTCTCCAGAGTGTTCGGCGGTCGAGGAATGGTCCGCGCCATCTTTAACTGATCGCCACGTGATTAGCTTTGCTAAGGGATTGCTCAGCAGCACCGGGACGCACAATGGTGCTCACTGTGGCCAAACCCATGGCCGAAGCAAATAATGAGAGAGAGCTCACCATTATCTGTACGATGTGTCCAGATTGAAAATGATTTCAGCGCGCGTGTCTGATAACCTGAGATTACCTGCTTTTACACGAAAATTGTAAGGTAAAACACAACGTTATGAAATAAGATCTCATAATCCGACTTTGTGGTCTCCATGGTCAAACGTGTCCAAGGGCTTTTAAGATCAGTTAATTACGAGCCAACATAACTTGGGTCCGTTTTCTTATCTTCTGATTGGTGTGTTCCCAGATTAGTTGGCAGTCGCATTCTACTAGCGTTTGTGGATGTTAGCTCTGCGTGCATGTACAGCTTACCACATGTACTTTGGTTGGGATGTGCCTCCGTTTGTTATTGTGTTGGCTGTGATACGTTATTGTTGAGAGCCCTATCTGATCTCTGGCCACCGCGCCTCCTAAAGTGTTTAAGACGCAGTTTGTTTTGACCTGTGGTGCTTCATTTCACGTCCTTTCCGACAGAGTTTATTGCTGACTGGAGTGTCCTAGTGCCATTTGAGTTGATAGGTTGACTCAAGTGTGTGGAGTCTTCGGCCCATAAATAAATCCCAACACCTGAAATCATCACAAACGAGAGATTCAGCTGGGTTCCAGGTGAGTCTCTCGCAAAACCAAATTGATTTGCAGATGAGTGTATTTCTCGAAAAATCCCAACACCTTTTATAGACCAAAACCTGGAAAAATATGCCGTTGATTGGTGCGGTCAGCCGCATCATCACTTATATTTCATGAATATAGTGCCTAGATGGAATTCGCCTAAAGTCAAACTTTCCGGAAGCCTAATCAGAGCACCGAGCTATTCTGTTCGTCTTCAGGAATGCAACGAACGTTCATAAAAAAACTACCTAAAGCGCAGTGAATATAACCCTGTAGATCTCTCTGAGAGCCCGCACGAAGGAATTCGTAACGAAAGCATGGCAACAAGTTTTCAATGACGAACATCTGGTGGAAATTGCGAGCATCTGCCTAGACGACTGACTGACGTACCTACCAGATGGGTTCTACATAATTAGTGAAACACGAAAGAGTTCAACACATGATAATGAAGAAAGCCCGGAATGCGTAAGCCATAACCTTAATCCACCGGCTACACTGCTGTCTGCAGCGAGCAAACCAACCCGGCTGGTGTCACCGTTCGGAGGCCGATCTGACATGAATGTACACTTATTTGTATTTGATGTTTGCACTTCTTACAACACGCGGCTTGACACGAAAACAGGTGATGCCTTTAGCCAATCCTTCAGCCAAAATTTTCGATTGCAACACTGTGGAGGTTAGCACACGACCACCTGAGTAATAAAATTGTGGAAATAATAGCCAAGTTTGTACTAACCTTCATTCTCGAAGGCCAAGAGGCCTCTTTCATTAGAACTCTGTTCACTTACCAACTTGAGACGACAGGCTCTGTGAACGTTGTTTCGGGTCCTCCAGTGTTTTTATTTTCTATTTTTCATACACAAAGTGTCGAATCACTTAGGGTCCAAACGTTTCAAGTTTTCGAGCACGTGACCTTGATATATTGAGTGTGGCAGTGGATCAGCGCGTTGTAGTTAACGATATCTGTCGTGTTCGAAGCCGTTTATCTGAGGTGTGTTTGTGGTACAGTCATGTATTTTTGCTGCCATAGCCTCTCATAAACTGTGCGTTTGTGTTATATTCCACAGTTTTTATTTCGAATAAGTCAAAAAACTGGTGGACACACCGAATAAAGAATGAAAATTTCAATAACACAGGATCTAGTGGAGTGTAACAATATTTATTGGGCAAAAGAAAGAATGAGCTTTGTCCCCGTTTGTCGGTGAACAGCTTGAGTAGCTGTGCGGTTTTCTTTCTTCAATCCACTCCCATGGCATGTTGGTTATTTTAGAATTTGATGCTTTCATGTGGTTTAGCGTACTGGTTGTGTGGGCTTTGACTATATGTTTGACCCACACTCTTAAAGCTTGCATAAACAGGTAGAACAGGATTTGAGTTTCCACGGGCTAGTCTAAAGTGCCCAATGTCGTAAAACCAAAATGTACCGTTTTCCCCATCCAAGAGGAGCACTTTTTTATTCACTCGTTAGCCGTCTAGTGTCCACCTCAATTGATCTGGCAATCATGTCCATGATGAATCAGATAGCTCAGGATGAACCCCTAATGTTGAAATCGGTTCAACGAACATCACTGTTTTTTCAGACACAAACTATCACGTCCAGTTCACATCTTTATCCAAGCGTCTGAATTCACTGTTACAGGCCAGAAAATGGCGTAACAATGGCAGGTGAACTATTCGCAGACGGACAAGATGAATTACGTTTTTTGCCGATGTTGGCGCGTATAACTTGACAGAAAATTGCTGCATTGGTAATCGATGATAATCATGATACTCTACGTGGATGCCAAATTATGAAACTCTGTATTCAGCTCTTTTCGAAAACTAGAGGGTTGTTTTTCGCAAGTATGATGGATAAAGTGCAGGTTACCTATAATAATCCCAACAGGCCTGCCACAATTTAGCCGCCTTATAAGACGGATACAGGCCTGTATGCCACACCAAGCATTTTCATGGGACTTTTGGATGTCCCTCGGTTACCGTTCAGTTAATAATGTATTCAGAATTATCGAATAAGGTGGACGTGTATCACGACTACTACAGCTGTGCGGCATGTGATAGGACGCTTCCAAAAAACCAGTGAAAAAATTCCGAGAATTAATATGGTTTGTTCAGAATATGTCAGAACTGCCAGAGAGGTAATTTGTAAAAAAGATCCATATTGTGGCTAACTGGCATTCACAAGTGTCAAAATGGATTATTAAGGTTATCACAGTTAGAAAAAACGGTCTGATACAACGGACAGAACAACGAACAACTCATCGTTAGGTGTTACCTCTAGTAAAGATGACGAAGGCCAGTAGTAAACAAAAACAAGCATATGGGAAGATAAAATCACCATTGGCTTAACACGGCCCACCAATAAAATAATGAAAAAACGTAGTATACTGAGTTCGTCGAGGTGTTGAAGTAAACAGTACAGAAGAAAATGACAAGAAGTTACATGAGGACCGGCAAAATACGAAAAAAGAACGCTCGAAACACCGTTATGGGACAGAAATTATTAAGCAGATCTGATGTTACTTTAGCTGGGAGCTCGCAATATGAGGTGCACGCAAATAAGAAGATACCAATGCAAAGCATATGTCTTTTGGAATGATTTTGTAGACAGTCAGGCTACCAGAGCTTTAGGCAATTATTTGTCACCAGGTTTTTTTATTTAGACGTTGTCTTACGGAATTAACAATATGCAGTTAAATACATCAGCGATGGAATTCGGCAAATGAAAAAATGGTTTAATCAGCAAGACGCATTACTTATTAAGTTGCTGAAAATTACTTGACAGCTCACTGAGGGATTTATCCTTCGTGGAGACCGTTAGGTGGGCATAGTCTGCAGGCTCACACCATCACTGCTTTCTAAATGTTGATAGTAGAGGGAGATCCAACTCACACAACGGTACAGAACAACGGAACAACAACAACGGAACAGAGGAACAAACCGGTAGCCGTCTATCATAGAATGAGGTTCAGCAATGTTGTAGGTTATGTACGAACAAAATATGCCTCGACCTCTTCAACAGCATGCGGATAAGAGCATCAGAAGTCTTCGTCGAAGAACGTCAGTCAAAAACAATGATTCAGTAAATACTAAAATGATTTTCACCCTAATACCAACTGAAGGTGCGAATGAGTGTATTTTGACAAATGTGTATAAGTGTGAGTCCGACACCACTTCGAAACCAGTCAGCCAGGTTCAAAATGATGTGAGAACAGAAAATCCAGTATCACTTACACTGGCGTCATTCACGTAAATGTAAAATATTCGGAGTGTGTAAAAAATAGGGCGCGTGCGCCTTAACGTTATTGGGACAAATTTTACCAAAAACAGTGTGTCAGAATGTATAATTATGACGAACTTGTACAGACGATTGTAAATTTTAGCAATTGCAAAGGCGCCACAAGTTACTGTAAACGAGGTCAGATTCTACTCAAAACAGGATATACCTGGATGTACATGCAGTGAGCGGTGAATGTTTATTTCTAATAAAGTAGTGTACAGTGACAGAGAGGTGTGTGTTGTATTGAAAGAGCATAAATAGTTAAACAATTGCTATACGAAAAAGTGCCACATTTAATTGTACAATGAACAGCTGCCCAATGGGTTGAAAAAGTTCAGTAGCCCGCCACGAACTCATCAAGTTCCTGAGTGATTTTTTTCCAGTATTAATTTTCACCGAGCTGGGGAGTATTTTCATGTGGAAAATGTGTTCATTTTAAATACAATATGGTATACTGTCCGTCAAACAGTTCTGGTATCGAATATTTCTAGCTGATATTATCTGTTACCCCCCATATTTTAGGTGGATGTTTCCTAATTTTCTGTTCGTTTTTGATGTGATAAGCAGAGGATCTATAGAATGTAGTGCATAACCTGCAGTTGCTAAACTCTGATGTAGGTTCAGTACCAGTCAGTCCGGCCGGCGCAGTACCTGTCAGTCTCTGTAATGGAATATAAACATTTCGTCAGCATAAGCTGGGAAATTTACACGACCTCTGAACTTCTGTGCAGCTAATTTACAACAAAGTATGCTACTCGAATAACTGCTTTCCAAAAGCCGTTCACTAAAAGCACCGTGATCGTCAAGCATTATTAGCATGCATCAGCTATCGGAAAATCGTGAAATCGACTACTATGATAGAGAGACCTATTTTGCTATATTTATGCACATACTATTTGTGTTTTACGGAGGCTGTTTACCCACCATAAATTGGCTTCCGCTATTGGGTCAACTGGTCACTCATGTATCGCACTAAGACACTTCAATATATTTTTGGAAACAGCACTTTCTGTTTAATCTTTCACAAAATGTAATGTTTTTTCCGGTTCACATTCAATTTCCTTTGTTTCGGCCTGCAGCGCGATCGTTTATATCTTACGCTTTTCAGATATATAGAGTGCTGTGCTTACATCTGAACCTCGGGCCAAATTCGATATCTACGCAACTGTTAACTAGTTGGATATTCCAGGGCGTTTTCACTCAGCTTTCATGATGTTTTCCTTTTCAAGAGGCCATGAAGAGCAGATGAGTATCATTTACGAACAAATAATTTATACCTCAGTTAAGAAGCTGCGGCATCGGTGTAGATTAAAGTGGCTTCTTTTGCGCACCTCTAAAAACGATTATTTGTAACATGGTGCGCCAGGCTTAAGTAAAACGCAGCTGCGCTTAGCTCATCTTGTGATAATCGCAAACAACAATCATCCAGTGAAGATATTCGCGAACCACAGGTTGAAATTATGAACAGCAAATCATCATCTATATCCAGGGATTTGTCTGCAAATTTCCGGCACCCAAAACGTTAGTTACATAGTGCACTGTTGCCGTAAATAACGTGAATGTGTGTTGAAAAGTGAATATCTGAGGCAAAATGAAAGCGGAGAAAATGCGGGCAAGCAATTGATCATGCAAGCTTTTAAAGCGCTGAAAAGTTTCGATTTTCAACGACTTGCCCAAGAACACAGCTCATTAAACGAATGTGCAGACCGATTCGCGTGAGCTGTGACAAATCCGGATTTTGGGAATGGAGCAGATTTTACACATTGTGTCAAACGTTTATGTGATGAAGTGTGAATAGTAATGGTGCCTCTGATTCTTGCCGTCGTTCTGGGTTAATCAGAGTACTACTTTCAGTCTAACTGATTATGACAAAACTGATCCACTATAGCGCGTGGATCAGACTAAACTGAGCGTATTTGCCTTTGTCCGCGAATCCTGTGAGTCTTCGAACTTCAGAACAACCAAAGTATTTGTTAAAATTTTCCTCTAGAGTTGCACGATTGCGTAGGGGTTAAAGTTAGTAAATGCAAGCCAAGAAAAAAGATGTGTGGCTACCTATTTAGTTAGAAAGAATAATAAGATTAGCCGTCCCTTCGAATTATGCAACGTGTGCTATCAGATTCAAGGGCCCAATAATTCGCACAGTGACGTTATATGACTTTACTCAAGGGTTGCTATTGCCACCAGGTGATTTGAAGGTTAAATTATAAGCCTTCTTTCTGTGACTTGAATAAAAAGATCCTTTATTTCGAAAACGGATGTGCTTATTCCGGGTATCGTATGCTCGCAAAATAGATCAATATCTTCCCCGTCCATCGGTTGTTTGTCCAAATTCGTATTCATTCCACCGAAATTAATTTTTGCATATTAGGATAGAATTCAATGGAACAAACGTATCTAATTTCCAGTGCGAATGATAATAAAAGTTGCGTTGAGCAAAACGAACGCTGTACTGTTACACCTTGCTTCAAAATTCCACGTCAGTCTAACCATTTTCCTCCTTTGAGGATGATTACATAGGAAGCCCGACAAAGAGTAAAAAAATAAATTTAAACCTGTTCGAAGCCTGCTCTTTGTCGGACTTCGTAAATCATGTCTGGAGAGGTGGAAAACACTAACATATTGCTGTAATAATCTTCCGTCTAATTCTGCTGACCTTAGAAAATGTAGTAGTGGGAAAACATTTTTCTGTGTAAGCCTATTTCCTTAACCTTGTAGTAAGGAAGCATTTTACACAAAATTTTACGCAATAATAAGCATGGACCAGCTGCAGAAGTCTAAAAGCAATAAGCGAATTGTTTATGTATAAACTACAAAATAGGAGTGTCGATATGATATTGAATAAAACCTCTTGTGAATTCCAGTCGTTATCCTTCATTGTAACTGATTCTAACACACACTTTTAATATGAAGTTGATCGCTTGTTTAAAACACCTCGGGACTATTCACAAATTACACTCGTTTGGATAGCAATTTGGCTTTCACTGGAGACCTCTCTGAATCTTAGCTAAAACTCTCTTATAATGTTCTTTAATAGAATGTGTAGCAACTGGCCAACTCAATTTTCGTTTCGACGATGTTCGAGATATCACAATATATTGCACCAACATAACACGCTACTCATAAGAGTGCTGAAAGAGCTACGGCGGCCCCTGAACAGTCTCGATCATTTTGTGCCCAGTCAGACAGGTGCAGTCCCCGGTTTCCTTAAGCCCTGTGTATTACGTGAAACCGATTTCCACGGAAAGCTGCAATCTCAGTCGTGGGCTGTCGAAGGGTCTCAGCAACCTCATGTGCATTGTGTTATCCCTATTAAATTGAAACTGTACCTCTGTAAACCTTGGTTTGTGAGTTCCCTGTTGACAAAAATATATCTAACAGTTGCATTAGCTCTTTTTTCTTGGTTTGCTTAATTGAAGATCCTCAGCAACCTCATGTGCATTGTGTTATCCATATTAATTGGAAACTGTATCACTGTAAACCTTGAGTTGTGAGTTTCCTGTTGACAAAAATATATCTAACAATTGCACTAGCTCTTTTTTCCTGGTTTGCCTAATTGAAGATTTTGCTTACCTAAGCCATAAAATGCAAAATTGAATTATTCTTCCTGCAGACATTTGTTTATGCAAAATATTACAATTGTTAAGACTAATTAATAAGTGCGTACCAGTACTTTTGTATCCATGTATTCACTGCAGTGAACACTCATTTGCATTTCCAAAGGGCAAACTTTGGTGATTTTGCAGCAAAGCTGTTAGATCATATAAAAGCCTGAAGATTT
This sequence comes from Clonorchis sinensis, assembly GCA_003604175.2. Lineage (NCBI taxonomy): Eukaryota > Metazoa > Platyhelminthes > Trematoda > Opisthorchiida > Opisthorchiidae > Clonorchis > Clonorchis sinensis. The sequence goes on from CM030369.1 coordinate 78,900,519, forward strand.
CGGAACATTTATAACGGAATAGTTATTCAGTGATATCTCAAGGTTTCTGTCCGTTGACAAAGGAGTATCAGTATTGAGGGTCTGAAAAAAAACATGCACAGATTCTACACAAAAATGTAACTAAATATGAAATCTGTGACTATTCCGTTTAGCATATAGAACGAAAAATTCGCAACCTAAAGCAGTCTCCTTGACGTCACGTTCGTTTTACAGTGCAGCAACGTTTGGCTAAGGCTTTCTTCCACCAAGTGGAGCCACGCTAAGAATACCAAAGAAAAACTGTCAGACCAGACAGTGCAAGACCAACGGTCAGAAGGTAAAGTTTTACTGTCCTTTGCGATAGGTATTTTTTCAGAAGTGGAACCCAAACTTTTCGGTCAAACGATAGGTGCATCTGTTAGAAAACTTTTGACGAACCCTGGTTTCTTCGGCACAGACAGCGGCATACTAACAATTTTGATAAAGCAATGCATTGTAACAACTGACCGACAAGACTAAATTTAGGTAAGAGCAAACCATCACCATTACCCTATTTTCCGCAAGACCGAGTTTCCAGCGAGTGCATCATCACAACGTTAGTGCATTATTTTCCGCAAGACCGAGTTTCCAGCGAGCGCATCATCACAGCGTTAGTGGACGGAGGCTGCACGCAATTAAAAACCAAGTTTGGCATTGTTTCACGCTGTAACGCGCCATCTCTGATAAGAAATTGTGCTATTTGTTTTGCAAATTTTTATGAGATTATTCTTTTATCCGGATGACAGTCATGAAGTGGTTGAACCTTTTCTTGATTCGCCTGATCGGTGTACCCCTAGGAAAGGAAATATGAACAAGGCTGCTACTTGTAAACTGACTGTGAACCACTGTACAAAATTCCAGCTGCATGGGACTTACATACTTCATTCATTATTCGAACTTCGTTGATTCCGAAAAGCTCGTCATTGTCAGCAAATGAACACTTAACGGACATGTATCGTTTCTGTTGTGTGTGCCATTTGCAATGACTCAGTACACTCTCAAACCGAACCTGTTCCAGGGGTTGGATACATGGTTAAATTCTACCCGGGAATAAATTTTTTGCCCTTTTACTTTTTTCATTCTTTCTTATCAGTATGCCATACATCTCATCATCCTACGTATTGTTATTTTACACCTACTAAGTGTGTTGAAAAAGAATTTCGCCCTTAATACACAGCGTCAGCAATACAAATCCCTGATTGCTTCATTTACCAAACTCCGATAGTTTGGCTTTCTAGAAAACGTGCTGCCATCAGCTCTTCAGCGCAAGCCAGAGGCAACAAAATCGGAACTGAGCAGTGTGTGGCCTTAAAATGCGCTATAAGAATTGTGTCCAAGTCTCAGCATGAGATTCGTAATTACCAGAGTGTTTAAGTACTACAAAGTAACGCCACGGAGAGCCTCAGAGAATCAATCCCGATGACCATGAAAAAGATATGTTCTGGTTCCAGGGTGTCCTACAAGGAACAACCAACTGCGCCGGTAAGTTCCATGAACCCATCGAGTAAAATTGATGTTGAAGTTCTCATCACCTAAAAGAAAGCCTTCAAATGATTTGGTTCGTAGTATTAAGTCACAGGTTACATCTTCATATCCCATTGTTTGGCTGATGTCACAGGCAGTCTTATTAGATTTAAATCTGTGGGAGTAACTCAAGATAGCAGTTTCATTATACTTACTTAGTACCAGCCGCGGTGGAACGTAAGGGCCGCAACGTGCAATGAATGTGATGACTGACGTCTTAATGATTTTTATCCCTCCGTCCTTGCAAAAATATGAAACTCTGTCAGAAGTCATTTTGATTTCTTTACGCTTGTTTGGACTCAGCGGACGCATGTATTAAGACCCAAACGTACATTCGTAAAGAAGCAGGCAATGGAGAATTGTAACTTGTGTGCATGGTTACAGTGATTAAGATAGACCAGGAAAATTCGGGACTAATAAGTTTGTTCCCTTTCTTCTCCCAACGAAGTAGAATACTTACCCAAATTTGCAGATTACTATATTTTGAAAATTCAAAGCAAAAAAAGCATGAGCTGGTGCTTAGTGCCTATTCGTGCAAGCAAGTATACCAAATTCTAGAGGGCCTTTCAAAAGAGAAGTTGAATTAGTGCGTTTACTATACACATACCATACAAAACTGTGCAAATCCGAAGGGTCTCATCAGAAAAAAAACATAATTAGAACAATATTTTTGTTTATTTGGACAGAGAAATAAGTGAGGAATCAGTTCAGAAAGTAGAAAGCAGTTAAGCGCTACTGGCTGAAAGTTGTTTTACTAGAGACGGTGGGCTCTGGCACAGACGTGATGTTCACAGAGCCGGCGGGTTGATTGCCATTGCGATTTGTGAGATTGTTTTAAACATTTCAACGCTATTTTTATAGACATACTTGACTATCATGTCCTTTGTATCAAATAGTGCGCGGAACATATAGTTATTCTTGTTCTATCTTGTGTTTAGTTAACCTTTATGACAGCCGAGTAGTTCCAAGATCCAACGAAATCGACCAGCACACCGGTAGGTTGACAGGACTGTAAATAAATTGTGGGGTCATTTATGGGGCTTAAAATGCCCTTGTGAAAATACTGGTTGAAAACTCACAATATATTTAAGATGTGAGAAGGTAGGTGATGCAATCAACATTCAAAACCGAGGAACATTTGGGCTTTCGACAATCACAATTTCGTGCGCACAAATGCACTGTTGTTTTCTGGAATAACTCGTATGATTCTCAGGGTGAGTAAATATTGGTTTCCGCAAAAAGTCTGGAAACTTTATTATGCCATGCATACTCACCTTGGTAAAAAAAAGCTGCAGGATCAACCTCGACAATAGACAGTTTGTGGTATCGATACGTTTAGCAAATAATCATTGTACGCGCGACAGCTTCCGGTATTTATTTAAGCAAACATGATTTTTGGTTTCGAGAAATACACTCCTTTGCATATCAATTTGGTTTTTGCGAGAGACTCACCTGGAACCCAGCTGCCCGAGTTTCCGTCAACCTTATGTTCTACTTGAACCCAAATTGGACTGTTTTCGAGAAATACACTCATTTGCATATCAATTTGAGTAGTGCATTACGTATATACATGATTTGTGGTTGTTTATATCATACCCATAATTGAATAAAGTATGTCTCGGAAATGATTCTGGTCACTATGGGAGTAAACAAGTTGGCAAATTTGTAGAACGTTCGGAATCACAAAATGACTTCAAATTCTTTGGAGGGGTAAATTGTAACTACAATGCATTTTTTCATGACTCAGTCGATGAAGTCTACTGATTCACGAAGCCTCATGGCAACAGGAAGTTTAACTCAGGTTTTAAAGAATCATTTTAAAATTTTTATCAGCTTAAAAAAACAAAAATGAAAAATAAAATAATCTCAAACCTTCACCGAAAAATACAATCTAAGCTGCTTAATAGAGAGTTTTTACAGGGGAGAACATGGGGGAGTGCTACCGAGATACCGCTGATACTATCAGAATATATAAGATATGTGAAATGTATACCTAACGGACACAGATGTGTCTTTGAAGTATTTATTGATACAGGGTTAAAATTCATATATTGGCTCGCTTGAATGGTCCATATACATACTACCTTTCATAGTACACCAAGTTAACCATTTTGGTTCCTCACAAAGCGACAACGACAAACGAGCTTGGTTGATGTTTTAGCCACGTTTTCTAGTGAACATGAGAAGCATTATTTGGACTTAGAAGCTTACATGGAGGATCACCTGTTATGTACTTGAAGTACTTTTAATCAAACACTGTGAACCTCCTGGTTGACGGCTGGTCAGCATTACGTCAATAGAATTCACAAACAGAAGATTTATGTTATACAAAACCAAATTACACGATACAAAAACTCAGTTAGTTTCAGTATGAGGCATAATATGGCCACACACACTGCAGAGGAGAATTCAGCCCAACCAGGTGTTTAAACCAAATATTCTCAGCTAATTTTCGTTTGCTTCATACGTCCCAGCAAGTTTGAACACATTTAGGCGTGCGCGCGTTAACGTCATATTGTGTTAATCTCACTGTGCACAGGTGCCATCCATTTGGGTCTGACAAGTAAAAAAGGATTAACAATAGAAATAAAAACTCAAACGTCACCATCGTGGCACTCCCGAATTTGCTGGTCATGGTGTGGTTGTGGTAATGTCTCAACAAGGTAGAGGTGATTGCCTCGCGGAATCATTTATTTCCACAACTCTTCAAAATTACAGTTTCCAAATGACCACTTCGTCCAACAAAACTTCTCAGATGTTCAAGTGTTTTTCCCTTTTTTCTCCTCTGTAGCATACGAATTTCTAGTTTAAGTATGGAAAGTAAATCATGTTGTGGGGATTACGATTGGCTAAGTTCAAGTAACATTAAGCTAAACATATGTAACGGAATAATGTCATGCACACCGTCGAAACAAAGGGAATAAGAGCGATTTTGACCGCTTCTGATGCGGGAATAATTTTTAAACCTTTAAAATTTGGAACTTGGTTAGAACTTGTATGACATTGTAGGGAAATTTCGTCTCTCTTGCTGTTCACTTTAAGTAGTAGAATAAGAACACTGGTGCAGCCAAAAAACACAATTTAGTTTAATTGTCGATAGTAGCCAGGGAATGATGCGGTTTATCGATTAAACTTCAACTATTCTTAATGTTCCAATATAAGATCACATAATAATTTATCAACTGGTGAGTCTTGAACTAACTTCTGATAGAATAAGCGTGGACCGGATCATTTTCTCATTCTGCAAAGTAAACTTGTTTTGAAACATGAAGTTCTTGGTGGTACCAGTAGGAGTTAATATGACCTCACACCCAATTAAACCCTTCTGGTAGATCCTTCACCTGAAGGGCTATACAAATCATGTGTTATCTGCATACTGGTGACCATCAAACGTGCTCACCTTTCCATAACCTCACGTGTCAAATGTTTGTTAGCTCCATGCATTTTCCTTACCGCGAAATCCACTGAATTTTCTTCATCGCTTGGTGAATCACACAAACAGTAGAGTTTGAAGTGCTAATGTCGCTCTAATTTGTGAGTCCTTAGCTCGAAGTGCCTCAGTTTCCTGCAACTTGGAAAACATATGGTTCACTTCGACAGACTGTCCGGCATCTTAACCAGGCTTTCAAACGAGTGACATTTTACGGCCAATCCAATGTAGCTTTGTGCGCAAGCCCATGGCGCCAACGTTAACCCGATGGAAGATTAAAGTGTTGTGGCTCGTTGCAGGCCACCCCCTAGCCTAAAATTAATGACACATCTATGATTTCGGGCACCAGTTACTTTTTTATCATCAAGGTACAGTCTACTTTCGTCAAATCCTTCAGATTTTCGTGTAATACAACACATTCCTCAGTATACAGATACACATCCATATATGCGCCCTCATATGCTAACATATATCTACCTATATATTCATATTCTTCTACATGTGTGCAGATCATCAAGTCGGACGTTGACGACATAATGGTCCACGATTTTATCCACTACTGGATTCGGACTTCGGAATCCATGACAAACAAATTAAGGCTTCTCTTTCGCTAGATACAAACGGATATAGCTGAATTTCATGGCTGTTCTAGTTAAATTGTGTGCTATAGCTTTAGCTGGACGTCTTACCACAAGTTCACTTTTATATGATAACTATGGAGGTGTTGTGTATCTAAATATCGAGGCCGAAAATCGTGCACCCAAGATCAGTCTGGAGACTCAAGAATTGGAATGCTTGCCAACGAGATGTCACCAGAATTAAAGATCATTGGTGGTTACCACAGACTGAGGGCCAGTAAAACGTCTAAACACATCCTTCTGGTCTTTAAGTCAGGAGCAGATCGTCTCATAAATTTTGGGCTCACCCGACATTACAGGAGGAGTACCGAGGTTACCATGTATGTATTTAAACCAAGTTCTTTAGAAAACTGTTTTACTGAATTGCTTGTATATTCCCTAGCATAATGGCAATATCCTGCTTGCTTTTATGCAAAAAATCAAAGCAATAAAATATCTACAATACCATACGGGTCAGGGTTTGATGATGTCAAACTGAGTTTCTTACTCGCGAAATTCCATTGATGGATATTTGAAACTCTGGAACCTTTGAATGCTTTATTTGTTCTTGTTATCGTTTATCACCATTTGTCAGAATTACTATCCTTTGCGGCGGTCGGCCTTCGAAAGTACTTCTGGTGTCATTTGCTCCATATTGGGGAAAAGATGTAAATGGCGTATCTTATAAATCTATAGAACAAGGGATGTCACACCGACTTCCCCTTTTGGAGACAGGATTAATCCTCTAATAGCTCCCACACAAACCTCACCATCTGTCTCACTAACAAATATTAGTGTTTTATAAAAAAAAGTATGAGGTTGTTTGTGTAGTAAGCTTTAGTAGTGCACTGCAATTTCATTAAGTGTTTTTGTCACAGACAATTTATGTTCAGGATATGTAGGCTGGCTTAAAATGCTCATTGGAAAACGACACCTTTCATTTATTATTACTAGGGTAAGTTAAAGGCGGATATTTTCTGAAACTCGCGCAAATTGCATACTACTGACATGATTACGGTTCGGCATTCAGCTCGGCCATATCAGCATGGAAGTGTTGCACAAAGTTCAAATGGTAAACCGTTTTTGGTCTGCTTTCTAAGAAGTATAGTGACTGTCGGAATAAAACGAATGAACAAATAATACAACTATCTTGAACGTGCTGCTGTTCAAATTTTACCACTTGAACGATTCTGACACTGACATTCTCCAGAGCACCAAATTATCTGAGAGACTCCATGCATTATGAGGACCCGTCTCCGTTCTAACGTTCTGCAACTCTCTTTAAGGCGCTGCAAGACTGTAGAATGCTTACGAAGAAAAACTTACATGATTTGCACTGAAATAAACGTACATTCATGTAGATGTCTTCCAGTGTGATACCGCTGACGTTCCACGTGAAGTATCTGAAGGGCTTTGTTGACAATTCCTTGAGTTTAAATGCTTATTTGGTACACCGTGGAAGACCACAGCCATAGAATTTGCTTATATAGTCAGTCTCAGCACAAATAATTTTTAAAAGGCACTCCTAAACCTACCATACGGTGCCTTCAAAAGTTTACTATAACGGAATTTTAGCAATTCTTCTTTTTCGCTCCCACTGTGTCCCTTGAAAGTTTCAGGAATTTGCAAATTTGATCACAAAGTTCCTAACGCAATTAGATACAGAAGTACGGCATTTCGATTGTTGGTTAAGTAGGTTCCCTCAGGGCATTCAAACACGTGATTTATTCCAGTGATTTTCGGAGCTGACATTTTTTTTAGTCTAGACGGTTGCGGACTTAATTTTCAAAAATTTCTGTTTTGGTTATGTAGTGAATGAAACTGACTTCGATTCCGAACCTCCGTACTTATTAGCTTTTGTTGACACTCTTGTGAAATCGTGTAAATAAAATGAGCTTGAGGCTTTGCAATAACGTTTTAAATTGGCTGTAGCTTTGCATAGCTATTAGGTTGTCTGCTTTTTTTCCTTGACGCAGTTCTGTCGACTGGGTTGCAGCCATAATTTTCTTTCTTTTCCCTAGTTTAAATCCTGATTCCTTATAATCCTACTAACGCAGAAACAATTTCGGCTTTGTATCGCAGATAACTATTCGTACGAATTTCGCTGCGTTATGCTGATCCGTTGTGAGTTGGGACCTTTTAAAATCTTGACAAAAGGTACTTCCGGTTGGAGAATAATGGATTTTTATCTTGCTTGATAGTGTGACTTCAAAATTTATTTGGAGAGCAAAACCGCGTTGGAGCAAACAACTGTAGCTTTCCTGCACCCTGAAAATTTACTGTTCTAATTACAAAGATCCTTAGCTTGGTGCGAAATGCATTCAGTTAAAAGGTATAAACAAGTGGCTGAGTAATTGACGCATTGGCTGCCAAAATTTGCGTTCACTATCTCATGAGTACTTTCAACGAGATTCAACTGCACATATTCCCATAGAGCCCGTAATACTCCGAAATCTCTAGACGAAATCTGTTAGGTGAAATTTGGCTAACTAGAGTAATCGACGGGCCAACCAAAAATGCAAGAAATCTCAAAGTGATTATGGCTACTTCATCTTCACACTACGCAGATGTGCGTGACGGATAAGCCGTGAATCTTTTGCGGGAGCCGTTTTATCTATTCTGCAAAACAAACAAGCTGACACACGCCCATCAGAAGGTTCAAGATCTACCTAGAATATAGTAATGGGAGTAAGCATGGTGACGAAAAATCTGGTTTTTAATGAACATTACGCTCCGATGCACGCGCCAGGATAACGATGGATTTCATCTTTCCAACTTCAGAAAATCTGGCGAGATTCGTGAACTTCCACGTGATAATAAACTACCAAGGGACATGAAATAAATGGCTAGCTTTCCTTGAGAGTTGGCAGAAGATCGATTAAAAAGTTTAATGGAAATCATGCCAGGTAATTGTTTGAGGCAAACCCACCAAAAATTCTGCTTGATTCACGTGTTCAAAGCCGTGAACAAACAAATCCCTCGGACACACATTATACATTATAAACAATAATACGTGTGATCATCAGTAAATCCGAATTTAAGTAATCTAATACTTCCCGAAAATCAAAGACATATGGTTTAAAAAGCACTTTTTAAGACATGCTACATCTAAGTCACATTGCCCTATCTGGAAACGACAGCATGATGTTTGTTAAATAACGAGTGTTGTTTTTTTACTGAGTAATCCTGAAAACATTTTCGATAGGTTTTGCAATATGGTCTTTGCATTTTCGAGCAAAAGGTAAGCTACTAATCTGGTGAAGACGAGTGCTTTAGGTTCCCGGCACGGCATCCAGGCATTGGTTTATTTAAACTGGTGGCCGCCTAAGGGATTGCTCTCGTAACAAATTTAGGACGCCGGTGTCCGCCCCTAGGTGCAAGGAAGGACGTGACAACCTAGACTGAAATAAATATATATAAATATATATATACCCAGAGGATAAAATGTACTTTTTTCGAAATCTAGGTCTACCTACATGCCTTTGGAAAGCAGTTAGACACGAATCATTAAACGCAATCACGAAACAGTTGTGGGCACCGGAACTGACGCCCTACGGGTGGATTTTCGGAGATGTGTAAGTTTTCGGGTATCAAAGTGCTGTTTTTGCGCTACACGTTATCTTGCACTCAGTCTGGCAATAATTCGAAAGCTGTCCATTAGGACTGAGAACGTTTTCCACCGTATACGTCCTTATCCCAAAGATGCTTGATCTATATCTGTGGCATCAATTCATTATTAATAATAATCGGCCACAGTATCCACTATGTGACGATAATAGCACGCTGCGGCTCAAAATAACTATCGATCATTCAGCCATTGTCTGCGGTAACGATCGAGAAACAAATATCCTGGTACATGGATATGGGGTACGCGATTTCTAGCACATACTTCACCACGTAACGCCCATTTGAAGAGCTTACAAATATTACCTCAAATTTAGCGGAATATTCGCTGTCTCGAAATACGCTCTTTACAAGTCGTGAAAGTGTCAGATTGCAACAATAGTTGGAGTATTTCAGGCCATCCAAGGTGCTTCATTGAAATAAACACGTTGAGAACAACCATAATTCCTCGAGGAATGCATACAAAATTTAAATGTACTTATCAAACACCGGAAAACTTACAGACTATTTTCTGGACCCCACAATATGTTATGATCTTCAAACATCGCGCGCGTACACTTGCACAATAGTAATATCAGTAGAGTTGTACTTAAAAGTGATCCACAAGAGAAAAACGTAAACCTCATTTAGGTTTACTGCGATCACATATTTGCCGTAAGGATTCCCGAAAGTCCCTTTCTGACCATACATTCAGGTAGGTTTTATGTTTGAAGCAAGTGCTTTCGCAACAGACTTCTAATTGGCCACCTCAAGGTCAGTGTTTACGATTGGACACCCTAGGGCGGTCATGGCTGCAGCAGTTAATCCATGGACCGCGAGACTTAAATTTATTACATTCACTTTAAGTTCTTCCTATTGATTCGCGGATATTTTATTTTCAACACTATGTAATAGTCATATGGGTTGGAAAATGATGCGGATTTTTGGAGTGTCGCTTTTAAGTGCATCCGATCAGTCATTCATAAATGACCGGCATTCCAATAGGATCGATCGGTCGGAGTTTTAAAAACCCGACGTTCTTATCTGAGTCAAATATGTTGTTGCATGCAGGCCCTTAGCGTCGATCTAGATATGAGGGTAAAAGCTTGATGTGTAAACGTGAGAGGTCTTTTGCAAGCTGTGTGCCGACCTAAACACGACGGCGAAACTTCACAATATATACATATATATCGCTTTGTTCGGCCAGTTTGGTTATGAATCTGTGGCTTGTGTATCATTTGAATCGTTGATGAGGCCGATGTGCGATGGTTTCAGAATATGAATATAGAATGTTCATTATTCCCCCTTGTGCGTTAAACTTTCCAATGCAAAACAAAAAGCTGATGTTTTTGTTGCTCGTCAATTATTCCTTAGGCGTTTGACGGAGATCCCGTTCAGTATGTGGTGATGTTGACTGTAGAGAACTCAAAAACCAAAGACCGAACATGAAAGTGCTGTAGTAGATGACAAAGGTGGGCGACATGCGCGTAAACGGTTCTTAAAACAAAGTTCACAGCAAAAGACTGCTTATTTTGCTGTGATACTCTAAAGTTCGAAAGCGAGCATGTTTTTCGACTTTGCAGCCGTTACTACGCGGGTTAAAATTTGTGGTCGTTGGACGCGTCGCTAAACAAGTAGAGGAGGTTTCATTGATGAGTCACGCGATCATTTATCCACGTTCAAACCAGATGCTGCATCTAAGGTAAGGCCTTGTGCAATTCACTGTTCCGCTTAAATGAAAACTGTTCCGCCGGTATACAGATTACATTGTTTTGAGGCCCAATACTCTATGTTGTGAGGCAAAGCCCTCACAACAGATAATTTTCTAAGTGAACACGAACAAAGAAACCACAATTTAACGTTTTATTACGTTAAAATCATAACAAGAAGTTTTAGACTCGCGCAACCTGGGTGAAAAACAAACCAAGTGGCTTTAGCAAGTTTCTGGATGTTTTGTGCACAATGGGAGGATCTTCATTAAACGATGAACTGCGCAAAATTCGCGAGCGAAATATATATATATATAAAATAAAGAGAAAACCTCACCTAATAGACAAGGATCAGTTGGGACGTGAACAAATTAAGTTCACACAACTAAGCAACGTACTGCTACGGTAACTCCCCACCACACCCTTCAAAGAAGAAGGTAGGATGGTGCTCACTGCCAAAATGCGTGTTGTTACGAGATCCCTTCGAAAAATAGGCCGCTCGTAGGTGAAAGCATGAAGTGCCAACGTATTGCCTCTCTGCGATGGTGGTCCTATCGCGTGTCAGTTTAATTGTTTGAACAAAAGACAGCATTCGGTTGCAACCTAGGTCTTACCTATTACGTTCAAAATTGTTTTACCAGGGGACCTCTTGGATGGTTCGCAGATTGGCACTGAAAATTCGAGCTTGAAATTCTAGACGACGGAATTGGAAAGTGACAGTCCATACAGTCCGATTAAATCTACATCCAACAACTAAATGTACAACTAAACTATAGTTCTGCTGATCTCATCTGAGAGTGTCATCTACGTAATCCCACCGGATTAATCCGAAATTCTTGGATAACTGGGATTGACAGGCATAAGCCGGTCAGTTTAGTTCAAGTACAGCATGATACAAATTTTGAAACATTTTGAAGTAGGATATTTTGCGGGGCGTGTGAAGAGTATCGCGCTTGTGATGCAACGGAAACAGCTACTGAAAAACCGGTCGAAAAGATACAGTGCAAGATCTAGATTTAAATTGTGCCATCAGTGCAAGTCGACAGGGGAAATGAAAACCGGTCGAAAAGATACAGTGCAAGATCTTAATTTAAATTGTGCCACCAGTGCAAGTCGACAGGGAAAATGAGTAGACAAACTAATCTGAAAGTCAAAGTGGCTTTATTTCATTAAATAGGCTTCTGCGCTGTATACATAAGGAGACACCGTACTGTATTGTCGCAGCCTTTAAAGTTTAGAGTAATTTGAAATTCGACAGTTGTAGCATTTTGAGAAACAAACAGGTAGACGTCAATAAATGTGAGTTATAGGCTTTTGCGGCACGCTATCTTAATTGATGCAAATGAACAACAAGGGGTACATCATTGACAATTTGTCCGATAATTCTTTTTCTCTGCCTAGTTGGCAGGGACGTAGAACATATTCTGGCAGTCTTCACTGCACTGAAGTACCGTGTCCAGTGTCAACAGGAACAGATCCTGGGTATAGCAAAAGGAGCAACAATTTTAAGAATGAACTTATGAGTCTCCTTTGTCCAGTTATTGTTTACTAGACAAGGCACTGTTCAAGATTTAGGAGACATAAAATGTTGAGCTTTAAATGTACATTTGCTGAAGTGCCCAGCCATTTGCATGAACTGTGAAAAATTCCGCTACATAATCCCACAACAATAAACTTTCAGTATTCATTACGCCACGTCACATTATTCACATTTCTTAAACGCCAAAAGTTATAGCTCTAATATTTTCAACCGTGTGCACAGATAGAGTTGGCTGAGGAAAAAATAAGCCTGCAGAAAAATAAAGCATTGAAAGTTGCTGGAAACTATCAAGTTTGTTATAAGCTGCTATCTAAAAGGAGACTGGCTTAAATTACTTGAATGTATACGTATGTATGAAAGTATAATTTCAGGACGAAGAAAATTTTTGTTTTTTTTCTTTCGTAAAAAAATTTGCTGCCATTGTGTTAGTCACTTGTCACTGTAGAGGACAAGTGCAATCTCGGAACAGAAACTCTTGATCCGTGGCGATTATACTATTGTCATAACATATATGAAGGATTGCATCGCGGTTTGGTATCCCATAAAATACTACTTGATGCTTCTAGTAATGATAACAACTCCTGGAACGACAATTATGAGAACGCTTATTCACGGAAGGTAGGCGTTTCCAGCATTGTCGATGAACGTTCCGTCACAATCCAGAATGGACTTCCGTGTACGTAAAATAACCACAGCTGAAAGGGAAGCTGGTGCTCGGGGTGCCTATCTGTTTACTGATTGTGGTAATTAGTGACATTATAAGCTAAATTGATGTCCAAAAACTCATTAAGAGAATTTTATTTAAGGTGCTTTAACAAGGTAAGCAAAAACGTTACTATATGTTACAAGTAAATGTTATTGATTCAGCAAGGTTTAGCCTTGTGCTGTGTGTTGTTGCAAAAGTAAACTGGGTACCCTACTTGTTGCTCCAGTTTCCGCGACATCGTACTAAAATACTGATTTCCATGTGTTTAGGTTCCTGGGAATTTAAAACAGCCTAGAATGATAGACAGGCTTCTGGATTAGGGGACCACAATTAGCCTACCCGTTTTAATTCATTACCTTACACCTTCACTCCATTCCAAGCATGAACTAAACAAGTCTAGATCATATTCTGTCGTAGTAGTGAAACAAAACACTGATGGCAAGTCGTAGTAACCTAGATGTTGTACTTTTTCACCATCTGGCTATCTACTTGATTGCGGTTCATATGATTGTAAAGAGTGCCGAAGGAATAGTCAGAGTTTTCTATTTGACTTTAGTTATCCCACTGCATACAATAAAGAATCAACATAAATATGCAATGTTTTGGTATGTTCATATAAGAATATGTGCGTTATTGCTGCATATGTGGAATATTTGTGGGGTCCCCGAAAGCCCACAAATCAATCGGCAGAGAAGCGTTATGAATTACCTTAGGACCACAGGGTTATTTGGGAACATCTGTCAAAAAAAGCCATTGACAATGAAAAGAAGACCCAGTTGAGGACATCCAGGGCTATCTCAAACGAGTTTCTCATCGTATTTATGAACCATATTTCGACGACATCTTGAGTGGCAAATATAGCTGTAAATAATAACTAAGCGTGGCAAGTGGTCTGAGGGTGAAGATTAGTTGGCAAAAGCAGGATCTTTGCATTTACGTAAGTCTTTCGCGGACAAGAGTTGGATTAGAGTAGTTTAGTGACGTTCGTTTCGGCGGTTGCAAGTGCGTTTTGATTCACGACCTTGAAAAGTCTGAATGGCAATCAATCAATTATATTCAGCTAATCGGTCGGGTTGCAATGGCAATCCATAACGACATAATGAGCTGTGATCGCGTTTGTCTCCCACCTGATTCTGTGGAATAAGTTATAGAATAATGAATAATCAACTAGTCAACAATAATACAATAGTACAATCCACGCTGGTAGCCAAATATATAGATGAAGGACATGCCCTCAACTGTTATCTTGCATTCGATGTTAGTTTTGAAGCATTTCGCGGTTGTGATTGATCAGATGTTTAATGAGTCACTTCGAAGCGTTTTTAATGTCCAAAACATTGCTGTACAGGTCTCATATCCGTATGCTACTTTGCGCAGACGACCGAGTTATGTTCCCTTTTTCTGAAACCCAATTACACTGGATGACTGCCTCGTTCTGTTCAGTGGCCTCTCAGTTTGACGTAAATTTCTGTTCAGAAACGCTTCCCTTTAACCAGGCTCTAGTGAGGGTTCAATTTAAACACAACGTATTCTGTTAAATGTTCATGAACTAGCTTAGGGTTGACAATTGCATGATGCATCTCCGAAACAGACTACGTGGTTGATCTTTATCATGCCTTAAAATCCACAATTTCATTTTGCTGCCTTGAGAATATCATTTGGAGAAATCGTCACTTACGCATAAAAACAAGATCGTCGAATGTCAAACAATTCGAACCTCTACACTGCAACAAGACCAGAGAGATAAAAAGAAACGGCATATACAGATTTGGATATATTTTAACTGCGCCGACTGAGCTAAATCCTTCGACCCAAATGGACAGTATGCCGAATATCGAAGTCTCTGGAGGAGTAACTACATCCTGAGTTGGCAGCAGTCTGTCAAGAAATCAGCTCCACAGGTTAAACCACTTGAAATCAATGGTTGAAGCTGACGTGAAAACATGGCTACGGTCAGCTGAGGAGCATATTTTATATCGGGGAAGGCAGAAACTATTGCCATTGTGACTGCCCTTGGGTAAGTTTTAGAAATTAAAATTTTCATTTTGGGTAATGATGGTTGGACGCGACTGAAAAGCACATGGAACCCATAGCCAAGGAAGCTTGAGAAGCTTTAGGACGCGACGCTTTGCAGGCCTTGCAGTCGAGCAAGCCATTCTGCAGAGATTAACTTTCCCTAACACAGCCTCAAGTATACGGCATTACGCGACCTGCGGACGCACCTACCTACCGGATTAACCTTTTGCGTGCATGCTGGTACACGTGTTATTCGCAAACGTCTGAAACCCAAGGGAATTCGTTCCATTCTCTAACAACTAGTCGCCCGACAATCGCAAATTAAGTATAACATAACTGACCGCAAAGTTAACGAACTACCGTCAGCTTACCCATTAATCTTTTGGCGATGTGGCAATAGGAGGCTCCCAGTGCTGGTGTACTGGGTGTGGGGGTACAGTAATACGCTGGAGCTAAAGGTTTACGCCGGTATCTCAATAATAAACAAGCAACTGGTACAGATACGCACTGTTATACGTCCATGTTTAGGTAGGCTCTTGTCCCCCAAACGTTGGTTTGCCAGTCATATTCCCTGGAGATTACATCATTCGAAGTGTGTTGCGCACAACCTCACAATCGCTTCAGTGAAATTCGCATTGACTTCCTCCCATATACAGGCGTCCGGCGGTTTAACTGTTGTTGACCACCGAGTCTAATTCGGATACCAGCCACTGCACTTAGCTCTCGGATTATCGAGCCAAATATAGCATTGGGTCGCCAGAACAGCCATGCCTTTCACTATACAGAAGGGAGAAATACATTCAGATAATGTTGGTGTTTCCGTTGGTGCATTAGAATTACAAAGAGATTATCCCCACTTCGTCTCAGAAAGATCCTTCGGGTTCACTCTCCGAAATGAATCCTTTATGAAACGAGACAAGATCATCAGAAATTAGGTGCGACTAGCTGTTCCAACTGTGAACGACTGGCCGGACACCACATACTGAAACAACTAATACAGTCTGTTTAAAGCGATCGCATGCTAAAAGACTATGTAAGTTTCGTTTTTGAAACAGCTTGCAGGTAAGTTAGAAAAATTGTTCACTTAGTTTCGGATCTTGCAAAAGTCCGGCACCTGAAAAAGAACGTACTGTACTGAAAGCAAGTTCCTGAATGGAATGAGGCAAGCCAACCTTATGCCGACTCACAACAAAATACCAAAGAAGTACCGTTAAGTTACCTGAAGTAAGTTTACCTCCGATCCAAAGTAACACCTTCCTGGCACTACTGTCAAACTACAAGATGAGAGGTGATCATTATGAAATTTCCACCTCTTGTTAGCAGCTGTGTTGCAAGCAGTACGACATTGCTCGACCGGCTTACTTAAATCTGTCTGAAATATCAAGCCCAGGTAACTCATCAGAGTTCGCTGTGCAGTTGGAAGAGCAAACTCCTTCCTGCAAACACGAATCATAGTCAGCGATGTGATTTATAGAAATACGCCTAGAGAAAAATTGATTCTAGGTAGTTTTTTCTGATTTAGTATCGCATAAGCAAAACTTAAAGGATGAATCAAGAAAACCAACTATTTTTGGGATGAACTGTCACTGCATGTGAAAAGTTAGTACGAATAGATTGCCAACTTCAGATGAATGGACAGTAAACCCTTCAGGCTAATAACCATACTGGAATGACTAGTAAAATTATTACAAAGTCAAAAATTTCTCTACTATTACCCTGTTACTAGTGTTTATTCTCACCGTAAACTGAAGTTTTCATCCATATATTCTTCTGGTCTCTAGCTTCCAGTCTGCCTCTGAGCATAAGAAATAATAGGTTCTGGGCTCAAGTGCGCTCGAACGTGATGAACACACCACACTGCCGTTAAAACAATCAAACGTGGCAAGACTTTTGACAAATACACTCATTGCAAGTCAGCTTGGTTTTCCCAGGAGACTCAAGTGAATCTCTCGTTCATGCTGTTCTTCAAATGAATGTGCTGTACAGAGGCCGCCTCATGTTTCAGTTGGTACGATATTCGAGACATTACAGTATATTTTCATGAGGGAAACTACTCACAAGTTTGCTGAAGACTTTCCGAAGAGTTTTTAGTGGGTAGTTTTCTTAATGGTAAGGCCTTATTTGAAGTCTTCCGTGTGACTCAGATGAGTGAACAATTTGATAAATCAGACGATTTGTGTTTCTTGCTGGTCTGGATTACTCTTAAAATATTTGTAAGAGTAAATGTACAGTCACCTTATTCGGTGCGCTGCTTGTTGGGGCATTAAATTCGAAAACGTACTGCAATCTTTTTTGTGGGTAATGTACTGAGTTCAGATTTTGAGCATGTCTACTATTTTTAAACAACCTAATGTGGCAGATTTCGATGCTTGTCGCCTGCCGCCAGTATATGAAAACATTTCTCCATGGGCCCATCCAGATAATGAAGACTGACGTAGATGTGAGTGACCAGTTGCTCTTGGTGCAAAGATACTGAAGCAAAACAGGATAGACCCCATTGAAACCAGGTTAGCTGACCAAGAGAAGCTACAGTTGTTCACTGTTCTCCTAAACCAAGATCATATCAGTAATCTGACATGAACTTGGCGTTAGGTTTGCAGCTGCATTCATAAGAATCACAGCTTAATGGATGAGGAATAGAACACGCGTAGCATCCCACTAACCAATGTCGTAATACCTGCATTCACGACTGTTTGCCATTTCTTATCCGGTAATTCTAGTGTTTACGTTGGCAAAGTTGACGAAATTTAGAAAAAAATATGGCATGTGCCTTTCACATTGGATGTAAAGTCACTGTGGTGATCAGTCACTGACGACATTTACAAAACGGAAACGTTCATTAAGCAGCATCTGTTTGACTGATTTGCTTGCTATTTACAATCATCAGCCTATCCGATTGTGTCGAAAGTCCTGCGGAGCGCGATTATTAGTGATCCACGCCGGAAGCTGGCTGAATAAACAATGGCGCGACTGCGCATTTAAAATTAAGTGTTGTGTCCTAAAAAGCTGTAGAAAATCAGCCAAGCCAGATGGAAAAGACCGGAGAACCAGGAAGCTGTTTCAAAAATCTGAGAAGTTTTGTTTTACCACTGAGTCTCAAGAACAACAAACAGATTTGTAACTAGGATTACATAAACAAAAAAAGAAGCAGTTGTAATTGCTTCGTTGGATTTGACCCCTATAACACCTGCAGTGGAAAAAATACAAACGAACGCAAACAGAACTAATATTACTCAAACCAAGGAATTTTTGGAGGAAGTGAAAGAAATCCGTCGGTTAGGACTTCTCTTTCTTCAATGGATAGGAGAGAACCAAACTGGCGAAAAACCAGGAAAGTTTGAGTTCTGAAACAGCACACGTGGCGCTAGTTTCTCAGGTGCGCTATTTTGATTTGATCTGTTTGAGTTGTTTACCTCAACATACATAACTGATCTCCGTACGGTTAAAAAAACTATGAATGACTGGCTGCAAAATACGGAAGCGGTGGAACGAATTGGAATGCTCACAGAGCTACTCAGGCGGACGTGTCTGACAGTGCAGAACGACTTTCCGGTAATGACATGACCATTTGAGAATAATATTCATTTTACAAGAGACTGAGACTGTAAAATAGTCTTTGTGCGTACAGACAAAGTCAGCATAATCAGCATTAGGTGTACAAAAAGCATGCTTGTGATTGAAACCATGTTCAGTCGACTTGTTGGTAATATTATGGAAGAAATCGCTCCCTATGACGACTGCGTGCAACCAGGTTACTATTACCTGCAAAAGAGATTCCAAAGGTATCGTTAACGGAAATAGCAATCATATGGAATATAAATGACCATAAATGGACCATACAAAATCGTCGGTCTTAGTCAACAAATCGGCCACTGCAAACGTTCTTGGCTATCTGGGCTAATTAATATGCCTTGTCAAGTTATGGGTAAGAAGACCTAGGGGCGAATCCGCACAACATCTACCCAGTTTTAATCAGATGCATCCGTTAAGCAAGTGTGTGATCTCCAATAGTGCTCAAATTATATCTCCTGATTACTACACAGAGGCGGCGCACCAACTTTCTTCTAGCAGGACGATCAAATTTTCGAGGTTTACTACACGTAGCTTACTGCCTATCCTGGGCTGTTTTGCACCGGATTTACAGCAGATTTGGTGGAGGTTTGTATCCCTTTAGTTTGGATAATAAAGCTTGTTAAACAGTTACGTTGTGTTGTGCTGAGAAGGGTCTACATCTGCAACAAACACTTAACTGAATGACCAGGAAATGATATGCTTTTATTATTTATCATTTGTATGGATCTAAGTCTTTATGATGAGCGCAAAGCGCGACTTGAATCAGTCGGCATATAGTCAGTTTATCTTTTGAAATGCTTTTTGTGAATCCACCCCGATAGGGTAGATATGAGCACACCATTTTGTGCTGCGCCATTATTGAAATACGGAAAAACGTGTAAATGGTATTTTCGGAATTTTGGTCGATTTCGCACGCGATGTTCACACAGTTCTTCGACTAACTGAACAGGTCATTCAGAAAGGGGTTACCGTTATGAGCAAACCAACATTGATATGAGCCAAAAACCGTGTTCTGGTTGCCTAAGTCAAATGCCGAAGCGCGCTTTTTAAAGTGGCTCATATGTGGTCGCCTTATGAAGAAAGTTCGGACTGGATAGCTTGAGAAGTCTTGGCAACCGATTGGTGCCATATATGTTTCCAAAAACGTGAACTTTGCTCCATACCACGCGATGAGCAGGAATAATCATAGAGTAGCTGTTCGACAAGAAATCCGGAATACACTAATAAGCTGTTTCTACAACTTTCCTTTTCAAGTGAGGCATTACATATATGGTGGATTGTAGTAAAATCTATTACTCGCTGATCCAAAATCAGAGAATATGCTGACCAGTATACATGCTATTGATATTTGGTGAAACAGTCTGATTTCATAAAAGCCACATAATTCATAAGTGGAAAAATGAACTTGTTCCTGAGACCCCGTTAGGATTTATCAAATTAACTCCACTTTCCGCATTGCGTATGTTGAATTTCGAACTGCAGAAAACACCCGATGCGGAGGCGGATATCTTATCTATGCAGATATGGATATAAGCAAAGGTTCTTCTCCATTTTCAAGTCTACTTGAAAGATTTATGAAATCGCAACGAAGCTTTATGGCTAATGCGGTTAATTTTCTCAACCTTTTCATGAAACCAGTTGTTATGTGTTGTGATCAAAATTAAAGCTTTGTCTGCTGAGTATACATGATTACATTGATTCTCTCTGACACCGTTGAAACACAACTTGTCTGTCTAAAAAGACTCTTTATCAAGTAGGCTTTATGCGAGACTGGAATAAAGAGAGGTTTGCAAGATTTTTGTCCCTGTTTTGTCAAGTGTTTCCAGAAAAAAACGTGAATTCCGGGACAATCCATTAATTTTAACATAAAAGACCCTTGTCACAAAAGTTGAGCAACCATGTATACTCGTTTGGTCAGATGCCGGATGGATGACATGCCAGATAACATCGATAAATGACTAAGATTATTTGACGAAACATCGGTGGCGTCACACTCCGGGAAGCTTTTGAGGCCAGTTTCTATTGAGAAAAACAACTCCTCTGTTTCCTTCAAAATGATCATGTAGGAATCGTGATGAAATTGAACGTTGTGAATCAGTTTCCCGTTTTTTGTTTTATTTTGTTACAACTTAATTAAATTGTATCCTACTCCTAGGCTGAATATCAGCGGAATGTAACACATTTTACCAAGTGAGTGTCTATTGTTCCAGTTCAGGTGTGAGTATATTATCGGCGGGCGATCAATTTCTTAACTGAACGGCACAGTAAAACGACCAGAGTTTTCAAACCTCTTCGGAGTAGTTCTACACGTAAATCAAGCAAATGTCAGTCCTGCTTTTCTCCTAGGTGATACCTTTGAAATTTGTCGATAAAAGGGACTCAAAATAAGCCGCTTTCTGAAAGTGTGACTTCTCCATCCGCTGTGATTAGTGGTTGGACATTACAGTTTGTCTTATATGACAATTTGTTGCCCCTAATAGCTGCCGAAATTTATCAGGTGCTGGAACCATATTATGAGTTGCGGACTTGAAACTCGGTGCAGACAAAAAGTAATTTTGTGAGGTGAGCTTTCCAAAAATTAAGCTCGTGAAATTTGCAGTGTATAATATATGATGTATATACTGTATAGTACATTTAGTATAATTCATGCTACTGGTGAGCCACAAGTTGTATTGCGCTATTGCGCTTAATTATTCTGTTATCATGCTACTGGTGAGCCACAAGTTGTATTACGCTATTGCGCTTAATTATTCCGTTGTGATCAAGAGGGATCACTGTGTTCAACAGCCTTTTGGTGTCAAGCTTTGATTACAAAAATGAAATGTTTTAAGCATTGCGTGAATCTTGTCCTGCAACTCCTGTTTGAATAAATCGGAAGGACACAGACGCATTTCCATGTCGTCACGATAGATTAACGAATAAATGCGCCATTAAACAAACTCAGCAAGCACTTTCAAAAAAACAAGCTCATCAGATTGTTTCAATTTTCACAACTTACTTCATTTGAGGAAAATGAATTAGCGTGAATCAGTGCAATGCATCGCAGCTGTACTTTTCAACAGACGGAGTGAACTGAAAACTAAATAATTCAAATGGTCGCTATGGGATAAGGAGGTTTTATCTAGGTGCGACTTTCCAGCCTTAATGTCGTATATAAAAATTCAGTTTAAGTTATATGGAATAGACAGTGGTATTTTCATCGTTTAAGGCAAGCGGATTAGACTGACTTGAAACTGGTGGCGCTTCAAAGCACTCTGTATCTGATGTCTGATATGGCTTGATCAGTCACCAGTTCCGAATTTTTAGTAAATAGATATCTGCGTACCAGTATCTAGTCAGCGCTTAACATGGGAAAGCCTGAGGTAAGTCATTTACTCATATATGTAAGGTCTTCTTGTTTGACTTGCTGTTAAGGAAAACGTCGATACCTCAGGCGTAACAAATTCTGGTTGAATTGCGTTTTGGTTCGCTAAGCTCAGCGTAAAAATCAGTGACTGTCCTACGTACCGGTTACAACCATCTCGACTGTTTGTATGCACCATACGTGAACTGTACACAATTGGTGCTAAACTCTTAAACATTCTTAATAGGTCTTGTGGGGTCGTACACTGTGTCCGTAGTTTTTATTGAGTGACACGTGTGTAAGATGTTTTTTTCTCTTTTTATCCTCTCAACGAATTCGCAGCAAATTACTAGGTTGTGGAGATTTAATTAGCAGCTGATGAGGTCCATATTGTTTGCATTTCTGAGGCCGTAATCAGTGAGAATTTTAGCCTCATTGAGCGCCTTTTCTAATAGGTATACAACTACTTCACTTGCAATGCTTCTTACAATAGCTTGTTGTGCGCAAAATCAAATTCTCTCCAACAAAAGACGAACCAAAGAGAAGGAAAGTACGTCTGCATCGTTTATTGCGTGTTCACATTTTTGCTGTTAGCACAACGTTTCTTGCTCTCTTTGTGATTAGGTCGAGTAAAATGCACTAGTCGTGCACTGGAAACGGGCCTTCCAGGAGCTTTTCTCGATCGTATTCACAGAGGTGATCAACAACTGCCCTGAACATGCTGGGGTCTAGTAAAACTGCGACGGTGTGTGTTTGAGTTAAAATAATGAATTAACCTACAGGACGAAGTCTTTAAATAAAATTTTCCTGGTTTCCTCACACCACCTACAATCCGTAGGTACTTCAGTAGAAGAAGAATCTCACAAGACGATTCAAACTTTCGTTGTCGCCGCTCGACGAATCGGTAAACAGGTGGTCACCTGACGTGACTTCCGTTGCTGGAGGATGGGTGGCGCTATATTCTAAGTGCTATTTAATCAAAGTACTCGTAGCCAAATGGTTAATTACCCAAACTACTAGCCTGGAGAAAGAACCGGTCGCACATCGTTCAAACACCGGCAAATTTGTACATTGCTACGAGGCTGCACAATGCATTGTGAAAAAATGCATTTGCTGTTGTGCATGCTAAGGCTTACTAATTTGCCCACATTTCTGTGAGTGTCTTAGGAACAGGCTATTATTTTACTCGCAGTACTATCAGGTATTCAGTGTATGATGGTTTACGCTAATTCACCATCTAAGAGCTTCTAGTCATGTCACTTACCAAGCCATTCTGTTCATGTTACCGTTTATTTTCCAGCCTTAATACTAAGTATTCCGAAACAAACACGGCGCTGTTGTACACTGCTATTTAGTCCTCACTATGTAACAGTATTCGTAACAATTCTGGCACAGATATGCTACAGCATTATAGTATTTGCACAACTTTAACTTAGATCACTGGTGAAGGCAGTGTCCCTTCGTTTTATGTAATACGGGGTTACTTCACGGGAACTCTCTTAGATGATGAGCTCTATGGTGAAAATTTATCGCACACGCCTTTTTAGTCACAGCCGATAAAAAACATTTTAGCTGAAGGGCTTAATTACTCGTTAAATTAAGTTTTGATGTATTTTTATAGCCTTCTCTCTTGAACGTATAAATAGGACACGTTTTCATCGTTGACTTTTCAGGCCGGAAAGAACGGAAAAATCCTTCCATTTTACTTCTAAACCTAAAAGCGGAACGTAAAAGCTAATCTTTGATGCTCTTATGCTGATATATCTTTTGGTAAACGCGCAGCTCTATTTAACAAAGCTTTGACATACTTCCAAATTACTAACTCGTATTAGGCAACTAAAGTGTGGACTCTGGGGAAACTAGTGGATTATTACAGTGTACAAACTTAGACTGACGTTGGCGACAACCAATCATTTACGGCAGTGGTCAACAGCAAACTGTACAAATTTTAATCGTACCTCCGTTTTATGGTATTTCTTAACTGAGCTCATTGTAAAGATGTCGGCTTGTGTATCTGACGCATAGGTACCCTAACTGATAATGCAACACATAATATGTCGAATAGTACTCCAATTAGATATACGGCGGCTTACATACAACACAATCAGTTAGAATGTAAAATAAACGTAAGAATCTCGTTTCCGTCATCAATTTACATGAGAATGCGTCTTGCAATATAAGTATTGAAATTATATTTCTAAAAAAGGTCTAGCTGATGATTTCCAAGAACGCAAAAAACAGCGAGTTTTTTCTAGCTTTTTTTATTGATCCAAGGAGGTTTATTTGAAAAAAATACGTTTGATGGATTTTGGGAGTTAACGCCATTGAGTGGCAGCTTTTGAAATCATTTTATTTGTCTCACGTTTATCTTTATTCCTTTACTATTTCATTGAGTGATTTCATACTATGGTTTATTGCTTTGTCTTAGAAGAGTAATTTCGTGATAAAGAAAAGGCTGATAATGGAACACAAAGTTTTTATCTCAATAAGTAGAAAGCATTTCTAGGATCAATATGATTTGCGCAGTTACACAAGAATATCTTTGATGTAAGTTGCCTTGTGTGATGTTTTTCACCTAGGCTTATCTAGATGGTACGAAAATTAATTCTCATTGTTGTAGATGACAGATTATGAACAATTTCATAAGATTGCCATATTCTGCTGGCACATTAGAGGTTAGCATTAATGTCGCAACGCTATTGCATATACTTCAGACAAATCGGAAAGTCGTTCCCTGTATTTATATACAAGCCATATCCCATTATTTCTGTACGTAAGACGGTCGTCCAAATATGAGACGACGTTTTTGTGTATCCCAAATGTGTGTTTGCTAGGGATGGGGCCGTGTATATTTCCAAGAGCGTTTCTAAGCAATCATAGAATTGTGGTCATAGCTGCGTTGTATGTCTTGCCCAACTTACTTCCGAAGTTTCGCCGCAATTTGCGCACATAAGGGGTTTTTGATCGAACTGTGGTTGTATTCCAGTCTATAGTGAGTGTTATTTTACTGCTGCCAATTATATATGTGCAGCAAAAAATTGTGTCGTAATGGCAAAAATATCGTTTATAATATAGGTGCGCTGTCACTGATATTGACCCCCCTGTTTTGCTCTAACAAGCCGGATATCCTACCTGGGAAAGAATCAGCCATGAATAATTTAGCGTAATATAATAGAATGTATTTTGCGTTAGAACAGCTAGGTGTCCGGCTAGGAAGAGCATTTGAACCTTCTAATCTCCTCAGCAATAGCTGAATCAGCGATCTAACAGTGAGGTTTGTGTCCGGCTAGGAAGAGCATTTGAACCTTGTAATCTCCTCAGCAATGGCTGAATCAGCGATCTAACAGTGAGGTTCATGTCGTAATACTCTGTGTGCATCATGCGATACCATTTGAACGAAATGCGAGGACTGATTCACTACCAAGTTTCCCAAGGTTAGACGAGACCTGCTGAGATACCGCGGTTGATTTAGAACCACTAACTGATCAGTTTGTAATTCCGTGCCTTAAGGGTTGAGCTACCTGAACATTTCGGCGACCATATAATTACGCGTCATGTCGACTATAATCAAATACAATGATTGCCCATTCAATAAAACGAACATCCTGAAATTTTCTATGTAAATGGGCTAGCTTTCAAAAAATTCTGTATCAGTGTGGATTTATGGACATGAATGAATTTTTGCTGTACGCAAACGCAACAAACACCTATTCGTGACAGATCAGCGCGTGTCTCTACACGTGAAGTGAAGATAGATTTCGGGTTATCTGAGAATCTGTGAATTTTGTTGCATTTAACAAACTATCAAATATCTTGACAGAACTCGTCGTGACATACTGTAATTTTGCCACGAGTAGACTTTTCGAGAGTTCTGACATTTCTCAAATGCGACTACGAATTAGCTTGCTCGTGTGTTTAGGAAAATTACTTTTATTTATTCAGTCAAATTTTCCGTAAATTTGGCATCTGGAATGAAAGGTCAAACCTTCGGGTAGTTTCACGACATTTTTCAACTGCTGAATAAACACTGTCAATCACCGGAGCTTTTCAAACTACCCTGTATTTTTAGAAATCTCCTGGTGAGTAATATGTTTTGCCTGAATTTTTACCTTCACAATGTGGTCAATTTCTGGCACAGAGCGTTCAACTGCTGGTTTCTAGGTAAACAGCACATTCTGAATAATTTGTCCGACCAAAATATTCTCATATGTATGAGAAGGCAGTGGTTTTATGCTCAACCAACTAACCGTGTGCAGTTATAAGTGACTGATCAACGGAAACTTCTAAGTTTAATTTTTCAAAGTGCAGGAAAGTTAACCTGACCCTAGTTGAAATTAATCACCGCTTTGTACCTGTAATTGACTTAGTGATTTCAAAACAACGCCCAGCTCGTCCCTACAAACATTTTGAAAATCATAAGATATTAGCCAGCTACACACGGTATCGCTCAGGGATTAAGTCTGATTCCTGGCCTCCAAATGATTGCATTTCTGTTCACAAATAGCAAAACATAAAATAACTGTTGTACTTCGAAAAACGCCTTATGTGACTGTTGCATCTTACACTGACTAGACTTAGTATTTAGAACATAATCATGTAAGCATTAAGTTGTTCCAACATTTGTAGCCGAAATTTGGGAGCATGAAACCGTTGCAGAATAATATAAAAAGAGAATCAATTTGAAAATCGAACGTTAAGCAACAATTTGATACCGGCAAAAATTTGGAAATTCCGGAGAACGATCACCACTTTGGGATCTGCTAGACTCTCAGTTGCAACGCAGTTTTTTCCACCCCACATAGACCTGTAGAACGAAAAGCGAAGGGACACCGGACTAGCTGGTGGTCGGAATTTACACATGTTCCAGAACGAGCGGCAGTGGGTTATTGAACCACACCATCGGTAATTGATGGTGACCTAAGCATTTTGAGTTCGTGACTGACAGCCTGTCTGGGAAGAACATGAGGCCAGACAACTTAAGTTATTCCGGATGTCCATACTGAATTAAAGGAGACCGTGGTCAGCACAATTGTCCGTCGTCCAATCCATATCGGCCAAGCAATTGCAGCTCGGATGCGCTGAACCTGCTCAACTGTCCACCCAGATGAACTAAAAGGACAACGATATCTGGGCTTTCAGCCTGTTGTAACAGCGCATTCAAGTCTCCAAAACTTGTCATCGATTGTATCAGAGCTGCTGTCTTTTGGAACATAAGCAGAGATGTCAAAGCTGCCAGTGTCCGAGGAATGGCTCAGAGGCGACTACTAATAAATATCCCGTCAACGGAAGATCCTCCGATCCCGTGAGTTAGGATGGTCCATAAACCCATCGTCTCATTGGATTCCGTCATTGAAATGTGGACAGTGGCAGCTAATAAAATAGCTGCGGACGTTACAGAATCGTGGATGTGTTTCGTTAAATGTACCTGCGTACGTAATGGAAGAAGCTGCCGTATGTTTTGAACCTAACGAAGTGAAGTCTTCAACTGAAATGCGGGAGAAATGCTCAACAAAATGCCTGAGTCAATTAATACGATTGTTGATGCTGCAATGTTAGTTCAGTTTTTGGTAGGCTTGTCAGTATACATCTTACTTCGTTTCAGAGTTCACAGTCTTAGCCCCTTCATGGGCTTAAGCTGCCTTCTATTTTATTTGAGAAATAGGATACGTCCTTTTAAGTTAAGTAAACCTAACCCCACAGTTAACCACTAATAAATGTTCCGGTTCATTTGAACAATGCTCCCTAAAGAGAGTTTCACCATAATCAAGTGAAGGTCCCCAATAGCCAAATATGAACCCATATCGGAGCCAGACTTTGTGACTGCTTTTGATAAGTTACACAATTTGTGCTACATATCTTTGTGTTTTGGTGCAACATTTACAACCTGTGAAGCATCAGCTTGCAAAGATATCCTATCCAAACGCATGCACACTTATTTTAACAGAAAATAGAGCCAACTCACTTGGCATAACTCAGTAATTTGAAGGTCGCTAAAACCTCTTTGACAGCCCAGCATAGGCCTTATCTTGTTTGAGGCACACCATATTCATAAGTTTCTTATTTTCCGTTAATTTCCAGTTCTGTTAGAAAACCAAATTGCAAGCATTTGGCTAAATACCCTTATTTGTGAATTGAGTAGATGCTGACAAAAGTTCCAACTGAACCCTGGATGAATCTCCTATTTACAATATTTTCCAAATGTATGTGCTGTTAAAATGCCACATCCTGTTTCGGTCTGTATGGACGTCATGATATCAAAGTATGTTTTATTGATATAATGTATCTCAAATTCTCAAACGCCTTATAAACTAAAAGGTGATGCGGTGTTCAGTACCTCTATTTGAAGAATATCATTAAGGAGGACACAATCTTATGTCCCGTTTGGTTTCCCTTCAGCAACTTAAAAAACGATAGTACATCATATTTTGAATTCTACTCGAATTGTTGAGGAGCTTTGAAATTAAACTGCAAAAGTTTGACCATCAGACTGCGTAGCGCCTATGTAAGTAGGCGCTCTATATGTGCTCTGAAGTCCTCACTTACTTCGGAAGCAAATGTAACTGCATCGACATTGATTCGGCAGCGTGGCATAATGAGTTCCAGCACAATCAGCTTGACTGTTCTGGTGAACCGAATGCGAGCTTGTGGGTGATGTTAGGTAGAATTTGTTGAACGTTGCCGAAATGTCCAATGATATGCTGTCAATTCTACATATTCTAATCTGTTGTTTGGGAAGGTGCTCCTTGTTAGACGCAGTTTAATGAAAGTTTAATGATAACCAGCAGTTTTTAGAAGGATATGAATGCTTCCGGCATGAGATGGAGGAAATGCTTACTGTACCTGAAACAAAGCACACACCATGTGAGAATACATTCTTTATCCTTCGAGAACCTGTACCGTCAGAATTTAGTAAGCAGGTTCATATTAAATGAAGAGTAGTGCATGTTCGACCTGAACTATTTTAGACACAGCTTGGATGAGTTTACTTTATAACTGGTCAGCTAACCGGTTTTAGCTCTCACATGGTCCCATTTATAGTTTGATTCATATGGACAGAAAAGGTATTTTGTCACGATATTTACGTTTAGATACCAGCTTTATGCATAAGCCATGCTGAAACAGCGGTTTTAGAAATACTCAGTCACAAAGGAGCATTTAAAAGGCGGCCAAACGAACAAGTCTGAATGAGGTCAGTAAGATAATCATTTGAGATACAACATAGACCAAATGGCCTATTGACCTAATTAGTGGTGTAGTATCGCGTCATCTTTATAAGACGAGTAGTATAATGTCATCATTATCATCGCCAAAAGCAGAGGATTATTGTTCAATACAAACACTTAACTTTATTAGGGCCAAGCTTTTCTAAGCCACATTCCGCAGAAAAGAACGGACTTTCCTACGGAAGATAGCACTTTTCAGGAGACGACGGGTCGCCATCGCGATACACGTCCAAACCAACACAGCGTTTATGGTTGGACATAGTTTTACTTTGCAGCTCCCACTGTCCAACCGAATACTCATTTTCTAATTGTTTCTTTGCGGATTCACCGGTGCCAACATAAGGTAATTGTAATTATGCGAAAACCACTATCCAGGATCTAAAGCGTCCCAGTTCTGCTGCTCGCAGATATCTCGTATTCCCACGGCCTTGAGATACGAGTATATGTCGCTTCGCTGTCGCGAATTATCCAACCCAGTCGTAATTATTAAGACCCAGAATTTGACCTCATCCCTCACGCTACAGTCGGAGTTTGTACACCTTCTGAGACAACAATTATCTCCCCCTGGATCGCAAGTGACTTGTTCGGTAACACCGGAAACAAGACCGTACCCCTCGTGGGTGTAAAGCATACGGCAAAGGGCGGGATGATCGGGTGATTAAAAAACGCCAGTGCGTTTTTCTCCTCTCAGAGGGCAAGAAGCACCATCTGCATATTCCATATCAAGAAAAGTTCTTTCAGCAGCTGTCTAAACACCAAGGTTCAGAAACTTTGTGATTCCGTTTCACGATCACGAAGAAATGCATAGGGTAAAAAACGTTACCGAACACCATTTTTTGTAGCGAAGTTTTAGGGCAGATCCACAGCCTCACGCGACCGCAAGCCTGAACATGCAGGGAATATTTAGTTACAACTTGATAGGACACACCTTGCAACACACGCGTTGTAAACGTAACGAAACGATCAACAGGCCTTGAATATCCGTGAACACTAAACATGTGGAAGGATTTCATATGTGGCGTGTTTCTAGCACCTGATAATGTGTAAAGATTCTGAGACGGTCTACTTTACTCTGATGGCAGAAAATACACTGGACAGTCGTCAACTGATTGGTATTCAAAGCAGGCAATTGGTTATTCTGATAGGGGGCTTTGCTACTTCAAAAGTGTAGCCACAAAACTTCTAGGCCATAGGAAGATGCATGCTCACTGACTAAGGTTCCTAAAGTTAAAGAGTTCAAATGGGCGGTAGCAAGTGGCCACAATGCTATTTAGCGTAACTAACCAAGAGGTCGGGACGCACTTTTCTATAAAAGATGTTTTGTCCTCCGTTTTCGTCTGTGAAAGGTTGTTGTCAACACGTAGCACTGATAAACCGAAAAACTCTTAAGGAATTCACGATATCGGCAATGTTGTGGAATATAGGTAGCTCGGGTGCGCTGATTGATTGTTGGTCTGTTCGCCGAGCTAGGCAGTTGGATTTCAAACGTTTCATCACCAATCGAGGTGACATCATCAGTGCGGGGTTGAGTGGAGGCCATTTCAGTCGGCAGCTCAGGGAACCAGTTTCAACCCATCTGCAGAATGGAACCTGAGGGACCGTACTCTAGTAAGTTAATCGAGCATAATATTGGAAATATGGTGTATAGTATGGATCGGCGTCTAGATCGCTGGACGAAACTGCTTGTGTGCCTGCGTCCTTCCTCGGCGAACAGACCAACAATCAATTCACGATATGCTTCAAGAATTTATTCTCGTGTTGATTTTTGCGCACCATTCGTCACGGTCGGCGCACACTCTAGCCTTCAGCTGACGTCTGATATTTTGCTAGGTGGAACTATTTTTGGGACTCTTGGGAAAATTCCTCTGGATTTCGAATAAAGCCACTGTTCTTACTCGGGTGGTGCTGGCCGTGCCGTGCTGTAGATGGCCTATGAAGGTGAAGTGGTTATAGGACCAGGTAGAGGACGGTTGTGATAGATTAGTTCTACTTTGGAATGCGTGCACCTGCATGCTACTCATTGAGTTTTGTGTCCCGTATAAGTCCCAGAGAAGCAAATAGCAAAGAAGCTGCGGACAATTGCATGTTCAGCATTCACACAAACGTTCCACTAGTAGTGACATTTTGTTACTGAGACACGTCATCATAAACCCACGGTGATGTGACCATTTGAGTCAGTGTCTGGTGCGTTGTTCGAGGCAACAAATAGCCGTATGGATTCGCAAGGCAGTAATGCATCTAACTGTCTTCGGTCAGCACGTTGGGTACGGAGATCAGTCCAGAGCGACCAGCAGATGCGCTTCGTCAGTCAAGTTGTGCCTTCGATCTTCTGGCAAACAACGATATTTGAGAATTAGCCCACCGTCGCAGTCAGTACTCAGTAGAGCACAAAATTGCTTTTGACGGTGATAGAATTATAGTCGGTTGCAGCGTAGGCATGCTCGACTGACAGATAATGACCTACTTCTTGCACAGACAAAGTGTATTTATTCTATTCCGACCTGTAGCTTAGGACGCTATCAGCGCCGGCACCGCTTATGACTGAGGCATACGGGTTGCCAGAGTTGTGTGCCAGTAAGCGAAATGACAGTTAGCTCAATGACTGTGGTCGGATCTCGAATTTCTATTTCGACGATTAGCATAAAGAGTTTCAAGCTACTCTGTTGTAGGATCAGTATCAGCCTGTTGTCAGCTTGCTTCAGAGCGAAAACTTTAATATCCGGATTTCGGAGCTTGAAAGTTAATTTTGCGATGCATGAGTCGGTCAGTGACCGCTCTCAACACCAGTGCAGCAGTATCATTACCTTCCCAGAAATTTACGCCTAGTGTGAGACCACCATTATTGGGGTTTCGGCAGGAGGGGAAGAAAATAGCGTCCGTCAAAAGGAACGATAGGTTGCCTTATTGGTAGCCTGTTTTCCCATATATGTCCTGGCATATGCAGCAGTCAAGGCTAACATGCTGATGATATTGCTTGACAGCTAATATGATGTGAGCTTATTTTCGTCCGCAGAAATGATTGCCGTACGCAGGCCGGAATACGGCCCAGATACAATTTCTAAACAGGAGGACGGTCAGGGTCCTTAGGCTAATCCACTGACCGGAATGTTTAATCGCAGGGTGCAAAACGTCAGGTCATTTTAAACAAGTTGCCAACATCCCTAACCCCCAACCTTGGGAACCAAAAAACTGTGTTAATCAAACCTTTAGCCGTTGACCAACTTGGCATTAATATGCGAGTGGAGCACGGACTCGACAATGTAGCTCAACGGGTCATGAGAACTCACCAGCCCCAAAATCAGCTTCTAGGCTACGGATTTCTACCTATAGCGGTGGGATATAACCTGGTGTAGTCTGCTTGTGCTAGTACTATTTTTAAAGCCAAACCGGAAAACATCGACATCCACCGACGCACTCGAAAACCCCGCATTAAGCTGCGGCATACCCTTGAAAAGTTCTGTGAATATTCATTTTTGATCAGTCCCGCATGACACATTCATGCAAGTTGGACTTACTTCCACACTTGCCGATGAATGGATAGATGAAAGATACCGTGGTATCCTGTTATCCGTTTCTGTCTATTCACTAGCGCAGCCTGTTGTTGGGTGCCTGTCATGTAGGGTGGAGTATTTGGGGTTGAGTGCCGAACTGACTAACAAATGACAAGTTGAGGAAATGAAACAATTCCTTGGATTCCTATAGTACACTGGTGAATTCAAGCATCACTTAGACTTGTCGTTCATTGACGTATCATAGTTGGATAATACCCTGGAAACCATGCCGCTATTGTTTGGTGACAATGTATGGACTAACTTTGTGAAAGATGGTTGTGACATAGGAGAGGAATTGTTGCCAGGTTCAAGTCACGCTTCACGATTGGTTTCAGGAGTGCTTTATTCAGTGACAGCGTTTCACACTAAGTTGATCACTCAACAGAGAAAAAGCTGAAAGTTATGTTTCTGATAATTTCGTGGCGTTATATACCATGGAAACTGGGGGAATTTGATTTTGTAGAGGTTATTCAATCAAAACTTCAAATGAAGAACATATGCGGAACCAGTGTCACTGGCTTCAATGTGCTTGTTTTAAGGACATCCCACTTACTGGCCTATTTTGTTCTACGTTACTGTTATCAGGTTAAATTTTAATCAGCATATCAGAAGAACAAATGGTAATAGTCTCCTAAGATGGACTACTAAGCACTTCGTGGATTTGAGTTGAAAACGACCATAAAAACCACCTTCAATAGGTCATACATCCCACTTTCTGGTCTATTTTACCTCTGGTTAGGATTATTCATTGTTTAGAATCTTGCTATTCCTTTATCCATGAACTTCTGCGATACCGATAAGCTTGCACCTTCTGGTGATACGTTTACAGATCGAACAGAGAAAATCAAGCGTTAAGCAGAGTATTTCTTCCTCAATTTTAAACGAATGGTTAGCTTTTTTGAACGTTTTTCCCCTCCTAAAAGTGTGGTAAAATCGAAGGAGGTAACATGAAAACAATGAAAACCGTTTCATTTGCAGTCATTCAGTTGCAGATTTTAGACAAGACAGGGACCACCCACTATACCATATTGATTACGCTTCGCTAGATAGTTTTGCTCCCAGTTTGTTAGCGAGTGGTACAATGTTCTTTCCTTCAATGCATTTTGTCCGTCTACATTTTGCACGATTTTGGCAGATGCATTATGCTTCTGTCAAAGACAGCGTGATGCGAAGAAGACACGTTTTTCGCTAGAGCTTCCAAAACGTTACTGATCAGTGCATATGTCTTAGAAAAGTACGCAGTTGCACAAAGTAACTAGAATATTCGCGTTATATTTTCACTAAATATTTTAAACTAACTAATAACTTTACGCTCATGCAAAAATATCCTCTGCGAATAGGCAATTTCTCCTGATTATGTCAGTTGTTACCTTTGGGGGTAAGCAAGCGGAATATATAACGGTACCTCCGTCTTTTAAGGGAAACACTTTTGATGGTCAAGTAAGTTTCCGTAGTATTTCCAATTTTTACTAAGAAATGATCGCAACGGTTGACTGCAAGAGCAATATCATTGCTTCTCGTTCATTCATTCCTAAGAACGCATCTTCTTTTCGTGCAAAAGCGCACGGTTTGCTGCGGAATAAATTAATGTTGAGAACGCCGTTTGCCTTAGATTAGCGGAAGAGTAATATCTAACTACTCAATATGAACCGTGTCCATTTAGTGGCCCTATCTACGATAAGGAAGTTTGCTTTTAGTATGAATCAGTTTATTTCCAAAACCAGCCAAAATGGCACGATTTGGAAATGTATTGCTTGAAGCACCAATTCACACATTCTTGTTGTCTCACCATGATTTCTAAAAGCCTTTTGTGTTGTTAAATGATAGCTAATCCTAGGTGGAATCTTTCTTAGGTAAATTCAATTCGATAAAATAAAAACACCCGTTTAAAAGGAAAACATGCTATGATTAGATCATTTTGAATTCGGTACAGATTGTTTCTGAAGAGCTTGCAATTTTTTCGCGATTGCTTTCTTGTGGATTATACGTACAGTTGTCACAGTATGAGTTAGACGTGTTCTATGTTATGGTTAGCCGTACCTTACGCTTGCCAACATTTGAGTTTCAGTGCGTTGTGTTGACCAAATCCATTATCCTTTGTGTTCGCACTCAGTTGGTTCTTACTTTATTCAATGTATCTGGAGTTACAGGGTTCCACATGTGTCTAGCGCTAAGAAAACCGGAAGAAATTCGTTAACGTCGCCGTGAAAAATGGTTTCTTTAAATTGCGCTTCGCCTTTCTTTTAAACTTTTCCTTCAGAGAATAATTTCGTAAGCCACCGTCAATCAGGTTTAAATTTCTATGTGCTTCAGTAAATCTGCAAACTGTTTGTCTGCTGCGAAAAACAAACAATTTTTGCAAGAACTTTCGTACGGTTGGCTGAATGTGCTGCCAGAGAAGACAATTAATTTTGACATCAGTAGTACACCCCTAGCAGTAAATGCTCACTGCTTACTCACTTTTTCTTATTCATATATCTTCGACTGAATAAACCAAGCAAACAACAATCATCAATCAGAAATTGGGATGTTATTGCAGTCTCAAAATCGCACTTAAGGTTTAAGAATCAAGCTTGAACAGAGAGACAAAAGACAGTAGAAAAATCCGAGCTTTTAAAGGATAGAATAACACTCCTACCTAATAGTTACCACTATGAACTTAATTGACGTGTCATAGCAAAACGTTGATTGGACCATAGTTTTTCAATACCTTGCAAGGCAACTGTGAAGTCATAGATGTTCTGCAGCGTCTGATGTTTGCTGGATTTTGAGAATGAAAAACTTCACTATTACATGGTAATTTAACATTAAATTTCAGTACGCTCTGGTTACATTTGAAAAATAATTGTATTGCGAATGGCTTGGATGAACAGAAATGAAAATTCTGTGTAATATCCTGTAACATAGTATAAAATATGCAGGCGTTATCTAGAAAACTGCTCCTTTAAACCACAGTCAAAAGCTCAGAAAATTTGTTTTTTTTTGCCGACTTTTCCTGCACTTTATCTGTTCAGGTCACCCTGATTCATGGGAAATATTTTATCGCCATTATGTTCTCCATAGCGGCATATTAATCTCCGTCTACTGATCGACTACAGGCTGCGTTGTATTTTGTCTTGTGCCAGTTAGTTCGATTGTTAGTCTGTTTGAGGAGTCTGACTACCCTTGTCTAGTTGCTAATTCTGGTAATTCCAAATAATTCCATA
Organism: Clonorchis sinensis; assembly: GCA_003604175.2. Classification (NCBI taxonomy): domain Eukaryota; kingdom Metazoa; phylum Platyhelminthes; class Trematoda; order Opisthorchiida; family Opisthorchiidae; genus Clonorchis; species Clonorchis sinensis. Next base: position 78,936,578 of record CM030369.1, read on the forward strand.
TCAAATTATGTGACCATGGTTTACTATTTTACAAGCATTCAATACAAATCGTGAAAATATCCAGGCATCCAGTTTTCTAACGAATTTGACGCTTCCGTTCAACGAACGAAAACAATTGAAGTGTTTTCTCCATGTGCACATGTGGGATTACCAGACCTTAAAATCTGATGTCGAGTGTATGAATTCCTCTACATTCATGTAACGAGTCAAACTGAGAACTGGACGAGCGTGATTACTGCGACTTCTGGTGTCACTCACTCATTCCCAGGCCAAACGATAGCCACTGAATCCAAGTCTCACTTTTAGAAGAGCTGGCCAGCACTATTTGAACGCTGCGTACTCGCTCGCGGTTAACAAACCTGTGTCCACATAGCTGAATTCGGACTGATTCTTTTGAAGCCTTGGTCTCAACTCCTACCACGGTCTCCGGTAAATAGCATGTGTACTTAAGTTTTCAAATTGTGTGCACGACTCACTTCGTTGAAACGAATAGAGCACTTAAGAAACATTTTTCCAATTATCGTGGCTCTACGATGAAAATATTCGCACTTTGAATATGTGACTGGTTCACTCCAGGCCTGGTTCATATAAACGTTTTGTTGGCTTCTCGTGCTGATTAAGTCCCGTTTCTGATGGTGTAACTACGCCATTATTTCTGCTGCAAGCCGACATACTGACAACTTATTGATGGTGCTGTGAATACAAATGCGGGTGTTGTGCCAAATATGTGGGTTCTGCGGAGTGGCATTTTTCTAAGCGGACTAGCGAACAATGCCCAAAATGACTCGTCTTGGGAGTTACAGACAAAACACAGAGTTCTCTGTCCGCTTGTCAAGTTTTGATCATGCCATACTTTGCAAATCGTGCACGTTCACTATTGACATTTCTCCATCCGACCAGCTTCTTTTTTCCATTTTCTGACGGTATGTTCCACTGGGAGATCACGGTCTAGTAAACATCTCATTATGGTACAAAAAATAGAAAGTTCCCACGTGACAGTGCTGTATAAATAGTTTATTTTATGAGTTCATGCACGCTGACGCCATGAATATAATGCGGCAGCTTCCCCCAGACAGGATTAGTGCGAATAGGTAATGCTGAGCCTGCAGCAAGCTATAACGCAACGCACTTGGCAAATAACCGTTTGAATCCCACTCCAAGAACGCCGATTAGTTATCTCAGTACTTCAGTCTGTGGTCAACACAATCCATGTCATCCACTCAGTTAGTCTGATTTGTTTTGCTCACAAGTGCAAATAAACCATGAGGAAATCGCAAGCAACAAATGCCCTCAACACCAGTTGCCTAACAACCAACCAGGGGCAAAAACAGTCATTATTAGGATAATTCGAAAAGTCAATTTAAAGTTTTTGGCAGTGGGAAGGAGTAAATCCTCTTCTTGGTCTATTTCCGTGACCCCGAGCATTTCGATTTGAATACAACTCAGCCTTCTACAGATACAGCAAATAAGAGGATTACAATACTCCCACAAATGAGACAACGGTCGCCTTGTCGATATAAACCAAACAAGCCGAGGATGAGCAAGCTCAAGAGCGAACAGTCATGCAAACATCACACTAGGTGCTCACAAACGTTTTCGTTAACCTAAGTTAAAGACTGTTCACTCTTTGCACTTTCATTAGAAGCGACATAGCTAGGTACGATAGCAGCCAAATACGAAGTGTGACGAAGCTGGTCATTTGAATATTTTCTGAAACTGAAAAGTACACAGTTTTATCTCATGTGTTACATTTTAAACCCCCTCTTCTGACACTCTAAGGAGAAAGAAAATCGCCTCCGAATTTGAGTGTGAATGCTATTCTAAAACACCACTAGTGTGAACCCATTGTTGTGTGGTCTTAATAAATGGTAGGATTCAATGCCTAGTTAGCTGGACTAAGTGCATTTGGTTGGTTTTGCAGACGCAGACTAAAAACCTTGTTCCTCAGGTGCCAAGTTGTAGCTAACAGTTGCATTTTTTACATCCCCATGGTTAAGAAAAATATAAGTTTCACTAACGAGATCAAACCTATCTCACCTAAATTAGGTTGCCGCTATCATTAGGGCGTCTACACATAGACAATCCTTTTGGAAAGGTTAATCTGCTGGCTACCTAAACATTAGTATCGATTGGATCGGGGCGCGGATAACCCGTGTTTCGGTCACAAATGACTAGCACAAACCGTTTAAGCTTAGTGACACTTTAGAAATTTTCGAACAAAAAACTTTACTCCACATAGTCACATCCACTATGTCAGTCGGTTTCCTTGCATGTCCCTGTGTATATGTTAGCTTAGTTTGCTCCAGCGTTTTCATCTCTGAATAACACATGACTATCTGGTTTACAATAAGGAACAAATGCTCTCCATGTTGCGAAACTACCGAAAGCCAATGCGGTGTTCAACAAAAAGGGATTAGGATGACCGGTTGGCTGCATAATGACGCATATTCGAAATTGATACAAGTTTGTTCACTTCTTCGACGAGAAAAGTAAGCGATTATTTCGAAGAATTACTTATTTCGACCGAAAATAGGAAATGAGTAAATCCAAGAGAGTCACTGTCAGGAAACTAATCACGCGCGTCATATCAGCCCAAAGTAGACTGCGTTTCACTGTCACGAAACAGCCTGATCCGAACCTTGAGAAAACGGTGCTTCGGTTTCCGGGACCCGTGGACTAGTCAAACTAGTACACAACATGCGCCTCCAAAGGTGAGCGCAATTTTCGGCACTGCCTGTGAAGTAATACAGAATGATGTGAACAAATATCCAGCTCCTGATAGAACAAATTTGGATTAACTGGGAGGCAGGTGACAGTCCCCTGCCTTAAAGCTGCAAATGAATCCACTATCCATCCATCCACTATGAAAACAAGAGGAAAGCATATTCCAAACAGAATTGCTTCTCACGTAAAACGGGCCTAATGCCGGAATTTCGGAAACCCTGTGGTGATCAAAATAGTATGAGATTAATTGCAGCAGGTCAAGAAGTGCGTATGTCGGACAAAACATTCTATTTCCTGGAAAGCTTTTTGACCGCATGTTGCATGTATACTCGTGTACATATGGTGCATTACCACTCCTCTCTAGTGTGTGTAAATGCCGAATGAAGAATACGTCTAATACCAAGACTAGGCTTTTGTTCTAACTATCCAGGTACATCGATAACAGGATAGCCATTTTTTTGTTTCCCAAATTTGATAAATTTTAATACCGCTTTGAGGTTATTAAACGTTATATTTTGCGTCCTCCTTAAAAAAATAAGGTTGGTGCAATCTGTATGCCTATGAAATGGCGTTCATTATGCTTCACTGACGTCGAAAGAAGATTTGTCCCATCAAGAGTTGTATAATAACGCTTGTGTAAAATGTGGGAAGCCGCAAGTGGGTCGCACTGAACCGAACGGGTTGCTAGACGCTTGCCCTTGATGACAATGTAGGCCTAAGAGAATGAAATCGTTAGCCTAGCGTGCAGAGACCTGTCATCCCCCAGCAAGCGGCCTAAACATTATTGCATAACAAGGGTCACCGGAACCAGTTGCCTTTGATTTCTTTAGGTTTCATTGTAACAGCACAGGTGCCTCATAGCGCATTAGGCAATAGTGGTAATGTATAATTTGGCCCTAGAGTGCCAAAAGTCAGGCCTGTTTTAAAGAAGATCTCGAAGATTCCGAATGTGAGTTGAAGAATGCTGGTATGATAATTTACGCCAAAAGGAAGTAAGTGGTGATGATTTGTGGAGAAGGAGAGCAGGGGGCGGCAGCTGTTTCCAACGGACCCATCTAGGTTTGCGAGGAGGCATATACTTCATCCGGGTCCAACGTACACTTTAACTTCCCTGGACTTTCCTTTTATTATATAGAGCGAATGTATCTTGAATCGTTGCTAAAAGCTGCTAAAAATGCGCACTGAGTTAATTAAGCTCCGCCGAAGCCGTGTCAATGAATGAAGAACAAAGAGAAGTACCTAATACCGAGACTAAATATTTTGTCTGCGCTTGACCAATCCTGATCAGATCAGGCAGACTATTCGTGGCTAACTCCGCCTACCAAAGGACACCCTTGTTTGCATGAATCCAGCTATCCCGATACAGCAGAGACCCATATCAAAAATCTGGTGTCTACTCAATACCGAGTGCTCAGTGATATCGGTGTTGACAATCCATTTGGCAAGGCTGTTCGGAATCTCATCCTTCCGATATGAGTCCAAGGGACGAGTGTGAACACCAACGAAAAGTATGTGTCTGATTAGGTCAACAGTCTGTACAAAAGCGTTAGTGCTCATGGCTTTCGTAATTTCGTCACTGTGTAGATAGCTTGTGTTTGCAGAATGCGTGTTTTCTCTGACTTTCATCCGAGATATCCAGTCCCGTTGCGACCTGATGGAAACAAGGGTTGGGACTTCCTGGCGTGGACAAAACTCTGTCATGGAGACTGATATCAGCCAAAACGTTCGGTACCTATTTTGGATTCGTACTGTATCACCCACGATATAGGGTGTAATCGTCAGGAACGAGTTTCAAGGGAACTCGTCATCTGGGCTGTACCGTCTTCGAGGGCATGACAGCACTTATGTGGACGTTTTTAACAAGCCTGACTGAATTGTTTTTGAGGGACTGCGAGCGATTTTGGAAGACTTATCCAAAGACTAAATTCGGTAGCAAATGCCTGTGTGGAATGAAAGGCAACAGAAGCGCACCAGTGAGTAATGTTTCCTTTCTATAATAACGGTCATGCTTGCCACTGACTGGTGCACAAACCGATGTTTATTTCCTAGGGAGCTATCTGCCTACACCTATCCATCACGTTTGTTTACACTGGATATTCCCAAAGTCAGATTCATTGACTTGTTTGGTGTTTGCTACCCAATTCGGGCTCTCTACCCACTGTTATATGTGGTATACGGCATTGAGTATTCTTTCTTGTCAGTGGCTATCTTTTCTTGACGAACGCTTTTTTACTGCCTCTATGAACTTGAGCGCGACAGCGCTTATTGCGTAAGAAATAGTATTGATTTCCCTCCCCACCACTGCTCCTTCCCACAGTGCGTTATAATGTCAAACATTAGGCTGCCATTGTGGATCATCTCGTCTGACTAAAAGCTTCCTTCTGCCACCTATTTGAACGGAAGTTTACTCTCTTTTAAGTGCTTTCCAGTAGATTCATCCGCGGCTGTCGCTCGCATTTTTCTGTTTGCCATTTCTCTGTTTGGAAGGAAAAGATAGGATTCTAGCATTTTTATAATAATCCGCATCAGCGTCATTCTTTTATTTTTATCCGGACATAACTGATAGTGATAAGCAATCAACCAATGTGATAGCTCTGAGACTTTCTTCAAACAGACTTGAGTTTTATCAAAAGCTAGCCACCATTGCCTGCAATTCCAGACGAACGGAGAACATTGATTGACACGTTGATAATTTGCAAAACCGCAAAGCTTGTCTATTAAGTAGGACACTTCTGTAGGACATAGCATACTGACCACTCACACCAACTTAATTTGGCAGGACATACTACCTGGTTCTTGTGAATTAAAAAACGTGGAGGGTTCTTGAAACCACATAGCCCATGGAGGCTATGCAGTTTTCAATCAGTTTTGTCACGTCCCACGTGTAGTTTTGGGAAGAGGTATCTGTAATAAAATTGTTTTTTTCCTTACTATCATTATCGTCATTTCATTTTATTTTTCATCCCAATAATGCGTTCGTTTTGTGAGCTAGTACCTGCGGTGTATTCTAGTTGGATTTGCTAACATTTACAAGGATACTATTCCGTAACATAAATGAATTCGCACTTTTTATCTTTGTGTTTTACTCATATGTGCAAGGAGTGGCAAAGATCACCCATAAGCTAAATGCATGCAGCGAAATGAAGTACTTGGAACCATACATGAACATTGCTACGCTGAAACATGCAGTAGCGACAGCATTCTGGATCCTTCTGAATCCATCTTTGTATGAGAGATTTTACGTTTATTATAGTCAGTGCCGGAGTACTGGGTGAATTGGCATATTCTATAGGATGATATTGTTGATGAGCTTTAAACATTCAAAAGCTTATATATAACAAATCAGAATTTTTCTGCTGGATTCATTTTGACGCACTTGGATATCTACGCACACCTGCAAGGCCTTGTTGTAAGTTAATATTTTTGAGACATGGTACACCATTTTTGAGGCTGTATGAAAATTCAAGCTATGCTCAAAGTATGATGGCAGCATGTAAAATACGAAAATCCACCATTCGAGTAGCCTCAACTGTCTGCACGAAATTAGTAATTTTTTCGAGATTTCTCATTCTCATTTTGAACCGAGATAGAGACATCCGTTCATCCTTATATACATGCTTATATACATGCTCCAGTGAATGATGCGTGTGTTACTCCGTTCACCCGACAAAGATTGAATACACCTGGATCTACGTACATAAGGATATATTTTACTGCCTAATAAACAGGTTTTCGAATGCGATATTGAAAACTAGTATGTGCTGACTGTCAACTGTGGCCTAAATAAGATTTGGGTTTTTCATGATTTACTTACCGCTAATGAGGAAACAGAAAACAACCAAAGTAACAATTCCAATTATTTATACAATTATCTTTCAACGCACCTGCCGCCTTGACTACCATGTTAATTAGCCCATCTGCAACTAAACCTGTCACACTGAACAGCTTGAATTTCAATTTTATGGTGAAAAAATGTGCGGCTCCCTAGGATTGTAGACCGAGTTACAACAGTTACAAGGGCACACCGACATTTCGGTATTCTCTGCCATTCCGATAAAATCATGTAATACAGTCAGCATAACCCAGATTCTGTGTCCGAATATAAGATCGGTTGTGAATGCAACCACCGCAAATACTTCAAAAGTGCCTACTGCCACTCAAAAATAACCCACGAAACCCGCATGTAAAATAACGGGGTGCATAATTGCCAACGCATAACCGTCACCCGAATGGACTGAAATATCACAAAAAGAAAAAAAATTTGGAACCTTAGGAGATACTTCTACTAGAGTGTGGTGCCGATTTTAATTTGGATGGAAAGAGCAAAAAATCGGAGACAGAAAAGCGCAGAGTACCTGGCAAAGTGTGGCCCCTTCCACGTGTTAAGTTTTGCCAAATGATATAGATGATACAGATTACTTGCTGTAAAGATATACGGATATTAAGCCTTCAAGAGAATAACTGGTCCAAAAAGGCGAAGGTAACGAGTTATTCCGTTTCAAAAAACTGTGCGGTTAGAAGACGATGTGTACCTTTAGTTATCACTGAAGGACGGAGAAAGAAGAGAGTTTATGCATAACAACATCGTCCACGAGGTTTACGATAACAAGTATGGTGGCAATTGCATCAGCATTGGTATAATATCCCGATTCACCATCACACTTGATCTTAGAGGTAAAGCGTATAATTTCTTTAAACTTTGAGACACTCAAAATGCCACGCATACAGATGTCGAAAAGGAGCGCAGCTACTCACTGGGATTAAACGGTTTTTAAATGTATATACATCACTAGATGGAGAGGCACGAAAAATTGCAGCATTATTTCACAGTTTTCGGGTCGTATCAAAAGTGATTTCCTCTGACAATCGAAACACACGGTCAGTGCGTGACAAATGTGATGAATTTTCCATCATTATTGTTTTCGACACTGGATGGAGAACTCAATAATGCTGTAGAGTTATGAACATGGATTCACGACGGACAAATGGCTAAATGTTTTCACCGCCAATTTGTTGTTCTATGCTGAAAAACGTCCTTGCAAACATGGGAAGTATTAGGGTTTTATGTGAATCTGGTAAGCTGTACACGGATTCACCTTTGGAAAGCTGGTATAATAATGCGAATCGAAATTTCCTCTGGCTTATTTGGTGGACAGTACATGGAGAGTCGACCACTGCTCGAACGTATAAAAAGGGGTCCCCAATAAATATCCTGTCAGAGGCTGATAACAATGATTGTTATATTTTATTTTGCAGACCTCTGTGATATTTACGTTGAACAGTCAATTAGAAGTGGATCCAAATGTGTTATTTTAATTTTTTGATTTGAATAGAAAGACGTCTCAATTTATGATTTCGGTGCATCATGATATGGTCACCCCGAAAGTCAAAGTCTAAAGGGAACCCAAAATGACTGTTGGACATTAAAAAAATTTACTTGGAGACTTTATCTTGGATGGCAGTATAAGGAACAAATAACTTTTCCCTCCTTTTCGAAATCAGCCCGATTACCATGGTGTGGGAAAGAGAAAACTTTTGGACGCAGCTTAAAAGTTGTATACATTTGATTCTCAGAAATCGACGTGAAATTTCACATTTTGCTGAGTACCGTAGAGATTAAGCTACTGCAATGTGCTCCACAGCAACGACTCCTCAGTCAGTGCCACCTTACTTCCACCGGGACTGTCAGCGATACGTTTGCCAGTAAAGTGCTGACGGCTCGCTTAAATTCTTCACAGTTCACCAACTATGCAGTAATTTTTACCGACGCAGATTACCGACCGCACCCTGTGTGTAGTGGATTTGTAGACAGCAAGTAAAGAAATAGGTTATTTTGCAAGCGTTTGATAATGTTATCAGCACAGATGTTCCCATAAGGCTTATTGTAAGCCAAATTCAAGTACCAACTTTAATCATCGGCCATACGTTCCACTCCGGGCTGGGTAGGTGTTGTTTGACCGGCTTTGTCAATAGCATTTGCTAAGGATTCGATTGCATTCGGTTGCCTCTTAAGTATTTTGCGTCTTTCTTAACTAAATTTGGCTACATGCCTTAATAGCATGGTGGTGGTCCTGTAGTGCTGTCCTGTGCACCATTCTCCGAAAACACAGGGATACGAGGACATTACTATGGTGAGTCATTCTGCCAGGATGGCATAAGCACATGTTACTTCGTAGCACCTGGTTCCGTTACCTACCGTCATTTCAACGAAGGATGCAGGCATCTAAGTAAACAGTGAAGTAAATTAGAAAGACGAGGCAGTGTGCAACTAGCATTAAGAAAGGCGTGAATGTGACATAGAAAATGGCCGTAACTGCAGAAATTTCTATTAGGTCATAACAAAACTGCACCTGCGCGAATGTCATTACTAGGTGAAAGCGAGAAAACACAGTTGAGGATTGTAGATAGATGGGAGGCGAATGGGAATTTTTCTACTTCATCAAACTAATGACGTGGACGAAAACAAATAGGATCCCTTTACTCAGAAAACAACTTACCACACAATCAGCCCCGCTACCATCTAGAGGGAACTCATTCTACCCACTGAGCTCCATCTTGCTGAAGCGTTGTTGGAAAGCCTACAGAATGAAGCAGTGGTAGATATCAACAAGTCATTAGAAAAGATGAATGATATATTTGTGATCTAGGATTGATGAGTATTAGTCTCAGTAGACTGTCACAACTTTACTTTCGTGGGTAGACCGTTTAAAAAGAAATGCTTATTTGGTGGATATTCTAGGCTATCGAGGAATTAAATATTCAGTAATCGGGTAGGCCCCCAGTGATGAATATCCTATCCTCCTGAGTGTGCTAACCACACACCACCACCTCATCTAACGCACATTAATTTGAGCTAGGATAACCTGCTAACGATAACAAAAGAACTAGATGTCTTAGAGTTTTTTATTAGCAAACACTGTTCTATCCGTACCAAGGTGCACACGGCTGCAGTCTGTGAGAAATAGTTTATATTCGGTATCTGTTACCCGGTGACGTCTTTTCAAACAGAGATAGTCGCCGTCTCAACGTCAGAACAATCGCGCGCTCGGAAACAATAGCAAGTACGTTACAAATCATGAAGTGCCATTGTGTTTCGTGTTCCATATTAGTTTGTTATTTGTTGGATGTCGGAAGTAGATCGTGAAATACAACTCGAATAAAACATCCGGAGATGACATTAAATTTCAGGGTGAACAGATAATCACCCGGTCGATTCTGACCACAAACAGATTTGTCGCCCAATGAGGCACTTCGCTGAACAAATTTGCATTAGCCAGGACGATAAATGTGTTTTTTGTACTTCTAAACTTCACGTCAGCTGCTAGCGCTGGGAGGACATACCATGATTGGGTAAGATAACCAGCATATGTAAAAGAGCTACAATCGAAACGGACAAGGCGAATGATTGGAAGTGCGAAGCGCTGCAGCTGCTAAACACTTGATGCTGTTGAATAATCCATTCACACTGTTTGCACACATCAACTGCAAGCCTGATAAGTGTGGCAGTCTGCTTTGAATGTTTACTGGCCATGGAACTAAAATAGATTAGATGGCCTCTCGACTGGCACTAAGGTAATGGGAGCAACTCTAGTAAAATTGTGCACTGCTGGTTGTTTCAGGCCTTGTTTGCCAAGGGTTGCAACATCAGTGTAAATCATTTTTACAAAAGATTGAATAAATGGTTTACCCTGCAACCGAGATCAGCGCATCGTACACCGTGATCATGATAGCATACCTGAAAGAAACAGGACAATTCTTCTTGGAATTGTTTACCATTCTACCGATGTACGTGAAGGTAGTGTTAATTTCACGGGGATCCATTCAACCCCCTGACAACAGAATAGGAAATTCGCGTGCCGCGCACTTAAGATAGTTCAAATAGCATGAGTTGCAACCCACATTTATGTAGAAATCTTGATTCAAACACGGTTTTTGATCTGACAGAACTTCTTCATATTATGCCATGAATAAAAAGACTCCTTTTCAAGTGAAGCTTACGATCACTTGGAAGCAGTGGAGTTTGCCGCACTCTTCATTGGAGCGCTCTTAGCTCTGGTAATTAAGTGTCACCATGAGCTTCCCTTAAGTTGCAGAGTTAGAACCGTGTTCTGATATCCTTATGTAGAGATCATTGATCTTCTATCCGGTATGTCAGTGTGTCGAAATATTCGTATCTCAGGTGCATTTAATAGTGGTTAATCAGATGGTGGTCGATTTGTTCGCAGAGCGTGACAGCTTGGTGTCCTAACTGGCTCGTTATAGTCTGTGATATACTATTTTTTCTACTCTAGCGGTGGTGGGAAATATGTGAACCAGACCAAACTTAGAAACACATCATCAAGTCTGACCGTAAAGCCTTTGATTGATAGCTACGTGCTGGCTGCTTTGGCGTTAATCACTCACCCAACTGACTGGATTCATTAAAACCAATAAGAATATTTGTTCAGTCGTTGAACGACAGATTAATAAAACTGGTCAAGTCAGAAGAACTTTAACGACATGAGTGAATGTATGAACGTTTGTGCGTAGAAATTAGCCCTATACGTCCAAAACGGAAGTGTTAATAAATTTGCCTTTCAGTGATACAGGTGAACAGCTTGCAGCAAATAAGCCAAGGTATCCGTTTGATGCATATTTGGATGCCGAATACACTTGGGATCTGTAGATGCACGATAAAGCACATTATATTTCACTGGGCCGAAACCGTTGCCACGAGGTAGATAAAACTCAACTCATGGGTTCAGTGTTGGGCACAAACTAATGAACCTCACCAAATTAGTCAGGTGTTTTCCCATAGTCCTACTCTCCACCACCCTTCATTGCTAAAGCTCCTATTTTTACGCTTACTTGGTGACCAGACAAGAAGAAAAGCATTCACTTCCCTATCGCTTGGAAATGATCCGCGCCCGTTTACGCCTTTTGTGCATCTGACTCCACGTTGCTTGTTATCCTTACGTTGGCTGCTATTCGACGAACTGTTTATTCGTATTCACAGTGATGACAGTCTCGTTGGTTATCAAACACACCATACCCCCCTTGATAGTGCGTTGAGTAGTGACTCAGATTTATTTTGCGTTTGCAACGATTCACACATTAGCGCACCTGACAACACTATATTGACGTTCCTTTACAATTTATTGTATGAGTAATCAACTATTTGCTCCAGGACGCTGCTCATGAGAGTTGGCTCGACTGGAAACAAAACAAACAAACCCCTCTAGAACCTGACAATACTCCATTTTGCGAGAACCTAACGGATGTGCTTATGTTCTGTTGTGGCATTCGCCATCCAGGTGAAACCTTTTGCAATAACTTAGTGATCCAGATTTCTTCCGTCAGAGGCCAAGGTTTCGATTTGAGGATGCGCATATGTACAGTCAGCAAGATCCAGTAGAGTGTCTGTTTCATTATATCGAAACCAAGGTTAAACGTTTTTACTTGCAGTCTGAACCTGTGCTGCAGTAGATATCTTGTGAGACACTCGAATCAAGGGAGCTCAGTGAAGCTCAGTGGTTCAGGCGCGAACTTACTAAGCGGAAGAATCCAGGGTTCGAATCCAACCTGGCAACACCAAAGTGGTCATGTTTATTTCGGATGACATGCCAGCTAGTCACCAAAAGCATGCCATAAAGTAAATTAATTTATCTCTGAGGGGCTCAACATAAACGAATATTACCAATAATGTAAGTGCCTATATAAGCCCCCTGTCCTTCACCTACACGTTTAAACTTTTCCTCACCCAGGGATATCCACGGACTGCTTGTTTGTCACTAACTTCCCAATTTTAGAAAGTATTTACCGTATTTCACTAAATGACCTAATGTCTGCATATGTTCGAAGTAAGACAACTGTTGCCAATGCACTGAAGCATCTCTGTCCTTTAGTTGGTCATACTTCCGTTAATCGTGACAAAGCCTGCTACACTTTCTTTCAGAACGTAACACATGATGAAGGGAGAATCGTTGGGTGTTCAAAGTGCTTGGCTTTCACGGTTACTTCAACTTCCATATCTTGGGCAACATTTTGTAGCTAAGATCTTAAGGGGTTATACTCAAGAGAAATTTTGCTGTTGCGAGCATCCTCCTACACGTTCAGACTGTCTAGTTTCTTTAGTTTTCGTTTTCTCAGACTGGTTTCTGAAGTTCCCCAGGCCTCCAATGCAATGCTTTTCATTTTCATTACTCTCCAGTGTTTAGCTGGCGTTTATTAAAAAGCCGTTTTGACGAGCTAACTTTTCAGGTAACTTTTCGGGTAACTTTTTTGGCTCCAATATATTATCAGAATTTAGGAAGTTATTTCAAAATTGATGGGTACCATCAAGTTTCCTTCCTTCGTATGGGTCACCTGCTCACCAACAGTTACTTCATCCACTTTACAAACGCCAATTGTAGTTTAATGTCGCCAATCTAGGTTAAATCCATGTGTTTTGTTTTATCTGCTGAAATTAAGATCACATAGAATTCATGTACACAAGCAAAACCACTATTGTTAACTTGTTTGGACCTGACGACTTAGAAATGGACAGATGTACAGTCCAAGTTCGCACGCGTGGTAAGCTCAGTGAGGACAAAAACGTTTATCGCCGTCTCCCGGTAAAAAAGGAGAGATTAGAAAATGTGTCAAGCAACATTTATGTGAAAAATACTTCATTTTCAAAAGTAGGTGAACCTTGCTTTTTGTATCCGGACACCAACCCCCCACCCCTTAGAACCATGTTTGTTTAATTTTTTGCTTTCTGATTTCCACCTGGTATGCAGTGGTAATAAAAGCTGAAGACCGATGCCAGTGTGCAACTGGCTTCTGATCATCCGTTGCGTGCATCAGGGAATTTCCCAAGTGATATCGATATCCGACCATATGGGTTGGAGAATAGGATAAAGATATCAGAAAGCTGAATAGTTTTTAGTCAAGGAAAGCGACTCACCTCCAAATACATAACTTTTGTTCACATAACCTGGTATTTATTAGCTCCTTGGGCAACCAGATAAATGCCTGTGTGAATTGCTGCGGCAAAGCTGATCTGGTGGAATTTTAGACCTGCGCTATAGAAAGAAACGCTAAAGCTGCAAAGGATAAATCTTAGTATACAGCACCTTATTAAGCGCCGAAGAACGCGCAGTTGAACAAAATCGCCTAGAGCGCAAACTGACCTAATAAAATGGGCATCCGACTGAAAACCAGTCTTTTTGTAACATATGGTCGAACATTGAACTCGAAATCATGTCCAACTTTACACGGAAGTTGGTAGGATAAGACGACGGACCTTCTGAATCTAGGGATGTCAATGTACCGGATCTTTCAGTTTTCAGACGCTTCTGGTTGTCAGGAAGTCAGGTCGCCACGTGCTACTTTTTCACGCTTGTTAGATGAGCGTAGAGTCACCTTTGGCGAAACAGACCAATTTAAAAGTGATGGATAAATGTGCTCTTTCGCAAAAATAAACGCACACAGAAATTTCACCTTACCCACAGAACCGGCACATTTCCAAACGGCCGACATGGTGCCTTCTTAGCTGTAAAATGTTACCACAACTCTTGAAGTTCGCCAAACATTCATGAACAAATTCAAAATTTGGCGGCAAAAATGGAACAAAAAGTTCATGTTTAATCGTCTGTACGTCCCCAACCCAGCGCCCTCCTAACATCTGGACAAAATGAGACAACACTTCAGCCTAGACAAATATGTTCATTGTGTGCGAAACTAATCCAGAGGCGCTCGACTCTGTCATTGTGTCCCCAGAGGACGAATTATGACCGGCTCTTTTTTGCTGGGGAGTGTTTACGTTCTTATGCCCTCCGACTATTCAGAATAGGTGGCCAGGTCATCGTATCAATACCTGATTACCCGTCAACATGAATCAGACTTTCAGTGTCAAGGGAAATACTCCTGATGTGCACATATCTGGGGCATAAACTGCGGTAACTAGATATATTCGAAAACCTGCACTATATTCTACACAAACAGAAGTCCAATGTTAATTAGGTGGACATATAAATGATTGGTATTTCTTATTCCTCATAATTCCCACATTATTCCGGACGTTTTAAACGGAATAATGGTCCACGGCCACAAGTAATAAGGGATGCAGTAGCTTGGACCATGGACGCGAAACAAGGGTTCTTAGTAGCTTATTGAATGTTAGTCACCATTCCTTTGACGAGGTAATTACACGTCTAGAGTGAAAGACAAAATCGCCACATGCAGGCCTGATAATGCATGCTTGTTTCGCTGGAATACCATAAGACTTGAAGCTGACTACAACATTCACCGAGTGACCTGCTCACACAGTGTAATTTCAATTCTGGTTCACCGGGAAGTAGATGTCTAACTGATATCAATTCCAAGGTTTACCAACTGAATAAGCCCTCAGTGAGTTTCGTGTGGACTTTTGTAACCAATCCGTGATTCATTGTCACCTCTAGGAATACCCAACGATCTTTGAGGGTTTCAGCTGTCCGAACTCTCAAAACATGTTCACTGATTTTTTTACAAATGAGCTTACCTCACCCCTAACTAGGAATACGGAAAACACAGTAGGTGCTAATATTATTTCTCAAATGGCTTGTATTGCAAACATTGCCGTATGCTGAGGATTCCGGAGGGTCATTTTATCAACTTGAAGCACAAAATGGCCATTTGCTAAGAGTTACGGACCAGCTATCTTATGTCCAAATTTCTTCAGTATTTTGTGCAAATATTAGGTTCCATGACCCTCTACGCCCGCGTTTGGTCTTGATGATCCTACAGGTAAATAGCTGAAAGAACGAAATACTGACGAAACCAGCTGCTGGCTACATCCCTTAACTAAAAATTTCTACCTGCGCCTTTGTTGAGTGCCCTTGTTCAATCTTTATAAACGTATATGCACTGCTTAGTTGCAATGTTCTGCATGGATTTATTGGTTCCTTGGTTCTAAATAAACTGCGACATAATATAACTCAACGGATCATCTGTTCAAAGTGCAGCTCACGTATAGAGAGAGGAGCGTCACTCATGCTTGCGTCCAATTCTATAATGACACAATGTGCGTCCCCTCATATTAATTGTATTTGACTGCTACTCCTCCCGGCTTTCCTGGGATCGTCTTAGCAAGCAGATAAATACCGATCGATACGTCTGTGTAGTATCCTAAGCGGTGAAAGTCTGTGGGATAGAGAATGTGTGACCAATCCTTCTACTTTTTTACGCAGATTTTTACCCCCTCTCTCGGTTTTAATAAAAAGCCCCCATTAATTTCATAAGGATGCGCTGTTTGCTGCCTCCGGAATTTCTGAAGACTGAAGAAGTAACAGTCGTGGAAACAAAGAGCAACATTTTGAGGAAGCATCCACTGATGTTTTAATGGAACGTCTCAGATGAAGTGCACTTAAAGAGGGATAGGAAATGTCCATTATCAGAGCGCCCGTATTTCCGACCATGAATAATGCTTAGGTACCTGTATCAACTCTTTTGATATACTAATCTATATTAGGTTGAGAATTCCTTCTTCCTGTTAGGGCTAAACCGCATCACCGTAAGTTCTCCTTGTAGGTACTTAACAATGTCTCCCAACGGGATATTGTTTATTTTTCAATGACCTTCCATTTTCTGCTGAAATATTTGATGTGAAGTTTGGCTCTTTTTCCAAGACTAAAAATTCACTCATTTGGGGAAACAGATTGACCGGCAAAAAGATCTAAAAACGTAGCACTATTTCTGCACACCACCAGGACTTTTTCTAAAATTCCCTTTGTGTTTCATTACTGTGAGGTGATGGTTCAAGTGGTTCAAGCGCGAATTTACTGACCGGAATGTCCGTGGCTCAAACCTGACCTCTGCATCTAGACTTCCCCTGTCTAGGCCTGGGCAACCTGGCAGTATCTCGGCCGTGCTTTCTTCGGGCGGCCTGGCAGCTAGGCACCCACAGGGTACGGCAGCTAAACGATTTATTCATTTATTCTTGTTTCACTACTGCCACTCTCCGGAGGAATGTATGAACGGAGACTTACGTAAAAACAGTTCCAGCAACCGACCAGATTGTACATTTTTGGGTTGGGTTTTCCACACGGCTGGAAACTGAATTCAGATAAACAGTCTTATAATTGTGGCATCATTCATGGTTCACCAATTTGCGGGCGGCTGATGACGAGCTTTCTGCACTACATCACCATCCCTCAAACGTAAATTAAATTGGTTTAAAAATACGTGTTTTCAAACAAGTGAAACATTAAATATAAATTTACAGTCTCTGCTGGTTAACCTTACGGGAGATGAGGCTCCCAAAAAATCACACTTATTTCATATTGCCTTGCAATTTGTAATCGTTTCTTTGTGGATCTGTGTTTATCTGGTGCGGATCGTATACCCCATTTTTAAGATTTCAATTCCTTCAAATCATTAAATTTGTGTCCAGAAATGCTAGTTGTGTTTTATTTCCGCAGTTTCCTGACTCATTTAACAGATTTACCCTACCTTTGTCCATACTTGTCAACGCTGCGACTGGTCCATTCTACCTGCCTCTATATCTCGAAATAGCTTCAGAGTAGAGATATCGTTCCTGTTATTTTTCAACCTATAATCAGCCGCTTAAAAAAGCTCGTCTTCAAAATGTAGCATTTGTTGGCCCTTTTAAACTATATTGTCATTGGAAATGCTAATTGGAGCTGAGTGGTGACCCTGTTTTGATTTTCACCGCACTTCGTAGCTCATCCACCCAACTCACTAACTCTGTCCAGTTCTCAAAGACACTTTTATTTTTCTTTGTAAATGACAACATCCTGAATTTACCACTCGTATACCGCACTTCGTAGCTCATCCACCCAACTCTAACTCTGTCCAGTTCTCAAAGATACTTTTATTTTTCTTTGTAAATGATAACATCCTGAATTTACCACTCGTACTTATCATACTTATAGAGCCAGTATATAAATCCTTGGAAAATTATTCGTACGCAACTTGAAGTGTGCTCGATAACTGGAGTAACTAAATTTCCTTTATGCATTAAAATGACAAGCTAGTTTTCTACATAGGCTATTTCGGTCCGAATAGAGTATCTTTGATCTCTGAACAGTACAGCATTTCCATATAACCTGCGAGATTATCAGATAATTCTATCAGCCGGTTTTTTGCTGTATATAAACAGCGGACCATGGCTAATTCCACGACCGCGTGCTTGTGGCACATTTGGCAACAGCTTACCTTCAGAATCCCTCTAGAGATCTAGGTCTACTTTTGACAGCTCGATCAAATAAGGAATATCCAAATTTCAAACTGCCAGTCCGTAGACGTAAAGTAGACTTTCGTGAAATAGACTTACCTGCTTTGTTTCCTTTATTGCTACCTCCTATTTTATCACATCGTACATTTTTTACTTGGATATAGAAATATTTTCATCCTCAGTCGCAAGCAAATGACGCAATAAATGAGAAAGCCATCAAATAATATCAGTTTCTGAGTATGTCTGATCAATTATGTCAGAATAAAGTACCACCAATGCTTCGATGTAAGCCTGAATTGTCGGAGGAAATAGGTGGGTGTGAAAACTTACCAAATTACGATTCTCAAGACCGATAAACAGATCACAAAAACTCACAGTGATACAAATCAGCTCACAATAAAATGTTTATCATGTGGCACCTTGACTAAATATGCGTAAAAGTTTGCAGTTCATTTTTGTGCTATACATAGCAATTAAAATAAGATATTGCGTAGGTTTGGTAATAATGGGAACCAAGTAATAATTAACCGCGAGCACCCTATGGTATCCGATATTAACCAAACCACCAATAACCATAGCACACCCGCCGAACCTGAAGTTTATTTCATTCGCCGCCTTCGTTACATGAGCTGTAAGCAATGTTCATCCTCTACTATTCAGGCGGTATTCTCAATAGGTTCTTGAGTGCAAACAAGAATGTTTCGGCTCGGTAAACAGACAAAAAAACCTTATGTGAAGAGGATTACTTAAGAGTTAATGTATCCTCCTCGGACCACACGAGATTTTTGGGGTCACTCCCCATATTTTTTCTAAAAAGGAACATTGAAATCATGGCAGAATGGTATACTGTAACAAAATTTAATTTGGTTATTACGGACCGATAGGCTACATGGAAATTAGGCATTGATGCATGTCTTTTGGGGATGCAGTCAATAATCTCCCACTAAACCAGAAAGACATTCTGGTCACGTGAATTGCAACCATTTAGTGAGGTTAAATATCGAACAATATTCTTCTGTAACTGATGAAACATCATGGGTTTTACCTACAACAGAAAACCCGCCGAAATAAAATGAACTCATCCAGAAAACTGCATCACCTTTATTAGGGAAAAAAGGAGTGAAAACGAAAGAAAAGAAAAGGGAGAAAATAAAAAATGTGAGTGGGGATGGACCTGATACTAGCAAGTTGCAATTATTCTGAAGCGCCCACATCTACCAGCTCTCAACCAGACAAACTGTAGAGAACCTGACAGCTCTAAAGTCACTAACATGAAGTGGCTGCTCACTCTTTTATTATCTTTTATTATCTCAGTTTTCAGTGGCCATTTTTCACAACCATACAGTAATGCAAACAATATTGTAGTCTTCTACGTGCGACTTTGAGGCCCAGTGATGTGCTTCTCGATACCACAACTCTCATCAGACAAACTTACGTCAGGGCTTTCAAAACCGTCAAGGGATGTACAATTCTCTACAAAGTACAATAATTCACAATGAATGGTAAGGGGAATGTTTGGAGACTGCACTTTCAAAGGCATGACTCCGGACCCTGAAGGTGCAAGGGGTATGTCAAATGATCGTAGGATGCTGGTCAGTTTATTCGACAGGACTTGTGCTTTGCTTTTGTATTTAAAGGCAGATGTCGTGTGTTACTCCAAATCAACAAGGTTCTCACAACCAGTGAGAACTTTGGGATTCTGAACACATTGAAGCGTCCGCCTCATTCTTTCATTACTGACCTAGTTGAACAAGAACGGAGGGAGGAAACAACCTTATTGGACATTACTTATGGCAGCAAGCTTTTAGAGGGCTCACTATGCCATTTTACACGACCAGAAATGTGCAAATATAGGGGCAGAATCATTTTCAAAAACGTTTGAGCATCCCGGTTCTATGGGTTTTTTAAAGGCGCTGAGTGACTGACATAATCAGGTGCACCTTTGAAGTCAGGGAACCGTCTCTGCATCCCTCTCAACAAATGTTGCTGCTCTAACCCCTGAAGAAGTGTGAAGATATGGTCAAAGCAACCTTTGCTTGTTCGGACTTTCGATTGATGCTCACTGATTAAGTTGTAAGCTGCCGCCTTAAGATGAGAAAGATTCAGTTGCGCCAGAGGCTTTGTTATAAGAGGAATCAAACTGACGTCCCTATAGTTACCACCTTTACTGCAAGTACAAGTTTTAAGGAAAGGCCCTGGTACCAAATTTTTCCAGTCGCCTGGGACGGTGCCTTTCTTCCAGATTGGTGTAAATGGGCCAGACAGGAACCAAATGAGGAATTCACCGCCGGAGTGCAATCAGACAAACACACAGCGATGGAGCTTAATTCCCCGAGACTACCACCGAAGTTACCGAGCCAAAGTTCTTGATTATTCCGTCAAGCAGAGATGCCCGTCGGCGCCACCCCAGGATATGCAGCACGTCACAGGAATTGGACAAGCAAAGGCTAGAAGAGAACGAGGAATAGCCCGTTTAATTATCTGCATCGTCCAGGATCCTTTTTTCAGACAGACAGCATGCATCAGTGGACGACCATGGGCCGCTTGTTGTTTTGCTTGCTTTAGTGTTCGAACAATAAAGGTAGACATGTATACCGGCTCTCAGTGTTTCAAAGCCAGGCTTCGAAGTGTTTTATGCCATTTGTGAAGTTAGAAGCAAAATAGCTGCAGCTGAGCGCGATGCACGGCAAACACTGTAGTCAGTTGCAGTGAGGCGGAGAGGAACTTAAATTAGGGGGCGGTGGAGTAGAAGAGGGAATATTTGGAAGTGTAAAATGGGAGGTATGAGCATTAGCATAATTCCCCTTACCCACCGTGCTGTATGCACCAAATAAGACTACCCGGCTAATGACAAAACGGGGGGAGATGCGGTGCAATAATATCTTCCGGTTGGGACGGCCAGGGATATAAGTGGGCTCGGATATTGCCAGAAGGCTCACCCCTGGGCATGAGGATGATTATGGTCCACAACCGAAAACTTTGGCTCAAATGCCTGCCCAAGAGGCGCTTTGTGGGACCCGGGATGTTGCTGATAATGCAGTGAAAATCGTTTAGGGAGCAAATCGCAGTTCCTGTTCCAAACCCAAATCTGGTGGACGCGGAGGGTGCGATCTTTGGACCACTATCCAGTAAACAACCTGAAATTTGAAACGCTGTGTGTCAAACTGAAACCCCCGAGTGTGGTCACAGAAGTACGCAAACTGCTACAAGGAGATACGATATGAAAGATGACAGCTGTATTGTTGAAATCGTGGCCATGCATTACTGGACACCCGCTTATGACTTTCGATTGTGCATTTTCCACTAGATGTCAAACAAAACATCTTGGGTGATTTTCGCATGCGTAATTAAGTGGTGCAAACTGTCAGCATGCATTATTAAACGCAGCCGTTGTATAGGAGAAAATAAACATTCAGCAAGATGCATTTTTCAATAAAAGATTTCAGTTCCGGTTCCTGAAAAAAACTCATTCACTTGACTCATATTCCTGTTTACATTATCCAAAACAATAACGAACACTGCGGATCTTGTGAGTTTTTAACGGCACCAGACTGGATGCGTATGGCTACTCAGTTCAACCCATTCTTACAAATAATATACGATGGTGACTTCCAATCGCATGTATTGCCATACTCCCCGGAAATGTTTGTTTATGCCGTGATACTCAGTTGTTCTTGCTTAGATAGATCTGTCTGAAGGGCTACGTGTGCCCATATAGCCTCGATCAAACATACGTAAAGGTTCCACAGCTGTTAGCTTACAGCTCAACGACCTTTCACGCTAAGCCAACATCAGGAAAACAGGTCGTGGAATCACACACGTAGGTGCAGTCGTTTTCTCCGTGATGCACATGAAATTGGTGTCGCGTAAATAAAAAAAAACTTGTCCGGAGACTCTCTTCAGTTGATGTGCCAAACGAACGTACGAGATCCCTTGGTGAAACTTCTGTGATGTAAGCAAACTCTCTGCACCCCAGTACTAGAGGGCAACTAAATTTCGACGTTGTGAAGGACAAACGGTAACGTCTGGAAATATTATGAAACAACATCTAAGTGGCTTAAATGAAAAACCCTACATTGCATGACCAAATATAAATTACAAAACATGGCAGATAAATATATAGGTTTTCTAAGTCCTGGATGATGAACACTGATTTTTCATGTAACTTAACTGTTGAAGACCGTCCTTTGACTGTGACTGATTCTCTGATCAAGGTGATTTGCTGTTTCTGCTAAAAACGTCTTAGGTTATTTGTACCAGTAGCAAGCCTTTTAGTGGATCATTTTTCCAGGATAGTCAACTGAATGTTTAGAGCAGCTTTGGGGAACTTTCCTATATTTTTTTCTATTTTTATACTATTAAGTACAATGTAGGTCAAAGAACACAGTATTTTTTATGACTGCAATCGATGCTTAGGATTTATGGAACCATGCACCCTTGGTAAACGCCGTTTGAGGTAAAACTGGGCTGGCTTCGAGCAGCATGTGATTTTCCAAAGTCCGCTGATTTGGTCAACAGTTTTGTTGAATCTAAGGTGCACAGAAAAAGTATTCAGTGGCATAGAGAGGTGTTCAGCTTTTTCGAAAATGTAAAACGAACTGCCAATCCTATATTACACATCCTTGTTGAGCGTTTCAGTTGGTGGGTGGAAAACTAAAGTAATGGTTGCTCAGATGAAACGTGTCTGCCCCAGCTTTGATCACACGATCAGCTGAGGCAGTTATCTGTATGTAGAACATTGTCACGCAAATCATCCTGTGTGCAACAAATAGAAGGCTCACGTGGTATGCGAACTCCAAATTTCGTGAATTGTTTTATCAGGGTTTGGTTGCACATTGGGTAGCCAGCGATTCTGTATTACGTTAATCTGGCTTAGACTGAAGCTCACAAGCCCTCCAAGTTCACCTAACTCTGAACATGTTACGTTGCCACTGAACGAACGATTAACAATCTGGCTTGTGAAGTCCACCACCTATTGATTAAGCATTGATTGCAGCCACTGCATGATCCGTGAGAAAGGCAGTTGACGTAAAAAACCGAAAAAATGCAAACTATCTTTTTCTTCCTTTCCGCACTTTGTGAAAGTGATAAAACAAGCAGGACAAGCTGTTGTATTCCGCACACTGGAGAGTCTCGCACCGGGGATAAAGCTTTCAAATATCTACGCACTACCAAAAAATTATAAGTAGCTGAGAAGGCGGATAATTCACAAGTTGTGAGAACCCCCTACTTGAAATATTGTCACTCGAGGAAGCAGTCACTCCTTGATCACGTAATGTTAATTCAGCTATTGAAGATTGAAGTATGCTACATTCAAAGTGTGAAGTAATTACATTCTCGGTGCCGAACGAATTAGTGTACAACTTCTATCCGAGTTTCACGAGTTGTGCATTTCTAATACTTCTTAACAGGAATAAAACGCCTGTGCAATGACGTCCGGCCTCTTGCCATAGACAGAGTTCAATTGGAGGACAAAAGCTAGACTTCTATCTCAAGAGCAAACGGTTGGCATGGAACGCCGGGGCAGAAATCATGACATAATCAACTTTAGGCAAGTCGTAAAAGCAGAGTAAAAATTTGAATGAAGTGAGGAACACAAGTGTAAAATATCTTATACAATGGACGAACTGTGCACATATAAGGCTGGGACATTCACATCTAAACGCAACCTGTATACAAACAACCGGGCAGATAAGCATTCACTCAGGCTTACGTGCAGACGTTTTTGCCCATACTTGCTAACAAACTTTGCGTAGAAAATGTTTCGAAAGACAAGTGTGCGTTTCACAATGGGATGTATGGAAAACGTCCACTTTGCTTGTCTGGAGATCCATAGAGATAGTGTTGTGTTTCACTTGGTGCACTTAATTGGAAGGTAAAGGTATTGTTGCCAGAAGCAGATAAAAAGAAACGAACCGTTTCGGTACAATGTAGTATTTTGTGTCACACTCAAGAGGCGAGAAGTTAATGATAAAAAATAATGGGACTTAACGGGATGAAGTATAAAATATTTGGGAAGGACTTGGTACCAAAAAACAGTCTGTAAATCCCGAGAAATTGCCTGACAGCAAAATCGTACAACACTAGTGCAGTAATGCTCACAATGTTATTATATTCCATGCAGTTTAATTGAGTTACTGAACTTCCATTTTAGTAGTCGGGGCAAATTGTGAGCTCTGCTCACTAGGGTTAGGATCAGAAGTTCAGCCTTGCGGTGATACTGTATCCGAAACATTTCGGTGTCCTTATTCATTTTAGAAGATGACCATTTGCTTACATTTAGCACATACCATCGAGAGCACCCCATAACAAGATTATTCTCACTAGTAATGTCTCATTTATGTTTAGCCGAGTCAGAGCGCTATGCGCAGAAGAGATCGACTGAATGGCAGCTAAAATCGAGAGGGCCAACAGATTTCAAGAAATGGAATACCCAGTGAGTTTGATCAGGCGTCAGTTAAGAAGAATATTGGCTCCGGTATCTAGAACTAGTAAGGAATGGATTGGAACAGCAGTCATTCCATACAAAGCAGGAACACCGGCGGTTATTCCAAGGGTGCTGAACTCAGCCAACATTCGAGTATCTTTCCAAAAGGAAAAAACGCTTCGCTCAGTCTTGGTGCAATTGAAAGATCCTCTCCCGGTTGAAAGGACTAGGGACTGTGTGTAAAAAAAATAATTGCAACGATTGTACTAAGGTTTACATAGGACAAACCGCGAGAACCAATCAGCTAAGTCAAGCTAAATCTCTGTTGGGTATTGGCCGAGGGGTTTTTGTGTTAGGGTGGGTGACCAAGTGTTAGGCCGATGGGGAACCTACATGGATTTGGGTCCAGTCTAAAATCTAATTCTTCCGGTTCGGTTCACGTGAAGATCCCTCTTGAACTAGTGCTAAGATAGTTGTGTGGACTACTCATAAGGTTGCTGAAAATTCTTCGACAGCCCGCGACCGGTTTCGCTCATCAGGTAGGCGCAGTCCCCGAGTTTCCGTCAACCTTCTGTTCTACTTGAACCAAAATTGGACTGTCTTCGAGAAATACACTCATTTGCATATCAAATTGGTTTTTGCGAGAGACTCACCTGGAACCCAGCTGAATCTCCCGTTTGTGATGTTTTCAGGCAATTGAATGTGCTGAATGCAAATGAGTGTATTTCTCGAAGACAGTCCAATTTTGGTTCAAGTAGAACAGAAGGTTGACGGAAACTCGGGGACTGCGCCTACCTGATGAGCGAAACCGGTCGCGGGCTGTCGAAGAATTTTCAGCAACCTTATGAGTAGTCCACACAACTATCTTAGCACTAGTTCAAGAGGGATCTTCACGTGAACCGAACCGGAAGAATTAGATTTTAGACTGGACCCAAATCCATGTAGGTTCCCCATCGGCCTAACACTTGGTCACCCACCCTAACACAAAAACCCCTCGGCCAATACCCAACAGAGATTTAGCTTGACTTAGCTGATTGGTTCTCCTTCCACCTTAAATCTCGAGCAACCTCGTAACCTTGGCCTGACGAAGCTTTTGTGTCAAAAGCGAAACATAGTCCAGCAATAAATCTACCGATCGTTACCAAACTTCTCCGAAAACTAGGAAGACTCTTAAACTGGCCTAATGACAATGCATTTCGAGGACATTGGAGCTTCTTTCCGTATCAGCAGCCTTCTATTAGGCCGGAATGTGCTTTTTCAAGACAGTTCATGTGGAATTCGAATAAATGGCATTATGAACGTTTGCGGTATACGCGCTACTGTATCCCTTAAATTGAGTTGCACTTTCACGCCTGAAGTGATATTTCACCTCCTGCCATTTATTTATTTCACAAAATCACAAAAAGGTTTTCCCAGATATTGTTCAGCTTCTATGTCAACGTAAACGGACGTGCAATCTACTAGGATTTTATTCACCAAAATGGTTGCTTATAAATTTTTATTTAGGTGCTTGTAATATAAAATAGGTTTGTGAGACGAATACGTTTTTTGTGATCTTTAGGGTCACCAAAGATTTCAAAACAAAGGTTCACCTATATTAGACAGCTGTAGAAACTTGGTTTATCATTGCTAACCACTGAGGGTCAAGCTCTCGTTGAACTTATCAACTTCGATGCGGAATTCTGACACCGTTCAAAGTTACAGCAGCTGTCCTGAGATGAAACACCCTCTCTTTATTTTGGTGGTACTTATGGGGGGGCATTTGTGTCACATGAGTAGCGAGAGTAGATCATTCATTTCTTTTGTCCCACGTATATCAAAATTGCCACCTAACAGGTGATCTAAATGATTTTACTTTAATCTTATTTGATGTACTGATATGAAAAGCCATGGTAAGGTTGTCAGATCACGTAGGATTGCCCCAAGTTGTCATATATTTGAGGCCTGAACTACGTTTTGCTCATTCTGACTGCTTCCTTTCAAGTGATGAACTAGCATGCCCACTCAGAAGCCCCAGTAAAATAATTTGATTGTTCAAGATAAATTTCAACTGTTTCTGTTCCCAGTCACTAAACTTAGATCATGAGATATAGAACCATATCATACGGTAGTGAATAATGATAATGTTGTAGTTTGGGATGCAGTTCATTTGGTATTACTGAATATACTGTTCGAAATATCTAGTGATACAAGGAAGCAGTCGGTCTTACGAGTGATTCGTATATATACTGCGATGGTAATTCATCAGTTGATCAGTTGATCTGTTCGTTGAACTTGGCAAATAACTTACGGAAGTTTTGTCACCTTTCAAGGAGATATCTTCAGTAGGTTCTTTCTTGTGTGGTTTCTCTCTCCATGCTTGCGCTCACACAGATTGCAAAGAGCAGCCTTGAGTTATAACCTGGTTGGCAATTAACCATCATTATAACATTTAGAGTCCTATTGGTTTGATCGTGATCTGTTTTGAGTGGTGGTCCGTTTTCCTGTTTTTTGATTGGTTGATGGTTCACCTTCTATTATTACATTCGACTATTACTTTCTACATTTCATTCTGATTTGCAATAATAACTGTAAGCCTAGTCGGCTGATTTGCAATGGGACTTTGGTTACTGAGGGAAAAGCAACAACAACTTGGCGGTTTTCGATGGCCCCCTCAAAAGGTTGCCAAAGTGCAAAATGAAGTCTACACCAAGCCTACACATAAACATCAAGTTCCAAGCTACCACAGCAACCATCGAATCTGCCACAAACGCAGCTGCATTCTTAATACTTTCACAATCCTTGGACGCATTCCGAAAGAATAGATGAACGTCCGGTCATTCATAAAAAATGTTCACATTTTCAAGTTTGAATGGTCCGCTGTTCTGTGGAAAAACAATTTGCTGCTAAACTGGCCACGTGCTTGAAGGAGTTTGGTGTAAAAAGGGTTCTATGACTGACATACAGAGACAGCGAATGCAACATGTCTAAACTAGTAGATTGAGCTATCTGCTTCACACTGGCGCCAAGTACAGGCAGGTTGGTGCTTCACTAGTATATTTTTGCTCGTTTTTGAATCAGTGAGATAACTTACAACACAAGCCATTTTGCTACAGACTTCTTTCGTAAAATCTCAATACCGTCAGCTGCGATTTTTTTTCCTTCCAATGAAATTGTTCTATAGGGAAATATAAAGAAGCGCTCGATAATATTTTCGCCCTTGTTGCGAATTACCAACAGTGCGCATCGCAAAAACCACTGGAGAAATTTAAGCGCGATATTTTTGGTTTACGGTTATAAATCAAACCGTCTGGCCAAGACTGTCTAAGTAGTAGTGTGAGTGACCCTGACTGAGACAGGTCATAGAGCGACGAATCCCTTCAGGCACCGATCTGGATCACACGACCACTAGTTGGCGAAATCTCGAATGAAACTATTTTTAGATTAAATACTATCAGAAAATTGCGGCACACAACGTTCACTTTTCGTAAATTTCTTGTTTGCAGGATGAACAACACTATATCCTGCCCAGGCGAAAGTTATTCAACCTTCTGATCAGCCGTTCACGCATTACGCGCATTCGCTACCGGCCAGCCATCTGTTGATATGCTGCGGTGACACCAATGATCAGTCAACTGAATATGTCATTCATGACAGCAAGGAGAAGCATCTTAAAAGGACAGATGGAATTCAGTCTATTTGTGCATGTCGTCAGCATTTACATGCGACGGGGATCAAGGTCCTGGCAGGGTAAAGGATAGGTAACTTGACGTACAACGACACGTGTCAGTGAAAAACTTTCAGCAAACAAAGGCCAGCAAACTTTGTGTAAGGTTGAAAAATCACTAGGACTGTAGACATGACTCAATTTTAGCCTTTTCAAGACAAGGCAAGAGAAGCCACAGACTCCATTTGTTCATAAAAAATACGATTTGTTGCATCGAATCGCCGCCTCTCAAGAAAGGTGTGTTAGATGATTGTTTTCTGACACTGCGATTTTGAACAGGTCTCGTGTTTCCTTGCACTCGCTGAAATCCACCATGTGCTAAGCAATTGCGCTGGAAGGTATTTTCAAGTTATCAAGTGTTTCGTTGTTTGGGACATTTTTAAAAGTACTTGCAGACAACTGTGCCTGTATTGTTTTGGACGCATTTACTATCGCAAGTATTTTGAAAAATTTACAAAAAAGGAGAGGCAACAGAAGAAGCTGGGTAGTCTAGGCTAGTTACAATGAACTAGTGTTTTGTTCACCATCACAAAAGTCTCGGCGTTTAATTCTCTCGCGAGAGTTTGACACAATCACAGCCGCACTTGTCTAGGATTCTGGTCCACTCTGAGGGGTAATGTGATAAAAACAGTTTTTAGTGGTACGACTTCATTTCTGTTTCTGTTCTGTGGTATTTCATCACCTTTTAAAGAAGCCACTGAGATGACCTTCATTCTTCAATAAAGCTGACATTTTGAATATTCATTTCATAATTCCCACTTGGGCAAATTTATTCGGCTCTTGTGAATAGACCTAGTAAAAAGATATGTTCATAATTTATCGGCTAAAATTTAAGCTATTATCCCGCGCACGATGGCTTATGGAATGTCGTTGTAATGAGTGACCCGTATTTGTCTCTTTCCATCCGGGCATCCAAGAAGAGGTATTACTTCTTCATGTTCAACTTTGAACTTAATGTCCATATGACATGCAACTGCACCTGAAAAGCAAAAGCATCATAGACGTATAATATAGATCTGCAGTTTTCTATGTAGACTTCATGGTGCTTAAGGTTCCCGAATGACAAGGGCCAAAGTACAGTAAACTAGAATGAAATAAGTCTTGCATTTGGTTAGTGTACGTATTCCTTTATCTTCAATGAAGTTCTGTTCTGAAGCTTGAGTGACAAAAAGTTGGGTACGTTTGCCCGTACCTTCATTATCCGAACAACGAATTCGTTTGGTACAGTATTGGCCTGGAGCATGCACCTGACAGAATACGTAAACTGGTTAACCAACTCAATCCCTTCATTACGAAATAATATAAGAGCACAGGGGAATGGAAACCAAAGAAGTAAGACTGTGAACTTTGAAGGTAAAGTATGCATGCTAAAACATGTGCTCATCTCAGATAGTCTGATTAAATTACTTTGCGCGAACAAACAACGATACAAACACAAAACGACGTCTCTGCATTGTTCAGATCCACCACTTTCTGGAGGCGTAATTTCTACATCTAGATTCATAGTCCCTTGGAGTATGGTTCTAATTATAACACTGAACACTGAAAAGACTGTCCTGACGATCTCCAGGATGCCTCCTGACAAAATCACTGTGCACTTTAATCCAATCTGCTGTGACGACAAAGTGAGCTAATTCTATTAAGGAAGTTCACAACCCTCTCCGAATATGAATATTCTGGGCGTTAATCAGTCCACTGAGTCAAATGCTTCTAGAGAGTTGAGGAAAATCGCAATTGTTTGACGGCTGCACAAGTGCCTCTGCCACAAAACTCGACTTACTGTAAAGATATGACTAGTGTGAACACTGATAGGTCCAGATTTTTTCTTGGCACCCTAGGACTTTCGTCTCATGTGCCGAAAAAAGCGTCGCGTTCTAAAGGAAACCGGTGGCTTTTTTGCGAATTATACCTCCACGACTAGATGGGTTGGTTTGAGAGGCATTTTCAAAAACGGATAAGACGATCGGCCGGTTTTAGTCCCCAATTTGTCCAAGATAATTGTGGTACGCCCATAGTGATTTTTAAGAATGTATGCTCTCCCTTTTGTTGACGGAGTAAGTACAGTTTTTGCAGCATATTTCCACTAAAATCACTTGAGTTTCAAATACACAGTACGCACGTATTTATCCTAGCGATACCTTTCGCTGGTATGAGGTAGTTTGTACCGCATGTATTATTTAATTCGCTTGCAAAAGCTTCACGATAATATTACTAAAAATGTCGAAAATTATGAGTCAACGTTACGTTAGCGTGAGTATTCTTATACCGGGCCCCGTGGTATATAACTAAAATGTGACATTACTCAATCTAGTGTAGCCTGAAGAGGTTACATCACGGTTCGTTGAACCAAAAAGACGAATAGCCAACCACATCACAGCTGAGCTGAAGAGGCAGCGAGAGTTCACATGTCCTGTCCATTGTTCCGTTTGATCATTTAACAGCGGTCAGTAAGTCAAACTCTGGTGGCTTGTCATGGTACACTATTTCCTAGTAAATACTAGTTTGTCCTAATGCACCAACTTCAAATTTGGCTTAGCCTAGTCTAACGAGCCATTCACATTAACAGGTTTGATGCCTCCGATATCTTCACTTGTAAGTGAAAGCAGTAGGCCATGAAGACTGCTCGGGTTTCGTGCAAGCGTAAGTTTGTTCTACTCACTCGGGCGTGCCAAATGTGAGGATGTAAATTTAGTAGCTCATCTTAGTGGTGTACTTGCTTAGAAAATCCTGTTTACATTTACTCCCAGAAGGGCGTGAGTACAAAAAATTATAACCATTTACAATGGCTATTGAGTCCTATTGTTATAGCTTACTGGTTTCGTGTTAAACAAGAGATAATTAATTCAGGAAGAAGTGCTGTTCGGCAGATAAATGGGTGGCACAAATGTTGCATTTTCAGATAGTCAGTGACGCCATACTAGTCACGAAAACGTAGAGCAGCCATAATGCAATAAACGTTCACAAGCATTGTCCAGGTGTCTTCGGTTAGCACATATTTGCCACTGATTTACAGCTGGAAAATCTTTGTCGAGAAACTCTCTCCAGTAATGATCACAATACCAGACAATTTACAACTTAGTAAGTCACTCAAAGCCAGTGAGATGAAGTTTATTCATTGCGCAGACTAAGAGATTAGTTGAACAAGAGCCATGAACTGCCAGAAAATCAACTTTACGTTTTAGTGCACGCAGGACGTCTGTAGAGAGACAACAGATACCGAAAAACTTAAAGTTACAACTGTGCTGAGCATCCAGAAGCCTTTTCCAACTACAGCTTGTTATAGAACTGAAAAATGGAATAACCTACGTCTGCCTAGGAAGTGCTGATCTTCATTTATAAACCATTTGCTCAAAAGAGAACACTGATTTCAACAATTTGTTGCCATTATGTAATTTACTATGGTACGAATAGGGTCGACAAACATGAATTGTCCGTTTGCCACTAGCCTGCAGTACGTGATGAACAGGCTGATATGTTGAACTGCAACTTACTGAGCGAAGTATTTTTGGAAACGTGGAGGAACTCATATTCAGCTTTCATAACTTGTTTGTGGCAAATTCCCGAGGGGATATGAGTGTGAGGTTGTCGACAACAAAACTGCAGATTATTTTGGTTTTTGGTACCTAACTTGTTGTTACTGCTAGCAATAAACGCGGTGATCAATTTCAGATCACACGTGTGGGAAAGCACATCCAGGGCTGACTTGGTTATCCATACACGGGATAATTTTTCATGCCCCCTATGGCTAGATGCCGTTATCGACTCTACCTCAACGGAACATCTGCCTAATGTTCACGAAATGAACCGTGGTTTGGTACATCAATCTTCGTGGGATTCAAGCGAACGGAAGGCAGACATCCAACGCACTAGAATAACGTTTCGTTAATCAATACGACAAACGCCATATTTTCCATGCAAAATATCGTCATATTTGAGGCAAAATTACGCGTATCATAGTTCGAAGAATGCAAACAAACCATTGCTTTTCAGAGTTGCGTATCTGCATGCTGCTAGAGCAAAAATTGTTACTGCAAACGTTTCAATTTTAAAAGTATTTTACATGAAAAAATAGTAAAGTTAGCAGCGCAATTATTAGTCGGCATTCTCCTACGTTTTGGGTAGTTAAGATGGACTTTGTCAAAGCAGAACGACCGAGATGAAAGCGACATTAATCCGAACGTCAAACATATCGACTGTGCTACAGTAAAGTTCGAGATTTTATTTTTTCTGCTAGAGTTATTAGTACCTGTCAGCGGCGAGTGATTTCCAATTCAGATTTTGTCCTGCAAGTGCAGAAAATCTATGCTGAAAGGCAATAAGCACCGTACAGCTGCTTTATCCTTATTGTGAATTATCGGAACTGCGTACCTCTCAAAACTTCATGGAAATTCGAATCTGCGACCAGTCGGCTGGCAGTTTGTTCACAACAATTCGGCCACCAGCAGCAGATTAGCAATGTGATCCACTCGTATTTATACTGGATATAGCGGCACTCATTCTCTAGTTAAGGAGACCACGTCGCTTCGTCACTTACTAAATTGCTCCCTCAAATGGCGATCTTTTTTTCAGATGGACGTTCCACCACTTTGTGTAATTATTTTTCCTCATCCCTATTGCATTGAGTTGACCATTGCACAAGTGTCATTTGACCGGTGTAATAGCAGGGTTGTCTTTTCGGGATTATGATAACCCAGCCAAACCCACCTGCCTAGGCTTAATAATGTAAGGGCAACCACCTGCTACTAATATACTCTTAATACTGCAGTTGTATTTCTGCTAAGTGTAGCAAAAACAACCACCTCGAATCTTTGCCATCTCTACCTCAAAAACTTATCCAGTACAAGTCCAAACCACTGTCAAGTTTAGATATCTTTCCTTGCGTAACAATTTGGCTGTGAGCCACATGCTTACACATTGGCTAGGCAGTATCCAAAGGTTATTTGGCGCAATTAATAATTATCTCTTTCGTTATATCACAGAAGATTTAAGAAACCATGAGCAAAATCTGGGAAAAAACACCTAAGTAAGACGTTGAACACCATACAGACATTTTTAGGAAAACTTTGGAGAAAGATGTTCTAGATGAGGGGTTTTTGCGTAGCACGACTTGTATATATATCCATTTTTAACAAAAAATTCAACCATTGACACTTACTTTGTAGTTCGCTCTAATATATCAGCTTAAGCCCACTAATGTTTTAAGTATAAAGTATGTTATGCACTTTACCGAAACGGTTAAACTGCATAGGGTTTAAAATAAAAGTCCGTTTTTCAGTGGTAATGCACACCAGGATATTTCACAAAGAGGATGATATCTTTAAAGTTTTTTAGGTTACGAATGCTCTTCTCTGAAGACAGTTTTAAATAATCCTTGAATTGAATTTTATGCGCTGCGCAATCTCTCAAATAGTGGATGCATTACGTGAAAAAAATACCGGGCACAATCCTTGAAACTACCTATTAGAGATAAAGTTAAATCTTAGGTACTGAAGTTTTCGCAAAAGCCGACATCGTCAGGATGTATCAGAATTTAGAGGGGAAATATCCAGATGAGGTATCTAGAACTTTGCGCAATAAAACATCAATTTGCGCGGCACGTCCCGTAAAATCGAGTTGGAGGGTAAGTTATTTCCACAAATTTCGTGAGTTGGGCAGTTCAATTTATTTGGAAGTAAAACTTCATATTAGCTCGAATTGCACATTAAACTGCGTAAAAGACTGCTTATTTTCAGCGTACACCTGCGCAGCACAATTTGGCACACCAACTGTGATGTGCATAGTCATTGTCTTGAATATGCGGTACGCAGATGGAAGTTGTACTTCATGAAATTTCAGCGTCAGCACAAATTCAGTCACAGTCTGCCCCTGAAAGTCTTTCTATCACTGAAATCACTGGTGTACAACTTGGTAGATTTTATGCTTTCGATTTTTCTTCCAGATTGTGCCTCTGGAACTATCCACAGTTTTGCATAATTGGTTCATCTATCCAGGCAAACTTTGAAGGCAAGTTCTAAAGGGCTTTCAGAATGTAACAATGTTCGAGTTTGCTACGAAGTGATGTAGGATGGTTATTCAAAATTTCAACCTACATAAGAAAGGACTCTGTGCGAAACTAATTCTAGATTATTTAGTTATTTTTTCAACCATCATTTCACCAAATTCCGGAACAGTTGGTAATTCTAGCTACTAACAGAATACTACAACTGCTTCGCCAGTGGCCCCTCAACATAGTAATTTAGTCGACTTTGGACAGAATACAGCACTACACACCCTTTGTCTACATAGTTCTCATCAAGTATTTGTGTATTCGCTGGCCTTCCAATTGAAGATGAAAGGTTCATGTAGTCAACAAAACACCATTTTCTTATACATCAATCAATACAAATGAAACATCACTAGCAGCAGCATATATTTATTTTTTTACTCTAACTCTGACTATAAAATATTGTCCTGACCACTGGCGGCCGAATATGCACCCTATATGCCTGTTTTCTACACAATGTAACGCGTAAAAAAGTTACACGCATTGCTTCCATGACGGTATTCACTTGATCTTGAGTCTGAGCACAAGTGAAGGCATTTCAAATTTGAATTTAAGCTCAAAAGATTAACCGGGAATTCACGAAATCCGTATTCAAAACAACATTATGTCCAACTTCCGAAACTTAACTCCACTTGACCAGGTTGTACTTTTGCTATCACCATCAATACACCAAAATAAGTTTTGTCATAGAACCGTTTGATAACAGTGCATCTACTAAAACAGAGTGAAGATGTTTGGAGGCCTTGTCCAAACAACGAAACGGATGACGTCAGGTTAACTGAAGCTGATTATATTACCAAACTTAACTTCAGGCAGTACGTTACCAGGCTTACCAGGGAAACAACTTAGCAATTTGTTATTCTTACGAAAGTAAGTTCGTTGTACCTTGCCCACCCTCAGACTGGCAGCTAACACTGGACGGTCCTGACTGTTAACAGCCTGCAATGGCATTTTGATAATTATCAATACATATCCCCGGAATCTTGAGAATAACGCTACAAAACCCCCATTGACAGTTTGGAAAGGTAACACGGAACTAAACAGTTGGGCTAGAACGAATTGTGCCCAATACTTTCCATCCTCAAAAGTTTTCAGTCTTATTAACGAAAAAAATTGCGGGTTAACTAATCACTGACTAACAGAAATTAAGAGGGTCATATTTTCTCATTCGTTACGTGCACAGCTCTTCCTCACCCTTTTAAACAATTCTCATGTTTGTATTCATCCAACTTCAGATCTTTCATTGTATAAGTTCCACCAAGGTCTTCTTTGGATACTTAGTAGTTTTTACAAGCCAATCAGTTTCTGAGTCTGTTCACCAGCGGCGGCTCTTGTACTTCTGTGATCAGCGTTCTGAGAAAACCTTCAGTGGAAGAAAACTCGTAAACACAAACGACATGAAGCATTACGAATGTCCTCTGGTTGCGGGGCAACAATGATATCGTTTAACAAATCAATACGGGACATTTAAAGCCATGGACTAGGCAGTCAACACCTGAAGAAAAATGCCTACACCATAGAATCCAGCAGCCAGCTAGCTAGTGTTCCACAAGTTGTCCTACAATATGAGGGTAAACTCAAAATTAGTAGATTACCAGGAGTTGCTATTCGATTAAATTTTTATGGTAACTGCCATGGTCTATCCCGCTTTAACGCGGTTGACTTTGTAGGGATTACAGAGCTCAAAAATTGTTTATCCTGTATTCTGAATAAGCATTCACCTTCAAAACCGTCCTCAAAAGAGAGTAAAAGCGTTCTTTTGGGGGTATTTTCCCGAAATTTTTACCAAAAAAGATAAGGCCTTTTCATTATAGAAAATCCAATGTAAATCCGGTAAGTGGTCCCAAGAGTTGTCTCCCCGTGAAACGGTATATCTTTTCAAGCGTTGTCGCTAGAGAGGCTTACTGCGGTCGTGGAAACTCGTTGAGTTCAATCGGATAATATAAGTTTACAGATCAGCAGCGTATTCAGAATTGGCTAAGATAGTTTACTGTATCAGTAGGTGAGCTGTGAAGCGATCTGGAACGCTTCAATTTCCGTACTTAGATTTGGTGATACCTGTCTTGCTACATCGAATAGTGACAGGGGGGCTAGGGAAGAAGCTACATATATGTTCTAGTGTTACTTCTACAAAAACCATCGCTTTTGTCCGGATTCAACAAGAATTATCAAGATTTGTTTACGGTTAGACGCCGTAGAACTTCCTGGAATTCATAGGCAAATAAAGCGCGAGGGTTGAATCTCACATACATCGCGGCCAACCATCTTCAAGCCACGGGTGACGGTCATTTTAAAACATAAGCCAATCTGACATAAATCTTTCAAAACACCTTGCATCTATATTGAGTATTATAGTTTTGGCGCGCTTTTAAACCAAAAGTATTATAGTCTCCGTTATACAACAAACCTTCAAAACCTTTGTAAATTGCATGTTCAACGTATTCCCGAAAACCTATTCCAACCACGTATGATTTGATATCATCTATTCCGCATCAGAAATATTTGGGTGAGAACCGAGACCCAACTAAAGACAGTCAGAGGGTTTAGGATCTGGTGCTGCAAGAGGATGACCAGATAGACAGTCAGGCTTTAATTCATGTCTCGCATATGTTCTTATATGTATATATATATACTTAGCATTTCCCTACTTGGTTCTAACCCATCCTGGCAAGAGTTATATAATTTACTTGGTTAAAAATTCAGTTTTCGCATCTGTTGTGCGCTTTTTGTTACGTTTTGTATGTTTCACTTGGAAATTATCTGAATATTTTAACAATTTTAACGAAAACTAAGTGACAGGTCAGTACTTGAGGACAAAAACCGGCATAAACAACGGAGATTGGTTATTCAATTACGAACATATTGATTTATCAGACGCAGCTGACACCATATCCCCAGTACGCTTGGAGGAGCTACTAGTTTCTGTTCATACGCACAGTTGTGATACAATTTTCCATGTTGCTAACAAATCGTCGGAATCAACGATAACTCTTTTGGGCGACAGTTTTGTGGGTAAGCTTAATTTTGTTCACCTACTTGGGGAGATAGTGTGCACCTTTTTCAGCCTGGATGATATAAAGCTTGTATCAAATGGCTCCAAAAATGAATTTGCACAAATAATTTGAAGCAGGCGTAGTCCGTTAGTTGCTTTACTTATGAAACCAAAAGTTAAAATATGCCACATTTCCTAGACGTCATAGTCATTAGACTACATATTGTTTCAGTTTGGCTATCCGTTCGGTTTTACTTGAATGTCGACGTAAACTGCCTATTATGTTAACTGCAATTGCTTTCTGTCACAAACATACCCTTATTTTCACTTTATCGCGCAGAGCAAGTATAATCTCGTCAGAAGATATACTAATGATTGTAATGACGATACGCTGGTCTCAGAAACGAAGCACGGCGCTACCGGGCTCATGTCTGATCTCTATTGAGGAAAATTTATGACTAATAATGTCTCAGCATCATACCTCCCCGTAAGTTACAACCGCTGGATATCAGTTTGTAAACTTCCGGCCAACTAATAAAAGCAATCAGTTAACCGAACATCATTCGTCGCAAATTTATATCCCTACTGCTGCGTATTTGCCTTCTTGGTTCACAGACGCGTGTTTGGCCAGCGTAAACCCAAAATAGAATATACCCGTCCTCACCTGGAATACGGATAGATATTCCTTCTGCTTTTATCTTAGAATGAAACGCGCGCACGGAAGGACAAATTACTGAAAGAAAACACGAATGCCTTTCTTACCCGAAAATAACTGGGCTAAGCAGCCCTGCCAACAGATCGAAAATTCTCCGACCTTCGCAGAGATAATTCAAAACAAAGTTAAATGATATTTTTCAAAGGTTGCTGAAGCTAAGCATTGTGCGCACAATTCATCCAAATTCCCCGAAGAGAGCAGATTATATTTCTAGTTTATTCGGGTCATAAGTGCCTCCGTGCATGCTACTTTTCCTGTTTTGATCAAAGTGTAGTTCCTCGAGAGTTGTCATCAGTTACAGATGAACCATTCTTTGTCAAATGGCTGCCACGCAGTGCGGTGGTGGATAATCTTTGAAACACATCCTGTTCACATAAAAAACAAGGAGAAACTTGAACTTTACAAGAGACTAATATTAATCGCTTGTTGAATGTTGAAGGTCTGTTGTTTAAAGTCACCTATACGCTGCGAACGGTTGACTTTCAAACATTCTTCTTACAAAATATCCTCATTCCATTTCCTAGCGCAAACCCCGTCTATCATTTCTCTATAAGAGTGAATCGAAGTCTAACCCCCTCAAGTTGTTGGAAAACGTCTGTCAGTATATCTTTCAAACACGTTGAGTAATCTCACTAACTGATAAGGACATATATCCTTTTTGGGAAAGATGTTAAATATGGAGATTTATATGGAGATGTATCGACAAATAGAATATCGGTTGATATAGTAAACGCAATTTTGTCAACACGTTCCTAAATTCTGACTACAAATTTGACATTTCAAATGAACTTCACATTTCAAGGAATAAACTGAAGCTTAGGTTAAATAAAAGAAAGCTCATGTATAATGAAAACCAGAACCGGGATTCAGACTTCCTTGAATAGGCAATCAACCAATAGCCTTAAGTAGATCAATTCTAACAAAGCTGTTTTCCCCAGACATTTTCATTCTTATTCAGATTGGCGTTTGTTAAAGATTTTCGTAGAGCCCGTAGGCTTCATCGTTGAATAAAGTAGAGGGGTTTAAATTAAAATTTTAACATTTTACCACAAGGCACCATCCAAAATTGACAAGTAAAGCATTTGTCGTTTTCTTATCTTTCAATTACAAATGATTATCATGAGCTGGACGGTCAGAATAATTGGTTCTGACATGTTTGCGACAGAGTTTAGGCATGCGGAAAGACCCTCTAAGGTTGATCAGACTCAAACGAGCTGGTGAAAGCAAACTACAGTAATGTTATATTTGCATGGTAAATACATTAATTCTAATTGATGATTATCAGGGTCAGTTTGAGGAAGTCATAAAAGGCAAACCGAACACAACTATTCTCTTTTACTTTACCAGTATCGTTCAATAGTGAAGGATGTTTCGAACATTCAAAAGTTTAATACACAGAACGGCTGAGGTGAAGGTGATTGATTAAAATTTCTTCGTTCTTTTATGTCATTAGCATGTTGCTGGCAAGTCAGCTAAGGTTTCATCACAAAGACATCATGTGCACACTGCGCAGACTCACAAGACGGGATGTAGCATTAGTCAGCGGGCTTTTAGAATTCATGATACTATAAAACAGCGCTCTGCTTATGTGTGCTCTATCATGCCTTTGTGTTTCAGTTGGAATCGACAATCCACCTAGAGATGCCGCTTTGGTCTGGATACTTTGGTCATTGTCTGGATAAATTCAGGCTCATGTCTCTGCTGTACTTTTGGGTGGTTGTCATATTCCCTTCAAAATGTGTCATCATTACTCTCGTGGGAACATTTCTCATCATGTCTTCTGCTTGCATCTTGTAGCGGACACCATACATTGGGACTGTAATACTGCACAAATGAAATTATGAAGAATCGTCACTGGGTAAATGAAAAATAATGACGAGAAAATTTCCTACTGCGGGCGTACCTTCGTTTTGTATCGTTTTACGCAAACCAAAATTTTTAAGTGGTACACCTCACAGTAGAAACACTGGTCATCAAATCATTGGTCACTTAAGCAACCGAGTCAACAGCAAATAAAGAACCAACTAGAGAGATATCTCGACGTAGCAATCGAGAACTTCGATGCTTTTAGCGCTCGTTGCTTGGGATACCAGAAAAGAATAAGGCTTTCTTATTGAAAGTTGCGTAGTACGTAGACACACGATACTTACCGTGCACAAAAATAAACTGGATCCGCTGCTTATATTTGTTGATGGGTACAAACGTGGTATTCCTACATCCTACATTTCGTATGCCGATCGTATACCTATGGTCGGTATTATTCAACCTGTTGATTATTTCTTCCCGGAGTCAAAAGCAAATTGTAAAAAACCGACAAGTTGGATCTTTCACCTTTATTAGTTCAGCAGCTAAAGTACCTCACATTATATCCCATTTTTTGTGCCGCTTTTCAGGTTTCGCAATTTAGAAAACGAAGGAAAAACTGTGAACAAAAAACCTGGTAATTCATTCGCCAGAAGTTCCTTCTCATGCTATTTACATTAATCAAAACCGGATGCTCCTTTATTGTTCCCTCAAAGAGTGACTCTTAAACTTGCGATAATTCGACTTGATCATTTGAGTCATTCATTCCTGGGGTTATTAGTATTGGCGCGTTCAGCAACCAATGATACGTTGTCACTTATACGAAAAGTGATGGTTCCCCATTTTCAGACTTAAGGATTCCACGTTCTGAGTGAATATATTTTGTCTTGTTATGGTTTGCTGCTGCATCGACTGATCGCAAAACATAGAGGTAACCTGCAAGTTTACCACCAGTTCATGAAGTAGAAAGGTGTATGGTTGAGTTAAGCTGACATGTCAACATGGCATAATGCATACCACCTAGTAAGGTTCATCCGGTAATCGATGCCATTAATAATTCAGTGGTTGAGTGCAGGAAGTAGCTCGAAATTCGATTCAGCAGTGATAAGTAATATGTCACGCCGAAACCCGCCAGATCTTTGGAAACTAGCTCTTCAAGTGACGGGGAAATATCTGAAATGGATTTCTGACAGGCGATAAATCTGGTGGTCTAGCTGGGGAAGAAAAACCTATATATATGGATCTGATACAACTTCCAAAACCAGGCACTACTACTGATTGAATGCGCTCCCAAGCAAATGACCAGAAAAAG
This sequence comes from Clonorchis sinensis, assembly GCA_003604175.2. Classification (NCBI taxonomy): domain Eukaryota; kingdom Metazoa; phylum Platyhelminthes; class Trematoda; order Opisthorchiida; family Opisthorchiidae; genus Clonorchis; species Clonorchis sinensis. The sequence continues at coordinate 78,977,496 of CM030369.1, forward strand.
TGTGGAGGTATACTTAAACTTTTTTGAACCCCCATTTTTCTCGCTGAGAACGTCGTTAAGAGGGCGGAAATTCCCAAGATAATGGTTGGGTACACATTTCTCTGCAGTGACACACGTCCTAAAGAAGAGCTAAGGCATCGACCCCTAATTGGCTTATGACAGTGCATACAATTATACACCGGAGTATCTAACGGTAAGAAAAGCCGCACGCATTGTTTGGAATAAGTGCAAAGCATCCAGCGCACAAACCACAGTCACCACATGGATCGGCGCCAATGAGGATATTTCAAGCACATCGAATCAGTAGGTTTCACGCAGCTAACGCGTTTATGCGCGTTTGTTTACCTTTGCACGGGCAAATAAAATGCCAGCACCGTAGAGACCTGCGTGTGGACTTTGATGTTTTTCAAGACTTTTAAAATACTGGTTATCCTTTTTCCAGTTACATTCGCAAGGTTAGAGAACATGTGGCACGAAATAGCTACGATATTTTCGCCGTTCAGCTGTGCAGTAGAAATTGTGCACTCATCAGAAGATTAAACGCAAAAAGTCGTTACAAGTGAAATGCGATATCAGAACTTTGGAACTGAGGTGGAATCTGCGCAGGCAGTGTCCGCTGGTGAATAATAATAATGAAGGCGTCCCTAATAGACGAAACGAGAAAGCCAACATTTTGGATGGATCTATGGTACGCTTGCAAAAGGCGCCTGGGAATACAACAGTGAGTAATGCCTTGACACTCATCGTTTTTCAGTCTTCTGCTCAGAGAACGAACCAAGATACATTATCAATCGCTGGCACTGATGTAGATTGGTCTGTTTTGCCAATATAAATAGTTCTCCGACTGCAAGAAAACTAGTTGAACATCTGTGCGGCAGATAAGTTGGACATCCGTGCTGCCAGACTGCAATTAGTTTCTTAGTATAAATCACGAATCAAACCATTCCAGAATTGTAGTGATCCCAATGCATGTTGATTCGAGTCAAGAATGTACATTCATTGGGCGGAGCATAATTAATCATTTCTTACGTTCAAATAACAGTACTGCTGCAGATTCATTAAAAATCCTTGCTTTTAGCTGCACAAGCCTTACAAAAACTCATACTCCGCTGATTCTAGACGCCACAGCGTAGTCTGTGGGGTATTCAGAAACAAATAATGTGGCCCGCTGTTCATTGAAATGCTCAAATGGAACCAAGTACAATGCAGCCTCAAATAAGGGAGTCTTATTCACTGCATCGTGGTAGCACGTCTATCTAACCAAAAATGCGTAAACGGGATTTCGGCGGCTATAAACTTGTTGGCGGTCCGTTGGTTGTCTGTTCATTTGGACTTACTAAACACTGATTTCAAAACAACAGCGACGAGAAAGTAATTCCGTTTATTAAACCAGCTAAAAGCCAATGAGACAGTCTCAGGAAGGTAATGCCATTCATGTTAAGGCGTTCCAGGTTAAAAACACATTTCATTGGCCCTCTTGTTGGGATGATCAGAAGGCAAGCTTGGGTTCTCAACTTAAGCAAGTAGCCCTCATCGATTTTCGAACAGATCATACTCAAATGGAGGACCTTTAAACAAAGGTGTTAGGGGTATCAAACGATGGGTAAACTAACTTAAACAACCATTAATCAGAAAGCGGGAAGTCAGAAACAGTTTGGCCTCAAAATTACAGAATACCAAGTGTAAGATCCAAGTGGATTGTTGGGTGTCGCAATTGCAAAATAAATGAAGAGCAGGAGAGCTACTGGAGAAGGCGGCGCTGCTGATGAGGTCTACCCACTCTGCAAATCCGCGATACCCAAGCCACCCGGAGGGTTACTTTGTTCGATCTGGAAGATTGGTGCTGTGTTACATTCTACGAAGAATTACCTAAAGGGTAATGGGAGGATGTAGTAATTTTCATGAAATCAGTTTTATTTTTGACGTTGCCAAATTTTTCCTTCCTCTTGCCACCGACGTTTCCGAACACGGGATGAACGAACAAGTCCAAACAAGACGATTGCTGCCCTGAAAGAGGTTGCATGGACCAAATATTCCCTCTGCAGCGAACACCGCTTATAATCCCTGCAGCCTATCATAACATGCATCGACAAAATTGAGTTTGAGTTTGCTTTGATTAATCTTGAGTCACCGTGGAAAGACCTCTCGGTTAACCGTGCACGTTCAAATATGACAAACTCCATTAAGAACTTTTAATCTTTAGGGGAAGCCTGGGCACGCGGGCACAAATCTGGAAGACTACATTTTGTCTGGTGTACAGCAAGCGTACCCACTTTCGACGGCGCCCATTAATTGTGCAATAGATTGGTAAGTCGGACAGTTACTGAAGGGATTCTTTGGTGTCCAGTTAGGTCCTTAAACTTAGATAGCTTATTTCCAGTCAGCTGATGATGCTGCTCCGCTGATGACTTGTAAAAACTTCAATTTTTTCGGATAATTTATTTCACTATGCAACACTCCTAGTATTCATAGGCAACACTGTGAAGATCAAGTTATTCTTCACTGGCACGAAGGGACCTATCCAGTCTCTCTGAAATGGAGGCAAATTACTAGGACATTGTTGTAATCAAAGACTAAGTTCTACTGTTTTACTTAGTCGACAGACCAATAAATTCAGCGGCGTATGGATAACGTCCAGTAAGTCTCTATACAGCTGAACTCCATTTTAAGTAAAAGTACTGCGATTAGTTTACGCGAAAAATCCGCGCTTTCAACACAGCCATCCGTTTATTTTGGGCTATGTCTATATAATATCTTCTATCTGTACCCGTAAAAGACACCTGAACGCTGGTATTTTGGGCTATGTCTATATAATATCTTCCATCTGTATCCGTAAAAGACACCTGAACGCTGAAGTTTTCTGTCATTAATGTCTGCCAGTTAATTTAAGTGTGCTCAATTTACAAAAGTTCGTTCATGAGATGCGGAAACGCTATCATGAATCACCATGTCTATCTCATCTCCTTGAATGTCATGTGTGATGGTTTACGCACCAACTGTCACCAAAAACACTGACTTCCATATCATATCAAGCAGGGCGTTATCGCCTCGGAGGGCGCGTGAAAACTTGGCTAAGCGTGGCCGTGAGCAGCTCGCTCTCCATGTGCTCTACGGAGTTCATCACTGAAGCCAACACCGGATCGTAATCTGTCCAAATGTGGCAGCTGATCATTTGTGCAGCGCACGTTCTAGGAACTTCTGCAAACGATGAATTCTTTCTCAGGCAACAATCGTCCGAAAGTAAATATTTGCGTGGTTATTGCCCAACCCACCTTACCGGTCGCGCATCCGACTGCGAGTGTTTCCTCGATAATCAAGGTGGCTGTCAAAATGTTTCAATTTTTAATGGAAATCTGTCTGGTCAAACGGTGCGCTAAAAATCGTACAGATTGCTGCTTACTGACGGCGCAACCATCATTTAGCTTTGAAAGGACAGTACTGGCTGTAAAATCTTATCTTTAAATCATTGTGAAACCACAAATTCCACAGTGTCATTTGGAAACGTTGATTAATCGTACAAATAAGCACACTTCTGAGTTGACAACGTAGTCATTACTACTGTCATTCGTATTTAAGTAAATGCAAATTACTGAGTCACGGTCAGTAGCTAACCGCTCTCAGTCAAACGAACATTATCGTTTCAACAACGATCGACGAAATTAGAATAACAGTCATTACTAATGCGTGGCGGAGGATTTACTATGAACACTGTTTTAATGATTGGAGTAAAATTCGAGTGAAAAAGTTACAAGGGACAAGCTGAATCTCACCCTACATAAGATTAGTGCTCGTTTTTATTAATCGTTTGCTATGTTTATATCTTGAAGGTTCCATTTTTTGGGTGGTACTAATGAACATCCACGCTAATCCGTTGTTCAAGATCCTACGAATATAACAGTGACATAAACTTATTGCCTTAGGCAGCGTTATAAAGTTATTGTAACGTTTCCATAGACCAAAAGGATTCTTATTTAGCTTGTAGAATATTTATTAACTGTCCACTTCGAGCAGTGATGGCCCTGCAAGGCGATTCGGGCTACACGTATGAAGACTTTTTCTTGTACACATAAAGGAGTATTTTACGGATCGTTTCGCATTCTTGTAAAATCACAAATAAATTTTGAAAAAGCTGACAAAATATTTTAACTAAAATACGCTTGCATTGCACAGCTGACTTGAAAGCGAATTGATTTCGGAACACTAACACAACTGCATACGTCAGGTGCGAATAAGAGGCAGTGACACTCTCCGGACCAAATTTAGTTAGGCTTTGCTAAATTGGAACACGACGAACAAAATTTGGAGTTCATTTGAGATTATTCTTGCGCGGAAGCGGATAATTAAAGTGTGGTGTCGACACTATGCACCTAACACAGATTGGTGTTATGCCTTGTGTAAATCGCATTTCAGGGAGCTCTGCTAACAAGTCGTAAATTTCCAACTTGCTGAATTTGTTTTCTGGTGTACAAGATTATACAGAGGCAGTAAATTTAAAAGAATTTTGCTAGGGGCGACACTCCTCTCGCCGTACCCAGTGTACACCAGTTCACATCAGCATTTGTACATTGAGCGCCATCCTAAACAGACTTCTGAACAGAACAGTATACTGAGTATTCCTTCGTAAACATGTTGACCCCGACTGACTTCCAGAGGTCGGTTATATGAATAAGTTTCAGCACTGACGTATTTCTTTAAAGTACATTCTGAAATACCGGAAACGTTTTCTCAGATTTGGATATTTGTGACTGTTGGCAAAACATGTGTTCACTTGGATTGTAGATCTTACTTATGGCTATGTGACTCACAAGAACTTCCATTTTTATAACAGTTTATTCTTTTCCGCTCTGAATAAATTAGGACTTTTCAAAACATTCGACATGCAGGTAAGAGATACGATGTCGCCTGCCGTTTTGTTACTGTTGTCATATAACGAACTTCGAAAAAAGCGGCCTTCATCCTTCACGAAGGAGGCAATTGGTCAAATGAACTAGCGGATAGTGGACCTGGGATTAAAAGGTTAACATCGATCGGGTTATGATAACCACCGAGCAAGCTAACTGTGTTAAAAGATACGGCTTATTCAGAAAAAGCTTCCGCTTTAGTGTATCGTACAGTGCTACTCGCAGTTTATAGTCATGGTGTTATCGCAATTAGCTGTCACGTAAACCTATAAATATGTCCATTTCTGCTGTTGTCCTGTTTTCCCGACATGATCATTCTGATAAATATACACATATAAACATAGTTATGCTTGCGTCCATTCGCAGTTCACTTTAAACCTCAGTAGCGACTTGATTGCCAGAAGCAAACTTTTGTTACACGGGATTGCTGCTGATTAGTCTGTACATTAGGAAGGTGTTTCTCGAAATCCTGATCCAAGAATCTGAAAGAGCGTGTAACCTATATTCCTTTGACCATCAACTAGAACTTTGATCCTGATTTCACGGATCACTAGTTCGCCTGACAAGCCGCCATCAGTGTCTCCAATGCTTACGCCTCCTGGACACAAAAATTCAACTTTTCCACTTGTACTGTGAATCTGGTGATATTGGTTAAAAACAATTGCTACCACACGACACTGCCTGCGAACGTTCCGAAATACAACAGAAACCTAGATGTATCTTAGTTTACGATTTTCTTCTTCAACTGAGTGTGCTGAACCCTGTCGCCTCATGTTTCAGTTCTCAGGATATTCGAACTATTGCTATATGTCATATAGACATGATATACTACTCACAAGTTTGCTGAGAACTCCTCGACACCAAATTCATTTGAGGAAAAACATCAAAAATGAGAAATTCACTTGGTTTACAGGTGAGTCTACCGTTTAATCGAAGTGGTATGCAGGATAGTGTATTAGACGAATACAGTGCAATTTGAGTTCAAGTAAAACATAAGGCTGTACAGCACCCGAGGAGTGCGCCTATCTGAGGCACTTCAAGAAGATCGAAACCGGTAGCTGGCGGTCGAAGAGTTTTCAGCAGCCTTGAAAGTAGTATTTTACGTCCATAGATTATTTCTAACTTGATGGGCTTAGAGATGCAGGTGAATCTCATTCTGATCTCATACACATAAACACGCAGTCAAAGCTTCCAATAACAGCCATAGATTCCACAACATATATCTGCTCGGATGATGTACAAGAAACAATGTCTTTGGATTTGTCACAAGTTTTGCGGCCGCAACAGTCAGACAAGAGAATAATCGGCACAACCACGTTGAATGTGGACAAACAACAGCCTGGCAATCATTTGATTCAAACGACTTTAGAAATTTTCATGCTTCCGGCTTGCAGATAAGGTTCAGTAGTCTGTCTGCATGCAAAACCAAGGAAATGCATTTGCTTGAAGACTGTACTATGACAGTCATTGACGGCGGAGCACTTTAGTATGAGACAGCTCATAAGCGGTTCACTCATTAAGCTGGAAATTGGAAAAACTATTAACAAAGAAAAATGCTGAAATCGGAAAGCGTCTCAGGCAATCAACGCAGATGAACATCCTTGTCAAACATCATGAGTTGTTCACCGCCTTACAAAGCGTTGTACTAAAAACCTCATACGAAGAATTTTTATTCTGCTGAGCTAGGGACAACAGCATGCTTAAATGGCGTGCGCGGCCGCAAATATCTTTACCGAATGTCTTTCTCTATTTTGAGGATGGTTCGTTTTCAGGAACTAACCAATCAACTAATGCAAGCGTCGCCCTCTAATTGGTGGATAAATCTCCAAATAATTGTGTCAAATTAGAAAATATATAATTTACCGTACAGAAAATACGATTGTATCATGCTCACATGGTGAAATAGTTTCTGATCCCACAAAATCAATTCACGCACATATGCAAATGCATACACTAAGATTCTGCCTACCACTTTCATCTTCTTCGACAGAAGAAACATCGTGCGCAAGGTGACAAAATTTTTCTGTCTAGACAGACTACGATTTATCATCAGAAAGTAGACGGATTAACTTGAGTGAGATTTTGCCAATAATTTGCCTCGGGCTGGAACTGTCACCGCTAAGTGCGTGTATCCGAAAACGTTTGCAAAGCATTCTGAAAACTTAATATCTGTCCTTCCTCCACCCTTGAAAAATGTAACATTTAGCGGATAAGAACGATCAGTTGGTTCATAGTATATAGTGCATTTGACTAGCATTCATAACATCTTTGACTGTATTTGTTTTGCTACCCAGCAGGCACAATTTAGTCAAGTATTCACTTTCAAATACTAAGATTGCTGATAACGTCATTAAAGACTAGGTAACATTTCGGCACACATGAATATCATTGTTTTCCAGTGATTAGTAAGGATAAAGTGCAATGCCTAGCTATTCTGCAGAATGGAGATTGTCAGGACGGGAATAATCGGGTCCTCTTTTCTGTCATGGCACAATTGGTAAAGCTTATAATCGCTATGCAAAACTATATCCTACATATGTAGTACCTTGCCAAGTAGTTTGTACTATTTTGACTTAATCTGTCCGCACAATTAAAAATGGCTCTGCGCCTCCCACGCGTTTCTGCAAAAAGAGTCCGGCTGGCTATTCCTAACAGTCCACCTAAGACTCAGGTTTATAAATCTAAGTTATGGTACGCCTCAGACTAATAAGGTTTTAAATGTCTCCATGTGTAGTTTGCAAATTTGCAAGAAAAAATAAGGCAAATAAGACACGATAAGAACTCAGGCTGAATAAGTTATATCAGACACTGTCCAGAAATTTTGTCTATCATCAATTTTAACAACAGCTAATTGATCCTGGTGGAAGTAATTCACATTTCGACGGCACATGTTGGTAATGCACCATAATTTTGTTTCTCATCGTGTACGCATTCGAGTGCTCATCGGTCTTTACCTAACTTATAGAACGGCAGTTTCATCAAAGTGGAAACCGAGGCCGTAAAATTTACGGTAAATGGAACGAATAAGTTTTTCTCGGACGAACTCCCAATAACGGATTCTGTTTTCACCGTAATGATATCATACTGTTATATTCCTCGAAGACTCTTCTAAATTAAATAATACAAGATAAGCCTTGATATGCAAACGGTTTAGGCGACTGTAACAAACACCACGAGAAAGATATGTCTCAAAGGATCCACACAATCTCATCACCATTCGGGACACACACTGCTCTGAATAAACGACACAACAGGGTGGTGCCTGATACACCTGAAAGACCCTTTAATACCAGATTAGCAAATTAACTGTGTCCACAAAATGTGGCTTGATGGTGTTGAGTCCGAATGCGTAGGGGAAACCGAGCGTGTAAAAACTGAACACTTTTGGCACCACAAAACGCTACTCAGTTCCACAAAATAGAATGAGTCCAGGTAAACACATTTCTTTCCAAAACAGACAACCACAAATACTGTTGAAGCTAATGAGGATACACAATGAAAACTTTCCGCGGTGTGTTGACCATTACATTGCACCCTTGTGAAGATACCCACGTAACAGTAACTTTCCCTTTTGAATCGTTCTGAATAGTCTAAGTGCACCAGTGTGGTCCATCGTGTTAAAATCTAAGGTATTCTAGATAATGATTGCACAAATTTTGTTTGTGCAGGCAGTTTGTCTGGCTTGACCAGTGGTGCATAGCAATGATCCATTAGTTTTAACCGGTTACAGACCTATTCAGAAAACAGATATCCACTGTAGAATCTTGCACATTATAACTACCAACTACTACTTCGGTTGGCACCCTGTTACTTGAAGGTTGTATCGGTTTTCGGCTGGAACAATATTCAAGATATTGTGGCACTATAACAAAAAAACATACAAGCCCAATCCCACTTTTACCCTTCAGGGGGCTCAACCAGTAAGCGTGGTCGTCAAATTTTGCCATTAGTTCTCAGTATTTGAATAAATAAAACGACAACTATCCGCATTTGCAAATTAACAGGGTTTTGCAGAACATTCAGACACGTAGCAGCTATTTTTTTCGTTTGCAATAATTATCAGGTTAATGCGCTGCACAGAGCCCATATGACTTCTACCGGATTACCATAAACAAGAGGGTCAGCTTCGATTCACTCGCGTTTCTCGATGCAACAAACTTAATATGCAAATGAATGTATTGCTCCGCTTTGGTGAAAATTTTTGTTCAAGGGGAAAACAAGGTTAATAGGAGCTAAGAGAAGCTCAGAGTCCAGATACGATTAGAACTCGTACTGGGTTGGCTGGCAGTCCGCATGAAAATTATATAACATATTGCCTCAAGATTATTCAGAAGAATTTATTCGGTTTGTCTTCAGTCCTCACGACAGACATTATTATAAGCGAGCCAACAGGTTTTCGAATCAATCGTCGCTGGGCACAAACAAACTATAACCCGAATAGGGAATCTTCGCGACCAGTTCCCTTATTTAATACGCTCACATATCACGGTGTGTTTATCACAGTAAAGATGGTCTCGTAGATTTTGTGCCATTTAGAGTTTTATCACACAACCGGTCCACTTTGGAGAAAACCGCTCTAGGTTTCCCACCATCTGAAAAATTGTCAGGCGACTTAGAAAACCAGTCAGCTTGAAATATGCCAAAGGTGGAGCTAGTATCGCAACATAGAATGAAAGTTATTTTGAGGTCGAAAGTCCCACGTTACCAACCATTCCTTCCAGTTTTCGCCTACCTAATAATCTTTCCAGTGAATATTAATTTCCTAGAGTCCAAGATGTCATGTGTTCAGGCATATAATATCCACGCCTCACGGTATCATTAGCGTTCAATATATTGCTGGAGTGCAAAACTACTCGAGCCGAAAGGCAAATCCCACAAGTCCTGAGACTGAGTAGCCTAACAAGAGTTACGCTAACACAGTGTCATGAGCCAACCAGAAATGAAACAAGCCGTCGTTACCAAAACTGGTTGAAATGTTTCAAGCTGGATATCAAAAGTCAAAAGAATAAAAGATCTGGTTTGTAACCAAATCCTACGTGCATCGAAAAGGATGGATATTCAAGAAACCGCTGTGTGCACGACCAGAATAAGGTAAAAAGAGAGCATATTTGTTTCGGTGACTAATTTAGACAATCTTCGGCCGTGAATAGTCTAAAGTGGTGCCTGATTAGTCGCATGTTAACTGGGGGACCGGATAATCACCAAGTCACTTGAGTAGAGGTAACTGACCGTTTGGGGGAAGATGACCAATTCACGACCTCAGCCGCAAGCGGAGCTTTGTCTTTATTGTTACTCATGAAGTGAATGTGGAAAATTGGATGAACGGCCGTTTGATTGCAAGATTCACGCTGAAAACTCTTGATAAAATGTTTGTCGATCATTTGGTGCAACGTTTGTATGGTTTGGGTTTTCGGTTACTTGACGACTGCAGGCCAGTTTGTAGGCAGCATAGACTAGTAGTACAGGTTTGGTATGGGACAAACCGTCAGAAACTGCTATTCAAAAGGTCGCTTTTTGTAGTCGGCAGTTTGCCTAAATATTCATGTCTCAAGTGCGTTTACTGCCTGTTGATCAACTAACACCTGATTAATAGTCTTTTTCTGAGGTAAGTTCTTTGAAGAAATCATGCATGAACGAGATTTTCGGGATATGTTTGATGAAAGTGATTCGTCAAGATTCACGCAGCCAGAAGATTAGTTATTTGCACCTGACGTACTCATGCTCACTATATAATTGCTATAACACGGTTTGAAAACATTTGAACGAAAATCACTATCTTGTGTGAAAAGCAATCGTATTTGGTAAACTAGTCAAAGTGAAGGACGTTTTGAGTCACAAACTGACGTTGCCATATGACGCTCTTGGAAGAGAAATATTCAAATAACTCTCCTTTATATGAGCACCTCAAACTACAGAAAACAGTTAGTGAAAGAAGGATAATTGCTACCACATGAATAGCTTCCAAAGTGCACTACAGTACAAGGATACACACTGTTATCGCGTCATGTTCAACAGCTGACTTCTAAGCCAACTGAACAGTAAACGTTTTGGCTGCAGGCAATCGAATTCTTCAGATTTGGTCGCGCGCAAAGATTTCACCCCATCTTCCAACACGAAGTCTTTTTTGGTAAATAGAAAATCTTTTTCACTAAAAGAAGCGGCACGAAGAACAAGATGACCCAACATCCGGGAACGCCTAAAATTTTCAGACCGCACGCCTGCCTGATATGGCCAAATGCCTGTCACTACACACTGTATCTGGCCATCTACGAATCAGCGACGAGTAAAAATATCAAATACGTAGCTGAGCAGATACAAGTGCATGCTGATAATCATTTAACAAGTGGTTAACTCCATAGAACGTGAAAAACAAAATGAGTATGCAGGTATTTCAATTGATCTTGGGCATGTGAGAACGCGCGTACGTTGGAAGTGACTTTTCAGTTCACAGTGTATCCTGCACAGAAAGCCTATTTATGTTGCAGAACATAGCAACAATCATTTCATTCCCATGTGCAATAGTTAGTCCGGCGTATCTCACGGATTGCCAAAAACGTTAGCACCCCCGAAATTCTAGATACCATTTGAGCACATTGCAGTTTGACTGAATCACAGACCGATAGTTTAATTGAACAAAGCCTAGGCAGAATACAACGCCAATCACCTGTCACCGCTGCGTTTAATGTCAAGTGATGTCCAAATTACTTTGCGAGTGTCGCTGTGCTGCTGAGTTCTGGCAAGTCTGTTAGATTTTCAGTCTCGCTCGTTTCCAACTCAATACTGAAGCCTCCCTTGAGACTTCATAATATATTTACTTATGAGTTAAGCAATCAGGGGTAAGATTGATTATTACTTGACCCGTTTGTTGTAGATAGGATAGTCTATTCGTAATCATATTCTGCGTGTGACTTAGGTGCGAATATAAGGTCGACGGGCGGATTTTTATGAACTTTTGGTCTTTGGAATATAAGCACCTCCAGTCTTTGGGAGTATATGTGAACGAAACCACAAGGTGACAAGTATATCAACTAATGTCAGTACTTCCCGTAGTCCTTCTCCTGTAAGATGTCAATATCGTCAAAGGTGAATTGAAATATCGGGCACCAAATCATTTCTGTCATTCCTGAAAGAAACCTGCCATCACTAAAGTCGTCTAAACTGTTTTAATAAAAAATAGACACGTCTTATTGGTATCGCTGACATTAGAGTGTAAGCCAGTGATTTGGGTAGGAGAATATTAATTTTGTTGAGACAGGATCGTTACAACAGAGCTGGAGGTGAGTTTGACAACAAACGTTTTTGAAGGCACCACAACCACACTGACACTAAAACAAATCATCTTCAGCAAACGGCGACAGTTTATTGAAGGACATTTCAAAACAATGTCACTGACGAACCGAGGTGGACATCAGCTACTTAGATTGGTTGACACCAAAGATGCTGAAGGAAAATTTTTATTTCGATGGCAGCAGGACTGAAAGCAACCACATCTTACTTGTAAGTACAAAAGCGGTGGAAAATGTAACCCGATCGAAAGGGCAAATATATCTGACAGGATAAATAACGTAGAGTGGGAATCACGCGTTATCGCAGGTGAAGTCTATTCTACATTCCAAAACTGCAGCCGGACAACTACGGTTAAAAACAATCAAAGAAAAGTCGCAAAACTAGGTTTCCTAATAAGTGGGTCAAGATTAAGAATGGTAATTACAAATGGTTATTGGGTTTGATCTTCTGGTGGCCGCGGTTCATTGGCCGGAATTTTAGTATGGTCTATAACTGTCATAACGAACGCAACATAAGCAATTAAATTTCCCGAGCACCAAATCGGGAAGCAAGTTTACCAATGCGTATCTTGGTCATGATTCTAATTACAAACAAATGCGTTTCGCGATTATCAATGTGGTTTACTTCATCGCTTGGTCACTCGAAGCACGCGCTTTTCGAACCAAAATCCAAATGTCCTAGGGCCGTGGTTCACACCTTGAAATATAAATTAGAGCCGATGAGCACTGCTTCACCTCCTCCGAGGTGTAATTATTTTCAAGTACTTTTCTGATACACTGCACAAGACTCCAGCATATCACAGTGGGTGTTTAGTAGAGACCGACTGCCATAATACCATATATAATCTGGCAGAAGATTACCCACTAAAATTGGAAACAAGCTACGGGCACCAGCCCAGCATTTAGTTGTTCCAGGAAGTATTGCCATTTGCAGGCACACAATGAGATTTTCGTCAATTAAGCCTACACCGTGTTGGTTAAATTCTGGTTGGTCATCGGGGACAGTTATGAGAGTTGTATGTACTGATGTACCTAATCGAATAAACCCGCAGGAACTATGGCCTCCTCCAAAGTAAGCTGTTTTATCAAGATTATCAATGGGATGATCTCAAAATCAACTACCAACAGGATCAAGAGAAAACTAGTGCATGAAGCCTGTGTCCAAAATAACCAATCGAGCAGTTAGTTCGATGGAAGATGATAGGAATTCCACTAACTTTGAGATTGCGTCGGTGGGAGGTATAATTTATATATGTATATATAATAAGCCTTGGCGTCATCGTTTCCACACAGATCACCAGGAAGACCGTTGGTGATCGGTTACTAACCCAGGCATGAAGGACTTAAACATGGCAAATTCTGGATTGCCCATTCAGGTAAAGTATTTTTCAGTAAGGAATTTCGTAAAATTAATGGTCTGCTGTTTTACTGTAATTATTGGTCCAAATGTCACGTTGAATTTATCTGCAACTATCCGCTTTCGCCAGGAAGTAAAACGCTATTTACTATTCCAAAAATTGTAGACAAGTAGCTGGCGGATGTATGTACGTGACATTTATAGTCAGGTTTTTGGTACACTTGCTTTCAGACAGGTGGAAACAAAAACCATTCAGTTGTTCAAACTAACTTTAACTGAAAGACGTAGGTTTTGTAAGGCCTATTGGAAGGTGGGTTGTGCGCCAATAGCAATTAACTTTTTTAAATGCTTTTTATTTTATAGAATACGACAAGAATAACTTTACAGTGTACAGAAGCAGTAGATATGCTGCACTAGATTCGGAAAGGGAAGTGTACTTTATCCTTGTGACTGCCTTTACATCGACGTAAATGTACCATTATAATGCGGTTACCACGAAAGTCCAAATAATCGGTTGATGCAACTAAAGCTAAGTACCCTGCCTATTCTTAGGTTTTTGGCATGTGCATGCTACCTCCAGTTTTATATTCGAGTACAAAATGAACATGATTCCTGCGGGGAGTACTCAACAACGAGGGACAAAAATGAAAACTCCAAATGCTGTGCCATCCAACTCATATATGCCACCCGAGTCCAGGACAAATGCCGTTTGGAATCATCCAACGGAGTAACTCGGAAATGAGTAAAATAACTGGTTCATTTAGTGATGAATGCCTCAACATATGTATCGAACCCAAACCTATCTATTCAGAATACACTGGGGTGTAGCCTCAGTTAGGTAGTACAATTCCAAGAAAAACCTTGTGGTTCTCTATCAATATATCAGTTATTTAATCCAGTATGTGGCCCCTATTTACGAGGATTACTGTTTAACAAAATTTTGGCAACCTCTGCCTTCCCAGGTTGGCACACTTTTATACCTGGTCGAACTGTGCCTCCACCCTACTACAGCATTACTACCAATTTTCACTATTATAAGGCTTCAGTGCAAAATTAATAGAAATGTTATATCAAACAGTAGTATGTTGCACAACAGTTTAAAAGTGTAGCTTTCTTTTTTATTCAGGATAAGCAGGAATCCGCTTTATCGTCATTGGCAGTGGTACATTTTGATGCAAACTAGAGGTTGTTAAAGGTGCCCACTATGGGGCATGGAATTTACTTGGAATTGTTTTGGGATTTATGTGGAATATTTGATGGTACTTTCTGTACAGAGCATGAATGGAGCGAAATTGTATATTATACCTGTGATAAGCAGGGAAATACTCTACCTGCTACAGCCGTCATTTGGGAATATTTTGTTATATTTAACAATATTTGTTAAAGTGATTTCACCATTAAAATGGCGTGCATTCAACCTGAATAATGATAAAATCCCAAGTGAACTGGAACCAGTCGTTTTGTTTTTGGACTAGCCACATACCAGCTTTGTTACATTTTCTCCGAAGAACGCAACTGCTGGGGGAGTTAACTGTGCAAACTGTTAGCTAGACAAAATGGGTCTTGTTTGAACTTAAAAGGAAATACAACGTGATCATGAATATATTGTACCTCTTGTTCATTGGACAAGAGATTTTTTACCCGATATCCTTTGCCATTGTTAAAGGCCGTCAATATTCTGCAGGTTCATCTGGGACAATATACCTTAGAGCTATCAAGAGGAAAAAAGTCTGGCTAAAAAAACAAAGTATTGCTTGACGTCAAAGACAAGACAGACAACCAAAGATATCACGATTTAATCAGCGAAAAATCTACAGAGTTATTAAATGTGTCCGCTCCTGTAGCTTTAAAAACCTCAGAAGTACTTTTCCACGATGACTAGCATAATGAGTTACGTTGCTTTTATCAAAGTAGGCAAAAGTAAGCTTCAAATGTTTTGCACTGAAGAAATGGGACACGATATCCGCGCTAAAATTATTCCAATGAGGTAAACTAGAGAAAAATCATTATCAGATGATTGAATGCGCGCAAAACTACACACTTCTGTGCATGTCAAAAATTTGTAACGTTTAGAAATCATTGAGAAATAAACACTGATATTTGTTTTTGCATTAGTTAAGCCTGCTCTCTTCGTAACAAGAACTGAAAAGAGACAACCTGATTTGGCTCGGTGTGACCGGCGGGATGATGCTTTATTGTATGTGCAACCCGATATTCTAGCAAAACGTTTGCCAGCAGCTGCATTGTCGAAGGTTTATATGCTTTTCATTTGCATAAAAATTGTTTTTTTCGCTGAAGAACCAATTTAATAAATTGCACCCTGTGGAAAGTTTGAGTAGCCTAGTGAATGTTTAGCCCAGGATAAGTGGGAAAAAATTAGTTTTAACGGCTACCTCTCTTGTGGAACCGGAATAACTTAATTCTGCATGCTCCACTCGCATCAACAATTGTTGATGTTCTTAAAAGGTAAATATCTACCGCGCAAAACAAGACTAAAATGTATACAAACCAACAAAAAACGTTGTGAGAAACAACTTGGGTTTTAAGACTAAAATGTATACAAACCAACAAAAAGCGTTGTGAGAAACAACTTGGGTTTGTCGTATCAAAGGTCCTTATTTTTTATCCTCATGCGCTCTAAATCAGTACCGCTCCTACACGTTACTCTTAATATTGCAAAACTATTCTCTCGAAAACCGGTTGCACTTGTTATTGGGAAACATATACGTAACCCGAAAGAAAATGAGTATTTTCGTTTCAAATGTTCCTCCATCTATTGATGATAGACAGATTTCAACTGCACCATTTTGTTTAAGTGTTTTCTGGATTTTATGTTCAGCTGCGGTTGACACCATAGCTTATTTAAACGTCTTTCGTACCGGCAAGTATGAATTGTACGTAACTCGCGAAGTGTGGCTGGGAATGCTGCTTACTAAATTCATGTTTCTGTAGATTGTTTGTAATTACGTTCAAGAGACAAGTGTAGGCTATCTAATGCGAAAACAGTTTCTGCTCTCTGTTAGAAACAAGAGGCCTGTTGTAGCAAATAAGTAAAATGTGAAGTAGCACCTTTAGTCACATACTTTTTAAAATATTTTCTAAGGAAAATTTGTCTCTGCTTCCCATCTGACGTTTGCTTCCGACTACATAGAGGACGCGATTTTGGAGTTTAGCCAAGTGTTGTCCACTCGTATAATTTTTTATAGGAAGGATCAATTATGTGACATTACAGGAACTGACCAAGACAAATTTGCAATATGGTTGCGTCAGCTTTTGTTCACTTTTTTGGCGCATAACGGCGAGCGGTATGTTTCCTCTACAATGATCGTCGCCCCATTAACATGGTACTTCAATAAATGAAACGTACTAGATTATATACTGAGAATTCTTCCAAACCGTTTTGTAATCATGACTGCAGCCATTATCCCCTCTGACAAAACGTACTCAAAATAATGAGGATGGGAAGCCATCCGATCCAAGTGGAATTCAGGGGTTAATCGACAACAGGACATCAGAAGAACAGTCGTTATCAGTTTAAAAAAATTTCTGTTGATTGTTTGATTCAAGTCAGCTGACTTTAGGCTTTACTTATCGTCCGCACCTAAAAATTGGTCAAAGTGTACGAAGATGTTAGATCCTTAAAGCCTGAACTTCTAGCTGGGACTGATAAACAACAGATCATCAACTCGTCACCATAAAGTTCTATATGACGAATCATCATGTACAATAAGAACGCCAGTTACCAATTCAGCCTCCCTGCGCGCAAGCGTTTAATTCCACTGGCTAAAAGTGAGGCTATCTTTGCGAAATACACTAGTTGCGTACCAATTCATTTTCAATGGAAGAGTCATCAAAGCACCACCTGATTATTTTGTTTGTGGTATTCTTCAACTGAATGTACTGCAACCACCCACCTAATATTTCACTTGGTGTAGTGTTCGAGATATCGCAGTGCTTTTTTCAAGAGAAGCTGCTCCCACAGCTCCTGAAGACTATTCGACATTGTTTTGCTCCTCATTCGAAGCTTGTGCTACGCCACTCTTATTAGCTTTTCGGTTGAGCATTTAAAGCAGATATATACAAGACTTGCAGAAATGTCCGGATGGAAGCCACACGTATGATGTGATCACTCACAACTGTGCATGAGGCTTCTAGCAAAACACCATAAAGACGATGCAGACGATTAGAATGTGTAACGCATTTTTGGTGGACGTGGTTTGCAATGGTTAAGTATCTTGCCTTGCTATTGTCGTAGTTATGAGATGGCTCTTGTAATAGAGTGAAATGGCCTCAGTAGCGCCTCTAAAAAGGGTTGTGTACCACTGACAATTTGTGGCCGATTGTCGGACGGATTGAAGTCAAGCCCCTTTTTCCGAGGGACGGACAGACGATATTCACGTGCTGTGGATTGTGCTGTAACCTCTCATATGACGGTACTGAGCCATATGACCAACCAACCTTTTGAATTGTATGAAAAGTGATTGAAGTAATGAACATTTTCCGCATGGACGTGGTCTGCATTTTGGAAGACTGCTTAGACTGCTGCAGGTTGGACAGCGTCAGGAAGACCAGATCCTTAAAGATAAGCTTATCCCATAATACCCGAAAGTGAATGAGACTCTCAAACTCCACTAGACGCAGATCAGACAGTCCAGAATCAAATTCAGGCAGTGCGAGACAGCTTTGGATCAAGGTTAGACAGTGCCCGTCTATATATATAGCGCTAGGCCGTTGTAACTTCGCACGCGCTAGTTGCAGTAAACATGTTGTGTTCCTTGTCGGTGATAGGCACTGGAGCCGAAAGAGCAGTCAGATATAACGGATTGGTGACGCCCGAATCTACGGAACCATGACAATACCTGTTAAATCCTTGAAGAAAATGCTGCAAAAATAAAACCAGTTTAAAGCAACACAGTTGCGTTTGGTGGAGATCTGGGCGCGACTTAATAGTTAACCGCCAAATCAAGCTGTAAATGCAAATTCAGTAGACCTTATTGTTAAGAGCATCACGAAATTCAACTCTGACCCTGATGATGGTCCAATCTTTGCTTCATGTTCTAGACGCCTTCCGTTGCATTCAGAGAATGATATCAGTCAGTTTGAACAGTCTCCCGAGGTACCGTTACAGTCCATTACTGACGAGCATCAAGCTTAGACTGCTGCAGGTTGGACAGCGTCAGGAAGACCAGATCCTTAAAGATAAGCTTATCCCATAATACCCGAAAGTGAATGAGACTCTCAAACTCCACTAGACGCAGATCAGACAGTCCAGAATCAAATTCAGGCAGTGCGAGACAGCTTTGGATCAAGGTTAGACAGTGCCCGTCAATATATGGCGCTAGGCCGTTGTAACTTCGCACGCGCTAGTTGCAGTAAACATGTTGTGTTCCTTGTCGGTGATAGGCACTGGAGCCGAAAGAGCAGTCAGATATAACGGATTGGTGACGCCCGAATCTACGGAACCATGACAATACCTGTTAAATCCTTGAAGAAAATGCTGCAAAAATAAAACCAGTTTAAAGCAACACAGTTGCGTTTGGTGGAGATCTGGGCGCGACTTAATAGTTAACCGCCAAATCAAGCTGTAAATGCAAATTCAGTAGACCTTATTGTTAAGAGCATCACGAAATTCAACTCTGACCCTGATGATGGTCCAATCTTTGCTTCATGTTCTAGACGCCTTCCGTTGCATTCAGAGAATGATATCAGTCAGTTTGAACAGTCTCCCGAGGTACCGTTACAGTCCATTACTGACGAGCATCAACGCCTCTTGAATCTCAAACACGACACGGCCATGTTGAACAGACTATTTTCCAGCCCTGCTTTCAATATTGCCAAGATGACCTCGATGACCCTGACGGTAAAATCGAAAGGCCCAAATCTGGGGTCGGCATGCTGGCAATGTGTTGAATGGCATTTTGTGCGACTGTATCCCCGTAAAGAGCACAAATGTTGAGTGCGAAATCGACGTGGGCACAAAAAAAAGAGTGCCTGACACGGAATGCTACTCAAAGACTCATCCAAACCCGGAGGTCATGGAGCGGACGGAGCCAATACTTTCAACATGTGACAACTAGCTCGATTCTCGTCGCAAGTATGTTAGAATCAGATTCAACGGAAGCACAATTCGTTTGCAGCTCGATAGGGCTTCAGATATTACGACTGTTTCCCGGAGGAAGAATGGACCACCAAAATTCAGACTAACAATGAGCACTGCCAGAAATGCTTCAGGATTTGAACTTCAATTGCTAGGTGAGTTGGATTCTGAGACAGAGATAACAGACCACCGTGATCGTAGTATCTTTCATCTTGCTGCTTGGGAGCTTAATCTCCTGGGCCTAGACTGGGTCGACCGCTTGCATCGTTTAGCACTTCCTATCGAAAACGTATGATCATCAATACTAGCGGGAGGGAAGCCAATATTTTGATCGGGAAACCGTGTGCTTGTAAAAAACTATCGCCCCGGACACCGAAGATGGACTGTTGGAGTCGTCCTCAAAAGAATCGTTCAGATAATATACGGCGTCCCGTTAGGATCATTGATATGGAACCGGCACGTCAATCTGCAACGGCTGACTGAGTTCCCTATCCCAAATGCGGAAGAAGGGTCATTAGACCTCAACCTGTTGCGCGAAACTCTCGATCTTGCAAGACCAACATCAACAGCCGCTGCTTCCATTGTTGCAACCAAGACGCTGTAGGGTTGTGTTAGAAAACGGTTGGAACATTTCCAACTTAATTCACCCAGACAATCTTACGCTGAAGGGAAGAGGTGTCAGGAAGGTCAAATAGCTGAAAACTATCCCATAACACACGAAACGTACTTAGACCCCAATCAGACAGCCTTGGATCAAGGTCAGACACCCCCCTCATTTCGTACCGCAAGGCCGTCGTAACTTCGCACTCGCACTCGCTTGATGCAATAAAGCTGTTGTGTTCCTTGTCGGCGAGTGTTTTTTCGGTAATAGGCACTGGAACGGGAATGTCAGTCAGACATAACAGATAGGCACTTCTTTCCGCTTGACGCCTAGAAGTCGGCGACGTAGACAAACATAAACAGAATGTTATTTTAGTCAACTTGCATATGAGCAATTACACCCGACACCAAAGCAAGCAAAAGCACCGACAACTGCAGTTTGATTACTCAGCTGCTTGAACTTCCGCTGGGTGTTTGCATAGCTCGGGAGAGAGAGTTTCATTTATCTTTTTGTTGCCTCGAGGCAACAAAAAGATAAATGAAACTCTCTCTCCCGAGCTATGCAAACACCCAGCGGAAGTTCAAGCAGCTGAGTAATCAAACTGCAGTTGTCGGTGCTTTTGCTTGCTTTGGTGTCGGGTGTAATTGCTCATATGCAAGTTGACTAAAATAACATTCTGTTTATGTTTGTCTACGTCGCCGACTTCTAGGCGTCAAGCGGAAAGAAGTGCCTATCTGTTATGTCTGACTGACATTCCCGTTCCAGTGCCTATTACCGAAAAAACACTCGCCGACAAGGAACACAACAGCTTTATTGCATCAAGCGAGTGCGAGTGCGAAGTTACGACGGCCTTGCGGTACGAAATGAGGGGGGTGTCTGACCTTGATCCAAGGCTGTCTGATTGGGGTCTAAGTACGTTTCGTGTGTTATGGGATAGTTTTCAGCTATTTGACCTTCCTGACACCTCTTCCCTTCAGCGTAAGATTGTCTGGGTGAATTAAGTTGGAAATGTTCCAACCGTTTTCTAACACAACCCTACAGCGTCTTGGTTGCAACAATGGAAGCAGCGGCTGTTGATGTTGGTCTTGCAAGATCGAGAGTTTCGCGCAACAGGTTGAGGTCTAATGACCCTTCTTCCGCATTTGGGATAGGGAACTCAGTCAGCCGTTGCAGATTGACGTGCCGGTTCCATATCAATGATCCTAACGGGACGCCGTATATTATCTGAACGATTCTTTTGAGGACGACTCCAACAGTCCATCTTCGGTGTCCGGGGCGATAGTTTTTTACAAGCACACGGTTTCCCGATCAAAATATTGGCTTCCCTCCCGCTAGTATTGATGATCATACGTTTTCGATAGGAAGTGCTAAACGATGCAAGCGGTCGACCCAGTCTAGGCCCAGGAGATTAAGCTCCCAAGCAGCAAGATGAAAGATACTACGATCACGGTGGTCTGTTATCTCTGTCTCAGAATCCAACTCACCTAGCAATTGAAGTTCAAATCCTGAAGCATTTCTGGCAGTGCTCATTGTTAGTCTGAATTTTGGTGGTCCATTCTTCCTCCGGGAAACAGTCGTAATATCTGAAGCCCTATCGAGCTGCAAACGAATTGTGCTTCCGTTGAATCTGATTCTAACATACTTGCGACGAGAATCGAGCTAGTTGTCACATGTTGAAAGTATTGGCTCCGTCCGCTCCATGACCTCCGGGTTTGGATGAGTCTTTGAGTAGCATTCCGTGTCAGGCACTCTTTTTTTTGTGCCCACGTCGATTTCGCACTCAACATTTGTGCTCTTTACGGGGATACAGTCGCACAAAATGCCATTCAACACATTGCCAGCATGCCGACCCCTGTTCCTTGTCGGCGAGTGTTTTTTTGGTAATAGGCACTGGAACGGGAATGTCAGTCAGACATAACAGATAGGCACTTCTTTCCGCTTGACGCCTAGAAGTCGGCGACGTAGACAAACATAAACAGAATGTTATTTTAGTCAACTTGCATATGAGCAATTACACCCGACACCAAAGCAAGCAAAAGCACCGACAACTGCAGTTTGATTACTCAGCTGCTTGAACTTCCGCTGGGTGTTTGCATAGCTCGGGAGAGAGAGTTTCATTTATCTTTTTGTTGCCTCGAGGCAACCAATCCAAACCAAGTATGTTATGGAAACCAAGTTTATATCATTCTCTCTCAATATTATCAATAAGATCTATTAATATGTCTTCATCATTTTCCAATTTCAAGACACTATGTTTGGGATGGCCTCCTGCTTTATTCGTACCTTGGATGTTGATAGACAATGGGACAGTAGAATGCCAGGTCATTCTAAACGCTCCACAGACATCCCGCCACAAAATTGATTAAAATTTTGTTCATCTTTGTTTTCCGGGGCTTTCTAATGAAGTTTATTTACGTGATTTCAAGAACTCCGGTAGGCGGATGAAGCTTAAAATTGCGTTGGAAAAACATTCTTCCTATTGATCAGAAGGTAAAGGTATTTACTAACAAAGTTTGTCGAACACGCCATTTCTACATGCATTACTCGATCACAGGTGACTGAAACTGCAAAGTGAAACCTAAATGGTTTGCTCGTATCGATCGGCAACTGAATGAGTATCGCATTGTCATGGCTCACTTGCTTCGATCTCAAGCTTCGTCGACCTCGGGCAGATCATCTGGGGTTGGAGCCGAGCTCGCTGAGGCCTGATAGTAACATAAATCGAGCGATTTAATTCAGGCCTGAGTTAGACTTTATATACAAAAAAATGCACGTTTGGTGACTATCCAGGACAGCAGCAGCGGCTGCTCTCAAGATGAAGTTTTATGCTGCAGGTTGAAGCACTTATATCCGGGGGGGCAGAACTGAGTTAGAGACGTCATTGCAACAGGCGAGCGAGTTTGAAAAAGATATTTTCTCAGAATGTTCCCTATGAAGAGACTTCCAGTTTCTGCAAGTGCAAAAGAGTACAGCGCACATCTTGTTAATGGCAAACAAAGTAAAGTCTGATAAACTGTAAATGAGGGGTAGCATTTTAGCATATGCCGATTTCAGTGCAAAAATTCCACAAACCAAAAATTTTGTAGTATGAAAAACGCCCGAGAGTAGACCTCCACGAACGTTTGTGATGTTTATTCGCATGGAGCCTGGCCTCGCACACATCCATTGGGGAGACAAAATTTCCAAACCATCTAGAATTCCTGAAAACAACCTTGGTTTTTCACCACATGACCATCCTGATGATATCTTGGGCGGTTAAATGTGAATGCTCAGATTATATGTGCCTGCATGAAACCAGTTTCGTTTATCACAAACGCAGCATAAACAATTTATAGCTCTGCAATACTAAACTAGAAATGACAAATTCTAACCAGCGGAGATAAGTTAATAAAGGTCCTGATAAAACTTTGGAAAGTATTTGAAGATATGCAAGATCACCCCAATTTATTCTAGACAGCCTCATAAATTTTTAATTGATGCTGCAACAGTCCACGTCTTTGTTCAAAAGTTGCCGTTTTCCTTAGGTTTCCTTCCTGAGAGGCTGTCTTTGAGAAAAACGCTAAACCTTATCGTTTATGGGTGAATAAATGCTACTTCAAAGTCGACCAGCTTTTATTTTACTGAGATCCTTGACAGAATCTGAACTAGTTCATCAGCTTTAAAAACTTTCAAGCCATCATTAGCCTCAGTCTGGACAACCATCAACCCTATTTCGATAAACATTTCGTAGATACTGATGTGATCCACGCCGCTCCTCAAATATCGGCAAATTTTCATAAGACTCTTTGTACAGGGCTTCCGTCGACGCAGATTTTGGATCGCATGGACTGCAAAAGTATGGACTATACGCCTTTTCAGGATTAGTCTCGAAAAATCGCCTCCAGAATGCATCATCGGTAGTGTTGACAATCAGATTAGACCCTTCAAAACAAGCGAAATACAAAGGCTGGTCAGATGTGCCAGTGAATTCCTGGTTTAGCTTCTTGTGCCGGCCGACATGTGAACAATTTGTGGGATCGCCAACGCGGTCAATTCAAGGAGCTGGGCAAATCGGCATTTACTTCCCAATATTTCTTCTCCACGGCTTGTTAGTCTTCCAAGTTGCTTTTTGCAAAGTATTTATGTCTGATCAGACCACCAGAAAGTGAACAATCCCGACCCAACCATCTTTTTTTATCACATCTGAAAAGAGGTATTACCTCTTGGTGGAGTTTGAACTAGATTATGCAAGTGGATTATGTCCCTAAACCTATATGAAAATAAACGTTAGAGGGGTTTTCCAAAAGATGGAAAATGTCCAATTTATTTTGGTTTGGTACGGGAACGCAAACCAGGAAAAAATCGGCTTCATACTAAACTCAAGCATAAGAATTAAACCTAACGGCTCGAATATTTCAACCAGCGGTTGGTTGTAACGCTTCAGTATCTAAGTCCGTGGATTTCATGACAGTGTATACGGAGCGGACACAGTCATTTCAAACGACAAGCAAGTTATGAGGTAAGTTCAGCCTCTATACAGATTTCACACGGTATGTTTATTTACGGTGATCTGGAGCTACAAGGAAGCGAAATTTCGTCTGCATTCATCTTATCGAACCAATGAGGATACAACTCATAATGATAACTTGTTCTCAAAATGCAATTCGTGTTCTAACAGAGTACAGCCAAATGTGAATATCTGGATAGGGTTCGATGTTTTACTTGTGATATATTATCGGAATTTCATCCACAACGTTGCGTGTAAAATTTGTATCTCTTAAATATGACACTCATTGCACATCTAATGCCAAGCTTTTCATTTCTTCCCCGTTGCAGACCAATGGATTTGTGCAGTGTTGGCTGCTTTTGTGTGTGTTCTTCAAGCCGATCACGCCAGGAAAAATCGAAATTGCAACCCGCAGTCGAGCGACGGGTGCAGCATTCGGAATTGATGGAAGATCTCTTCCATTACCGTCACAGTAGACAAACTGTCATTCGCCAAAGTATTTGCCTAATACCCTACCGCATTACACAATTCGTCGAGACAAACGTTTTCGAAAGAGCACTAAAAATGTCGAGATGAAAAAAGTGCGCGATGATAGCCTTCTCGGGACCAATTAATCAGGCGGAACATATGCGACAGGTGTTGGGTATGCGTGTTTTCAGCCCGCTGCCCATACGTTTTGGTGCTGGACAGCGAACAGGAACAACCCTAATATGTAGAAAGGTATATTCTGGTGGGTTTTTGGCCATCTGATGACCGGAAAACACGACACATGTGCGATTCAATCCAAAAGGAACCAGAATGAGGCGAAACAGTTTTTCGAATCCCAACCCGCCTTGTACCAGAGCTGTGTAAATTCTGAATAATAAATGGCAGGATGGAAATTTAATTTTGGGTGTTCAGCTTATGAGGCTAGTAAGCTTAAATTCACCAAAGATAAACTGTTTGACTAACAAAAGTGTTATTCGTATACGCAGAGTTTTTGAGGATACTGATTTGGCGAAACTAGATAAGGATCATTGTGACTTGCAACATTTGGAAAACTGAAGGCACTCAGTTAAACATTCTGTGAGATTGAGCCGGATTCACCTGATGACTCGCATTGATTACATGGCTTGCACATCTACTTGCCCCGTGTTGAGTTTCGGCGATAACAAGTGCCCCATCATCATACAGGACAGGCGCTCAGTTGCATGACAAAACTTATGCAACACATCCGGAGCCTTAGTTACAAATAAAATGTATGGTATAAAAAGAGTTGAAACTCGGTTTCTTGAAACTGGTACCAGGTAGACGATCGCTGCGGTAATTCCCAAGATCAGAGCACAAAATATTCTCCTGTTGGAAATGTTCATTTTTCGCACCATGGTATATGAGTGAATGGCCATCTTAAGAATGAATTTCAGTTCATTGCGTGAATCTTGAAGGTAAACGGACTTTCAGGTACGCCTGCACCAAAAGACCACCAATCACAAAGAATATAAATCTCATCAACCTTGCCCGCAGTAAAATGCCTTAAGAGGCATGCTGATGCCCAGAAACATCGCTCAAAAAGCTAGTCGTTACTTCACAGCAGTAGGAAATGTCTTGTTTCTGGGGATCCCCCTGAGAAGCATTTGAATACTGAGTGCCAACACGAAGAATAAGATAAGAGGCATGCTGATGCCCAGAAACATCGAAGAATAAGGCACTGGTCCGCATTTCCTAGTTGTGCTCCACTATTTTGTGTGTCAATACATTGACTTCCTTCTGGGTTAACAGGTAAGCATTTGTCATCTAGTGGAATTGGCAAACTGAATCATGTGGCAAGCAATATCGGAGGCAAAAATCTTCAGTATGATTCGATTAGCGCCACTTAACTGCCCCAGCATTAACCACCAAAGCGCACTCGCTACACAAAAAAGCAATTCCATTGGGGTACATGGACACACGTGGACAAGAGCGTTCAACTAAAACACAGACAACGCATTGGATACTTTAGTGTTCCCTGTGGTCAATTTCAGCTAAGAGTTATGAACCGTCGTACAAATTTATCTTTAAGGCTTAGACCTCAGCGTAAACAATAGTTTACAACACAGCCGACTCTCGAGTAAGGAAGGCAAGAGTACCCCAAGTAAAGGAGTGTTCTTTCCCGCCCTAATTATGATCTTAACTTATCGGTGCGAACTCCAGGTCCTGGCTAACTGGGACAAATTTGTGCTTCCTGCTCAAAGGATTTTCAATCAAGAGAATACTGTATTTCGTTTAAGTGAGCCGTTCTAGTTGCAGAAGTGCAGTTGCGTGAATTTTTCAGAACAGCGTGAATGTGGTTGTACGCTGTCATACTGTTATTTACATTCAGTGTCTAAATTGATTTAATGCGCTCCGGAGGTAATTATTTGTGGGTTTCTTCATGGGATATGTTGAGCCACTTCAGAAAATATTCTGCGAAGCACAGCGAAACAAGATGATCAACCGGCCCTTTGGACATTGGTGTCACTAATCGCTCAAAATTTCCATGACTCAAATTTGATAAGGGGTCAGCGTGGTGGTTTTCCGGTCTGGAATTTTTCTAAAAGACCTGTTCCAATAGCTCTTCCAATATTTCGCTACTGTTTATCGCCTAAGAGTACTGATGATTTACAGGCAGGAATGAACTTTTCAAAGGTACGGAAGGTCAGCAACGCCGTGAATTGCATACTCCAAGATAAGTTAACTCATCAGTCTTTCCCTCCTAACCAGCAAGGTCTGAACACCATCGATGAAGCGCTTATAACAAGAACGTTATAATATTTGCGCGGATATAGTTTATAACACTTGCAAACAACTTGTGTTCGCAGCTGGAGGTTGAAACGTGCCTTCATACAGCATTTCTTGTGTGAATCATGCAATAGAGAAAACGAGAAAATAACAATTTAACTTTTCAAGTCTTCTCCTCCAAATCTTCTGGTTACTTACTACCTTGTGAACGTTGTGCTTATGAGCTATATGAAGTGTGTGAATTTCAGAGTAACACAGAAATCAACTGTTTTGACCAGCATCTTGTTAGAAAAAACTGCTATCAGCCCTAATTGCGATCAAAATTAACAGTTTCCAACCATTTATATGCCCTTATAGGAGGCAAAACCTGCGAAAATAATTCGGGTGGACCTGGTGAAAAGTTGCATTTAAACTTCAAATCACAGACACTTGGTGAACTTTGGAAGAGACTTTATGGATGAAAACGTATTCAGTATTATACAACAGATTCTCCCTTTATAAATGACCAAAAAGTTTTGTCAAAAAGGTGACATGTATACCTTAAAGTGAGCTTATCAAGAGAGCCAAGTACGACATGAATTCGTTTGAAGAGGTGCTGAACTGGTTGATTCCTTCGAATAAGTTACTATAGGTATGTTTCCAAACCATGATATCACCTGAAATATGCAGATAGTATATAGGGCAGTGCTTTGTAAAACAAACTGTGGTATTCGGTAGTTGAAAACACGTATTTGTGAGAATAACCCTGGCTGCTTATTGAGTGAAAGGATTTGAAATTTCGTGCATAGAAATCCCGAAGAGGTACAATACTAGCATAAACTTGGCAACGTATGAGGATGCACTTGAACAACCAAGCTTCAATTCTCCATGTTGGTGCTGGGTTCTCTCGAGCACTTTTATTTGTTACATTCCGATTTTATATGTGATTTCCTACGTATTCATCTAGCAGCCCAACAGCCGGAAAGCGTCGCAATTTTGTTGATTCATTTGTACCGTCGCTCTCAGAGTTCCTAAGCTATATTCACCCAGCTAGAAGTGACAGACATCTTTGACATAGAGCAAGGTTTGAAGTATTTTGGACCAGACATGCAACTATATTTCAATAATGGCCATCCATGCGCGAATACGCGAAACTCGAAAGCAATTGGTGAGGTTAAATCATGCCCGAAATTTTATTTGTCTGGAAGTTAGCTTGTGTTAAATCGAATTTTTAATGAAAGCTTCGCGACAATGTCATGAAAATTCGTCATCCATCATCAGTCCTACACAAGAGTAGCAATTGTCCACCATGACATAAATCGTTTAACCTACTATTAATGCAGCTCTCTTAGTAATCGTCGGATTGCAAAAAACAGCGACTAACAAAATATCCTAACCCAAAAAAGTATAACTGAGCGTCACACTAAGCGAGTCATACGGTTTCCGAAGGAAAAAGCTTTCGTGAATTCCAGTCAAGCTGGTTGTGTCTATTTTTATGCAAAATGCGCTTCAGCAATTTCCAGTAGACCACAATGAATCAACGTGAATTAACACGATTCCCCTTTGCGACGTAAGTAAGGCAGTCGCATACTTAAATGATCCCGTTTTCTTCCAGTACGTATATCTTGAGACATGTCGTCAATCTAGCTTAGTGCAACTTTTGGCACAACACTCACTGTCGAACGTATAACGTATCTTAATTCAGCAGAAGTTCGCGAAGTTCAAGTTGAACATGTTTGTTCCTTATTTTCTGACAAAGTAAAAACATAAACGAATTGCAAACTGTAATCTTGACTCACCGTGTCTCGAAGGTCAGTAGGTCATGTGTGATCAGTGAACCAGATTTGTAAGATCAGCAACAAATGAATGTCGCAAAATTTGTACTTGATATGCAGTAGAAAACTAATGGAAAAACATGCCTTCTAATTAAGTGATATGCTGCCTAAAATATGAACGGAAAATAACGGGGAAATCAAAGTCTAACTCGCGTTCTCTGTTTTGATCTAGTTAGATAAAGAGGCGCAATACTATCCAAATGTGTTTGCAGTCTCACTGGCTTAAACGGAGAATCTTTCATCATATGGTGGTTCTGAGGAAATGTGTACAAGAGAACAGGACAAATGGGTTCTGTGCAGTATGACTTAAAAAATCGATGGTCAACCTGAATGTTGTGTGAGTTTTCATTTGCGCTCAATGTAGGCTGTTCGGTTCTCCAAACAAATGGAGCACAGTTAGCCCTCATTGGGTACCAGGTGGGTGCTGGATTGTTCATGGAATGAAAATGATCCTCATCAAACTCAGTGGCCAATTCTTGGCATAAACTGCAGGCTGCAGCTGAACCTGCTTCACTTGTGTCCAAATCGTCCTTTTCATTGTAAGTGGACTGATGCTGCTTTGGATAGCGTTTGAGGCGCTTTTTGCATGACCAAAATAAACAAGACGAACATAACATTGTCGGCAAACAAATGAGAATCATAAGAGCCAGTGATCCCGGAACAACCAAGAATCCATAAATTTTCCATCCACTGTTGTTTATGTGCATTTGTTTATCCACTTTCTTGACTCCAGTACGTTTATTGGGAAGCGAATCTGGAGAAAAGAGAACCAAGTTGCGAAAACCATTAAAGAGCAAACAGGTATGAGTCGAAATCAAGAATTTATTACCCATGGAAGCCGATATATTTCACAACACTGATGTCGATGCACATCAGCCATCAATGGTTTGCAACATTTTGAAAGCCTACACTAGGTATATTTCTGGAAGACATGGAAATCTTGCGACCGCTGACTCTTAGGTTCAAAAAGAAGTGCGTTTTGTGAATTCAAAACTCAAGAAACTGACATCTGCTTCAAGCCGCCTACATACCCGGCAATATACAACCCACCAAAGACCGCCGCATATTAGATTAGGAAATTTAACTGGACCCAACTCAATTCCTGCTTCTGGAATTAGAATGGTTCTCCGGTATTTTCCGAAAGTATTTGGGAGATGAGCTGTTTGTGAAGTAGGGATTTTGATGATTATTATCAGTACCTTATTGGTCGTGAAAAATTATTACTGGTCATGCTCATTTATGCTATCCAACTGGTCGAAGGGAAGACAGTAAGTTCGTAGGCACCTGAGTCCATCCTGAGAACGGCTGCCAATTATTTCAAATTCAAGCAATGTACATCAGATTATCGTTTGGCACACTATATCACACATGTTCATTGGCAATAAATTCTCCACAGAACCGACGATAATATGCTAAGCCAGCTGAACTATCAGGATTCTTTGGAATACCAGACTGATAGTTATATATGTGTACAACGAAGATAAACAGGGAAGACCAAGTATAATGTTGCAGTCAAGTCTAAGCAAGATGAGCACTCAGCCGTTTGTTGAGCGGATCTGCTATATGGACACCAAACTTTCACACTCAGCTTTGCCAAAATATTATGGCCAAAGAATAAATAGATCAATCCTTCGTTTTCAAACCGATCCTCTTATTTAGGGGTGTCTTATGAACAATAATTGTTGAAACGCTAATCCAACCGGCACTGAGTCTACACGGGGTTCATCCATAAAATAAGTTGGAATATGCAATGCATAGTTGTATAAATACTTCATTTATACTGACCACCAGAAGTGCTGTCATGAAGGGCTTTGTCACTTGATGTCAACTCGACAATAATCTTCATGTGAGCTTCCTTGCAAAGCTTCTTTCCAGCTGCAATTAAGAAAAACACTTGTTTACATAAAGGTTTACAACCCTATGGTATAGTTACTAATCATATCCTGTCTGATTTTAACACCGAGCTCAAATCTGTCCCCAATTAAAACCAAATAGGTATGTAATTGAGAGCATTTTGCAAACTAAATCAAATATGTATTTAACGACAGCATACGGTTAACGAAAACTTTGAAATTAGCCACCTTGAAGGCGAAACCGATCGTGCACTGTCGAACAGCCTTGAACAACCTCATAAGTAGTGTTTCGTCAAGTCCATTTGAGTCCACAAGAATACGACAATCGAATGGTTTCCACCTTATTGTTTTTAGAAATAATGATAATGACCAACATATCAAGGAATAAAACAAAGTCGGTGGACTTCGATGAACGTTAAATCGTCTCGAGGTATTCACTGCAATCTGTGGACTACCTTTTTTACGAAATGAAACGCCTAATCATTGGGGACAAATATGAAATTCAAACTTGTGTGAAGAAAATACGTGCAGATATCTTCAGCAGGTTTCTTGCTGATATAGAATCGGTTGGAACAATCGCCACCAATCAACGTCGGATGGATATTAAGACCGCAGTGTACCCAGATGTCGTTTGATATTCACCAGCGTATGACACCAGAGCATGGACGTCATACCACCGATACGTTGAAGGTTTCACAAATTTTATTGACAGTGTAGGTCGGATCGAATTTTGAGCAATAAGCCTCTTGAAAGAGCGAATTTAACGGAATCATGTATACAGTAATATACAGCTGGTCAAACTGGGTGAGCCACGTGAAATGAATTGCCGATAACCGCAAACTGTTTACGATTTAGTAAGGTGGCAGCAGAAACCCTGCTATAACGACAGCCTTCAGGCAAATTTCCAGAATCGTGAATTTTATTTCGCATCTTTAAAACATCTGACATCTTATTCAGCAGACTAGCGAACTGCGTTTACAAAAGTTTAAAAAGCTTGAAGAAAACCTCGGAAGCACTTCAAATCACTAACGAGTTGCTTAGGTAAGATTTCCTGGGGGCCTTCCTGCATGGATTCCTAATCAGCACGTTTGGACCCTACTCTCACAGTGGCCGGCTATTTTTCTGCCGCCCGGTCACACACACACGCCAAAATGGCGCCGTGCTGGGCAACCATCAGAGAGGATTGTTATTGTATTTTTTCTAGCGGAAGTTCAGCAGTCCGCTTTAATATCAGATGACGCCAACTTTTTGGTGCATCTAAATAATGCTGGTGCTTACTAATATGCCGTCACGCCTACGTAGGCTGGTTACACGCGATTGAATTCGGCGTGATCTCAGTCCTTCCTGTTTACGTCAGGCCAACAGTTTCACACAACTTCTCCGCACCAGCAGCTTGTGCACGGGCGTGACCTCAACCAGCAAGCCCATTTCAGCGAGCAAATAGTCATAAATATCATATTTCTGTCTCAAAATTCACCAACGTGTGCAAATATAGGGAAATATTCTCATCATACTAATATAGGCTGCTTTTTATTAGTTCACACTGAGGTAAAAGATTTTGATTTTCGGGTTCCTCAAGTCATTTTACTGCTCTTCTGGTCTTCTGTGGGATTGCTCTTGAACCAGGTTACTGAATAAGAATACCCTTGCAATAATCAGCGTCTTAAGTGTTTTAGAGCAGTTTCATCTGATCAAATACTT
This sequence comes from Clonorchis sinensis, assembly GCA_003604175.2. Lineage (NCBI taxonomy): Eukaryota > Metazoa > Platyhelminthes > Trematoda > Opisthorchiida > Opisthorchiidae > Clonorchis > Clonorchis sinensis. The sequence continues at coordinate 79,010,328 of CM030369.1, forward strand.
TTGTAAATGGCAACTATTTGCCGTCTTAACAAATAATTCACAACTTTATAAAAAACCTCTTAATGAACGTAAGTCACTCAGGGCTGGTCGGATTTAAGAGGGAGCCACTCATTCAGTTTGCGCTCAAGCAATTGTTAGTGAAATTCGAAAACCTAACGTTACTTTGATTAGTCTTAGCTTTGATATTCATATCACCTTTGTTCAACACAGTTCTACTGTTGTCCTAGCGCCAGTATTCCGGCTAGACCATATGAGGAATAATGGACTTTATTTGACTAGTGCTGCGTATCTTTCGTCGTGTCAGAATGTGAACCCCGGACGTTTGATTTGGGAGGTGGGCATCCTCCCACCCCTCGTTCGTGGAATGTTGCACGTACCTGACCTACCATTTCCAATGGATGGCCAAGCATGTTCATGTTTAAACAACATTATCAGTTTGCCGTGTTGGACTGCTCCAACACTCGTGATGTAAACGCAATTTTCAGAAAACCCACAACCACCTCCAACTCCAATCAAGTGTACGTGAAGCTAACAGACAGCAAAGTCCTGACAGGCGGATCATTTAGCCAGCACAACCAAGAGAGCTACTGAGTCATTTTTGAGGCACCGGCTCTCCGTCTGAGCAAATTTGTCAGTTAACGATCAATTCGATACTCATAAGTAAAGCTTTCGTCGTCTTTCAAAATCAGTATTTCAGCCCAACGAATCTGTTCACTAGTAGAAGTCCAGCTTAAATAACTTCAGTGGCGATCTTCGGGTTTTCGCTGGATGGTACAGCGCATTAATAAACTATCTTTTAAAGGCCTTCATTCCCCTGAGCTAAAAGTCTTCCTTGTTCATTCAGTTTGTTAGGAACAATAAAACAACTCTTTTCTGTGTGACGCTTTGTGGCATTTCCTTACACTATTTGAGTCCGAACACTATGCTAAAACAGAAGGGATATTTTTTTGCGGTTCACGTTAAAAACGGACTGTCTCCTAAAAACGCCTCAACAATTATACCTGATTCGTTTATTCAGGCATCAAGTGTTCTTACTTGTGTTCTCACACAAGTTGAATATATCCCAAAAATTGTCTATTTGACCAATATACTGAACATATTCGGTCCTCATAAGAACGAGTAGGCTACAGGAGTGTTTGTGGTCAATTGTCATTGCAACCCACTCCCAAAACCAGGTCACCTCCAGCAGAGATCAGGAGCTTTCTCTAATATTCTGTCATTATACTTTGATGACAAATTGCACCACTAAAACTAACGTTCAACTTTTGCGCCATCAACGAGATATAAAACAGAACAATTTTATTTTCAACAACTCGGTACACCATCACCCGAAATTATCATTTGCCCGACACTGTAAACAAAGAAAACAAGAATTGATCCCAGTACCCATTTTGCCAAAAAGGGTGACGGAGGTCTCAGTCATCATACTTTACTTGACTTGTCATTACATCCACTAATTACTCACTTATTCATTTGGTTACTACAGTTTAATTTCACTCTCCAGCTTCTTACTCTTACTCTCTCTTCATTCAGGTCCTGGGTTTACCTTTCGCATCTAGCTAGGGTGGCGATTACCATACACCACAAGAGCCAAAAGCTCTACCAGATGGTTTTATGGTTCCATACCATTACCGTAATAGGTGCAGTTCTCAGCACAAAACTCGGTGGGGATTTTATCGCCGGATGAATATGAGACCGATCATCTTCCAAACTTTGGAAAGATTCTGTTGGTTTTCAGTGAAGCATGCTGCACAGCCCTCCTTTTTGATCGTTTGAAGGTAGTAATATGTATCGTGGATTACTTAACGAAATCAGCCTTAGTATAGAACCTTGAATGAAAGGAATAGGCTTGTGCTGTCTTAGCATAATACGTTTTCATCCTCACGAAACACGACAACGGAAAAACCAACCTCCTCACAAGATCATCGTTATACAGGGGCATAAGTTTTTTTAACCCCTGGAACGAACATAAGAAGTGGCATGCTTTCGAGGAGAACAACCAGAGTTGATAAAAAATAAATGCAAATAATCAACTGATCGAAACCAGATAGAAGTCTAGATATGTTAGGCGCAATATAGAACAACATTTATTCTGTTTTCTTTTGTTTTGCCGTTCTCTTCCATCCCCAGATATGTAACTCTATTCCTTCCACAGCAGCCTATTTGTATTTATCCAAGTTTGTCGGAAAATGTGCATAGGTTCTGCACTGAACACCAGACAAATCTGTATTCATCTGATAGTTACCCTTTTGCTTCACAACGTTTTATTCTTTGTGGAGTGCTCATCTTTTGTATGTATCGAAATAGAATGACATGCATGATTCTTTGGCTATTCGACATCAAAATTCACTCTTGTTAGAGGTAGTCGGTGGCACAAACTGTGGGAATGCTGACATTGCGGAAGCAAATTGCTGACATGGAGCAGGTATGTTAGCACCATTTATGCCGGTCACTGCCGGCGTAGAGCTCGAAAGTTTATCATCTGTCCCAGGCGTCCGGAGTTTAAGGACCCAAACGGAGAAGATTAATTCAGAAGAGCAAACCTTAGGTCTAGTGTTGCAAACAACGCGAATACACTTGTCAGAACAAAGATAAAACTGTCTAGACGGCAGTTATGAAACTGCAGACTCTATTAATCTCACCATTTTCTAAAACAGTTGCCTATTTGTCTTAAACTGTCTAAAGATATATTATCAGTCTGTTCTCAGATTTTCTGCATTGCCGTATCAATTTTTAGGCCCTCACCCAACCGCGTATTGCGTGCTTTCCAAATATTATTCCTCGGATTTTCATGCACTTCTAACCGTTGATCCCTAGAGATTCCAAATATTGTTAGCGACCAGACATTTTAAGAACCCACTTGATGGGTCGCTTCTTGGACTTGTACAGTCTTTTGTGCACACAATATATTGGTATGAAAAAAGACAGAAGAGTTCATAAAATTTTCCTCAGTTTATTACTTTGGGTCTTAATTTACTGATCAGACAATCAAGTACTTGAACAAATCAAAGTGTAAAATAATCTCTTAGTTTTATGCTAATGTAGTTTTACCAGTGGTAATCAACATCGAAATCAGACGGATCAGCTTCCGAATCGTTTGTCACCAGAGGTTTATGGATCGTTGTATCCAACCTAAATGATAATCTGCTTATTATTTTAGTATTCTGGCTAATATCTGACTGAACAAAATGCAAAAAACGGACCGTGCACTTATGGACTCTTAACTGAACGTCCCTAAACACTGGGCAACCCTGGCCGCAATATTTACTCCATGTGGCATAGCAGCACTTTGGGGATCTAAATTTTATCCAGGAAAATAATTTATTTTTTCTAGCACTCTTGACCCTTACACATTTTAATATGCTAACACAAAAAGTGCTATTTAGTTCAGGTTTTCTGTTTGCCAAACACTGCAACTTTGAGGCAGCTTGCGGCTGCAAAATGAGGTCAGACAACTTCTAAAGACTAAAAGTGAAAGTGCACGGTGGTACAATCTAACATATTAAAGCTATGCGTTTGTACTGCAATTCACTATTAAATATTAAACACTGTTAAGAAGATCGTACAGCATAACTCAAATAACCTTCTAATCGTTGTCCGAGACATTCCAAGAAATTTCTACCGAGAGGTACATCAGTCCTAACCTCTGGAGCAATCTTTGCGTGACGTGCGTTGCGCTGTCATAAAAACGCTATTAGAACTCGTAGCGTCCCATTCTAGTGGGCTTATATCAACTCAATATAACACATTGGACAAACGATTAATCTAAATTTTGATTTTCCTTCGCACAAAAATACTGACAAAATGCGCACACTGCCACAGTCGCGTACATTTTTTTGATGATTACGTTAGTTTGTTTTAGTATGAATTGATTTCCTTAGCAAAATCGCTGTCTATGACAACATCGATCGTTGTATTATTTTAACATGGCCCAGATGATGGAAATTAACAATACGTCTTTAAGTGACCTCTAACCTGTTAGTGCACGCACCATTCTGACGACTTTGAGACCCACAATCAGAGAGAAACAAACCATGGTGGTGTAACGGAAAAGTAACCGAAATTTTCATACGGTATTTCGCATACTTTCTCTCATTTACACTCATAAACTAGCCTAAGCAGCTGAAGAATACTTACTTAAAGTATATGTGAACAACATGCCTCACTGTTATTCATGGCGCTCAATTCACAGTTCGTATTCACTAGGCAGCACGCGCGTTCCAGGATTTTTATGTGTTATTCTTGTTTTCTGTGTATTTTGGCAATAATTGAATCTACATAGAGAAGAGGTTTTCACTATTGGGATGTTCACTTTTTGGCCACAAAATCTTAATTAAGCATCTGATTGCATTCTGAATAAAAAAGTTGCGGTTGCGTGTGGTTATAGGAGGCTTGTGATTGGTAAATCTTGCTTGGTCGGTCAATAAACACAAACCGGAGAATAAAGGGGAAATTTTCTTAGTTTAAATTGACCTTGAAAAGCATAAATAATAAATTTTGTGCCGTCAAGTTCCCGCATTTGCCTAACCCTCAAAGCTTTACGCAAAAACTGACATTAAATCTGATTCATATTTCTCGAGAAAATTATACACCCTCAAGTGAGTTTCTATTTTTATCACAAACATGTCGCCTAGCACCGTGCTAATGAGTTTTCTACTGTGAGATACAACGCAGTATTTCCATATTTCTTACTCAGGGGCATTAAATTTCCGAAAAAACTACGTCGGCAGCTAACTTTGAACCGCATAATTGATTTTCACTGTTCTTGACTATCAAAACCGTATAAACAATATGTGTATGTTTCCCTCACAATTTGGGGCACTGGGCAAATCGGATAACCGGGCAAACGGATTCTTCACTCTCAGGGTCCAATAAGGGACACTTAACAAAGTTTAACTGATGTAAATTTAACATCAAAACCTCTTTAGTATATGGTTGCAAATATGGGCTTGAGGTGTCATGCTGCAAGATCAACTAAAGATCAATTGGAACATCATTATCTAGACAAAAATCACGCAGTAAAACCTGACATGGCTGTTAGTGTATTTGAGAGTTTAAAAACTACTCTAAGAAATAACAACTTAATCTTCTTTTAAAAAATGGCTTAGTCTATCCAACCGCCCTTATTTGTAAGCATGCGGGAGTGTGCGTAGTTCAAAAACTAGAAGCTCGTACTTGGAAATTTTTAACTTTTACATTCATCCCTAGGACATCAGAAAGGTGACACAGGCATGATTGTTTCTAAATTCTTGTCTTTATTTGGAGTGAATCAACCGGCTTTAGTATATAGGGAACACGACTGTATACGTTTGGCCCATATGTATCTAAATAGGACTCTACAAGATATGAATAGCTTTTTCGCAAAAACAAAAGTCGGTGTTCACTATTCTGAACCGGACAACTGTGTCTAGACCCACCTAACAACTTCGTTATATCCATACTGACCACCGTCTTCCTTACGTGAGACTTCGAACATACTCTAACTTTTCACCTATTTTACTCTATGTTCCTACGATAACATTGATGTCACGTGAAATCGGATAGGTTTGGTGGCTTGCTCTCCTTGATCCTGACTAAAAATTGAACGTCCTTTACGCTGACACAAAGTTGTCTTTTACAAGCAGTTGACCAGAAACATTACGTCCCAAAATATTTCCTGTGGCGGTATGAAGGCAGGCAAGAATCTGGTTTAACTTGGCATCCACATATCATCAAGCAACACCAGAAAGCGCGACTCATTTGCTACCCTATCCACTCAAGGAGGCAGGTGACATGCATGACTAAATCTGCTTTAAACCAGGTATTCTTTCCAGCTTGCTAAGAATTGTTTGACGACATACTGAATAAACCACACCGCAGCAATTAGCCTTCCCGCTGAAAACCCAGATTTGTCTGACCAGGATTTTGAAACTCCACAAAACGCTTGTGAACAACTTAAATCAGTGAAGTTAACCGCAGTTGTCAGGGATCCAATTCAAGACTTTTAGCAACTTCAATCAAACACAAGATTGCAGCTAGTTTCACAAGTAATTTGTAGTAGTTGGTAAATGGCAGCGAAAAGGTATTTGTTAGACTAAAAACTAAACGAACATTTCCAATCCATATGTTATCTAACGGCTGATGCTGAAGATGAAATATGGACTTGATCTCAAGACCTGAGGACAGCTAAAACGACCTTGAGGAATAGTGTGGTGTACGAAACCAACTGCAACAACTGCAGCAAGTGCTACGTTGGACAAACTGGGAGGAACCCATGCACACAAATAGAGGAACACAAAGCATCCATCAAGCGACGTGAACTTGTATTCTTCAAATCAATATATGAAAACTGAAGAGGCTACAAAAGCAATCTGGGAAACGCGAAAATCTTGTCGCAGGAGACTCGAAAACGTAAGGAAATTTCCGGACGGATTCGATGAATCTGTACAATGAATTACACCCAATTCAAGCATCACAGCGTTCAAAAACTCAATATCTCAACCGCGAGAGAACCGAACATCAATTTAACAAACCAAGAAGCGAGAAATCTCTTAATGCCAGAACAACAGAGGTCACAAAGTGAAACTCAGAGATGTCAAGGACAGAGGTGGTTCCAGGAACGACAATACTGCGAAAGCAGGGGAGGCCAAGCTTAAATGTCACTTAGGCATTCAAAGTGCCTAGCTAGGCGAGAAAACCAACGAGCATAAAAGACCGAATCTTCCAACTACTAACCATCGAATCGCGAGTTTAAAACTTTATGCAGTTTCTTAAAGAGCGTGCTGGTGATGATTCCCAGGGAGAATAAAATAGCCGTACCGTGCCTCTTGGTTTTTTCAACACTCATAGCAGGAAATCTAAATCATGAGATATTAGACAGGTTACTACTCCTTTGAACCACCAGGTTTTGATACAGATTTGTGTGGCTACATTTTCCCTTGTAATCCTTCCTTACTGTTGTGTTACCTAAAAAGACGCCAACATTTCGTCAGCCTATTGAACTAAGCACATCGAGTGAAATCTTTGGTTGTCCCCCTGTCGAGGTGTGGGCATCTGGCCAGTATTCTCGCAAAAAAATAGCATAAGTGGTATGACACAGCTCACCGAAAACCGTCCTCAGATAAAGGCCAGAGACCTTTTACACGCTATCCTAACCAATTATCCGTTCTCCATAGAAGTTTGATTCATTATGTAGGCAGTGACAAAACAGTTGTCTTGAACACACCACAAAATTTTTTTGCCTTCACGACAAATGTGATTTCATCAAGGCAGTCACTTCTGATGCGCTCTGCTATTTGTTTGAGGTTTTACCAGAGCAGAAATTTATGAATCACTGGGAAAACACGCAGTCGAAAAATTTATTGAACATAGAGATTGAAGGTTTAATTCCTAAGAGACTTTTTATCATTGTTGTTAGCGGAAGGTTTTATGTTTGCTAAAATCATTTCCCCTGAGCAGTGGAAGCAAATGGCTGGGGATTAGTTTGAGGCCAGAAGGTCACTATGAAAAAAGACTGCAGTCCGATGCAGAACAAGGCTATTCGGGTATTTTATGATCCTACGTTGTTTTCTACATCTTTGTGGACTAACTTGGAAGTAGAAAGTTAGTCATTTTACTGTCATGTGAAATAAGAATATGCTGACTAGTTGCCCATGACGTTATCGTAATGATGTTCTTTCTATCCCACAGCTTCACTACTAGAAGAGACGAAACAAGTAAGGCTGTCCCCTGAGAAGCGTTGATAATGTAACGTTTCTATTATAGTAAACCTGTTGCTTCGTTAAAGCTTACAAACGTTTAAATAAGCTGGATTAAATTAATACAGTTGAATTGGTTCTGAATATATACATGTTACCATAAGACAGTTTGTTCAGTGCAGTTTACTCAACTATCACCATGCTAATATGTTTATGACGCGAGCTGTAAATAATTTCTTTGCAAATTTTAAAGACCTTTAAAACCGAGCTGCTTCCACAAATAGCATCCTGAGGAAAAATATTCTAGAAGGAATGAGGATTTGTACAATCTGAAGTATGAATTATACACACGTGAGACAAACCAAAACCTAGAGTGTTTAGGCGCTACGCGCACCTGCGAACTTTCGTTTGCGGATTGGGCGCTTCGCTGGCTCTACGAATTTGAGTCCGCTGTGAGGTCTCTATCTTTTGGTTGCATTATTTGTACTTGAGTTCATAGTCGAGAAATAGTGTAGTTGAACAGAGATTAAGCCCGCTTGTTTAGGAAAAACTGTAGTGATACAGTATGCAAACCTTAAAAAAATAAGTGATTTTAGGTGTTGGTGGTTGCGAGCTTTTGTAGAATGCAAGCTCACATGGCTCTCGTTTGAACAATCGTCATCCTGTTCTGGCGTATTCATTCTGTTGAATCCACGCCAAAGGGGGGAAGCACCGGACCCGGACCCGACTTTCACTCTTATTAGAGCTCATCAGCCTAAATATGTTTATCCATCAGGGCCTGCTTGATACATTGCTTTTTAACCCACCAAACCTCGCATATGGTCTATTTTATTTTTCTACTCTAGTCCTGTGATTAACACCTTTGGCAGATAGCGATGACGGAATCATCCAAATGCTTTGTCTACTTACTTAGCAAATTGTTTGACTATGAATCGACGATTAAGTATGGTTAGGATGGCGCAGCCTGGACTTCCTCCATCCTAACCTATTAAGACTTAAGAGGGAACTGTCTGTTCTAAATATCACTGAGGAATGGAGGTACATGTGGATGTTGACTAGTGAAACACATATCTGCCATATCTGTTGTGAGATTTATTAACGTGCGTTACTTGCTACGTTTAACCCATTCGGATCAGACGGACGGGAACTAAACACAGTGGCATCCGACCAAGGAAGTAGGCAAAAGTGAAACGTTACCAGTTTAATCCGTTATTTGCTTGATTGTGTTATGTTAATTTATGTTACGTTATGTTATGTTATATTAATTTTACCCAGAATGTTAACAAGATTTTCCTGCGGTTGTTTGAGTATCTGTACCATAAAGTAATTCTTGCCCATTCATCTTGCTCGTACTTCGTGGGGCTCCCCACACCTGAAAATCATGCTTGCCAAAGCTGATCACCAACTGTTAACTGGATCACATTGTACTACAGAACACGCAGAAGCAGCTATTCCTGCACAATTCTATGGCTTTTTGTCCGCAAGGAATATCTTCTGATGTCGGTCTTGAACTAGTAAGCTCGTAAGCTAGTAAACTAGTAAGCTCACTTATTGATTTTATTTATATAAACGAAATTTATTTAGCCCAAAAGTACCTATTGCTTTACAAAGCCGTTTTGAGTGTCAGCCTGAAGATTTTTATGGTAGTGAGGCGTAAGCTGTGCGAACAGCCGGACTTTGGCATCTTCAGGTCCTCAATAACCATCGTCTCAGGAGCACAGCTCGTGAAAACTGGGGCCAGCGAATCCGCAAAAAAGAAATTAGAAGGTGAGTTTCGGGTGTGAAACAGAAATTGCAATCATCAAGTTGTTTTCAACAAAACATTGAGGTATGATGCATTCTAAGATGGTTTGTCAAAAACAGTTTTTTCAGTGTCCAATTCAGAGTGGCTTAAACATGGAGGCGGTCAACCTTTGGTCTGGCAAACAGGTATCAGAAGATTACAGAAAGTCTGAGTGCTGTCGATGCAACTCAACTTAAATGACAAGGACCGAGTAATCTCCACTGCGCTCCGCTAAAGATGGTGCAAGATATGGCCACCAATCGATGTAAGTAGCGTTCTTGTTGTGTTTTTCTATCGCGCTTTCATTACTGAGTACCCGGATACCTCAAAGTGAAGGTGTTAGGCTAGCGTTAAACCATCCATTACCGTTCTTTTCTTCACAATAAGGCATTCGAATAAATTGTGGATGTACAGCAGCGAGACATTAGTATTGAGCAGCAATTTTATATCATCGATGCCTGTGATGTTCAGAGCAATGTAGATGTGGACATTCTATCATTAGTTAAGGGCAGAACTCGGCAACTTGTTTTTTTAATGATTCGGTTTCTGATGAGTAGCACTTTCACCACCATTTGAACAGTCCCGGTGAATTTGACCTTGTCACCATGAGGTGGTATTCAACTAATTGAAATATCATCCTGGAAACTGCTATAAAAAGGTGACAAAATTGATTGGCATTCAGCTACTTTCAGGTTCTCTGCAACTCGGACAAATGGCAGTGCAACGCAGTTCCTGCGTTTGGAACCTCCAAGTTACAAAGTTGGCTGTTAAATCACTGTGTACCTATTCGTGCACAGTTACCTTTAGCGCAACCGTTGGCAAAAAATTATTTAAAAATCAACACCTCGCACATAATTTGATAGGAATAGTAAACTCACCCATAAAGTAAACCGGATGGCTTCTATGAAAATTTGGAACATAATTTAGTTCGGAAAACTGACTGACTTTCAAGATGAATTCAGAGGTTTGCCGAAAGGAGTTGCACGTCATGAGCTGCTGCACGGTCTTCAATTCTGGCCAATCACAAGCGTTGAAATATCTGCGATTCAGAGTCTGTGGGATAAAAAAATAAAGTCTAGCATTTGTCAAAAGCTAATAATGCCATGTACGCCTCTGTACAGCTTTTTCAAAGATATCATTCTTTTCTGCCATCCTTGTAAAAGCCGCAAGTTGACCCCTTCTGTTTACCCATCATTCTCTGTACAATATGAGTAGACCGTAGTTCGATAGCTAACATGTTCACAGTATACTTAGAGGTACTCAGGCGATATTGTATCTACAACGCTCAAGGTCTGTTTGCTTTGCATGCAGTTCTAAACAATCATTAGCATAGAAGCTATGCACGCGCTTGCGCGTACACCACAACCTGCCAAGCCATTCTAACCAAGAACTAAATCCGTCATTCTTCTGGTTAGTGACCCGATCGATTTTTAAAAAAATTGCCTTTAAGTAGCTACATACAAGACTGGATCGTTCAGTGACGCCCAGTCACAATAGCTCAGTCCTAAGAACATTGAAATCTGACGCCAGTTTAATGTGCGTAAAAAGCACAGTAAACTATGGACGGAACAAAAATGCAAAACTTTAAGAAAATTTCAACTGAACTTAGTGTTGCAACAAAATTTTACGAGTGATGAGGCTTCTTGATTCATCTGGCGCTAACATAGAATTCTACGTCGGTCCTAATTTTCGAACCTACAGCAGTCTGCAACTATGCAGCGAAACAATCCTGCACGTAACCTCCGCAAAACTCGCAAGATTTTTCAGCAGTTGTGATGATTACGGGTCTGTTTCCGGGGAGACGCGGGCCAGTAAAATTTAGTTAGTGATCCTGAGTTAAACTTCAACCAAGTGTGCAAATGAACCGTCCCTGTGTGCGCAGTCCAATTTTCGGAGCCGAATGATGCTACTTACAAGACCGTCATCTCGAGGCAGTTGACGCATTATTATTTACGATCACCTAGGAGAAAACACACAGCAGCGAACTTTTGATTTTAAAAAACATTAAAAAATAATTTTACTGCAGGTTTCCGGAGTATAATCAGTGCATTCGAGCTTAATCAATTATGTAAAAAAACAGCTGAAAATCAATACAATTTGACGTTTGCCTACTTTGCCAATCCTGGTGATTCTGATAGCATTGGATATTTGCCTCACTCTAGTTCTACAGACTAAAAGAAGTGCATTTTTATTGACCTGCTCACGTTTACAACGGAAACAACCATGCATGAACAAAAAAGTGATGTTTTAAACAGACGGCTGCCTCCAGAAAATCTTCCCCATGAATCGCTCCTTTACACCCAAGTTGAGGGACATTCAGGGAAGTTCCGCTCATCGGGTGTTCTCAAGCAAAGTCCAAATCTTCACAAATATATTTTTGTACTTTTACTTAAGCTGCTCTACTGAAACGTGTCAGTAGTCCACACATAGAGGTCATCCATAGAAAAAGTCGCCTAATATTACGGTAGATCGCGCTTTTAACAACGCAAAGCACTCAATCGATTATTTTTTTGTAAAACTGTGTAAACAATGGTCACGTATTCTGCTTTTCGTTTGAGTATAGGCAAATTACACTGTTCACAGCGCTTTTCACAGACTGCTCTTATGAGCAGTCCGAAAGCGACCATTTCTTTTGCACTGGACAACCATACTGTATGGGTGTTCACTTTCATCGCTGAAAAGTCATAGTTGACACTCACGGATGTACGTGTGGCGACTGATACGGAAAGAGAACACTAGTCGTTCACCAGTCCGAACATGTTCATACATGTGCCTGAACACTATGAGTTCCATAGGACGATTGGTACTGATTCTGCGCTAGCCGAGCCTTTTATTTAAAGAACTGGTGAATGCTAAATCCAGAAATGTGCCATTCACACGTTTCCGAAATTCTCCACATCCCTTCTGTGGAGTGATGTTTTCTCATTGTTTCAATTCAAAATGATCTTTTCTTTACACGCAGCCACCTTTGGACTCACATACTACTTTTTAGCCGCTCATATGGCGGCAGTCTTCGGACGTTGCCCAAGCCATAGGTTTTGCGCGAGCGGAGCTGATTGTGCAGTAGAACACTAAATTACACATAAAGTGCATTCTGAAGAACTTCTTTTAGGTGAGACCAACAAAGGCGTGTGAAATTCAGCAGTCTGAGATCAACATCTGGATATTAAAACATCATATAGATCATACCTAGTTGTCGTCTACAACTATGGTCCTAAGAGTGAATCATGCAGCGCGTTTATGTTCCCTTCCGTTGCCAAGTGCTCCAATCGTTCATATTAGGCCCAGCTACCAAGACCCTTGGGCGCAGCCTATGACATTAGTGTCCATCTAGCGTATTGGCGTCATCAGCTTGAGAGTGGGTAACGGTCCTAGAAATTTTTATACCCAAGGTAGGACGGAATCCGTTTGACAGGGATCCGGTCTGTAAGTGCTGCTAAATCTTAGGAAACTGTAATCGGAGACAAAATGCAAATTATGGACAGTCGGATAACCCTGAATTATGAAGAATAGCAAGAGATGACACCTTGGGTAAACAAAAAGGTGACTTGAACTCAAAGGTCGAAATGAAACTCTAACAATGGTGGCACTAATGACATTAGACAAACGTTTATTCTTCTGCTACAAGGACGACCTTTTTATTTACTTGCTTCTATGAAGAACTAACGTTTTTTATATGCACAGGTTCTGAATCTACTCGCACCACGGTTATCTTGTGCGACAGTGTTACCGTCTTCACCGCGGTTCTCACAGTGTATTCAACTGGACAAAGCCTGTGCGTTTTACAGTTTCGGCTGGCAAGAGCTAATTAACTGCTTGTTCCCGTACCATTTCTATGCCTCCTTCTCTGACCTGCGACTATAAGTGCCAGTTAGTCAAATTGTATATGATTTTCTCGGGCCACAAAAAATTTGTATCTGCCTAGGTACTTTTGAATTTCAAAATTTTTTGCTGCCAAGATTACCAATTTTGGGAAAATAAGTATATTCCAACACACCAGTAAATCTTCATCCACCTGTTACTACCAGTCGAGGGCACTCTAACCTGGGCAACTTTTACCGACGTCGTTAAACATGCCGAAACTACGATTCTTCACGTATGAGCTAGAGAATTTCCTGTTTGAAATGCACGATAACTGAAAACAGCGTTTTTCATGGCCATAGTTAAACCATTTTTCGAATAAGAACAATACTAAGAAGTATAATGGTTTTGTTCAATATTCTTGGCTTATACTATGTGTCCTCCGTTTTGGGACGGAAAGCGTTTGCGATGGCTTTTGGGACAGAAGGGAAAAATATGTAAAATGATTTGTAAATTTCACTTGTTTTTAGCCGATCTATGAGCCCTGCTTGTGTTCAGTGGTCAGCCTCAAAGATGCTGTCAAACGGCAATGAACGAAATTGCATATTCTCATGGGAATAATTACCGCTAATTCGTCCACTGCGATTCCGTTCTTGCCTTAGTACTCTATATGTTGTTTTAGCAAACAAAAACGATGTCCACGGAACAGTTTTGTCATACTAAGCTGTGAAAAGAAGCAAATTTTACTTGTGTTGGCGCTACGAGCTTGGCTTTTGATGACAAGTTTCGAAAACACACAAGATCTGTTTTGATCGGACTTGCTCGGTCTTTGCAAACAGTTGGACAGCTCTCAACAGGTTTTGTTGATTGTAATGTTTTTCTGTAAAACGCTTCCTTCCAAACCCTGTCCGACTGATTTCTTCTGACCGAAAATTTCTGTTAAAAAGGAATCATAATTCTTGTGTGACAGCCTGTTGAATCACGTGGTTAAAATCCAGAAATGTCTGTTTGCTCCCATTTTGATAGCATCCTCTGTTTGATAAAGGCAAATGGAATCCAACAGCTTGGTTTTCGTAAAATTTTATTTCGTCTTCTCTTCGCGTGTAGATGATGATTATGATAAGAGTAAGTTTTCCGTTCTGCCGAAGTTGACGTACTGATCAATCGGCATGCTAGTGTCGTCAAAATTAAACCAACTGTTGCAGGATTAGCTAACGCCTCGTAATCACGTATGCTAATGGATTTGGTGAAACTAGCCTAGAATTCTCCATCTTTGGACTAAAGACAAAACCTACTTGAGCAGTTCAAAGGGGATTTAGTGGGTCTCGCCAAGGTATGCTTAAACAAGATTTGTCTGAAATCACCTAAAACGGATTAGGAATGGGTAGCACCATATAGCATCAGATAAAGTTTGGATTTCAACTCGAGGTTATGCCCACAGTTATTCAATTGAACACCATGAGAATCATGTCAATTTGGTATCTCCACCAGTACCTTTGACGGGAAACCTGGACAATCTTTGTGAAGGGCAACGTTAGCTGCTTTAAGAAAATGCAAATTGAAGTTTCATTCCACCAAATTAAAGAAAAATACTGTGATTTCTCTGTCCGCTATCTGGTCAGTTGTAGCAATTAACTTCAATTTTGGTATTCTACTTTGGCAACTACGTCCACTCCCTGATCATTTATCACGAAATAAAAGTGTTTAAGTCACATTTTTTGGGGTCAAACATTCAAGGGTTTATGCTATCACAGCCGTCTTAGGTAAATTTTTGGTGGTCTGCGATGACGACCGGGGAACTCAAACACTCAGGTGAGTTCAGCAAGAAAACTTTGTAATCCTGTGAAGTTCTCATACTGCCGAAGGTAAGGTAAAAGTTATTTGGTTGTTTAGTTCAGCAAAGTCTCGGGACTTGGGATAAAAACTAGCATTTTACTCTTGGGGAACACAAATTCCAAGTTTCCCTGGAATTGACTTCCACTTCGCTGAACTGAGATCAGTTCATCGATAAAATAATAAAAGTCCGGGCATATTTCCCTCAAGCGTCAGTCGCCACTTATTTTCAGAAAAGTAAAGCTTGGAGAAAAAACCTATCTGATCAAAACTGGTTGATTTTAAATTCAACTCGGCAAAAAATGCTTTTAAGTTCAAGCCACACCTCATGAGAATAGAACACGTTAAGAGAAAACTTGAACCAGAAAAGACAACTTCACGTTGCATTCGAATAATTGGAAACAGTGTTAGCCTTAACGAGCGCAACATTGTTGTGAAGCTACGGATGTTGTTGAAGTCACCCTGTAAGGACGAAAATTGCATGGTACTATTAAATCCACACTTACCGTTGCAGAAAATCGTGCGCACAGTTCAGCTTGTCTATACGTCATCACCGGAATACAGCTGTCAGTAGTAGAATAAGCTAAAGGAGAGCGTCCTATTGGACCTAATCCCACTGCAGACCAAGTTGTGTGTGTACTTTAAAACCAGATTGCGGTGACACTCGTTTTTTAAGTCATTTTCTTTAAGCTATCAGATTAGCTTGCAAACCAGCCTTGCCATATCCATCCAAGGCCAGACAATTTCTTGCCACACTTTATCAGTTTTAAGTTATCTCAAGATACGCAATCTTCCTCCATCACTGAGCTTACACGTCTGAGGTCTGACGAGACAGTGCAGCTCTCTATGGAAACATTTTCTTGATTCCGCTTACCACATAGTGGCTTTTGGGGCTCGAATAAGGATAGTGTAAATTTGTGATCATTTTTTCAGACGATGTCCAAATAACTAGACAAATAACATGCTTAAGAGGACTCTTCATTGACCTTCTATGTAGTATCGTGTCACGGGCAGACAGAAAAGCCACGTGTGCACTGACATCTGTCTGGTCAGCCCTATGTACGAATAAACAATACTGCAGTAAATGGATAACTTAATGTGAGATGGAGATTTGGTAAAAAAATACCGGCTTGATAAGGCTGCATAGCACCACCAGTTTGGTTCACCTGCTCTGCACCATAATCTAAAATCAAACTCTGCCAAAGAATACACCTTGATCGGAACATATATACCCTTTAAGTTTGAGAAGGTTCAATTTCTCGTTCAATATTTTGCACTTGGTTACAAGGAATTAATTCCATTAGAATCGGTTGTCTTCTTATTACTCTTGTCCCCTATCTTTCAACTTTTCGCGTTTGTTAAAAACGATTGGTTGCCGTATGGGAAAGTCTAAAATTCTGTTGAATTTAATCCCATTTAACTGAAAAATTAGCCGCTTGATGTCCATTATTATCGACCTTGTTCATAAATTCAGTTGTTATTAGCATTACCACCGCACCGGTCATAACGTGGTAGACAGATGTATGTGCCTCTCTGACCAATTGGTATATACTGAGAGGTTCTTCTGTGATAGTCGCAGTCTCCATAACATAGTTGGCTAACGGATAGACTCTGGTTACCACAGTCCCTGAGTACTCTAAGTTGGAACTGGAACATATGTGGCTACATATTCTTTGAGAAATGAAAGCCACATAAACTTCTGTCCAAAACCATTCCACTGCGATCAGACTTTTGAGCCAAATGTTTCGGTTTAAAGCCCTAGTCGTATTCATATTTAGTTTAAGATACCGTAGCAATTTCCTGGCCCACCTACAAGCACTTACAAAACAAGAATTTGAGGAGGCATTCGTTTACAAAACAATCGATGAACTAATGCAATATCACCTCCTTTTTCTTTCAAAGTTACACTTCTAGCTACCCAGAGGCAGCTAAGACTTGGTGCATGGATTGACACTGTTCCAAACCGGGCGAAAGGGTCTTTGCTTGACTAGATACCATTTGATTGTTGTCTCTGGCGGCGTCCGTGAATAAATCTCACCAGCAGGAAGTTCATTTTTATCCGTTTGTTGTGTATGCTTACGCCTTAATCGACTGTAACTCTGATACTATCTATGACAACTTTTGTGATAACTTGAATGCCCTGCTACGACGGGATAACAGCACCAACTTCTGAACTAACCAAAGTCGCCCGGTTACAGTGTGCCAACCAAGGACCTAAACTGGTCACATTCACATCAACTATGGACGGTGCGGATCAACAAGTGTTACTTGTTTTGGAATACCTGTGTGAATTCTTAACATGCTCTGGCCCGTAGTCACTTTTCTCTACACTTTCCGAGATCGCATAAGAAGCGGACAATTTTCTCAGCAAGTGAGAGGCTGTCAGATCAGGAAATAAGGTGAACTTGTTATAATCGTCTTCTGAACACTTCAAACTGCCTACTATAAGGCGTCAACACTTACTGTGATCAGATCACCAAATCCTTGCACATTACCAACAGTGCCTGTTGTCTTAGCGTTAACATGCCCCTGAAATACTGGATATCAAACAGGAGAGTGGAGCTGCTTGAATCCAAAAGAAAGGTTGCCGCTATTCGTGAACATAATTCAGTCCAAAAAATTATCAGGTATCAAGTGAGACACGGTGTGCCCACCAAGCGTGAAGCCTGTTGAACAGGGAAGGATAAGGAAATGAGTGGGCTGAAGAAGGTCAGGAATGTCCGGACTTGATCCGTACGAAAGACCTCCGGAAACAGCCAGTAAGCGAAACGATGAAGGCTCAAATTGGCGCGACCATATTCAAAGACGGAAACCTTGACTGCTTGACTTATCACACGAGGACAATAATTATTGTGGCTACCTGCTGTCACTTAGTAGGAATATCGCACTGCAATGGAACCCCGGCCAGAGGAGCTGGAACTCACCATGGCCTCAAAGATTCGTGACTAAATATGTTCCCTCAAGCGCCATCGAGCTTTTGATGCAGTTGACCTACCACAAGCATTGTTCAAGGATGGGGGTAAAGTCGTCAATCAGCATTTATCTGACCAATCGGCCTTCCTCCGGCAAAAGGAGACTGGCCCAGAAAATAAAGGAAGATAGGTAACAGAGTATATTCTCAAAAAACCGGGCCATGGCTATTGCAGACAGATCAGATTGACTGCAGTCGTCAAGTAGTCTTAATTTCCCTATGGTGGTCACCTTGGAGCACTCATTCAAGAGGAGAAAGCAGGATTTCGGCCTGATAGACGTTACGTTGACCACAACTTTACATTCCTTTATGTGCTATAACACTGTTAAACGTATAAACGGCCCACAAGTTTGGTATTCCTGGATCTCCTATGCTCAACTGACTCAGTTCACAGACCTGTTCCCCTTAACATACCCGCCCAACAAGAACTGATCCAAACCGGTTTACCCTCAGTTGTTTTGATGTGTGATACCATACCTAGAGGGCTCTACAAAAACCATCACCAAAAGTTATGAGAAAAAAGAATGCACACTGCCTCGAATTCGTCAAGCCTACGTCTCTAACTCGAAAAGCTGCTGGGAAAACCTTGTCCATCTATAAGATGTAGACGACATCGTTCTTATCTCCGAAAAAGATACAGTCAGTGGCCTCCTTGAGCATGCGCTTTGCACCCACACAGTGGAAGTCATTCTGCTAGAAATATAGTAGAACCGGACAACTCAAGTGTGAGGAGCCTTTTACGCATGTTGGGATTTGTACAAATTCCCAATGTGATTTAAACGGAGGTCAGTCTACGAATCTCTAAGGCTAATTTGACACACGTAGAGCGGCAAAGCTGTATGTCCCTGAATCCCAAACAAGAATGTTTTTTGTATGGTGGTGAGGTGTGAACTATGCAAACCGCAGAACTATGATATCTTTACGTCTTCGATAGCCCTTCTGGGTGGTGTTGGCGAGACTCATCTCCCCGGATGGGGGTCGCTTGCTCTCCATTGCTGCATTATGTGGCTGCAAATCGGTAAGAGCTGTATTCCTGTTCTCAGATTCTATCCTTTGTGCTTTATTGAGTTTCTGGGGGCGTATTTCCCCCAGGATGGTTGTGGCCTGCTAGAACTTAATCCCTTTCCTATCCATTTTGTTTTTCCTCTTCGCAGTTAGACATTAAAATGAATTGTGGTTCTACGGTGTCAAGCCAACAGTGCTCGAAACTGCTATGCTGCTGCGGTTGATGATGACGTTGTACAACAGTCTATTCATGGTGTCCAGTAAACAGTTTCAAATGTTCCATTAAGTCGCACCAGTTTATGAAAGGACTTTATTCATAGCAAAGTAAAGGAGGTAAACTCTAATCTTTACTGAGTGACCAGCTTGTCGAATTAGTGCTAGTCTCGCCAACCCTTTAACGAACTGGAGAAAGGTGCTGTCATCAAATATCCTGATTTGCAACTCTACTGTAGTTTGCTTCAAGCAGAAGTGTCACCTAAATAAACAAAAAGTTTTTCCGGTTATATTGTCTGCTGTTTATTTCTTTTATTCCCATACCATCCCAAAACACATCAAACCTCAAAACTCCACACATCACTTTCACTCATCACTGAGTATTGCTATGGCTCATTTTCGTTCCCACACAAGTGAATTGTTTCTCACTGACTTCTGGTTCGCGTGAATTCCCTGTGTATTCTAAATGCAGAAGAGGCCATAACCATTTTCGACAAACTACTGACTTTAATTTTAAATTGATTGGTCCTCACAAATACCTAATACCTCCCCTTTTTAGAATTGTAGCACAAGTGATGGCCAAGAAAACCGAAAATCATCACTTTTGTTGGAGTGAATTTTGCTGCCATGTTTTGTTTTTTTGGGACCCTGAAAAAAAAGTGTTTCATTCATCAACAACCCTCAGGACCGGTTATTTACTATTCTCCAGTCAGTTCATATTAGACATGGCTTTCCAACTTCGACAAATGTTGGGAGCTTATTTGCACAGCAAATCAGACCATCGCAGTTTCGGTGGTAGAGTTATTTGAATGTCACAGGATGAAACTTTACGTCTTGAAGGAAAGGCAGGAGAAATCCGCAAAACCTTCGGGCGCCTAAACTCTTTTTAAACAATTTAAGAATTCGTTTCGGAAGAAGGCAGCTCCATGCACGCTGGTCGTTAATCCGGATACAGTTTTGCGCGCAGCCGCACTGTGCGCTCGATTTTCCGCGTCAGTCCATCACTCACCAAATTATATAACACAAACTGTAGGATTGAACAGGATTTCAGCAGATGAGCTGAATGAATAGGACTATTTATCGGACATTAGGTCTTAATTTTTTCTTTAAAAGATTTGGCAGGAAAGAGTTCAAAACCTCTTTAGAATATTTTGCAGCTTTGGCAGGGTTATTTTTCCCTTGTAGACAAAACTCCCACAAGGTTTAAGGCACGAAAGAATTGCAATTTTCTACGCTGAAAGAAATAGATCGGAGCCAAAGCTAGATGATACTTGACAGAAAATATTTCATTTCTTACGGCCTAAGCAAAATTGTGGCGCAGTTATTATTCATCAGAAGTGGAACATATGTTTGCTAACAAGCACAAAAGAACCTTTGCTTTTGCTCAAAGAATGAGAGTCTGTTCTTGAATGTCTTTCAACTCACTTCTTACCCAGTACAACTTGAAGGAACCGTTGACCCATTCCGGACACCGGAATACAAGATTGTCTCCCTCGTTGACTTCCATCCGAACGCCATCTGCCCTAAATCTAGAGGTTAGTGAAAGAACAATGGGCGATTATTTAAAGCTATCCAAATGAATAATTGCGAAAATTTGTTTCGAACTGATCCGAAAACTATAACTGAAATACCACACACATAGCCAAACTGATAAGCCCAGGCAGAAATCTAATTGACCACAACCCTACTGTTTGGCACGCACTAAAGGGATCATCAAGAAATACATATATTACGTTGGACAGGTTGTAAATTTTGTGACCAAAATAGATACAAACTGCTTGAGACAATTCAGTGTTACACATTTCCCGGGCAACATGAAAGGCAAGGTCATACAATTTCCACTCATGCGTTACTCCAAGAAAAGTGACGCTAATGTAGCCGAGCCCAAAATAATTAAACCTAGAAAAAGCTTACATCAACTAGAAGCCAAAGGACTGTTTTAGAATATATACGCAGAGACAGGTAAACCAACAATAAATTCCCATGACCATCTTGAGAAGTTCAAAATAGACCTGATCAGTTCTTGTTGTCCCTACTGATAGAAGCCCAGTGCAAAACATCCTCACGCTCCGAAAGAGTTGCGCAGTCGAAAAAAGAGGTTAAAACATCCATCAAACATCCATCCATCAAAGGCGAAAAAATAGGTTAAAACGTCCATCAAACGTGAACCAGTTTTACCGTCTGGACAAAATATTACGACTCATGGATCACATAGCCGACAGCTTGAAACAGCGAATGTATTAACGAGACATTTCAGAATGACAGAGAGCACAAATAATCTCAGTTTATTTTAGTTCGCAAACATTCATCACAGTGGCCGTTATCTGGGCTTTACACTATACATGATAAGGAATCCCAGTCGCTTGACAGCTCGGAAGACAGTCAAGTCATGTAAACAGTGGTAGGTAAGCACTTGCAAAGTATGTGGTATGCAGTTCAATAGACATACTTTATTCTATGTATTCAGGACGTCCAACAATCTAATCAGTACGTGTTCCCTTGATGATTTACATCTTTTTGTGTAGGTTTATCTTAAGACCAGACCTTAAGTTATATGCGCTTCATCTGGCTTCCACCTATTAGACTTCGCGACTTCTACTAACCTCCATAAAGATCGGCTTCACTTGTGCGTTTCGGCTTGCTTTCAATAGGGAAACTTATAGAAGTATGCTGATGGTGCCACGAGTTCTGCACTAGAAACTATTTTGCTGACTTGTTCATGCTACAGGTAAACTGGTTTCCAGTTATATCCATGGTTTTGTTATTCATACCCATAACCATATATTCATAGTTAAGCTGTCTCCTTTTTTCCGTCTCTACATTGATGCAGTCATCATGCTTACACAATGCTACTTGCCCAGTAGAATCAACCAATTCCAACACATTAGAACCAATTGCCATTTGTTTTCTTCAAAGTAGTTCACGAAAGAAAACCGATAAGCACTATTAGTAGGGCTACATGACGTGAAGAACATGCAGATTCCAGTAATTTTTTTTCAAACGGAAACCTGTACAATGCTGACAAAGTCCATACACAATTGAAACGTCTTCAGAGCCACACACAGCAAATTTGGAAGTCTATTAGTAGTACGTTTAATGCTTAACGTGGGCTTTTTCGTTCACAGTGTTTCACTGCTCATTATCAAGCAAACTAAGGAATCATCAGTCAATAATTCATTATTCAAATTCCATGCAGACCACGCAAATCGTCAGACACGACGCGCATCACAGAAATCCAAATGGCATTGTAATAAAATCCAGATACTGGAAACGGAAGTGAGGAAGTAAAGTTTTTATGGCATAGCACTTTTTGGAAAACGAGAGTTTGAGGAATCAAACTAAGCCATCAAACCCGCTTTTTCATTTTTAATAATTTCACTTGAGTATGAACTCCGGATTGAGGCGAAATACTAAACCTCAACTTGGATCAAAGCACGTCAGGCAGCTGATTTTCACTGTTGGTAAATTGATCCCATTCAGGCTTCATGGTCACTTAATTTCTGTAAGAAGATACAACCGACTCAAGTGATCTGTAGTTATTTTGCTCAAAACAGCCAACTTATTCATTCATCTGACTCCTGGTGAGCCATTTGCTATTGTCAAAACTGTCTAGAGGTTCATGTCTATAATGTATTTCTACTTTAGTTTGTACCAACGAGTGCCACTCTCGACGTCTCGACAATTGCTAGTTTATGCATCTATTCTAACCGGTCGATTATGCTCGGTTTTCCTCTTCATCCAGGTCTTTATACACCCGACTGACGAATGATAAAAAAACCTTTTCTTTCAATTGGAAACCCTCTACCACAAGTGGTCAATTTTTTCCTCTTCTGGTTGAGTACACAAAGCTTGCAACGCGCAAACTCATTAGGATATGGTCTCGCTGAGACTCCGTAATGATATGTGCTGACAAGAGCGCCGTTAAAGGAATGGACAAGAGGCTGCTTCTGTTCCAGCTGACACATCAGAGATGCAGTGTCTCTGTTCAGTCTACTGAGCGCATGCCCCCCGGAGACAAGAATCCAGCGAACATGGAATGTGCACACACGGTAGTTAAATTTTACTTTGGTTCCATCACAGGTATTTTCTTACCTCTGTAGAAATCATGGGTAATCTGCGAAACCGAAAAGTGAAGCACTTAGGTGACAATCAAAGGTATTCATAGTGCTAAATTACTCTTAAACAGTGGACATTCATAAATCCTGTTGAACATTTCATCACAAATGACGAGTTGTATTTATCCGCGCCCCAAAAACTGTTTCGTGCTTTGGAAATTGCTTTAAATCTGAACTATTTTATAACCCTCCACAGAATATCTATTAAATTCCTTACAAACACTTTGAATGCCTTTGCCTGGGACTAATATTTGAAGAACAGATTTGGCCAGAAAGTATCTGAGGTGTCGTACTGCAGATAATTCAACAAATTAGGACGGAACTTGCGAATTAGCGACAATTTTACGAACAGTTGCAACAACCACTGATGTTTAAGTCATTACATTCATTATGTTTACGTTTCTCAACCCTTCTACCCTAGATCGACTTTAGTTGCAGGACGAAATGTCGGTTAGAATGTCCCCATAACCTCGGCTAAGGGTAAGAAAGAAAGTTTATGGAAAAGCCGTTGCTCCAGACGAAAGTTGAATTGGGCAAAAACTAAACAAATGACGAAACAGGGAACGGGATGTGACCTTGGCGACTGAGTACATAGTCTGAAGGAATGGAACATTGAGGTTCAGACAGATTTTTACTTGTGCGAAAAGGCATACTGTGAGACAATTGACGATAATCACAAGGAAGTAAATCTTTGTTGTTTAAAATGGGCACATCATCATCAAATGGACATATCATTCCATAGGGCTAACCAACTGAGCGAAAAATTTAGTTGTCTAGTTTCATTTGAACGACTCGCTACAAATTAGCGTTCGGTTTAACCGATAGAAATCGCAACGATGCCAATTGATAATGAATACAAACCTAATGGAGTACACCCATAGTTGGGCTGTGAACAGACCTTAGGTTTTCGACCGCTTTCGCAAACGCATTTGTGCCTTCCAGTCGTATCAACGACGGTTTGAGATATTACTGTCGAAAAAGACCTGAGCAGTGCCGTGATTCTCAAGGCTTGATGCGACCAAGTCCTCAGCCTTCACAGGAGAGAGGATTCACAGATGTCGGTTGGTCAGAAGAACATTGGTTCTGTTTCATCGAAACATGAAGACGGTGACCTGTCAACCTTGCGTCACATTTATTTACGTAGGCCACTATAACAATTTCGTTTGCTATGCATAAAACAGTTATTGATAGCCTGTGTGATTCCTTTAGGTAATCACAATGGAATTACGACACGAATCACAACAATTACGACACACGAATGTGTTAAAGTCCCTACCGATGTAGCGTGCTCCACGGTAGCTTGCAAGGTGTAAGATCTTAGATAAGAAAGTTATTGGTTCATCATGCCCTAAAATTAAAAGACCAGTGGAGCTCAGACGTAGTACAGCAGCAAAGAACATGTTTTGAGAGTTCTTTACAGGAACTCGTCCAAGGGTGACTAAAAGTGACTGTCTGTAAAACTGACCATTTGTACTTAACACACTTTGTGGAGGTGGGGCAGCTTATGATTGACAACACGGCGGCCATCATGGATCGGTAATGGGGCATCACGTACAATGAGGCGAAAAAGTATCTACACAAAAGAAATACTATTCACTAATTTGCATCCGATGTCCGCATAGAACAACAAAAGAAACATTTAAGAGTGATGTAGAAATGCCTCCTTCTGGGGAATGGCCCTTCGTTGGAGGGAACTCAAAGTGAACCGTCAAACATACCTTTTTCAACTGTCAAGGAAAACTTCATTTACCTTTGAGGTCTGGAGCTTATAATGGTTTGCTAAAAAGTTAGTAGTATACCGTAGTTTGATATTTTGACAGAGTCCGATTCATTTTGCTTATCTTTTTTTGTCCACAATTCTTCTAGTAAATTAGCAGCATTATGAATATAAGGCTATCCTCGTTTTCTTACTCAATGTTAGAAATATCTTCATCAGCCCCTATTTTTTGCATTGATGAACAGCGGGTTTTGTGAGTTTAACACTTTTGTGCGCAGCCCACCACTTTGCTTTGTACACCGCAATGTGTGCAGTTTCGTGTCAGTCTTGATAACAATGTGAACATCAGCCATACAAATTTCCTATAAGGAAGAAACAGAGTAAGCCGGCGTCAGGTAAATAGTTCACTTTCATCAACTACCTTTCTGACGCATAGAGTTAGGGCTGTACGAAGTGCGGTGTAGTGAGCGTCCTGACCAGGCCAAACTATCAGTATCACCTTGCTGTTAAGCAGGTTCCCGGAGGATGACTATTGATACCATGTGGTTAGAGAAGCAGTTTATTTCGTGAATCTGCTAGTGGGACCGATGAGCCTGTTGAGTTACAAACATTAGCTTCCGTTCGTTTCTTTAGTTTGACAGTCCTAGTGACACCGCAGAGTCTGTGATGGCTTTTGTATTCGGTACTCAGGTCAAATTGTTACCACTTGGCTGATCCCCCAATACGCACAATTGGCCCGAGGTACTCGTATCTGATCGCAGAGAAAGGAATTCGGTTCGGCTATAAAACCAAAGATATTTTAGCCATTTAAATCTTCGAAATGTACTTGTAGCTAGCTGAGGGTCAAGGCATACTTTTTCACAGCAATGGTCAAGTTCCGGGCTCCACAAGTTAGCCAACGAACCGACGTCAGTCATTAACCACTACGCTATCGTTAGAGTGCATCCCGTTAGAGTACATGAGAAAGTTTGTTACCAAAAGAGCGACTCAACTCCAATTCTGAGGGTTGTTCTCTCAAAGAGTAATAAAAAAAATAGCTCCCTGAGTGGTAAACCTTGAGGACGTTCCCGGACCGCTGAGGTTTCATTTCTAAGGGAATAATTGGATTACTGGTTATTTGGGGCTAATAGGTAAACATAAGATACATCAGCTAGTGAAGGGTGTTCGGAACTATCGGAGTTATGCAAGCTATTCAGTTCTGAGATTTCATTTATCAACTATGTGGTTCACCTCATATGAAACAACTGTATATTAGCCAGCTTGCCGCTGTGTTTGTCTAATGTTTTGTTTAGTCCGATGGGTGCCGGGTTTTCGTAGTACAATTAATGATCGTCCATACTTTATGTACACAAAGTTGAGAAAAAATGTTTATAAACCTATGCAACCACTCTTCCGAGGTGATATATCTGTACGCAGATAGAGGGACTATTTCGGAGAATTTGGCAAATTTGTCCTGTTTTGTCTATCATGTAAGGAGTTTACTTACTAGCCTATTTCGTAGTCAGATTTGTCCTATGAAGATTGCAAAAGATCACTTTTGAGATCTAACCGTGCGCGTATGGGATTTGGTGTTAAAAATGTCCTTAAGTTGCTCAGCTTCACAGTTACTTTTTACCCAAGGAGGGGTTTCAGTAACTGGATGAGAATTTGGAGACAAGACACAGTTATTGGTTTAATTCTCATTGCTTGTTGACTCAAATCTCTTTACGCTACACGGCACTAGCCGTTCAAGCTTTTCAGTGAGGTCCGAATGGCGACGGGTTCTGGATCTCAATTTTGCCACCAAACCCGGACATTATTAATGTAGTCAAACTGGAAAGTGAAATTGAAATGACATAATAAATTTAAGCAAACGATTTTTAAGGGGACAGTCATAAAATTAGGAGGGAGCGTAATAAGGCGGTAAGAGATATTAACAACGATGAGTGGGAGTCAAACAAAATCGCTTTTTGAATCAGGAGCACGTTAGTCCTGTGAGTGAACTGCTTTGGGTTTGGATTTATCACTTCCGTTACAAACATCGCTTTGACTGTGTTTAGCTATTCATTTGAAATACCTTTAAACTAGGCCAAACTGTTAACTCAGGTTATTCTGGCTGCTAAGCTTTGCCATTCAGCATGCCCTAGCTACCCACGACTTTTATATGTCCCAATAAAATCCCTTTTGTCTCCTTGTATTCTTCTGAAAATTGCATCAGTACTTTCTTTAAATCACTCATCACTTTTGGATCCTGATCATAGGTTGCCGTAGACCAAGGTTCCCTACCCTTTCTTCAAACCAGGTCATGCCTTTCTGAATGTTGTAGTGCTTCTGTCTAAAGCCTGGAAAATACTTTCAAACAGTCTCCCACCCGGGTGGTTTAGTAAGGGGTCTCAGAAATATATTGGGCATATATCTGCCTACCTCACAGATCAGGTAGCTTGCAACTCGTAAGCGTAATTTGAGACTAAAACCGCACCCTTGTTATATCAGCTTAACCAAATAATACTGTTCTTAAGCTCGAGAGGAGATATCGAGTGTCGTTATTGTGCTTCGTTTAGACTGAAATAAAGTTTACAGCTTGATCCACGACGATGAACCTTAAGGGATTGGTTATCCCCAAATCATACAGCTGGTTTGCATTAGCCTAGAATATCTCGTTTTTTGTTTTATTTTCTACATTAGTATGGGCTTTTAATTACTGGTCGTTGGCTGGCTCGGATAAGTTGTTCGATCGTTGCTGACCCGCTCACCTTGCAGACTGGACTGCCGAAGTTTTATCAAAAATCGATGTAACGTCGTCAGTATAGAATCACTTCAATCGGCGACAAAATGTTTCCATCTGCTTAGCTTGAGGAACTCTACTGTACCGAAGCATGAAATTTCACTAAAAAAGTTTTCGGTCCTTAGCTAGTCTATTGAAAGTTACGTGGTAAATTACGTGCGGGATTAATTAAATCGAGTGCACCAAGTTTTTTTGACAGCACGTAGCTCAACCATTGTTACACAAAACAACACCAAATGGACTTTCTCTGTACTGCGACAACGGCATCGTCCACAGAATATGTAGGATTGGCCTATCAGGTTTGATAACACGTCACATATTGCTAACTCATCGCTATATGAAACTTTTACTTGATGCCGGAAGCAGCGGTTGTTGTAAATGAACACTTGTTTTGGCTTACACACATGAGTTAATTATTCCCTCCATGAGCTATATGAAAATGGAAGACTAGAAAAGTCAAAAATAAAAGGACACAAAACAATGAGGCGAAATCTAATCACATTTCAGCACAATCAGCAAGCGTACTCTGTTAAAGACACAAGATTTCCCATTTTTTTAAAAACTCTTGACATCTTTTAAGCCGTAAATGTCAGTTATGAGTGGTTGTAACCTGATCTTGTACGCTTTATTGTCGGAGGCGGATTATAAAGCTTTTTACTTCAGGTCCATCTCTCCTAGAGCTAAAACCAATGGAGATTTCTCTGTCATTTCCCGCGCTAAGCTGCTACTTTTTTCCTTTTATTGATCCACGCTTCGAAATAACGATATACATGATGTACTTAATGGATGCTTGGAAGAAATATCCTCGTTTCTTAAAACAGTGAATTCATGACTTTTATGTGTAGTACACACGAAAATGCTCACCACTTAATGGCATCCAGTGTGACTACATTTTGGCAGGAGGCGTGGTAATTCAGGTGTGTTCAGCGTGTGCTGATAGGGTAGCGGTAAAATGCCTCCTTCGTATGTCAGTTTTCAAAAGTTCAAACTGCAGGCTTTACTAACGAAAACTGAGTCATCTTCTGCCATATTTTGGTGTGGGCTCACTAGAATAATTGCTCGAAAGCAACATAAAGCTGTTCACATGAAAGTTGTGTGAGTGTGGTCTCTTAGACGCACTAAATGGGCTTTTAAATTTGTAAAGGATAACGATATAAATACAACCTTCGTATTTCGTACACAATTTTGCTGGTTTATTGATGAAACTCCAATGAAGTGTTTAGCATATACGACGTTACGCTTGAGAGTGTCATTCACTGCCGCGTGTTTGCACGCATCAGCAGTTTTTGTACTCCATAAGCGGAAACGATATTTCAAGGCTCAGTTAAGAAGACATCAGAATATTCTGTTTCCCAAGTCCTCCATTCTCTTTCTGTCACCTGTGCTTGAAAATCCAACCGTTCGCACCTTCTACTCTGAAACAGCAAAGTGCCATCCTGCAGTCAAGGAAGAGTGACAAAGTTATATAGTGCTGGACCATCCGAACACACGGTGCTCAATGTAATCCTTCTAAGCTCAGTTGAACGCGTTATTTGTATGCCCCCAAATAAAGCCAAATCAAACTGCTGTTATAATTAATTACAGAATGTATCCACATGAATAGATCCGTGTGATGGAAGGAAAAGCTTCTGAAAAGCTTCAAGCGACCAGGAAAAATAAACAGATTGATTGCTCAGATTAGACTATCAACGCACGAGTACTCTAAACTGGTGATCACTGGGTGGTGGTAAAAAGGAAATAACATGAAGTTATGCAAGAATTTCTACGTGCAGTTCACTTCATAAGTTCCCAAAATTTTAATCCCAACAACTTAAGTTTGAAGCGGACATGTGAACTTACATTATTGCCTTAAGAAATGAGTCAGGTTTCCCATTTAAGCCGGTGGAAATTTAGGTAAAACTAAGGCCGTTTTCAACCATTCGTGGGGTCACATCAGCAATCGCCGTCCAGCCCCGTATACATGCTACGAAGGCTGCAATACACTTTTCAGCAGGCTTCGTTGTAATGCCGAATTTCTAGGATGATATAAGGCTGCAGCTTTGATATGCAATTAACAAAGTATGCTTGTATTCCACACGCCAAGGCGTGATAAAAACCAAACCAATTAAATCCTTCCGACAAAAGCTCAACATTCTTTAAATTTCCTACTGTAAAATCGTATAAAAAACCGTGCTTATGGTATTTAAGTGGGCTGAAAAAGTACGCAAATAAATAATTAGCAGCCTACTTGATATCTCTGCTGAGAAAAGAATTGTTATCAGGGTCATAGAAGAAACTAACTAACTTCTACATTGCATAAGTAGAATGTACATTGTCGTTCACCGGAGCGATTCTGCAGCGTGGCGCATCAGACAGTTCATGTTGATGACCACGGCTTACAAGTAGGGCACGTTGATTTAGCTTAACTTTTCACTCAATACCACAGGTTCGCGCCATGCTGATTTTTACGTCTAAGTACTTCATCAATGATTCATACGGAGTACGAACGATTTGTGAAAGCAAACGTTTTATGGAACAATAAAAATGCCACAATCAAATGCGCCCTTTGTGAGGATGAGTATTACCAACGTTGACTGTACGAGATAAATGTTGGTAAAATATTCTTTGACGCGCTCCTATGAAAAAATTAAATAGGACTGTACAAATACGTAATAAACAACCACGATTTATTTATCAACCCATGAGGGAATCTCTTCATTTTTCCATGCAAACAACAGTGGTCTCCTTGGCAGATTGGCACGCTTATGGTAAGACGCGCCCGAATAATGTAGCGCTAGAGAGATGAAATTAATACTTTGTAGTGTTATACTGCCTCATTATTTAAACCGAGACCTAATTGACGATCTTCGAGATTGTTTCCAAGTTATTATGAATGTCCCCGTTTGCCTGAGAAAATAACTTACCTGAAAATGGTTTCCAAAAATACCCTGTTGTTAACTCATGCGCGTTATCCCACTTATTCGCCAATGCAAATCGCAGTATGCTACGGTATACAACGACTCTTTCAGCCGATAGATTCAAGTGATCGCGATGCGCTGTACATGTTTCCGTAAGTTTAGAAGAAATAGTGGCTAATATTTCAGGTCAGCATGGGCACTCATTCGTCGAACGAAAGAAAAATTACGGCTTTTTATAAGTATATTGTCTCACAGTAAGCACCAGAGCTTTAACTGACGTTTCTCAATCCAGTCGCTTCTAGTGGTTGTTTAAGCTACTTGTAGAATGTAAGCTTTTGTTCACTTCTTACTTTGATGCATTTGAACTTTTACTTACCTACAGACTGATCGGTACCTCAGTTTACTTGACAAGAAAGATAAACAAAAGGCTATCTATCATGTTTGCTTCCAGTTGTACAACAGACCGTATATCATCCAAAAAAATCAAATTGCAATCACAATTCGAAAATTTGGTCTTCCAGAATATACTGTGATTAAGAACTTCTTCACTTTGATATAGCATGCGTTAGGCTGCAAAACCCAGGCTTTCACCTCGAAGAAATAATAACACACAGGCAAAATGGGTTTTAGTATTAAGCATTCCAGTCAGCGCTCCAGTTTGCGTATTAAAAATGCAAAACTGCCTCTGTGGCAGCTGTCAACATGTCACTTTAACTTCTGGATGGTGAGTGAGATAGCCGGCCCAAGGATTGACTAGTTTAACTTTTCCAGGCAACGCGTGACTGGTGGTGCGAAAATTTCATAAATTTAATGCTACTGTACAATTTTATTTCAAACCGGATAAGACGAATGTGGGTCCGGTTTTTATCACGACTCACAGATTAAGATCACACACGCTAAAAACGATGGAAATGTCTGGAAATCAACTACTCGACAACACTCAAGCTGTGCAGACTTTCTTTAGATTTATTTGACAAAAGAGGCACCCCATCACCTGTTTTTTTCTTTTTATTTTAGTACAAGGACCAACCAGAAATAATGCATTTGATGAACACTATCTATAGTAAAACGTGCACTTTCTTTACCACATATATTATTCTCATACATCCAGTTCCGTATAAATTACATAACAGCAGGAACGATTCTTATAAAATGACAGATTAAGTCAACTATTTCGCGCATCGTGTTAACCATTCAGATAAAATCAGAATCAAAATTGGGGCACACAGGCCAATAAAACACAGTACAGAGGACAAAAATGATTAGACTACGGATCAGGCTGGACACAATCAGTAGGACTGAAGTCATGCCTCGAAGTAGGCCCCACTAAGTGATGGCTAGACCATGCACAAATTCCAGGTGTTTCTTCAGGCTGTTTGTAGCTTCATGTTGGCGCCGCTTAACAAAGCCTAGTAGACTGTTGCTTTTTCTGACACTTTACTCTGAATATTTTTTTGGTTCCGTATGGTTGCTGCAATTCAGCAAACGTCGAGCGATTGCTTTGAACGGAAATTTCAGGCCATTAAGTGCTAATTCCTATAGGACTTGCTTGAAAATCTTTTGGACAGCTGTCTCTCAAATGTTCCCCTGTACTTGCCACCGCAAATACATTGAAAAATTATAAGCAGGAAGAGGGTTTATTTGGCTTGTTTTGTTTGGCACTACTAAAGTCAAGGCGTTGAACGCTCTCGTAATATTTTGACTTTATCGCTGCCGCACTCGCCCACCATACACGTCTGCTTTAAAAGTAATGAAAACTGTAATTTGGGGAACTTTCTCTTGTTCCTCCTTTTTGATGGAGTTAATATGATAGCCATTTTTCTGCAACACGGTTGAACCGTTCGCATCATCTGTTTCCAAAGTCTTATCAGAGCAACTTTTTCTGACCCCGGTAAGCAGAATTTATACCGAAGTTGGACAAAGGCTTTTAAAGTTAAGCTATCTTCATATCCAGATGGCCGTATGACAGCCCGATATGCCGAGTGATCCATCTGTATTTTTCACCAGCTGAACACCTCATGAGCAGAAATTCTATTGCTGTGTATGTTCAAACGTAAATTTAATGGCTACGTGACATTGATTCAACTATTCGACCTCTCATCATACAACGAATGCAGCGATCATATCATCAGCAGCACAATGAGCATAAAAGTAAACATTTTGTATAGACTGGCGTAATTTTTTTAATTCAAGTTGTCCCATCAAGATACTAGCCAAAACTGTCAAAAGAAACAACTGTCCATTACGCTTTGCCTGAGCGGTGGCAGTTCCAAACTATAAACCCAACTTGAGTAAACAGGTGAAATTTGTGCTCAGTTTAGCCGTGCCTTTTTAGCATGACTTCAACCCTACGATCTTACCCAGCCTGATCCGTGGTCTGATTACTTGTGTTCAACTGGTTTTGTGTCTTTTAAAATAACTTATCCCAACCTAGATTCTGGCCATGTACAAATACCTGAAGGGATGCGCAAAATAGTTGACCCAGTCCACTTCTTCAGACTTCATCAAAGAGCAAGAGAAATTACCCATCCAAGAGTACCGGACTGGTTAGGTCAGTATCAACTCCATGAACCTAATGGAATTCATGAACAACGGCTGCCAGTCAAACGCCAGGTTTTTTCTAAGCCTTGTCAATATCCTTTAAAAATCTTCTTCATATATTATGTTCCTATTATGAGTTTTGTGATCCAGTGTTTGATGGCTTTTTGCTCGCTACCTTCGTCCATCGTATTATCTGTCCGTTATCCTACCCCAGTCCTAATTCCTTTTGTTTGCAAACAGCTGACGAGATGGGCAAAACGGTTTTATTCAGTCTATCCTGAAATGACGTTCCCATTTGCTCTCGTAAGTGATGCAAAAACAGCGCTTTCTGTACTTGAATAGCATCAAGCTCTCAAAGACCTCTGGGAGATGAAGGTCGACTGTGATCCAGCAAACTTTTAAATATATCCACATTAACACACGCATTTCTCTAACAGCCGGAAGTTTAGAGCTGATAACAAATAGCTGACCACGATGAAAATTCTACGGAAGCAATACTCGGTCTTATAATTTCACTTGAAAGCACTGTTAATCATACGAACTTGAAATAGCAGTTCTTGCATGTTAGAACTTTAAGTTCCTTAAAATCGTGCCCCAAGATTCCCTCAGGATACAACACTCAACTCCTTTGACAAATGCACGTGTTTAGCTAGCAACAAGAGTTTTGAGCTACTCGAAACAAAGCGGTGCACCGTGCATTGCAGTTACATTAGATGGTGTTATTTGTCTTGCCATTTTGTTTAATACCTCGCTTAAAATTCATTGTTATGGAGGAGTTTTCCACAACGGGTGCCATAACACCAGATCTTAAAGCGTAAACATTTGCATTTTCTGGGTCTAGCCATCCATAAAAATGTTAATTGCACTACATTTTGGAACTTTCCAGTTATTAGCACAGGATAATTTATATCAAACTAATGGTGAGAATCTAAACGTTAGAAGACGTCTGGTTTGAGCCGTTCGAAAATCGTAACTTTTCAAATGGAACAAAAGTCCAATGAATTGAATGAACTGAACTTATTTTGATAAAACTCTTCTGGAGGCATTTAAATTCGTTAATACATGATCGTCAGCTGTTAACATCGCTTCATATATCCATGATCAAACTTTTTTATTGTACTACTGAAGTTGGACGCACTGGTAGATTCAATTATTGTAAGTAGCACTAATAGTGACTCTTAGCATACCTCTTATGTTTAACCGTGATTACCAAAATGTTTACAATATTCCCATACTGACCATGACTTATTTTCAGCCGACTTCGAAAAGAACAAACAATTAAACTGATAACAACTGTAATGAAGCCGTACACTAGTGTGCCTTATACAGCGAGGGGATGTTCTAAGTACGAACAATGATAGGCACGTTTCACAGTGGTTTGAAATGAACAAAATCCAAGTTCTACTAGCACACTATCAAGTACCATAAATAAGGTACCAATACTTAAGATGACGAGTTTTTGTTTGTTTCAAAAGTGCTACCCGTGTATTCAGTGACCTCGCTTGTCAATACTTACACCACTTCGCAAATAGAGAAAATCCATTTTAAGAAGCATCTCTATTCTTGTCCCTTGAGCCCTGTTTGGTGATTGAAAAACTCAAAACCCTCCAAAAATACCGCATATTTTCAACCATCTTTGTCTCGACACCCTCCAACGCCTATACAATGGTGATAGTGGTTTTTCTATTCAGTTAACACCAGTCAGGAGGTAAGCTCTGTTTTTCTTTTTTGATGGACTGATGAGCATAGCAGCCGAACTTACCAAACTCAGTCTCATTACTTCTTTGTATCCTATCAAATCATGAAGCGCACTTTGTAGTCTTGCAAACAACGGCTTGTTTTGTTCTGCCCTGTGCTGCAATGGCTCCGTAAAATTGGGGGACCGAATCATCAGATAATGGCACGGTTTTAGCTCTTGTAATTCAGCCGATATTCTCCTGGTCATTAAGTAAAGATTGGATCATAAGTAAACTGTTTCCAGTCCTTGTATTTCAACTTAAGCTTGTTCAGTTTGTTCGGAAAGACTAGTTAAAATTGTCCGAATTAAGGTCTATTAAATTCAACTAAGAAAATGTTTACAATATCACAGGGTTAATGAACACAAAAGTCTCTCCATCCGTTGTTTTGTAGAGCTGCATACGTAGAACACAAGTATTTCAGGTTGTGAATCGCCGCTGCAAACAAGTCTTGATT
Source organism: Clonorchis sinensis (assembly GCA_003604175.2). NCBI lineage: Eukaryota > Metazoa > Platyhelminthes > Trematoda > Opisthorchiida > Opisthorchiidae > Clonorchis > Clonorchis sinensis. The sequence continues at coordinate 79,045,837 of CM030369.1, forward strand.
TAAGCAATTTATTCTTCAAGCCAACATTGTTTACTGCTTGACTTCAAAGCAAGCTTCAAAGCTTGACTTCTGAGGTAGCTAAGCTGGGATCTCAGTTTTCAGGAGTCTCAATTACGGTGACTTGAGTGGCTACCTCCAAAAGTGAGCCACAAACCACGTGAAAACCAGAGAGAACTACGGACGTGTTCTTCATCGCAACAAAGTTTCATCTACACCAGTTATTTATAAGCGAGTAAGCCAGCCGTTTCTGAACATTATTCTATCTCTTGCTTCATTTGATGGATATCTGAATGAATAATTTAGCAACTTGATAACTATGTATATTGATGCGCATACCAGAGGTAATCCTGAGCTGGCTCATAAAATGCATACGGCTTACATACGGCTTATTTCACCTTCAAGACTTATTAAAGGCTTAATTGTATGGCGCAAATCTAAGTCGGTCCTTTCTAATCAATCACAATCATTCAGCTGTAGCACCCGCTTGGTGCCTAACTGCCACGCCACCAGAAGAAATCACGAGGGCTGGGATACTGCCAAGTTGCCCAAGCTTAGGCATGGGAAGTCGAGATGCAGAGGCCGGGTTCGAAGCACGGACCCTCCGGTCAGTAAATCCGCCCTGTAACAACTAAGGTATTTCGTCCGCAGCCACTCCTTTGGATCTTGTTGTAGACCATTCCTAAATCAGAATATAATAGCTCCACTTTCAGGCCCTTTATGATTGTGATTTATTAGGCCTAGGATTCACCATATCGAAGAAATTAAGGGGTCAACAATTCAGACTACTTGAGTCTAATTTGATACACTGATGAAGCAATCCATAAAATGCAGGACCGAGTATGGAGTAGCAAGTCCATACTAGCAGTTGCCTACTCTTGAACTTTACAAAACATAAATGAAAACACTCAACCACAATTAGTTTGATTGAGCATCTTCTGCAATCAGTAGTCACAAACGATTATTTTGTGTAAGGTGGAGGCATTCCAAATAGAATTCTTTTGATTGTTACAAAGAAAACCGGACATTTTTCTGGTATTCTCCAGGATAAAACCAAATAAACTAACAAATTTTCTTGTGCCATTTTAGCCTGATTGAGTATAGAAACTTTAAAGATCCAGATACCTAATACTTGATGTGTCTGAAAGTATCATACAGCTAAAGCTACAATAGAATCCCACTCGTTTTCAAATGCGTTCAATATCCTAACATCTGGAATTAAGTTAATTCAACTAAAGTGGGCTGGGTTCTTCTTAGTTGCTATTTTTTATCCTTATGCTGGACTTAGCACAAAGTTACGGCATAGCTAATACAGAATCGTCGTTAAAAAGGTAAGGTGAACTAACATTTCGTGTTTGGTGAATTCCGACAAAAACAAGGATTGCTCACAAAATATCGAAAATAAAAGTCTCAGATAATTACGTGGATTTAATAAGTGTTTCAAAACACGGGAGTGGAGTCTGCGTACGCTTCGATAACTTACAATCGATTGCCGGGATTCCAAATGATAACGTGGTCACGGAAATGCGCGATAGCCTGGAGAAAATGCACTGACCACAATACCAAAATATCCAAGCTCGATCGATCAAACATTATCAAGCGCTCTGTCCTTTCATTTGTCTCATACGTTAATTTCCTCAAACGGCAACAATATTGCGACTATAATTTGGTAATAGTATATATTAGGACACCAAAGAGCAGTGATTGGTCGTTTTGTTGATAATCGTTTTCCCATTGGACACGAACGACGAGTATTAATTTGATCAGACGAGTAGCGGAAATAATACGATTCTAGGATTACCCGTTATTCAGGGGAAACGCAAATTAATTTCTAGACGATTTGAATAACTAGTCTGTGTGTAGACTTGGCGGCCACTCAATACACTATAAGAAGCACGGACTTACTAGCAAAAATGCATAATTAGTCGAATTTCCAGGATTATATGAGCAGACTCGATCTGTTGCGTGAGTTGAGGTTTCAATCAACATAGCCCTTCTGTACTTTGACGAGCACCCGTTACAAGTTTTCCTGACAGTGGTGGTTGAACCACCGAACGAATGCGGGCAACTGCGTGTTAAAAGCTGCATGTGCAGTTTTATAAGCTGAAACTTTGCATACATTGGCAGAATGGTTATTCGGCCTGGTTGTCAGACTTACTTTAGCAGTCCGTTTTCTGAAGAACTATCACGCGATCAAACGTTCTTATGAAGCCACCAAAGAGAATACAGAATGCGTTTCCGCCATTTTTCGTACGCCTGTCTTATTGATGAAACTAAATTAGTGGTCGTTCACTCGTTTCCGAATGCACAATACTTCTCTAAACTACTTGATCCAAATGTCTGAGTGTTACCAACTTGCCGGAATACGAAGCATGGTTTTTCCAGCACATCAGGCGATGATAAAACAACCATAGTGTTTTATTCTAATACCCTTCAAATTTCACTGAGGCGTTCGTATTATATTTACAATGCAGTCGTTCTAAATGTGATCCCTTTTAACCGAATTTGACTTGTAACATTACTTTCAAGGTTCAAGTAATAGTCGAAACAAAATAAAATATTTCATTTCTACAAGTCAACTAAACCTGACGGTGTAATGAACACATATATGTCTCGTAAGAATACCCGGACCAAAAAAAAAGGGGTTGGTAACAGGTCAAATGCAATTCTTTCACATTTGTGAAGTATAGGTTAGCAAACAGGATTTTGAAAAAAATTTAACTATGAAACAGCAAATGATTATCAGAATAAAACATTTGACAAAAAGTTGGTTCTTTGAAATGCACCAACATAAGCGGTTTGGCGGCTTCAGTAACAAGATCAAGTCCAAAAACACAAAAAAGTGTGTAGAGCCATATGCGTGAAATGTTTGTGACTTGTATGCTTCACGAACATCTTTCAATTTGCACCCACTGTATTAAAAAGCACTGCGGACGATAGCATCTGTTTCTTTGCTTTAGATGGCATACTTCGCGATACATAATTTGATGACACTCAGAAAATACAAAACATTCCCAGTGGCAAAGAACCTGAGTTGGAATAAGAGTCATATTGTTTCAAATCCTAGGGACTGAGGATATCCGTAAACTTTATGATAAGTAAGAGTATGACGAACAAAGTTTTTCTGTTAAAGGTCACAAAATTTCACTGCATCCGTCTGAAAGTTGGTGCATGATCATTTACATCCACTAGAAGGATCTGGTTTACGGTTCGTCGTACTACGAACCAGACTGATTACATCAAGGTTGTAGGAATAAAATGACTGATTGACCAAACTAGTTTAGCGAGTGGCGCGTCAGGTTTGAACACTGGGGCTCTGGTTGTACCGTTAAATCAGTATTTCCAAAAAAAGGTAAACAATTCATCATCCTTAAATGGAAAATTCTTTCCTAAAGCGTTATCGTCAGCGTATTTTGGGCTAGATATAGCTTTTTTCGAAAACCTGGTTGGTGAAAACAACGTATTTTAAGTGACGTAGGAACCGGACTACTGAGCTATTGCACAGCTAACAACTTTTAACCATACCCTTCCATCTTTGTCCCATTACTGTGAATCAGGTCAATGTGTGGACCGTTCGAGCGTAAACCTCTATTCATCTGGTTAAGCAGACCAAAAGCAAACATTGAATATTCATTATCCTACGGTTTTTATAAGCAACTTATTTGTGTCCACGACTGCGCGAATTTGATCAGAAATTTCGTCAAAATTTTGTTTGCAGTGTTTTACTTGCATTTTGTTAGAGGGATCTATTTACAAGTCGATTTATTTCAGATAAGTTTGTCAAAAGCCACTGAGTAACAAAGCACTGCTAAAATATCGGTTAAGTATATTAGAGCCAAGATAGCACCAACCTTCCAAAGATCGAAAAATGAAAGAATTTGGTAATGTATTACAAAGTTTAGGCGTAGTGAATTGCTGTGATTTATTCCGTAAGTAAGAAAAATGAAATAAGTCGATTATAAACGCAGTACCGAAAAAGCTCATAGTACTGATCATCTAGTTCATAGGCTACATCCTAATGAGTGATGTTTGGAAGATTTTCCATGATTAGAAAGTAATTTCAGAATATCTTTTGATAAGCCATACAGTGTAGCGAAAATTCCGTTTCGGTACTTTTGTCAACAGCATTCCAACTGCATTCCAACTGAAACTCCTTGGCATCAAACAACCCAGAAGAGACAGGTTTGCATAGAAATGCGCACGAATCATTTTTCTCTTGATGCGGACCTTTGACAATTACATCTTATCATCATTGTCACAGTAAAAACCTGACTTATCTAGCCACGTATACGTCACAGTTCTCCGCAACAGCGAAGCAATAAAGCCATTCATTGGTCAAAGTGGAAGAAATGCAGTTTCTAGATGGCAAAAAAACAGTTTTTTTCAGAAAATGACCACCTAGTTTCTGTTATGAGGTTGTCAACAGCATTTTAGGTACAGCAACTGTGAGGTACATGCTACAGAAGGATCAGTAGATGCGCCCAGTCTCTCAAGATCTGAAAGAGAAAATGATTTGAGGACGCCGTTTTACCTTATTTAAAGGCTCATTTTTCACAAGGGAAAAATTACAAGCCTGTGGAAACTAAACAAGAGGTTAGAATACATGATTCAATAGCAACACGAGAAATGTGAAATGTGACTGAAAACCGTTGATCCGTATAACATTCTAACAACAAAAATCACACCCCTGTCATACCGTATATGCCATCCATCCTAGAATGGATTGGCTTTAATTGGAGAAAAACACGAAAATTGTAGGAGGTTTAGTTCGCTCTGTAAGCTGCTTTGGATAAAACAATTCCAGCTGTGACACTAAAAAATAAATCAGCTAAAGCAGTGACTTGACACTTAAATGACAGGGTGGTTCTTCAGCTTGTCGTGTCACAACTTCATTCTTGCTCCAAACTGTCACAGTGAAGCGGACTTTCTGATACCAATTATCTATCGTCCATCTCTCTCCCGGATTTCGTTGGAGTAGGTGAATACGTTTGCGCACGATGACGAAGTTGAGGTTGTCATATCTTGAGGTGACACGCGGTTCCTTGTGACCGCGGTGATGATGGGACGTTCATAATCACTCTATTAGATTACCACCCAGCCAGCAAGGAGTCACATGATTTATACAACATGGAAATATTAACTGACCGTTTGTGGTCCGAAGGTTTTTTCTCCATAAACGGGAATCAAGGGGAAAAACTCGTGCACCTACCCGTCAGATTTTGGAATATTCAGACAAATGTGGACCAAAATGTTTTTATATTCAGATATCAGCAGCATCAGTTCTTGCTAGAAGAATGAGTGCTTCATTTCACGTAATATGCACTATTCATCCAAAAATGTTCAGAGTCAGGAACGTAATGTCCTTCTCGTGAGCATGAAGACGATTTTATCTCAAATAAAACGCACAGAATTTTTGTGGACCGGTAGCACGTTGTTGATTTGCAGAGTCGATCTTATACTGTCAAAATTCAGTATGATTTCATGGTTTATCTGCAATGTTCAGATAAAAGTGCTAGCTGGTTTTTTAATTCTGACTGAACCCTGGATGGAACTATGTGTAAGTCTACAGAATGAAACGATGTCGAATGCCCGACCCTTACAGGGAGATGGGTCTCGCATTCCTCATACAGCGCACCACTGTTTGGGTTTGATAAATGTAAAAGCCCGCTTGTTTAATCACAGGTGTTCCAACGATATGGTAGGTTCGAAGGTTAGATCTTAATGCATAGATTTGTCTATAACTTCGATGACAGGATAAGTACATGCACACACGTTTCTGCTAAAATTCAGCGGAAAACGTTTTTGTTCCATACAAACGTCTCGTACTTTAAACGTGTAAATATCATACGATACTGTGGTAAGGGAGGAAGCAGCTTAACCACTGTGTGTTATTTTGTAAAAAAAAAACGTAGAAATTTCGTAAAATATTGCCTTGATACCATACTTTTGACATTAACTTTCGAATTGTGACCAGTATTTTTACAAAAGCCAATAGTTTCAGGAGAGAATGGTGTGCAAGGTACGTTTCCCTCTCTAGTGGCTTCCAAATGCAGTGGGTTTGTTTTTGGAGCTTTTAATGAACAACTTGCGCAAATGTATATTGGGTCCTGTTAAAAATCCATTTTCCGGATAATTTTAATGTCACTAAATCTCACCCTGAAATCCAGCACCTCCTTGTCGATCAAACGAAATCATTGTTTTCTATCGCAACTGGCTTCGTGAATACAGGTGTGGCCGGGAAAAGAACAGCAAGAAAGATGGCAGCGATGATACCCTTCCACCTTTTATAGAGTACTTTCTGTCAAATTAACACGGTCGTTACGTAGAGTGGCTCTCAAATATTAGGTGATATGCTATCAAATCATCAAATTTATCTAGACGGTGTTGAAATCCATACAAATGGTGGTATATTAGCCACATGGGAAATGTCATGTGGGCCAGATACAACAAATATCCGAAGCCTCTGAGTTCAAAGCGAATCACTACATCCGCACAGTAAATGGTGGTCCTTATTAGTGCACAATTTTTGTTTGCGCGTTCCCATTTTCGCTTTGTTAACGTTTCCAAAGCTGGTACACAAGCTTTTACTAGCCTCGAAAGTTTAAGGGAAAAACGCAACGAAAACTTTTGTATCTTCATGAAGAAAAAGTTGAGTACACCGATTGTATTTTTCGTTAACAGAAAGCAATTTTCATCCTTATAGGTGTGTCCATGATACTTAGATATGTTCCGTTCCATTGCTTGCATCCCTTGTCACAGTCTGTCACAATGCTCCAGTAGACGAGAGGCGCTAGACGATCATATCAGAGTTGCAGCAGGTAGAGCACTGTGGATAGATGGAATCGACTTTTTCGTCCGACTTCCCCCTACATCGCCTCCACTATTTCGTGGATCACAAAATGTTGTGTTACACTCACTTAAATGCTACTCAGGCTGCTTGTACCACTCGCAGAAGACAGTTCGTAACTCATCATTCTCTTACCATTATCATGTATAAGCAACATCATAATGCGATATCTATAAAGCTGACTCTTTCTGTACGGGTAATCAGCGTGTAGTGAGGATACTGTGGCTAGGTGAAGATACTTCGGAGAATACTGTGACCTCGAGGTTTTATGCGTAAAAGCGGATCGATTTCGCCTGCTCACTATCGTCCCACAATTCAGGTAGGCTAACACGTTCAGCTTGCCACACAGATCTTACGTCCCACGTTAAATTTAGTGAATATTTTTTAACTATAGATTGCATGAAAGTTTCTAACGTGAAACCAAAACAGGGCACAAATATGTCTGACTGATGTGTCTGTTGTTCTCCACAACTACAATGCTTTATGAGAATCACTCCTGCTAGGTAGATAACTGTGCCGCAAGTTGTGCCGAAAGGCCGCATAATATAAGCCATCATACGTAGAATACTTTTTGGGCAGAAGTGAGCTAATTCCAATTTCCGTCCTGCTTCCTTAAAACTTAGTACTGACAAATGCTCGCCAATTATATGTCCTCAAATGCTTATGGATAATAATTGTTTTTCGTCATTAGGCTGTAAGCCAGGAGAACAATTTAAACTAAAATGTTTTACATAGGTCCCCCGAGGAATGTTCATCATTCGTAACTTCACGGATGGACTGTGATCAAAAGATGGGTACACGATGAGAAAAGCAAGTTTGAGAAAATTTTCGCTGGCTGACTTTTCACTCTCAGAAAATCTTTTTCGCAAACAGTTGGCTTTGTCTTATTTATTCTACAGGTTCGTGTGTCCGCCTGCCTCACTAGCTTTTGGAACGTTAAAAAGGCTCTTTTGGACATGCTAATCGTTATCCGTCTTGACAATACATAGATAGCGCTCCTTGATAGATCATTCTGCAAAATATTTCGTAAACTCGATTTCTGCGGTGAGACTTGAACAAAGTAATGTTGTCAGGAATGTCAACTCCATATGCACCTGTGCTTGAAGCTACATATCCGTTTAACGGACGTTCAAGAAATCCTTCACTGGATGAATGAAGTGCTGTAGCAGTAGCTAATGATTAATCAAGTTGACCAGGCCAATAATTTTCGGGCCCGTTGTTTGGACATTGATATTGTCCACCTTGATCACGGCTAAAAAACTGCATGCCACTGGCTGCCACTTTGCAGCCTAGTGCACAGTCAAGTTGGTCGCTTATTCTAAGGCGGATTGTACTTCCAGAGAGAGAAACCCGGGGTAGATTTGGAGTGGGAGGATAAGTCATCTGTACCGTTAACAAATCAGGCAAAGCCTGAATCGATTTTGAATAATCTTCAGTAATGAACTTAGTGTCGGCAGGTGAGGATGGACTTGGCAAATCCTGAGGAGAGCGGATACAAAATACATGGAAAAATAAACCCCCGGCTGCGAAACAAGCAAAACTCTTTCGTTATCAAAGCAGATGCTCTTCATGCTTATCTATCAAGGACCCTGTGCAGCAGCAACAGTAGGACCGGTAACTCACTCCTCCTGGAACTAGCGGCTCTGTAGTTTAAATTTACCCATGGGCATGTTTTTTATTTCGTGCGTCTTATCCTATACTTTTTACCAAGAATACCACATAATACTTCGCCATTGGTCTCTGGTTTATCACTGAACTTATGCAAAGCTGGTTGTATGTCGATAAATACACTCATTTGCAAATCAATTTGGTTTTTGCGAGAGACTCACCTGGAACCCAGCTGTATGTCACTAATGGACCACTAGCGAAACATTTATTTCCTTCTCATTGTAGGCTGCTTCGTGGCTCTTCAGCTTATTTGCCACTGTTGTTTATCCCATTGAGTCTGGTCGTACAAGAACTTTGACTTTAGGATACACTGATCATCGTTGAATTTGGCACACTTCCTGGATATACAGCAAGGTATTACTCACCTCTAATCACCTCTACTCACCTCTATTCCAGTCCTTGCTGTATGAGTGCCAATTTATCCTTTTGATTTCCCAACTGATCTGGACAATTCGGAAAGATTAAGCAAGATCCCCAAAAATTCAATCTCAGTTTAAAAGCTTGTGCCCCAAAAGGTGCACAGTCACCGCATCATGTTATTTTACTGGCTTATAGATTCAGACGCACATTTGTGATCCAAGGTTGCGTTTTGTGGCGTGAACTCCAGTAAACTCACATGATCCAAAAAAGAAAGATTGTCATCAACCTGCTGAATATAATTGGGGAAAAATTCATGGATTTCTTGATACATCAGTAGAGTAATTCTCTCACGACCAACGCAATTTTTCAGCGCAACAGCACTAGTTTCATTCATAAACTGATAGTATAATTCATCAAAATTTAAATTCTAAGTTTTCCTGTTTCCAAACTTCAAAGTTCAGCTTACGACATTTAAAATAGAACGCACTGTTTTGAAGCCCATTTTTAAATGCAACCTATTACCACATCATTTTAGGCAAACTGGAGCTTTACAACCGGAATAACTATTCGTGTGTGGAAAGTCACTTTTTTCCAACTAGTCTACAAAAAGACCGAAGAAACTTGAACATGTAAGTAAATTGAAGCGTCTGAATGACATCTGCAGTGCACTCCATGACGGTGAACCAATGTCGGTTGTTTCCATTTGCCTGTGAAAGTAGCTCATCACCAAGTCTGGGCTAGATGTCTTGTGGATACGTCAACTAACAAGGAATGCAATACCTTAATTGACACATGAAGTTGCACTTCTGTCGGAATTCAGTTAAACGAATAAATATGGACTGGAGAAGGTTGATTTTATCCTTCTAACTCGCTAAACTAAAATAAGTCAAAAATTAGCAAACCAAGACTGTTGGCAATTTGGTGCGATTATTGGCCGTGCACACGTCAGCGTAGACCGGTAAGTCAAAAGCGGCGCAAAACTGCTTCGTATGTGTCTGAAAGCATCAGCATGGCATACCTAGTATGCTTGTGAAAAAAATCGTGGTTGATACCATTCCGAACCAAAGGTGGCAAACAGTAATACAAACCGACACCTCCATTCATCTGGTCTCGATAACGTATTGCTAATAAGTAATGCGGCTCTTATACTATTGATCCATCTAAATTTACTCTTATTGTTTCAGATGAACAACACTATTTTTCTCTGACACAGAAGTTGTTAGCCGCCGTTCAGTATCTGAATTACCTTTGAAATTATCGTGGTTGAAAGGAAGAGGACAGATATGGAGAAGTGAATAGCCACATAACGAAAACTGACGTGCGTAAAATAAAGTACGAGTTGCGTCATTACAGGTTGAATAGTGTCCCTAAATAGAAATCAACTTCCGCAAAAGAAATCTTTCACTCGGTCTTTTTACCCAGTTTGACTTAATGGCTGCTTCTAGACCCAGTAATGCTTTTCAGATGGTTAAAGTCGGTGCAGCAGAAACACCATCTTGCTGCACCTTGACGAAAGGTTGCTGAGTAGACCGCGAATAGCAAGCTGAAAAGTCCAGTTTTAGCTTTCTTCTGTCAAAATCAGGCAAAATTTAATAAGTTACCTCCCCTGGAATGACCATTTCATGGAAACGAATTGAAATATAATCTGGTTAGTTAGTGAAAAGAATGACTGCTGCTCTATTTGGTGTACATTTGAGAAAACAGCAAAAACCGAAAAGTTGCGCATTCGGAGTATTTGCTTCTGCATGTAGTATGGAATCCATACTACAGCAAAAAATAAACCCAAGCGATGCTGTGACCTGAATGGGTTAAACGCGTGGTATCTTTTGGCTTATTGGGAAATCTGAAGGTAGTCTGGCTAGTAAAAATTTATTTTGAATGGTCCGTTACCCGGTTCATTATCGCCCTGCAAAACTGTAATCAAGCTCTAGGCCCCTTTGCTTGACCAGCAGGCCGGCTGCCAATGAGCATATTATAGGCAAGCCTGCAAGGATATAATGCGTAAACATGATTTCTTATAATAATAGGACAGTGTCTGAAGATGAAGCAGATCTGGATTTGCTCAGTTTGGTTTCTTGAATCTTGTGGAAAATAAAATTGTGGTTTTACACCTGAACTGAAAACGATCTGGTGTCTGTTCCTCCAGTTTTCCGTTAAATATTAATTGTCGCCAGTTCCGTAGTCTTCTTTATGCGTGTTTGCATTATCTGCTTGTGATTCTCCAGATCTGACTGCATAATAACCTTCCCACTTCATCCAGCAATTTCAAAACTTCTCTCGTTCTTCCAAGATAAATCATAAATCCAAAGAAATATATATCTGCCTCAATTTGTGGCGTTTTTCACCTAGGTTCTTTTAAGGAATTTTAAAATGAGTTGAAATAAATGAGTTTGGTATTCTTTGTTTGGAAACCTAAGTGCAGTACTCACCTTATTCAACTATACCTGAAATGGTCCAGTTGTGTAAATGTTCAGGGGTGAGAGAGAAGTTCGATAATTTTTATCTAAACCGATTCAAAAAGAATGGAGATCTGCAGGCAGACTAGATTCTAAAATTTGTGGAAACAAGCCCACAACATGAACAGCAGTTTGGTTTTAGCCTAATTTTTGGGCTTATTTGTGTGTTTGAACTATCGAAGTATATCAGCCTGATGTATTTTCGGAAACGTTTGGTAACAATTGGTAGAACTATTGCTGGGCAATGTTTTGTTTTGACACGAAAGCTTCGCCAGGCCAAGTGACTAGGTTACGAGGTTGGTCGAGATTTAAGGTGGAAGGAAAACCAATCAGCTAAGTCAAGCTAAATCTCTGTTGGGTATCGGCCGAGAGATTTTGTGTGTTAGGGTGGGTGACCAAGTGTTAGGCCGATGGAAAAACCTACATGGGTTTGGGTACAGCCTAGGGGCAAGTTCTTCTGGTTCGGTTCACGTGATGATCCCTATTGAACTAGTGCTACGATAGTTGTGTGGACTTTGGTCGGGTTGGGATTTGCTCTGATTTGCTAGTGATTCCACGTGTATTGACACCCGCACACAGTCACGTGTCAACTCCGCTTATCTAAGACCGCTTTCCATGTGCTCGCCCGTTCCACACCCTCAATTCTGGTCACGCTGTGAGGCTTGTTGATTTCCACCACCTCGGCTATCAGCCGCTATGGTGTGGATCGCAACCCCCGTCTTAAAACTTCCACATTATCTAGATCTATTCAATATCCCGTGGCTAAGGCATGAACCGCCATCGCTGAGTCATTGACCGACAATTGGTATTCTTCCGCATTCCTTGGTGATTTGTTTATTCTTCCTTTATGCTCACCAATTCTGTGTGCAATTCCCTGACAGTTTGTCCTATATAAACCTTAGTGCAATCGTTGCAATTAATTTTTTTACACACAGTCCCTAGTCCTTTAAACCGGGAAAGGATCTTTCAGCTGCACCAAAACTGAGCTTAGCGTTTTTCCCTTCTGGAAAGCTACTCGAATGTTGACTGAGTTCAGCAGCCTTCGAATAACCTCCGATGTTCCTCCTTTATACGGAGTGACTGCTGTGCCAATCCATTCTTTACTGGGTCTGGATACCGGGGCCAATATCCTTCTTAACTGATGCCTGATCAAACTTAACCTGCTGTTGCGCACTAGAGGCCTTGGTGGGTCCCCACGTCCACCAAATTTACGCGAAAAACTACTTAAAAATCAGATTATGATGCAAATCCTAAAGCTAAAAACCTTAGTAGATTAATCTTGTGAAAACAACTTTTCGTAATCGATGAAACTTACGTCTTCCAGTATTGTCTAATTTTTCTGAGCTACTTGTGCCCAGATAGTTATTTCATGATATGGTATCTTGAGCACTTCAAATCATTCATGATCTCTCCAAAATCTATGAATTTTTGTGGAATTACAAAAACCTGTGATGATTTCCATGAAATTCTTAAACTTATCACAACTTTGCGCCAAAGCCTAACCCCCTCATATACAACGCAGTCGGTATGAAAAGGCTTTGATCCTTATATAAAATTTATTATGGATAAGCAGATGCAAACTATTCTTGTTTGGCCATGGTCAACAAACAACACAGAACTTCTCTAATCACTTGACAGTGCGTGTATTCAGTTTTTTCCTATCTATACCGATCACTTACAGCTGTGTTATCCACTCTTACCCACGTTGCGCATCGATTGTTTGGAACTTTAACTATGCTGAATCAAATCAAATTCACTAAAACCTGCCTAACAACCTCTGGTTTAATAATTTCCATTGAAAATTTAAAGTTGTATGGTTCTGCTATGTCGTGGACAGAACAAATATATTTTTCATGCTTTCAGATTTTTAGGTAACTCTCTAAAGCAGTGAGTGGTTTCGAACTTTTGTGTTAACTTTCACTGAGGATTAGGCACTGTAGGTTTTCTGCAACTAAAGCGTGCGTAGGAATCACACGATATTTACAAAATTTCCATTGAATTTAGAGCTTACCTCATTCAAGTTTTTTTCAAAATAAATGTCGCCTCACTTCTATAATGCAGAGGACCCAGTTTCCGAATTGTCGTTCCAATCGGCTTCTAATCAGAATATCGTTGTTTTGTGACCGTAAAGACTAAAGTTTAATTCTATTCAAAATCACATACATGTAGGTTTTAGGGGGTAACAGTAAAAAGTAACAGTTTGCCCTGACAGATTGAATGTAGAGGAAGTGATGTTCACTGGAGAATCACTGCGGTAATTGCAAATCGTATTCGTTTGATGTGGGTGGCATGTCCCTAAACGACGTGTAGCTGTAGCGTAATAAGCAGTTGAAACATCCACAGCGAAAAAAGAGGATCAAGAACACCTACTGATCCTATCACTCTTAAAGTGCATTTGTTCCCCGTAAAGCAAAGCCGCAATGAGGAATGACGGTCACTTTTCAGATGGAAAAATTTTAATTCATTTAAAACCAGATTGATTTGCAAATGAGTGTGTTTATCGAAATCAGTCGAATTTGGGTTCAAGTAGAACATAAGGTTGATGGAAACTCGGGGACTGCGCCTACCTGATGAGCCCCAAGAAGGGCGAAACCGGTCGTGGGCTGTCGAAGAGTTTTCAGCAACCTTATGAGTAGTCCATTACGAATATACATGTATCGCGATATCTCGAATATCGTAGCAACTGGAACATGAGGCGGCCTGGTGCAGCACATTCAGTTGCCTGAAAACATCGCAAACGGGAGATTCAGCTGGGTTCCAGGTGAGTCTCTCGCAAAAACCAAATTGATATGCAAATGAGTGTATTTCGTTAATTCCATGCGATCTGGCTTCAAGTAGAACATAAGGTTGACGGAAACTCGGGGACTGCGCCTACCTGATGAGCCCCAAGAAGGGCGAAACCGGTCGTGGGCTGTCGAAGAATTTTCAGCAACCTTATGAGTAGTGCATTACGTTTAATTCATTGACTTTAAAAACGCTAAGGCTTTTGGCTTCCCATTCTAAGGAGGAAAATGGAGAATTGTCAGTGGTTGTTTCGTTTCATTGTAAAATAATAATGTCCAGGTTGATTGAAATTTTCCAACTTGGAAAGGGATACTTAGACCCTTTTGAAATAGGTCAGTGCAAAAGGCTAGCTCACGTATTTTTATGCGTGAGTCAATAAAACATGATTCAATATTTGAGAAAATCATGCTTTTTAATGGATTTATTCACACAGTAGGCATGAACATCTAACTGAATAGGGGAATGCCTAACCGGGACTTCTGGGAAGTTCCCACAAAGGTGACATTTAGTGTTGAGTGTAACATCAATCATTCTGTTATTTGCGTGAAGGGGGCGTCATCTTGAAAACATTAGACTGTCGTGAAAAAGTAAAACTGCCTGCAGATCTAAAAGATATGGTGGGTTTTTTTCTGAATTTCTAAGACGTCCCAACCGAAGGCCTGTCCGAGTCAAACCTCTCGACATCACTTGATGGAACGATGGATTGTGACGAAAACGAACGAATGAAAATTCAATAAAGATAACAAACTGGTGAAGTGTTAACTGAATTTTAAAAAATTGCGTCACTTTGTCCTTGGTGAATTGAGACAATATAGAATTTACCGACCGCTGGTAAACGCATCCTTTCAGTATAAATTTTGAACCACGGGCAGCGGTCTCACAAAGCGCCCGCGTAAGCTGAAGGACGAGTGGCAGCAGAAACAAAGTGTCCTCAACCTTTACGTGGATTTCTCTGAAGCAGTGGAACGACCAAGAACTCAAATATAATGCGCTAAACTATCTCACAACTTTCAGCCATGTCAGAGGTTTATAAAATATGTATACATTTTGACAGCCCATTCCCCTCAAAGCTAAAATAACAGTCAGAAATTTAGTGTTAACTAGGTCATATGTCGCAACGCACAGAGAAAAACCATATGAAGGGAAGCACAGACAGTAATCCTCTGAAGTAAAAAAAGCCAACGTCAAGAAACTGGAGAAATGTTTGCTGAACTATCCGAATTCGGCAAACAAAGGCCACAAGATAAAATAATCTATTCAGTTTGTCCAACATGCAAATTGACGAATGTCCCCAACTACCAGAAATATGCTACAAGACGGCCATAGTTCAGCAACGAAACACCTCAGAGAACGAGAACTCGCCGGCAGATCGACCACCTTTTCACCTCCGGAAAAATCTTGGTTCGCAGTCGGGTAGATTGTTTTTATACAACCATTTTCAGCAAAGTGATTTCAACAAAGCAGTATGAATTTCTCAGTGGCTGATCAAATTTTTGGACCAAGATATGTAACGGCGACGTGCCAACAACGACATCAATTGCCATAGGTGCTAAGTCCTGATGTCGTTAAATGTTCATTGAGAGAGATGTGCTATGGCTCTTACCTCATAAGTAGAACCACCCTAAAACTATTATCAAATTTAAGTCCATTACATAGTTGCATCATGGATCAAAAAGTGATGTTGCAGACGGTGCTTCCTGTAAGATACTATCGAAAATACATTTATAAACAAAGATTAAATGACCTCGTTTGGTTCAAGCCCACAAGTAAGTGGCCCTCTACAAGCATTTGAGATGTTTTCACAAGGGGGTCATTGATTGGTGAAGGTCACGTCAAAGCTCTGCGTCCATAAGTGGAAAATATATGTACACCGGTGCTTTGGAGACTGAGCTAAGCTCTCTGAATTCTCTTTGATCTGGGCGTCCCAGATATTTCCGTACGAACTCCTCAGGATATCCGTTCTTGAGTAGGGTTTTCGTAAGTTCTGCATCATCAGCGTCGTTAGTAGGAAATTTCCAAACCCTACTTCACGGAGTTTGACAGACGGATGTTCTGAAACTAGATCTACAGATTTCGCCTTCAACTACCGGGCGAAATAAAGTTGATTTATGGCACCCATTTGATCTAACTTGCATCTAGTTGTAGGACGCAAATGCTTTCCGTAAAAGTAGAAGATGGTGTATGAATTTAGCACTTTTTGGACAGTTGGCTGCTCAGTTTGAGGCGTTCATAAGCAAACAGGATGTTGTTTTAATTGCATGACTGTATGCTGCTCTTCAGTGCAGATTCCACTGCATTCGCAACTTGTAAAGTTTGACTAAGCAAGACCGGCATCTTTAACATCTCATTTCTTCTTCAGTAGAAATACTCCTAGCATTGTTGCTTTTTTTAACCTGTCCTGGGTAGCTAATATGCACGGAAAACTAAAATAAGTAGTAATGATTTTGTCCTCTGCTTAGGCTTCTCAAATCTGAGCAACCCCCTGACCATCTATCGAACCGCCAACATTCAGTTTCTTTTCATAACCGGTATTACTCCCGTTTACATCAATCACTCAGGATTTCACAATCATAACGAGTTGTCCCACACACATCCTTTCGTCTCACATTTTCAAAACCTCTTAATTCAAGCGTGACTTCCGTCTGCACATCCATCGAAGCGTATTTTACATTCCTTGATCAAGCAATGCTACTACGGATAAAGCTAATTTTGCAAAATTCATGGATAGTATAGGGTTCCTCTAATCTAGGTGAACTTTACCTTTTAAATGGAAGTTGTGAACGAAATGTTTCATTACGATTTTCTGAACACGTGTCGTTTGAACGAGCAAAGGACATTCTTGGTATTCATTTTCCATGATTCGCTTCGTAGTCATTTTACCGCTGAGAATTCTAGGGACAGACGTGCTAGGCGCCAAGCATAAACCTGACTCCAACTGCAACCTTAACACAGTACCCTGCTCAGTTTTCACCCCATATCCATTCCGACGAAATTCATGTTGGATTATCTGTTAAAATATTCACATGTTTTTTATACTCTGGCTGATAGTAAGTAGTCATAACTGGACTGAGTTAAAGGCATAAACTGTGAAGCCGAATATGAAGCAACCGTTTATTGGTTTATTCATCTGAAGCTCAGTCAGGATGATATACTGTCTTTCAAGAACTGCTTATTTAGACGCGTCCTGTTTGAAGTACAAATTCACCAGGCAACTTTATTAAATTTTTAATGAAAAATTAATAGGAAAAGACAACTTCTGATAAACTCCTGCGTAATTCCATGGTTGAAAAATGTGGGTTCTTGCGCAGTTGACCGGTAGTGCACTTGAACGCATCATCCTTGGACTCTACATGGTGCCATTGAATTTGCTTTTGCCTCCGTCCCTCTTATCTCTATGCATGTCCCAGAAGAGAGTAAAAAAACGGACACTGAAAAAATTCCTAAACTGGACGATTTTTTCACTTTAAAGGGTCACAACTCCTACACTTCAGTTCAACTGAAGAACATTTATTGACCTAGGTCTTTGACAATGGTGTAACAACTAAACCTTCACTAAACTCCCATGTAGTCACCTGTAGATTTGAATTTTTACAGCTGATGCTCCTGAATATGCATAAAGGCAACAATAACATCGAACTCAGCAAAACCCAGTTGCCTATGTTTGTAAATTCTACCAAGTAGTTGACAGCACCTTGATGGCCGTCTCTGGAAACGTGGTAACTGCAGTTAGCAGTGGCTGGTATTTTGCCCCACCATAATTTCTTGGGTTGTTAACTCCAAGCGGAGCACTGCAATTTCCCGAAGGCCCCGCAACCCTAATTTCTACAGCAGACACTCCAGCTCATTCTCCAATGGTGAGTAGGCTACGATTTCTTTAGGAATGGATCTGTCAGAAATGTCTAACTCCTGAAAATAATCCTAGAGTGCCCGAAGCCAAGTGAGACCCCAAAGCTCCTCCAAAATCGCAGTAAGATAGCATTCACTCATCCGGACTGGAAAAGGCAGCTGCCGATCGGGTGCTTAAGCAGTCAATCATTTCAGCATCGGTCAACGATGGAGTGTTCTGGCGTGTCATAGAAGCGATGGCCGACGATGATGAGTGTTCACCCAACGCTGATCGGACAGCCTGGAGTCGAAGTAAGAAGTGCGCTTTAAATATCGCGATGCTCCTCGTAACTTGTGCGCTCGCTCGTTTGCAAAATAGCTGTTGTGTTCCTCGTTGGCAAGTCTTTTCCCGATACAAAGCACTGTAGCGGAGACAGCAGCTAGTTACAACAGGATCAAACCAACTTTTGCAAACATTCAACTCACAGACATGGAAGTTAATCAACCACTCACTCTAACAATGGAATTGGTTATAAACTCTCCTTCCCAAGGTTGAAAATAACTACGACCAAGTAGAAGGTGTTTACAAGACTACTATGATGAACCTTGATTTGACTTCAGATTTGGTCACCGAATATAAGGTACTTTTCTTTGATAATTCAGCTCCCACAGAGTCTCATTAATCTGTTGCTGCTAACATTTTTTATGAATTCCAATCGGCAACTTTTTTACGCAACTAGGGGATGGTGCGAGTTCGGAAGGCACCTTCGGTCAGTTTAGCTCACCCTTAAGGCTACTGCCATCATAACCCATAACAGGTGCTCACCTGCCTGGTAGCTACCGAACCATCTATGGAATTAGATGTAAACCAATTATTGCCAAATTAGACTTGATCAGGACGAACTCCTGTCTGCCCCATTAAGAAACGCTGGAATAATGTTTGATCAAGTTGCGTCTTTATTGTCGATTGTTTGGCTTAAAAAGGACGTTTTAACCTCTTCTGGTGAGTTCATCAGAGCCCCAGCCTTCAAAAAGTTCACTGTACGGTCATGCCAATCTTCAGGCAATCACTCTTGTACAAGTAGCCTTGAATATCCCGGTTTCTATAGTCCTTTGTAAGATACGTCACATATGAGAACAGCAATGAACCTTACGAACTTGAAGAAAAATCCTAGATGGACCTTTTCTTTTGGCTAGATTCTAGAACATACGTAGCCAACTCATGTAATCTTTCTAGATATTCGCTAAGTCTTTGATCAACAGGACCAGCTAGACTATCTGAATGCGTCATGAAATGGTACAGGAGGCCTTACAGCCTTTTTCCTAGTTAGGTTTTCCAACGTCGATACCTCATACAAGTTAGCAGAGGGTTACTATATGGATGGCTGGGCGCATCTCCATGTGGAAAATCACACGGTAGTTACGTAGTACTTTGGCGACTACTTTCTAGATAGTGCATTGATATAGCCCTATAGGAATTGCTGAGTTGTTTTGCAATCAAGGTAACTCAATATGGGGTATTCTCTGGGCAAACTTGGTACAAAATTCTCTTGCAAGACTGGTAGGAGGCGAAACTTAAAATTACACAAAAAAAAATACAGAGACTTCACGGAAGTGGTTTACAAGTTGGTTTATCCAAGAAACAGCAGTACTTTCGGTGAGCATGAGGGGCACAGAGCCTAAGTACAGGTTGCAAAGGCTAGGTCTGCGGTTACCAAAATAATGCACCGGTGGCAACTGCATGGCAATGGTCTTCCAGATACGAAACGTGTTTACAATGATACGTTGCGTAGTGTTATTTTATGGCCGAGAAGTTTGGTCGATTTCTGGTGATGTTCGAAGACTCGGTCTTTGATACTCTTTGTTTACCAGTGGTTGTTTGCGACTGGCGGTTTGGTGTGTACTGAAGAAATGTATTGTTCAGCTTATCAGCAGAAAATTGCATTTCAATACAACACAGACGCCTTGGACAAAGTTGCGTTGTTTTGGCGGATTAGGCTAAAGTGGAAGGAGTGGTGAACCAACACAGCAATAAGTCACATGAAAAATCTGATTAGCGGAATAGGGCTGTCAAGGCTTCCAGTTTGAATACTTAACGCAAACCGGATATCGAGCGTCGAAGCGTTAAAGCTCGCAGTTCAGCATCCAACTAACTAGCAAGCATACTGGCAGCAACCCGTTTCACAATTCAAAAACTCTTATGCGCACACAGGATGCGGCAAATGCTTGGAATCCGGGAATTTACCTACCCAGGGTTTATTGCTGTTTTCAGTCTGAATCCTTCGTTCTCAACACTTCTGACACTACGTCTTGACGGACGGCTATAAACTACACACATATATACCTGGCAAAATAAGCCTAGTTTTGTTACGTGATTTTACTCTTTCTGGTGTTGGGGCTGTTTAGAGGTTATTTTGTGAAGCTGTTCGCAGCCAGTGAAGGGTAAATATTTTTGTCCATTCTTTTCTTCACCTCTCTCTGCAGTTTGACCGGCTGCCACGGGAGTGCTTACCTAATGGACAAAAAGTGCAGGTCTATGAGAACTATATGATTCGAAAATATACTCTGCTGTGAGGGACAGTCGTTGAAAACTAATTGCGTTTGTCTGGTGGCGTGTGGACAGATCACTTAACAAAAAGCTTTTGTGCTTTATGATAGTACAATAAATCATGGAATAAGTCGTTCATTGCTGTAAAGATAAGATTTTGTTGCGCAAATCTAACTCAAAAACACAACCGTGGGAAGCACAAATAATCAATTCTCTGGATGCGCACTATGAAAAATTTTGCTTCAAGATATTATGACGCAATTTGGCGAATATGCCCTCGTCAAAATCAGGCAATTTCATCGATAACTCTAACATAGCAGATATTGCGCCGATAATTCAGGAGGTTTCCTATCGATATGATATAAGAACCGTGTGGTCTCGGAGGACTGAAAATTACTGGGTAAACGAAAACCACCTCACCTCTTAAAAGTTCTTCTTTGAAAGAGGGCTGAGGACCGAGTGGTTCTGGTGAGTCAAATTTAAGTCAAACAAAGTGCCGCTAATACCTACGGAAACGTCTGAAAGCAAAAACTTTTCTCATGAGTTGCGAATATCAGAATACTCTACTAAAGCCTAGGAGGAAGAGGATCAGCTAATAGATTTGCTCTTATGACAGTGTGTGCACGCTCAAATCCGAGGAAAAGGCTCCAAAACTAAAACCAGAGAATTACTGTCTCTCCAAATAAACTAGATACCATCCTGGTACTTACTACCAAAATGTCGAGCTTGGCATCTTCCAATTGAAACGTCTTCCTCAAATTTGAAGAGCTCCTATTTTTGCCACTACTATAGGGACCGCGGCTGGTGCAAATGAGACAAACAGAAGTAACTTGGGCAGAAAGACCGCTTAACATAGGAATTCCCTGCAACTGTCTTCCGCCAATTTTCTTCAAACATTGCTCCCATGGGATATATTCATTTTATTTTTCTTTCATTTTAGCAGAAGCAACTTCCTTGCCTAAAAAACTAGAATAAATCATTTCCCGACTTGTTAGAAGCAGTAAAATAACGTATCAATCAGTGGAGCAGTATTTTGCACAAATACTGACGTAAAACTGCTCTGAATATGATTATGGTTCCGGTCGTCTTTCCCATAAATCGAATCTGCCATTGAAGTTTCTAAGCGGTTTGTTAATAAATGGACTCCATTTTGAATCAGTTCATTAGTCTCGGGCACCGTTTGCTG
Source organism: Clonorchis sinensis (assembly GCA_003604175.2). Lineage (NCBI taxonomy): Eukaryota > Metazoa > Platyhelminthes > Trematoda > Opisthorchiida > Opisthorchiidae > Clonorchis > Clonorchis sinensis. The sequence goes on from CM030369.1 coordinate 79,067,508, forward strand.
ATGAATTGGAAACACCCACGCCTTCCTCCGGGGGAAGGCAATTTGATCTGTTTGTTGGACACAAACATCTAAACGTTTGGTGTTTCCGTGATCGCCTGTACAAACAATGCTCTCTAAAGAAAAGTAAATCATAACTCAATGATAAACACTGGTTAACGCACTCTGGAAGTCAAATTGATAAAATCTTAAACCCAAACATCAAACAACTTCAAACTTTGGGTTACATCGTGTAGCAGCCAACTCTCCATTATAATAAAACACCTCCCTACCCATCGAGTTCGTCTACAATAAGTAGAACCAACTCATATTTAATTGCTGCCAAACACGACAGTTTCATTACTGGCTGAAATCACCATTCGTGCATTCTTTGCGAGTTCTGACCTCTGGTTCCGACCATCATCAGGATCTAGGACTGATTTAACACCACTTTCCTTCACTAATGCAGTAGAAACTACATGGTCTGTTTTTGGTGGCTCCACAAATTTCGGAGACCAAGGTGTCTTGCAGAATGTTGCTGATCTCAAAAAACTTCTCACTTACATTTCACAACCAGCAAACGGTTTCAGTAATTCCGCTACTTATTTCTACAGCGTTTGGTGTATAAGACTCTCTAGTCCATAGAATTTAGTTAATTCGACTTTCTGGGGGGACGGAATGTCAAGGTGCGCTTATTTTCTGCATTGGGCATTTATTTTTCAGACTTTTAGATAACTTACTAGGCATAGGTATTCTTTCTAGAACACAAAATTTCAGTTTGCCCAAATCCATGTGTGAGTACCCCAGCCTTGTATCAATCCATACGCATTCAAATCACCTATGTCCTTCATGACTTGTTAATTTTACTACAAAAACGTCCTACTAGTAACACTGTGGCACATTCCTTGATCAGAATCCGGGTCTACACTGTTATCGTAAACAAATTCCTTTTCAGAACTCAACCTGTATAATAAGATTGTCCCGACCAGCAAAGAATTTGAACTCCGGCAGATCATATTAAAAGTGCGCGTTGTCACACATTGCGAACTAAACGAATGTAAGTACTTCGCGTCGTTTAAGCCAACTTAAGTTGCACCTCAGAAGCTACTGTGTAGTGCTATTCTAATATACAAGGTCATCTAGAGAGCTTTCGTTGTCCAGTGTTCGTGGGAAGTGTGAATATTTATCAGTAATGATGTTTGTATTTTTGGGCGGTTACGACATAGGACACGTCTAGTTTAATCGGCGTAAAGCAAAGAGAGTAAGGATCAACAACTTAGTTGGTTATATTTTTAATCAAGTTAGCCAATTTCTGTGATTTTTGAGGACATAGTGCGGCGAAAAATGTTAGTTTTGATTTCCAAGAGGGTATTCTTTCTCTGAAATGTAAAGCTTTTGATTCACTATTAGCTTATTTGATTGTTGAAAACTACAAAACCATTTTACAAATCATAAAAGTATTTTTGACACGGTAGTCCTTATCCCCCTACTGAATTTGTTAATTAATACCAAGCTCGTGAACCTTGCAACGAAAGCCTCCTGTCAGTGTTCAGTGGATTCACAAAATACTTTATGTTACCCGTTAGTCCGTGTGCCTTTTGTTCACGCAATTTTATCGCATGTCTTTTACAGTGAACCTATCAAGATAAGAATCTCCAAATTTACCCGATTACAGGTGAGACTAATCTGTAATTTACATCAGATAGTGAAAGAACCCTACAAAATCTTCCATAAGTATCTTGAACATTGTCCTGAAAAGTTGCTACTCTAAAGTCTGTCTGCCTGTCATGTATTTAAATCTTCTAAGGACATACTTCAACATTAAATTTACTCACTTCTTCAAAACCAGCACTCCGCGCGTGGACTGGCTATACGATGGTAAACTGAGATTGTACAGAAACCCTGGCAAGATCTTACAGAACGGTCACTTTCATTCTATCTCGACCAGCATTAGACATCTTAATTATACGTCCATAAAAATAGGTACGTGGTAGATGACGTTACAAAACAGTAGTGAAAAGGAAAAAACAAGATTAGAAACTCTGCAGAAATCTGGTGTGGTATCGACACCGTAGGTTTTATTCTTGAATGGTATCTTGAAGCATCTTCTGGGAGGATTACGTACTATGTGACAGTGGTGTGTAACAATGTCAACAAACAGTCCAGATGGATTTGAGATCTTGGTACAGGTGGTCACTAACGAATTAACTAATTTGTTGCGGAGGCTGTGTATATCAAAAGTATTAGTTTGTTGACCAGATTGGGTGAAAACTACACTCAACTGCGCACTGATGATATCAACTCGATTGATAACGAAACGTATGCAAATTAGTTGCCAACGTCGGGGAACACACCAGTAGTCACCTGAGCATCCGGCTACCAAAATTTCGATCCGTTTTCAAATCCGAAGTATCTACAGTCTCCAAGAATTATAAACGAATGCTGTGCTCTCAACCCAGAACCTGATGAAGTCCTATTCAGTTATTCGTCCTTTGTCGATAGGCTTTTACGTGTCATCTGATAAGACCAAGTTCTTGCAAAACCTGGAATGCGATAAATAAAAATTGAATGTATATTGATTCCACAGTCCAAAAATTCTAATAACTAGTACTTGCATCACAACATCACAATGTCATAATTTGGTACCAGTGGGTACGCTTGTCCCCTATGCATGTAAGCTTCAAATGTACACAGGTAATGGCATTTGCGACACCCCGAAAGCGACAATAAAAGTATCCCCTGCAGAAAACTGCTCTTTAACGAGATCGTCTAAGTTTGTTTTTGTCTTGTTCTCCCAAAGTATCAGTATATGTAACAACCACATGTGCTCCTTGGATTTTCATCCTCCTTTACTGACGTAGTCTAATTTAAAAGAGTCGAAAGTATAATAAACAAGGAAGGAAGATTTAGAGCAGTTTGAATTCAGAATGTTGATACAGTGACAAAATTAGTTTCCCAAATCACACCTTAAGTTGCCCGGTCTACTTGCTTCAGCACGGATTATTTGCCGGACATTCAAAGTTTTACGGAGACGGAGCATTAGTCGTGTGCATCTGTACTCAGTATTGGACATACAATAATTTCTCAAGTCGAAAGAAGCATGCGAAAAACAACAGAAAATGCACTTTTTTCGCCCAGATGCTCTAATTCACACTATAGGTGGCCCCCGAGAGAAACAAAAAACTTCGGATGCTGCTTATTCAATATAGTGAATAAATTTCTCAGCGTGAAATGGGATAATCAATGACGCCGTCGTTGTAACGTTGATAAAGTCGTCCAGTCCGACTTATCATGAGGAGTTCACAGTGCTACGCATCTCAAGATATGTGCGCTTCACTGACCAAATCCGTATGAACTACGATCGTATCTCTATCTGTTTCACAGGTTAATCACCTGTGTTTTTTCTACAAAAGAAAATAGTTAGGTCAAAATTTAATTGGAATGCCAATCACATCATGAATAACTGTAGTAAGTGTCTCAGTAGGTAATTGGCAATAAGTCCAGGAAGTGCATGTGTTATTTGTCTTTGTTCTAAAATCATCGAATCAAACTACGATATCCGTAGAGTATATATAAATGATATTTACATTTTTTTTCCACTTCTAGAGCAGAAGTGAGATAGCGGCCTCCTATTTTATCCCTGTTTTTAGACGGATGATGCACAGCAACAAATTGACAGAATCAGCCAAATTTGTCATAATATAGGGACGGTTGTCGTGATGAGATATGTAGTGTGAGTTTGAATGATCAACCAAAAGTTGCAACTCTTATGGATGGGTTCTTTTAACTTTTATGGGTGCTGTGTATGTTCTTCCGTTGATTTTAATATTTCCGTTATAATGGTTGGTTTTGCTGATAAGATATTTGCCTATCGGATCACGGCTTTCTTTCCTACGTCTTTTCCAGTGTCTAGAATCCGCTTCATGAACTTTTTCCAAATGGTCCCGTGGTTCGGTTGTCACGGGAATTGTTCCCTTCGTCCATTATATAAGGCAAGTGATGATTGCCCTTATGAATACAAAGATACACAAAACGGTAAAAAGGTGAGTGAAGAAGGCTAACAAGACATTGCTTCAAAAGCTGAGTGGTCGAAAATTTTACATTACAAAACTGTGCTTTGTAACGTGGAATCTATACAAGCCATCCTGGTAGACGTACATAAGTGAATAAGTTTAGGATCCATTGCAGAGTAAAGCCATGTACACACAGTGCAGTTTGCATCCAAAAACTGTAAGGTCATACTCCGGGACATGCAGTCACTGAACACGGCACTTACAATCCACGGAGAGACACTGGAAGTTGTAGAGCGTTTTATGTATATTGGAAGTTGTATTAGTTCTGATTGTAGTGTGACAGATGAGGTCAATGGTGTCGGCGTATCCATAACGAGTCAGTTAGAGAGCGAGTTTTCCGTTGTGCAACGGGTACTTGCATTGAAGAATGTGTCCAACACCAGAAACTGCGTTGGTTGGGGCATGTGTTGCGTATGCCTAACCATTGTTTGCCGAAGAGAGTGCTATTTTCCATGCCCAGTTCAGAGTGGCAGAAGCAGAGAGGTGGCCAACCCTTGACCTGGCAGAATGGTATGAAAGAAATCACGAAACGCTTGGGTGCTGTCGGTGCTACTCGCCTTCCAGGATGGGGACCGCGTGATCCCCACTGCGCCTAGTTGGAGACGCTGCAAGATAAGGCTGCCAACAGATGTCAGTGGCGACCTTGTTGTCAGTTTCTATCCAGATTGCCTGAATGAGTGTTTGGAGGTGAAGACAACTCGGAATGATTGCAGTAAGACAGCAATAAGTCCCTTCTCCGTCCATGTTTATTCTTTTCTTCACAATAAAGATTTTAAATAAATCATGGTTGTACAGCAGCGAAGCATCGCTGTTGAGTCCTGATGCCATGCTGTCGATGATGGTGATGGTGATGCATAAAAGTAGTCCATCGATTGCCGCATAGTGGAATGTTCCGTGTCTTTATCTTTGAACTATGTACTATGTGGGAGGAATATGTTGAGAGCCTAAAATGTCAGCCTAAAACATTTTCAAGAGGTGAGGGACCTCGCATAGGATTTTTGACAGAACACTGGTTTTAGAGCATTTCCACGGATTGGCTTTTACTTTCAATTCGCTTACAGAGAAATTAAATATATATGAAAACCGTAAGACTTATATTGAGCTTGCTTCTTAAGACATTGCGGCGAATTATTTGGATTGTCCATTGACACAGAACTGTGCTTTGACTGTTGTTGAGAGCACAACTGTTGATAACTGTCATTCTAAACCACTCACCTCGGTGTACAGTGAGCTTGCAAATAACTGCAGATATATGTATTAATCCCTATTATTCGCACCTAGGAAAACTTTTTTAGGATTATATAACTTTTGGCGTATAATTTACTAGCGACTGCTTCCATTGTGAATTTATTTGCTGGTATATTTGATAGCCAAGTGAGTTTCGGACATTGTTTGTCAAAGGAAACAGTCGAAGACGTCTATTCTTTGTAACTGTATCCTAAAATATGCCGTCGAAATATATTGAAAAATTAATGAACAAGTTAGTCCTAATGTACCATTTACTTTCAGATGAGAAAATGCGTAGAAACTTTATCATTGCGTTTATACAAGATTTTCCCATTAACGGTGCGCTATTTTGAGTCTCGGCGATTTCAACGCAACTAAAATCGCAAGGTTGTACATGTTAGCTATTAAACAAGAGATCAAGGTCCTTAGAAAACAAGTAGATCTGACACAATGTTGTATACGGTTGCAGTAAACAAAACACCTTTGTGTAAAACGTGTTGACTAGCCTTCCGGTTCTTCTAGTTTTCGGCCATTCCAATAAAAGTCGCCTCTGATGCTGGCCTGAAGATAGGAATCACACATCCAGGAGAACATATTGTGTGATATTCCAAGATTTCACTACCGGAAAGTTATGGGTTTTCGTAAAATGCGAAAACAGGAGGATTTATCAAGAGACTACCAACTCGCTCTTCAATAGGTGGCCCAAACTGACAGTGACAGGACCTTCCTAATAGGGCAATCGGAATTAGCCCACTTAGCGCAAATCCTAGACCAAACTCACTGAAACCTAAACACTTGGCAGGTTAAAAAAGTGGACGGTGTCACAGTTTTGCGTGGCACACCAGACGTTCTTCTGCTGCACCTTGCAGGTTTGTCTTGCAGTCAGCGCGATGAAAAAAAATAAAAGAAAAATTTAGTAGGGATGTTAGGCGTGTAGGTAACCAAAGTACCAAGGCTACTACCAATGGAAAGCACGATTAATTCCGTCTATACTGCTGGGTTCTCAAGGATGGTTGTCAATTTTACTTGGACTGCCCGTACACTCGGTGAATGCTGTAAGACCTCAATCGTATTGTCGGGGTGTTATTACAGCCTCGATAGTTGTCGGAATATGGATGATGCTGCTAGTGGCTGGCCGGGTGAAATCCGATTGGTTTACAAGCCTCTCTGTCTTGAAGGGCGCTTCAGCCAAGCATGTCTCCAGTTCTGTCCACAAAAACCGACAACCGTCCGCATAGGACGCCGAGAGATCTAAGTGCAGGTCGAAGGACTGGCTGCGTTGTGATTGTAGGTGCAGAACAGCAGTATATTTTCTGTGTTAAACGCGGACATACGAGGCTATTCCAACCATTCGATGACACCACCTATGAACTTCATATAAAGTTGCAGGACTGAGAATAAGACACTCAATTTTTGCACAACTACAGCTTTTTGGAGAACCATTTTGTCCAACTAATAAGCCTTATTTGTTTACGTCGTTTTGGTGCCCTTAGAAAATATCCTGTTGGTAATCTAACATGGTACACAATCATCCGTCCGTAATTTACTAGCATGAAATTGATAGGGCATAAGATTGATTAGTTCAGGTGGGATGCAACAGATAGACCTGCACGTATTGCCATCAACTAGGCGGTACCGTTCAGAATCCCAGATTGTTAGCCTGTCGCGCATCTCGCGCCTGATGATGTGAGAAATAAAGCTACTAAAAAACCCAACGTGGTTTCCTGATTCCTATTAAAATGCGGAAATTGCCGATAAGCATTCAACATACCCAACATAAAACGCGAATATAATTTATGGAGACCATAACACTTTCCTCCTTAGTCTGGCCATAAAACTTCCTGCTGGAAGGGTCCCAAGAAAATTTTCATAGTCATTCTGCCTAGCTAACATGCATCTTGACAACTGAGTAGACGTTTTTTGTGCAGAACAAAATTCACTGCTCTCGTTGGGCGACCTACATACAAAGTCTTTGCTGCAGTGTTAAAAAACCGTAGACGTTATCCAATGTTCCATCTAACATCACATTTGTCAGCAGGGGGACACTGACTGCTGTTACACCCGGGAAAATAGAGGAGAATGACCCAGTCGAAGTTGTCAGGAAAGAATTTGTAGACAATTCTCAATGCACGTTGCATTATTCAACCTCCCGAATTCTAAATCTCTTGTTGTGGGTCATTGATATTGAAGTGAGAAACAGTGTCGGTGTTATGACATTTGGGTTGTCACGTCATTGTGGCGATGGCTAGTCCTGCTTTGTTGGTTCTCAGGATTAAAATTGACCGCTGAGTAGACCATGATAACCAATTATTCGACGAGCTGCTGATAAAAGCCGTCTGCCTGTGTGAGGAGATTATGTGCACTGAATTCAAGGTACATTTTGCTTTCAGAGCTGCATTTATTGCTCATTTAAAACTACTGTGGGAGTATGCATTCTCTGTGTAAGGTTGTAGCTTCAACCACTCTAAATACCAGCTCACTTCGTGGCTTAGGCAAACTGAAAATAGGCTTTCGAACTAATATCACCTCCTCTTGACGAACTAAATGGGGGCCTCGCACAAGGACTGTTTCCAGGCCAAAACCCAGCTCTTTTGACCGTAAAACCCAGTTTCCGTAGCACAAGGTAGAGGCACGGAACAGCTGCTACATTCATTTAGTCTGACAGCATCTAAAGATTGCTTTCGAGTCCATGAAACCTCATGAAACCTCATGTAAAAAGGTGTTCCGAACGGTTTACGATTTGACCACATCCACAGATCTAGGCAAACTGATGTGTATGTGTGTCAATAGACTGTGGCCTCAAGCAAAATTTTTATCCAACCGTTCGCGTTCGCACGCACTTGCGTTATCTTTGCGTGTATCCCACCTATTGACAAACTGTTACATTATCAATCACTATCAATCAAACATATCCCACCTATTGACAAACTGTTACATTACGCCGGCCCTATCAATCATGTCTCTTATGTTACCAACCAGGCTAGTCAGAGTTCCGTCCAGTTTATTCAATCTACCGTTTGAAGAAACCATTCGTGAATGCCATCGATGCATTGATATACACAAATGACTAGACCTGTTTTCCCCACCTATGGGTAAAAGTAACATGGATCGATACATAAAACTATCAACGAACAAGAATACAACATCAATCATTCGTTCCAAGAGGTCAAAAGACTATAGCTAGCAACTTCTTGAGCTGAAGATTATGAGTGAGTTTATGCTAACACTAACCCTCGTACGTAGCGTTTTTAGCAACAAATAGCGAACCAACAGCCCGCAGCTGCTGAAGATGTAGACTGAAGAGGTGCCTGCTCTATTGGCGAAATGGATTTATTGCAAATTAAGTTTGTGTTAACGGGAGAACCAAGTGAACCCCTCAGTTTTGATACTCTTTGCCCAAATACTGTCCACAAAGGGCACATCATGTTTTAGTTAGCAGGATACTGGAGAGGTCAGAGTATGTTTCCTTGCAAAGCCCACTATTCATAAGCTTGATCAAAACTCGACTACAGCCAACTATCGGTCTCGCCCTTGTTACAGCGCATCAGACGGGCGTAGTCCAAGAGTTTCTATCGGTCATATATTTTGCCTAAATACTCACTTCCAAATTACTATGGTGTTAACTAGAGACTCAACTACACTTCTCATTAGCACTGAAGTGATTTTCAACGGAGTGTATTTCACCAGTTGCATAAAATTCGGTTATCAAGGCAACCAGGTGGTTGGCGGCATTCTGGGACTCCACCTATTAGATAAAATCCATGGTATGGTGATACGCGGTTGTCGAAATGTGACAAAAATCGAGTAGTGAAGAAAACTCACGAATGAGGTTACACTGAAATTGTGAACCGCGGTCGGTAGTCTCGGAGGGAAGTATGCCAAAGTTACTCACCCAATACTGAAAAAACGAAAAGGCTATCGTTTCAGCTGAAGTATCCGAAATGGGTACAGCTACTGGCCAACGGGTAAAACGATCGATCATGGTAAGGATATGAGTGAAACCGTTTGATGGGGAAAGTGGACCAACAATGTCGACATGAACATGTGTGAATCGAGCATCAGGAACTGCAAATGAACCGATAGGTGAGTTCGTATGCCGAGTTACTTTGCTGCGTTGACAGGCGATGCACTGTTTGACCCAGGATCTTAGATCCGTGTTCATGTAGGGCCATACAAAACGTGCACTAATCAACTTCCTTATTGCTCTGATTCCTGGATGAGAAAATCCATGGAAGTGGTCGAAAACAACTCGTCGAAAAACTCCGGGGACGATTGGGCGAGCTGTTCCGGTAGACATATCACAAAATATGGTTCCAGACTCGAAGGGTAAGAGAACTGAAGAGACTTGAAATGAAGGGAAGGACAGAATGAGTGAAAAATTAGGATCACCATGCTGAAGGTTCGCCAGCTTGGCTAGGTCCAACTGCGTGGAAGAGTGAAGATTGTTGATGTCTGGGCGGGATGGGACGTCTGCAACCACATTGTCTGATCTCTCAGTGTACCGAATGTCGATGGTGAATTGGAAAATATAGCCCAGATGACGTATTTCGCGTGGTGAATAGCGATCAGGCTTGGCGTTGAAAGCGTACGTTAGTGGCTTATGATCAGTTTGAATGGTAAATGATCTACCTTCTAATAAGTGCCGGAAACGGCGAATAGCAAGGTAAATTGCGAGTAATTCACAACCAAAAGTACTGTAACGAGTTTGGGCAACCTGTATCTTCTGCGAAAAAAGACTAGTGGCTGAAGTACATTGTTAACAACTTGATGGAGTACAGCGCCGACAGCAGCGTTTGAAGCATCAGTTGTCAAAATAAGTTTTGTGCTTTCGTGGGTATCAAGAAAAGATAGTTTTGCGGTTCAGCGATGGCTTGTTTGGCGCTTTCAAAAACAGTCATTGCGGCGGGGGGTAAGGTAACAGATTTTTTTCGGAGCCAAGTAAATTGGTCAGCGGCTGTAAAATGTCTGCACAATGAGGGATGAACCGCTAATAATAGTTAATTATGCCAATAAAATGACGAAGTGATAGTGGTGGGTATGGGAAAAATCCTAAGGCCAAAATGCAGTCAGCTAATGGTGAAATACCGCTTGGATCAGTGTGGTGACCAAGAAAATCTAGGCTGGTAACACCAAACAAGCATTTGTCAACGTTCAAACGTATGCTGTAGGTAGAAAGACGTTGAAATACTGCCCTGCGATTACCTGCATGTTCAGCTGGGGAGGTACTTGCAATTAAAACGTCGTCTAGATAAGCGTAGACAAAAGGCAAACCACGCAAAACTTCTTCCATGAAACGTTGGAAGGTTTGAGCTGCATTTCGAAGACCAAAAGGCATACGCGTGAATTCCAAAAGGCCAAAAGGTGTTGTAATAGCTGTTTTACGGATGTCATCCGGGGCTACGGGGATATGGTAGTGTGTGCGTACTAGATCGAGTTTGGAGAGAATATTTGTATGGCATAACGTACTTGCGAAATCGTGGATCTGTGGGATAGGGTACCTGTCTGGGTTAGTGGCGTTATTGAGGGAACGCACAAGGTCCCCAATCCTCTTTGAAGTTCTTGGGTACCATATGCAGGCGGTGACGACCAGTGGCTCTATGAACTGCGGATGATGCCGAGTTCGGGCATGTGTTCAAACTCGTGTTTCGCGATCTGGAGCTTATCTGGATGAAGTCGACGGGAATTGGTATGGACAGGTGGACCTCTAGTCTGGATGTGGTGAACAACGGAATGTGTGACCGGTTGAGTGTACTGACATGGATGAGTAAGGGTAGGAAAATCCCTAAGGATGTCAGCAAAATGGGAATCAGGTAGGATAACTCGGATACCTGTGGATGAACTTGTGGCACTAATTCCGTTGACCGAGAGGGAAGTGAGCATGTCCAAGAGACGTTTGTGTCGCACTTCGACAGACAAGTTGTAGTGGATTAGAAAGCCTGCGCCAAAGATGGGTGTTCGAACGTCGGCCAAAAGGAAATTTTACTTGAACGCACATCGAAATCAGAGGTCAAGGGTGAGGGAACTTTCGCGAAACGTAGCGAAACGGATACTGTTAGCGGCTTGTAACGAATAAGAAACGGAGTCAGGAAGTAGATTGTTATGTGGTAGCACGCTAACTTCAGTCCCGTATCTACGAGGAAACGTAGACCACTTGAGCGATCGGTGATGTGGAATAAGCGACTAGTGCGAGGAGGGCCACAGACAGTCGTCGCCGTTACTCGCTGGCCGGGATGTTTAAAGGGATGTTGGGACACGGCTTGAAGGAACAAGGCGGTTGGCATTTGCGTGCCTTGGGACCGAGGGATTGGTGATACTAGCACCAAGAGGGACGAGAACATGACACCGATCAAGATCGTGAACGTGGTCGATTGTTGTTGGTCTCCAGCCGCTGTAGACAATCGGTCAAGGTATCAAATCTAGTTTGCGGTTGGGAAATGGTGAAGTATTGGATCGGAATCTGTGGATGCGGTGGGTGTAGAGTGGGAGACGGAATAAAATAAAATATAATACTAAACAAATAAATTAATAAAATAACGTGAATGATTAGGACTCAGTTATAACACACCTTTGGTATTCGGTTGTCGTAATCCAAAGAATAAGCGAGGGTTGTGATAGTCCCGGTTGGTCATATTGCTTGCGCAGACGTTATGTCGGCGTACTATTGACGTACTTGGCGGTTCACAAAACCGGTAAATGTTGCTTTCAGGTGCGAGCCGTACTGTTGTTATTTTTCTTCCAGATTGCATCCTGGCGTGTATCTTGAAAGCCGAGTCTGGTGAGCGTAATCTTTTACTCCCATACTTTTCACAGAATTTTGGCCCGCGATGATTAGGATACAGCTCCCCCCCCCCCCCCCAATTAACTTTTTGACTTCTTCAAAAAACAGCATTCTGGTGATACCCTGTCTTTCTTGCATCAATCTTCACTGCTGCTATGGCAAGCAAATTTGCTCCACCGTCAGCCTACTATCCGTGGACCCAGCAAACACACATTAAGCAGTCCGGACCCATTTTTAAACACCCTGCCGTAGCGTCTAGAAGGTTGTGGCCTTGTCCAGGACATTCTTAAGTGGGCGGGGACAGCTTTTGGACTAGATTAAAATCACGTTGAGTCGATGAGGTCTCTGATGATCTGTCGCCAAGCTTCATTATTTAATTGCGTTGCCACTCAACGAAGTATCAGTGGTACGCAACTGGTTGGAGTCAAATCGAAAATCAACTCCAGCATGCTTCAGGCGCGCGATGTTCGCCAAATAGACTACATGACAGAGTTTTCAAGGTTAATAATTGATAGTTCAGAAGGCCTTTGTCTGATATGTTGTCTTGCGAATTATCTGTTAACTTGATTTGTTTTAGTGAGGGAAGCTTTAAGGCCATCAGTAACTTTGAAGTGGAGGAAAAATGTGTAACTGTGATAAGATGTCGCGACGTGAATTAATGCGTTAATTCCTCATAATGAACTAAGTTTGCAACTGATTCTGCGAGTGTAATAATTTACGGAACCTGCTAAAACCCACATTGTACTCGTGGATACAGGATATGACGAAGTTTCACTCCAATAACTAAATTTGGCCTACTATCTACCGTCGACATGACGAAAGCCGAAGAGCGCATTTCCGGATCCCAGGAATAGTTTTTCCAAGTAATCGCTGCTACGGACTCTATTGTTACATTGGGAAATCTTTTACTAAATATCAAGAAAGTAAAGCTGCAGATGATAATTAACCCCCGAATACAGGTCAAGATTTCTAGTGAACTGCGTGATACCAGCGTGTAGGTCTTTGGCTTCATAATGCCTAATCATCTAACTACATGGAACCCCCGTCGATCGTAGCGGACAGCTGAACGGACTTAGCTGGCGCAAACAACTAACTTGTGGCTGGGGGTCCAAGTTGACCTTCAGTTGATTTTGCTGGCCACCTACAGCATTTGCAGTATATATACTCCTAAAGCAAAATAGCATTGGGGCCTTGGTTACACGTTGCATGCACAAATATGAAATGCCGTGAGGGATGAGGCCGTATATGAAAACATAGCACTGCATCTGGAGAACTGAAATACTCACCAAATATTTAGAAGGGGGTGAGATTAACTATAACCAGTTCCAGAAAAAATAAAGCGGATTATGGTGCTTTTTGGTGTAAGCATACATACAGAAAAGTGTTACATTTTTAATCAGAACATTTTATTCGACAAATCTGCCGGCTAAGGTGCAGCCAAGCTTCTGATGCTGGCGCGAAAAGTTGGTTGCAGTCGGTCTTGGAGCATTCAAGTCTATAACAACGAGCTAGTCTTCCCCGTGTAGGGCACCATTTAGTTGATTTGGCGTTGTAGTTCCTAGCGAATTTGAATAACGTGTGCAATCGATGGTTCAAGCTACACTGAAGCTTCTTCTGATTCCGGGTTGATGGAGGACTCAGGAAGTATGCATTTCAGAGTTGAGCGGTATTAAAAAACCATGCCGCCTTCTGATCGTTTTCACGATAGGCCGGCGTACAACGTCATGGGGATAGAGAAGGGGAATTTCGCTTCCTTAAACTGCCATTGAACTTTAGCTAGCTTGGTAATTTTTAAGCCCTTGCCTTCATCTAGTATTTCAAGCCCTTCTGGACAGTTACACAGACCACGGACGTGAGCACTCCCTCAACTTGAACCATTTTGGTCTTCCGATGCACTTTCAGCTTTCTCAACTTCAAACTTCAACGAGTTTTTATGGTTCATGCTCGGCCTGTGTGGTAGCACCGCCTCGCTTACCCATGAACCCTAAAGCCTGCCTCCAAGGTAACAGCGACACTGGTGAGTATGTCCAGTTACAATGTACACCGCGATCGTGAGAAGCAAGCTACCACTTATCCCCACTGTGGTTTTCTCCACCTTATCCTACCTTTTTGCAGTTTTCGTGACCCTGGTGATCAACTCAGCTGTTCAAGAACAGGTAGCCGCAGAATGCTTCCAGTGTTAGTTTAAATCAGCGGGCCAAATCAACGCAGTGCTCGTACCTCTCCGCTCTTTTCTTGTTTTCTTGTTTTCAGCAACATACAATTCCTTATCGCGTCACAGGCTGCATTCTGTGATTCTGCCTTCCCCCCGATGTATTTTTGTTCGTCATATTTGAACTACCCTTTCTCCACAAAATTCCCAGTACCCACAAGCCCCACCAGTCATGTTCTCATTCTGTCTGTAACATTATGATCATAACTGAATGTATGCCACCCACTCGTTGGGAATAAACATTATTATTATCATTGATCATGCTTTAATTTAGTATGTTCCATACAAGCTGGAAACAAACCTGTTGACTCTCTTTCATGGCCTCCGACGTCCACTACACTTGCAGCGCACAAGCTTTGGCGTAGAATGTGGTCCCGTTAAGCCTGCTTTGCTTCCACGCATAGCTGGACACTCGTATCTGAGTTAGTCGTGCTTTTATCATGAATGTTTACGCCTGAAATTATACCACCAAACAGATGAGGATAAATATCATTATTATTGTTATGGTTATTACATCCGCCCTCATTTGTTTGCTGTCTCTTATCACGTCACCGCTCTGAACACAAACGGTCTTTTCCTGTCATCTGTAATGTAATAGCATTATGAGGGCAACACGGATTCACGGGTTCACTGATTGATACACAAGATCTAGGCGTTTGCCCAAGTTCCCTGGTTTGTTTTGTTCTTGTTGTTCAGTGGATGTTATTCACCTAAGAGGCACACACAAAAAAGATGTAACACCGCTCTTTAAGTTCTCAGCGTGGGGCGATAATCTTGCCAGCACGAGGATTTGCACTGAAAAGAGTCTAATAGTGATTTGAACTGGGTACAAGGCGTATCGTGGACAACCGTCGAAGGAAGGTTATTCTACGCAGCAGCTATCCGAAATGAGGAAAATTTTTGCCTAATTAAGTTGCACGCACTGAGCTTGAAAATCTGCTTAGCATGTCCTTACCGTGTGTTAGTTGGGTCAACGGCAAAAAACCTGTTGGCCGAACCTTGTTCAAACGGGGCACAAGTAGGTATTAGGTCTCCTCGGGGGAGACGAAATTCCAGGGGAGATGAGTCAGGCACCACGAGAGGCGTTTTATAATGCACGAATTTAAGACTGACAATCATTTTCGTAGCAGCTCGTCGAACACGCTCAATAAGGGTATCGTCCTTCGAACGTCCTGAGTAGACAACTTGGTTGGCACATTCAAGGAGCGGTCTGCCGTAGGCCCCATAGCATTTACGGAAGTCCACGCGAGTCATACGGGAGAAGGTGTGCCGAATCATCCATAGAGAAGCAAATGACTTTTGAGACGATTTCCCATGGGGCACTTCTATCCTCTTGCATTTAGCCAACCTTACCCGAAAAAATTTTATTTTTTTCCTATCAATGATCTGTAGCCTATCTGATACATTCTCAAACTCACCAGACCCTACTGAGCCACACCCGCTCCCTCTTCTTTCCAAGCTTCGAACACCCTGTGTGGTACGCGTCCCTTCCACCTGGTCTGCACCTTGTATCTAAATGGATATCTAACCGAACTGAAACCGCTTTTCATCCTACATCGACTGTGATACACCTCCATGGATTTCTTCGGCCAACCGAGAATCCCGCCTCACACAGAATTGCACATCACCAGACTTAGGAACTCAAATTAGACGGAACTGTCCGGAACCCGAAGTAATTCAGTGCGGAGATGACACATGCAACTATTCTCTTCCTACTCTTCACTGAATTCTCTCGTCGACTCATTCCTTTGGCTACAACTACGAGCATATTCTTTATCTTGCCTCGGGTGCCTCTCCAGGAGCGTTTGTACTAATCCGCTGAGCCATTCGTTTGGATCAAACCATCTTGATGGACCTTCAAACATGTGCTTCCTGCAAAGTCAGTCATTTCTATTCTGGTTCGCATTCTGTCCCACGCGTCAGGACAAACTCACCTTCCAAGAGAATTATTACATCCGAGTCCGAACAGACAGCAACGTCAGTGAGTCAACTGAGTTTCACTATACACTGTCATTCTGATATTTTAGCTACCATATACGGTAATGACGTTATTCCCGATTAAGCAACCCCAATAACGCCTCTTGTGGCGGTGGCCAAAAGCCTAATAGTCCAAGGCCACGTAGCCCGTAGGATTAATGCAACACAGCTGCTTCACAGGATCCATTGTTCGACTGCCTCATTTCCCACAATTTGCAATTTTCACATGATATGTCAGGCAGGATGCCTCAGTTTTGCCTTGATCCGTTGTATTCTTGCCCCCTATCTTCAAATTGTGATGGTCCGATGTCGCTCAAAGTCGTTATGTTCCCCTAAAGGTTGAAAAAATCCAATAACTGTGTTCCTGTTTCTCTGATCTCCACCGTGCCAGCCAAGACATGACCGATGATGATGACGGATGATGCCAACTATCTATGTGACTGCCTCGCTTCTGCGCAATCCTGAATACCCACAAATCCCATCAGTAATGCCTCTATTCTGCATGTACCTTTATGATCATGCTTGCGGTACAGCACTTACCAGTTGGAAATAAACACTACTTGTTATCACTAGTATGCCTGCCACCAAAGCGCTTGACCTGGTCGCAGCAATGTTGGTCTTCATCTCAAACGGAATAATCTTCGACACACCTGAGAAGAAACTGAATTCAGGCCTTTTGCTTGGTACATTTTTAACGATGTCAGCTTCACGTCCGTAGCCTACACCTCTTCAAAATCCCCGGATCGTCGTGTGCGATGTTCTGGTGTTTTGTGATGTCTGTGGATCCTGGGACTGCTATCACTCGGAGATGGTGCTCTACAGATTCGGTTTCCCTCTTTACCAGGGACCGTCTCGTAGGAAACCACAGAACTGATATGCAATAGTAGAAAATGTCAGCATCTGCATGCACGTGAGGTCTCTTAGCTTACAACGGTTGGAAGCCATCACATGGGTGTCGGTCGATTAGCATCTACATCCCCATATCTTTGAGCACATTCCTACATCAGCCGTCGTGAGCGCAACACCGCTGACAACACAAGATTTACGCTTAATCTTCATGGAAAAGAGAACTGCTTGATACTGGGTCTGTCGAGAAATTAAGCTCGCTAATTTCTCTCAGTCAGTCTCGAGGTTGTCTCCGTGACTGATACTCAGATTTGAACCAAAAGGCAGAGGTGTGTTATTTTGACTCGCTCAAGGCCTTCGAGTCATCAAATCATCTACTTCTAATCTCGAAGCTGGAAGTACACTGCAGCAGCAGTTGGGGCGCACCGCGGATGAAGGGGCTCTTTTGGAACTGAGGCCAGTGACTTACATATTCGGCAGGGAAGTAAATCTTTGTCTATTGCATGAAGCTTATCGGGACCCAGAGCAACTGTGAGCCCTTCAGCGTCAGGTTGGACTAGAAGATGAGACCTTTGGATGAGCCCTAGGAAGTACACGACAACTACCATAACTAGTTCCTTCACAGGGCAGACATTTCTTGTGTTAAACTGCCGGAAACTTTTAATCGCAACTCATGCTAGAAGTCTTGAAATTGTTATAACCCGAAATATATGAATGCAGAGGAAAGGCCTTCTAGCACACAGTACGTTATTTAGGCTGAAGGCCTCAGTGATCAACGTCAGATCTTTTAAATTAATTCCTCTCCGTTGGTGGTATTAAGCCCATACTCAAGGAAAGACGACAAATTTCTCTATGCGGTCCAGTGACTCACACTTGGAATGGAATACGGATTCAGTGTCCACGTCGTGAGTGAAAATTAATGGCCTGAAGTTGCGCTCCAAAGAATGGCGTCATTTAGCAGTGAATTTGTTACTCACTGGTTGAATTCTACAGGGTGGCTCTACTTTGCGCACACTGCACGTCATGGAGACTGAGTCCCAGCTGCAACAAGCTTATGACGATAAAAGATAGGACGCGACTAAAACTTTAGATTTCCCCCGGCAATGTAGAGCGGAAAGCGCCTGGAGTGAGTTGGCGCAGGTTTCATAGAATGCCGGTCTGAACGGGTCTTTGAGGCCCACTTCTTTCTTATTCTAACCTAGGGATGGCATCACACCGGGCAAGTAGGCGTTTGGTTTATAACATTCACTATAATCCTTCCTTGGGCACCGTATGTCAGTGAGGACTCCCTTTCACCGGAGACTATGCTATCACAAGTATTTTACGGTTGATGCGGATGGTTGCATGAATCCCTTATCTCCGTTGATGACCGACGATTTGCAAACGGTCTCCCGTTCTGATTAGCTCTGCGCAGGCAGGCGGTCCGCTAACTGGCCCGTGTGGCCTATCTGCCGTGTGTTTATCGTTCTTCATTTTCACCTCCTCTTCCGTTTTGCGGCAATGAAATAAGTGGTTGGTTGTGTGCATTGGTCAGTGTGCATCCTTTTAATAAGTCGCAGTTTCCAGCGTGGGTCCTGTACCGAGAGACACTTCGTCCACTTCTCCATTCTATTATCACATAGATTGTTGCGCAACATATATATCTCCAGCTACTCGCTGCTACCGGCTTCATATCACTTGCATGGCGTAGCAAGAATGGAAATATTTATAAGATGCGAACATATCTGTAGTCCGATGGTCACCGAAATGAACGGCATTGAGGGGGCTGATGGGCTGTTGAGGATAGACTGAAGCCGAAATTATTCTGATAATTTGCGCTTCGGTAACCGGATCTACTTGAGGGGCCCTCACGAATTTTTAGACTGAAAACAAATTGGAGCCGACTTTGTATTTTACCCCTAATGAAAATTCGGAAGTTGAGATCTGTCCTCTTGACCTACAGCCCACATTGAGTTGTTTGTCCAATGCACTGACCTTCAGAACATCCTATTGAAAGCGGGGGTTCGAGTTCGAATTCCCGTCATGTCTGTGGGTTTTCTTGTTTGCGTTAATCCTTATATTTGACAGGAGCCACCTTCGCGGAGTGATCCACTTGCGCCACCAAGTCCAGACCTGGACGATGCTCCGTTTGAGGATGAGTCTGCAGCCATCTTGGGGGACGATGGTGCTGAGGAAGAAGAGGAAACCGGCGAAAACCTCTTCGGTGACGACATGGAGCGCGACTATCGGTAATGAGAAAAGTGTTGCTTAATTCTGTAGGCCCATTCCTGAGCTAGATGTTTATGAAGCGGAAGGATTGGCGCCACCTGATGAGGAGATTGAGGAAATGTCCCCCACAGCGCGCGCCGAAGTCGAGCGTGAACTGCGACAGCGTGATCGAGAGCAAGCGCTCGCAGCCGGAGGCCTCCGTCGAGGGCTACTTGCAGGTATTATGAATTTCAGTGGTTTGATTCGATAGATTTATATGGTCCTGAGGATGATGATGAGGTGATTCCAGCAAGGAGACGACGTCTTGCCGAGCGTGCAGCTGCGGGCATGGGTCCTGGTATGGAAGAACCCGAGGCCGTCCTTGAGAGCATCGAAAACCTCGAGGACATGAAAGGAATGTCAGTTGTTGAATGGGTACAACAACCAGCCACACGTCAAGAAATTAAAAACCGTTTCAAAGCCTTTCTTAGAACTTTCCTGGACGAACATGATCGAAATGTCTATGCCGAAAGAATTATACAAATGGCTAGGGAAAATAGACAAAGTTTATACGTCGACTATCAGCATCTTGCTTCCGCCGAGCAAGTTCTAGCTTATTTTCTCCCGGAAGCCCCCCAACATATACTGGAAATCTTTGACGAGGTATTACCATTGTGCTCTAATAAACTTTGCTAGGCGGCGCGCGATGTTACGCTTGCCCGGTTTCCCCGTTATGATCGGATCACGAACCGTGTCCATGTTCGCATAAATGACCTACCTCTCATTGAGGACCTCCGTTGCCTCCGACATCTACATCTTAATCAGCTGGTCAGAACGAGTGGTGTTGTGACCAGCAGCACAAGTGTTCTGCCGCAGTTAAGTGTCGTTAGATATAATTGTTCGAAGTGTGGCTGTTTGCTTGGTCCGTTTGTTCAGAACCAGGCGGGTGGCGAGGTGCGCCCCACTACTTGTCCAGACTGCCAGTCTGGTGGCCCTTTTGAGCTCAACATGGAACAAGTGAGTGTTTCTTACTCTGTAAAAAACCTTCCTGGGTATTATTCATTTGTAAAGGTGTACCTTAGGCTGCCAGATTCATTTTCACAAACGTCTTCCGGCTTATCATGCTTCTTACAGGTAGTTTTTGAGGTTTGCCGTGGTCAGTATTCGCTGGTGTTCAGAGTATGCTTCCAGATGTGTTCAGCTTAATTTTTCATTACTATTTGAATTAGCCCAGTCACTAATGGTGTCTAGCTAAGGTTGGTCAGAGTCTATGATCTTTCCATGTTTGAACCAAGCTTTCCAACCTGTAAATTCCTATCAGTGTTTTAGCTTAGGCTTTCATTCACCTGTTATCATTTCCCAAGAGCTCATGAGTCACACCAGAATCAGGCTATTATGGTGTGGGCTTAATGGTCGAGTGAACTTCTTTGTTCGTCCGGAGGGTCACTGCTGAGGGATGTGGATCCTGTTTCGGTACAGCCATGAACGTCACAACTAAAAATTTGCCACTTCGACCGACTTGTCTTACTGCATACGGCAGGGCTGTTAGTCGAAAACATGCTACTGCTGACGCCCCCTCCCCTTTTAAACCTATCCCACCTCAATTCGGCCCTTCGTCCCGTGTTTGCTGTATTGGCTTGCGACCCGATGGGCTATAGCTCTGAATCTGTTGAGAACAGTTTCTATGACACTGTAGCTGTTCTACAGCTGGCTAAAACTCGGGCATCATTGTGGTTGCTGGTGGCGTGAATGCCGCTCATATAGATAGGCTGAACGATGATGAGGACCGGTTGGCTGGTCGTCTCGAGCTAGACACGAGGCGCACAGACAACGGAGAGCGCCTACTGCAGATGTGTGTTTATCACAGACTGTTCCTTTGGAACAGCGGAAATCGTTTGAATACGTGGTGCTCACCGTCGAACCGACTACAAATAGACCTCATTGCCATCAGTTACCGCACCCAGAGTCGAGCACTGGAATACCTGTACGGACTCTGACTATGAAGTCGTCCGCTACCCGTTTTCACTGCACTATTCAGTTCTACGGAAAGTGCGCACGCCTCGCTTGATCACGGAGAAGCTTGTGGACCGAGTAATCAAACAAACTTACCAGAACCGACTCCAACGCCTGCTAGCTCGCCCGATGTCGGATTTTGACGGCCACTCAAACATGTATCAAAAGCGGAACTTCTGCCTGTGGTACTGCCTAGCTACTTTTCTCCAAGCTGTGGATCTCTGGTAGGACCGTGGGTTTGCTGGAGGCCAGGCAACAGAGTCCTCGCGATCGCAAACACAACTCAAGTTCGATGCCAGGTAAAACTGAGTGCACATGCAGGCCTTAAAACTTGATGAACCTGAAAGGCCGAAGAGGTGAAAGATGCGAAAAATACTGAAAACATCCGCAGATTGTATCGTTCAGTTGTAGCACCCTTTCGGTGCCCAATCGCCATGCTACCTGACTGTAGCACGAGGGCTGGGATACTGCCAGGTTGCCTAAGCCTAGACATGAGAAGTCGAGGGGCGGAGGTCGGTTTCGAACTGCGGACCTTCCGGTCAGTAAATTCGCCCTCTACCCACTGAGCCATCTCGCCCCACATCTGAAGATTGTTTCTTGTTGATTCGTCCGACTGGTCTTCTGAAGCCTCTTATTAGTGGAATTATGAGGGACCAGTATGGCTCCTTGATATCCGTCAAAGCAGAACGTTCAAACCAGTGGGCAAGTTACTTCGAACAGGAATTCAGTTAGCCACCTGCCACTTCAAATCCGGAATCCCGACCTTCAGGAGAAGGGTGAAGTGTGAGTATGGATTCGCCTTCAACCTCAGAAGTGTCCGAGTGTATAACTGTTCAAGCGCTATCGTGCTGCTGGCTCTGGTGACCCACCTGCTCTAATCCAGGATGGCCTAAATGGTTAGAGCGCGAATTTACTGATCGGAAGGTTCGTGGTTCGAACCCGATCTCTGCCTCTCG
The DNA here is from genome assembly GCA_003604175.2 of Clonorchis sinensis. NCBI lineage: Eukaryota > Metazoa > Platyhelminthes > Trematoda > Opisthorchiida > Opisthorchiidae > Clonorchis > Clonorchis sinensis. Next base: position 79,089,753 of record CM030369.1, read on the forward strand.
ACTTCCCCTGTCTAGGCTTGGGCAACCTGGCAGCTAGGCACCGAAAGGGTGTTACAGCTGAACAGATCCAGGATGGCGGTGAATTCCTCAGCCTAGCTAGCTAGACTGTTCGCGTCTATCTGAGAAAAAGACCGTCCCAGATAGTTGAAGTGAGTTGATGATAGTGCACATTTTCAAAAAGGGTACTCGCAGTGAATGTAGTATTCACAGAGGTGTCGGCTTGCCTCCTGTTGTAACAGGGCTTATGGCGTCGCTCATGCTTGTATTACGGCGGTCCGGTTAACCTTAACGTGTGAGCATGAAACGAACTTGTAACCGAGTAGATGATGCGTTGACCACATCTTCACACTGTCAGGTGTTAGAGCAACGCCATATGTACAAACAACTCAATGTTCGTTTACTTCACTGATGCGTTCGACTCCGTCGATCAGTCAGTGCTCCTAACAAAACCTGCCCACAGGGGACGCCCAAAAAGATTGAACAAAATCAGGTCCCTATACCACGTAATCCTGGGCGTGTGAGAGTGGATGATGGGCTCTCTAAAAGCTTCCCTACAAAAAGTGGTGTCTCCGTTCTTGTTCAGCGTGTCGTCGATCAAACAATAGGACGAACGCTGGACGTTCTTCAAAACCTAGGTGTTCGACTCATTGCTGATGGGAACATATAGACGATATCATCCTCATCTTTGGAGACGAAGGCGAGTACCGTAAACTGCGGTGGCTCAGCCATGTTGCACACAGGCCGAAGCATCGTCCACCATGACGACTGTTCTCTGAGGCGGACAGTGTATAACATTCCAGAATGATGCAAGAGATAATGAAAAGTTTAAGTGTTGGCGCGATCAGCCTTCTAGAGTAGTCCCCTCGGCTTGGGACATTGTAAGCAACGGCGGGTGATCGATGTCAGTGGTGTTCATTCTGTCAGTTCCAGATTTCTAATCGAGATTTCAATGCTGAAAAGCCGAGAAGTACAGACTGGACTCAATAACAGGATGAGATACCAGTTGAAAGTTACGGTCAGTCTTCCCATATTGTCTGATTGGACTCCGAAAAGGCGTAGCACTAGGTCCTTACCTCACTCTTTCCTCTTCACTTTAACATTTTAAGTATAATTAAATAAACTTTGCGTTTGTACGATAGTAAAGCAACTAGTCAGCACTGATGGTGCACGATGTGGAACGCCGGTCGTTGGACCATTGCCGTGTTAGCTCCTCCGGTTTCCCTGGTATCATTTTAGTTGTGTACTTTCGAACTCTTCATCGCAAGGTCCGTGGGGCGAGGTGGCCTAAGTGGTTAGAGCGAATTTACTGACCAAAGGATCCGTGGTTCGAACCCGACCTCTGCCTCTCGACTTCCCCTGTCTAGGCTTGAACAACCTGGCAATATCCTAGCCCTCGTGCTACCTTCGGGTGGCATGGCAGTTAGGCACCGAAAGGGCGCCACAGCTGAACGAAAGTCCGTGGTTTGATGTGCTTGACTTCTCCGTGCCTTTGTCTCTGCCGGGTCTGTTACAGTTAAGAAATACCACTTGCTGTCGATGGCGTTTAGGTCACTTAGTGTTTTCAATCACACGATGTATGGTAGTTGTTCTCATCTGACCACATTCCTAAATAGATCTGTTCAGTCCTGTCGTATGTGGAGGTTAACATGAGTTTCTGTATCCAAAGCAATGTAACATAAGACATGCATGTGTACCATGTGTCTGCACCTAATGGGCACATTTTTAACGTTTGGTGAATGTCTTATGGCGGTGCATATGGTGGTCTGTAAGCATGCGTTGTACGAGCCACTGCAATCCGCCTGCTACCAACTCCCATGATGAGGCTGTTCAGGTTTGCGGTGGTTGGTCGACACCAGCCAGCTGTTTACGTGCCCTTTCACGCAGTGTTACTGGGTATTTGGAGGCACATTGTTCACATCGCTACGCAGGTAGCCCACTAAACGACGTCTATGACGTATTTCACCTGATCACAAATTGCCAACCGGAGTTTGATTTCCTCATCTTGCTGTGTTTCAGCAATTTGTTCCATCTTTTCGGGGCTTCGTACACCTCTTAGTTTCCTTTGTTCCTTTGCAGACTGTGTTCAAAAACTACCAAAGGATTACAGTTCAAGAAAGTCCTGGGAAAGTCCCACCTGGCCGCTTGCCGAGGTCCAAAGATGTCATCCTACTTGACGACTTAGTCGACGCATGCAAACCTGGTGATGAAATAGTGCGAACCATTTCCATAATATATTCGACTTTTAGGAGCTTACTGGAATTTATACACATAGTTATGATGGTTCTCTGAACACACAACAAGGGTTTCCAGTCTTCGCAACCGTTATTTTGGCCAACAACGTTGTCCGGAAGGACGATAAAGTACGCCATATGTCACGCCTTATCCATTGTTGTCGTCTAGGTCACTGTCGAGAAGCTAACAGATGAAGATACAAAAGCCATTCTAAAGCTTTCCCGCGACGAACGTATTGCTGATCGGATATTTGCCAGTATCGCTCCAAGTGTCTACGGACACGAAGATATTAAACGGGGAATCGCTCTGGCGTTGTTCGGTGGGGAGCCAAAGAATCCAGGTAAGAGCTCCCTAATAAACACATCACTTTATTCTCGGACACTTTAAGGTCCTCGATGCCTATTCCTCTGATTCTCTATAGGATGTGAGTTCGGTTTTCATGCCGACTGCGTCGCCAGTTAATAAGTTCACAATCCTTCGTGATTGGTTTTGTCTTGGCCGCAGAACCTCCATCCTGTGAGCGAAGTCAGTCTATGCTGAGAAGTCGATAGTCACCGTACAGATTTTTCAACTTTTGGGAGTCACCAACAGCCGGCCACATACGTGGTGAGCTACGCTGTCGTCCAGGTTGATATCATTCTGCTTTGAAAAAACTTGTATTGATCGCCACTGAAAGTCTCCTGGTTAAGCTGTTGGTCTTTCTTTCAACGATGCGTGCTTTGAAGTACTCCAATGAAGTTACCTAGCAACTGCATTTCGACTTCAGTAGAAGTGTGGTAAAAGCATACGGTACAGTGAGGTCATGCTCGTGTTGCTCTTCGTTGTCCACCAGCAAAGCGAGCGTTCACTGCTATGCTGTCCACTAACTGCAAGATCCAGTCTTTAAAAAGGTCGATGAGCAGTACTTGTATAGACAACTTGAAAACAAGTAACACACAGTTCGGCCAAATAATGACTGGTTCGGCATACAAAAAGTTACTATTTCGGCAAGGCAACCACCAACTTCACGTTGATCTCACGGCCATCCATGTACGTGGTGCCGGATGGAACAGTGGTCCTATCGCGCGTGTAGTTTAAATCAGTGAGACCCCTTAAAAGATACCCGGTCCACAGGCTCAACACTGGCTGGAAGGAGTTGTGGCTTTAAAAGCCTCGGACTTGTACAGTGGTCATAGCTGCCACGGTTCCGTTCATTCTTGATTTAGAGAGGTGGGAGTAAATAGCTACACACTGGGGACGGCAGCTGATACAATTGATAAATGAATACAGGGGTGTCAGTGGGGGCATGGGTAGGGGAATCTATGCATTGAAGGCAACAGCTTGGATGCATGCGCGCGACTGGGTCACGTCCGACAATGCTTCCAGCCAATGATGTGTCCCGTTCCGGAGTGGTTGTTTACTCCTACCTCTCCAAATCAACGCTGAACGGAACTGTGGCAGCTATGAAGAAAATCGAGTTTTTATTACATCTGTAGATGATGTAGTATTACATTCATCTGGAGGTGAAAATGTGTCTGTTTGGGTGGATTGGGTGGGAGCACTTTATACTGATCGTGCTTACACCTGAACAAAGTCGATTAGCCCTTTGGAAGGAGGCAGAAATTCTTGGCACTCCTTGCCAAATCGACCCGAATCACTATGAGAAGTCCAAAGCCTAGTACTTCTTTTGAGTCACAAGTGGTGGTTTAATGATCTTTTTTGTCGTACGACTGGTGTCTATCGGATTTGTTTTGCGATTTTTGCTCGAATATCATCGTCATCCGCTGTAAGAAGCGCGTACTTGACGTACAGTGGTTATGGCTGCCGCAGTTTCGTCCACTGATGACTTGGGGAAACGGGGTAGGTAGCTGCGCATTGGAGGCCGAAGCTGACATAATTTATGCGTAGATACAGGGTCATCTGTGGACCTTTAATTGAGTAGATTGGGAGGGGAGCCATACATTGAAGGCAGCAGCTTAGACGCACGAACGCCATTCAGGAAGCTCTACCTGAATAACTTCGCAGTGTTTACTTACTGCGAAGTTGGCGTCTGAAGCGCGGCGCTCATCTTATAATCAATACAGCCTGATCTTCCTTTTATCCGCACGACCTTATCGTTGACCGTCGTTTAGCTGGTCTTGTAAAGTATTTCGAGAAAAGTCGTGCTACTCACCGTTCTTATAAGTAGCACCAACGTAGGCAGTATAAAAACCGGTACAAGCTTGCCACCGCCGCGTCTGAGTCTGTAGGGTGGAACAGTTAATGTAGGTCACTGCTTGCTTTGATTGTTAGGTTTCGTGTATCGTTTACACATGGACTTAGTTATCAGTGGTTTCTCTCTCATAAATTCTATACGAACCTTCTTGAGGTTGAGTACACAGACCCGGAACAATCGCCAATTTGTGAGTTCGCTTGCATGTTCCTTCACGCATCCATTTCCACTTTTCTCCATTTTCATTGTTTTCAGGAGGAAAGCACAAGGTTCGGGGTGATATCAATGTGTTATTATGTGGTGATCCTGGAACAGCCAAATCTCAGTTTTTGAAGAGTGTTGAACAGTTGGCTCCACGTAGTGTGTTCACCACTGGGCAAGGGGCAAGCGCTGTGGGCCTGACTGCCTATGTTACTCGAAATCCCATGTCGAAGGAGTGGACCCTGGAAGCCGGTGCCCTCGTCCTAGCAGATCGTGGAGTCTGTCTAATTGATGAATTCGATAAGGTATAAACTACACTAAACTTTTTCTTTAAACTCTGGTGTCCCCATCAGTTTACCTTATGTTCAGTAGGGTATCCTGTCCACTAGACCACTGCTTTTCTCCGATTGTTTTTAGTCGGTCTACCTTATTTTCTCTAAAGCTTCGTAAATTCCTTTAGGGGTTTCGAAACCGTTTTTTGGATACACTCGAATGTATTCAGGATTCTTCACATGCTTGTGCTTTTTTCTCCCCAGATGAACGACCAGGATCGAACATCCATCCATGAAGCTATGGAGCAGCAAAGCATATCCATTAGCAAGGCGGGTATTGTCACTAGTTTGCAGGCCCGATGCACCATTATTGCAGCAGCCAATCCTATCGGAGGACGGTACGATCCTAGCATGACTTTTTCGGACAATGTGGATTTGAGTGAACCCATTCTCAGTCGCTTCGATATTCTCTGTGTGGTTCGCGACACGGTAGATCCAATTCAGGTGGGTGCTTTGCTAAAGTTTACATTGACCTCATTTCCCGCTTTTGAGTACCATCCAGTGTTTAAGAAAGTTTGAATGGCTTGCACAACTTCATGTACAACATGTACGGCCACAACCGCACAGGTTGTATTACCCTATTAGCTTATATCTTTCCCATCGGAAACCGATGTATTACCAAATCCACCTTTTTGGATGCAAACGCACGATTTTTCTTCTATACACGAAAAGTTTTACGAGGAAGCTTTTGCCGTTGCTGTATTCCTTGATGGGTACATTATACATATGATTCTGAAACAAATCCGCGATTGTTGACGACTTCTACAAATCAGTGGTTGTCTTGAGTAACCATCTATTTTATCACACGTAGCAACTACGGTATCAATCCCGGATGCTTTCGGAGTTTTTAGGAAGCCCATTTTTTTCGAGTCTTTATCCGCGCAACTTACTTATTTTGGAGACGTCTTCCCTTTGCATTATCTTGGCCAAACTGACTGTCATGTTTCTGGTATGTTTAAGCGCATCCAGTTTGCTGCAGCGAGCTGACTAGTCTGCATCACTTTGGGTGAATTCCAGCGCTCACTGGCTCACTGAATTCACACCGACTGTATTGCATAGTGGACTTGTCGAATGCATGCACGAATTTGCGATGCTTGCGGAAAAAGGTTGTTGTTTTTCGTCCCAGGTTCAAAAAACAAACTAGTGAACAAATAACGTATAACTGCAGAAGGACTTTACGAAGTGTTTGCGCTTTCGGTGCACTATAACTTCTAAGCTTGAATGTGTGTGAGTTTGCGTGCCTGGCTCTAAGGGCGGCAAGATATGGCCGCATGCATGCCGTTAGTCGTTTTTCACCATGGGTGACCACTCCCAAAGGTGAATTGAAATCCAACTTAGGGTCTGGTAGACTGACCATTTACTCAGGTGTATCAACTGCCGGCCTGGATTCGGCCAAGATAGTCTAGAGCTACAAATACACTCAGTTGCAAATCAGTTTGGTTTTCACGGATATATATATATATATATATATCCACAGAGCTGGTGGTATGTATCCGGACAAATGAATGCCGTGTAGTTCCTCCCGAGATGATGTGGCCAGCAGAAGAAGAGGCATTTCACCACTTCTGCTAGCGTTTTCTCTTCGAAAACAGACAAATCAAAGTGCCAAAACTGGGCGTGTTTTTTCTGGAAGGTTTTTGTTTCTTTCGTAAGTATCTCTGATAGGAATTGCGGATTGTCCTGACATGCAGTAACAACTCAGACCTATGTGGTGAATGGCTTACTTGAGGCACTCCTACTCGCGGCCATCTTGCACTTTCAACTGAAGGGAAAGGTTGGTCTCGTGCTATTTCTGTTCCAAAAGTGGTTGTGTTTCGCGTTACCTGTTCGTAGAGACTTTTGAAATTAGTTTTGGCTGGCTCCTGAATAGTCCAGTAACGCGAAAACTTTTGACCTTCTTAAGTTTCGTTCTTTTGGTCTTTATTAAGGACATCTAACCAACAGGACTTGTTGATATCGCGCAATGACAGATGTTACATGCGCGCCTCAACAAATCTGATTTCCATACTCGACATAAGTTTAGAAACGGTTACACTTTTTATAAGTTAAATGTTTCTGCGAATATGAATTAATTTGCAAATTTTGGTAAATTTGATTGTCCACTCCAGTTACCTGAATTTGAAATCTGGTCTCCGATGTGCGTGGGTACTCTAACCAGTAAGTGTGTGGACTACCTGACTTCCATCACTTCAGTCCAGTAGTCTGTATAAACGAGTTTCCTTGTTTTAAAGGCACAGCTTACGTACAAGTAACTCTCGCCACTGGAATAGCACAGGATGTGTCGCTTCCTTGGAGCGACATTGCATCACGTTACCTGACTGATTTGTGCTTTTAGTGCAACAGCGAGGAAATGTGATGCATGTGGCGTCCCCAGCTCCAGACGGCTTTTGTTGCAACCCCTAGGCTCTGTGCAATCCAGTCTCATCTGAAAGTATCGGGAAACTCTACCACCGTCATGGCAGCTGGGCTGCGAATGTGGTCCCAAACCGTCCGGACCACCGGGACTGCTTTCGGCTTGTAAGCAGAGTTCACCCGATTCCCTTGGATGGATGACCAATGCACCATCAGCGCCCGACGTCCATTCGCTCTCGCCCATCCACTACTATGAAATGCCAGTAAATAGGACTTCTCCAATAAAGACTGCATATTACTGGTCTCTTGGGACATTTCCCGAGGTAGCTTTAGCCGTTTCCCAAGACGTTTACAGAAGCATATCAGAAACACCCGTGAAAAGTGCGGTCGATACTTTACGGGTCCTGATTCATCAATTTCTCTTAGATTGCCACCTCAAACCATTTATTTCACCCGATGGTTTTCAGTCCACAATGTACAAAACTTGAACATTCCGTGGAAAACTTAGATCTGTAGAAAATAAACTCGCGGAGAAATTCCAATTTTGGGAGTAGATGTTGATGTTAGAGCGGTTTTTTGTGTGATGTCTCGGTATCATTCACAGGGTGACCTGATAGAGGGTTAAAGTCTATATCGATGTAAGCTGCCCAAAAATGGACAAAATTAGGCTCCTGAGGTGAAAAACTAATTTTCGGGCACTCAGAATATGTTAGCTTGATATCACGTTACATTTGAATCCTTTTCGAAACATTATTATTTGTATAAAATCACTGAGAACATTTCCAGTGCATCTTATGAAAACTGCCAACACGAAAAGGGAACAATGTTAATCCCATAATGGATTCGTGTATACATGCTGTTGGCAGGTGAAATGAGAATTATGTCGAACGCTGGCATTTCTTTTGGTTGTGATTTAACACCATTTTATCGTTATTTGTTAGGCCCAGCTTTGAATTGTGACTTCATTATGTATCCTCCGTTTTCACTTGCCGTGAAACACTTCACTATTTTCAGGATGAAATGTTGGCACGATTTGTCGTTGGAAGTCATATGCGACATCATCCCAACATAAGCCAAGATGAACATGCAACGTTGGTCGAACAACTGGCAGAGTCTGGAGCAGCTCGTTCTGGTTCCTCACCAGACCTTCAGCCATTGGAACAGGTGATTGGAGTCTTTTCGCGCACGCATTATACAATGGGCAGCTCCTCACGACGTTTCAGTAAAGTGTCGAAATGTTTGCTGCTTCTCCACTTCAGTATCGCATTGTTTCGAATGTTGGTCTCTCGTGCGTTAGGAGGTCGGCTATGCCCGATCATCTTAGTGCCACCGAATCTCCCAACCAGTTGCGCAGGCCTCTATAGTTCTTATTTGTCCTCGAATATAACGATACAGTGACTTTAGGCAGTAGGTTTCAGATGTCAAGGCGCTTGGACATGTGTCAGCTGTCTGTTTTGCAGTGCCTATCTAATTCGCTTTCGTAAATTCACAAGACGCAGTCGTTCATGATTTGTCAGTTGTTTTTTAATTTGCTCGCTCATCTTCCATACTTCTGTTTCTAAACTCGTGTAAACAGGTTGACCGCGTCGGTAACTATACCCTTTTTATCGCCTGCACAGCAAGCATCCCCAAAAATGAATGCCTGATTGTCGCCCGCATGTGACGACTGAAATGCGGGATGTTTGTTGTGTTTTTTAGCATCACTGTGCTTGCTTGTGCATCTTAGCAACGATTTACGACTTGACTTCAGTGCCATCTTCCGAATTTTGCAACAACACCATTAGGTCAGGTCGGTTCACTAGCACCTTCCCCTAATAATACTTAGTTGTTCACCTTTTCGGAAAGTATCTTCAACGCTGCCTTCGTGGTTTTTGCCGTGCCTGTAGCGATGAACTGGGTCCCTGAGCATTCGTAGAGAAGCTTAGGAGCTGATTTTGGCAAGTCAACAGAAGTGAGATTCCCTTAAACTTACGACATGTTTATCCGTTAGATTAGCAGATTAAGTAATGCATAGCCATTTGAGTGGGAGGATCTTCAGTCCACCTTTGTTCATATACTCTCTCCGGGTTTTTTTGGGTGATGCAGAGGCGCTCGTTTTATTTCACATGCTATTGTCATGTAGAGTACCAGTCGTTTGCTCCAACCGCGACACGTTAACCGAATTCCGGCTGACTAGGAACGAGAAAATCCCTAACTGAAAAGTCCGTTTCTGACCCTTCAGAAAGCCGCTCATTTTGAAGCCTCACCGAGTGTCCTGCCCGTTATCTTCGTTCGTCTTCTCCCTCATACTACTCGTATTTGGCTTAGTCAGAGCTCTCTGAGGAGGAAGCTGTAAATTTCACTCAACAACATGTCAGCACAATTCTGCTTTGTTCCACTGCACCAAAAGTTCATCAGACTCCATAATCTCTTAATGTTTGCGAACTACTGAGGCCTGGTGGCACACCTCCAATACTTCCAAAAAGATACGCTTCAACTTGCAATTAGTGACTTCAAACTTTCTCACGGTTTGTTCATCACCTTTTTATTTTTCTCTGCACGAAAGTCTCAGCTGGAAGTAAGGTCTCTCATCCAGTCACAATCCCATTTCCACACCAAGTACCTATAGGTTAACCTCGAACGCCGTGTACGTTTGTTTGATCACTAGTAGAAAACCAATCGGCCAGGTTATATGTCTAACTCCGGATCTTTTATTTTGAAATGTTTTGGTGAGGACGAAGTTCTTGACTATGTCTAAAGCTTTTGACCGCTAGGTGGCCCATGGCTGAACTTCCAGTGTTTGCCCAGATTGATAGTTCCCTTCTCAGACGGCCAGTGGCGGTGCGCAGTCCAACTTTTTGGACGTCAATACGCACGTATCCCTGCATCCCTTCCTTTTCTACTAGTCATCTCTAGTCTTTCGGTGCACAGTTGCCATACCGTCCGAACAAAGCACGAGGGCTGAGGTACTACCAGGCCGACCAATCCTAGACAGGAGCAGTGGAGATATCGGGGTTGGTTTCGAACTACAAACCTTCTGGTCAGTAAACTCGCGCCTCAGCCACTAAGCTATCTGGAGCCCTCTCTTTTTCTACACCCTTTTTTTAGTGATTTGTTCCCCTCTAGATTCTCCCCTGTGCATTCCCAGACAGTATCACTCTGTATTGATTACTTTCTCATTCCTCACAGCTGATATCAACCAAAGTTGCACCCCCTAGTCTCTCAACACCAACCACATGAAACTACTTCAATTTGTCAGCTGCAAATTATGTAAGAATGGTACCTTGGTTTCAGCTGCTACACTTTCAGGCATCGGAAAGTGGGAGAGCAGGTAGATAGCCGATCGTTTGTGATGGTATAATCAGGTAGATCGTATTGAACCAGTTCATTCATTTGAAGGAGCTGGAAACTGAGCAGCAAGGTACTGAAGGCGATAGCCTTGATGCAGGCGCCCCACCGACTGCGCAGTTGAGCGGTGTCATTAACCATTGGTGGTTTGAACCCCTGGACCTCCATCCAAAGAGGTGACAGCTATCAACCCGATTGGGCTTAGTGATTAATACTTTCTTGCCAGGTCATAGACTGTCCACCTCGGTCTCTTCCACTCATCACATAGCTGTACGAAAAGAGTTCTGTGAGGTAGGCGGTCTGACATGCTCAGTGCATATCCTAACCAGCGTAACTTATGAAGCGTGATTGTCTTGTTCATCACTGGAGATATCTTTCCAAAGACCATACGGCGTACCTCAGCACTGCCAACGCGATGTTCATACCAGACTCAGCCAGTGCTTCGGAAACAGTGATGGTCAAACACCGAAAGTTTCCGTACGTCCCGTGCGTGTGGAGGTCACCTTTCTAATCCATAAAGCAGTGCGGATCGCATTGTCGTTGTATGTACTCTGTCCTTGACAGATAAACTTGCGTCACTTCGATACCATTGATGCGAAAGCTGTCCTGGCGATCTCATCTCCAATCAGTTCATCGGAAATAACGCAACTCAGGTGAATAACTACGTCGATTGGCTGGCCTGCAAGCATGAGATTTGGGTTAAATCTCACCCAGAATCGCAGCAGCACTTCACACTTTTCAGGTGTGAAGCGCATACCAAATCATGAGGTGGAGTTATTCAGGTTATTTCAAATGATTTACATCGTTGAAGGATGTGAACCAATGATAGAGATGCGTTCCGTGTATTCAATTTCTGTGAACGAACGCTTCGAGAGCAATTCATTCCCCGAGCTTTCAGTAGGTAGGGGATTTTGAAGCATCACGTCAGTAATAATTTTGGGAATGATTGGTAAGAGAGTTGAGTATTCAGTAATGGATATGAACTCAGACGACAGGATTTCGCACACAGTGTCCCTATAAGAGACAAAAACTTGAAAGGGATACTTCTGATCATCAGGCAACACCACAGTTTCTGAGGGCCGGCAGAGTTAAAAGCAGCTTTCAGCTTAAAAAACGACCTTACGTTGGGCGTTTGAAAGAGTGAAATCGTTCAATAGCTTGTCGAAGCTATAAATGTGGTTGATGCATCCACAGCCAGGGCCCGACCCAGCTATAATCTTACGAATCTCTCTATCTTGCTAACCTGTCAAAATAGCAAAATAGCGCCAGAGAGCACATTGGATGTCACGGCTACCAGGCCGATACCATAATAGTCGCCACATGAAATTCTTTCGCCCTTTTTGAAAATTGGGTTGATGGGGCAAGCTGTTTTTCCCATATCTTTCGATGATAGGGCTTTCAGACTGTTCACCAGAACTTCATCATCCTTGAAAAGTACGCGGTGCAGGCCATTTGGGCCGGATGCCTTGGAGGAAGGACTCCACTCTAGGTTTCTGCTGTTGATGGTGGGCTGGTGCTGATGTTCCATTTAGGCTCTTTGGAGTCTTTCCGAAGGTGTATTGAAGGAGACCAGCTGAACTGTTTCTTCGAATGCTCAGGCCATTGCTCAAGAAGGCGTTTCTGCTAATGAATTTCTCCATTCTTTTCATAAATCGTTTCATCCGCGCCCGTCGTTTGGTCGGTTAGTCAATTCGGTTGAAATAGAGCGTGGCTGTTGCCCGCAGTGAAACCTGAAATTCCCGGTCAATCACATGTCACTACCATTCTCTGTCACTCTTCAGACTATCCAACGTTTGAGGGGTCTGTGTGCATTCGTGGTCGCTAGTTGTTGGTGCGGATTCTTCGGTGGCAATAGGATCATTGATCTGGAATGTAGCCATGGTTCATTTGGTCAGATCGGATGACTCGGGCAGCTGGTCCTATATGCCCCCCTGAACCTTTCTGATTGGAGCTTTTCTGCCCCACCCACCGTTAACCACAACATGGCGCGGTTGTACCTTGCAACCTAACATATTTTCGTCTTTTAGCGCCGGAAATCGCTGGGCACTGACATTTGCTCAGGTCTATTCGTTGCACTTCACCATCGCCCGACCTCTTGTACTCTGTCTGTCACCCTTTTCCTCACGACGTCTGATCGATCAGTTATTTTTACCACCCTTCAACAACATTATCGTTCTATGGCCTGTTTGTTTAGCGGTTGTATGCGTCGTATACAGAGCGTCGTCAAGGCATCCACTTCATCTTCGTCCCACGCCTAATCGGCACATCTTCCAATCTGCGTGTGCCGTAAATCCGTTTTGCTTCGCACCACGATGCTGGTGCTAATGGTCTCACACTTGTGTTGGCTAATTACAGATTTGTTTGGTTACACGCTCGCGTACACACACATATGACCGCACTGATCTCTCTGTGCGCGTCACATGTCTGTATGCAGTCTCAGTTGGTCGCCAAACCTATAAATATGAGTTTTTGTTGCATGTGCTGATTGAGTGCACGCTCACAGTAGCAGCTATGTTCAGCTGGCTTGCCACTGATCGATTCACATCTCACTGGTTACATTCATCTGTTTCAAGGGCAATTCGAATCTTTCTTTTATCTGGTCTAGGATCTACTGAAAAAATACATTATTTATGCCAAGGATCGTATCCATCCCAAACTCAACCAAATGGACCAGGATAAGATCGCCGCTGCGTACGCTGACTTGCGACGTGAATCAATGGTAAGTCGTATTCGAAGTCAGTGCATGTTAGTCTTGACGTAATGACTTCCTCATCCCTCTCACCCGAAGTCGCCCTATATCGAATATATTCTTCTGTTGAGGATGTCTTCATAGCTTTTCACTCATTAGGTACATATCAGCAGCCGTCCTTTCTCCACCTTCTAGAGCACTGGCAGTCTGCCGATCACTGTTCGTCACATCGAATCGGTTATCCGGATGTCTGAGGCTCATGCGCGTATACATTTGCGAGAGTTTGTTAACGATGACGACGTGAACATGGCGTTGCGTGTGATGCTGGAATCGTTTGTATCGACACAAAAGTTCAGTGTGATGAAATCTATGCGACAGGTAGGTTATGCTGTTTTTCTCTATGAATTATAAACTACACCGTCCTCATGCTGAGTGCTGATAGCCGTTGCCTTCTCTCCTACAGACGTTCTCTCGTTTCCTGAGCTTCCGAAGGGACAATCAAGAATTGCTGCTGTTTTTGCTGAAGCAGCTTGTACACGACCGCATCGCATTCCAGCGAGTGCGGCACGCTGGAGACCAGGAGTGGCGAGTCGAAATACCGGAACGTGACCTTATCGACCGAGCCAAACAGATCAACATCAGCGCCGTGCGACCGTTTCTCCAGAGCGAACTGTTCCGGACTCATCACTTTGTCTACGATGCTAGCCGCAAGGTCATTCTGCACACTGTTTGATGGCTTAATATTTCAAGTAAGTAGCGAAACGCGTATTGTCATTCTATTCTTTGTTTCACTGTATTTTTCAGTTTTTCTGGATCTGGCTGGCTTGCATTCCGTTGCACTGACCGTTACCCTTCATTTTCCTCGAGCTTTTTATCTCTCAATCTTGTTCGCCTTGTCGCCTACGGTTCCGTTGCATTGGAGGGTGTGTGTGGGGCAATGCTGGTGTGGTTCACCGACGTGAGCCCCTACTTCCCAGATTGCACTACTCATAGCCTTCTCTTCAACGGGCAGTCAGCAGCGTTGTCCGTGATGAATGAGGTCCACTCATTCGGTGACAGGCCAGTTATCCGCTATTTTGACTGCATTCCCTGATCCAGTTAGGTTTCAATAGTATCCCGCGTTTTATTCTCTTAGATCACTCTTCTGACTTTTTCTTTCCCCTGCAACAGATGGTGGTCAACTTTGCGTTCTGAGAGGCTTTCGGACTTTTCTCATTCATCTTAGATGTCACTCGATCGTCGTACACAGATTATTTTATATACAATCTTTATGGTATTTCTTGAGATTCTTGCTTTGCGTTTCTCGTTGCCTATCGTGTGGGATTTTCTCAGCTTACTGAATCATCCCCGTTGCGTTGTGATCAACCTATAATCGCGATGGTCATTTTTGCTCGTCAAGGTACATATGAAAAGCATGAGCGGTGGTTGCTGATGCGACATTTTCCCGCTACATGAGTGCCCGTTTTTCTGACAATTTTGGAATTCCTCAAGAAGTTTCATTTCATCGCTTGCCCTGTAGGTCTTCTTCACCATCTGGTATGATCGAATTATTTCACGCACCAGTAGCTTTTTGGCCAAGTTAATCGATGCTTACCTACTACTTAAATTTATTTGTGCCAGTTTAGTACACTGTACTACCGCTGGGTTCAGAGCTGAACATCAGTACCCTGCGGTTCCGTTTTCAATGACAATTTACAGCTTTATTTTGGCTGACCAAGGGGAGGATATCTTGTTTCCCCGAAGTGATCGTCCAAGAGCCTAGGATGTTCAGATGGGTTACCAACGAAATCGGTGAGTTTTAACCGAATGATTAGGTACAGAGTTGTAAGTATTCGTAGCGTTGACTAAAAGACGACTGCCGTTGAGCTCACGCGTTATGGTGGCGGTTATCATGTAGCACAAGTCTTTATGCGGTACTTCAATCGTAGAGCAAATTAAGCAGTACCAGAAATACACACAGGAGTTAACCTCACTTTTGAACATCCTAGCTACCCCGAAATCAACTACCTACCATGCCGACTAGCGTCCACTTGTGAAATTTTGAACGCCCCAAGTTAAAAGATAGCAGGGAAAACAGAAGAATCGGGTGGTCTTACTAGCCTTTAACAAACTGCGACAAACTATATAGGTGTACCCGTGCGGTCTGTAGTTCTTACTGGTCCTGGGTTACTTAGCGAAGTTGTTGCAGTCCTGCGGCCTACGAGTCACCACGTGTTGTTCGACCGTCGATAGAAACAAGCAGGCTAACGGCCATACTTGAAAGTGTGGCGCTGTTTTCGCAGTCGATATCTCCTTATCTTACCTGCCTACGTTCACAGAAAAACAATTGATTGTCCGCACTTGTTCGTCTGCTGATAGCCCTCCAGTCTGCTATTTGAAGGCATACGGCATTTCCCCTGTGGATTATGATGCGTTTCGAGTGTTGTGCATACCACGTGATACGTACAGCCTGACTATGCAGACGCACAGTTGCCAGAAGGAAGCACGAGTGCTGAGATACTGCCAGGTTGCCCAAGCCTAGACAGTGGTAGTCGAGAGGTAGAGGTCGGCTTCGAAGGACGGACCTTCCGGTCAGTAAATTCGCACTCTAACCACTGAGCCCTCTCGTTTACCGGATGAAACGAATCTAATCATTTTTGTGTGACTGACTTGTTACACCGCCTTGCTAGTTATTCACGGGTTATCCCGATAAAACTCCGCCGCAACTTTAAAACCGGAGCATTTCGCTCGGTTTTCCCATCATCGATCTACGTCGGATCCTCATACGAGATGCTCACGCGTGTGTCGAACGTAGGCATCACTGCATGGGAAACGACAGTTTTGTGAATGTGTAACAGGCCAAGTGCAGATCGTGACCTCATTCTAGGTGAGATTATCGGTTGGACTGCAGCGTAATTCTATCATCAACTTAGCTCTATCAAATTAATATCCCTCAGAAAACTTCAGATACTCTTTACTGACTTCGAATACTAACTGACTGTTGTTAGACCAAATTTCGATAATTTGTTTCAGTGAGTCATAAGAGGGTTATCATAATGTAAATTGCTGAATGAACAGTTGTCTTCAGCCTCTAAGCTTTTCTAAAGCGCCACCAGACCCAGAACATGGCCAAAAACGAAAATATGTAGCTTCGGCTGACCGACTGCGGGCAGTCTTTCAGTTTTGCGGCAGGGATCCAAAAGACTGAGACAGGGTCTAAACCACGAGTGTGGCATCGAGCAGAAGCAAGTGAATGATATTGTTACTAGTGCCACGGCGTCTGCGTAGAGGTGGAAAAGAGTTCCTAAGTTTTACTGCCCTGGAGGAAAATGAAGCAATCTTAGCTTCGGGAGCCACAAGCAAACGTCTATCTGGACGAGTGGATAAATGAACATGAGGGGGGACAGGGATAGCACGGACTGTTTCATCGGCCTTCGAGATGTGACCGATTGTCAATTTCTGGTCGTCAACATCGTGACTGGTTACTGTGAACTCGATCCAGCGGATAGGAATGAGGAATTTTTGTAACTGTAAAAGGTGGCTAATCGATTTTCGTGTCGGCCTGGTAAGCAGAAGCAAATAACAGGTGGACGGTCCTTATCGGCTTTTCGCGATTGAATTAGCAAGAAATCGCACAAATTCCTCAGCCGCTGTTATGAGAATAAAGGTTTTCCCGCTGAGAATGAATATGACAACCGTCGTCAACATCTGCGACACGGAACTGAAGCAGGTCCGCTCTTTGAGGGGTGTTCGAATTCGTGTCGGTCCGCGAACTCCCGAACTTCAGTATTTACATCATTGATGTTGGCCAAACGAAGTGAAACTATACTGGTGGGCCAATTGAATCACGTTATGCTGTTCAAAGTTTGGAAATACAACAGGTGTATGCATAACTTTTGCTTGTCGACATTAGAGGCTTCTTGTTGGAGGCATTGTCACTTGGCCACAGTTTATGTTAACATCGTTGCAAATCTAGACAGACTGAGTTTGGGTTTCCATTTGAAAGTCAGTACATCCGATTGTCTGACTTGGTGCCAGCCTCGAAACCTGGTCATTTTCTGTTGTCAGGGTCTTACGAAGCCCAGGTTCAAGCAATTGTCGAAGAAGGAATGTTTGAGGCCTTAAAGCTTTTACAGACAAATGTCCGGACGATTTTTCTAGGTGGAAGGTTTAGGTCGTCTTGACGAACAATTTGTGTTAGCAAGATGAATAACATTCAGACAACTCAGAATTTAGCACTATGAAACATATTTTATTGAAGAAGACGGGCCTAGATTCCCACGTGGCCTAAAACGGATAGGGATCAATGTGCAGAGCACGTTCCTACTGTTGGCATCACAATACCTGAATTGTATGGTCTGCTAAAAGTGCATCACTCTTGTTTGGCACAAAGACCCTTGTTCCGTATGTTCAGCTTCAACTACTCAGCAGAAAAGTAGCATTGAGGTTCCCGATAGGGATCTCAGTCATTTGTCTGTTTGACGGCCCCGAATACCTAAAAAGAATTGTTTTGAAGGTCTACGGTAATATTTACACATAAATTGTACAACAGACCTCGATTGTCCACGTTCCTGGCGTCAGAATGTGTGCAATTCGGTCGTTGACCAGCGCAGCGCCAAGGTCCACACACGAGGGACGAGCCAAACACTGGCTAGGTGGTCGCGGTTGTCCTTTTCGAGGCCAACCTGGTTGTTCTGATTGACAGTGCTACCACGAGGATATCCCGACTGGGCAAGTCAGAGCAGGCCCAGCATGAAAGTGTATAAGTCACTGGAACACACTAGAGTACCGATGTCGGCCGGGACGGCCTTTGCGGTATGCCTGTTGGTGGATACGAGGGTTGTGACGGTGCAAAAAAAGTGGAGACCAATAGGCACACGTATCATGTCAGTCAAACAGGAACTTATCGGTTGCCTGAAACCTAACGAAAGAAATGTTACCCTATAGTCTGAGTGACACATTCGGTCCTAAAATTGAAAGAGCTCCCTCTCGATGTGGTTTCATCGTTCATTCAGAGAAGCGGTTGTGACCAGCAGATTGCAACGGCAGGGGCGTCGAAACTGCCATCTCAGACCTCAGCTGGGAACTTCTACTCTGAACGTACAACTCACCTTCAAGAACGAGCTGTCGGCATGCAGATGAATGGAATGGAATCCCATCCGGTTCCTATTCTTGCATATCTCCCCATAAGCAAGCTCAAAACTCAGTTTAATAAATTTCGCTAGTCACAGTTCAACTACCAGCCAGGAGGGTGCAGGTTCGAATCTCCTTGCAAATTCGGGAGGTGTACACTGCTGATAACACCTAGTATGGAGGAAACGGCTGTATGGTTCTACTCGGCCTTCCAGCATATACTACCTTCAACTACGGAACAAAATTTCGATTGACATACTCACATTGTATGCCGCTTAGACTATACGGTAGCGAACTCCCCTTCGTCTGTTTCTACTATGTTCATCCTGAGGCGTGTGGAATGCAGTACGTTCGTTTGGACGGTTTTGTCCAACAAAAATTGTATAGAAACCTAATACGATGTCTAACTGATAGAACCAATCAGTGTTTGCAAGGGGAACTAAAATTCTTACTTCTAACCTAACTATATGTTCTCACCAAGGAATCACCATCTAAGCGATATTCTATAGAAGAGAAACAGGTTATCTTGTATTCCGTTTTAAGGAGATTGAATGATAACATTAACTGTCAGAAGGTTGGAAAGTAATACGGATATCGCAAGTCGTTCTGCGTTCGAGTTTCACTTCCATCCCTATCACGAAATTCCAAATGAAGGCCAAACTGTTGAAATCTACCACCAGACGCTGCGTGTACTGACTCGTACCGCGCGACAGGGCGCTCGCCAGACAATGCATGAGTACGACACTTCCTTGGATTGTGGAACAAAGAGGCAGACTCGAGGGCAATCGAGTTACAGCTGACCAAGATCTATCGTCTTACAGAAAAAGGAAATATCTTTTCAAAGAGCTTTGATAAACAGTCGGTGAATTTATCACTGGTTGACGATGCGTTTTTGACACAAATGTTTCGTCAAGCCAGATCACTAAGTTATCAAATAGGTCGAGTTTTAAGGCAGTCAGGGAACCAATCGGTGAAACTCCTCTGATCACTATTGTTTGTCAGTCCGAAGTTCTGTCTCACGTACCAGATACTTTCGGCCCTATCACGGTTAGTTGTATTCGGAATGTTATCTGTTACGGACAACGGTTTTTATGGGTTTGTACCGAAAGTTAATAGGGGTAGTGGAACTGAGGAAATCGACCTATGACTTTTTATTTTATAAAGCGTGAGACGAATGTCCAAATATGCTATGAGAATATTTGACCTCATTAGCTTCGTGTTTTAACCTCCTAATTGTGTTGATTGATGAACGACTTTCCGGTGAAACCGGGGATTCTTTAAGTTTACGAAGACTATACTTTAATTTCTGGGGAATGTTGCCTATAACAGACCTGGGGGTGAGCGTACAACTGGTCGGTAGGATTAACAAACTGAACTCTCAGTAGTCTTATTACCTGGAGGGTCTCAGTATCTTAGTTCTGGAGGCACATTTTGGACCAGGATCCTCATCTCCTGTAGCGGTGAAGGCAAGAATAACCTAGGAGATATCGATAAATACACTCATTTGCAAATCAATTTGGTTTTCGCGAGAGACTCACCTGGAACCCAGCTGAATCTCCCGTTTGTGATGTTTCCAGTCCAATTTGGGTTCAAGTAGAACATAAGGTTGACGGAAACTCGGGGACTGCGCCTATCTGATGAGCCCCAAGAAGGGCGAAACCGGTCGTGGGCTGTCGAAGAATTTTCAGCAACCTTATGAGTAGTATACTAGGTATAAACCTAGGAGATAATTTCAATGCAATATTTCCTTGTTCTTTACAAGTATGCAACTCACCAGAGACTCGCACGGAAAGTCGGTCAATCTAGTGACGCACCTACATTACAGTGTGGTTTTTGGGGGTGATACCCAAGTTGAAACGATCGTAGTACGATTGCCGAAAATCTGGGATGTTTGGACGAATTACTTAGGCCTAGTTTCATCCACAATATTGAGTCAGGTGAGGTCCAGTGACGTAAGCTGCTTACGTCAGGGCAATGGTTTATTCTAGTTGAACCCATATTACATTGTTTTGAGTTTTCTCACAACATCTGCTACTATGAAATGCATTCTTTAGCTATCATGCTCTAGCGTAATCTCTATAGTCGACCATCAGATGTGGTTTGTGCATCGCTCATCCGGATGAATTAATTATCGATTGGTATGATTTGTATTGATTACTCGGTTTACTCCACGTTCTTTTCACACAGTGACAATCATACCTGTGGGAAGACACGACTGATTGCTCTCAAATTTACCGATTACGATACATGTGATACATGAACAGATAACCACAGATGTGTGACTCTTAGCATATCACACTCCTCAACTACACTTCGTTTTGAATGTGTGACCCTAGGAATAACGGTAGCACTATGTTTTTTTAAGGCAGTCTTCTGGGGCACCTCCAGTTGGTCCGCAACAGATGCTGGTTGTATGAAATAAGCATGGATGTCCTGTGAAGTGTGTCTAGATTATTCAGTTTATTCATAAGGCATCGACCAAGCATAGAATCAGTGAGGAAACTGGTCTTGCTGTGCTTTCTAACCGGCCGAGTACTGGTGGTGTCCTTAGCATGCGGGGGGAAAAGCAATTAAAATTATTTTCGAGCCGAATGGCTTGTAAAAATTAAGCTGACCCTAAGGAATCAAACGTCATCTGATGGTGATGTTGCAAATAGAGGTATGGTTTAATTACCCGTTGTGTGCGACAACGCCCACATTTGTGGCGGTGAGCACTCACATGGCTTGTGATTAATGTCCACCGAAGTGATACAGCTTACTACGAAAATGCTACCACAAGAGTTGCGCCTTGACTGATTAGCTGTGCCGCCCTACCAGGTCGATAACGTGAGTAATGCACACTCCACGACCACCAGCTGGTCAGAATGAACCTTCTTAGTTCCCTCCCCAGGTTTACTCAAATAAAAACTCCTTATTCCACAAGTGTATAACACCACCGAACAAGTTAATTTTAACTGATGAATTGAAGTGGGAACATCCAAAACGTACGCAATGTCCATTGAAACTGGAAAAAAACTAGATACTGCTGAGTGTGGCAGTAAAACCCGCTTCAACACTGACTTGGACCATGGCGAGATCTGTTCCAAAGACAGCGACAGTCTTGAACACACAATCGTAATCTATGGCCAGTGTGAATGGTCATCAATCCTTCTCTAATACTAAGATAAACCAAGCGTTTTTCGCGGGTAGTTGGACCAGAGCGTGGCCGATTAGATAGCTCTACTGGGCCGCTAAGAAATAACACTAAAATTAAAGACATGCGTTTGTCAGATTTATCCCAAAGGTGTGAGTGTGCAGCTTCGTTTTTAGTAGTTTCACGGTACACAGAAAGAGGCATTTTGGAAACCCGTTTTTTCAATGCTAAAATGGTCAGTTCCTATGCTGAAAATCTCTTGTTCAGACGTTCGGCGCTCTGACGTTTAGGCACTTTTGAAGGTATACAATTTTCGAAGTTGACAGTTTACCCCGACGACAAGCGGATAATGACCACTCAAAACCTGTGCGGAGCGGTTACCGTTTCCGTTTTTTGGGGAAATCCAAACCAAATCTACCACCGATGCGGTTTTCATATCTACCGATCCCCCTCACCTGATTACCCGAATCGCAAGCGGTGCGCCATTCCTTCCTGAAGAGGCCGGAAGGCTTACCATGAAAGGTGCAATTGACAGTGTCACCACTGTGGTTTATTGCGACGTGTGCTGAGGTAATGAATACCTTTCCGGTTTTGTGCTGTCGCCTGAATAAACAGGGTGGGTCCTTTACATGAATCAACGCAATCAAATCACCTCAAACTTTCATTTTCAGTGTTAATCCAATAGCTTGATAACAACATGAACCAAAAGAGAACTAGCTCGTACAGCCACACGACGTGTGCAAGCAAAGAGAGTCTACATTTGTCCCTTATGGTGAAAACCAGAACGCAAGTAGTTGACTATATCAGTTCAGCTTTGATTCATTTAATTGCAATTGATTGGGATCCAAATCGAGATGGTCAAGCAGATACTGTTCAGTCTTCTTATCAATCGGAATTTCTTTGACATCATTTCCATCTTAGTCGTCATATGTTCTCAAATTAAACGCCGATTGATTACATGCTTTTGGATTTCTACATAAAAGCAACCATATCTATTAATTTGTTTTCCTGTATCTCTCCCGAGAGAGGATATTACAGAGTCACGAGTACGAACTCCCATAAGAATGGTTCTATCAAGAGTTTTTTGTTTTAGGTGGTACACAGCAAGCTGGCTTGTCCGTTTTGGTTCGCAGCTTCAAATCAAAGCCTTAAAGATCATGAAGGCGTTCCAGTTGACGATATCGCTTGACCAGGGACTACACGATACGTGTGCATCGTTAATCTCAACAAACGGCTTAACCATCCAAACGGTGTTTTCCGTCCCAAACTATGGCTAGTATTGGGAACTAGGTCAGCGGAAAAGTTCTTGGCAGAGAGAGCTTCACCTTTGAAACGATGCTGCATCCTGGACCTTTTGCTATCAATGCAGTTATTCATCAGATTCTACATGCACACGTGAAATGTGGCCGGCATCCACTTGCTACTCTGCGACGCAACCCGTTATTGGATTCAGAATGGCACACACTACAAATCAGCCACAGTCTCGCGTGAAAACCTATCGGCTGGGATTGAAGCTCAGGGGTTAGAGGATTACCAAACAAGTGTAAGAGCTACTCTGAGTTGTAAACCAACTGGCTTCTTTGCTTGTATTGCGCGCTGACAGGTCTCAGTAATCGTTTTGTTCAACCGGTTCGCCACTGCTGGGAAATTCCTGCTTACTAGAGAGTGGTGATTATAACGCCAGTGTTTGAACCAGGCTAGTCGATGCTTCGATCCAGGACACTTAGTCCTGAGACCGTCTGAATTAGACAGAAATACAAAGGCCGAAAACTCACCTGTGGATGTGAAAAGGCTACCTGGTTAGCCACGTGCCTCATCACTCCCGACAAAAACTGGCTCTTTTCTCTAAATTCCTCTTCCTTTATATGTCGTTATCCCGCACATCCCAAATTTTTTCATACAATGTCTAAATGCCTGAATGCACAACACTCCTGAGGTCTACATAAATCTGAAGAGATGTGGCTTGATGCCTTAGTGAAATCTCCACTACTTCCCAAATTTATGAGATTTCAGGAAGTAGGAGTTTCCTTCATTCAGGAAAGATGATTTCACGACCGTTTCAATAATCTTTCTTCCCCATCGTCGCCTAGGTGGGTATTCTGTTATGAAGTAACCTAGAAGACTACATCAATTAATCCTGTGTGGTACCCACATGATGAAGCTATTTTCACTGAAGTTCGACGAAAGCTAAATAACGCTCTCAGATACCGGACATCATATGAAATTCACGTCGTTATTCTGAGGTTTGTTTACCCGACAAACCTCGCAACTGGATTGCTGCCCTTCCAAGGGATACATTTTATCCCGATTATTGAAGGATATTTTCTGATTCAATACAAAACTGCGTTGTCTGTGTATCTCTGCACGGGTCGGCCACTTTCTAACCAATTACTTGTTGCAGTGTGTTAAAAAAAATCGTAGATATAACAGCTCTTAACGACTGCATGTGATTAATAGAGCCTACACGCAATCATATTTGCCAAAAAGGTTCTTCATTTTAGGTGATCAGCTCTAGAAACCGCCATCTATAATAACAGTAAAGGAAGAAATTGCAATGTTATCTCGATGCCACGGCATTCAACAGTTCTTTTTCCACGAACAAGAAATGCAACCTTCAGCAACCTCCAAAACCAGGTTTGCCTATTCACCACACTCTAATTTAGAAACTTTGTTTGAATTTTGATGGTTGGTTGAAAAGTGAAGTTTGAATTTTCCGCGTGCTCAATGGAGAAACGAGACCATCTAAAAATTCCCATATGTCCTTCTTCACTCTTGTGTTGAACCCATACAAGTTCTTGTCTCTCACACAGCGTGGAAGAAAGCTTCAGTTATGATTTAACTAACGTGATTGACTTCACAGTTTGGGGTCTAAGGTCGAAGGACTATAACCCTTCAGTCAGACTTCTGGCTTATCCTATAGCTTCCTCTTCTGACTCCCTTACTCCCACAGAAGAAACTGTACTTATTTGTAATGCACTACTCATGAGGATGCTGAAAATTCTTTGACAGCTCACAACCGGTTTTGTCCTTTTTGGGGCTCATCAGGTAGGTGAAGGCGACTCGGTCAGTTCCACCAATGTATGTGACAGCGCAACTGTGGGCGATATGGACAACAGGATGACCAGTTGATGAAACTGACTTAGGCGGTGTTGCCATAGCTCCCGTACATCCTCTTACGTTCAGCCGTGTCACGTTATTTGTGCCGCGTAGATCCCCATTTAAAGTTTGTTTAGAAGAGCTAAGGGTATGATCAGTGGTGTAGAGAACCGTCAAGTAATGGGTTACTTCGCTTCTTTTTATCGCTCGTTCTGAGATATTTTTGCCAATGAAACGGTTAGAACATTTGTCTAGTCTTGCTCTAGTCCTGCTCGATAGAATAAGGCACTGACCATGGTACGTCTTTGCTACAGCCGATAGAGTCCTATAAATTTCTGGGTGCTGTCCAGTCCATATAATCCTTCTGTAGGCGTGGTGTAACATTGTACTGTTGGTATTTCTAGTGAACAAAACGTTCAAAAAAGCAACGTTTTTGTGGGGCAAGTTAAAAACTGAGAGGAAGTGTTCAGTCTGTTTTTATCCCTCGCTACCCGTAGAATGCCGTCTAAATATCGTCTATACGAGAGTAGTCGTTGAATTTTATTTTCTGCCGACTAGTGCGGTTTCGCCATTAAGATGTCTGCCAAGGTCGGTCCTTCTGGCGAAACTGCCAGGTTGATTACAGAATTCGGTATTCTTCATATACAGTAAAATGATATCCCTAAGAATATGGGTGTGTAGCTTGACCAGACGTAGATGGGTCTCTAGATAGCCACCTAAAAAGTCCGCAGTTTTACGTAAGAGGAAAATTAGTAAAAAGTTACTGTTAATCAAACGAGCGTGTGATTATCAGTGGGACATCAGGGAGGTGATCAAGGTAGAGTAGAAGTGCGTAGGTATTTTCCTAGAAGCAATATCGTTTGCGCCCAATTTTGAAATCAAGCCCGATAGAACTGATCACACTATTATAGTAACAAAATTCGGACACTTTCCCAACAACCTGTTGAACATAGCTCTATTTCTGTCGAGAAGGAGAGTGGATTCAAAACCAAACTAATTGATTTCTGCAATCGCTTGTGTTCACCGGCAATACATCAAAGCTAGACTTCCGGACTCGGCAGTTAGCTGTGAAAAAATCCGAATTGCGTACAAATAGGGGCAAACATACCAAGTGATTTGGGAACTAGATGTACTTTCGTTTCATCGAACCAAAGATGTCTTTCGACCTGGAAAATCGATCTCTTGGAAACCCTACCAAAACCATCTCTCCACGAAAGATGAACAGTGACGTTTCCAGTAAGGCCATTGCGCATGTCGTAGTTTGGTGAAGGCTATTAATTCATTTACTAGCAATCACAAACCACCACCAGTACTACACTGCAACACGCTGCGTAAAATACAGCTTTAATCCGTCCGTGAGAGGGAACATCTAGCCTACAGGATAGCAGTCGTGATTCATGCTGCCCTCAGCCCCCTCCATCCTTGTCGAGTACGCCTGTGCCCACTCCCAATTCTAATGAGGCACCTGCGTGTTGTCACGCTCAGACCAAGGCGAGCAGTCCATGTCCAGATTCTGAGTACTCGCGTTGATGCGCTTATCAGCTGATACTCTACCGATGCTACATGTCCACTGGCCAATGCGTGGCTCCAAACGGTGTGATGTTAAAATGACTAAAAAACTCAAATGGAAACGATCCGTTTAGCCATATGAATTATGTAACTGATTCTGAACGAACTGAATACAAATATTTCAAACGAAATATCGCTTAGTATTTTGGCCTGAAAGCGCAAAACCTGCAACTCACAGGTAATTTTATTGTCAGATGAGCATCACCGCTTGACTGTCGGATTAATCAATTCCTACGCAAAAATCTTGGGTCACCTACCCAGTTTACCATCTCTGGGAACGTCGTGAAAGCACAGAATTCAACCACACGCCCAAAGCCAATAGGAGTAAATCATTTCCGTCGGTTAACCAGGCTATTTCGGTAAACATTATGAAAGCACATGGGCCTTAGCTGAATCCTGGATTAGGTGAACGAAGTAATGGCCTCAATCAGAGTATGGTTTTCCTTCTAGAAAACTCCTTAAACCGAATATGGACAGGCATCAAAATGCGCGACGTCAGAATGGACGGTTCTATGGTCGTAGTGACCAGCACCACCGCCATTCATAGCACTACTTTTAACCTATAAGTGCACCGGATCCTACACACTAATGCTCTACCTACAATCTCGCAAAAGACCGAGCCAGTAAGTAACCAAAACTTCTGGTGGACTTGTGGCCTGGTTCCGGTTCCTACAAAACCAGTAGCAGGAAAGCCGATTTGACCTATTTCAGCAGTCCGAAGTCACGTGGTACACTGGCTGGTCAAACCAAAACTGGACGGATTCTGCTTTAACCGACGTGAACAGATGGGTGCGAGGATCGATGAACTTGAGGAAACTTCATCTATCCCACCCACTTGGGTAGTGAACAATGCACAAGGCAAAGATCAGTTCCTCCTTGCGGGAAGTTACCGAAAACTTCACGAATGGGCGCTTAACTGAACACTAACAGCATGCAGTCCCCAATGAGTTCTTGAGACGGTATTCCTTATCCAGATTTGAGGCATCCCAGTTATAAAATAGGTTTGCACTCTATAGAGGAATATGTTGGTAGCTCAGATAGCGTAGATGGTCGCTGGTTTGTTCGCTGAGCTGCGCAATTTGATTGCACACCTCTCATCACCAATCGAGGTGACATCGTCACTGCGTTGTTAGGGAGCGTAGTGGTGAAAAGGTGATGAAAGGTTTGTAGTGAAATTGCCCAGCTCAGCGAACAAAACGACCACCCAGCCTTACATCCCTCCACCTTACTACCAACCTGAGATCAGTGCATCCTTCCTTGTCTGTGGTTACTGTCTACTCCAGGATCCTGAAGAATTTAACGGTAATTGAAACTTTCAGACCAACAGTATATATCTAGTTCGAGCACCACGTTTGTTTTGGGCATTTGGTGTTACTCTATGAGATAGGTGGACGCCCCCAATGCGGTTTTTCACTGTGGCCTTTTTTAGTGAATAGCGGTCTAGCTTGGGCGACGCCTGCCAGGGGAAACACTCTGGACGATCGACTTCAGTTTTCTTTAATCTTTCTGAGGCGATGAGTGTAGATTCCGTTGACGGTTTGGAGTTGTGGTGCACTTCAGAAGTTAGCTTGAATCAGTCCGAACCGTCTAACACCAAAAAAGAGAAAAAATCTCATAGGCCGCATGAGTTTTTCATCTGAAAAGTGGTCATTCAAGAAGGTAATCAACATATGACGAAGTGATAGGGATTGCGTGATTGAAGGATAATTGGCACCATGTCCTGTCTAAGTTTGACCTGATCACATTGCTGATCAGCCACCCGTGGCCGAACGGTCGTGTTCAAACTGCTGACCGAGGGATCATGAGTTCGTGAGATTCTCAATAAGGATGATCCTCGGCTCTTCAGTATAGATTGGCTTCACTTACAGAATGTCTCAATCGAAAACTACCGAATCTCATCACACTACCTTCAACCCATAAGTAGCTCAGATGAAGAATAAGACCCCAAGACGAGTGAAACTTACATCTGAGAAGTCACCACTCGTGTAGCCAGACAAGGCATGTGACTGAGTGTATAAATCCCGTGGGTGAAGGACCGGTGATGCCACGTTTTGTCTGTCAGTTGATCACAGTGCGGATCGGCCACTCGTGACCGAACGGTATCATTTTCAACCCCAAACCGATATATCGAGGGATTCAATGCTGCCAAGTGTTCGTAAGACTTGCACTACTGATGGTTCCCAACAGGTACGAAACAGCTGTGCATTTCTGCTCTACTTGTCACCATAAGTTAGCCTCACTTTCAGGACGAAGCCTTGATTACGATTTCAAAATCTAGTTATGCGATCATCAGATGCACGAATTCACTGAACTTCACATAAATTCAGTTTCCATCAAGATAACAAGCTGATGAGTCAATCGGGCTTGGATTCTAGTGTTGAACAACAGAAATTTTAAGTGACAGGCAAAGTGTAATGGAAGTGATAGTGTCGAATCGGCATGTTTTCGATGCCCTTCCGCTGTGCTCGAAAGGGTGGTTCTTCAACTTACTGATAGATAAGCTCCCAACAGTGTTGTACTTCCGCATTATAAGTAGTATATGAGTATTGTCCAATGGAGATGCATTTGCCAGCGCGCTTTTAACCGTATTTCTTACTGACAGAGTGGGGTGCTCATTTTGTTCACCAGCACTGTATACAAAACTGACTGTCCAACAATAAGCCGATAATTAATGTCACCCTTGATAAAACGGAGAAATTTGTTGAAAACTTGCAGTTAGGGGATCTTACAGGGGCCGATGCCGTACTTGAAAGGTGTCTCAGACCCTAACTTTAAAAAATATAAGGCCTTCAAAATGTTTCAACGTAACCATCCGACTAGATTACATCCTCTCATTCTCCACGGGTATCAACAACAGCTTTGTTGAGAGGCTCGCCAGAAGGCTCGTTCGCATGACAAATCTGATCTACAAATCAACTAGCTAACTAACCAGCCCATACAGTTTCGTTTGAAGAAATGAAACCCAACAAAACGGATGAGGATATTAAACTTGGTCAAAAAATAAACAGTAGGAAAAATAATCTCATACAAGGTCAGGTTGGTTGTCTTGGTCATAGTAATAAAGAAATGCATCTCCGGTCACTTGATAGAGGGGAAATTTTTACTGAGAAGTGTTTGGGTGGGGTATCGCCGAATCATGGTGATATTGCATATGAGTGCGGAATTCTTGTTCGTCAGCAGAGTGGAAAGTGCAGTGCGAGCATCTACGGAGACGGAACACCAAACCGGATGAGGTTGTGACCTATAACATGGAAATATATAAAGCTAGATGGTGTTTTCATTCACAGGCGATGACGTATTTAAATGTATGCACTATGTATATGAATATATATAAATGAATTTTAAGTATCATCCAGATTCCCAAGTGGAAGTCTACTCGGGCAACCATTTTATGGAATCTACAAAATGGAAATGCGTGATGCTACTGCATAAGCGCGGCCCTAATTTCACTTGATATGCATGTGATTTGGAATCTAGATGCGTTAAAACTGTCACTGAGTGCAACTGTACCTACTTTGTCTTTTGAATAAATGAGGGTTTCATCTTTTAGTCTATTATCTTAATTACTGGTGTGAAGAGACTCGTCTTGACAACATCCCGTAGTTGAACACTTTGATTTACCTTGCGCGACCGTTCTGCGACTGGAGCGTCGCTTGCCTTCGAAAATCAAGATTCATAGCTTAAACCGATTCATTGAGTTTTAAGACATCAGTGGATTAAAGCCCGCTTTGGAGTCGGCAAACTGCCGAAGGGGCTAGCATAAAAGCTAGGGGGTCGCAAGCTGAATGAACGCGATTGCCTTGACCTCGGTGTCGGACGATTAAAGCACAAGAATCGGTTTAGCTAGCGATTACTTGCCACTTCCGGTTGCTTTTATTTTACTTTGCAAGCAGATTTCAATGTATATTTATAACAATGGTCACCATATAGTTTTAGTCCGATTTGGGTCCCGGTTGTTCACCTGTCTGCTGCTTGCTCGGCTCATTTTGGACGACTGATGCTGACAGAAGACTTTTGGAACGGTTGGAACTTGGAAATGAGAAGTTCATTTTACAAGCTTAGTGCATTTTCCGGTCTAAAATCATATTTTTCTTTCAACTTCTTACTGTGCCATATGTTCTTGACTTTATCCCTACCTATGCTCATCAAGCGCTTTCCGCACCGGTGAAGCCAGTGGTTCTACCACACCTTTCAAAGTACCACGTCAAAGGGCTTTCGACCAAGGAAAATTCTGAGATACTGTCCGAGCTAGCGCTTTCCCCAGGGCTGAATGAGGAAGAATTGAGGTCAGCTTGTGTAAGTTTGTTGTCCATGTTTCAATCGTAGTCACAGTTCTAAGCGCTTTTTGAAAAGTTTATCCAATCATTCGCAGAAGACTGATCAGATTATGTTGTTCAATCCAGATGAAGGTCGCTGAATCGTTTTTGTAGATAAATCAGGATTGATGACGTCCTCTCGGACAAACCTTAATGGCAACTTACTGTGACGTCGTAAAAAATGAGGAAGAACTTATGCCATTACTCTGTCAGGTTTATCGTTGGCTTAGTTAATTCTCTACCATGTTTTGGACAAGTGTTCATCCTGGTGTTAGAACCAACAAGGAGGGACCGACGCCCAGTTTAAATGTTACTCTTGAGTTCGTTTACCACATTACGGATCGCTAAACATCGCACGTTCTATACTGACATCATCATCCTAGTTACTAACGTACCAGGCGTGTAGGCAGTAGATCGTGACTCAGTTGACTAGTGACAAGTACACTGGCAAAACTATTCAAAGACCATAAAGAGCTACCACTATTTGGTACCAACAGTTTCCACTCCGTTGCAATGTTAGCATTTATAAACAGAAAGGTGGGTTGTCCTGAGTCCACCTTTGGATTCCTTCTCAGCAGGTACGTTCACGTGGAATCCAGTGTTCATACGGAATAATTAGGCAGCTCACGTTGTATGGCATCTATGCAGAAAAAGTCTTCATATTTGCTGGTGATAATACCAATAAAATAAACTTGCGAAGCACCCAACCACGCATTGATGATGTCTCCACGACTGGTGACGTAACGTCTGTAAGCATACTGCCAAGCACGGTAAAAGGATCAACAGCTCCCTGATCTGCAACCAATTAACGCACCCAGACTACCAGTATTTCGACATATTGCCAGTCCACGAAATCGCACTTTGTATTTGGCGGTTAAACTTCCCTTGAATTTTACTTCTAGTCTCATTAACCGGTTCTACTCGAAGGGCAGAATGAGGAACTCGACCACTGACTTAGAAGTATACTCATTCATATGCTCGTCCAGTGGTGTTGCACGACCATACACTGGTGGTATGATAAGACATTCGCCAGACAGAACCCGCGAACATGATCTCATGATAATTGGACGGAGTTCAATCACAGTGTAATTGCATCACATCTGACCGAAACCATTCACGTCACAGACAAGGAACAGGTCATCCAAGTCAGTCACCGAATGTCTCTGAATCGATCACGACTGATACGATTCAGACTGTTTATCACAAGCTACTAGGACCCAACCACATAACCTGAAACTCTGCATCCAGAGAAAACTTGTGCGATCTGTGAACTTGAGCTGGCCTACGAACAAGTCTGTTCCACAAGTCTTTGTGACACTGTCGCCACCAACTGACCCTGTACTTCTTCCCTTTTTTATGGATATGTAACCACGAACTTCGTGTAAATGTCTAAAACGCTTTATACTAAGCATCATATGGATTCGTGGTGAGCAGAACCAAGCACAGAAAACAAACTTTGCTCGCTAACTTTCTTCTCAAGGTCTGCGTTCAAAAGGTAATACTATCGTGCATAAAATTCACCACCAATTACTCAATGGCGTGATCGATCAATCTTTGACTTGAGTAGCAACCATATATATATATAGAATAACAGGAAGTTTTGACGCTTCCTAGCAAAGCAATTCCTCATGCAAGACAGAACACCTCAGAGAAACATAAAGCAGCACCTAAAGATCTGAACATCATGCAACTACGGCAGAAATAGAATAACCTAGGTCCCTAACAGAAGTTCAGCCATTCTCGCGTGCATGCGAAATCGTGTTCAAAACGGGGAATACAAAGTGCTATTCGAAGCATTCTGTCTTCCTTGAAGTGCTTGGGCAATCAAAATGATGAAAGTCAGCATGCTGATGAATAAATCCACTTTTACATTGAACAATCTGTCAGTTTTAAACTGCGACTCACTCAAATATATCTGTCACAAGTATCGTGCCCACATGGTGTGAAAGGATGTTAGAATCCTCCTGAAAGAATGATCCGAACTACTCTTGCCCAGGTACTTCAACTTCTACTCCTTGCTCCCTATCTGGTTGGAAGCAAAGTTTGGTTTATTCTGCGCATCGTTGACACTACCACCCGCGCAAAGAAACTTCGCAGGTCGACCTTAGACTTATTTATTCGTATTTTCTACTGAACAGTAAACAGAACAACCCATGTTCATGCCTCAAAACATAGCAGAACAATCACTCCAAGCTCGGTTTGTGTATTCGTACTTCAAGCCATTTGCACATGAGTCCATCAGAGTCATCGAAACTGAACTTATTTTTGTCCACACAGGTCACATAATTTATGACGCAGTTACGGACAGTGTTCATCCAGGGGACATGTCTTATATTTCTGCATTCCAAATCTGATGCGCATTGTAACACACACTGCCTAGGCTGCACAACGGCATCCAAACAGAGGAAACCTGGAAGCTTTGTGACATCCGTCCAGCGTTTTGAGGAAACGCGAAGAAATTCTGTTTAACGAAATACACTCATTTACATGCCAATTTGGTTTTTGCGGGAGTCTCACCTGGAACCCAGGCGAATCTCTCCCTTATGAGTAGTGTATTACGTCCAAAAATTCTGCTTAACTTGTCAGAATTCTTCTAGATCCCTCATCGATGCGCATGGTCAGTCAAGAGGCTATGAAACCGTTGTCGAATGATTGAAGACTACGCCGTATCAACAGGAACAGCTGATCAGCATTGTGAGTAACCAGAATCACTTATTCTTCAATTACGCGATTCACCTCACGGGTCAAATGGCATGATAGCGGAAAAAAGACAGGCCCTGTCCTGTGTGCTTGGCACTGGACTACCTGGTTTCTAACGCCTTATTTCCACAGCCCTTAGCCACCTACGCTGTAACTACGCAGCTGTATCAGCCGGGCCAATCGGACAGCTTGGATCCGTCTTTGAGGGCACAGCTTCCAGGCTCTCAAGGCCTAGAACATGTGAGGCTAGCATAGATCCCAACACAGTTCCGACAAATGCACCTCCACCTTGCTATGTGTAAACCAGTTGTGTGGATACTGAAGTTCATCGTGCAAACGACGTCGTGGTTGAAGCAGAAATCCACGTCATAGGCTCCTGGTCTGATGGACCGATGCCGATGGACTGAAGGTAAAAGATTTCATCGTGGTGGCATTAATGGCACAGACAACCGCTCCTAGTTGCAGTAAGTCAAAGTAGCGCATCCATCTGTCTACACCGAAGTGACTCGAATGATCAATAGTCCCAAACAAAGGGAAAACCGTTATTAATCAAGTTTTATGATGTTGTAAATATGCTCCCAAATTACAGCTGTCGTTGTGCATTCTTAATGATCATGATGAGCGGATTGTGCAAATGTTTACATTTTATGGCGATTCCGTTCCCTGTTACTCATTACGCAAGACAGAAAGAGATCATTGTTGACTGCTACCAGTGCACTGAATGTGGTTGTATTGTAAGTGCATCCTTCACCATTCCGTTCCCTGTTACTCACTACGCAAGACAGAAAGAGATCACTGTTGACTGTTACCTGTGCACTGAATGCGGTTGTATTGTAAGTGCATCCTTCACCATTGCACAAAAACGAAACATCGACTTCTACCCTTGTACTGAAGTCAACGAACCTGTTAATTGATATATTCTAATACAATTAAGTCTGTGAGCAATGATCATTTCAAACGGGTTTGTCTGATTCTTGGTCGGGTAAGTGTAGGGGCGACTACAGTAACCCCTACCTACTAACTACTGTTGCATCAACTAGTAGTAAAGATCTAGCAGCTTTTATCCAAACATACAAGAGCTCACCTCTGTCGCGGACACAGCATGCGTGTTGTCGGACCCGTTTGTCTGGCATGCCACAGCATTTTGGCCCCGCATAATAGGGGTTGATTTATCCGAGTCTGCTTCTGTGGGTGTCTGAATCACTGGAGAATAGTCGGCCTCGTTATCCACGATGACTAACGCTTGTGGGCTTTGTGCAGACTCCTGATCATCTGTACCTTCTCTTCCTGTTGGTTCATGTGACCCTGATGGTGTCGATCCGTATCGCCCAAGTACAGGTGGTTCCGGATTGACCGGAGATGTTCCTGGCATGTTTGATCCCTCATCGTTGTTATTTATTGATAACGATGGATACAAGGTATTCGTTGGCGTCACAGACGATATACTCGCTGGCTCCATAGCGATCAGTGTCGGCATCGTAGCACCGACCTCATCCATATATTGCTGTACCGGAGGTGTGGGTGGATGTTCTACTCCGACACCTGGAATACCGTACTGTGGAAAGTAATTGTAGAGTATATTCCCTACGGGTGGCGGATGATACCTGACAATGCGTAATAGCGCTTCATTGGATAAATGAGCAACATGTCGCCCAAGTGGGCAACGTCGCATGTGTTTCGCAACGTCCCACTTCCATTTGGCGCGATAGGGGCAGTAACAGCAACCGAACATGCGATGTTCCGAGTGATTCACCATATGCGCCCGTAACTCGCTGAACCATCGAGCATCAAATTTGCACACGGGACAACTGATAACACACTCATAAGATGAGCTTGTCGATTTGTTCGTCTCGTTAACCACTGGTTTCTGTAAGACCTCCGCTTTAGAATTTGACACATGGGGTACGATAGTGTGGTCTATCTGCGATCGACATTGAGCATTGTAAGGCGACTGAGTATCGCAGCCAATATGTGTATGAGTTGAACCGAATCCTTGGGTTAAATGGTTTACTAAGGTTGTTCCGAGCTCGCAGGATTCCACGTATGATTGTTGGATTGTTTTCTGTCCCGGTGAAGACAGTCGGGCATGATAAATGTTCGACTGACTAGATTGATCATATTCCGGAACTTGTGGTGGTTCAAGCGCCGAGCTTTGTGAAGAATGTTGTGGTGCTGGTGGCAGTACTTGTTTAAATTGACTACATTCGGAGACTCGTTGTGACCTTATGGGAGTACGACGAGCATCTTCTTCTTCTCCCAGATGGTCGTCAGACTTGCCTGGGACTGACACTGAAACACCGGAAGTTGTGGTCTCCGCCTTTTCAAAAGATATATCGTCCTTCTTCTCGTCCACAAGAGCGACAAGAAGTGTTCCAATGGCAAATAGCATACTGGCTGACGTACGTGAAAGTCTGAGACCAGTGTCAATGCCGGAATCTGATGTCTCTGATTTCAGAGTATTGAGTGCCGTCTGAAGCAGACCTATCAATAAGGAACAGCTTATATCTGGAGTGGATTTCTTCAGGTGAAAGAGTTCATTATATTTCTTTGCGCAAGGAGTCGCCTGGTGGTCGTCCGTCGTCTTTAGTAGTGATAAGTCCAGTGGCTTGAGTTCATTCGAGTTTGCTTTTGGAGATGACTTGGAGGTCATGTCCCGGTTTGGTGACAACTGAATTGTTCTGTCAGGACTCCTGACAGTACTGGTCGAACTATTCAAGCTACGAACGTGACTTGGTTTTTCTGTATATTCCACGGTGCTTATCTTTTCATTGGTACATGAACCATACCAGTCCTTCTCATAGAAACAACTGGGGCGGCGTTTAGACACGTGCGTAGCCGGTGAGCTTTTACGAGGCGAAGATGACATACCAGATGCGATTGCCTCCTTGTTCGTCTCTCCCGGTCTCAGTCTCTTTTTGCAGTCCCTTTCGTTAGCATTGTTTGACTGTGCTGTTGTCTTCTCGCCATCACCAGGATTTCGCTTTGCAAGAGCGATAGACATACGCTTTGGTTGCAATGTCGACCCAGGTCCTTTCATGAGTGGGGCCGAAGCACGCCGTAACCCAGTGGTGAAAGACCGACCGGCAAGGACTACTGTTGTTGGCACTACGTCAGAAAATGCATTTGACCCTGTGGTAACTTGACAGTTGCCACTAACTGGAGGAATATTTTCCACATTCTCTACCTCTGAAATTGTACTCCCGTGGTCAGTTGTCTGTCCCTCCCCATCTGAAGGTTCTTCATCATCCTCGTCATCGTCTGGCGGCGCACCATCAGGATGAGGAATATCACTGTGCTTATCCTTCCAATGTTTATTCAATGATTTCTTGTGTTTGTAGCTTGAATTACAAATCCGACAAAGGTAGAGAATAGATCCATCTTGTTTACGAGCCTGAAGATCAAGTAGAGAAGCGGAAAACAGTAGTTGAGGTACGGCACTGGTCCATCAATGAAAATGTGGCCGTTAAAAGGAGCAAAATAAGTCTGGTGGTTCCCTAGATAATTAGACTTCGATACAAACCGATACAAAAGAGCGAGCTGTTGAATCTGAGGTAATGGCGCCCAGGATTTTATAACTAAAATAACAGAAAATTCCTTAATTAAGAACTAGACTGCTACATACAAGCTTCACTGTCGTCACAGTATGGGTAGCTGTTTTTGTTCGACTCCAACCTGGAGCGTGATATCTAGTCAATGTTGGTGTGTAAGTAATGGACGGGAGAAGTAGAGTGAGCTTCGTCCAGGATAATCGAGTTTGGCTTGCACTGGGAGACATTCCTCGTCCGTGTGAGGATGCACAACATAGGTCAGTCACAGTGGCGATTAATTCCATGTTAGAGGACAGTACCAGAGCATGTCTTCTGTTTCGGTACAAGATAAGTGGTCGGATAAGCGTGTGACATTGGGTTTGTGATGGCGAACGCACTTCTGCCGACTCGCCCCCTCCCCGCACACCCCATTTGTCGACAATCACATGTCCTCGGAAAACGAGAAAATGTGAACTAGGCACGACAACCTAAGGACAAGATAAATTTGGTGAAGGTTTGTGTCCATGACATCGTGCCAATGGGTGGGGTGAAGTAGGAGGGCGCCAGTATACCGGAACGCACCCTCTACCGCCCAAATTTTGTTCCCTCATGACAGCAGAATAGAATGGTCACGGGGACACGTGGCATGACTGGTACAGGCATTCTTGACCCAAACTACGAATCACAAAGGACAGTAGTTAAATCCTGTGATGGACTGTACCATTTTGAACCGATAACAAGCCCGTGAGAAAACTGAGGGTAAAACGCGTCGTATTGGGTTGGGTTGCAGTAATCGAAAGTCTCGGTTGCTAGAACAACCTTTTTTGAGTTATCGCTACAGTCAACACAATGTAACGTTGGTTTCCTCAAGCCCTTACTATGGTCCGTGGACAAAAATGGCCGTGCATTTTTGTTGCTAACATTGCTATGGGTCTGAACTGCGTGTCATTTTAGACGAAAATGTTGAATGGAAGCCTAGAACACCTTAGTCCGCAGGCTACGTGTTCAAAGCACGAAAAACCTAAAAGACGGATGACCCAGAAAACTGGGCAAGCGAGTTTGCGATAGGCACAGTGTTGCGCGTAGGACGGTCAAGTAGTTTTTTTAATACGGTTGTTTTCGAAACCATGTGAAGGGAACACTTTTCATCCTGGAATGTTTGCAAAATGTACAATAAGTCTTATCCTTACCCTCTGTAGTCAGCCACTGCGAGAATACAGTGAAAAAAGCGGGGGGGAAAACGTGATTAAGCATACTCTAACGCATTTTAGCACATCACTTACAGGTAATTAGCAAGTTTACGGATCCTAAAAATAATTCCACCATTGTTGACGAACCTAGAAGAGAAACTGACAGTCTTGTTTGAAAATTGTGGTGTTCCGCAATTTTCAGCCGAAGTTCGATCCATTGACTGATATATTCACAGAATAATGAAGGTCACCATTGTGCCAGATTGAATAGGGGGAAGTCCGTGTGATCTGACACCACTAGTGTGTTTACTGTGCACACGCGCATTCAACCCGTTTTATTGGGCCTTCTGGCCAGGGACGTCGACTATCCAGTGAAGGAGCTTGCTATCAATCGGCTGCATCTAATATCGCTTTATCCACTCTAACAGGCTTGCTTTACTACAGCGCCAACCTTTCTTGTGGTAATGTCATTTGGACAGGCTTCGAAAGCCGTGTCCTTGTCGTACGGCGTCACATATCACATGCCACACGGTCGCCACGACAAAAGCAGAGTTTTGCAGTTCGATGTATGGCGCATACACTGAACGCCTTCGAGATAAGATTTATTCTGTGTAGGTTGTGGGGTCGCTTGTGGCAAGCAATTGTTGAATGGACCACCGTATACACACAGATGAATTTTGGCATTTTCAGATTCCTAAAACGAATGCGGGGTTCACTGAAAACGCACTCATCAACATATGTCAGTAGTGACCAGTTTGTGAGGAATGTTGCTTCCATATTTGTTCGTTGTCAAACGAAGAGATTTAACGGTCAAGTAATTTGTGAATGACAGCTGTCATTTAAATCTAGTCACGATGGCATAGCACTTGCGGACATGCTTAAAAATGTGTCTCCGTTTTATGATAGGAAGCGTCAATGTGCATACAACGAGCCCGATGCAATAATTACTATCTATCAACACACCACTCACGAAGCATTGCAACGTCTATTTCGGATGTGACTCTGTCCCAACTAAAAAGATTGGAATTTTCGTGAACTAACAATCTATGGATTATTTAGAGCATCGGTCTAGCGAGACAGTGCGTCGGATATCGCATCATGAACTAATTGGTGAAACATCTAGTGGGGGTAATTCTATGCCTCATCTGTACTGTGTGGGCTGTCTGGATAAGCTGTCGTATGGGTAAAAGGATGAGGCAATGTCGAACATTGTTCTGCTACCATAGAGTCAGGGTGTTCTATTGTTCATGCAACGCATATTTAAGGTTAATCTGCCAGAAGCAAGTTCATATTCATTTTTACACTTGTCTGATATTTTGCGGATCATTCAACTTCGTAATTTAGGTCTTCATGAACAATTTTCTCTCCTTATCCCATACTGATATACGTCACCGCTGGCACTGAGTAATATTTTTTTATTTGGTAATTATCTGGAAAACCATATTTCTGACATTGGTGAGGAAGTAGGGAGGCAGTAACCGATATTCACTGAAGGAGGGAAGCATGAATAGTTCTGTAAACACAATATTTCCCAACACAGGGCTAATTATTCCTTTTACGTCGGTGAACAAAGTGCGGAAGACCCTCGATGTAAAGAGATTATCACCCTGACTGACATTCGGACATCCCATAAGGCGATAATTGCAGAGTGATTTGAAAGCTAAGTGATGTGCAAGGGTCTAATGAGATGTTTACCAAAAATGGTGGAAAAGAAATATGATGATCTTGTTTGAAGTGAAAACACGCAACAAATCATGAGAGCAGTAACATGGGTAAAATCATAATCCAAAATGTTCAGCACGAGCCAACGTAGTGTAAAGTCGATCCTCGTCATAAGGCATCATTCGTTCTACTTAACAGAAAGTGGTGTAAAACGAGAGTAGCACTGTGACGGAATTAAATGCTAAGGATGCTTCTTATCGAACCTATAAGCTAGAGACCATGAGTAGATAGTTGGGCTGGTCAATATCTATATTCAAAAAAGTAAATTATGAACAATCACGTTTGAAAGCATTCAGTCAGTGGCGTTTGTGGTTCTTTAGGAGATACAAAGTACCCTTAAAAAATCACAAACCAGAGATTCAGCTGGGTTCCAGCTGAGTCCACCGAAAAACCAATTTTTTTCGCAAATGAGTGTAGTTCGCTAAAAACATACTCTTCTCATCAATCGTTCAGCTGTAACACCCTTTCGGTGCCTAACTGCCATGCCACTAGTAGGAAGCACAAGAGCTGGGATACTGCCAGGTTGCCCAAACCTACACAGGGGAAGTCGAAAAGTAAAGGTCGGGTTCGAACCACGGGCGCTCGGTTAGTAAATTCGCGCTCTAACTACTGAGCCATTTCGCCCTCTTACCAATGGTTGGGTAGTTTGATGACTTCATAGTGCCAGACCCAACACATCACGGCTGGCCTTGTTAGACTTGGATCTGGTTGTTGTGTGCGCAAACGCGGTCCATTTATTTTCCGCAAGCGCAGACTTCGGCAAAAGACCTTGCTTTAGATAGTCTGTTGGGTTTTCTTGGTGCCTCGACTGTCATGTTCGCTCAGATGAGGCATGTAGTTGTCGCCTCGTTTAGTTTTATGAGATTTATCATCCTACTCCTATTAGTATACTGGGTAATCGTTGAGTTTTATTAAATTGACACCCGATGTCCGATATCACAACAAGAATGAGAATATTGTAGTAACTAGGACCCAAGGCTATTAGCTAATCTTGATGCTCTGTAGATGTCTCTGCGATAAAGCACACTAGCTGTTTATTAGTGAAACAGACGACTACAGTAGGGCTGATAGTATAAGACTCTCTCATGTGATGTTACCCTTTAAAAGTAGGCGCTTCTCATTAAGCTAAATACGACGTAGGCCGTTATGTCGGATCATGATAAATCCTGGGTAGTATCCTGGACTCAAAGAGGGAATGTGTGAAAAAAATCAATTGAGATCGTTCTCTACTAATCGGCTGTTTGCTTCCCTTAAAAAGCTTGCAAAAGTTGTAGGCGAACAAGTCACGTGGCTGACCGAATGAACCAAGGGCTGAAGACCCAGTTTCATTTTCTTACGAGAGTTCAGCAATACATAGGGTCATTTTAAAGTCAATTTTTGCACACCAGTTTCCAGGTTATGGAGCTAATAAATCCGTTTTTCCCCTAATATAACTTGCGATTCAGCTTGCAGAAGTTGTTATACCTACCGACTATTAACATGCAACCCGGCAGATCTCTGAAGCC
The DNA here is from genome assembly GCA_003604175.2 of Clonorchis sinensis. Taxonomy (NCBI): domain Eukaryota; kingdom Metazoa; phylum Platyhelminthes; class Trematoda; order Opisthorchiida; family Opisthorchiidae; genus Clonorchis; species Clonorchis sinensis. The sequence continues at coordinate 79,130,947 of CM030369.1, forward strand.
TTAACCAGCTTGCTTGCTGATTCGAGGCCACCAGAGGTCTTTCCTTCGCCTCAGTGGCATTCTGCTATAATTCCGCGCCTCTTTTTTGACAACCTTCGAGTTCGGTTCAAAAGGAAATCGTGAATTAATTTCCTCGGTACATTCCTTTTATCGGTTACCCTGCGGCTACTCATTTTTTCGATTTGCTAAGCTAAACGGCGGTCACCCAAATGTTACTCCTCGTTTTTTTCTCAAGACGGTTTAAAACGGTATGCCATTCGGTTCATTTGACTCGGTGTTTCGCGTACATTTTAGTACTTCCGTGGGCATTCCTCCCGTTGGTGTGTTTATGGATGGGAAAACTCGAAGCACATGCTTGATTTAGATACCAAGTGAAGTACCCTTTATGCTCGATCTACTTATTATTTATTATTATCCTCTGTTTCTTTGTTTTCCTTGAAACCTGGCCCGGTCACGCAAACCTCCACCAAGTTTTTTAATCAACACATTTTCATCGCATTGTATCCGGTATTCATCCCGCACCTCTAGCTACCGCAATAAGAGATTCACCTGCTTTCCTTTAATTGACCCTTCATCAACAAGGGATAATCACGACTGCGAACCCTGCAATCCTGATCTTAAGGCATCTCAACTAACCCTTTGGGTAGCGTAAAAATTGACAATGTTAGAAAACGAGTGACGCACAGGGTCAACAGTTTGAGAATACTTTTAATGACACCTACTTGAAAAACGGTTAAAGGACGACGCATCTGTTTAAGATACCAATTGAATAACACACCACGACATTATACTTTGTAGTGACAGTAGACCCGTACAGCAGCAGGCCCACAGACAGACTCACACAGCACAGAGCTACGGTAATCAGTCCCAGAAAAGCCAAGCGAATTCGGATGTACGGAAGGACGGTCTGATAGCCATGTAAAATTAAAGTCCTATTGGCCAGGAAATCGTTAGGCCTTTTTCAGCTAAAATAGTTACTTTTCCGCGATTGATACATTCAATCAAAGCCTCGTATGCTATTGCTTCGTGGACAGTGTCTTTAACATTTTTGCTAATTTCCAGGCGAAACGCTAACAGAAATACGTTCTGCACAATTTCGTACTCAATGTGCTTAAAACAGCTTTAAAAAACACAGGTAAATTCACTCCTAGTAGATAATCGCAATTTACGTTGCGGATTAACGAGCAGTTATGCGAGCGCAGTGGAAAAGTTCGTTGCACAGGTCTTTAGAATCAGTTGGTACCGCCTTTCTAAAAATATGATCTTCATTCACACAAAAAACGAAAGCTAACCAATAAAAACAACACATCGATTAATGAAGCGCAGTGAATAACCATTACCAACTATTAGCATGAGACCGACCGGAACCGTCCTTTAGTGCAGCGATTCTTGAAAGGTATCGCCAAGAATAAGTCTATTTCATTCTGGCGTCGGTTGCTCCCTCGCTGATTAATTCTAAACTACTAGCCTTCCCGTGATTTCCTGAACTTACTCACACTTACTCAATGGCATTGATCGTGCCTAAATGAGGGTCATGTCGGTAAGAGATTTCTATTTATTTCTTGTCAACAAAGTCCATCAGTCCGGTTGCACTGTTTCTGGATGATTGCGACTTTGAAGCTTTGTGCAGTTTCTCAAATAATCTTCTAAATACACTCAGTTCTAAATTATTCTTTCATCACATAGCCGCTTTCCCGTAGAAGGCCTCAAAGACTTATCACACGAAGACAATAATTGATTTTAGTGTGCTTAATGTTTTGTTTTGTGTATTCAACTCAACGCAGAACACTAAAAGTGGAACGAGCAGTGCCACACTCTTCAGACTAATCTTTTAAATCAAGCTCTCATTCAGCTGTCCAAACCGTAGTATGACTTAACTGCTGACGCATCCGTTTGATCGCGTTTACAACACAGAGACGAACAGCAGTCGACAAAACGGAACTCGTGTGAAGATGCCACGATGTAGACATCGACCCCCCCCCTCCCCGACTAGCCTAGATAGATGAAGGATGAGGGAGATGACATCGGTTGCAGTGCAGACCATTCGATAGTACGATAGAACTCCCTTGACTTGAGACATTTAGCGTGTCCGCTGTTCGGTATTTGAAAGTATAGTGGTTTAAGAACCCACCGTACTTGTACAAATACGAAAGTGACATCTCCCAATCCGCTAGGCCGAAAACGGTTGATAAAAGATGCCCAAAGGTTACAGGTATCTACTTGCCATCAATGGGCAACCAGCGAGAAGCAGTGGCTCATCCCAACGCAGCACCACTAAACAGCGCAACTGCCTCATATTGAACTACCCAAAATTTGGCTTTTTGTTCAACAAAAGAGTCATTTCAACTATATGACAGGCAGATGATGGTTTACCATGACTCGACGGATCAGTGAATATATCACTCAGCTGTTCTATATTGTCCAAGTGATCAGTTACGCAGTCTGATGCAAACCGACTGAACCTGTTTCTCCTTGAACTGGACAGTGGTTGATTGATCATACATAAGCCTTGTCTGCAAATAAACGGCTTCCAACGTAGAAGTAACTAAGGCTAATCGACTTCTTCATCTATATGTGATTTTAATGTGCCATACAGCTATTCACTCTCCGTATGAGCCAAATGGACACCGAGAGCCCTTAGAACTTGGGATGCTCATATCGTTTTGTAAGGCACAACTTGTGTTCAGCTGAAGTTAAATTCACCCCTCACGATCAAGTTGTTTCCAAAGACCGCGTGACCACATATCTAGACGAGTACAACCTTTGAACAGTGATGCTTCAGACCCCTCCCCATTCTAGCTCAGGTGGTCAATAGTTAGGTTATTGAAGGTCGGTCCGGTTTGTTTGTCCCATAGTGTTCACGCTAAGTGGAGGTCCGAGCCAAATATAAATCGAGTAGATGGAATATACAAATGTTTTACTTGGTGTCACAGACAGCAGCCCGGTCAGCAAAGCCCTACCACCACCACTTTGGCTACTGTCAGTCAAGTGGTCAGATGATCCAGTTGGGTGAGTTTTTCTTTGGTGATTTCATTGGGACCAACGACTTGCTGGTGTTGTATACCAGATAATGAGAATTGGTCCTTTTGGTACACAATTTACATCAGATAACAAAGAGATCGGATAAACTGATTATGGATGCATTGTGTCGTTAGTTCATAAAAATCCAACCGCGTCGCTACATCAAATGTGTGAACGAAAATGTATGTGGGGTTTGAAAGGCAGGAAGGGGAACAGTGGTGAAGAATGATCAGTCACTAATCCACATGGGCTGTGCTATTTTACCCTTACCGTTCTCCTGTTTACTGAGTTAACCTGTACGTTCTGTCGGCCTGCGTTCGGGGGAAATTCATGAACGGGCCAACTTCACAGATAGAAACCTCAATAGGGTTTCTGTACTTACAAACTTCTACAACAATCTCTAAACAGTCTACAAGAAGCAAAAAACCTACGGGTAACCAATAGGCATGTGTTTGGAGGAAATTTATAAACGGACCAGCTTCTCAGTGAGTAAACCACAATTCAGTAGCCATAAAAAAACGCAAAAACCGAGAGTAAGTGGGTTTATACTAGTCGTGCAACGGTGACAGAAATTAGCGCGATAACATACCTCGAGAAACTTCCATGATTCCACGGGCCTGCGGATTTGGTAGCGAAATCCACCGCTAAGCATGTAGGAAATACCAAAATTGTGGGAATTTTCTGAACCAAATTCACTGCCGCTTGTACAGTGTTCCATCCCACGATCTGATACGTGAGACATTTGGCTCAACATACCAGATTGTAAATTTTGAACTGACAGTGATGTTAAAAACGCTGTCTGACATTTGCTCCCGTCCATCTGCGAATCAGCCCAATGTGCATGGTGCTGTTGTTTTTGCATCAATGGCATTCTTGTGGCTAGCTCGGACGCCATTGCCTCCGGTCGCCCGCCGACAAACTGAATCAGCTCAGATCTGAGTCGCTGTGTTCTGAATTTCACAGTGCGCAGGCGTGGGTGGGAGGAGGGGGGTTGCTGTAGGGGTGAGTGTGTTGCAGACTGGCGGCGTGTATGGGAAAGCGCTGAATACCCACAGGCACTCTGTGTCTGTCTTCTGAGTAGCCCCCACCTCCCCTGCCACATGCTGACTGTTCTTACCATATCCAACCAAAGTGCTGAGTTGGAGCTCTTGCCTGTCCGTGACTCACAGCTATGGCAGAAACGATGCAAACAAGCATCGTGTGTGCGTGTGCGTGTGCGTCGTGCTTGCAGCTCACAGGCTGGGATCTTTGGTCTGAACGCGCATCGATTTTCTTAAAAGTCCGGGACGCAAACAATGGCAAATGCTGTGGTTTTAACCGTGTTTGTGCCAATCAGTTGGCTGAGCATAAACCATCAGTGACGCTGCTCAGACCCCAAGAGAATGTTCACGGGTGGGAGTGGAGACACGAGATTGTTTCTCACATCCGCGTCATGTTCTAAAATAAAAATTGCCGGGTTTTGAGACCAAATACTGCGCGTGTTTCAACATGCAAAACGGAACTTCATGTGAACCCTCAGTCTGGGACCTACAACAGCGTCTGTAAAATGTTACACTGGGTGCAAACAAAATGTCAGGTACATGTTTTTTAGCATGTACGGTCACGTGCTTTTCACTTGTTTTCGGTTGTCCACCATGATCTGTTAAAGCTCCGTGCTCAGCCGAAACAACAGATCAGAAGTATTGTAGTTTTTCAGGTAAACTGCAGACAATCGACGATCTGGCTTCTGGGGAGAGCGTGTGGCACGGCTGGTTGTTTGGACCAACGCCATACACTATTCACATGTAACGATGCGACAGATCGCCGCCGATACTCAGCTCTCTGGCGTCGGAGTTACAAAAAGTTCTAAAACATGTAAAATGACACTTTAAACCAGTGAAAGGACGTTGCAGTCCGAATATCGTGTAGCCTAATAATAATAAATAATAATAATAGCCTAATAATAACTATCCACAACTTGTGGTGGACTCAATCAAAAGAGTTAAAGTCCTTAAAAGTCAAGAATTTCCGGCTTGTATTTTCAGGTGTAACATGTCATTGCACGGTCGCAGAGAAAATACACACACCGTTATTTTACCCTTCCCCCCTCCTCTAAAAATTTCCGAAAATGATCAGTCTCGTCTGAGCTTACCAGTGAAAGAAGAGGATGTCGCTATTGGTTTGCTTTCACACTGTCCTGATAGAGAGTGAATTTCGAATAGAACCGAGGTGTGCTCTCGGGGCCGGTTTGGCAACATCCAACCAGTTGATTTCATGTTTTTCATCCGAGTGCAAGAATTACGGCTTCACGGTTGCACTAGTTTGAGTGGTGCTGATACTAAGCACCAGTCGACCTACTAAAGGTGTACAGCCCTTCCCTTCAAGACAGACTAAAAGTCTTCTAGAGGAGATCAACTCTGACTGACCTGTTAAGACTTCCAGTGGAATTAAGAATCAGCCTCCTTCTCTTATCCTGAACCAGTTCTCAACTCAAATACCGGGCAAAACTCCCCAACATACGCAACCGAAAACTCATCAACTGCGCTCATGTGACAAGCGACCGAGCGTTTTTTTATTCTGGCCATTAAAAGCTCTAACGCTTGTATCCATGGGAAGTGCGACCCAAGTGACTGCATTGATTACTTCTCTGAGTTAACTTCTCCCAGATATTATATGATAACCAAATATTGATAACTGCAAAGTATATGCCGCTCAGTTTGGGGAGAATTTCCAAAAACAAACTTCAGATATTGGAGATAGAAGAAGTTTGGAAAACACTATTGTAAAAAGTCGCTGGCGAAGGAAGAACCACTGGACTGGTGGTGAGTAGTCAGAATCGCCATTGAAACTGTTAATAACTTTAAGAGAGGATCCGACAATTACCAGGCGATCGATGCCTATAGTAAGGAATGCTAAGCTACACGGTGTCTTTTGTGCGTTAGTGTGAACGCGATGCATCCCAAAGCGAAGGAAGGCTTTGCTTGGTTGCTTTTCAAAGCAAGGGAAAACTGTGACCTACTCGGTGAAAAAATGGATTGTTACCTACAAATCTATTAGGAAATGTACCATGAACACTGAAGAATGAGGAGAGCTAATGGCATACCATTAAAAACATTTTTTACAGAGCAACATGGCTACAGTTTTCTAATGATTCCTTTTCAGAAGAGATCAGTTTCGGACAATCTCTTCCAAACGTCTCTCCATATAAAGGCGAAAATGGTTCTGTCAGCCACGGATTGTCGTATGCTTGATAGTGATGCTATACTGCGTATGACTATAATTCCACAATATGACGATACAAGCGACGGAGAAATATACGAGATGTTGTGAAATTTTTGGTGCGATGCTTCCTACCATCATGGGGAGTTTAGTGCCAGTCTACTGGTGTAGTTTTCAGAAAATAACAAAGAATTAATGTGCGATCAATATAGAAGGACTGGATCGATTTGACAGGAGTTATAACACCTCAGCAACACTCAAATGCTTTCGACAAGTGCTGGTGTCCTTATCTTGTCCGACTTTTCAAGTCGGGTCAGTTAAAATGGGGATCACACGTTACAGAGTACTGAGGCAAACAGCCATAAGTACATTGTTAAGACGGTCGAAGTTGCTGTGCCATGTCAGGGTTTCTGACGTGGTAAACTGACAAAAATTAAGGCAGCCTACGATACCCGAAGAGTGATCCACATATTGCCGGTTATTTACAATTTCCGATCATTCATATACGGTAAGAAGTGGTTTGGCTTTGAATCGGAGGTGATGGATCAAAAAAGGTTGTTTTTGTAATGGTTATGATGACGGTAGTACCCATGATACAGACTTCTGGCTGGAGTCAAAACAGTTCACCTTCATACTAACAATGTCATTTGACCGTTGGTCCAATTCAAATGTCACACGGCAAAAAGCAAACTGCGACATGATGGTTGGCAAGTGAGTATGAAGTGGGTTTCAAGTAACAATTTGCGGCCATCACTGCAAAAAAGCACCAGTGTTCACTGCAGGGTGGGTTATAGGCTGCCTACTTATTGACCCTAGGCAGCACTCACAGCGTATCTAGTCTAGACACATATGCAGCGTAGGAATGCGGTATTTGTTCTATACCGTAGATTCCCCTCACCAATGAGGTTTGTTTTCTGTGGCTAAGTGCCGGATAAAAACTCCGGCCGAGTCCCCTGGGCTCATCGTTTAAACAAAGGAATTCCTACCTGGTGTGATCTTAATGAGAAAACTGAGGACAAAATCGTTGGAGTATTAAATAAGTTCACTCTTGGGCGGCAAAACAACCATGTGCTTTGCTGTATCGTTTTCGGCTGTTATCCCAAGTATTCCGTTTCCCCACTACATGGCGATAAGAGACGTGTCCACCTAGCTATACTCCCATTCTTTGAATTGTTGACCCCTGACCTGTGGACTACTGCTTCAGGGAATGACAAAAGGGATTTTAAGAGCATGCAATTTCGCTTAGACGATTTCGCGCGAGAAGGCGGGTCTGGTCATCCGATAAGAGGTGATGATAGACTGGAACTAAACGATCAGTGATTAAAAATACACATATAATCATCTTATATCGTGTCCAGTATATTCACTCTGTCTGAGAATTTCGATGTTCTCGCAAACAACCTATCTGTTTCTCACTCCAAAATTCGTTTACTTGTAGTATGAAGAGATCTGGGAATATTCACTTCGTTTCCAACTGTAAGATCACTCAAGATTTCGTAAACTATGGCCATTGATAAAGCACACGCAGATGCTACTAACTGACTCGCTGTGGTCTAGCGAATCGGCTACTGACTTCACACTACTCTTTCGCATTACCTGGGTGATGTTCGGATGGAAATGTCGCATACTACAATATACCAAAGTTATACCTAGTGTCCCCGACTCTGATATCACAAGGCTGTACACTGTTTGCCCCAGGTACTTCCCGAAGAACAGTTATTATGATTTTGCTGTCCGTTCAGAGTCCAAGCAACAAAGCTGAGATTCCCAGGGGTCAGTGACCACATGGGAATTAGTCAGTTACGTCCATATTACAATAAATTATCTGCAGACTATCTGCAAACACCATATGACGGTGTTTGAGGATGATGATGATGATCCTGATCATCATGCTTACTAATAATAATTATCATACATTTTACCGAGCGCCATTTACCTGTATGATTGTATGTTTACGCACCTTGCTGAACGAATTCACTGTCATCTTTCTCGGGGTTGGGGACCTTTCATTTTTGGATTAGCAGTTTCGTAGAATAGTCGCGCCTAATGTATAAGCGACTCAAGTCAGCGCTAACCAGAATGGAATCAATGTGGGCGCACTCGTAATAACACTTCTCGGGGAAGCTGAATGAGCCTGAATGAGAATTCAGGCTCACCGTCTACGGTTCGCTGACCACCGGCATGGACGTGCACTCATAATTGGTGTGAATACAGAGCATCAATCAAATGACTTGGTTTTATGCTATACGCATCATTGTATTAACCAGCCTGCGTGTTTTAGTGTTTTTTCTGCATTAGGTTACAACACGACAAATCTCCGTACTTCAGTGTTACTTCCTAAATAGTATTCAGTCGCATTACGATGGTAAAACTCAGTGGGAGGGGTAAGATCTCACAGTCGTATTTTGTTTTTAACTTAATCCTCGCTGGCCGTTAAACTCATGCACGTATCTCCTCTGTTTCATACTTAAACAGTGTTCCTCTGGTTTCTTCTTCGTAATAAAGACGAACACCGAATACAACCACACAAGTGATTCTCCTGTCCTTTCAGTCATTCCTGCTCCTGTTTGAATACTGGCAGCGAGAGACGACAAAAATGCCTACATTGCGCCAACACCCCCAGATATGATATCGCTTCTAATGAGCTCAACTATACCTCATACTGGTTCGGCAAGAAACATGAAAAGTATTCTGCATAGATGGAACAGAAGCAAGAAAGTACAACAGGTGTGATACTCATAGATACTAGTTGTAGTCGGGGTTCTCTGGCTTATGCTGTCTTCCTTATTCACAGATGAACAAATTAGCAAAACTGACATGTACACGAGATTCACTGGTTCTTATTGCCGAACGTTTTCAAAAGTAGCCCGGAGGATAGGACATTTTAATAATACAATGCAGCGATTCACAACCCTGATCTCATAGATAGCTGGTCTGTGTTTACTCCTTGAAGCCAGTGGACGGGATAGCTTGCTTCCTGATATCATCTCACGGGATGTACTAGCGGGCCCTACAAGAAGTTCCGAAGCTCGAACTTCGAAAAAAAGTAGGTAGCGGTTTTGAAATTGCCAAACGTTAAAAGTGCAATCCGGACACCCAATACCGTGATTTATGGAGATCTTACTGCCAAATTGTGCATCAAATCAAGGAAACTGTCGGCAGTACTCGAGAGTCAATCAATACTTTCTTCGCATTTATTTGCCACTTTTAAGTATCACATCACTGCAATTTTATGTCACTACTTGAGGTGGCTCACTGGTTCAGGAGCAAACTTACTGCTTGGAAGGTCCGTAGTTCAAACCCAACCCTGGCATCTCGCCGCTCTTTCCATGGGTTAAAGTAATTTGTCAGTATCTCAGCCCTCAGGCTAGTTTCTGATGGCGTGGTAGCTAGGATCTAGAAGGGTGTTGTGGCTGTGAGTTTGTTTTCATAGCCCACCAATAGTGGTTTTATGGAGAATAAGTGCTTGTATAATTCGGTCACGCGAAGGATCCCAAATGATTCCTGCTCTGCATCAAGGTTTGAATTCCACATACTATAGGGTAATTTAAGACTGCTATGATATTCAACTATCCTGAGAAATCCGCTTTCCACTAGATCATCTTGTGACATTTCGCGTGAGAGTTTCTTCTCCTGCTTGCCAGTACACTCAACGCGAGTTAGTGAGTTGTGCATTGAACAGCGACGATGAACACCATTTCTTGTCTGAACGACGGTTCGGATCATTGCTTGCTCAGGACGGCAGTAACAAGAAGTAGAGGCAGACGCGCAGACAGTCAGGCCGGTCTCTATGCTGGTAGGTTGGTTGGCGTGGTGGTGTGTTAGCTTATGGTTTATGAGAGAATCAGACCATGAAGGCTCAGGCGACAAAGAGCATTAGACTGCTCTCAGGGCATGCTTTGGGTTTGAGCTGGCTTGGGGCTTAGGCCAACTGTGTCAGACAGTCAACATCTAAGCACATCTAACCACACGGTCGTGTGCTTTGTGTCGTGGTGTGTGGGTGAGCAGGCTGGTGTGTGGTTTGATTCGAGTGCGCCATCCGGTGTCTCATGGGAAGATCGGCAAACCTCAGGCGGTCTGGCTTAAAGTCACCACAATAGTTGCGGCCTCTTGTTTGTGTGTATGTCTCAAATTAACGCGATTGTAGAGGACTAGTCACAAGACGTGCGTGCCCCTCGGCCTTGTCTACTGACTCAATTAACCAAGAGCGAACGTGCTTATCTTGGCTGTTCTGATGGATCTCTCACCCTCTAGGACGCATTGGCAACAGCTTGCTCAAAGTCTTTAGCTTATGCTCTTGTGTGGCAGGGTATGAATCAAGCAGAATTTGGTGACGGTGCATGCATACATACACAGCCACAGACACATAGCACACGTTTAGTCAGCCGGGTGATCAGTCATCTGAGGGGCATGGGTCGATAAATTCACGTCGTATCCACGGTACGACAGCTGTTCTACGGGGTAAGCTGGCGAGGTCCAAAGTGCATTTAAAAAACACTTAGTGGGCACCACCAAATAGGAAGCATCCATGCATTTAGTCTGATAGATGGGAATGATAAGTCTGTATGAATGTTACTGAACTTCTCCTCCAAACTTGGCATGCACTGCCACAAACATCACCATACTAGGCACTTAGGTGGAACTAGTGGTTTTGCTGTCTAACCTAGACAACATGCGCCTGATAGTTCTCTTCCTGCTAACTGGAATTTCAGAAGCATTTTTTATTGAAGTGAGCAACACCGAAACAATCGTGTATGAAAAATTTGTTGCGTTTTTGCCCGAATTGGACACGTATACTTTACCGTTGGCCAAAAATGATCATAATTCACAATAAATTGTTGTCCAATTTCAGGACTTAAATGGTGGCACTAAGTGCCCCTAAAGTGTAAGCGGTTTTCTAACTTCGAAATCCAGTTGATGATACTTTTGCCGCGGTTGCACCCTTCTGGAGTGAGAAGACGCCCCTCAATACATCGCTTCATGTGAACTGTCCACAATGGACAACTGTTCAATCTCTACATCTAATTTTGTCGTATTAATGAAGTACGAAAAAACGCACCGGCCAAAATTGTTCATATACGGGTTTTATCTTTGTCCAGACCACCAGGATGATATGCAGATGGAATGATCTGCTTTCTGTATAGTTTAGAGGCTCCTGATTTCAATTGTGTTTGAACTCCTGTCGTCTAAAACTGGACCCCGATACGTACTTGCAAAGCCTATTCTGATGTTTCAATTACGTTTCACCAGTAAAAAAGACCTCGTCGTACTCACAGTGTTGAATATCTAGTGTTGTAGTGAAGATTCAAATTTCCAACTAACCGTCAATCCGTCATCTATAAGAATCCAGACATTGTACCTAGCACCTTAAGAGTGGACCTGTCGGTATTTTCCAGCTCTATTTCTGGTCACATTTTTTATATGTAGGGAGTTATAAAGTCAAGGAAAAATCGAAATTATCACCAAAAGGCTGCTGAGAGCTATGGACTTGAGCACCGATTCTCTGTTTCTCTTCCTCTGGAAGCTTCGACGAACATGCAGTAAGATAGTTAGGTGTTCAGCACGAAATACGTTGTTTGGTTGATATGGCTCACACTCATGCTAACTACTTATTACCTCTGTTGTTCCAGCAGCTAATCAAGAGGGGAAAGTGCGCTTAGTAGAACCGGAAGCTAGAGTGGAACTAAATACCTTAGTCACATCAATTTCGGAACATGGCTTGGTAACAAGACCTTCGCGAGTGGTGGAACTATTAGGACTAGATGACCACTTGTCTGAAATGATACCAGTTCAAACGTTGGTCAGAAAGCTGCGGCAGCCATCACATGCTTAGCAGACTGGAGTGGTTCCTTGATTTCCATCAGTCTTATTCCCCATCTGAACACAAAATTTCATGTAAGTGGAACTATACATTCATGCGTAACCTAATTTGGTGTAAACAAAAGGCCTAATAATATCATGTTAACGCTATTCTCCACACCTGGCAGTCTCATGTTTCAGATTGAACAAACTAGATCGAGGTATTTATCTTGATATGACACTGTTTACAGGACCAAAAAAACTCTCCGAAGCGCCTTCCTGCCACATGAACGGAAAACCTTACGAAGTAAAGTCTCATTTCGGATTCAGCTGAACCTTCTTTCAGCATCATCTTAAGATGCGACTGAACGCATGACTTCGAGTACGTAAAATATGAAGAACAGATAGAAAATAGGATTGATGGAGGCAAAGGGATCATCCAGAATGATTGCGCTAGAACAAGAGCCTCACTGTTCAAACGAGAGCGACGTGAACACAAAACCGTTGGGTCATTTGAGTGCGACTGGATACGATTGCGCCTCAAACATCAAATAGCTAGAATTAAGAGGGGTAGATCGTCCGTTGGAATAGAGGTTACAAGACTGGCATGACAAATCCATGAAGATACGAATTAAAGTACGTATAACGTAGATATCGAATGAGCGAAGTGTCAACAAAGTCACCTTGCGTACCTCAATTTCTCAACTGGCTTTCAGCCTGAAGTCATCGCATGTAAATTTGCTAGAGACTCCAGCATTTGAGATACTCAGTCACGTATTCAGTTTTCTCAAAGAAAGCCCTGAGTTTGACTGCCTTCTATTATGCTGCAAACCATTAACACAGCTACCCCCGATCGACAAAATACCGATTTCCTGTTGGAAGATATAACGATATTTTATTGTAGGAACACTACTAATAAGGCTGCTGATAATCCCTCCAACCCACGACAGGTTCTTCCTTTCTATAGGCTCATCAGGTAGCACAATCCCTGAGTTCCTGTCAATCTTATGTTCTACTTGGACCCAAATTGCACGAGATTCGACAAATACACTTGTCTTATTTGGATACCAATTTGGTTTCCACGGGAGATTACTCGAAATCCAGAGGAATCTCTCATTTATGGTGTTCTTAATCAACTGAATTTGCTGTACCAGACCGCCTCATGCTTCAGTTAGTACCATATTTAAAATATCGCAACATATCTCATAGGCGCTGTTCATACAGTTGCTGAAAACGCTTCGGCTGACCTGAATCCCAGCTGAATCTCTCGTCCGTGATATTCTCCAACTGAATGTGCTGGAAAAAGGTCCCCGCCCCATGCTTTAGTTGGTACGATCATTACTCAGAAGTTTGACGGGAACTCAGGAACTGTATCAACCTGATTAACCCCAAGAAGTGCAAAACCGTTCCTAGGCTGTCGAAGTGTTATCAGTAACAATGTGGTCAGTTTACCTTGAGGAAAGTACAATTCGATACCTCGAATATCTTACCAAATGTTACATGGGCGGCCTATGTGTCCACATTCGCTTGAGGAATATCATAGGCGAAAGTTTTGGCTGAGATTCAGTCGAGTCACCCGTTAAAATCAGATTGGTGTGCAGATTAGTGTGTCGCACATACAATGATATTGGTTTTGTGAAAGCAGTGAGTCTCACGATACAGCCGATCTGCCCTATTCGTCAGCACCCAAAATTTGATCTTGGTAAAAGTCTGCGTTGTCAGCCCTGCTGAGACATGGACTGAAGGGACCCATCAAAACCTGTCATTATCCTGCCACGAATCGGTTTATTTGAAGATATCCTAAATCTCAGCTGATTGAGAAAGAGTGCGATGATCGTTCTCCTCCATCTACTTAGGCTTCCAAAATTAGTAACTGGGTACTTTTTCGTCTAGGTATACTCTGTATGTAGTAGCATTTTTTCATTCTTGGGAGTCTGCTCTTGCTACCATGGCTTGTTGGAGTAGCACGAGAAGAGGAGTTTCACATATTGGTAGGCATATCTTTTAAGCTTGCTTATGATTCTTAGGAAGAATGAAATAGCTTTACAGTGTTTCTCAATTTTTCTTTGTAGACTGACTTCAGTTTCTGGTAGAAAACAAAGTCAAATTGAGTGGAGATTACCATCTACTATTACCTGTCCTGTATTTATGAATTTTATGGTCAAAGAAAGCGTTTGGTATACCAACTATGTGGTTTTAAAGTCGTGATAGTCTTGACAACATTTCTCGCAGGTTTCTTATTATTTATTTGCTTGTAGATTTCTATAGAAAAATCAACGTAAATGCGAAATGAGTTGAGTCTCTCACATTCCAAATTTACTGATTCTGTGAAATGGCAGCTTAGTTGCGCAAGAAGGTAGATTGCTCTACATCGCAATACTGGAATAGAATAGAGCATTTGTCTACTTAGACTAAATCTGATCAGATTCAGCTTCATCGGATGCTAAGGACAGTAGTATGGAACCTACAACAAAGTAGTTACGTATTCGAGACTCCATACACTCAGCTGATTTACCTCAGAAATAGCTCAATGCTTCAAGCTCTTGTGAACTAACCATTATCAGAACCGGTAATAGTCAGATGCCTCTTGGAGCCAGCCAGCCACTGCCAATGGTCGAATCGTGCAGGAGAGTTTCTGTCACCCTAGAACAGGAAATACTTTGATGGCACTTGAAGTCGAGGTTGTCATAAATTGAAAAGACAGAGCAGTTATGTGGCAATCCCTAGGTTAAGACGGCACCCGCATACAGATACAGATTTCGTTTCTTTTCAGCCAATTCAGCCGCTTTTTTGTGACCCAAACCTAAAATATTAGGGGGAAAATGCTCAAAGTTGATGGTTATCAAAAGACAAAAAAGGATGGATTCGATTCACAATGCTTCTGATCCGCTTCCTAACACATCTTAGATCTTCAGACATTCTCGAGGTGATATCAGTCGAATTCAGCTGCATTTTGCTCCATTTCCCTTCCGAAAATTTCCGTACCAACACTTCGTCCATAAATTACAAATATCGTTCATCTTACTCAGTTTGCTTTATTGCAAAGAATGTCTCGTAATACCCAGTTCCCTGTATACGAATTGCGTCCTTGCGCACTTGAGGTATAAAGGAACCCCAACTAATTTGGGGTACACTGAGCTGACCTTTAGGCAGAGCGTGGTTCACAATCACACTCGTGGATCGTGGTAAATTAGGTCACGCGTATATTCTTCTGAACATCACTCAGGTCATGACAAACTGAGCTTTGAAAGACAACGCTGTTAAAGGAGACGAAAACATACTTTTCTGCGTGACTATTGTTCAGCGGATAATTCCGCTTGTACAGCCTCATTTCTCTGCTTCGTACAGCGAGTGGTAATCAGAAGTACAAAACAAAGGCGTTTGGGTCATTTCAACCCTGATGTATTTTCTTCGGACATCTTGTAGCAAAAATGGCCCGAAAGGGGGAAAATGGATGTTTTATGCCACCCTTTTAACAGCAGTTCGCAAATTTCGCCAATAGTTGGCATCTTCTGTTCATATTTTTCAGGTTGTACTGTGCATTAATTAGGTGATAGGCCAGTATCCGATTACAAGGCAAATGAGTATGATAGAAGGAAACAATGAAGAAGTATGAGTGATTCAACTTTGAACCTATGCCTTGTTCATTTTGAGACGTCAAGGCATTTTTCTTGCGTTTGTTCAGCCAACTCATTAAGATGACATAACAGGAATCATAAGGTATTTGGGTAAAAGTAAAAATAAAAATCAGTTTTGTAATAGGTTGGCAGTTCATCGGATTTCATGCCAGGGTTTTAACACCACTTAGGACAGTTTAACAGGATACTAGTCATCCTCCCTCAGCTTCCCTCGGAACACTTCGGGATCGCCTTTAGTATGCCAATAGTTTCATCAGGAACACATGTTGTCGAGCTTTAGCGTTCTCAGGATTTACGGAGTCATCTGTATTGGATTGCTTAGCTGTTTTTCGTTCGACTGTCACCACTGACGAAGTTGATATCTCAGAATGAAATCTGTTGGAAACTGTTTTCCTTGTGAGGAAAATCCACATCTGTGCCTCTCAGAAGATGACCTATTCCGCAAAACAGAGGGTTCTCGAAACGAAGGAACGGGGAACCGTTTATACAGAGGAGTATAGTGCAACTCATTTAAATAAAAGAGTACAATAGAGATTTGGGAATAACAAAATGTGGGATTATATTGGCCAACAAACATCTGAAGAACTACGTGTGGTCTTCTGATAGGCAGAGTTTGCACACTATGCTGATAACGCACTGTCCGCATTGCGAATTGTGTATTTGCCCCACCGAAAAGCTTGGGCCACGGAATATCACCCATAAGTAGTATTTTTTCGAAGGGCGTGGTCGCAATCACAAAAATTCAAGCAATCCAGATTGAGAATATAGGAAGATATTCCAAACGAAGGCTTGCGGTCAATATTTTTTTGTCGGTCAGGTTAACATATCTCAAGCAGCTCTAAGGAATTTCAGCGTGGAATCCACGACTGGATATCCGAATAAAGGGCACTTCCAGATGCGGTAAACGCTATCACAGTCAGGACTCACAAATCAGGCACAAGGGGGGTTCACCATACAGAAGGAGACGCAGAAGCCATTGCCATGAAACAACACCCAAAGCCATGTCTCTTGCATAAAAGTGTAGTAAGTACGTAGAGAGCCAAAAATGCCTGACTGTGATCTTAGGAAGCCCGATTCGATCACCAGCTTTGAATGAATGAGGAAAGACAGTGATCAGTTTGTGAACTAAAGACATCGTCTATGCATTTCTAAAGGACACCAAAACTGAAAATGATTTGCATGATTTCGCATCTTGGAAATATTTTGGTAAAATATCAATTCTGGCTGAAATACGGGCCATCAAAGCAAACGCGTTCGCCGGTGTGTGAGGCACAGTCAGATTTGGTTCTGTGCACCTACAACAGTGTTTCAGAAAAAGCGATCCCGAGGCAAAATAAAAGCGGGAGCCTTTAAGTAATCCTCGTTACGGACAAGTTTTCTTTTGTCACTGAATAATTCAACATCGTGACGGAGAGCATTTACAAAGGATTTTGTTTTCTCACTCACTGAGTGTACGTTATGGCAGTTTACAAATACAGTCTAATTTATGCGGCACCAGAGTTTTCCCTCGTTGCGTCAACATTGGCCACTTGCACGCCTTTTCAGTTTGATTATCCTGGACTATATGATTTTCGGGTAAACGCTTATAATGAATCTACCTGATTTCCTTGAATTACTGGAATTGACACTTCTCACAAAATCCACTGGATACGGTTAGATTTGAAAGACCCATGCAGTAATGGCACACTGCACCGCGCTGCAATGATTTGAGTGCAGCCACATATTGATGAAACTCCCCAGAATGGACAGTAATTGTCATATTGACCAACTGTTACGCAGTAGCTTAAGAAGGCACCAGTTAACAGGTGCACCATAGGAGAAGCTTATTTTATCCCGGTTTTGTATGCTAAAACATGTCGTACTTTATTTTAGACGGAGCTCGCTCTTGTTAAGGTTGCTGAAAACCTTCAGTTTACCTAACCCATAAGACCAGCCCTTGATATTTTGGGATCACAGCCTTTTCCGGGGATTAACCTTCGATCCTGCTTGATGGGCTCATTTTTGCGGGAAATCTACCGTAAAAGTACAAAAGGAATTATGTTAATACGTGTGTAAAACGTTTTCGTTACGAAATGAAATTATATGGCCTTTAGCGCAAGATTCCCCCACGTGTTGGCATCAAGGACTCATCTGCATGATATGTATGGTCCTGTTAACAAAACTCGAAAATAGTTCGAACTCTAATCCCTCAGTACTCGCTTACAGCGGACCACGCAGTCTCGCGGAGACTATGACCGTATGGCGTTCTTAAAAGGAAATGAAGTAATCCTATCTCCACATGAAACAGTGAGGTTGACTAGCATCGCACAAATAGTCTTGACATAACACACACATTATAGGCTTGCTGATAACCTTTTGCGTAATATGCCTTTTTAGACAACGTACTGCGATATTCCGAAAGAAAACATCAAGGGGCCTTTGTGCAGTGTGCCCACATGGGGAACATAAAGAATGAGCTATTCAGTCGATTCCAAACGAGTTTGTTGCATGTGTTTTTTATTGTACCTTTCTCTGTCTCTAGGGCTAAAAGCAACCCAGTAAATTTTCAAGCTCGGGCCCTATTGTATAACCCCCAAGATTGTACGAAACAGGTATTCCAAGATGCACAAGTGTTTTTGAGTTCGTGGCGTGTATAACTGTTGGTTAAAATGCTTCCCTCTACAACGGACACTTGGAATGGCGGCCACCAAATCTACATAAAAAATATCGCATGACCCGAAAAAAGAATCCTAATATTGTTAAAGAACACTTTTCATAAAAAGCCCAACGCAAGACGAACTTCCAAAGAATGACCCTTCAGCACAAAACAAAGCTCTACTGACCCCCCTCAAAGGCTGCTTTTCTCCTAAGTCCCTCAATACGGCTTACTTATTTGTAGGTCAATTCTAGAGATTACTATTACCCCATTCTATTACCTCTTGGAAGTGAACTTGTTCGTAAAAGCTGAACGTTAAGTAGTACTGAGCTATTAGATCATTTCGTCCTTCATTTTCAGAAATGTTCCAAATGTCGAAATTTATAGATGTCAGTCATTTAATTTGTTTTTGCCTGACAATTATCAAGGCAAAACGCACACATAGATGCCACTTACTTATCATATACATTTATAGTTTATACATATCATAAACGACATGTTCTTCCGGGATTCAGGTGAGTCATCTGTGAAAGCCAAATTGGTATGCAAATGAATGCATTTGTCGGAATCCATGTAGTTCTGCTTAAAGTAGAACACAAGCTTGACGGAAACTAGGGGACTGTGTCTACCTGATGAGTCCGACGCAGAGTCAAACTGGTCGTGGGCTGTCGAAGAGTTATCGGCAAACTTATGATTAATTTCCTTTGATGAATATATATATATATATAGTTTTATGCAGTGACAAAGGAGAACAACGCAATAAAGTGTGATTTCTTCCATTTATACTGGCGAACTGTCCAAAAGCCTTAATGGAACAGAATATGAGAATGGAATAGAATAGAATGGAATAGCTTTTCCTAATATGTGGGACATACTGGATGGAGTAACTGTCTGTGTAGATAGTACACGTTGAACACTGAAGACCGTCCTTGTGCTGCAGCATTCTTATGTTGTGCAACAATTTATGGCTCGGGGGAATGAAATGCCAAATGATCGCTTGATAAAAGAAATGCCCGACTCCATTTGGCTTCTGTCCGGTTATTCATTTCCATCAAGCCACAAGGATTCAAGCCATATTAGGTCAAAGTTATTTTAACCGAAATAGATACGTGCGTCGCATCAGTAGGTTGGCGACTGAGCACTTGTTAGGAAGTTGTTGTTCACTAGAGGGAGTCTTGAGAGTCTTGTCAAGTGTCGGATATATAATTCGGAATTAGCCTGTTGATAACATCAAATAACCTATTTTCGTTAGGTGCCATCTTTTATGTGGATTTGGTTATTCTTACTGATTATGACTGTGTCCTGGATCGTTCGTGCCAACTTTACTTCAAGTCCATCTACTCTACCATCTAGTGCCTCAGCATTGAGGATGCAAAGTCATACGAATCTTCCTGGTTTGCAGGACTTTCTAGGCTCCAGAGGGACTTTCGGCTCGGAAGAACAGTAGGGCATTTTTTGTCGTGATGGATCAGTCTCCAGGTGCTAATTAGTTTTTTCAAATTGTCAGTCTTCGTATATACGTGCCAACGTACCACAGTTCAAAGGGTGTGGCTTACCACTGGGACGAACCGAACCTTTCCGTAGAAAGGCAGATTAAGTATCACCTCAGTGAACAAAGACAACAGTTTTGTTGTAGGTAAAATAAGAACAGGAGTTTTCGAATCACTTCAAAGGCGACACGGGAAACAGAATTGAAGGACTCATACAGGACGGTGTAAAGGTCGTATGTTTGAAATTTTAAAATAAAGCGGTTAAAGCGGGGAATACAAGTTTAATTTATCAAGTACTGAAAAATTCCACTAAGGAATATGGACCAGTGCCACTTTCAAAGAAAGTTTCCGTGCCTGATATTTTCGCGATGTATAAAACAACTGTGCATATCGTTCAGTCGAGAAACCACGTTGAAATTACTTGGAAGTTCGGCTTGCCGGTGTGATGATAGCATACCAATTGAAAAATTGACATTTATAAAAACCGGAGCATAAGTAGTCCTGCAGAGATGTCAGGTTTGCTAAAATGAAAGCAAATCACAGTGCATTCTGAAATAACGACAATTTATCTTGAAAATTCACTTTCGGTTTAAAATTTATCATCTTCATAACTGTTCGGAGAAAATGCCAGCCTCTCGGTGCACTGTGTCTATCGGCATTCAGTTTCTTTGCAACTTTGGTGTGGCTGCATCCAAAGCAAAGCGGTTACACTTTATGTTCAATTTGTGCACAGATGATTGGGAAAATCTAAGCCAACCGACGATCAGCAAAAATGACCCCGGAGGCGGGCACATATAGGAGTAAATTCAGCTCACCAATGACCATCTATGTAATAGCATTGGTCATATTTGGCATGAACACCAAAGTCGAGAGTAGAACAAGTCACTGGTCCACAAGGTGTGCTTGGGATGTTGTTTGCGGAAAATTAAACGCCGACCTTTGACTCCTGGCTATGGAAAGTTTGTCGCGTTAGAATAATAAGAAGTTTGAATCCCACCGTAACAAGAAAGACACTGGAAAACTGAAGGATGTGGTATTCGTTTAGCAGTACCATGACCATTGACCGGAACAAACGGAGTCTGGCAGAAAGGATAAGTCTACTGACGTACGTCGGGAGAATAAAGATACACGAAAATGTGCCTACTTATAAGTAGCTCGGGAAAACACCGTTTTTCTAAAACGGGAAAGCTTTTCCCACAACTATCGGTGCTACATCCGACCACATCTGGTGAAAGTCCGCATGACAGATATATATATAACGTCAAAGTTGCATACAATTTTTAAATATTGCGTGACTCTGTTAGTGGGAACCGTGGAACTTGACAACATGCAGTAAGACGGTTCAGCTTGCTCAGTAAATCCTGAGTGTACCAATTGGCCAAATTTAGTCGGTGCCATAGAACTCTCCTGACAGACTGTTTTATTGACTGGGATACTGCGATACAACAAAAATCGCTAGCACAGAAGTAAAATTAATTCCTGAGCATGAGGGAAGACACGGATGGATGTACAGTTGCGTCTATCATGGGTACCGTTTTCTTGTTGAAGGACTGAGTGAAACCACCTAATTGACATCTTGGGAATCAGGTATCGTTGGACTAAATGAACAGATTTCATCCCTGGATTTTCCCTCGAAACGGATAGCTAAATTTTTGCAACGAAGCGAAAATGTTTTTTTTTAATTGGACCACTTGATGACACTCTGGGGTAAATTTTGAATGTTTTGAAGGTGTAAAAGTAAGCAGAGGTCTGGAGTAAAATTGGCAACCAACTTTCAGTCCATGTCGGTTGGCTGTCCGGAAGATGCTCCAGTTCTCTGACGCCACAGTAAAGAACACCAAAGCGTGACCGGTGGCAGACAAAAGACAATCCTAAGACATCATCTGAGACGTGTTTTCCCGAATGAGCATATGAACATAGCTGCCGAAGTCGCTACATGGTGCTGTTCCTACAAAAGCCGAATGCAACTCGCCTCACACAAGATGGCCGCAAAGGAAGGAAGTAAATAAACCTTTGGGCTGTCTGTCACTTTGAGCTTTAAATGCCTTACGGTAGACCTGGAGCTGACTCCAAGCGTTCAGATGATATTTACAAATGTCAGACATATACTTGGGGAATACCCTCTTGAAGCGCAAACCTTGCGTCACCTAGATTCTTGAGAGGAAGTGCCAAACAGATCAGCTCTGGGGAAAAAAATTGACGAATCCTAAGCCTTTGACCACCCCAGTATTAGTTGTGGAGCCTTGTGCTTTCAAAAGCACGTAGATCAAACCGACGGACCTTTGAACAGCTACTTCTAACGACCATTTTAAGCCTCTTTTGCCAGTAGGTGGCTCTAACTAGACCGAGGCCTCCTGGTTGGAGTTCCAGGTCGCCAAGTGTAGTGAACATTTTGCTTCAACGTTGATTCAAGTCGTGCAACGTAGCTCTTGCTCTCAGCATAACGACGCGCTCACCAGATATCGCACAGGCTATCCACAATCTCTAGTTGATGTGTTTACTACCAATGAAAGATGGTTCGTTGATAAATTGTTTAAGAAGGCTCCTACGGACATGCCGACTACTGTATGCTGACGTTTGATTTCCTTTGATACTAGGCCGGAAACCATTAGCCTAAAAAATGCAGTCGGATCTCTTGCCTGTCAAACTTCCCAGGAATATATTTTTCTTCAAGCAGCTCAAACCTGGACCAGCTTTATTGGAGAAGACACGTAGGACCACTATCCAGGTGATTCGTAAAGCTGATGTAGTGTTCGTCCCAAAGAAACCCGCGCGCGTCGGTCGAACCTGAAGATATTCAGGAAGGTTCGGCGCATCTTGGAAACGAAATTCAAACTGTTCCTTGAAGAGTAAACTACGAGAGGCTCAGAATGCAAACCAGCATTTTTCAAGATGCGGAACCGCTTTAAATCAGAAGTCATCCCATGGGACACACGAAAGCAGACCAGATAATTAGTTTCACCCGGAAGAACAAAAATGCACCAGTTAGATGCACGGGACACCATCGAAGAAACAACTAACGGCTTTTATCAAGAAGCAGAAGCGAACAACGCAGTTGCAGTAGCCGAAGCCCGCAGAAAACACCATGCATGTATGTGTTCTGTTTCAATTACTCCACCATCTTTACTCTTGGTAACGCGGGAGAAAAACGGCCTCTAACTAACTTGTTCGTCAAGAAGGAGGATGTTCGCCAAATTCTTGGAAGACAAATCCTTAGCTCGTCAGGACCGGATGAAATTCACTCAAATTTTCTGAAGAAATCGTTAGTTAGGTTGGCTAGACATGTACACCTAATGCTACGTCAGTTGCTCGACTATGGCATCTTCCTGCAGCTACGGCCAACAAGCCTATTCCGCACGTGACTGGCCAAAAGACCGAACAGCTTGCCGGTCCAGCGTCAAAGCGAGCTCTGACTGACCGTACGTGTGAACCTAAAAGCCAATCGTGATCTGGTATCCGCCGAAAGCCGGTTGCCAATAGCGCATTAAGAAGACGTATGAATTTCCAGAATTTTTCCGCCGCATGAACTTTATCTACAACAAGCTGTACATGTGCTTTTGATTTGATTTTTGGCATTGATATACTTTGTGGACCTTTGGTGATTCCTTTAACAAGAACGCTATCTTGTGGGGTTCAGACCGACAGCTAAGCTGAGGTATTACCGGCACTGCAGTTAGTGAACCGGACCCCATGATGTCTATCAAACTCAGTTACCTCCGAGATTTATTGCAGCAGCAACAACAACAGGTTAAGGAAGCGCACCTGAAGTTCATTAAATCACTGACTCAGAGGCTGCATGTCCAAACACCAGAAGCCAGCACCAGCGAGTCTTCTGTTTCTTCAGCTGGTGCAGCCGCAGCTTCAATCACGGGGTTTTGTATTCGAACTCTTTCTGGTCGCACTTTTGACTCCTGGTTCAGGCGGTGCAAACAAATGTTCAAAACCGATTTTTCCAGGGTTGGTGACGGATAAAAAGTGATGCAAAAACTAGACATGTCAGAATATGGACCGTATACATACGTCAAACTCTTTAAGCTGCCCCGCGACCACAGCTTTGATGAGACAGTCGGAACACGGTCTCAGATGCTCGGTAACTATACATCGCTGTCCAACATCCGTTACGAATGCCTCAAGCTGGTCAAGAAAGATTATGACCATTTCATCACGCTTACCTGTGTTGTCAATCAGGAATGCGTACGTTTCAAGCTCAGCTCAGTGACGGAGATCCATTTCGAGTGCCTCACTCTTTACCTGGTCTCCACTCTTCCCAGGGTGCAGACATCGGAACCCGGCTGTTGCACACATTTGAACAGGATGCACAAATGTCGTTGCCAAGCCTCCCAACTGACTGTCAATGCTTGATCAATCCGAAGCACGATACGGCTATAATCAGCCAGTCACTGCTACCTCAAGCAGCTGCGTCCACGCAACAAACTCCAACGTCCCAAAGAAGTATGGTAGTCAGCCTGAGTGAAAGCATAATAAGCCTCCCAAAATTTTCTGGTATTACGGTGAGTGGCATTTTGCTCATTATTTCTGGTTTCAGCGTCATAAATGTTCCGTGGCCAAAAGAAGATTTAAGTTGACCTCAGGTGCCACAGCCACCAGCACACCACAGTGCAGCTCACAACTCACGGTCCAACTTGGTGATGGCAACATTCGAAGTTGATTTTGCTTGCCGAAGAAAGTTTGTGACGGCTCGTAGCAACAGCCTTCCAGTTCGTCTGTAGCCGCCAACCAGACCTGGAGCATATCGACGCACCCACATATGTGATATCCCTCAAGTCATTCATTAATCTTGCAGGTCACTACAGTTCTTTTTTGTCTGCAATGCACCACCAACGAGATCATTAAGTCAGTGATCATCAAGGATCACTAGTCAATATGGTCAGAAAAATGCCAACGCGCACTTGACTATGTCGCATCCATGCTGAGTTCCAATTTGCTTTTCATCCACTGTGCTCCGTCGCTGGAACTCGTGGCGTTGAGTGCGTCGAACTATTGTGTTGGCACAGGGATTTCGCATTTACTTCCGGATGGCAGCAATAAACCCAATGCACATGCGGCCAGATCCCTGGTATTAGCCGAAAGCCAATACAGTCAGATGGAAAAGACAGCTTTGGTCATAATGTTTGGTATCAGAAAGTTTCACCTAATGCTCCATGGACGTAAGTTTACATTACTTACCGGTCACAAGACGTCCATTACTGTATTTGGCTCATTTAAGTAGATTCCGACATATGCCGCAAACCGTCTCCAGGGTCGGGTCACTGTGCCTCCTGGATACGACTTCACTATCAGATACCAGTCCACCACCAGCCTCGGACAACCCGGCGCACCACCGTGTCCTGTTGATTCAACCAAACTAGACTTAGTGGACACTATAGGTGCAACAATTGCCTTGAAACCGGGGGTGAACCGCGTAGTATCGGAAGTAGTTCGCATTCTCCCAGTGCCTGCTGACCTAGTCCGCCAGGCTACCGACCAAGACATTGTGCTGTATCAGGTCATCTGGCACCACAGCAGACAGTCGCCGCGTATCCACCCACAAGACGAATTAAGACGTGCTTCGACCGGCGTGACGTGTCATCAGTGGTCGTAAGAATGTCTTTCATTTTCAGATTGCGTTGGCATTCCAAAAGACAACCGGCCGTACCTAGCCGGTCTAATAAATGGCACTCGGGAACAAACAAAACGAAGGTTTCGCTCGGAGTCACATCTACTGGCCTCCAATGGACTCTCAGATTGAGCAAGTTTCAAAATCTCGCCTGCGGTTTGGTGAGACGTCCCGCCTACCTTGAAAACCTATCTGCAGTCGTTGCCGCAGCCGATTGAACCATGGTCTCGTCTTTGCGTAGACCATACAGGTCTAGTTGGTGTCCAGCATTTTTTGTTTGTGGTTGAGGCTTGCAGCAAACGGCCGGAAATGCTTCCAATGACAAGCTTTGCGACTGCTGCCGTGGTCCCGGAACTCCGACGGTTGTTCTCTTGCTTTGGAATGCCAGCTACTGCAGTCAGTTCATTCTATCGACGCTTATAGTTTGGTCGGGGATATGGTGTACACAGTCAACTGGGCAAGCTGAATGGTTTCTTTACACTCTGGAGTGTGCAGTTAAGAAGTCCAAAGGAGAAGGACAGACGGAAAGGCTTTGAATATCATGGACAGGTGTTGTATAATATTTTTTGACCCTAGCTCATCCGTAGCGTTTTACTTACTTCTCGTATGAACACTCCATTAGTAGCCGCACTCAACCTTCTCTCTGACCATTCCCCGCCTGATTGAGCTTCCTTGGGTTATAAACTTCCAAGCACCAGTCCGGCGAAACCTAATACTACTTAAATCGAGTTAACCGATAATACCAACACTGTCGTCCTCTTCTAAGCGACTGTTCACGGATTCACGGATTGATACACAGGAGCGAGGCTTTTGCCCAAGTTTCCCGGGTCGGTTTTGTTCTTGTCGTTCAGCAGCTGTCGTTCACCTGAAAGGCACAAGTGAAAAAAGGGTGTAGCACTGCTCTTCAAGTTCTCAGCGCGGGGCAGTATGTTTGCCAGTATGTTTGCCTGTTAGACCCTGATTCCCCATCATCTTTCCCATCGTTGTGGCAAAAGAAGCGCCTCGCGTCCAAAAGGCCCAGCACTCAACCCCATCACTCCTCAAGGCCGTTAGATAGAGCGCTCCAAGTAACTTCAGACTGCTCAGCGATACTAACCCACTTTGCCATTCCTGCCCCACTCAGAAGCTGCCTTTTCTGGTTATTACTAACAGAATCTCAGGTTTACACTGCTCTGGCATAAGATAAAAGAAGAGCTAGCTACCAAAGTATACAAACAGTTGCTTGCCTTCTGACTGCAAAAGCGTTAGTCCTTATTGACCTACTTGCTTTGGAGATTTGTCAGTGTACGGATGCCGTCACCAAGTCCTATTATACAATGCACCTGAAAGCATCCCGATGGAACGTACAAAAGCTGCTAACCTGACAGCATGTGGCAGGCATGACACAGCTTGCACAGCCCGATGGCTGCGAAAGTCGAAACCGTCTTTGCGTTGCCTATTACTAACGCGATTTAGAGATGAAAATGATGCAGTGCATCTGCTGACATCTTAGGCCCTTTCATCCTCTGCCCGAAAAATCCTAACTGTAAGGGTCAAAACTGTAAAGGCAGATTACAAAAATTCACTCTCCAAATTCCTAGAGTTGGCCACTGCTAACTACCAAACAGATCGCTCTTTCCTTCACCACGCTGCACCAATCAATCTGCACCAA
This sequence comes from Clonorchis sinensis, assembly GCA_003604175.2. Lineage (NCBI taxonomy): Eukaryota > Metazoa > Platyhelminthes > Trematoda > Opisthorchiida > Opisthorchiidae > Clonorchis > Clonorchis sinensis. The sequence continues at coordinate 79,157,996 of CM030369.1, forward strand.
CCAATCTTAATGTGACCTAATCGCAGACCCCCATAACCCCATACAACCAACAATCGGAAAATAGTGCAAGCCATATCGCAGTTGGCACATATGCGCATAGCACCCGAGGAACCTTCTTCTCAAACAAAAACTTACTAAGTCTGCAGAGTGTTACGACCTCCTCTACGGTCGCCTCAAGTTTTTTGCTACCCAACGGTCCCCGACAACAATGTGGCTAGATCTAAATGAATCGAACTTCCAGCTGCCCTTCCAAATGCTGGAGCGGACGTGTTATCCCAAAAATTTCGATGCACCAGCATGGATCCTCTCCCTGACCTTCATTACCCTGGAGTTGCTCCTCGTTCAAACTTGCTACACTGTGATGCTGACTTGTACCTTTCTGTCACAGAAAACTGCTTCACGACCTCAAGCCTTGCATTTCTCGCTCATGGCCACGAGTCTCCCACCTCTACATTTGGACAGCTATCTGTGCCACCTATGACCCCGGTTGTGCCCACAAAATTCACCGCCGATATGACAGATACAGTATCTCCCCACCCCTTGCCTGGCACTGCAATCGAAGGTAAAGACACAGTTTCTTGCTCCAGACCCCCTGATCTAATGACACTCTGCATCTCGTCTCCGAAGCTCTTCCTTGGGCAGCAACACCTTTCGTCGAGGACTAGTAAGGTAACAATACCTTCCGCACTAACTCCCCAAAATCCCACACTTCGCTTTTAGTCTACAAACCCGACCATACCCCGCGTAATGCATAAATGCACCTGTGGAGTCTCACACCTTGCAAGCGAGATCCTTGGCAGGGCCCCCAACCTACAAACATTGTTACCCAATCTTAGTCCGTATCAAGCTCCGCCCTTCTGGCCGCCCGCATTTTTTGCCTGATATCCCTAGTTGACAGTTACCTACATCACCATCGACTCCGCCTCCTCCGAAGCTACGTGCAGCTCCACCTGTACAATCTTTCAAAGTACATCAAACAGTATGCACTACGTGCTTGAAAAAACCACATATCCACAACAACGGGTGGCTAGTTCTGACTCTTGTCCCAGTCCACCACCCTGCTTATCCAATTTCGTCCCACGTAACCACCATTTTCGGCTACCGTCCATTCCTCTACAGCCACTACATCTTTCTGTAAGATAGCCTCCACCACACCTGACGGCCGACAACTATTCATTCATTAATACCCTCCTCCCATAGACATTCCCTACCCCATACTGAACCTGATGCTGTACCTTTTGTCGTGGGTTCGGACCTATTTCACCAAACATTCTCTCAACTACCACCGGCGCTGAATACTCCTTCTCGGACTCCAAACACATGCATAATGAACCCTGATCTTTGTTACCCAATTTCCACTTACCAAATCCTCTTTTTATTAAGCTTCACCATGAACGAGGGCAGTAACTTCCTATGCAGCAATGTCTGCTCGCCAATTAGCTTGTCAGCAATGTTGCTTAATACCCGCTCGTCGTAAACAAAAATCCATAATCCCCTAGACATTAGCGCCATAGCACGACTGAGAGTTCTTGAACGCTGAAAGAGAGCCATGTCCTCAGAACCCTTCCCACTCCAACACCCTCAGCCAGCTGCTCCGTGGGCGCTGTACTCCTTAGAGTCGCTCAATTGCTTGTTTGCATTCCACCGAAGTTTGCCCCATCACCAATCCTGTCAGCATAGCAGACGACCTGAGCGTTTTCTTCGTTAGCTACTACTTGCTCCTTCCTTCCAAATTCAAAATATACGCCCTGCCGCATCTTTTACAACTCCTAATGGCTAGGGTGGCCACCCGTCTTTCGGCAACGTAACCATCGCCATAGGTGATGTCTCTGCCATTCTTCTAAACTTCAAGGAATCCGTTGCGCCTGTGGATGATGACCCTCTACCCTGTGTTCTGAGATAAGCAACCAAGATATTGGAACCCTAGTCTTGAATATTTTTACCCACTCAATAAACTGTGGAATCCTCCCCTCTCAGTGGAAGTAATCTATAGTCCGCCAGCACTTCAAATCCGGATCTAGACAAATTGCTCTGAATGACCAGGAGATCTATCGTATCTTCCTTTCAGTGAAAACCCTCTTAGGTCTAGTCAAAGGCCCAATAGCCAAGTTTTTCCTGGCTACAGATGCCACAGATGGCCGACAGGAGGGAATCCTTTTTCAGGGATCTGTCAGTGGCTGCTTGTTTTGCTTCTTTGCGACCGTCGCAGCAGCCTACGATGCTGGGCACTCCATTGTAGTAGTTTACATGGACATTCAAAAAGTTATTTCCCCAACTCCCTTATGCATCCTTGCTACCTGAACTTAGTACCGTTGGCATCACTAAGACCATGTTTCAGTTGTTCGCCGCCTTTCTATCTGAAAAGACGCAACTAACACAAATTGGAGATAAATGGTCATTTCCGCCATCGATCACTAATGGGATCACTCAAGAGAGTGCGCTGGGCCCCATCCTCTTTCTACTATATATAAACGACGCCTTCGGCACCGTGCCCCATGGCTAGACTTTTTTCTTTGCGGACGGTGTAAAAATCATGCATGCCCTTTCCCTCTGCATAAGCGCTTACATTTCACCAGGTGCAACAAGATAGACTCATTGACTTGATGGTCAAATGACTCTGGCCTACGATTCTCTCCCGCAAAATCCCGAATAACTTCCTGCCGCTGCTCCCTCACACCTGAAGCGTTCATAATCGATGAGAATCCTGTCACTTACTCCACATAGATAAAAAATCTTGGTCTCAGGTACTCTTATACGTTCAGCCGTTCTCACTAAGTTCCATTCAAGCCTCCCCAAGCACACAGCTCAGCCCTTTAATATTGTTCTCCTTTCACCTGGAGGACACAATCGTCGCCATTTTAAAGCTATGCGTGCGACCAATCACGGAATTCTGTCCAGCATTTTCTTTCCCTATACCCAGAGTAGTAGACTAGCACTTGAAGTCATCCAACGCTCATTCACGAAAGGGTTGTTTCCACAATCCAACCTTTCCTCCCACCGCTCCCGCTGTCAAATTTTCGGCCTTGAACCATTGTATCTCATAAGGTTTAGACCAAACCTGACTCTTGTACACCGTCTCTGCACAAAAATATCTTTACATCAGAAGCCAGGCAAAGAGTTATTTCACGTCCTTGCTATAGATTCTGTAACTCCAGCAACCTCTTAATGTGCCCTCAAGCTTGTGCTACTCTCTGCCACTACTTCTTTCTAGTCGACTACGCACGCATCTGGAACAGTATTCCTAAACAGTTGCAAAAAACTCGCTCCGTCACACTTTTTCGCAGTCCGTGGATAAATTACTTACTTGCGAAGCTGCCGCCGCCTTACTTACCAACCAACAACCCCCGAACTCCTCTATGAATCGGGTCCAATGCACATTTGAATTTACCGACGTTACAGTTAGTGGGTAAATAAAAGATCCCGTTATTATGTCCTGCTATCCCCTTGACTTGCTTCAGGCCACTGTAGTATGTTAAATACCCGCTCCATCTTAATGTGTTGTGTTACTGGCCTGGGTTTTTTTCCAAACACCTTATAACTCGCACTAGCCAAGTCCCTACCTTGGATCACCCTATCAGCTGTCTAATGACTGGTGCTCTATTTGGCCTAGTTCCAAATACCAAACAAAACCGAAGTCAACGTTTTTTCGATACTAGAGCGCATTATACGCCATTATATATTCCGTCTGGTGATGTACTTCACAACCCACCAAACATTTACGTACAACATTGTGGCACGGCTCTGTATGACGTGGTAGCTTACGTTAACGCTCACTCTTCGTTTGACCATAGTGCACTCGCTCTTAGTATCATCATCTTATTCCCATTGTCTTATTGGTTGCTGCCATTTTCACTTGCTTCCTCTGCGGCCTGTCATTATCAGCGTCCATTTGCCGTTTGTCTGTCCAAGTTGGTTGAGCTGACTTACTAGCCCGGCTTTCCTCCGGACAAGAAAAAATATCTGGTAGCTGGAGTACTTTATTAATGCACAAGCCGCATTTATGGCTGTCTGGTTGTTTTCCTCCCTACAAATCTGGTGTCATGCACGAGGGATGAAAACCTCGTATGGTGGTCGGGTACGCCCTGCAGGCAGAGTTGACGCGTTACGTTGCACCATAGGGTGTTCGTCTACCCGCCACCCCTCCAATAGCACGGGTGCATCGTCCATCGCTGGTGGTCCTAAGTCTGACCTGTAATTGAGGAAATCCATAAAAGAGCACGGTTGTTTTCTGTTTGTTGCTGCTGCCAATGAACTTGTCCCGGTTGTGTCACTTGTCTGGCAACGCCATGAGCAAATGATGGCAAAAACTGACCTTTTGTCTTTCGAAATAAATTCTTTGAAAAAAACAGGGATATTTTGAATATAATCTGCAATGTCCATGGCTCACATCGACATGCAGAGCTGTGGCCGTCTTCATCATAACTGAGGTTACACCGCACCAAAGTACATCTCGTCAATCGAGCAAAACACACACCTAACTATTGCGCCCAGAAGTAGACAAATACAAAAATGAATAATATATACGCAGTGAGATCCCTAGACCCTCCACCACCGTCATACAGGGCTAACGCCTAAAGTTTTTTCGCCATGCAATGCTCGTTGATTGAAGATGATAGCAGTGCTTCGGGGACTGGCGATCATTATTCTTATATTCATTTTCCTTCCTGGATTATGGTATTGTCCAACTCACGAAATGACCCCCAGAAGAGCTAGTCCACCCTCTCGGAAGTCCTACTTCCGTCAGTCCTTGTGTTTGCCTCCCATTACCACATCAAGTCTGCGTACTTTTATCATATGTTCTACGCCTCTGGTACATATATTGGCAAGCTTGGCCGGTCTTTGATCGCTAGGCTACTGAGTACAAATCTACCCATATCCTGCCTCATTTAATTACTTGACGTTACCGCCCTGATTGTGGCAATTTTTCAGTTTTTTCTATATTTATGGACTTTATCCCATCCGGTGTCTCTTAAAACTCACCAGGTCTTACTGCTCTCATCCCATTCCCTCTTCTTGGGGTTTTACCTTCGGCAGTACCTGATTTGGACACCCTATTTGGCTGTTATCCACTCCACTCGACCTGTGCTTCACACCCAAAAGGATCCTCATTCAGACCACTAATTGTGATACTACATCGGCTATGTTCTACCTCTGCGGATTCCACTGGCCAACTAAAAAAACTGCTGCCCACAGAATTGCACACCCAAGCCCAGTCACCTCAAACATGACGCCCATCGCGGGGCAGTCCAAAAACCGAAGTATGTCAGTGCAATGATTAAATGGCACTGCCATACCAAATCTAATAGCATGCTTGCAACTATTCACTTCATACGTTTGATTATGCACACTCACCCGCTCGTTCCCTTACCTCTAGCTACGAACAAAACCTTCACTTGGCCCCAGCCGCCGCCGAGACGCGTTCATTATAATCTACTGAACCTTTTGTCTTATCCTAAACATCTTAGCGACTTTCATCCTGAGCTCCTCACAGAGTCAATCATTATCTGTGTAGTCTGTGTTCCTTCTCGTGCGCTAGCACCAACTCCCTCTCTCACAGAACTTTTACACCAGACTCCACTCTAACAGCGACACTAGTAAATCTCTCATCATCATCATCATCATTTTCAGCTGTGAGAACCATGTACTTGTCGTACAGTGGTTGTAGCTGCCGAAGTTTCGTTCGTCGATGATTTGGGGAGGTGAAATAGGTAGCTGCGCATTGGAGGCGGGAGCTGATAAATTGGTGCCTAAATACACCATTGTCAGTGGACTGTTAAGTGGGGGGTCGGGAAGGGAGTTATGCATTGAAAGCTATAGTTCGGATGCACGAGCGCTATTGACAGCGCGACTGGGTCATGTCTGACAATGTCTAACCATTGATGTGGCCCGTCTCGGGGTCCGAATCCAGGAAGACGGCAGTGACCAGCGCAGCTGAGTTTGCTGGTAATGGCTTTTATACTTCGCTGCCAAGTCATTATTTGACCGCCTCTGGCTCGTTTCCATCGCTCACGTCGTTTTGCGAAAGGAACTCTTCGAGGAAGTCTGTCAACTGGCATACGGAGCACGTGGCCAAGCCAGCGCAACTTATGCAGTGTGTCTAGTTCATCTATCGAGAGTGAGTTATTTCCCCCGAATACCATTCGACGTACTTCAGCAATGCTGATCCGGTGTTCCCACCAGATTCGGGCAATGTTCCGAAGACATGGATGGTCAAACACTGAAAGACTTTTGACGTCCCCGGCGCGCAGCGGCCAGGTTTCTGCTCCGTATGGCAATACGGAGCGCACCGTAGCATTGTAAACTCGACCCTTGACGGATAAGCTGATGTCTCGCCTACGCCACAGGTGACGCAGTTTCACAAAAGCTGCTCTGGCCTTCTCAATCCAGATGGAAATATCAGCTTTCGCGAGACCGCCGAGAATGGTACGGTTGCCAAGGTGAACACATTTGTCTACTATCTCAATCGGTTCACCCGCAAGCATGAGGCCAGGGTTCGCGCCCACCCAGTTTTGCAGTAGCAATTTACACTTTGCAGATGTGAAGCGCATGCCGAACCGTGAGGCGGAATTAGTTTGATTATTTATTATTCTTTGCATTATCACGGCGTCAGATCCAAGAAGAGCTATGTCGTCTGCATACTCGACATCTGTGTGCGGACGCCCCGGGAGCACTTTGACCCCACAGGCACTAAAGGTTGATAGTGAATCCTCCATGATCGCATCAATGACGAAGTTGAACAGGAAATGTGAAAGAGGACTGCCCTCTCTGGCACAACTTGGTGTGGTTAACTCAGAAGAGAGCATCCCGTAGACATTCACACGGTCGCGGGAGTTGGCGTACAGCGCCTTAAGGAGGGCCAAGAGTTTAGAGTGACACCTCTGCTCCACAGACACTCCCACAGTGGTGAATCTCTACATTGTCACTGTACACTGCGATTCTGAACTTCCTTCTATCATTTATCCTTATTGCTTATTCCGGTACTTCATCATCCCCATTTACGCTTTTCGTCACCCGGGCTACAAGCCCAACAGTCCAAGACCACAGGGCCACATCGGTTTTAGCTTAGTTCAAATTGCCCGGCCAGATCGTGGACACTCTGCTTCTTCACCAAATCCGTTGTTCTAGCTCCTCACTTCACGAAATTTGAAGTTAATCACGTACCAGGCAAGATGCCTCTTGTTCCGCCCTCCCCCGTTTTTTGTCCGCCGTCTCCAAATCTCAATGATCTAATTTTGTTGCAGCTTGGTATGTTCGCCAAAAGAAAGCAAAAGTCCTAGTTACTCTTTTTCCCTGCCCATGCTGGTTTAGAAGTGACCAAGTATACATCAAACAATGCCCACTTTTATGACACCAGCATCTTTTCGCGCAATTACCAGTACCGGCAAACCGCGCCAGTTGTGAGTTTATTGTGACTGTAACAGTATGACTATCTTTGACATATGCCACCCACTAGTTGTAAAAAAATTTAATTAATGAATGTTCCCGCTGACATGTACCGAGTGACGCCAAACCACAGCTTGCCTGATGGACTGTCATTAGCAGAGACACTGCCCGGAAGGAAGTTTTCAACACTGTATGACATTATCTGGCCACTGTAACTGCAAGTGAGTTATCACAACAGACGAATGGAGAACTGGTTCCACTAGTATAATGGCGTAACCGCGCACTCGTTCAGCGAAGGTCAGGATTTGTTAGCCCGCGACTAAAGTAGCAGACATCCTAAGTGGATTTCAGAACACATGCTTTGCCAGTGCGGCAAAGTGCTCTACGAGATCCAAGTTGGTCCATCAAATGGGCCCACACGAACCAAATCCGGCCAAAAATGCACAGATCCTGCTCACTAGGCCGGGTGTGTTGAGCCTATAGATGATCCTTTAAGCTTCTGATCTTGGCATCATTGCAGAAAATTCATCAACTGCTCCCTCGTAGGCACAGCCAGTGCACGCGTTACCACCGCGGTGTCGGACATACAGGATGCGCAGGCCAGTGAATGCAATGCAAGTACACTCTCGACTTCAAAATTAAGTCGACAAACTTCAACGGGGGTGTTGGGTGAGATTTCGCAGCAATACCAACCTAACCCCCGTAGTTGGGCGCTGCTACGACCATAAACCTACCCGCACGTAACTGGCCAAAAGACCGGATCGCTTGCCCGTCCAGCGAAAGTATGAACCCAAAAGCCAATCGTAATCCAGTATGTGCCAATGGTGCGTCCGGAAAACCTAAGAATTTCCAGAAATTTGTCGCCGCATACAACTTATCTACCACGCGCTGTACATGTGTTGTTGTCCTGATATTGTGAGTTGATACATTTTGTGAACCTTCGGTGGTTCATCCTGCTAATTAGTATTCCCAAGCTTCAAACTTCGTCTCTGGCTGCTTCAAACGCACCCCTTGACCACCGTTATATTTGCTAGTCTTCGATTTACACCCACGTAAACCCTCATATAACTCGAACTTACCCACGACTCTGACCCAAATCCAGTCATCACAGGAATGCACATCCCCTGTCCGATTATTGCAACCGTGTCGTCCCTTTCAAGTCTGTTCAGAAACCGAATTATGCCAGTGGCATGATGGCGTGGCGCGGACATACCCAGCCTGAGTGCCCACACATAAATTTTTTCTTCCTACTCTCGACTGTACCCTCTCTCACTCACACCTAAATTGCAACTACGCACAAATGGCACAAATGTCTCCAATCATCTCCAGGACGACTTCGTCCTAACCCGCTGAACTCTTAGTTTAGATCTGACCATCCCTGTTTTAGGGTTTCGGTTTACCCCCTCCACAAATTCAAGAATTTTGTTTACGGTACCTGGTCGGCTCCGCGCATTAGCACTACCTTTCCATTGCACATATCTTTTACACCTGACTTCCCTCTAACAGCGATACCAGTGTGTTTACCCTGTTTCGGTGCAAATTATATTTTTCAGAAAAACTTGCCATTCGCCTCAACTTCGGATTTCTTTACCCACTTATCTTCAAGCTTTCTTTTCGTAACCGTAGCCATTTACTCAAGCCCCAAGGCCACTCAGTGCCAGCAACGGTTTTCAAGTTTTAGCTCAAATCAACCGGCTTCATCATCGATCTGGTGGTACCTCAAGTTTTATTGTTCGAGCTTTCTTGCTTTCCACAATTCACGATTCCCCATTACGTGATAAGCACGGCTCTGTTGTTTTGCCTTCCTGCTCGTTACGTTCTTTTCCGCTGCGTTCGTTTTCAACGGCCCGACCATGTCTCAATTAGTAATAATAATGTTTACTCCCAACTTGTGTGGGACATGCCGTCAGGCATGATAATAAGATTATAGTCAGAATAAAGGCATGACTGGCGGCGACTGTGAGTACAGGGGGTTTTGCGTGGGGAAAGGGGACAGTGTCATAGGCATTGAGCTTTGTCCAATGTAAACGTGGTAACCACTAAACCAACACGAGCAGGGAAGCTCTTTTTTCGAAGAGAACATCCACCAAGGTCAGATCGTTAGGATTTGAAGGTGGCGGGCAAAAACAAAACGAGGGAGGGCAAAACAAGAGGCTTCTTGCCTGACATATGAGAAGAGGAATGTAAGCTGTGGAAAATCAGAAACCAGAACATCAGATCTGGTGAAGCAGCAAAGTTGGCGTCATCCAGCCGATCAAATTGAACTAAAGCCAAAAACAAGCGCTGGGGCCTCGTGGCCTTGGACTCTTGGGCTCATGGCCAGGGTCACAAAAAGCGTGTGTGGGGATGATGAAATGAAGGGACTAGCAAGGAGGGTAAATGGTAATAGGGATCTTGGAAACATGGTATACAGTGAAACTGTAGAGACTCACTGGTGTCGCTGTTGTGGAGTCGGGCGTAATAGTTCCATTGGAAGAGTAAGATGGTGGTGACCCACGAGCCGGAACGTGATCTGTATAGACAATTTTTGATTTTTTGTGGGGAACACATACTGACTGTTCACCGAAATGGCTACATTCAAACGACAGGTTCAGAAGGTTGGAATGAATGTGTCACTGAGGCGGCTGGGGTCAGGTGGGGAGTTTGTCGTATTTGCAGTTATTGGAACGAGTGGGCGAGAGAGCACGTTCGAGAGGAGGAATGGGATAGATGCGGGTGTGCTATCAAGTTGGGTATGGCAGTGCCGTGCCATCATTGGCCTGACATGCCTCAGTTTTGGATAGCTCCGTAACGGATGTCACATTTAAGGTGATTGAGCTGGGGTGTACTGTTCTTTGGGCAGCGAGATTCATTTCAGGATGGCCGAGGAAACAAGGTGGAACGAAGCCGATTTGGGATCGCAGGGTTTTTCGGTCCGTTTGGGGATCCTGTGGTTGTAGGTCACAGGCCAGCTGGGTGGATAACAGCCAACCAGGTCGTCCAAACCGGGAATTGCCGAAGTTTCAAAGCTTGAGAAGATGAGGGGGTGAGATGAGATTAGTAAAACATGGTGAGTTTGAGGAGATATCAAATGGGATAATGTGCATCAATATACATAGAAAGAAAAACTTGACGTCTGCCGCGATTAGGGTGATGACAAGTGATTATATGGGATAGGATGTAGATGGATTTGTACTTAATAGACCGGCGACCAGGGGTTGGGTTTGCTAACATACTATATTAAATTACAAGGGATCTAGTAAAAGTCGGTGTAATCACGCAGAGTGATGATGTGGAAATCAGATGTATAAGGGCTGACGGGAGTGAACTTCCGAGGTAACTGGTTAATCTGGTATGTAGTGCACGAGTTGGACAGTACCAGGAGAGAAAGTATGTGCAAGAGGACTAGTCACCAGCCCCCGAAGCACTGCTATCTGTAAGTGGTGCACAGTGTCCGCCACTGGGTGGGGCAGGTGGATATATTCTTTGTTTGGTTGACAAAATGGGCTTTGGTGCTGTGTAGCCTCTGTTCTGATAAGGCAGATACAGTTATGCTCGTCGATGTAGGCCATGGGCATTCCAGAGTATCTTCATGCTATCGCAGGTGTATATTTTATTTTTATTTTTATTTTTCATTGTTTTTTGACAGATGAGAGGCCAGTTTTTTCATTTGGGGTTTAGACAAAAAACCCACCGAAGTGAGTCCAACAACAACAGCAACAAACAGAAGTCAGCAGTATTTTTTGATTTTCCGAGTTGGGAAATAAACCTATTATTATTAATGGTTTGGAGCATCTCATCCGCATTACTCCCAATGATCTCCAGAAAGTCCATCGAGTCTGTCAGAAAGATTTTTGGAAATGTCAGCCAAATTGTCCACCCAACACATAATAGACTTGCCCGCCGTTGGGGTTGTCCACCGAGTTGATACAAGGTTAGTTTCCGGCTTACAGTTTGGTGAATATGAAGCATTTATAGCAATCCTTACTCTCCTTCTCCCAGACTATCGCCGCCTCCACATCTTGTCTTGAACTGAGTTTAAGTCAATTTCAGATGCCTTTTTGTCTAAATCCTTGTGCTGGCAAACTTACTTCTCAAGGCTAAGAATGTGGGGAGCAAGGATAGATCCTTCTTGTTTATGCTTCATAAACCTAAATGTCAGCCGTGGGAAGGCTTTGCCATCGAGAAAAGATTGCAACGCAGTTCATTGTGATGCAAAGTATCTGTTATAATGAGAGTGAATTTCGTGATATATCGGAGCAGTGGAAGAGAAACCACCACGGTAAACTGAACGGGATAAAAAAAGTTAGTTCCAAGAGCACAACTTTTCTGGCGCAACCTGGCTAAACCAGCATTACTATCATCTAGCACTGGGTGATAGATCTTATTTGATGGGATCTTATCTGTACATGATTTCGGCTTCAGTGGGCTAATGTAGGGTCGATCTGCTGTCAATATTTTGTTCGCTTTACTTCCTGATACCCTTCTCACCTGTAGTGTAGTAGGTGGTTACTTTGAGCTCTACTTTTGTACTGCCTTCTATAAGGATGTATGCCAAAAGCCTACTTAACGTAAAATACCTTGCTGATTATCTGGTACCGTCGTAGAAATCTTATGAATCCTTGGGGCTTCCGTTATGCTCAAAGGCATAGATGTGCGGATCTTTTATTTTTTATTGCTGCTCATCTCTCCAGCCTGGTTAAGGACCGCTAGATGTCGCCTTTTGTGCTCAAATAAGCACGGAGATTCAAATGCACTCCACGACCGTTAACAGCCTGAACGCGTCCCTATCAGAGAACGCTTTCTTTATTCATTTGTATTTACCGTAGATCAGTTAGCTAGTTTAGACTCCGTTTAAACCACATATAATTCTTAGATGACTTGATATAAACTATGCTTTACACAATTTTTTCTGATGCCGTCATTTTTGGCTGTTCTGACTGAAAGACAGATAGACTGTTTTCAAAGTACACATATTGTAGAAAAAGCTCGCTGTTAAGGCAGACATGCCGCAAATGAGAGCTTGTTTTTTCGTTTGATTCTCCTTTGCTGTGGATTCTGAAAAACGGAACCTACACGCTTTTTCTGGAAGTTACTTCAAGGAAAATCAGGAAGACATTGGAGGTGCACAGTATATCTGTATGTTAACTTTAACTAAGATTTCTGCTTGTCAGTAGACAAACCTGTCCTGAGAAGCCACAGAATTTGAATAACCGCTCTATCTTCCTCGGGGTCATCAAAATCTTGCACCTGAGCGCCAAACCATTTAACAGCATCGGCTGTTTTGGATTGCAACAACCTTGCACCCAGTGTATCGTCCATTACTTTGACATTTAAAATCCCTCGCGTTTCTTATGTACTTGCCCGTAAAACCGGCAACACATTTATGTCTGGTGTGTGCATATGAAGTGGCATTTCCTTCTTCCTGCTACTTCACTCATCGACCCCGGGGTCATCTAGCTATTTTATGGCCGACATTATGCAAGAGTAATTGTCTCATGTGTGATCCTGTTTTACTCAGCTAATTTATAGTTTTACAGTCCCAGTTGACCATTTGTTGTGGACGAGTACCCACTGTCGATGTTTTTATACCTGGTGAATGCGTCTTACAATAATGTTACCGTATAGAAACATAACCCCAACTTTGTTTTGCCTTCTTGGAGATTCTGACATTACGCGTCACTCGAAGATACTGTTTGGCCATAAAAGTACCCAACAATTTACGTTTGAAATAAACGTGATAACCTTTGGAACAATTGCGAACGAAACGGGAATCCAGGAATTTGCGAAGCATATTGACGCTGCGGATAAAACAATACAATTCAGGTTATTTCACGTCCCGACTTTTGTAACTTTCTGTATATAGTCCTAAAAGCAGTGTAGTTTTGAAAGTCTTAAGGCTCAGCATCAGGAACATCGAGTCAAGCGCGAGGTCAAATTTCACTGAGCTCTCCCAGAAGTGCAAAGCAAAACTGAGCTAGCTGAAATCAAGTCGGAGGCCAACTAGGCCTCACCGTATGACGTTTGGGAACCGGTAGCCTTAAGTGACAGGTTAACGCAATGCACAAAACCCTGTCAGCTGAGTCAAAGACCCCCCATCATGTTAGATTTTTACTTCCAGGGCCAAAACCGGTCATTTTCATTACTCTAGTGACAGCCACTGCGGAACTACCCGAGATAGAACTATAATACTTGGATAGTAATCCACATGCCTACTGAAAGTCAATACGGCAGTTTGAGATACATATTAAGAGCAAGATGGAGGATGCCGGTCAGCGGCTTCTGTATTTAATGCACTTTGGTCAAAGAGACGCAAAGTCAATCACTGAGGAAGGCGCATTGCTGTCGCCGGAAGTAGCATATCTCAGGGGTTGGAAGATTCTGTGAAATATATCGGCCAGCCCCTTATTTTTGCTTGCTCTCTACTTGAAAGCCCGTTCCGATTGACACGACAAGCCACAGGAACAGCCAAGTCTCTGTCAGACTTGTGTATAAAAACGCAAAACTTTCGGATTGAGCAAACAAAGCTGAACTACGCCTCAGATCTTCACTCGCTTGCCGTCATAGGGAGGATAGTTCGTTCTCTACCCTCACAACTGCAGCATAGGTGGGCCTATGTGGCAGATAAAATGTTGATGACGGTCGGGGATCCAGCGTTAGCTGAAGGGGCAGAGATTGTAAACACACGCTCCATGGTTGCGCAGAACCGGTTACGGCAGAAGACGTAAGACATTCTCCCCCGTCATTGAGTTATACCAATCAAGATCCTAGACGGGTTGGTATAACGAGTTTCCTGGCCGACAGAAGGTCAGACACGAACCTTGTTAATCCCTTGCTCACTGTGTCCACAGCCTCGCCTTTTTTCGGTTGCCAGTGCTTTCTGTCCATGGAGGTTTCTGATGGGTAAAACTGCATATGGGAGCATAATGAATGCTTTGTTTACCTAGAAAACTCACACCCTGCTGGAGACTGCAAGTCAATTGTTCATTGCGGACAGTCAATTGTGGGCGAGGACATCGTGAGTTTTGCATGCACGAAAACCTGGAAACAAAGAAGGGGTGACTTGAAGGATGGAAGGGTTCTGTGTCTTAATGCAAGCTGGTTGGCTTCCGGCACCCTTAGGGGATTATTCCTGCCAGGCTTAATATTCCTGCACGAAAACGTGACGACGTATGTGTTTTAGGCACCGAGTCCGATGTAATGTTGGAAAAGCAAGAGCTCCCGGTAAAAAACGGGGTCAGTCCGCTATCCACTTGCATGACCATTGATATACTGGGTGGTTCCATGGGATGCACTTAAGAGCCCAATAGCATCAGTCTTTTATCAATGAAGTGAAGATAATAAATGGAAGTTGGTAGACAACTTACCCATGCAAGCAGTACCATTTATCAAAAAGCAGGCTAGCTCGTGGCCGCATGTTGACGAAGTCGCCTTCGAGGAACTGACTGAAGACGAAGTAGGAAATTTTCTCGGTTGTGACGTATCTGAAGTGCACTGGGTATCTGATCAGCACATGGGAGGCAAAAATAGCCAGTTGCCGGAAAGACCTCACTAGGTTGGATGCTTCTTGGTCCGTTGGGAATTGGGGCGGGGCAAAAGGTTGTCAGTCATTGAATAACCGGGTGCAGTCGGGGCATCCACGAGCGTTTGCAGCGGCTGTACAATTCAAACTTCACAGACACCACAACATCCAACACCAATCTTTCCTTAGAGGACCAGAAAGCGTTACTGCTTGTGGAAACTGGTGCGGCGCAGGCAACTGGACATTACCAGCTACTACCCTCACGGAAGGATAACTCACTTTCTCTACCCGATAACTTTCAGCTAGCGAGTAAAAGCTGAATTATCTAAAAACTAAACTGTACGAGTATCGTGTTTTACATGGAACATACGGTTTGTGAAGTTGTTTTACATTAAAGCTTAGTACATAATGCCGCTCATCATTCAGTCATAAAAATCTCGTCACGGGATCACGTGCTCACATGTTGGCTGGGTCCTCGAGTAATGACGTCTCAGACGAAGTTTCACAAATCTTACGAATTTGTCCATTCAAATTGGTGGCACAGGGATGTTTGTCATTTATTTATCGATATTTTATTCTTGTGCGTAAAGCTAATCTACGTTGAAAAGCGATAGTAGCTCACCAAGTAGGCATCGTGGCTAGGAGAAGCTCGCACTGCTCTCCGCCGAACAGCACTTTCAAGAACAGACAAACCCACCAAACTACAACGCGAGCTGGAGCCTCTGGCTTCTTCTGAAGGTTGTGCATTAATGATTCAATGATCCTGCTGGCCACACTGGCTGAAAAGCAATTGCGCAGGGGTAAGCAACCTCCGAAATGTCCACTAAAACCCAGAAGATTCCGTATTGTGAGAAATCATACTACGAAGATATGTAGCGGTAAATGCGCACTGAATTCTGCGATAGGAGTGGGGAAGCAGTAAGGCGTTTCTTTCACTTGACCACAAGTCTATATTTATGACGGGTAGCAAAGTTGCTTGCCTCCAAGAAGGGGCAGGGAAGTACCATAGAAACACTACCCTCCGATCGCCTAATAGTTGATCGTGAACACTGATCGAAATGTTTTAGAAAAAAGAGTCCTTTATTCCAAGGACATTGCGGCTCTCCGTTCACTGACTTATTTCCACAGGGCCTTGATTTGGTAATCAGTTTCCTCTTTAACGCTTTGAGTCCAAGCTTTTGCCCAACCAAAAACTAAATAAATTCCAGTCATATTCAAGGAGACGGTGCTACACTGATGAGTTCAACGCCAGTAGACTCTAGCGAATCGAGAAACGGGTTTCGGCTGACATACGCTGTGTTTTCCAAGCACGCATAGAGATCCCCAGCGCCGGTGTATGCTTCAAACCTCAAGGAACGGACAGGTATTTTGCGCACTTCACTTTGCAGATGTTAGATGATCCTGGTGCAATAGCTGTCAGTAACTAGGGGGCAGGAGTCGTGCTTAGCTCCAGAGCTAAAGGAGCTTAAATTTACTGCATCCAAATAAACAGCCAGCTTTGCGCTGTCAGGCGGACTGGTTCAGTCAAGATCATTGCACCCTAACGTGGCAGGTAATGTTTCCTGTATCGGTGTGTGTCTGGACGGATGCCGGCTCCAAGACTGAGAACGGTAGCTTCTACCAAGCCATGGCACGGTAAATTCGGCCAGCGACAAACATATATGTGGTTTTAGCGGGTGAGATAGGTGATCGGGCTGGCCAAATCTATCCTGATGACAGCAATATGAGCGGTTGACCTGCTCACCACGCAGGTCGTGGTAAACGACTTCTTCGCTTATGTGATAAATATCGTTCGCCTCTTGTCGGTGGAAATTTCGGCAGAAAATTCACACTGTGACATGAAGGCCGTGGGGCAACCAGCTACAAGTGGAAGGCCTTAATAAAATATTTTCGCTTATTTTTTTAATATACCACTGGACCTGGAATATGGCAGTGTGCAGACGCATGTACTTAGTTGCTTTCTCTCGGTTAATGCCGGTTGATCTACAGCCTTTGCGTTCACCCCCTGGGGAGCGGATCTGCGGGGATGCCGTCCATGTTTATTCTATGAGTTTTTCTATCGGTTTGGCCCTAGATCTCCAACGGACCCAGTCAGCATCGTATCAAATCACAAGATAGCCCTTATGGCTGCACCATCAAGAGGCTTGTTCTCCCGGAGGATTCAAAACGGAAAGGTGATTCCGCTGCACGTGTACCGACGATGTCTACTCGGATGGTGAAAATGTCTGCAAGTCGATTTCCAAGCTCGGCAAGCACGTAGACGCATGATCGATGGCCAACTAGTGAAGGGCAACAGCCGTTGGCTTTTTCTATCCTGAAATTTGGTCAGCCGCCTCGCACCTCGGGATCAAAAGCGACAGGGAAACATTGACAGTTCAAATGGCGTCCAGAAAAATCAGGCACAAACCAGCGACTATATTCTCAAATTTAAGCGGATGGAGCTAAGGGGTCGGTCAGTTGAAGTTTGTATTTCTTAGAACGCTCTGCACTTATACTCGAACTGAATAGACTACGTGGGTTTAAAATTTCTGTCTCAAGGTCGTCGGCCATTTCAAGTGCAATGAGGGGAAATCGATAGTGCAGCGCTTGTCTTTAACATAGACACTCGACCTGGCGTGCAATCGTGGAACTAATGGAGGAGATGAAGGATGTGAGTATGAATAACGTTTACAAAATATTCCACATACGTCATGTGGCTAGCTTAGCCTAAATAAGTGACCCTGAGGGCATACGATTTGAAAGTTATGTCAGCTTAGAGTGCACAACCGTCATTAAGTTAGAACCGATATACGAAGAAATACATCGGACCGCTTATAAGAGTTCCGACTGCACGGAGAGACAATAACAAATACGGAGAAACCTATTGCTAGTTGATTGAGCGAAGCTGGTAGGGAGATGTTGTTAATTCTGGCTCGTGCTTCGCACGAAGGCTGAGGGGATAAATCAACACATCACTTGCCTAGTTCTTGTCAGAGCAGGAGATAAACACGCCTTGTGTGCTATCTGAACGGTAAGTAGGTTAGCGATTACGGTTCCTACTTCATGAATCGGTCCAGGGCCAAGAATCTCTGGCCACTTATAGAAGATGATGACGATTTAGATGCCTTGTACTATATTAGCTGCATAGTCACTGGAGCTATCCTACTATGTCTGCCTGCACGCTTGTGTGGGAAGTCGGTAAAAAGCAGTTTGGAATTTTGGCGCGCTCAGTGTGTGGTGACTGCCAGAGTATTTTGTACTTAATAGGCAACTTTTTTGTTTGGTTACTTGCTCAACACCAACTCTCTTCCACGCCAAGATAAGTCTCTGCAAATTTTCTCAGATTCCCATATCGTTCTTGAGATTCTTCTGCGCCAAGATGAGTCTCTGCAACTTTTCTCAGATTCCCATATCGTTCTTGAGAAAAAACAAAAGGCAACAAGTTTCAAGTTGTCGTTCAACCTAAGTGTTATGTGACCCATTATTTTGTAAACGCTCTAACAATTCTTGCTATTGCTAGTAAGTGGTTGAAGAACGTATAACATGGTCCAAACAGTCCGAAATGCTTCCACAGAAGGTTTTATTTTTCAAACTGTTTCGGATTTGTTTTAGAGTGAACCATTATGCTCATATAAGTTCCTACATTCCTAGTTTTTTATTACATAAGTGCATTTTATTCAGTATTGTGTTATTGGTTTAAGTTAGTTTAATTATCTGAAGGCAAAAATTTTGCGTGCGCGTGAGATTTTTCACATTGCAGTGTTGTATACTGACGATCCTATTTCTGTAACAATGGTTATAACAGTAAGACGATCTCTGCTTATAGAAGACCGAAGGCTTACATGACCTTATGCATTCTGGTAAGGGGGTACTTTGTAGATCAAAGCTAAAGCAAATAAAATAAGCCTTCAAAAATTTGCTGCCGAGAACGATAAGTCCTCAGGTGTAGGCTCTGAGAACAGACTAATGCGAAACTTGAACAAGGTACAAAAGCTGCTTTCAATGTGAAGGGTCAAGATATCAAAGATTCAAAATGCAAATTGTCTCATATGTCTTCTCGGGTTACACATAATTGCTATTATCACCGTTCCGGCAGAATCAGCACAACTTGTGGATAAATGAGAGAGAGACACTCAAACATTGTTTTGATTCGCCAGTATGCTACGCCTAAGCACGGAAGGACTCCGTTTAGTTGGATTACGGTAAGGTTGACTTGATATGGCTTACACTTGCTGATATAAGCTAAATTGTATAACTTGAAATGGGAAATTAATGAAAGCTCGATTGATTTGGCCTTTCATGACATTACTTCAGACTATTTTGCGGTATCCAAAGTGGTCACTCTTGCTAGCAGCAACACATGACCAGTCTAGCACACATGATTCTACATTGCCATCATTAGCAATACCTGGTAGAACCAAATATAGTTCTCGTTAGGGCCTTTTACGGTAGACAAATGGCTAAGTGATCTTACTGATCAATTTGCTATCATTGTGTGCTTAACCGGTGTAAGACGTGCAAAAAGAAAAAAAGGTGACTTGTATGCAACTTTATTTATCAGAACCCATCTATTGTAACTTTCTTGAATTTTTCGAAACTGTCTATCGGTTGTTGTGGTAATTCGACAGTAATAAAACCTAGTTTTTTTGAATAAACTTTTTGCACTTGAAGAGAAAATACCTTATTTTTTTAATCATTTATGAGAAAAGCGGATGAGACTGAAAGTTGCTTTTCACAACTGTAAACAGTCGAACATAAAACAGGACGAGTTATTCAGCGGGTCATAATCTTTTGTAATAGGGAACCATATGTTTTTTGGAAGAGCTAACGTTTCTCCCTCTTGGCAGACTGATTCATAGTGAGAAAACTTTGCAACGCTTTGACAGTAGTTTAAGGGTATTGCTGCAGTTATGATCTTATTTTCTGGTGAAAAAGACATAATAATGTAAGTTTAACTCAGTAAAGATACATTTAAACAAAAGCTAACTATCTATAAGCTGCATCAGAGTTACTCTATTCAGTATGGCTCATCGCTGAAGCGCTAAACCAATTTATTAATGGTGTTCTTCCATAGAAATCCTTGTAACTGCAACAACAGATGCACTTTATTTAATTTTGTGACTAGAATGTCCAGTTATGTAACTCTCAAGCATCATCCCTGACTTGTCAGCATCATGAAGAATAAATCATTGAGATTAGATTCATAGGTTCATTTTTACAAATGCAAAGCGGATTGGACACTTTTGTGACAGCAGACAAATAGTAGAACCAAAACATGAGATTTTGTTGAGCAGCAATATCTTATTTCGGTTTTATGTTAATAAAGTGATGTTCTTTAATCGGAAACATAGCAATCAAATTCGGAACAATAATAAATGGGGCTACAGTTCTATCCGGTGAATGACGGGAGAAAATAACCAAGTGACTAGGGCATCATCTACATATTTTCAAGTCCTGATCGTGCTGCAATGAATGAAGTCTGCACACGCACCCGTAAGCAAGCACGGCATTTACAAACCTGCGTCCATTGTTGTGCCATATTCAGAATAATGATTTCAGAAGGTTTTGAATACCAACCAACTTGGAAGGCAAGCAGTCTTGGTACCTTGATCTAAAGACAACAAACGTTTCGAAACATTAAACCACAACTCGTTTTTGCTAAAACTTGCGTCTAACCTAAATCTATGAAACGGTACCTTGGAATAAAATGGTAGGGGATTAGAAATGTAAAGAATTATTGCTATTTTTGTTTATCAGCAAGAATGCGGGCATCATGTACTACAAACTAAGAGTTTGCAAACATTACAAAGGACAATCTTTGCCACGGCGCTGGTTGGGTTTCAGCTCAGCAATCAGGCTAGAAAGTGGCAGTAAGCTCGACGCTGGGCACAATATACCTAGTTTTAAATTATACAGCAGGAATTGAAATAAAAGGCATGCACGGAGCTTCCACAGCATTCATCTTGGCAGTAGCACCGTGATGCTCATGCTTGGCAGACCTGCTACCAGAAATGTCGTAGATGACTTGCATTTCTGGCTTTTGGTAAGACTGTGATAGTACAATCTTCAGTCAAACTCACTGCTATGTGGTCGAGCTTGAAGCACTGTCTATTATTCACTGTCATCTGGAAGGCAAATCTGGGCTCCATGGAAATAAACTAGGTCTGATGTCACACTTGATCCATAAAGACAACACTTTGATCCATCTGAAGGTTTTTAGCCCAAACGATGGCACATCCCAATAAATATTGGTAATATCTTGACATCGCAAGTAAAGCTTTATGCGACCATTATAAAAGCTGAACGTGTCAACAAAAAGCAAGCTCGTTAATTCACATCTTCAACAAAACTCAAGATAGTCAGAAACACTGAGGCGTGACTACGCATATTCAAGGTGCACAGTGCGTACAGAAACGAGTTGTTACGTTACAAATTCTACTTAAATTAGTTTGCGCTGAGGTGTGGTTGTTGGATAACATAGGAGGTTAGTAGACTTTGCTCAGATATAGTTTTATACCCGGAGTCACAATCTTTCTTTACATTACATGCAGGATCTTTTTAATCGGAAGTTTAGTCAAAATTCTCCAAGTCGAGGCGGTTTGGCGCATCAAATCGTGCGACAACAGCAATGGTTCTAAGATCTAATCCATTTTTGGACAGTATTTTGAGCTCACTGCAAATTCACCTCAGCTTCAACTGACGTCATTTCAGGGTGCGGGCCTAAAGAAATTACGTTAACTGTTTTATTCAACTTGTTTCGTTCGCCGATACCACAATTATACCTTAACTAAATAACAATGGTGGTTTGTCAGAAAAACAGCATGATCAAAGTTGACTTGAGTTTCTTAGGATGACAGCTTGTGGTCTTGTTGTAAATCCGTCATCATTTGCATCGTGGTCATCATGGAATGCCAAGTAGCACTACAGCTTCCAAAATAAGAACGACTAAGGAAGATTTGGCATTCAGAAAAGCACTTAAAGTCGACCATAATTATCATTGCGTCGTAAGTTTTGGCAAGGCAGACAACCGCATTTTGATCTGAAATACTGTAAATATCTATCGATAAGGTGCAAAAAGTGCACTCTAACGTATCGTACCGGTTTATTTGCTTTAAAGTTTATACTACACAGGTTACACTACAAACGAAACCAACTTCCAAAAACAGGCGCTGAGCTGTTTTTGTGGTTTACTGAATGCCCGCAGTATCTTAAATTTGCACAAGATAAATATATATGTATGTATCTGAGATTTATAGAACAGGAAGAAGGTTACGCGACACCATTACTGGGCAGTAGGAGGTTCCAAAACTAGCTACTTTCCCCTTCTTTTCTTGCAATATGCAAAAGGTAAATTTGTCAACTGCGAGTAATAAAGATAAAATGATACCCGTTCAGCTGTAACACCCTTTTGGTGCCCAGCTAACATGCCACTAGAAGGAAGCACGAGGTTTGAGATAATGTCAGGTTGCCCAGAAGCAGCCGAAATGCAGACGTTGGGTTCGAAACACGGACCTTCCGGTCACTAAGTTCACGCTTTAACCACTGGGCTACTTCTTCTGAGAGCACCATGAAAAAATGGATGTGGCGCAAAATTAGTGGTATTTTTCAAGGTTATTCTCA
Organism: Clonorchis sinensis; assembly: GCA_003604175.2. Taxonomy (NCBI): domain Eukaryota; kingdom Metazoa; phylum Platyhelminthes; class Trematoda; order Opisthorchiida; family Opisthorchiidae; genus Clonorchis; species Clonorchis sinensis. The sequence continues at coordinate 79,180,479 of CM030369.1, forward strand.
TACACGGAATCATGTACTGCCATGGTGCTTAACTTTAGACAGAAATATGATGAAGGCCGTCATGCAGATTTACCAACTTGATGGTCCGACAACGAGGTAATGGTGGTTGGCGTAAGACCAGTAGGATATTCAAACTTCAAATGAAACAATTCAGCATAAAGCTTTTAAACGTTGACCTAGGGAGCCATAAGCCTAATAGTTTAAACTCCATCCAGCAAAACATTTCATCACCGTTGCCTTTGCAATACGACAAGAGTTAGCTGGCTTGACCATGTCCGTAATGAGATGATGCTTAAACAAATACGCGATGGTGAATCAGAATCACCAGATTAGTTGATAAGACTTATCAGTTTAAGGTGGTCGGGACATGTGCTATGCATGCTCACCTACCATCCACCAAAGAAAGTAATGATTTCAACCCTGAACCCTTGTTAGCGAAAGGCCCATGGGAGCAGGCCATGGCTCGGCAACGCGCGATGAAGCCGGGTAGTGTCAAGCAGATTGCAATGGGATCTTTGTGCTTTCTTCTTTAGAGTTTGTGTAAATAGCTTTAAACATGTTAAGAAAACATGGAGGAAATGGTGCGTAATTGGTCTCATTGATGGGAATGCTGGAACCCGCTGGTCGCGCTATCTAGCTAAACTCCTTCTGCCCTTGTGTGGTGGACTCAGATTGAATGAGGTTCTCAAAGAAAGTTGGTGTAATCTCGCTGATGGCGTCTTACATTCGCATGGTGCTCAGGTGTGCTTATATCGCTGTTGCTTCAAGGTATGAGTACTTTTTTCCTCGTCGTTTGATATAGGGACAAAAGGTTGCTTGTACTAAATGCCTACTTATACCCTTTCCTTTTGTTCTTCACTTAACATTCTTTCTTATAGTTGTATGGTAATCAAGCACCAGTATTATTATTAGTTTTTTGATGTTTGCTCATTACTATACACCCTTTAGCGATTGAGTTCCTACCGCAGAACACTTGTACAGCGTCTGATGCCTTTCGGCATCAACCTAACAAAGTATCCCAGGGAGACGTTATGGTCCGCCCTGTACTTTATAAATATGTAGAACGAGTTTGGCTGTGAATCTTACGTTGCACTCTTTATGGCAAAGAATATATCCGCTCAACAGAATCTGTGCACTGGAATGCTAACTGTACTCAGTGAGGAGGAGGCGGAACCACAAGGTCTGCTGTAGTAACACACAAAAGGGGAAGAAATTGGTGCGTTTTATGTCTTTTTTACCAGATGCTTAAGTTTAGTAATACAAAGTCACTAGCAAGGTCATTCGACTCAGTGATTCTTGGAAGCTTAGGCTTTCTAAGTTCCCGAGTGTTGCTGTTTTGAGAGTAGCAGGTATGAATGCGGCCGGGATAATCGACGACAGCTTCAAGATTATACGGAAAGAGGCTCACCTGAGAATTGGTAAAACTAATGCTGATAATATGTCATGTTATTACCCGTTGGTTATGCTTCTCAGGCACTCGTTCGGCAGATAATTTCGTAGACAAATTCTAGCGGTTTTTCCTTCTCCTTTGGTTGCTTTCCCTATCTTTTGTGTGGCGGGCCAATTGTAAGGTGACTAGAATGGTTGAAAACGCTGTTGTTGGCAAAATTGTCTGCTTATATGTGTGCTGATGATCGGTAAGCTTTTGCAGCGTTTCAAATACCAAACCAGCAGCAGACATGACTACCGGTCTAAAATATTATTGTTATTTGGATTGGCCCAATGACTTAAGCGCAGTTATGTTTCACGTCTTCAACTGCCATTAGACCACCTCTGTACTCTTCAACTTTTTTGCTCGCCACAATATGCAGGTTACCAAAGCTGGATATCTTAGTGCATTATTCTGATAACAAAATTTCCATACATTTTTCTTGAACTCGGACAGAACTACACCTATGGATTCTGTGTAAACTGCTTGAGTTACTAGAAGAACCCTCAGCAGTTGACGTAGACAATCAGGTCGTTAATATTAAAACAGGCGTTACCACCTGTGTTCGGCGCATGCTACAAGATGACATCTATGCTCTATTTGGTGTTTTGTTATTGAAAACTAAATGATAGATTCGGATGATTTTCATTTCGAATTTTCATTCATAGAAGGTTGTAGGCTAAGTTTCATGTGTCTCATAAAATGCGGGTTAATCCACTTCAGTTGATTTTACTTACAGTCTCCAAATCCTTTCAAACAGATAAAATCTCCTTAAATGAATACATGCACTGGCTGTATTGGCGCAAGAAAACGCTAAAAGACAGTGATGTGATGAGATTGTAAGAGGAGAAAACTGGTTAGGCGACGGATATTATGCAAAATCTAGGATGTCACAGTGTCGGCTTTTGATGTGCCTATCTTTTTCCCTGATTCGGTTCCAACCAATTTTAATGTTTTTCCATACAACTTTATTCTAAGTAAACGTAACTATCCCCTTGTGCACATGATAAACAAGCCCTCCCTGTTAGCATTATCACAAAAATCTTTTCAGCTTTAATTTGGTTTGAGTCATCTGGGGCCACTAACCGCGAGTAATAGCAGTAATATTGTACCCGAAGAAACAGGAAAACAAGAGATTAAACACAGAGATGGGGCAGGGATAAGATGGAATAATAAACTTATCAGAGCTTTAGTCGAACTCATGGAAAGTCAGGAACAACAGATCCATAAATTTATGTGAATGAACTGTGCCAATAGGTCGCCCCGGTTCACAGTGGCTGTGTGTGTGGATGGCCGCTCAAGATGGCATAGACGATGAAAATTGTGGACCAAAGATAGGCGCGACTGATCTTGAAAAGACTCAGCAAAAACAAAGTTTAATTCATTGTCTTCTGGGGATAGTCACAGTCTGTTTTTGTATGTGCGGCACTGTAATCAAATCGTACGCATCTTTAGATAGACAGTATTTCTAGAGATAGATGGAGGCGGCCACATATTCTTTCAACCGCATTCGGACTTTTGTTCATTGGTACAGCCAAAGCTTTCGTAGTTCGGGACTGCGACATATTTCCGTCGTGTGGCCCAAATTCTGACAAACGAAGATTGACGCTTCAATGAATGTGGATGTGTGGAGAATTTTTCTACTAGTGAATGGTCATCAACCTAAGCGGGTCAGTGAGCTGACGTTTCTCATTGCTGAACGTCAAGTCCAAGTCTTTCCGCTACGCAGATTATCCAGTTTTCTAGGTTAGGATAGGCCAGCTGAGAAATACAATAATGTTCAAATGACGCAATCTCGAGCATATCGTGGTTACTGCAGTGGAAACATTGTCTGGAGCACTAAGCCATGGCTTTCATATATACACGTTAATTTCTGTCATATTTATCTGGTAATAGAATATTTAAAACATAATGTGCGTTTTTGGCAAACTGTCACAAGCAATTTTTACGTGTGACAGGCTTCACAAAACAAGAGATATTTGATGAAGCTTTAGTGATTGGTGGCCTCCACCAGTTAATTTTTCCGCTGCATGAAAGGTTAAATAACGCCCCCTGTGGGCTGCTTTCTTTGCTTATCATAAAGTCCTTCTGAGCATCCTTTTCTAACGGCTAGAAATTGTGGAAGAATTTTTCACTAACCGGTGCTACGAAAATTGATCAGGCACTACATTTCCGCTCACATCGCTTTGCCGTTCCTGATAAGCTTCGCTTAAATTGAAGCTTTTTTTTGAATACACACGCGCGACTTTGGATGCCAGGATGATTTCTCGAGTGAATTGTTTCTTATCAGCCTCATTGTTCTTCAGAATAACACTTTTTTCTAGGGTTGACCTAGGAACTTGCTAATGCGTCATCATTTCATTGTATACTCCCGCCAGCTCAAATCTTGAGCATAAAAAACAAGCGTATGGTTGCCTTCTAAAAAATTTGGCTTTACTTTTACCCACCTTCGTTATTCTGTTTTCTAGTCGGAACCTAGAGGAAGCTTTTAGCTGGCTTTTATAACCGATGTAATTGAACGTGTATGATTGATGATTTACTTCGCTAACAAGTTTCATTCGAGTGCTGGCTTCGGCCTGATCCTATCTATTCTTCAGCTATGGTCAGGTCGTCTTTTTTCACTAGTAAAATTTATTTTATGCCCTTTCTGTTTCAACTGTAGGCTTTTGATTAACCACCAAGGCAGAAGCCAAAAGGTATTGACGGTTGACCTCGTGTTGGTGCCTGCGAATGCTTGTTTATAGTTATAAATTAACTGCTTAATTAATTAGTGTAAGTAGGAGTTTTTCATCTGTTTTGAGCATATCTCCCATTTACTATATTCCTTGACTGATTGACAACAATATTCAGAATGGGGTGAAACTTTGAAATCCTGTGTCTCGGTCGGAGCAAAACTGATGTAGTCTTTTCACCGCATTTTCGGATCAAGTAAAGAATATGGAAAGAATATCGTTAATCCCGTATCAACTGCCGTTCGCATCATTTCATTGAAAAAATTATTTACTGCAATATACGTTAAAACTGGGTTCATGTAAGACTAAGTGCTTGATTGAAGTCCGAGACGCAGGCGGTTTGGTATGCTATAAATGGGCAAAATCTGAGTCGGAAAAGAAAATATACCAGATAATTCTGCATGATGTTTAACAATTTTTCTGGACAATTAATTGCCCCAAAGGATGCTGGGTACATGTGTTCTCTATGGTCATGGAAATGCCCATCGGTACTACAAATATGATATAATGCGAACCCATATTTTTACCATGGAACATATAGGATTTTTAAACGCTAAGTCAAATCCGTCTGTAAACGATACGCGCTAGAATCGCACTTTCATCACGAGGATTTATCTAACCGATAAGCTTATACTGCAATAGTACTTTTCTAAGAAGCAAAACTTCTCTCTTTCTGCCATAGGGGAAACAGTTACGTTAGAACGCCGCCATCTTCCTCCCGTTGCATAGATTTTACACCATGTATTTGAATCACAAGATTTGACAAGTTAACGATCAGATATCGTTTTTGGACTTGTTTTGGGTGAATTAAACTACATTTGTCTTGCGATATCACGCAAGCAGATTTTAGCGGAGATTGAACTGTCTACAATTTCTAAGTTGGTTACTTTGACGGTGCTGGGGTTTTATGCCTTGACAGTATTTTTAGTTGTAGGAATCGTGTTGTACGTGGGCTGGGATATTGCCAGGGTAACCAGACCTGGACAGGAGGATGAATCTGTGGTATAAGACCTTTCCTGCTCTTTTACCGAATGGTCTTACTTGCAAAAAATTCGAAATGGAAGAGACAAATCGTAAAAATTGTTCCTTTGGAGTTTTTTGGAGTGGAAGTGTTCTGTAAAGCAGGAGTACCAAGTCTGTTTCTCAGCTGAAACTTTTTTTAATCCATGGTTCTTTTAAAGAAGGATCACTGAATTAAAATTCATTTTCTCTGGTTCGGTTTTATTACTTGTTCGGGAAAATGCATTTCTGGTTATTCTTTATTCTCACGTGTTATCGTCAACTGAGTACAACCTCAGAACTCTTTGAATCCAGTTCTAAGGTCGCAAATTCCTCTGACCTTATGAGGCAACGCTTTTGCAGTCTCAGGAAAGTACGACCAAAGTACACTTTCGGTGTATTTTGGCTAGATCTGCGAAAGACACGCCCACAATAGTAACGATGCTGTGTGCTTTGTCCCAGACTTCTGCCTACCGCATCCGTGGCCTGCTTGTGAAGGTTCGTAGGATAAAAAAAACGAGATCAAATGACTACGAAGTTTGAGGTGCGAATCTGATCCTGATGTTTTGAGTGCTCAGATCCGGGCTTTGGCGAACCCGCAGTACACCTGTCCCCGTGTTTTGAGCAGCAAAGAGTTTTTACATTTGGCGCGAATATGGTTAACAGCAAATGCGCTACCCGTTTCCGGCTCAATTTACGACTCTGCTAGTTGTGTGTTACCCGTCACGGTACGCAATTTGAATAGTTTCATGCATTACGATTGCCAAAGTCGGCGATTCCAGCTGGATTTTGAGCCTAATTTGAGGCCTAAGCAGTATCTTGTCTGCGGATCCATTTAAAAATTTCTTTATTTTCTTGGCATCTTTCGTTACATCTTGTTAATAAAAGAAAAAAAGTTTCAGCTGTGGCACTTTTGGTGCCTAACTGCCATGTTACCAGAAGAAAGCACGAGGGCTGGGATACTGCCAGGTTGCCCTAGCCTAGACAGGCAAAGCCAAGCGGCAGATGTTGGGTTTGAACCGTGACCTTTTGGTCAGTACACTCGCGCTCTAACCACAGAGCCATCTTGAAGCTAGAATATTTCTAGCTTAAATAAACTTTTCTTTCATATGGTGCGCATCACATCAAGTCACGAGGCTCCTTAACGCCCCAAAGAAGAACTTTTAGGAACATTAGCTGAGGGACTGATGCGAATAAGGAAAGTCCCATATCAGTTCTGCCTTTCATGCAGAGCCTAAATTCCACTATTTTTGTCATATAGTTTGCATTTAAACAACGATTTCCGTGTATATGGTGTTTGACACAATCTGTGGGGCAGTAGGCTGTTAACGGTGGACTTGACCAAAGCTCTCGCTCTTTACTTTCTGCGTGATTCCCGCCTAGTATTTTATTCGGAAGATATTCACCTCATCAACCTGTTTTCCTTAATACAATACTGGTTGTAAGGTTGATGAAAACTCTTGGGCAAATCACCACCGGCTTTACCAATTTTGGGAATGACGGCACACAGAACGTGTGCTGCTTAATTGTAACTCGTTTTGAGAACTCTAACGGTAAGTACCAAAAGCTTGCGGTTACTAACGTAAAGCTGTCATCCTTATGTAATCGTATTACTCTTAGGTCGCACAGGGCAAAAATAAAAATGCAAACTTTAGGGAAAAATCTCCGATTTAACCCACAACGGTCTAATTGAGCCGTGAAGTAAAATATTCTCTCCATATGCGGTTGGGCGTATGTGACGCTGTGTAATTTATCTCATCCCTTAATTATGTCAGCTTACAAGCTGAATATATGAGCAAAAAGTTCACAAGCATTCACCAGTACTGACATAAGCGCTTAATAGTAAAATTTTCCGACCAACTTGTTGATTGTCACATTCAATAATGCCGTTAAGCCAAAGTCCTGAAACATAAATTTATGTTTAGGAAGCCGGAGCAAAATCATGCAAGGTACTGGCTCATCTGAACAGACTGCGCTTTGTAAATTCCGTTGGATGCTTCATCTGGAGATTGACTAGATCTATCGTTTACACCTTTAGGTGGGAAAATGACTGATTTGTCCAACTCCACTGATTGAATAACTCACAAGCTATGGGCCTGAACTCTTCGCTGGTTGTAGCAGTAGATCAAAGCTGTAGGCTGATTACACATCTAGCCATCCTATGCAATCACGGCGGTGCCTTCATTACCTTGGTCAAATACATCAAGGCAATCCAAGAGAAAATGTACATCTTATCGGCTGATGCATCCCCAGGGCTGTACCAAGCCCACACATCCAGTCGACCGTTCAAGCTTGCCCGTTTGAAAACACATATTAGAGCAATCGACAAGTGCATTTCCCCGTAACTGAAGAGAGGGTTATGTTTGCTTCGAACATCCAGACGGGTGGTCTCCTGACAGACAAACGCTTGCTTAGACGTATAAACAGTAAGGCCAAAACGTCAAAAAGAAAACTTAGCTTCTTAAGTAAACAGACAATGTCATCTAGCTCGCCTACTATGTCTCTCAACGTACTGAGAAATAAACAGCGTCTACTTCAGAGAGTAGTTGACATCAAAGTGAAGATCACAATCTAAAATCTGCAACAAAATAACTACAATGTGCTCACTTAGATGTTTTTGTTCCCATTCAGCAACCACGAGTGACCTCATTGGCAGCACGTTTCCGGTTGACTTGACTAACTCCCTCTTGTTTTGCTTGAAGAGCTGTAGACGAACAAAGTTAACCAAAAGACGTAACTACCTTACATACGAACAAAGAAGCACTTGATATCAATAAAGTGCGTTTTTTGAACAAGTTCCTCTTCTTTTTGGAAGAATCCCTGTAGTAGTCGCTCTTCTGCACGCTGAAATGACTTCCATCGTAGGTGTTAAGGCTTGCATTCTTGAGGACGTGTAATAGAGTAGCATATATATAAGAGTATAGCAAGAAAAAGTTTTATAAAAAAAAGTGGCAAGAAAGTGTCAAAAAACAATCTCCTCACCACTAAAATGTTGTTTTAATTAAGGAAACTGAATGTCTTCTGAGAATACTGCGAAAAATGTCGTAAACAAGATTAATTGTGGTCATCCTCAGGTTGGACGAGCTAACAGGGAATTTCCTACAAATTCGTGGAGGTGTGCATCCTTGAATGAACCATCTCCCTTGTGCACCTGGACACTGATTTCAAGGTTTATTTCTATCCCCTTTTTTAACTAAACTCCATACCTCATAAAGTCTGACAGAATAATGTTAAAAATTTTGACTTCCTTATCCAGGCTTGCTGAGACGATATTGTAGATCTTTTCATCGAACGATGGAAATTCTCGGGAAGGATCCGTTAGCGGTATGATTTTATTAAATGTTTTGAGCTCTATTCAGCTACGAGCTGACGGTCACTAGCCGTGTCGCGATTTGCCTAGGCTGAATATAGTGCAGTGCATTTCGTTTTATTCTGGAAAGCATAACGAGGTACGGGTCGTGGATACTATCAACTACTTGAAAGTTGATTGTTTTTTCTGTCACCATATTCATCAACCGTCACCTGCTCGGGTAGTGAAGTAGTTCTGAGGACATGTATAGCCGAGAAATTTACTTACGAAAATAGTTCTCTCTAGATTGTTTTAAATCATTTCTTACAAGGCTGGAGTACAAGATAAACAATATATACATTTGGTAATTGCTGAGGCCTTATTTTCTGTTTCCAAGACATCGCTTTCTTATAAAGGGGAAAGATTCCCGGTAGAAACTACCAAAAGCTCATCAACCGCAAAGCAAAATTGTCAATAACCTTCTTAGTTTAGCGACAGGTCAATTATTTCAACTCTAAAGCACTCCGTATGTGTTTTCCTTGCGTTGCCGATTTTGCGTTTCGCCTTCCCAAATAGTGTTACTTTTCTATTCTATTAGATAGGAAGATTACGATGTCTGAATTTGATCAGTATATATTCAGTTTGTCGATACATATGGCCTCCAGATAACTGACATGATTAGTTTCATCCTATTATTACTAATAACGATTCTATAACCGATCAATGAGATTATAACTAAATCTATCAACCTGTGTAGAAAACGTTTACGTCCCTTCCTTGCAACACTCTTTTCATCCGGCTCTGTACTGAGTGGAAGCAAACGAGATGTGGACAGTGTACGACCTGGTGACGAATTATGAAAACTCTAACCAGTAGATTGAGTCGGGTCGACAACTGCCCCTGGATAGGGACCCCGGGACTTAACTCACCAATGCTTACGAACACCGTCGTGCATGGCTTAGTCGCGTAGTCAGTGGCGCTTGTGCGCCAAAGCTATTATCTTCAGTGTGTAATTACGCACTTCCAGAACTGACTGAACATACCGTCGCTTGAATGCTTGGCTGTTGTCCTACACTGCCCCATTTTCCGGTGATCGGAACTGTGACTGCTGAAATCAGTGTACCCATGGCACACGGTTTATAGCTGAAAAATTGGTTGGTTGACTGGCTGATTCGTATTCCACAAAAAAAAACATGTGCCTTTGGAAAGTACGTGAGAGGGGATTACTGGTTCCTGAGTGGATTTAGACGTGCATCCGTTAGCTTAACTTTTTCTCTGTATCACTAAAATGCCTGTACGATTTTGTAATTCAGACAGTCAAAACTTTTAAGTAACGGTCCTTAAAGCATGCCACACATGTTCATCATACATGTCGAGCGATTATTCTAGGCCAGATTGCTTTGCGCTTTGTTCCCCTGTTCATGAACTGAACTGAACTTCTGAGGCTATATGAGCCTCAGAAACTATATGAGCAGCCAGACGCCAAACCGTTTATGGCAGAATGCAGCCACTTGCAGCACCATTTACTAGAATGGTATATCACTATCCTTTACGCAGTTGTTCATGCCACCCTCCTTAGAAACGAGCCGGCGAGGATTGACAAGACGTAAAGTAGGTAGTTGGCAACCCATTGACTATACTTGGTTTTGCTGAACAAGTGTTCTTGAATTACGACCTGGCAGCATAATACCTTGATGTCTTCCTACGTCAGTAACTCAGATTGGAATGTTCGACTATCTGGTACGAGGCAAATTACATAATAACTTGGGTCGAAAGATATCGATCAGAGAGCGCGATGGACTCACTCTCTCATACTTCGAGCCCGGTAAGTAATTTGAAAATACGAGCTGTTTGCAGAGACAAGGCCACGAGATTTCTTCAGTCAAATAGCTGATTAAATCAAACGACGAAATGTACATTCAAATTCCCATGGAAACGTGCAACGCACCTTCGTGTGCATTCCAAAGATGAACGAGGTATTTGCATTTTTGATGAGTAGTGTGTTCCGTTCCTGCCCCTGCCAAGTGATCGTAAATCACTTATTGGAATCTCTTACTCATTGGGACTTGGTTTATTAACACTCAAATCAGACCACTGGAAATCGATGCGGAACAAAAGGAACGACATCCTCAAACAAATACACATTCAAGAGATCACGCCCTGACGACCAAGCTGTGTGCGCATACAGACATAGGTCATAAATGGGTAGCTGACGCAACGATACATTCTAACGATTATTTGAGGATAATGGCTTGATCAGAAGGAATCCGACTGAAGATATGCTACGTAGAATTATTAGCAGGATGGGTTCGTACACTAACATTTCACGAGCCACTAGCTGAAGAATACCGGTTTGGATAGAGTAGGCATAACCCCAGCTTTATGTTGTACGAAGAAAAAGACGTATTTTACAACAGTTTGGGCATAACCCCTGCTTTATGTTGTGCGAAGAAAAAGACGTATTTTACAACAGTTTGTCGCTCTATTGTGTGAGAAAATTCAACAGTTGCTACACCGAACACTTTGATAGAATAATGCGCAACTATCAATGAAATAAGTAGTCTCCAGTCTGAAACTACTGAAACGCTAAGGCTGGGCATGCTATGAGGCTTGCGGTCACCAGGTTTTGTTGTTAGAGGTGTATTTGCTTAACATTGTCTCACTGCTGGACAATTCCAAAATTGTGTGTAATCCGGAAAAACAGAGTGTAATTTAACCAAAAAGAAGCTGAGTTGTCAAAAGGAGTGCTTGGAGAACGTGGCTGTATAGGACATGATCGGTACGACTGTTGCTATCCTACGACTCGTAGACCTTTGATATCGACAGTGTTCTACATTAGTGCATCCCGTAAAACTGGAAAATTTTGCACGAAGAACTTGCCGTCGTCCAAAGAGTAGCGAAATGAGAGAAAGAACCGTCCTAATTCCAGCCAACCACAACGTTAGTATCTACATATTCACAACTCGGTTTGGAGTGTCTGGATTGGCCTTCTCAAACGACAGCGATAGAACTTAAGGAAGCTTTTATAAACCAGCTAGTCAGCACTGGGTGAAATATTTAGGTTAGTTTGACCAAACAGATTCCGGACGAAAATCGATAAACAATTTTCTGCAACTACGCAGACATTTGATATGTAAACGTTTTAAGGCTTTTCAACATCCATGTGTTCATGCCCAATTTTAATTTGCACATGTATGCCGAAAGTAAATCACGAAAAATCAGACTGAAAATTTGGCCATTTTGTGGTAGACGATAGTAAACTACCAACCAGTTCGTGTCGAGCAAAGTGTTGTTTCAAAATCGTGATTTATACTGCCATCACAAACTCTTAAAACTCGGCATTTGTGGGGTTATGGTATATGCAAGGAGAGAATTCTCGAGGATCCCCCATTACGCCTGATACGGGATATCTCATGCGACGTGTGAGTAATTTGGTTGTAAACCTTGTAAACAGCACGCAAAATTAATGTCGGTTGAATTGAGCTGGGCCCAGTAAATGAGGAACTTCAATTTTGACTAGTAACGACATCCAAGACAAGTGAATTGGTGGTATTAGCATTAAATTAATCGGCTTTTGCTCAGATTTCTCAGTAACCTCTGCTTACCGGCTGCGAGAATGAGTTAGAAGTTTGTTCAATTTTCTCTATCGAAGAATTAATGATCTTTTAACCTTACCAAATAATTTCAGTTTTCTCATTTCGAACAGCCGTTGGTTAGGCTGGACTGAGCCTTTTTAAGTCATAAGTGGTCATAACGAAAAGGCCAACTTTATATTTTTTTCAAGCCACTGGTGCATTCTAGGAGACAAGCTTGAATATACATACATATATATTCATATTTATATTCAAATACTGTACATTATACAACTCCTTACGATGACAACCAACTCGTACGAAAACCTATTCTTTTGTCGTCGAATCTACAGAATAATTCAGGAGGCGCTTAAATTTTGTATATTCCTATTTTAAATGATGAACTTGAAGTGCGGTTGTCGAACTGACTTACATAATGTCAGGCACTCCTGACGAAACTTTAGGATAGTTGCAGATTGTAAGTAGGACTTTGAGGCTCCTTATGTGGGCGACGGTCCCCTATGTTTGACAAGTGACAGATGTGAAAGTCAGGTGTGCTCCTTTCAGTTTTCGGCAGGCGCAACATTTATTTCGATAATGCGGAGTCTCACCGTGATGTAGATGTAGGTGACTTACTGACTGTTCCTCTCTCTTTTTGGGCAACCTAAAACTCCTTTGAGTCATGATGTTTCTGCTATTGGCAAACTGCAATAGGACCGTTGTATTTGGTTTCACATGTTCACTTTATCCACTGTTAACAACTAATCCTTGGAGATATGTCTTGAATTAAAGTTTGAATAAACTATGCGTTCCTCAGGCAGATGCTTCATCATTTGGATGCCGACATCGACCGCAACAACTACTGAAGTGTTTGCCTACACACGCTGTGGTAGTCGAGCAACAGGCACTAAAACCTAGACACTCAACGAATGGTGGAATAGCAGGTCGCGTTTTTAAGGCGCTTGGTCATGTTACCAGCACTCCTATGTTTGATGCGAGCTATTGGGTGCAATAACATTATGCATAATATTTCTGGTGTGACAGCACTTTATGGGAATTAGGTAAGAAGCGTGCAGATAGGTCTGCCTCCGGATAAAGCCTAAAGTCTAACGTCTCGTCTAGTCCAACGCCCATAGTCAACAAACTGAATTAAAAAAAAGTATCGGAATTAAAATACCCGAACGAGATTACACGTCATTCATTGTACTTTTCTGTAAGTTAGACCAGAGGTCAAAGCAAATGAAATCCCTAAATTACCGGAGAAGGAACCTACCAATTTTCTTGTTTGTATAGCTCTTTCAAGTTTTATAACTCAGTTACTTCCCGGACAGGCTAAATACACCAACTATGCAGGCGATTTACTTACCGCCGGTTACACAGTTAAGCGAGAATTGATAGCAGTTTGAGCGATAAAACTAGGTTTCAGATAGGGTGTTAAAACGGAAAATTGTGCTGCCGTTGAATTAAACAAAGAATACACTGGGAGAAACAAGGCTTTGGGATGAATTCATTCCGTATACTCTTCAGTTTTTAAATGTGTAAGGCACACACTACGGTGTAGTTGACAATACCTGGATAATTTTGAACCAGCGTGAAAGGCCTATGAAACCTAGGCAAACCAATGGTTTTTCAGAGTGCGGAGGACAGGTGTAAAACAATGGATAAGTATGGCCTCAAAGTTCTTCAAATTCCTTGTCTACTTCCTTCGTGTAAGAGTTACGTTTAACTCTGGGTTCCGAAACGATTGGATGAAAAGTGATGAACGATTAGGTATTCGAAGGCAGTGGACAGGAAAAAGGGAAGAAAATTGAAAATATGCATGACTTTGGCTGTCTGAAAAGACCTGCATAGCATAATCTTTTGCCATGCCACAGCTTGTCTCCAATCTTCATGATATTATCCAATCACGGTGTTTTGTAGTACAAGATCAGTGATTTATACTTGATAAGTTGTCACCTATCGAAGAACACTTCCTCTTTCAGGCTCATTCGAAGGACAAATCACCGTGGTTAACAACGTACCAAGTATCTGGTGTACGTGAATATGGTAGCCAAATAATGGCGTCTTAGGGAACGTTCTTATTAGTCAGTTACCCTACTGAAGCGTTCAAACATCTCATTGATGGGAGAAGAATCTGGCTTGATAGATATCAGTTCAAAGTCCTATAAAAACATCCATATTCTTTGGATGGTTACTTTCAGGCGAATTGTACTCTGCATCAAAGAAGAAAATTTCTCGCTACATTGGAATGTGAATTCCAAGTAACCGGTTACATCCAATGCTCCATAGAGTGAATTTGTTGACAAGATCTGACAGGTCATCTTTAGAACAAACGAGTCCAGGCGAAAAAAACACTGTTTTATACACACACACTTGAGTGTATCATCGGTGATAGGCTCTTTAATTTGAGCAAGAAATTCACTATTAGCTATCAGTTGCCTTTGAAAATTCAAATGCTCTCAGTGTAGTTACCCAGGTCAATTCACATAATCAGACGAAGTTATGTGTATAGTGAGTCTTTTTCCAGAACTGACCTAAGAACATTGAAACTAAGCTTAGCTCGTCTGATACTGACTCATGTGGGTCTCCGAATAGCACGGCATAGAGATTTGGTCGCCTACTTCTCAATATCATATGTAACATCGATGACTATACTGGCGGAATCCGAAGCAACGGATTTTCTCAAGCCCTCATAACTGAAAAAAGATTGCTAGCACTTTTGTGTGGACTCACACTGTTTCTTTAAAAGGATTACCATCGGAACACATTTACTTTTCATCCGTCTCAACAAGCACTGTGCCAGCACACTACGAAGTAATTTGTTTTGATGTCTCGCAGTTTCTGTGCAGAAATGTTTACATGAAATAATGCTCTAACAGTCTCTCATCAAGTCTCAGCTGACAAAAATCATACACACGAAGCAAAGTGATTTTAGTTTTTAGTTTTTCCTCCGAGTTGCGTGAAAACACTTTAGGGACAGGTTACCTGATTTATGGGGTCAAATTATAGCAGAAATCATTTTACCCTCAAAGAAGGAAGTGACCGGATCGAACTGGTTTTCAAAGGTGTCTCTATTTTGTAAGTCAATTGGATCTATTTTCTGAACAACCAAACAGAGTAAGTAGCCGGAAATAACGGAAGTCCGTTTCCCTAGACAAACTCATCAGTTCTATAGGCAGACTTATACAATGGTGGAATTCATTTAACCAAGATAACCATTTTACTCATTGTCTTAATTCTTGAAACTGCACATCTTGACTTGTTAACATTCCTTCTCGAATACAAGTACCATTGACAAAAATGTCGGTGGTGTACAGGGCAAACATGAAATGGACAATTCTATTAATTAGGTGTGCTTGTTCTTGACCAAAACCGGTCCTACTTCCACCGAATTAAATTCTGAGGCAATCTTTATTACACTACTGTGCAAAATCACGTTATCTGGCTCGATTGTAATCCAGAAACAGTTGCTCCAAATGGCTTTCTCTGCTTTCCCCCCAATTCCTTATGTATGGCTGCTGAACTTTCTACACAGCCTGGCAAAAGTCTGAAACTACATCAAACTGTACCGTACATATGGTCCAGCAAGTTGTGTTCCCCTTCGTTATAGAAGACTTTGTACACCCACTGTTGGACTGAAGCCTGGTGAAGCCTGACAGGACGGAAAGCAAGCTGGCTACTCCTCGAATTTATGTCGCTAAGCCTTCAGTTCGATTCCACATTCGTTACTGTATAAGAAAGCAGATTTTTTGAGTTGCTCCACCGCAACAATTTTCAGGTCGTTACCAGATACCAGTTTTTCGTGTTTTAAATGAGACGCAGTGTTGCGCAGACTGGGTTTAAGCTTACGCTTCTCGAGTTCCGATTCAAAAAGTACCTATCTGGTGTTGTGCGCAAGGACGAAAAGATTTTTCGATAGTTAGGTTTGGTGAAAAAAACAGTTCAGCTGTAACATCCTTTCGGTGCCTAGCTGCCATGCCACCCGAGGGAAGCACGAAGGCCGCGATACTGTCAGGTTGCCCAAGCCTAGACAGGGGAAGTCGAAAGGCAGAGGTTGGATTCGAACCGCGTACATTTCGGTCATTAAATTCGCGCTCTAACCAATTGAGCCATCTCGCCCCCGGTTTGATGGAGATTTCACTGTGATCGGAAATTTACCACATCAACTCAATTGCCTGAGTTTGCTGATTTATTATATGTGACTGTCGATAGTCTGTTAGCACAAGGTCTACTCTCCTTCGCATTCTGTTCTTTTTTTCCGTTGCAACGTGTCATTTAATCAAACTAACAAGTTTGTGAAATCGAAGTCCTGGAAACAACCGTTTTTATAAAAATCACTGACAATAAAGTAAGTATTGAACATAGGTGCTTCACCATCATTCAAATATAGTTGCTTTCTTAGTTTGACGGAACGCCTTTCGAATCACCTTTCTTAGGAGAGGTGAAGTTCGGATAACAGCGATGAGGAAAGGTTATCAGATTAATTTATCATTGTGACACGATAATAACTAACTTTAATCGACCCATTCTCCCAAAACTCAGACAATCTATCTGGACATCATTTCGTTTCAGCCAAACTCCGGATCGTACATTTTAGTTCTCTAATCTGCCACTATTTTTAAGCCTTAACACTTGAACCTGTGTTAGCCCAAATAACATACGGCGTTACACTTCCGTTACGTTTACAGGCTTGTAAAATTCCTGCTGACACCGACCCCAGAAGCTTGCAAACAGGAATACCTAACAACATTTCTAGGTATCTCGAAGTGATAAACGGAACTGGTAATGGGAATTTTAAACCAAACTTTGAAGCCCATACGGTGAATAACGCGCAGCACGTCACACTTCTTTGGTTTCCGAGCAGTACTCAAAACCGCTATTTTATTTGGTCTTTGGTTGAACTGTTTATTTTCTCTTGCACATTGAAGGCAGGGTTAGGGGGGTTGAGTCATGAATGTAAGGAAATGCTAATCACTGCTTCGATGAATTTTCACGGAATCATTCTCATCAAGGAGTTCGTCACTGCCTGATAGCGGAGTGCCAGTTATGAAGCATATAGATAGCTATCGTTTTACTCTGTAGTGACCAGTGGCGATTCTGAATTTCTAACGCCGTTGGTCGCGAAAAGCATTATTTAGTTGTTTAGGCTGATATGTGTATTTCTGTGATAGATCCGTACTTGTATTTTCTGTTTTCGGCCTCAGTATCAGCAGGTCATGTTTTGGGGCTTTGCGAGGAGGCATCTTTTATTGAGTTCTCACGTAGCAGTTCGAAAACGATCTGTGGTGAAAGTACGAACACGTTTTTTGTGTTAGAGGTAGGAATGAACGGAATGACTTCCAAAACAAATGTGAAAACCATCCACTTTAACTCCTTTGTGTTGCCGGACCAAGAAGTTCTGTATGTTTGGAAGCTCTTGATTGGGACTGATAAACCGGGAAGCAAAGGAGCTGCTGTTTCTTTTTTATTGTTGGGCAACATGTATACGAGAAACTCCTACTCCGTCATTTCGCAGCCACTTTACAGGTGAGCAGTTCAGTCTAAGTAGATATTGTATCACAAATTATATCGTACGTGTGGTACTCTGAACATTTTTTGCCAAGCTATATTAGCTAAATCAAAATTTTTCTTCGGTTTCTCGTCCCATGCAGGAAATGGAAGACCCGAACACATCAGACAATCGAGAACAGTCGCAAAGCCCAGGTGAGTGCGTTGTAATTTTATTTGGAACACGAGTTCAAAACGATCCTTCCGCTAGCAGAATGATCATCCTGGGGTGCTTACACTATATATATATATATATATATATTCATGACATTTTAAATTAGGAGTTACATCTAGTCAACATGGAAAGACGATCACTAGAACGTCTTTTCCTTACGGCATGAACTTTCGTATCGGAGAGTCCCGGTGTGCCTTACTCACCCCGCATTATCTCCTACACGAACAGGTATCACAGCAAACAGTTTGCCCCGATAGAAAGCTTGTCTTAGAAGGTCTTACTTTTATTAGGCTGCTCAGGTTTTGAGTTACTGAACATCCTCTAATTGATGTGCATTCGAATATCCTTAGGGGTTTCTTTTATTGTTCCGTAAAGATCCATAATCTCATGCATTTTTGCCTTTACGGCTGACACTTTAAGGTTGAGTTCCAAATAAAAGAGTTTCATTTACATTGTCATTCCCATCCCACTCCCTTCATTGAATGGACAGTCTTTGGAACAGGTGTTCTTACTGTAGAACCTATCACTACAGAGCTGAACTTGGTACTAATTAACCTATTGTGTTTGAGGTGAGCATTGTGTAGAAGACACTTCACCCAGCTGATATACTGATAGGGACAAAAAGATTCCAGAATACAAGAGTGAACAGATCAACATGGCGAAGTGTAGAAGAGAACAGTTTCTCATTTGTCAGTTTAAGGAGGAAGTATAAGCAACGTGTAAGCAAATAGGTAACCGGTTTCGAAGTCGCAAAACAAGGACTGTGTGTAGTGCGAATCCCCTCTTAGCCACTGATTAAAATGGCTGTTTTGTTCCGGATAAAGTCAGTAAAAAAGCCTGATTAACTGCTTCGGACTCATGCAACCTTCGACTGCCTCAGTGTTTCAGAGCAAACGGACCAGCGCGGGACTACACGCGAATTCATTACACTATTTACATGTGACTTTCGTGAGGTATATTCTTTCGTTTTCTTTCAGAATGCCATCAAAATAGCTTTTCAAGGTCGGCTAGTCTCCTGAAAAAGTATATTAACAGACTAACTTCTGCCGCTTGCCATACAGATAACTTATTTCACTCCATTACTCTGAAGACGAGTTCAAGCAAGCTGATTATCACCGTTGATGAATTTGACACCTTTGTTCTATCCGTACACATACTTATGAATACTCTACCCCAGATGCACGCCAAAATACCTTACCAGCAAATTTTGTCAGGCCAGCATCTATGATCCTTTTTTGTGCACACTTAGTCTCGGGCATGGACTGTGAACAAACCCTCTGCGATAACTTTCGATGATACCCTCTCTACTTGTGTGTTTGTGTGTGTGTACTAAACCTACTTCCCCCAAGTCTTTGGAACTGTGGCACTTTTTCCTTACCACGTTGTCTTAAGAAGCCCCAGATAAATTCCTCAATGGGCATATGCCGTGACGGAAACTGAAAATTTTGGGATGCGCCTCACGCTTGTGTATGTTTGCGTAGCCCGTTTCACCTACCTGTGGTTTGCTGGATGTCGTTTGCGTCCCATGTTTTTATGTTTTTTAAATGGTCGACAATCCGGACAAATCCCACCATCTCTTCGTCATCTATGGGAAGCAGGTTTGGACGGTCGAGATGCAGCGGTCATTGTTCCCTAAGCTTTGTTCGTTTTCTCCCAAAATTCGGAACCAACGGACTGAGTGCAATCGCATGTTCTGTAATCTGGAACGATCCCACTAAGCCAGTGGACGAACACAAGTGTTCCACAGTTAATTTGAGCCTGTCTTGGATTGCCTCTAGGACATCTCCACGTGCGTGCGTATGTTAACTTGTTTGTCGGTACGCACATCCACACATCTACACCCCGAATCTGCAAGGTAACCTTGCCTGTCAAGGCTCAACATGACCAGCAGCGGTCTCTCAGTGGAGATTATGGCTAGTATCTAGCAATAGTTCGATCCGGATCGATAAAAAAGCCCTTCCGCCCGCTCGGATAGACACGGCCACGCGACGGATAAACACGTACGTGAACGCCTGCACATAGCTGCGTCAGAAAGTAGTCCAAGATTAGGAAAACGGGAGAGTGAAGTTAGGAGTCGACAGCCGCGGCATACCACCGAATAAATGCACACAATCCTTTGGGGGTTTCATTCTGGTCGCCTGGGCGAGGCTGGGCGACAGCTGATTCTAAGTAGTAAACTGGTTTGATACTGTCTGCTTTTTCGCCCATTCCCCACACAATCCATACAGACATCTGCGCACAACACAACACACCACCGCCACCCCCTAATCTTGATCGCCAACAACCCTCAGGTCCTGCTTACTTTGTTCGCCCGGACATCAGTCGTTCTACTTTTCTCCTTCCACAGACCAGCAGGCAAACAAATCGGTGGTTTCGCAACAAAGGTTTTTGGAAGAAAATTGGAGCAGCCAGCTCATCTCACTGTTCAGTAATTACGAAGCTGTCATTCGGGTTGCAACATTTGTGTATAGTTAGACAATGATGTTATCTTGTGTAAAATCTTACTATAGGGTGACCTGATTCGCAGATGGTTCTCTAGATAACGAAAGATGCAAGATTAATGACGTTACAGAAGGTGAACAAGAGTTTAGACAACTTGGGTGATTACTGTGCATACCATTCTGCTAGGTTCAGTGCGCAGTTTTTGGCAAGAAATATGATGAATGACTGCGATTCGTGAATTTTTTCCAGATTCCAAGCCCAGTAAACGAAATAGAAAATACGGTGGTGGAACCATTGGTGAGCATCCAGAGAAGTGAACCGGTGATCTCTCTAGGGAAGAAAAACAATCTATTTTAGAGAAACGGATAAAGGCCCGACGTGTAAAGTATGCTTGGGTCTGCCTTGTTCCCATCAAAATGGTTCTTCACATAATGTCCAATAACTTCTTCGGCCAAGCGGAATTAACTGAAAATACAACATACTTTCTGAATCAGAAGCCTATTATTAAGTATAAGGCCTGGCAGCCAACCCTTTAAACTTCAGCTTTAGGCAAATATGCGCGAATCCTTAAACATACCACTTGGACAGGATTTCGACTTCCACTGAAGTAATTTAGGACCATATAGAAGGCCCCAATGGCGGATGACCGGCGGACGGTCAGTTCCTCCCATCAATGCAAGAACGAAGTCGGTTAGGATATGGGCATCTGTCGCCAAACACGAGCAAATGAGTACAAGGAAACGGACCCGAAAGCAAGGAACTCGAAGGCATGAGGTTTTAGGGGTTCGGTGTTCTTGCGTGTATTTCTGAGCTCATCTGGACCTTATCAAAATTTTTTACAGCGTCAGCGTAAAGCACTAGAATAAACCAGTAATTTGCGGCTAAATCATTGGTATCAAACTGCGGTGATACCAGTATTTCATCAGTTTGAACTGCTAGCTCAAATTAAGCATGAGGACTTGTCATACGCTACTCTTCCTTGATTCTTATTAATTAGGAGGGTAGCAACAAGCTTCTGGCCGTCGTAGAGGGGAAAGCAGTGGCACTATATGAAACCGTTTGTCGGCCTGCGTTAAAACCGCGTACTGTAGTATTGACACAATCCCCAATTGTTGGCAGAAGCTGTGCAGGCATTTGAGCACAGAACTGCAACATGATGCTGATAGACCAAATTCAAGAAAAAAAACCGTAGGATTACCTTTAAAGTGCGACATCGAAGCACAGAATCTTTGCTTTACTAATTGAGATAAGTACTGTTACTGTACTACTGTTGATGGAAGACCTTCGTGAAAGGCGTTTCCTCTCGCAATTAGTGATAAATAGTCACAGCGTTCCACGGATTCTACGCCAAAGCTATTGGTGCCCAGTCGCATTGTGAACAGTCCTTAGGAATGAATGACGAAAGTTCTTGCTTAGACTAGAGCGTCTGCTCCGGATAGTCAATACTTCCCCCCTCTCAACTGAGACCTCGTGAACCGCTAACTCCCGTCAGCGGGGTCAGCATGAATGAAGAATGTTTTGGCTACCCAAGTGAATTCGAATGAATGGCGATTGATTCTCGAATATAAAACAAATAGCGAAGCCATAAGGACTTTGATATCCTGTCTGAAAGTAGAGAAATTTGACTGAAATCAAAATGTGAAGTTTATGTGCCCACAGTACGAATGAAAAGATGGTTGGGACTGACATAATTCGCCAACTCCCAGCTTACGGAACAGGTTGTCTGCCGACCGAGTCACCAGAGACATTCGGTCTCTTTCAGCCCTCGGGAACAAAATTCAAAAGTGATTCCTAGCATGTGTGAGTGGAATAGCGGTTGCTATCTCTCAGTACCCCCTGTGTGACGTCCGCAATGGTGTAAACTGTTAGAAAGAAGCAGGGGATCCGGTGCCTCTTGAAATGTAAAGTACACATAGCATGAGCGGTAGGCGGAAGGCGGAAGATTGGCGATTCTAGTCTTTAATTCATACTACGTGTACTTGGAGTTCACAGTTCAACTCGATATCTGTTGCTCTCCATCGGTACTCCAACTGCTTTCATTAACTTCAATCCATATCGAAGCCATCTACGTATCGTGGATAGGACAAGGTCAAGTCAAGTCGAATGGGCCCAAATCATGTGACTAAATATTGTATAGATAATGCTTACAACCTAAAAATCTCGGCACCAGAATTCCTGGAAAGAAACCCTCTAAAACCCTCAGTTTTGTAACTTTTGCGAAAAGAAATCTCGTGGATTTAGACGCAGTTTTTTTGTTTTCTATTTGGAACAGTGTGAGAAAACATCATCAAGCTAGTGCTCTGAGGAGATAAGGCCTTCGGAGGTGCCTCGAAATCGATGGATTTGTACAGATAAAAAAATGTCTTGATTTATTTTTTTCACTTACAAGAGGAAATCGCGACTAAACCGGAAAAGATTTGTTCCTTCAAATATGAAAAATATGTAGCATACTTTTGTAGTTACCCAAAAAAATGTGAAAGATCGTTTCAGAACCGCTGTAGCGAATGTAGGAAAATTCAAGATTCGACCAGAAAATACTTGATGCAGCCGAATGTCTGCGAAGGCTTTGCTGCATATGAATGTCTCTTTTAAGATTCTCCTACCTATTCCTTTCTCATGGTCAACATAAAAAACATTTTTGGCGGACAGCAGAAAAGTCCAGGAAAACTGAATTCGCGGTAAACAAGGCTTATGCATGTTTTTTTGTCAGCCTTTTCTGGAGTAACTTCACTTATTCCCGTCAAAGTACTGTAATAACTTGTGTTCTCGAGACGGTCGAAACTTTGACTGATCCATACGTTGGTCTGCACTATTAAGCAAGCAGACTATGGAGAAAGCGTTTTCGACTATTTGGACTGTTTGCATTCCTTGAAAAACGTATCTGCGGTTAAGGCTGCTGTGTCAAAGATCTACATTGCTAAAGACCGATATCCTAAAGCCTATCAACAGACAACCTCCTCCAAACTATTTGATTTTACAGCAAAGTGGCAAAAACATTGATAGACTGTTCTTATTGCTGTTTAACTGAAATCAGTTAGACACGGGAAATTTCAAGTGGGGGTGTACTATTAGCGAATTTGATGTCGGTTTCGCTTTACCCACACACTGTTAAGAACTGCATTCTGAAACGTAATTATCACGTGAACGTACTCTTTACAACCTTCCGGTTTGGTTTTTAATCCCATAAAAGAATGCATTTAAGACATACCAGTCGACAAATAAAACCACTTGCATACAAATTTGTATTTCCTAGGAGACTCACTTGAATCCCAGCTGAATCACTCATTTATAATTTTCTTCAGCTGAAAATTTGCGCCAGGTCATCTCACTTGGTACAATAATCGAGAAATTGGGACAAATTGTATGGACGTGACACACTACTCGTAATTTTGACGAAGCGTTTCCCGCAAACTATATGAGTAGTGTGTTACTTCTGTGTTTCACTCCAATCGGTTGCCCAGCTTATCGATAGGTTTAGTCTTGTAATAGAATCACCTAATTAATGGATATGTCAGACAGTTGAAGGGATGCAATACAAAGATCAGCTGCCCGATGTAATAGGTAAAAACACCAGAATTAGGAGCTTAGTGAATTGGAGCGTCTGGTCACGTGCTTTTTCAATTTTTAAAAGGATAGGGGACAGTAAATGTGCCCATAATTACACCAAAGCTTCCACCAGGTGCGCTCACGAAACATTTTCCACTCGTTCTTGAGTCATTTGAACTAAAAGCTTATTGATTCTCCACCCCTGAATTCAGCTAGTCAAAAAATTGAAACTCCTAAATAGCACATGCCTAAAGTTGTATTCAGAATGCAACATCATAGTTGTAAATATATTCCAAATGAATGGAGTGTTTGCACTGTGGTTTCGTTTACTCGATTTTCACAAAGGCTGATCCGACTCGATTCAAAGAGTGCTAAATTCGAATTACATAACCACAGGGTCTTATAAATGGAAGTCTTTGTGCAATGCACTGAAGGATTTGAAGGCTAGAAGCATTTAAAAAGTCGAATGTTATGGCTGAACGAAGCTTTGCACTGAACTTTTGGGGAAAAAGGATGAACAAGTGCACCATTGGGAACTAAAGATAGATATAAAGCCTTAATCATAAAGCCATAGGATCCCACATACTTTACTCTCAAAGCAAATATATTTCGAACGACTTCGAGTTTCAAGATAGGGACTATGGTCCACAAAATAGCAGCTACTGGCCGAAGCAATGAAAACCGAGCCCACTGGTGTGGAGAGAAGTCAAGTAGAACTGACGCGTGGGCGTATGAATAGCAGTTACCAAGTATAATTCGGCATCGCGCACTCGTCAGTGTCAAGAGGACTCGTTAACTGAAATGGCACAAACCCGAAGGACAGTCTCAACCCTCTTCCAATCACCATACCTGACAGGTTATAGCGCATGCTCACCCATACAGACCAACAAAAAATATAACCGTCAATAAGCATCAGTTGCAATGTCTAGACTCAATGCTCTGGGCCCAAATGACACTCAGTATTTTGATCTAACCCGCAATCGAGGATAGATTTCGTTTTCTGGGCTGTTTTTTGCAAAAAGTACAACACTGCGTGTTATCTATCATTTTCTACACATTTACAAGACAACGATGTAATGCCAAATTTCATGCATTTTCCAACAGAGTAGATAGAAAGTTTTGTTTTGTTGAGGAAGGAAAGCGGAACAAGGCGATTTGGGTTATCCCTTGTACTTTGGTAAGGTAAGGTCACGAACTGATACTCTTAGTTAAAAAGGACGTTTTTGTTCGGTGTTGATGTCGACGGCAAATCACCCGGATGTTCACCGACAGCGTCTGACAAAGGATGAACTCGTATCAAAAAGTTTGGACAAACGATGACGTTCTAATCCTCTCAAACATTGTCCAATTGAGGACTGAACCCCTCTTTCCCGAAAATATACTCACATATCCTCACATCTACCAAAGAAGTAGTCCATCAAGTAAAACCCATCGAGATGACGGACAACAAATAACTTCAGCTAAATTGAAGCTTCTCATACCAAATTTTCGATGAATTAGAGTTTCTGGTCATACTCAACTCTGTTCAGTCGCTTTGACTCACTAAAGACCGTTGACTTTGCCATAGATCTCTACAATATGTGAGTTGGCGTACGTCAGCACGAGTTTATAAGTTGGCAAAAATATCATTAAAATATGCGTTTGGTAGATCTTCGATTGTTATCCAGGCTACACAGTTACTGGATAACCTCCGGCATCTTTCACAACCACTAGTTTTCCATATAGGAAATTAGTCCATTGCTACAATGGACGAGTCTATTTTTTGGTTGCCACTGTGTCAGACACATTTACAAAGGTGACATGGGTTCATTCAATTCAGAACCGTGTACTGGTCACTCTAAAAGTTTGATGCAACTTGGGTTGAACTTTAGCGTGAACGTTTGGTTGCGCTCAAAGAGACAAATAAGTACCTTAATAATGAAATGTCATTTGCACTACCTGTGGGTGAGGCTGCGAAATGTGGCAGTATACACTCCCTAAAATTGCTCCATGTGGATCGTTGACCGTATATAAAAAAGGGTCTATGCGTGACAGTTCGGTGCACGTTTACCGAGCCTTATTTTTGCTGCCTGGTCTGGCACATCAGTTCTCCTGGAATATGTCAAACTGGCCTTATCGCCGAGTGACCATCTGAAGCGTCAGGTTGTGGGCCTTAATTTGCAAATAGCTTCAAGGTAGCAACTTGTGGTCTTGTACCGATCTACGTTCTGTCTATAAGACTCATACGGATGGGGAACTAATCCCCTGCAATGGCGGACGAATACGATGGAAAGCTATTGCCTTACTTTGTCCGAAATATAGGCACATACGTATATATATATATATATATATATGAACTTACAAGTCGCTAGTACAGTGTTAGACCTGTATATCATAACTTCAGTTGTGTGGGCAAGTTGCCCAAACAGAAGAAGTCGTTTGACTTTGTGGCTCACGGGTTGTCTTTGTTTGGAAGAAGCAAAGTGTATATTATTGTCCGCAACCTTCTAGAAGCCAAGGACTGAGGCTCAGTACATGAGTTCTTCGAAAGGAGGGCTTATATCTGGGGTGACCACAGCACCAAAATGCCACCCATCCGCCGGTGAGCAGCGTCTTATCTTAATAAGGTTCCTCTTGCACCAAACTCCGTTGGCGGCTTGATATCACGTGGTCCTAATAGACAGCGGACCGATGGCTCCTCGAAGGGTTAAACTAAGAGACATCCTCCTTCGTTCCTCGTTGTTTTTCCAACCACCAAAGAAGAGGACAAGAAACCAGATTTCATGCCAGGTGTTTAACGAGTAGCAGGTGATGTGAACGCATTTTGCGAGGATTACAAGGCAGCCAATCGAATCGTTTCCCTTAGCAGCCATATCGACCGTACTGGAACAGTTGAATGCTTTTTAGATCACTTGTACACTCCGCAGTTTTGTTTCTCCACGTGCGTGCACTGAAGCTCATCTGCTATGATTTCTAGGTGAGAAAGAATGCAAATGACTGGACTGTAATCATACGGAAACAGTACTGTGACCACGTGAATTTAAACACAAATTTAGACATTTGAACGTGAGACTCAAAGGAAACTCAGTTTTATGGTATTTTTCATTTGAAGTGCTGAATCAGGGCTGACTTTTCAGTCAGACGGATGTTCAAGACAGTGTAGTATTTTTCCGTGATGCTCTATTGCTTGTGTGGTTGAAGTGAACTTTCTTGATCTCATCATAATTATTTCATCATTTGATGCACTTATCAGTCATCAGCCCCGAATTTCCATCAAGCCCATTTTTCAAACTAAAAGTAAATTGATCTTTCCGAATTTAAACGCTCGTTTGTAAACTGCAATCTTGTTGCTATGAGACTAAATTGAGACTGTGGCGGATCTATTTGTCAACTAAAGGGGTGCAGCACACGGGCCTGGGTATTTATAAGTACTTACCTAATACGGTACTAAGGTTGATGCAAGCCCTTCAAAGATTTACCACCAGTACGAGTTAGGCCTGTTAGAACCAAGGAGACTGATCCTAGCTGCAGAGACCATAAGGTCGCAACTGGTACTGGACATCAGATGAGTTTTCTCCTAGACAGTATCGTATCGGATACTCTAATGGGCAACGGGCATTAATCCGTGCCCACACATTTCCGTGCGGTGACCTCAACACCTTACGCTAAACTCTCTTAGGATCTTATTTCTTAATTCACTTTTGAATTATGAGCCTCCCTCTTGCAAGAGTATCTCTACTTTTCCATCTCGTTACCTGTACTCTGTTCATTAAGGCATTTTCATCAAACTTATTGCTCCCTGGAATGACCTGATGATTCATTAAATCCCCGTCATTCTTCTCAGTTGTACAAATTTGTACCGTTTCTCCTTTGACTACTCATGCATTCATGTGCGTCTGGCGGACCCTTTGTTTTCTGCTTATTTTCACTTTTTTTTCCATTGATGCCATGTGACATATTAAATAAATAAATAAGTAAATAAATTTCAATAAACTGGTCTTGGTGTTTACCGACCTTATCATTTTCTTATTGATCGGGCGAACATTGCCACTTGTTCTCGACTAGACTCACTATAACTGACTAGTTCCTGAGACTTACGGTGAAACAGTAACGGATGTTTGACGGTGTGAAACAAAGTTTCTAACGCGAGGATTTCCCTAACCAATCTGACTGAAGTTGGAAAGGGCTTGAAACTTGTATTCTGAAGAAACAGTTTGTTTTAACTAGCCAGCAAACAACTCGCATGGGCCACCGGAAGGGGCATCAGAAACAAACATTATATCACTCTTGCTGATCTGAAAAGAATAAGGAAAATGCTCTGGATAGCCAAAGTCGAATAGTACCAACATGCAAAGTAAACAATTAAAGACCGACCTCGGTGAATTTTATTTGGTTTTAAACCGACCGCTTTATGAAACAATGCCTCATATTGATTGATCGTTTTGGTTATAACCTTGTAACAGCCAGTTTTAGCAGACTTGAAGTTGAATTGGGAGGTAAACAACTGCTTAAGAACTGTATAAGACCCCAGTTTAAAAACTTGCCATCGACACCTTGGAGAACTGCCGGTTGAGTCCATTCTCCAGTGGGTACTAGCATTAGCTTGAACAGAGGCAGTGTTGCCAGGGTGTGCTGGTCCTCGAGTAAATCATTTCCGACTACTATCGAAAAGTTCACATGACCAGTCCAAAGTAGTCCAGCATACTTTTTATCCAGATATTATATGCGGCTGAGATTTTATGGGTTTAATTTTGTTATTCTCAAAAAAATCCCGCTAAAATTCAGACCCATAATGGAGCGGTCATCAGATCACTGTCAATGATTTAATTGGTGTAAGAAATCTTCTGAGTATTAATTACTCCAACTGTCTCAATGAGTTTGAAGCTGACAAAACCAACTATAGCAGTTTCCTTCATTTCGTCATCTCTGATAACTCTCAGACCATCCAATGAAATTGCACATTCCCTTCACCCAAATTTCAGGCATATTTTAGTTTAATGGAAGTGTGAGGAGATTTGGTACTTTTCAATTGAGATTTAGTTCTGCCAGTCAACGCTGAAAAGCCGAGGAGCACTGTACAGTTGTGTTATCCTTATTAGACATCATCAGCAGTTCACCACTCGGGAAATTCGGAGAGTCTCGAATTCGTGACCTTCCGGCCACTGGTGGACCACTTAATCGTTCGATTCAGGGGAAGCATAATCTCACAAAATAAGTGAAACTCCCATCAGAGAAGTCGTCACACAAGGAGCAAGCAAGCACTGGACCCCATGATGTGGTCATGATACCGTTCAGCTGCTCATGGCCGAACGGTCAATTGTTTCAGCATTGTCCGGGAGGTTTCGGATTACGACCTCTCCGAATTTCGTGTTATGCTCGTTGGCGAAGATTCCCAGTAGGAACAAAACAGCTATATGGTGCTTCTCGGCTTTTAAGCATAGATTGGCCTCATTAGCAAGACGAAATCTCAACTGGATATATTCGTTTACTTTGAAAACTTGGTTCTTGCCGGAATTTCTGTTATATGAAATCTCACCAGTATACTTTTAGTGTTGTCGTGTAAATAAGCCCCGCCATTTTTGCACACTCCTAGAAGTACTCATGTTTAGCAGTTTCCTGATCAGGAGGAAGCACGTGTCTCATTCAGCCCGCCAAATCTTTTGAGTAGCTCCGGTTAACTACACCGCATCAGTTTTGTAAATTTCTTTACATTCATATGGCATTTAGTAAACTGCAAATATTCCAAAAGATATGTGGACAGACATGCTGAGGGTTAATATTAATTGGAAGAAGCTGCTGGCGAATCCCGGATAATCCTGTTGTGTGAACTTGAGTTAGGCAGTTTCCTTGCAGTCCACCATACGTTCGACAGCCCTGAAGGTAGGAGACAGTAAAACGGGCGTTGAATGTCTTAGTAATTGAGCTGATCTAAAACGAGCGAGACAGACAATCCGTTTATTTTCTCGCTGTTCCTTTGTCGCATCGTTAACCTGGTCACTTCAGTTGATTGAATTCCTAAACTTGTATTAGCTTGGCGCAAGTGAGGTGTAGCTGATTGCTAACTGAGTTAGCACTAAGCTTGGAATTACGGTTACAAATGCTTCATCATCCATCGAACCTAAGTTATCATGACATCGACAGGGTCACCAAACAGCTATCTAAGTTCAGTAAGCACGTAAGGGCAGATGCCGTGGCCGTAACGCTTTTCTCTGTTAAAAAATTTGAAAAATTCACAAGAAGATATGAGATGCTTCATGCAAACTTACAAATTCCTAAGTTGATCAGATATGAAGTTAGGTGTCCAGGGAGGTATGTAATTCTTTCAGTTTTATGCCAGCCTCTACAGCTTTTGAAACGCAAACTACGGGCGCCAAGATTTCTGAAGAATTCCGCCCAGAGTCGCAAAAGGAATTGCTGATCCGTTTGAGCAATTTTACTCTGAAATTGACTGAAAAATTATCGTATACACGCCATCATCACCATGTCGCAAAAGGAATTGCTGATCCGTTTTAGCAATTTTACTCTGAAATTGACTGGAAAATTATCGTATACACGCCATCATCACCATCCTGGTCGGTGCTGAAAAGTTTCTGTTAAGAACCCAACAGAGAACACTCCAAAGAAGAACGAATAAAAACTGAGGATGGGTGTAATCAGAGCTTCTGAAGGCATTTTTGATCATCTATTAGAATTTGTATGTATTCAGTTGTCTCACCTGATGTGAGTTTCCTTTCAGCCACCAGGCTCGCTAGTCCGAGTACACCGTACTGCAGGGCTTTAGTGGCTTGGGCTGAACCCACAGGATAAAAATTGGCCCGCTTTTTTAATAGCACCTATGGACAGGATTCTATCATACCTAAGATGCGAAGAGAACGGATAGAATATACTCGCAGAGTGTGATCCCAACCAAAAACAGTCAAAACAGTCATTGCAGAACCACGAGCACTGCATGCATGGAATCTTTAAGCAAAAAATGTGATGCACATGCGGTTCGTTAATATGCATGGCAAACGGCGGTTACATGTCTAAGCTTTTTGTAAATGTCATCTCAATGAAAAAACTTCACGACTGAATGAAGTTTATCGAAGTTAGTGAAGTTTTGCGGTAGTAATAAAGAACTAACTAAATCTGTTTCAAACATCAGATGTAAAAAGGTGTTTGCTATAAGGCCTATGCTTCATCTTGTGGTCGCTAACTGACAATCTGCGTTCATTTACAACCATCTTTACAGCTATCATCATCATCCACAACATAACATCGGTGTTCAACACTGATGCTTTGCTGCAGCACAACCATGCGTTTTTTGAAAGCCTCCATCTTTAAAAGTGCGGGTGGGAGGTCACTCGAACCAGGAGCTTGGTAGCTGTTGAGGGGACAAACGCATTCATAGACCTCCGAGGTTGTAGGGGTTCCTTGTTCACCACCCAGGGTCCTATTCGGGCTGCAGGATCTAAATGAGTGGCAGCGGGTGACCATGAGAATTGTTATTGTAACTGCTGGGCCCAGAGGTCCGGACGTTCCTTTTTATTCAAGATGGTCGCGCCAAATTGGTCCTCGATGCTTTCACTCCCAGATGATTTTTCTGGGTACGGGTCGCATGGATCAAGTGGCATATCTCACTTCAAGCTCGCAGTTGCAGGGTAATCAGGCTGTCACAAAATTTGTTTTTGATAGTGTTAGAGATACGGTCGGTTGGAGCGTAAGCAGACACGACAGACAACGATCAACTTCACGCTTGTGGGACTTTTTCAAGGACATTCTCAGATGAACCGCACGGAGATGACTATCAACGGGTATCCATTCAAGCAAGGACCATTTCGCTCGGTGACAAACTCCTACACATCATGCCTCAGCGGCCTCTGGATCAACAGAGGCGCGCAACCGGAAGCTAGTGCAGAGTGATGGAACAGTCAGCTCAACCACTGTGCTTGTACCTTGACTTCTTGTTTCTAATACACAGCACACATCCATGTTAAACGAGTCCGGTGTGAAAGCAAGAGTAGCTTGTTTTCCTGCTTGCTTTTTAGTGCGAACATTGAAGGCAACCAGATAGACTTGGCGTGAAAGCTTGAAGATTTATTTCGAACTACCTTAGGATGTCAGCACCGGAAGGCGCGCAGATGTCACTGCCAAAACCGACAAAGGACGAACGGAGTCACTGAGTCTAACTAATGGGCCTACAAGGGGGGAGTTATGAATGTAATGGGATAGCGGGAAGGAAAAGTACATGAGAGTACATGAGAGAGAAAGAAGGGAGGCGTCAGCAGTAGCCTGTGCTCACCTACCCGCCCTGATATACGCGGCGAGTAAGGCGACCTGGCTGATAGTACCACGCCTAGGCCGATGTGACAGGGGATTATTTGTGTGTAATTCATGGTTGTTCGTGGGCTGGGTAGTACCAGGGCGCCCACACCTAGAGAGGAAGGTGATTATGGTCATCGACCGAAGCCTTTTGCCGCAAAAGCCTGGCCGCGGGAAATGCGGGTGAATTATCATTTTTGTGGAATTAGTCGCCACATATGTTCCAGCCACTAACCTGGAAGGCCAGGAGACTGTGTTTGTCAGGCCTTTTATCATTAACCCACCTGGTATGCGAAACTGTGTGAGTGTCTAATGCACACCCCCACTATAGCTTAGTGGGTCACAGAAGAACACAAACAGTCACACCACCGTAAGTTCCAGTATTTTCATGACGAATACTGCTATCAGAGCTCAGAATTTCGTGCTGAACAAAACAGCCCTAGTCGATAAAAGCCTACTGATATTCATGAGTAGATTCGAAGTACCACGAAAGATCACCACTTTAGAACATCCCCAACCATTTTTTGAGAAGTTTCTTTATGAACGGATCCAGCAGGTAGGCGGAGGGAAACGTCAAAGGACAAGTCTTGAACTTTTGTGACAAGTAAGTCGTTATTCAGCTAGTGTGTCCAACTAGTCGAATGAACAAGTGCCGCACACTGCACTTGGTGCTGTGTGATATGTATGGGTCTATTATTATCCGTCACCTGATCAGTCTAGGGCAGTAGAAGTGGGTTTGTCAATAGTAATTGTCTTGATTGAGTGTATTTATTGTGTTTTCGGGGGGGGGGAATCGTTTTTGTACTGCCGAAAAAACTTCTTTTGGCTGTGTTAGGTTCGGCAGGGGGATTTCGACACCCACGAGTGAAGTATTCATGCCAGCAAAATTTGAGGGTATTCATACCATCACAGTAAGACATGTGAGTAACTGTGTTGCCACCAATTTCGTTAGCTAAGAAGGGGGCAATTTTGGTAATTATGGCTGACTTTTCACCGGCAGAAAAGAGGTGAGGCGTCGAAAATTGCAAGTGACAGTTCTGAGTGCTGCCGTGTATGGGGTAAGTGACCGTCAGACGTCAACCGTGAATAGTTTACAGTGATTCTGGCTGATGGATTTGCTCACGAAAAAAAATGAGGGACTCCGAGATTTAGTAATACATTGTAGGTTATCGATCTACATGTGCTAGTGCAGTGGTAGTTACACAACGGTTGTTGACGCATATCTGAAGGATGGTGGCCCTATTCATATGGCATTGGGATGCCAAACAAACATGCAGACAAAGAGACCAGACCAATTTAACTACATGGAGCACGTAAACAGCTGAAGCGTCTGTGAAATCGATATTGTAACGTCTCCAGATGTGACCGATAGAAGTGCATGGAGGTCATTCGGTCTAAAGTAGAATGTCTAGAATTTTTGTAAATATACGAAGTATGACAGATTAAGAGTACGAGACTACTAATGAGCAATGCACCCGACCTCATAACATGAAGCTCAAACGAATTTAGATGTCAGCTAAAAACTATGAAATATCTCTGTCAAAACAGAGTGAGGGTTTTTTATTCATTAAATCTTTGTGTGCATCCAGCTACTCGCTGAACTTACCAGAAGTGAGCGTATGTCTAACCAAACGCTATTCGGGTATTTTGAGATTCCTCAGTGATGTGTAGCAGCTGTGTAAGATTGAATTTATCTCGTTATCTCAGGCTCATGCATGCCTGAAGCACCCACGATTACTGATTTATGATTGGTTATGCGATTGTAACGTGGTTGGAGAGTCGGCTTTGTCTCATTCAAAAACAGTGACAGTGCTAGTCACTCAGAGTGCTGATCAGCAGCCGGTGGCCATGCACTCAAGTGTTCAAGCAACCAGCCTAGGGGTCAAGGGGCTCAAAATTCCATAGAGTTTCGTCAGATGTTCACTTCTTATAATTCCAATAAAGATAAAAATGTTACAGCGTTTGGACGGTTTAATATAAGTCGATTTCAATTACAGGATGAAAACTTGAAATATTCAGATGGCAGATTTAGGCTCCGTGTTGTAACCTCAGTGAAGTTTGAACGTAACCAAAGTTAGTCCTGATGCATGTTGTGTCCTGGAACTGCTAGCTAATTTGCCAAAGAAGTTTCGTCGTTTTATGAATTAAAGTTGCTTATTATTCTGGTTG
Source organism: Clonorchis sinensis (assembly GCA_003604175.2). NCBI lineage: Eukaryota > Metazoa > Platyhelminthes > Trematoda > Opisthorchiida > Opisthorchiidae > Clonorchis > Clonorchis sinensis. Next base: position 79,214,659 of record CM030369.1, read on the forward strand.
TAGCTGGTGACTCCACGAAATGGTTTTTTACTTTTCTTGAGGTTTCCTCGTCTTCTGTTTGTAATAAATCTGTTATGACTACGGTTAGTCTACTCTTACAGGACCATTAACATTTTTCACAACGACAGTCAGTATCATGTCGTGTGATCTTTCTGGGTAGTTTTTCAAAAAAACTATTTGTTAATTCTGAATCAACTTTGACTTTTACGGTATTCTTCCAGGTAAACTCCCCTTATGATAGATCACTCTCTCCGCATTTAAGACTTGAAATAGAAAATTTTTGATAGTTTGCTTCTCGATTCCCAACAAATAGTATTTTTAGGTTTTCCTATGATTCAAAATCACCCTTCACCAAAAGGACGGCTTGAAATTTCTGCAGTGATTTCTGCCATGGTACACAAATACCACGAATTGCATCCCGTGTAAGAAGCACCTGTAAGGAACAACTACTTTAAGGTTCCCCCTTGTGAATGTTCCTCTCAACCTTCAAGAAGATTCTAGAATAGATCAAGGATATCAACGGGATTGCTTCTTTGCAAGCTGTCTTGCCCCTAGAAGACTACTTCAGAATTCGATCAGAAGAGTTCTGCATTGAAATTTTGTCTCCCTAAAAGGGCATAGCCTTACATTTGCTTGGTCTCGACAAACCAATTCAAAGGGTCGTCAGAGAACTGCGTCTCCTCCTTGTTTATCTCTTCTGCGGGAGTCTACCATGAAATACGGTTGAAAGAACTAGGTAAAAGTTTCCTCCCAATGGTGGTCTGTCCTAATTTTGTCGTTTCTGGAGAGGACATGTTGAATCTTGAAACCGTTAGTTTTTATGTCGGCTAATACATAAGTAGAACAAAATGCACCTTGGACAGTAAACCTACTTACTAGCTAAATGAGAATATTTCGGAACTTGAGCATTTTTCTGCACCCACTTCAAACAATTTTGGCTGACGTTTTGATCTAGTCCCCCTTGGAGTTCGTATAGCGGTATTTTTCTGATGGATTTATCCTCAATTTTATCACAATGATGAGGTTCGGGAACGATATAGTCAGCTTTTCAAGTTTTACAGTATCTCCAGCACCAAAGTTTCCTTGTTTTATTTCCTAACTTTTTGAAGCGCACACGATTAGCCGCTCGTACGGACAACATGAACCTCTCTTCATGAGTTGTCTCTGTTCAAGTGCACAAACGTATTGCTCAGATTACAAAGTTCCGGAAGTTCTCAAGTCCGAACTGACTTATAAAATTTATATTCACCTGGATATATTTTCTCGGCTCCCACAAGATTGCTGCCTATTAATCGAATTGAACGCTTAGATTTTTGCAATAGTGTAAATTCAGTACAAGCATTGAATTCACTAATTTACATTACTGTACGCGAACTAAATAACTTTTCTTTCTTCATGATAATAGTAATTTTCAGTCGTGTAAGAAGCAAAATAAGTAGTATTGTGGAACCAGCTGAAAAGTCCCAGTCATTCCGATTTCTAAAGTTGCAGAAGATTAGGGAACACCAATTAGGAAAAAAGCTGCACACAAACTGAAGACTTTCCAGCGAATTAATCAAGCTTAACGCAGACATGTAATTAGATGTAAAAGATGGACTGAGGATGTCGGACAGGAGAGGAGAGATAACAAGAATAATAGTCTGGTAAAAATCTGAAAGCATTTCTCTCTGTCAAGTGTAAAACCCACAAAATTCAATTATTTTGGTATTGCGCACAAAAAGATTAAAGGTGGAAATCCTAATATTTGTAAAAAGATACCATCACCCAGTAACATTTCGTCTCCAGTCAATACATATCCTTTTTCTTCTGGAAAACGTAGAACTTTATGTACCACGCTGCGGTTGCTGATACTTTCGAAAATGAAATAGTTCTTCACTCTATTCTGTTTGATCCAAACTACGCGAACCAAACTTCTTCTTGATATCATCAACGCTAGACGTGATTCTCAGATTCAATGATCCGGCCAGTTTTTACTTTTTAACACCAATTTAGTCGAAGCCATGGCTGTGAATACGTTATTGGCTATTGTGCAGCTGGAACAACGTTCATCTCTGGGTATAGACCAAGTTCTGTCTTTGTAGTTGAAATATGGGTGGTTTCTGTGGACCCAACCGCCACAACAGATTTAAATACTTGTTTTCTACAGCGCTTTAATGGTAGGATACGATTGTAAGCATTTGTGTTGCCCAGAACTCTTCCCCACTCAGCAGTGCAAATGATCGAATTTAGTTATCTAGAAGTTACACGACAAGACCTTCATCTGGTTCAGGCTTACTGGTCTAGTATCATGCATACTAGTCCCAATAAATCTCCAAGTCAAGATCAACCTAATCTGTTAGCCACTGCCAAGACCCCGAACAATCCATCCCACAGGGTTTTTTTCCAAAATGAAAGTTTCCAACACTAATTGCGGTACGTAGAGGGGTTTACTACTGATCTACATCCCGCAAACACAAATAGTTGATGACTGAGATATGTTTTTATGCTTCTGCACCTAATTCGCCTTGTGGCGGTACTTTCTCAGTATTCTTTGTTGCTGACAAGAATGAAATACTGCGGTCTGCTATGGAGCGTCGAGTGGAAGTGTGCCGGAAACTTTGCACACTGTTGAGCATATCTCATAAAACACCTTTTTCATTGTGTCTTGGGCTGATCACAGTATCTTTTACTTTATACAAAGTTCATGGCGCCATACATACCTACAATCAGTAAAACACCTTCGGTTGTCAGGAGAACCCCGTCAGTTTAAACTGATAAGCAGTTCGGTAACCTTCGCAGACCTCGAATTCCTCTTGTGCTGAAGTTATCGGAGCTTGAATCTCTTTTCTGAAGCTGTCAGATCAAAGACATTAAGTCTGGGGCCGTACTGAGAAGCGTAGAATTAGTACCTTTGTAGGACAAAGTGGATTGTTACGGAGTTACAGTATCAGGTGGGGAGAATTCTGCAGCCAATGAGAACTGAGCCCCAAGAATTCCTAGGCCACCAAAGAACGACTGCACCGCAGATGACATCTTCAGAGTACGTGCGGTGGTTTCTCCGGGGTTTGTCATATGCTGCTTCTGGTAAAAATCACAGAATTCTTCCGCTAAAATGACCAGCTGCGGTAAATGGATAGGGAACCGTCCAATTATTTGGCTAGCTAATTTGTCCTATAAGAAACGCGTTGGCTCTACGTGTGTAGGACGCCGTCTGTTTTCATCTCTAGCCAATCTATTGATGATTCTTTTTCAAGTGGGGCGTTTCCAAAAGTTTTAACGAAAGTAATCACCACAACGTCACCCGCGAAGTAATCGTCCATTAGCGAATTACCCCCCTTCAATTCCATTCGTCGTGGTCCACAAAGAATGTTGTATTTTAACCCTGTTCTACGTCATTCAACGTGGTGCCCACAGTTTACACACTGTTGATCCGCCGGAAAAAAGAAATCAAGGTAAAACGAGCAATAATGATTGTAACCCATCATCAAAATGCTGCGTAAACCTGGTGGCCACATTGGCTAGTTTCCGGCCTTTACAGATGGCCAAGCAGTTTATCATCATATCTTAATAGGCATCCATGGATATTCCATTGCTAAAGTATGGTTTCTTTTGTAAATTTTAGTTCAGTTTATGAATAACCCTTGTATAATTAAAAGAAGTACATGCTGAATCAAGCTGGACCTAACAATAATGTAGATTTACTGGAGTTTACAGTGTAAGGAAACAGGTTAACCGTTTTGAAGTCCCAACCGAATGGCACAAATAATGGTGCACCATACTTCGCAAGAATAACGAAGAGATTACAATAAATGACCTTTATTATAGTTTGAGTCTCTCAGAAGATCTTTCCGTTTATCTAAATAGTGTATTCACAGCAGTTTGTCCCAAAAGTGTCTATGCGTTTTATAAACATCCCCACACTTCAAAAACATGCAATTCTTTAAGCCTCTTGCGCGAATAAGCATGCCTTTTGCTTGCTGAATGTCATGTGACATCGAGAAAGTATCAATCAAGTGACGGTTCTGAGCATATCTTTTTATGATGCTTTACGTGCATTTTTCGAGACACTAATGGTTTAAATCGTATCAACAGACTCAAACCAATTTTCCCGTCTGTGTGTGGCCAATAATCTTTCGTTAGTTCGAGTGATTTTAACTACTTCCCCAGTTTCAACGTGCGGCACAATTCGCGGGAAATGCTGAGAGCAACGGTCCACCTTTGGTGAAGCCAAAACTTTGGAGAATACACTAGACAGGGTTCAAGACTTAATCGTGCAAAACTACGACTCCCCTCTTTGTAGACAAGTATTTTGTAGACGGTTGTAACCATGTATTATCTCGATTCTCCTGGACACATCCTACTTTCATGATAATCGTTATTCTTCCCCAGATTGGTATTAGACAAGTGGGTTTACGTTACGAACTTGGTAGTGTATGGGATATAAGGTTGCCAGATTGTCTAAGTAACTGAACTTTTGGCCGTCAAGAACCAACCTACTTCCGGATAAAAGCCATTTGAGCTGACGCATCTGATCTTTGCTTTCGATATGCCGAACCCTGAGGAATTCTTACGTTTGAGCGAATTCTGAAGGAAATGTATGGAAATTAGTTACGCCAAAAATTTTTAAATTATGAAACCTTCTGCCACCCACGAAACTCCACGCACGAAATGCTTGCTGGAACGTCTTCTGCTAATTATGTTGACCATTGGTGGCCCAAATCAGAGACGTAGTCTTGCAAAGTTGAGAAGTAGTAGTCTCTTCTGAACAGTAAGTGGGATTGGAAGCTGTCACAGTGAAACTAAACGAATGTGAAGCAAGTATTTTTGACAGAAGCGGAAGTACATGAATGATCGCTACTGCATTTTGTCCACGCCGTCTTTGTGAATATTTGACTTATTTGTTCTTTTTATCTGCCAGTTAGGTGTTACACCCTGACTGGTTGTTAAAATAGACTTAATCGGTGATCATGTGCAAGAAGATGCAAAGTAATCTAGTTTTTACCTCCATATGTAGTTCAGGCAGGCAAGTTCGTCACAAGTATACTGGACGAATCCGTACGATGTTGAAAGATAAAACATTCAATAACCTTATTCAATTGTCGTCTGACTTCTAATGTTTGGTGTGCAGGATTATTGGAAGGGTTTTTCTTCCACAAGCGATTGACGGGAATATCATGTCTGTTGAACAGCGTGAACGTTTCTGTTACTGAATGAAATAACACTATGAGACATTGGTATTGTCTGGTCGAGTTTCTTTTACCTTCGGTGCTCCTTACCAGTCTGACAAATTTGTTTTGGTGTCCGTCAACGTTTCTCATCTGTCCTGCACAAAACTGTTCATTCAGAGAGCTGTACGCAAAGTATGAACCCATGTAGAAACACCTTCACCAAAGATCCAAATATTGGTTCTTGGGATACAGATAACTTCACCAAAAATTGAGCTTTGAAGCTTCTTTCTGTTGATCTATTAACTGCGGATAACACACACACTGATGCAGTCAGAAAAAGATCTCCCGACATTGAGTTGGCCACAACGTATCTGACGATCAACACTTGCCAACAAGGAGGTTGTATCATCCTCAGTGCTTCATACGGACTACAGCGCAGACATATGAATATCCAACTAGTGGGATACTTTTTCAAGCGAACGTCAATTATGGTATGAACAGGTTCAATAAGAAAGAGTTTAGCAGGTACCTCAAATAATTTTTAAACGATTCCGTTAAGTAAGTTAACTTTCTAAAGCACTTTCGTGTCCCCATTCAACTCTGGATCAACTTTTAGTTTCTCTTCACCAGTAGCTATAGCAATGATACCACTACAGAGCCATTTAACCGGCACATAAAGAATGCCACGGTACACTTAATACATCACGCAAGCACATCCACAACAACCATCACTATTACTTACGCATCACAGAGTGGCTGGTCTGTATTCACACGATGTGCACCGGTGCGTGTGCCGGTATTTAAACCATCGGTCCACTGTTGTCTTCTCGAAGAAGAATTTCAGGTCACCATCAACCGGAAATGAAAAGCACTGTCGCTTAGTCGATTTTCGTCTCAGGAAATACTACGTTTTGGTAAACATAGCATTTGTGCATTCAACTTTAGATTAGCAAACTGTGATAGTGCACCCTATCGGTTGCCTGTTGTGAAAGCAGCTATGCACGTATACCGGTTACTTTTATATCGGTGCATACATTCATCAAACTTGCTGATTCGGTTAATGCTTCTCCATATAAAAGACAATATTTATTGTTGTTACTGGTGGATGGAAGGGTACTTTTTGTAAACCAGGCTAGGCACTTATTAGTACTTTAATAGCGTGCTAGAGTATATTCAAACGCTTTAACTCGAAAAACCAGTGTATGAGTGGCGTTCTATCTTTACAATCTGGGCGTAGTGTTGTTGACCATGCATTCTGCATTGGTGAGAAGAAGTCGCATGCTTACGTGCTGCAGTCAGAACGTCGAAGCACATCTAAACTCTTATCAGCTTACTGCGTAAGCATTTCTAATTGACCGTTGGTTGTTTGTTCCCGGAACTTTTGTCGTTTTGACTTAACTTTCCTCTTCTTTCGCAGTCAGTTACTGGACAAGTAACTTTGGGTATGAATGCCAGCCCTATGCTTTTCTCGTTAGAGTTTTTTGTTCTGAAGTCAAAAATGTATAACGATTATTTTGCGACACGGTTAGAGATCAAACTCGTTTTTTTTTACTTACGCATTAAAAAGTAAATGGAGCTCTTGTATGACTATAGTACCAAAGCATTCGCATAATTATTTGGTTTGTTGTAAAAAGACGTCAGGTGAATCCCAAGCAGATCACTGATTGAATGAGTCAATCTGTACGTTTCTTTTAACTGGGGTAATATTTATCCAGCTGATCAATGATGCGATTAGCTTGGCTCAGATTCAGGTCATTCGTGCCTATCTTGAACGTTCTACTAAAGGTCATAGCCTTAAATGGGACATTTTTACTGCCCTAGTTTCTGCTAGGCTTGATCCTCGATAAAGCTTTGCCCAGTATAAGTCGACGAATGAGCAATGATCTTAGAATTAACTTATGGTCGGCTCGCTAAAATCCAGAATCGATTATCGAAGAATCTATGCCAATCGGTAATCACATTTTATTTGAATCACGTGTTGAGGTGTGTATTGACGGTACATTTCCATTTTTGTGGGTAATGGTGATGCAGTGGATTAGGTGCTTTAGTCACCTGCAGTGCACGCGAGGCTGAATTTTCGGTACATCCTTGTTTTGTACTTGAGAGTAATTGTGTAGAGCCGAGCTATCCGGCAGTCTATCCTCAATTGCTTCAAAATTTTTTTCTCTCGCCAAGTATCTGTGCTTAGCTCGAAGAAAAAGAGATCATACAAGCTCCATATGTTTGCACCTGTTCTCCGTAAGACATACTTGAATAATATGTCTAACTCGTACGGGGTAGTAACATAGTCTTCCAAGTAACCAATGGCATAATTCGACCAACCAGTACGGTTCTAGTCCACGAAATTTTGTTCGCCAAACGACAAATTCAGTGCAGTCTCAGTAGCCTTGAATTTCTGACTGTAGTTCAAAAGATCGAGGTAATCATCGGTCCAACGATGATCATTGTGATATTTTACTTACGAATTGCTTTACACCATCAGAAACATTGAGTGCAGTTGATTGCAAATTGATTTCATTTTGATGGTGCACATTTATGATTGTTCGTGTAAGTTATCCTATGAGTATCCGAGGACAGACGTGTGAATAGTTACTCGAGTTTCTTGAACACCCGTCGAGCATTGTATCAAAACCTGCACAGGGAAAATCAGGCGGCAACCGTCTTTTTTAATAAAGGGCATATGGATAACAAGATTAATGTGTCCTTGGTCCAAATAGCTGTTGACGTATTCAATCATTTGATTACTCTAAAAAAGTCAAAGGCTTGATAAGCCACCCCTGCTTAATCGAATTAAAATTTCAATGAACATTTTTAATAACTATGTGATAGGGTTCCAAAAAGCTCGACCACAGGGACATTTACATCCCTATTGGATTTCATCGGGTAGGCGCAGAAGTAACTGATATGTGACCTTTCGAGTGACAGCTCGGACTGCTGATCCTAGGACTACTTCCTCATTGACCGGCTAAACCAAGAGTCCTACGGAAAGCAAATTAAAAAACAGCACAGCCCGATTAGTGGATGTGAGGTTCCGAGACCAAAGACCAAGTGATGCGTTCGCAGGCAGTTGCAAGTTATTAAACAGACTATAATTTTGTAGCTCTAATTTACAATTATTTAACTATTATGACCATATTGTAACAATTACAAGTAATATTTGATAATTTTTATTGACTAACGTTAATTAATCAATAGTGACTGGTTAAATTAATATTTATATTGTAGTTGTATTGTCAGCATATTACTTATTCGTACTTATCGTGCATATTATTATACAGCATTATACATGGTTATTGTATATTATTATCATACATTAGTTTATTACTGTGCTTGTTAATTATATATGCTTATGCAGATTGTGTAATTTTAGGGACAGAGAATATGGAGTTTTATTCGGGATTAAGGGTTCTTCGTAATCATCAGTGGGTGGTTCAGGCTTCTTGTTCGTTAGACTGTTTTCTATCTCGTTCTCTGGTTGCACATATTAATTTGCTTCAGGTGCAAATCTGCCCTGGTTTATTCCCAGCCGATGAGTAACAAAATCCGCTCAGTCGGGATGGGTTCTACTACACACAAGTTAAGTAACGGTGTGCCAAATAATCTATGTAAGTTTAGTTGGATATGTCGTCTTGCTGTTCCACTCAGGCATGTTCGTCCCGTAGAATTAAAAGAGAAAATGGATTATTCACATGTCCTTATGCCTCAACACTGTGAGCTGGTGATGTACTATCCTGAACAGATAGCTAAACATAACGTAAGTTAAATCGCAGTCGTGGTAGTGAAAAGATGATGCGTTGGGCTTGTTCAAATCGGACAGCAACTGTCCGGACATAGATATGTATCCATTTCATTAGTTCTTTCATCTGATGGTATGGCAGGTGACAGGGTTCTGCTACGCACAGACCCCTGTATGATCAGAATTATGTTCTACAAGGGTGTGACTGTTTTACTTAGAAGTGCCAGCATTTTTGTGTTTGCTAAACTTTTGCTAGCACAGAACTCCTGAAGTAATTCAGATATCTATTCGATTATGGGGATGAGGTAATATGGTGGAATGTTTTACCTGCGTGAGCTGTTTTCTGGCTATCTTCCGATTTGGAGCATTTGGAGCCGAGACACTCATTGTCTAAGGTAGGTTTTGGTAAAAAGCAAGCCATAAACCCACCGGTCGTTTTCCGAACCCTCTTGAAGCGACTTTCGAACTCGTTATGGAAACAGGTAGACGCCAAGCACATTCTCCGTTGGTCTGGTTGCTCTTCTTTGATTCATCTGTGCAGATGAACGGTCGCAACTTTCGTCAAAATGGTTATCTTATCTGTTTGTATAACTTATTCAAGAAGCAGTGTTTTCATGTTTTAAATAGTACGCTTATGAATAAGAGACGCAGAGCTCGTTCTAGATTTCGCTTTACCACTTAATAACTCGTTGTGCCACAATGCGTAAAACCTGTCTGACTGAAGCTAGGTCTATGTATCAGGTCTGCACGGGCTACTACTTATGTTTCCTCAATGGAAATCCAGCCATTCACACGAAGTCCTTCTCCCTTATCCATAGGTTTTGAACCTCCTGTAGCTGTATAAAAAGTTTATTGTTTGATGTTCTAGAAGTCCTGCTTTTATCAACGGATGTCGGACAATAATTGTGGGTACCATCCAGGTCAGGTGACGAAAAGTGTCACCCACCCAATATACGAATAGCTTGGCAACCTGATTTGGTGTTTGTCCAACGGTCAATCATCGAGTTAACTGCCCGTCAGCAATTTTTTTACAGTACAACCTAATTCGTACTATTAACAATAAGCTTTAGGAATGCGTCTTGAAAACCTACCTAGTGGAACACACGACGGCTGTTCTACTTTCTGTAACGGTTTGGTTGAAATATCCTATTATCATAATGAGGGACAGCAGCATCAATGTTGACACTGATGCTTCACTGCCGAACAACCACGAATTTCATCTAATTATGTTTAAAGCCTTGAAGTAAAAAGACGGGAAAAGAGCGGCTTAGAAATGGGACCTGGTCCTGGCTTGTCATAAGAGTTCTGATATGTCTGTATCTCCAAGCGCCCAGTCAGAAACTCTGAAAAGAAACTGACAGGACAAACGCCACCGAGATTGCTCACGCGCCATTTCTTGTAGTGTCTTCAGCCAATTGCAGGGTGGTTCAAGGGAGCCACATTCTGAGAGGCGGACCACACCGGCAACACCCACACTCTTCGTAATCTCTTTCACACCCTTCCGCCAAACCATATGTTGTTCACCTCGGGGCTTATACCATTCTGAAGAAGGCACGGAGAGAATCATGGCTGTGCCCCCGCCGTTGGCAGTGCTGGGTTTTCTGTGAGATTAATATAACTACTGCATAACTTAATTCCCCGTTTTATAACTGCCTCCTTATGAGTCCGTTGATGCCATCCGATATCAGCAACACTTCTGAGGCATTGGTGGTAAGAAACATGAAGACACCTTAAATCCTCTATCTGCAGAAACCATGTCTCGAAACCATGCAACAATAAAGCGCTTGCTGCAGCCTGGTACGTGAGATCCGTGGGACCCAGTAAAATGTCTTTTTGACGCCATAAGTGAGGTTAATCGGCAAGCGCTACTCGAGCCTTCGAGGTTCGCTCACTCAAAGACATATCTATGATAGATAGTACAACTACCGAAGTATGTAACGTGCTTCACAACATCCACAGCTTCTCCTCGAATTACAGGTGGCATGTTCGGAGATTGCATGTTGTGATGGAAGTTTTGAACCAGGTGGGTGCAACATACGTGACGGAAGATAGTATTATGGTAGCCAGTATATCTAACAAGGCTTTTCGTCCGCGTAATCCAGATCGACAGGATTCTTACCAGAAAGAATTTGGACACCAGGGTTTGAAAGACCATCCAGCTGTACCCATTATTTCATTGACGACGAAGTTGTACAAGGATGAAGTAATTGGATATCCTTTTCGGAAGGAAGGAAGGTAGGAAGGCTCTTACATAACTCACCACACACTCTCAAACTCCCGGGGAAAAACAGGAAAAACGGGTGGAAATTTGACGTCCCTGATAACCTCCTGTTGTAATATGAGGTATTCAATCATTCGTGAATGACATTAGTTTCAGCCTCCCAGACGTTTACTCAAATGCACGATCCAGTCAGAAGTCCGGCTATCCTAATGGGTAGAAAAATCACTCGGAACAAGCTGACTTATCAAACTTCGTTTTGAAGAAAGCTTGCGCATTGTATGTTCTGCATATGGCGTGATTAGATCTTGTGGGGAAGGAACATACGAACGTTTGTCGATTACAGTATTATCAAAGTTAATGAGTGGAGGCGACTATGGCATCCATATTATTCGCCTTTGAAGTTCCTGAAAGAGCGCAAAGATTGCTTAACACACGCTTCCTCGTTTCGCGGCAGCCAAAATCTTAAAAAAAATTTTGACGATGCGTTTCCATAATCCGTGAGTAAGTTGGAAATCACTAACGTTCTCATTGATTCAAGTAAATAGGGTATTTAATATTGGGCATCCTTCATCTTCAGGCCAGAATATTAGGCACTCGTGAAAATTAAGACCCTTTTCTTGCCAAATGAGAATTGTTGGATAGTTTAACTTCGCAGGAGACAACAGGCGAGATGTGAAACTGAGGTTATTTCCATGTCCAAGTTTGGTATTGTATAAACCATAAAAACAATATTTTACAGATTCCTTTTTGTTGTATTCTTTACCATATCTGTTGGTACATCTGACACACTGAAAGAATCTTGAACAATCGAGCGTACTGACCGATCGATTTCGCCCGGCAGTCAAGAATGCGCCTTTGCTTACTCGCTCATCGTCTTCTCACGTGAATGTAGTGGGGAACATTAGCAATCATGCTTTCAAGACCAAACACAATCAACACAGAGAATGTGATTTGTTTGCTGGTATGAGTAGCCTGGAGTGGGTTTATATACGAACTCACTTAACAACATAAACAGCTGTTTGCTGGAATGAGCGACAAAAGCTGGGACAACGGTGAATACCACACGCTTGCGATTGAATAAACTTTGGACCTGTATGAGCTACTCGCTCCTTAATGAGTAGTCAGCCCTACAAATGTATTTCTTAAGCTCAGTGTGAGCTATAAGCGTCCATCGTTTTGAAGACTCTTGACCTGGCGTCGTTGAAAGGACGACCAGTAGGTCGCACGACTACTACCGTGCATCTCAGAGAAGCTGGTATTGATCACTCTGGAGCAAAAAGTCCTATCCTTTTTGTGCGTAGTGCACTCAGTCTTCCGTTTTGCTGGTTCTATTGTGCGTACAACAAAAGTTGTTATACGTAATATATGTATTTTTCCTCGAAAAACTAGTGTGACGCCTCGTACATATCCAGCGTTAGTTTCTCAGCTGTGTGAAAGCTTGAATATTCAGATGGCGCCTCGTACATATCCAGCGTTAGTCTCTCAGCTGTGTGAAAGCTTGAATATTCAGTCCTTCACACCAACCTTCAAGCCCGAACCTTACATTCTTATCATATGTAAATCACCAAAAGAGATTTGCTGTAGATAGAAAGTATTTTCGTATCCATGTGAATCCCATCACGGATCTATTCATAGCATAAGTCTCACGAGGCCAACCGCAAACTTGCCTACACATATCCAAGTGGATTTTGGGTCATTTTGAGGACGTGTCAGCAGACTGTTTTTAGGTCACCGTTCACAGATATCCAGACTAGCTGGTTAAAAAATGAGCACATTTTGGGGAGGATTCGTCCACCTCAGGATTGCGATCCCGCATACGTCCGCAAAGACAGTAAACCTCATGTGGCACCCTTTTTCGAACACAATGTATTGTTGCTAGGCCAGAGTCCACTTTGACTATGATAACCTTCTGGGCTTCCATGTGCCGAGCGTTCAGTCTCTTTTCTGAGAGATCTTTTTGGGGGATTTTTCATGCTTACCTTATTATTTTTTTGCGCTTCTAGAAAGTTACAGTAATCACAATGGGAACGTCGGGGTGGGAGCTATATCCGTTCTGACGGAGTAAAACAATTTCATGGGAATCATTGAGCACACAAAGAAGCGTTTAATTTGTTGTCAAAACCAACATTTTTCCCCTTTCTTTACTATCTATTTACTGCACTTTACCTCGCCAGGTGCCAAAGAGTATTCTTGTGGACGATGCAGCAAGAGTTTTACAACAAAGAAATACCTCCGGTCTCACCTGAAGACGATTCATGAGAGTAAGTATCCTCCTCCTAATATGTAGACCTGAAAAGACTCCCGTCTCCCATCTCATCCATTCATCGCGGTAAATGTACGTTCCACTATGTGCTTGGCAACTATTACGGCGCTGTAGAAAAATAAAGCCTTTCATGAAAAACATCAGCAGAAAGTATTGCAGAACCACGAGGATTTTTCCTTAGGAATAAAGTGTTAGATGTTCGGATAGAACAACGATCTTCACTTCCATTTGATGTGACACTGGGGAAGCCGAAAATTTTCACAACAAATCCAACTGTATCTCAAATCAGCAATAGGAATATATCACTATAATGACCGGAAGTGAGTGCAAAATTTTTATCATGAAAAAAGGTAACACCGGATTGTTACCGAAATTTTCAAATACAATCTCCACACATGTTTTGTTCAGTTGATTAGAACTAATCAGTTGGGGGTGATTGAAATGAAATGCAGTGCAAAAATTTAGAAAAAAAACGATGGAATACAACGCAACCAGGGAGAAGAAATAGTTATTGGTCTCCCTGCCGGTTTCTGGCCTCTCTGGCGCCTCAAGAGTAGTGCGGTGATGAATTAGTCATATGGTACAATTCCGACTCTTAACATGGATCAATCTTACACGGTGAAAAACTTCGCCTCCTCTATTTTCACATCTGTGAATGAATATGTCTTGGCGGATAAAAGAGCAAGTAGTGCAAACCTAGTCCTTTTTTCTAGCTAAAATACAAACTGACTAAGTATCTTTATGAGCCTACAATAGAGTAGCAACAGAAGCTGTGGACCCAAAAAACAGCCATGCGCGGGAGACTTTTATCTCCGATAATTTATCCGTATATAATAAGCTGATATTTTGTATCCTTTCACTATATGACTTTCTGGAAAACACAAGATGTGCTTTTCAATTCACAGTGCTTTAAAGGAAGGTTGTTACGGGATTTTTTTAATTATCATTCGAGTGGATGGGATTACATATTTAGTTCATAGAATTTAGTTATCTTACACTAAATGAGTTTGGTCACTAGTTGTTCTTACTGATTCTACTGTTTTTGCAGTGGATTGGCTTCATATTTGGCTTTTCAAGATGCAGTGATCTGTGATAGTGTATGATGATAATACATAGATCATCTAGAGCATGGATCAGGTACTCCCCTCAGAGTGGTGCTTACCACTCACTGTACCAGTGCTTGACGTGGAGTCCATCGGATATAAACTTTATTCGTCGGTCATAAAAAAATATATCTATCGGATGAGATGCAAAGCAGCAAAGAGTGTGGTCGTATAAACCCACCAAGTTGTTCGAAAACAATATGCGACTTGTCAGCGGGCCTCTTACCACCAGATTCTCGTCCCGTAATGGGTTGCCAAATGCCGCCTTAGTTGTCTCGTCGGAATTGTAAGTTATCACAGTAACCATACTTTCACTGGTTTTAAATATAACTAGATGGATGCTTTGAACCTGTGCAGAAGCTGTGTGAAACTGTAAAAACCCGAAGGAAAAATCAAACGCCGGCCATCATATCAATCGAATGACATTCATAGCCAATTTTTTGCTTAAAGTGATTTTCAGTTAGTTTTTATCGGGTACTTCTTCGTGGAAGTGATAAGAACTTGAGTTCTTAATTCTAAAATATCTTGGAATTGTTCTCTCTACTTCGCCCTTCTCCTCTATCTCAGGGTAATTGACCTCAATTCCCAGTAAAACAAGGACATATTTAATTTGCTTATTCTTTTGATTACCTAACTACCGGCTTATGTAAGTACTTACTTTTTAAGTAAATTGCATACTCACCTGCCCACTTATCTATCCACTTACTTTAAAGCTTAGTTGATCACATGAAGCCTAGATGAGCAAATATTTTTTCATTAGGATATCTTATCTAAACCTTCCTGCACAAAAATGCTTGTTTCGGGAAATCCAAACTGACAATGTAAAGGTCTGAATGATTCGGTCTCCATACCAGTGCAGCTAATAGACAGTAGGTGGTCTCGTTTGGAGAAGTAGTCAGCGTTGAAACGAGTTATGTCAGTTTACTGCGACTTCTGTGCGCTTTGCGCACTGATGGGTACCAAGTCCTTGCATTTGAGTTTGTGGGGATCATAATTCAATCACTTCTCAGGTTTCTAGTTTACAACTCCGATCAGCAGCTAAGCCAGTGGAAATCCGACTACTTGAAACCCTCATTTTGCCTTTACCCTATCCCTATTCCATCAGTCTCTACCACGCGTTCTTCCAGACCCACTGGCTGATCAGCCTAAGTAAACAAAGCCGGTGGAGCTATGGTTGCAAGCGCCGAGTATCCAATGGATCGACCCTAAAAATACGTCTGACAGTGCTTTCGTAGATGGATGCTCATGTGTGCATATTTGCCGTGAAAATATTGTCATGACGTAGCCAGCGTGTGAACATCGGTTATTGAGCGCCGTGTAAGCCAACACAAGTTATCTCCCTGTAATGTTGTAAGAGGCAATGGCAGAAGTTTCACTACGTCTCACCATCTAATCCATTCTATGTAGGTGGTAAGAAGAACCGATACTAAGTGTGAAAATACAGACCTAGGAAACAAAGTAAGGGGCATTATGGAGTTATGCAGCTTCAGTATAATTGATGATTGTGAATGGAAAAGATATCACAAGTGTAAACTGAGATTACTAAAAATCAATGACGCCATGTTTTTTCAACCCTGTGTAAGGTAAGATTTTCCTTCTATGGGGGTGGTTTTTGCAATGGCTCTCATTTGAGTCAGTGAAGGAACTTGGTGAAATGCAGTTTCTTCACGTGAGACGGTAGTCGTCAACTGAGCGTGTTTAACTTTCATCAGCAGTGAAACTGTGAAATTAATTTGCAAATTTTTCCGTAAGCACTTTGAGCGGATTATCACTTTGACCAGGAAAACGTTGATTCCTGAGCACAGAACCGCTAAATCCGATCGCTTTTAGTTGAGGAGTGGCAATGCTGGCCGCGGAGGCCGGGACGTAGGGAGCTCTTCTGTAAGCAAACTCTATAAATGCTCGGGGAAGAAGACATCTTTTTCGACACAGGAGTGTCGTTATGACGAAGGAAAGATTTGGATGCTTATGGAAAACGAAAGTTTCACGGAGGTGAACAATTTCCCCAACAGTGTTTACTCTTAGGAAATACTGTTTTATTGTGTTATGCCACGTGGAGTGAATTCAGCCTTCTGAATCTTCTTAAACTTCTAGGTCCTCGGCTGTTCATTTGTCCTCTGTGTGGAAAGCAGCTAGCCCGTGAAAAGGGACTGAATCAGCACGTGCGCACAATACATGAAGGTAAGTCTCGTAGCCGTCTGAATACTAGTTGCCAATCCTCTGCCTACACACGTTCATGTCAAGGATGAGCTTACCCCTGATAATATTTTCAACTTCTAACGACGTCTTATCTGATTATATACGTGAGTATCGTGCCGAGTGATATAATCTAAATGCTAAGTGGTTTATCCGGTGTCTCCGCAATACGCTGATGACACTACGTTGAAAATGTCATCAAAAGGTCTCCCAAAGTTCGACTGGGGATTTTATGACGCCCCTCCAGTACTACCAAATTCTTGCAAAAATTTCTGACGTGATTCGCCCTAAATTCTAGGCATTTAAGAGCAAACAACGACTCACGTGTTCACATATGGTGTAAATAATTTAGGATTATTTGAAACACGTTTTTTAGTGTATCGTTTTAAGACTAACTTGTTTAAAGATGGTTATCATTGTGGATGGCCTCTTTCAAATCAAACAATTGTTCTAAATTGTTCTCGTCTATATTACCATGCTTAGCAATGAGCACTCAGGAAGGTCCTTGGTGAAATATAGATCAGAACTTCCAAATGTAATGTACAGACAACAACCAAGTTTAAGGTGTGTGACTGCATTTATCTTGGCCAAGACAATGGAGCCACTGCACGAAGTTGCACCTGTCAGCTTTGGAAAATATATGTTTCGGAGGCTGCTTAATGCTACGCATAAAGCGTATTAGATGGTTGCATTGTGGTCATATTTTTATACAGGAATTCTTCCCCCGATTGGGACAACTAAGTCGCCTCTGTAGAAAAATTGCTGCAGTGATTATTCCGTCTTCTGAATACCTGAACGTAGCACGCTCCCATGAGTTAAAATCAAATGGCGTCAGCGTCAATGAATCTGACAGTTCCCGGATGAATGCTATTGCTCTCGAGGGAACGGTCTGAGAGGCAGGGAATTTTTCACTGCAGTAAAAGAAACCTTCCATAACTGAGGATGCTATCTTTCAGTTTCGCAAGAAGAAACACTACAACACCACGTCTTGGAACCAACTTTACTAGTGTTTTGTCAACAAACGCACACATGACATCAAAAAACTCTGCCTGACTAAACTTAACTTGACTCCAAAAATAATATAGCCTTGTATACTTGCAAGGTACCACTCACTAGGACGCTTCATCGTTACAGTACCGAAAGAAAATAACAAAGCTCAAGAGTACTTCAGACGAATGAAGATAACCCAATAATTATCCGGGTTCTACAAGGTGGTGTCAAGTAAGGAAACATTTTTAAGGTAATTTTTTGTGTTTCCTTATTCTTCAGAGCATACAAGTTAGGTGGTGTCACATCCCTGCACTAATGAAGCTTTTTTGTGAAACTTCCTTCAGTAATGTTGTAGAACAGTGTGTTTTGGGCAGGCTTATTGGGTGGGGAGAGCCACTTCACAGTTCTCAAACTAAGCACTGAACCTTGACTTGCACGATGGCTTATGAAGAACGCATGGAATGTCTAGCATCATTTAGGTTAGCGCAATGTCGGTAGTTTCCTGCAAAACGTAGAACGCACTGCGTTGGAGATTTTCTAATAATTAGCAGTTTAGGATACGTGTGGTTAAGGGATCCTCAGTCTAATCCTGGTTACAATATAAAACTCTTTGGAAATCGTTTCTCATAAGAGTTACATACATAACTGAGCGAACGCATCTGGTTTGTCTTATGTGAGGAAAGAGCTTCAAAGGTAGCCAAAATACATTCGACGAATAGTCCTTGATAGGTTGGTTTCCATCTAACATACAGTTATTTTTACGTTAACCCAGGCAACTGGTCAGTTTTCTGCTCTTTATGCGGAAAAGGATTTATCAACCGCTGTCGTCTGAAGAAGCATTGTACCAACGTTCACGAACGTAAGTTTATCCAGCATTGTGGACATTTACTCAGGCATTGAACACAGCCTTTCGGGAAATGTCCCTTATTCGATTCTTGTACTATTATTGAAAGTCCTTGGTTTTACCTATTAAGCTGACAGAAAGTTAGGCCTTAGATACATTTACTTTCAAAGAATTAAATAACACACTTTGCACTTTCCACCAGTTTGTTGTGCGTGTAGATCAGCGGCTACCAATCTGGTGTCCACAATGTGTATTCGGCGGCGTAGGTGAGGACACAGACAAGTGTTTTCGACGAAATACAGGAGAACTAAGCACTCGTAGAGTTTCTGGTGACAAAATTTCTGCGGAAAACCAACTGATGCCAATGCACAATGGCCAGTGCGATGTCAGTTTAAGGTTGTTGGAGCAAGTCACACTTGTGAGGTAGCTGTTATAATGCCAGGTCAGCTGAAAGAGGAGAGCAGTTGGGATTAAAACTAATTGTCAGTGTAAGAGCATTCCAAATTTTGGCTGACCTCCGACCGCAGGAGTTCGACCCTCACCCTGATGTGTGGAGAGCTTCTTTCCGTATAACATACCTAGAAAAGTTAAAAGTGGGAAAAACAGCATGGATGCCATGTGATTTCCAGTGTACTGACAAACAAGCCGCGCCATCATGAGAAGGTTTGACCTCTTCACGAAGATCAAGAATAACCTAATTATACACTTCCACGGATGTGGCCATAGTTAGTCATATAGTTAGGTTTTGACAGCATCTTAGTGAATGGGCCCCGTGAACAACTGAAGGGATCGCAAAGGCTGCTTATTCCAAACCGGGCTTACTTGGGAATGAAGTGGTGTATATGGAACACAAGCACTTAGACCAAAAATATATGCCTGAATTTCTACATAACTTATAATTATTTTTGAATTTTGGTAAAAACTCCTTGGATCAGCGAGATGCGGAATGACTCGTTCCACTGAATTCTGTTTCCCATGCCCCTAAATCAAACAAAAAGTCTCGAAATCTATCTGGTCATTGTTTTGTTCTGGGCTGATATCGCAAGTATCATGGCTGAAGCCCCGGGTTCACGTACCCTATTATATTAAAGCGGATGTACGTGTCTTAGTTTACTTTGGTATACAACCATTTTCAACCTAGTTCTTCACTCGACGGGTGAGGAAGCATTGAAAGACATGGTAAAATTTACTGGTAGTGTTTTCTTGGTTCAATCAGGCAAGTTAGATGCTACCGAGTCACTCATATCCTCTAGCCACATGTAGATTTTAACTTGCTCATTTGTCCTGAAGCGATAATTTTTAGTGGAACACGTCTTTTGAAGTCTATGAGTAGAACGCTCATCCAGCTCAACGGTAAGAAGATAAACGAGTCTGCGCTTCTCCGATTTAGGAGTCAGCGATCCTGGAACCGAACAGAAATTCTAGTTTTTTTCCTCAGCTGTTCAGCTTGTCTCCAGGACCTGTTGTCTTTGTCTCATCAGCAGTTTTGGTTTTCTTCACTTAAACAGAAATGCTAGCGTTACTCTCACACCGTAATAGACGTCACAGCCAATCTAAGTAGATGGATTTGCACAAGTTTTGCATTCATACCCTATGAAATAACCATGGAAATGTTCGCCGTGATTCTGTAACTGAAATACCACCCACAAGCGGCGCTGTTACCTTGTGTCTCCATCTTTTCAGAAAATGACGCCAACTGATTGCACAAAACCACCTTAACAGTACGCTAAATAGGGCGCATAAATTGGTGCCTAAATGAGGTACTGAGCAACCTGACTGAAAAGCCTAACGGCGCACCAACCTGGGCAGAGGCCATGGAAACTATAGAGGCTAGATCGAACCAACTTTCAACCGAGAATGTGTTCCCGAATTTTCACACTATCACAAACAACAGGAATTGCGGAAATTGGACATTTTGGCATAAAACACGGGTGGCTGAAGTTTCTGAGAACTCGGAAACCTCTACACGCATACCTGTTTCTCTTTTCAGGTGCTTTTGACTTCTATAACTCTTGAAAATCAAGCAAGTCAAAGCAAACTGAATGTTTACTTTGCCAGAACAAAATAAAGCAAAGCCAGCTGACCGATGTTGTCGCTCACCATTCAGATATGTAGTATCGGTGCCTTTGGCCCTGCTTCGCTTAGTTTGAGCATAGTAATTCAACCCATTTTCCCGCTTCGTGGTGTTTCCTCCATGGATTTCGTCCAGTTTTCCGCCTGGACTACACTGCAGAGTGCCATGGGAGTGATTCGGAGGAGTTCGCAAGAGATTTACAATGTAATGTTTATAGCACAGATTGAATTTAACATATAACTATAAACATTTTCGGACGATTGCCCTGAGAGAATATCCTATTGAGAGAACACCCTAAAGAACAGTGAGAGAGCCATTTAGAGGCCAATCAAACTGCTGATCAGCCGCCAGTGGGCAAACAATTAGCTGCTCAACCACTGGCTGGAAGGCCGCGGGTTCGAAACTCTTAGGTTCATGAGATGCGCACATCTGACGATTCCCAACAGGGATGAAACATAGGTTCCCGGCTTTTCAGCATAGACTGACTTCACTGACAGGTCTCTGTTTAACGCATAACACGATTGGACTATTGAGGACAGTTCTGAAACTATGAAGTTCTCAGACCAGCACTTTTATGTTGGAGGATACTGCCAATCAAGTGTGGGACGCAAAATGTTTGTCCATAAGTGCAAAATCACAGGGACTATCGAAGGAATTATTCAATAGGCCTGAATGATCCCACCCACCCCTTTTTTATAAACCACAAAATAGGTTATAGAATGACAGCCAAGACAATGTAGTTGAACAAGAATCGGTGGCGAAACGCACGATACTATGTACATTTCTGGAATGGAGCGGCGGCAAGGTGTTCTGACTAATTGCCTGGTAAAATAGATCGGGTAAATTCAGGATCACCGCCCCAACAAACTATTTTGGTTGGTCTTATGTTGGTTGCTCTTGGCGGGAAGCTGTGCATTATTATTTGAGATTTGTTTGACCAGCCAATTTCAGTTGCTTCTGTATACCTAAAAATACCTTTGAAATAAACATTTCGCCCTATCTGAGGACCCTGTCTACAATGGCTAGGTCTACTCTATGACCGTATCATAGTATACATAGACACACCATTTCGATTTGTCCACCCTCATTACTTTAGTACATCCGAATTTGTCCGTTTCTTCTCGGTGTCTTCTTCGCAAACCGGGACCAAGTACAATGAATGAAAAATTTAAAATTTAAACGCATAAATCAATCAATTGAGATATTTGGACCAACATACTGAGGTAAACGTAGATTCAGCTAACTTTTGATACGGAAGACCAAGTGTTTCAGAGGGGGAAGCACGAATTCATGATTATCAATGAATGAGTTTTTACAGTGTTGTTTTCCTTGAAATATTTGGGACTGTTACGTGGTTGAAAATATGTCGAGGGTTGTACACCATTTAATTCCTGGTCAAATCAGAATCGAAAAGAATCAAAGATATCCCCTACCATTAACCTTTTGTTTCAACCTGCATATTTTCACTGAAGCCAGGTTTTAGCATGTATTTGAATCCTTTGCCAACTGACTGTTTTGGTGGGACCACATTCTAATTGCCCGATCGAACTTTGTTTCGTAGGTTCCAATCGGTTTCCTTGTCCGATTTGTGACAAGGGATTCACATCGGATTCTTACCGAACGCATCACATGGAACTTGTTCATTACGGTACGTTCAAACTGTTTCAGAACTCTGGGGAATGGCATTACTGGCGGGTAATATAGATCTCGCAGGCCAACAAGACATGCGTACTTTCACTTGCATCCTTCGACGAACAAGCGCCTTTTATCTTGGCCTGAGAATTGTCCTGTTTTGGACAGGAAACACAATTTCAGTTGAGCCTTATAACTGGTCCGTGTATGTGGGATAAATTCTATCTGCTTGAAATAACTAAAATTGTCCAAATTTCACTCGGTTGTGTGAATATCACTGTTTGACCCTTTAGACCAGTGGTTCTTCAACCATTCAGCTTATCGCGTTCCAAGTTCCTTATGCACGGTACTGTTGTTTTCTTATTGGTATTGCCCAACCAGTAATTAAGATAATATATTTCTTGTAAAGTAGTGTGAAATATACCACGGTGATACCTCGAAAAGCTCCACTCAACAGATGATCAAACCCCAGAATGCCGGCCATCTCCTTGAAATATCCTAGATACTGATTTCGGAAGTGTGGGTTCTTTCTTAATATTTGTATGAAATCTGACCATACTAGAAATTTTTCTCTTGGTACAGTTGAGGCAACACAATAAGCCAATGACTAACTTACTCACAATTTGTTGGTGGCATCAATATGATATTTCCTACAACCGCACTTCACGATACGGCTTTTCGAACCCATGTACTCTTATTTTTATAGCGCTACAGAATAAGCCGATCGGATATATGGATTGACATTTTGAGCGATTTCCATTCTGATGAAATAACGAAACCCAGGTCCTATGAGCGCATAAGATGGGAAAACGTACCTATCAGGTCCATTCGGATTCATCCTGTAAACTTTTTGAAGGGTGCGCTGCTACATTCATTACAACAGCAAGTATGATAGACAGTCATGGTGCTCTCCTCGGGGACCGTTGCTCTGATTCGTTGGATCTTCATCTTCGGACATTTAACGTTACTAACCTCACCACAGTAGTGCATCTTATGACATCAGCGGTTTCCGCTCCGATCACACGCTTTACTATGTCGGTCCATCATAGTAGTTGAGTACTGTAGAGTGGATCTGCATCCTGAAAACTGATTCCGTGCACGCGAAAGTAGTGCGAAGATGCTTCAAACACATGTTACCGAAATTTCTTTTCCTTAAAACCTCACTCATCCTAGTCAGTAGGATTGCACTTGGCTCAAAGGCATAAGAAATAGCCAGACAACACAAGACGGCTGCTCAAAGCAACGTCAACTAACAAACGAGTGAGAAGCTTGGGGAAGAATATTTTATGTTTTCTATTCTATGTTTTCTATCCTGTTCATTGATCTAACAGGTCATGGAAACGAACGTGAAGCCAAAGCCAAACATCAAGTTTCTCCATTCTGTCCAGAAACATCTCCAACTGACTTTGCATCAAACAATCAAAGGAGTCCGACTGAAGCCCAACCGACCTCCTCAGACGATCAGCCGCTTGATCTATCGATGCGCAAATGTCGCGCGGAAATGCCAGATCATTGCTTGACAAAAGCTAACAACCGGAATTCCTGTGAGGTAAAGTCAGAATAGTTCACTTCTCAGCTAACTAAACCTGTTCAAGTGTTTGTTTATGAACCAGTTGGCTACCTTTATGCCCAATGAATGCAGGGAGGCAAGTAATACCAATTTCTGCATACGGATGTGTAGGACGTTTATGCCGCTTCCACCTCCCTTCGGTATTCTGGTATTACGAACGTCATTTAAGGTATCCGGTATCTTCCTTGGTGTAGCACCAGTTACCTCCCTTCAGTATTCTGGTATTACGAACGTCATTTAAGGTATCCGGTATCTTCCTTGGTGTAGCACCAGCTCACTGCTAACTATCAGGATAAAATTTCTTACATAAGCACTTTATTGAGTATCAGCAATAGGTGTGGCTTGGTAGTGAATGTGTTTTCGTAACGAAAAGTTCGGTAGGAATACCTGACACCAAAGAACGATAAAACCGTTATTACCATCAGGCAGATGTTGATAAGGTGCTCATTTCAACTTTAGGTGTTTGCTGAGGTTTTGAGAAGCAAAATAGATTAATTCTGTAGATCATTTATAAGCCACTTGTAAGTATATAAAAGTTTTGAAAACTCCGGAATGTTTACTAATAACGAAGAAATTGCAGTTTTTAGGACAAGTATAAGCTACTCGTTTGGAGGTATATATTTGAGCTTGAGATCCGGTGATCTAAACCCATCCCTTCCACCTAAGGCGCAATCTAAAGAACCATCCTATCTACAGTCAAGGACGTCTTGTCCCAACGTGTATGAAGATGAATTGGAAATACCCAACCTCAATTAAAACAAAATCTAGCTGTTTTCAAAGAGGAGATTAAGTCCATTTCAAGACTGTAAGCAAAGCAAATCATAACATTGTCGAATTTCATACTGAATTATGCTACATAGTTTTTCTGTCCCCATTATGGTATGCCGGCTATATTCGAAAGAAAGCGAACAACAAATTTGACGTTAGTGTAAGGATTCCTTTTGGAGAAGCTTTTCTTATCTACATATCCATCACTCTTGTGTATGGGTACACCCAACTTCGGAAAGTACTGCTGCCTTGATCTGGATGAAATCTCTGACGCCCTAACTGTTCCTACTTCTGGATGGCCTACACCGTTGGCCAAACAATGCATAAGAGCTGGATCCAGGATGAAATAAAACCGTAGTTAGTAGTCATCGACTATCCTCTTCGAGAACACTCAAACAGCCGTTTAGTCGGACACCCGTAAGGTTATTGCGTTTCTCTTTTCAGTGTGTCAGAAAATGTATTCAACTTCATACTGGACTGAATGAACGCAAATTCAGAAACAAACTCGCGGACGGTACAGCATTGAAAATACTTATGATCATAAAGGAAAGTATTCATAGGGTTTCTGAAGAATGTCGCAAACGAGCAATTCAGCTGGGTTTCAGGATTGTCTACCGTGGGAACCAAAATGGGTATGCGGATGAGTGTATTGGAATAGTCTTTCCGTATTAATCTGGTAGTTTTTTTGTAGCAAAAATTTAAGAAAGATTAGTTACCGGTGTTTAGTATAGTCATAGTGAAAAAACACTTCCTAGCGTGAAAAGTAGAATCGATGAATTTTAAATTTGTTAGACGGTTGTCAGGCTAACATGAACAGTAGGCATCCAAACAGTGTTCGGTTTGGGGCGGAGGTCCAGCTTGAAACGTAAACAAGCTACGGCATCTAGTACGTGAATATAGGTCAACAGACAACGTGTGTTCCTCCGATTTTATTTCGATTGTGCCGAAAGGGTTGAGTGTCTGAGCCATCAAAACAGAATAAAGAGTAGATGCGAACACATCGCAGGTAAACAGAACAAGTGATCATACATGGTTATCTCACGGATCCTTTGCGCTGCGCCCTAGCGAAAAGGAACGGAAGATGACCCAAGAGACCACTTTGCCATGCGTTTTTTAATGAGTGAATCAGAAAATGATCATTGGTGCGGTGTATTCCAGTGCGTTCTTTATCCTGATCGGGACTCGTTAGGGGATTTGGCTTTTGCGATTGCCTCTCAAAGGTTAAAGAAAATGTCCTCAACTAGTGATTTGAGTCACTTTCGACATAACAACTAAGTAAATTTTAACGCTGGTTGACGAGGAAAACTCCATCGGCTAACCAAAATAGTCAGGGCCAAAGTCAGTGAAAATAACGTGACCATTATAGAAACTGCATTTTCATGCTGAAGGTATTACAACCGCACGAATTCAGTACAAACTAAAAACAGTTTTGTGTTCATTTAGTCATTCTGTTGGGACATGTCTGTCCATAGAAGAATTCTGTGTATCTTCGGAATAAATACATTTTGTTGAGAAGGTTGTCAGAATCGCGGGAAGAAAAGCAACATTCCTATTTGTAGTTTGCACATTGTGTATTCCCACCCATCCTTCATCGGTTACCGCCGGCGGAACATTGGTCAAATTTTCTCCAACAAGCTGAGAGGTGTGTTGTCTGAGGACCAACAAATCCTTGTTTTTCGGTGACATTCCAGTTCCTCTTGGTTCACAAACCGTAAATAAGTACGTCTCAAGATATTCTTCTTTGGACGTACTTCCCATATGCCTATGAAAAAACGGCAACATTGTGTTCTGTTCCTCATTCCTAACACAGATATACTTTTTCTGATATTATCACCCAACCTCCTACAAGCTGCTGAATTATTTTCCCACCATGAAATTAGCTCGGCATCCACGATAGAAGTCAAGAATAAATTGTTCGTGGATTTTATGTAGCCAGG
Organism: Clonorchis sinensis; assembly: GCA_003604175.2. Lineage (NCBI taxonomy): Eukaryota > Metazoa > Platyhelminthes > Trematoda > Opisthorchiida > Opisthorchiidae > Clonorchis > Clonorchis sinensis. The sequence continues at coordinate 79,241,140 of CM030369.1, forward strand.
AAGGCTTTAAGCTTCCATTAGCGTTTGACCAACAAAAGGGGAGCATATCGGTCAAATTTCATGCCCAATTGAGTCAAATGGAATCCAGCAACAAGAGGACTAGCTTTCACCTGTGCCGATATGTCATAGTCAATGAAGCTATAGTGAACCAGCACTTGCCTAGGCTTCGATTATCGAACTTCCTCCGCTTCACTGGTCACAAAGATGGGCCTGTCAGCTCAAGTCAAACTATAGACCGAGTTACTAAAAAACTGAGCCATTCTTATGAGTTGTCATGCACCCGAGCGAAGATTAGTCCGATGTATGCTTGTCAGTACAATTCCAAGATGCGTTGCATTTTATGAAAATGTACGTATCTTCTTAAAATTAAATGATGCATAGCAATTTAACTAACACAGCCATAGTTTCAGTACATCTTCGGTCGTTACAGCCTTTTTAGACGGTAAGCTGACGTTGGGATAATTTCCAAAAGCAGTACTTTTATTACCCCTTCCAGAGGGGCAGTGAAAGTGGTCAGTCTTACGACTACAAACATTTTGGAATTTCCATTTCGCTTGCACGTTTTATTTTAAAGCGTTGTATTCGATTTCGCAGCAGTGAATACTCATCAGAACATATCTTAGTGAGCTCATAAGCTATCGCCCCAGAAAAAAGAGCTGATCCAAATTTTTCTAGATTTGGTCTGCCAACCTTCAGCGGTAGCAAAGCTTTCTACTCATTGATGGTCTGAAACGGCCATCTGCGATCTGAGACCGAGGTGACCTCTTTCCAAGTACATCCAGGATGAAGCTGTGCACCCTAATTGTATTCCAATGCTGCTGAGAGGCTGCATAACCTCGCATTAGTTGAGAAGTGTCTCATTAATACTTGTTTTGGCATAGCCCAACAGTATGTATCTTTCTGTTGAAGGACGTTGATGTTAACTAGCATAGTTTCCGCACAACTGAGCGGTTATCGAGCGATTTGGCGCGCTAATCCTCTGAGGTGTTCGCAACGTTGATAAGAGCAACAACATTAACTTCCATCGAGGACTACGGTAAACCTGAAGATTTGCAGCAGCGCACATAGGCCATGTGACTAATCATGCACGCGGTAAATCCTCTTTTCAAACCACTAGTTAAACAAATGGATGCCTACCGGGCCAACCAATGAACCTGATGGATGGTCTCGCATTCGGCTAGCCAAAACCGGGTATAACTAAACGCTATCGCTGTTAGTTACTTCATTCAAACTTTCAAAAAATTGAATCAATGCTGAGGTCTGTGGACGGATAGTATTTTCCCATTATGTCCAGTAGTGAAGTTTGCGAGATTGAAAAGCCACGGTCTCTTCACCGAGTGTTCTCCTAATTGTGAATGAACTCAGTGGAGAATTACCCGATATAATGTTCTTTGCACAAAACATTTTCCCGGCCTATTCTAATGGGGTGTTGTATTTTTACCGGCAGTTTCTTCAGGTCAGTTTTTATAGTCCGTCGCCTAATGTTCAGTTGATACACACCGCTCGGTGGCCTGAGAACAAGTAATTTTGTCAAACTTACTTTATGATTTTACCTAAACTTTCAGCAACTTCAGCAGTCTTCCTCCGAGGTGTCATCTACATGTGAGTTCGAACTTTCTTGTTTGCGGATGAAACATGAAATTCAGTATTGGCTTCTGCAACCAACAGCAGGCGATAGTAGAAAATAAAAAAAGCAGGATTGGGTTGCGAGATTTGCGATTTTTATTCCACCCTTCTCACTTTATATTTTCAGTTACTCCTAACTATAATGTGTACCGTAGCACCACATCTTAGGGAATGCCGGTTCGAGAAGTAACGTATCCAGGCTGCTGTTGCCATATGAGTGAATGAATCGAGTTTAAGTACGAAAATTTATGGTAATTTTCTACCCAATTTGGCGGATAGACCATAAAGTGTGATGTGCTAATAAACTACCACACAAACTCACCAAGCGGGTGCAGTATTTCAAGGTTGTCAAGAGTCTAACGAGCGAACTACTGATGACGAACTTCACTGTTTGAACATTTCACAAATGCTTCTTAGGTTACTCCTGTTTAGGGTTGAGCAACCTGATGATACCTCTGTCCCCGTGATTCTTTCGGGTTGTCCATAACGAAAACGGCACCACGGCTAAAAGCAGCTATGCAAACAGTCTAAAGTAGTAAAGGTTTGCAAACTTTGTCTACGTGACGTGGTATGTGTACGCGAGAAGCGTCCCATGTTGGAGCCAAACCAGCGGGTCAACAATCCCTAAAGGTAATTGTTAGCCTTCTCACCAAACTTGGCCGTTTGTCTGCAAGCTTTTCATTATCATTCGAGGAGAAGTTTTCAGTCCGCGGCAATGAAACGCTTCCATGTCGACTGCCAAGCTCAGCAAGCAGATCAACTAACCAACCAATAAACATATGCGAGCTGGCAATCTTCCAACTAAATGCCTAAGACTTTCATGCGGGGAGTGCTAGACCCACGTGCCAACTTAGCATGCGACCGGACTTTGACAAACACTTTTGTACCCAGAGACTAACATGTATACACATGCGGAATCAGTCAGCATTGAAACCCAGCCGTATATAAGGTGTGAACTAAGTTCGTGATAAGTGTTGTGCATGTCCGCTAGGTGGGCACATGCAACTAACTACCGTCTAGACTGTTTCCCACTATTAGCCAAACTACATTCGTAGAAAATGCCGACTGTATGGGTTGTACTAGCAAGATTGTTTTCGTTGTCCACTTTATTCTGGTATTCAACTTCCATTTTCTGTTTTGCGCAGCTCGAAGTCCGGTGCCCACAATGACTGGCCAGAAACTGAGTGCTGATGATAGCTGCCTCACGAAGGACGTTAAAGGTATGTATATGCTGTTTGTGGAGGGAAAGGGCTAACCGGCACAAAATATGCAATGACTGTTTAACCATAGAGGTCAACGAGGTGCACAGAAAGCCAAAGAACGATTCAAGAACAAATTCCTCTGTACGTAACTGGTGGCATGTTATCTCAGTCAGTACAAACCAAAGGCGATGGGTTTCCGTAGCGGAAGTAATTTGAGCAAGTTTATGCTAAGTATAGGTCACTTTGAGAGTGCTAGAACAGGTCTTAACCGAAGCATTGACCAAACAACAGCACAACGTGGCTTTCCTGAGATTCCTAAGTTTTTTCGAACGTAACAGTCTATGGCGTTCCCAGTCTAATGATTTCACCCGCATTAGAGACGAATTGAAATTTACTTCTTTTCCATAAAATGGAGTTGAATTTAAGAAATTCAAACCCAGTCCAATAACATTTAGGCGATAAACATGCAGTGTTGAAAACTTTTCAGGTTACTTTCGCGTCACATCTGGTTTTCTTCCTCTATAGAACTTCATTTGGCTTGCTGATTTTCCCGGCGAATGAAACTCGGTGCTAAGCATCTTTATTCTTGCATTTTTGACACACTCGGCTTGCGAACTTGGCTTCATCGGTGAAACTTGCAGCGGCTCTAACCGTTCACAGTTCTTTCTGATTCCTCCTAACAGGCGGACGACATAACTGTACATATTGTGAAAAATCGTTTGCATCCAAGGAATATCTCCGGCTTCATGAGGCCACAGTTCACGAAGGTTAGTAGTTAATTAGTCAAGGTAGTGTGTTATTTTTCATTTGCTATTTTTCGGCTTCAGACCACAATAGTCAATCATGAGGGTTCAAGAATCTCAAGGCCAGTGAATGAACACAGAATACCTGACGAAAGGATCAAGCTTCTTTTACTAGCTAATTTCCGTTACCCTGACCAAGTGACGACAACCACCTTTAGCTAGTCCTAAACGGTTGTATTTTATGACTTTTGCCTAACTTAAACGTCCGTCAATCGGCTTGAAGAGAATAGTTAATTTATGGGTAACACGTGTTGCAACTGGGGCGCTAAGAGTAAAAAAAACTCTTTTGTGACACGTAAAAAAGAGGTACAATGTTCGATCAGCACAGGGAACAGAATGATGTAATTCACCTCTAACGTTCTACGGCGCAGTTGAGTCCGTTGATCTTTGGGTGCAACACAGTGTAGGTGGTGCGTGCGTCCCACCTTATACAGGGAGGATCACAAACCACATTCTGGGACCGGTGGTTCTGATCAAGTCGACGATTTTCTGGTCTCAAAGCATCCGAGTTACTATCGGAATGATATTAAATAAGATCAGAGCTTGAGTGACTGTTTCTGAGACCATAGTCAAATTTGCTTATATTGGACAAGTGAACCACAATAGAATTTCTCTACAACTCGCGATGACGTAACCGGAGCAAAGTAATCCATTGCGTCCTTTTTAATGTGTGGGCTTTTCCCCATTAGATCTTTCATATGCAAGGGATGTTCAAGATTTTTTCCGAGTTAAAATCACTTCCAGTTGGTTCACGGTGTCTTGTCAGTCTTCATATTAGCTGGCAGATTCTATTGGAAACCCGGTTGAACAGAAACCGACCCCCTGTTCACCACCTTCACTTTATTTTGAGTAATTCTCGCAAGTTCAATTTCCGAATGTCCAACATTCAGAGAACCACGTGTCGAGCGGACAGATAATTTGTTGTGATACGCATGACCACAAGTATGCTAGCAGATGGTCAACCAGACGGTGACCAGTAGGATGTGTACATGAATTGAGATTATCGCCTGTCAGGCGTTCTTTGTTTCTTTGATGGCATGGAATATTTCTTCCTTCTGTAAACATTTTTATTGTTGATGGTTATCTATTTAACCGAACTACGGATAGTGACGTCCGGTAAACACCCATAGACAGGTTTACCTTGTGTCAGGGAAACTTCCAAAGGGAAAATGCTGGGCAATCTCTGTGAGCAAAACTTAGTGACGTCTGTTTTTTACCGGTCGGTTTCTGCGCTAGGAAAATTCCAAAGGGAAAATGCTAGGCAATCTCTGTGAGCAAAACTTAGTGACATGTCTGTTTTTTACCGGTCGGTTTCTGCGCTCGGCACCACAATCTACCACAGTGGATCAATCGTCGTACTCCGTAGTTTTCTTGTTCTAGTTACTTCTTTGGCGCACTGGGGAACCTTCTAACACCAAGCTTGTTTTTCATAGGCCATATTAACGTTCTTTCGGGGTATAAACATTGAAATCTGTGAAAAGCCCTGAGTCGCTGAATGTTTTGTCTTCGTCCTTTATTTTGCCGACCATCGCTACGGATACCATTGCTAACGCTACTAGTCTTATGTTCCGAACTACAATGGAAGAGTGGCATCGGAGGGAGTAATCGGTACTTGGGAAAAGACCGTTATAATTTTATAATACGGCGCCATTCACCTTCTTTCATTGCAGGAACAAAAGCTTTCATCTGCAGTGCTTGTGGGAAGCACTTTTCAGTTCACCAAGCATTACGGAAGCACTACATCATTCAGCATGAAGGTGAGTGTAACTGGTTTTACAAATTGCACAAAAAGGTTGCACTATGGATCGTTATGGAATCGTCGTATCACCCACTTATCATAGAGAAAGGCAAAGAAGAATTCCAGGATTTACCGTTCATCAAACAGCCGCACAATTATAACAGTACGAGAGATACTGAAGTAAAAATTATGTCCCAGCTTCTCTAGTCCGGTTAAGGCAGCCATTTTTCAACAAGATTTCTTCAACATCCATTGTCTCATAATGTGTTTAGCATCATAGTTTAGCTTGCATAGGCCTCAGTTGACGCTGCCTGGCTTTCAAAAACCTCATCCCCTAGAGAATAAGATGCGTGTTAGAAGGATTATCGGGTAAGCTAACCACAGACGGAAACACCCAAAGTGGGTAATGCGCAGTTCATTGGCAAGACTAATCGATTAATGAAACCAGAAAAGTGAGCTACAGCGGTATGAGGTCCTTCGAATGTTGAAAAAGACAACATAATAAGTAGAAAAATGCCCCACCATCCTTAGATTTAATACTCGACTGCAATTAAGGGGCTGTCCGGTTTGTGCCGGTTCGGTATGAGGCACAGAATACTCATTATTATGGACCTTTATGTGTTCCATTTTCTGATGGACATCCAGCAAAGGCGTCTGAGTAGAGAACTTGTATGTTTTGCAAATGCTCTGTACACATCGAAAATATAATTTGTCTACCGAATTCTACTGGGCTTTGTTTAATTGCATTCGCAACGCCTAGTGAATGACTGACTGTTCAGTTTCGAAGAGGCTGATCAAATTTTCCAACTACCATCTCACTCCGGAGGCTTTTGAAAAGTATAACGCCAGGTGGTTCTAGTCTACGGTGGGAGTCTGTGAAAATACACGGGATTTAGAGGTTGAATGCGGACTGTCTACTGTAAGAACCTGTGATACACGTAGTGTTGGCGACAGTTGAAGCAAATCCCCTCCTCAGCACTTCTTTTCGGAGTCTCAACCGCACGAAAGCCAAAGTTCGAAAGGTTTGGCTTAAAAATAATAATAACAAAATTCCATTAGATTCGGACATTCACTCCAGGAAATAGTGATTTTTAAACGCGCCCAAAGCGTCAATGGAGACACGTCGTGTTTCGAGTGTCAGTGGCTTGACGGTTTTGTGAACAAAGAAAAACTTCGAAAGGACGTGGTAAAGTGTAGCGTACGTTGGGTCGCAATGGTCAGTCTGCTCTTTGCACAGCTAAAGTTACTTCGTTCAGATATATAGGCTAACCGGACATTTTATAGAATACTTCAGTCCGGACAACCCTATAAATTGCAGGTGTATATGGTCCCATTCTACGTATCATATGCCCCCGAATCAAGTTAGAGCAAACTCAAATCGTCATCCATAAACGACGTACTTGTGCACTGCGGCTAATGCTTGCCGTGTGGTTTCGGTGATGACATTCTATATTTTATTCCGGTGACATTCCGTTGCGCGGGACACGAGTTGCTCATTCCACTGTTTATTCTTTCCGCTGATCACATAACCTCGATTCCATCCAATTGCAGGCGGGAAACCGTACCGTTGTCGTGATTGTAAAATGGAATTCCGAACTCGTGCGACTTTACGGTCGCATCGCTCCATGACCCACGGTAAGCTGCTTACCGCAACCACGCACTAATAGTGCTTACTTTCAATTCAGGCCTGGTCCCCGTCTGCCGTACTTGATGAATACGTTCCACAGACCGAAAGATTATTAGGTGAGTACTGAAGAGGTGATGTGTTATTACTCCGTAATACTATTCTACATTTTCGACGATTGCAGATCTTTGACCTAAAAAATATTTGAGCGAAAGTTATGAACCGATCGTTCCCAGGTCTCAATACCCACCGATTTTCCTACCTAGCACAACATACTGTTGTGTGTAGTGTTGCGTAGCAGGAGTTGCCAGGGGTCCGAGTAACATGTGTTACTGCCCCTGATCCATAAAGCCGTAAGCGAATGACATGTGGCTCAAAACTAAACTGTGCAAACGGCTTACAGAACACTAGCAATGCTCAGGTCTCCCGTCGTTTGATCTAAGTCGATGGGTAGTTGTACCTCAAAGGGTCGTTTCATCAGTTGTTTCGGAATCCAGGTGCTGGTTGGTCTAGTAGGATGCTAAATCTCTTACTTGTTATGGTTTACACCGCCACTGCGCCAGAAGAATAACACGACTAAACTACTCGCCTCTTTAAGAATGGCTCCAAATTCGTGTTGTACTACTACGGGCGATCCGTGCTTACGAAGCCCTACAAACCTCAAGACAGCGGATTAGAGGAGTAGGTTACGGTCAGTCAGAACAAACGCGTAAAGAACTGGCTATCCAGGTACGAACAGCTCGCAACCAACGACATAAGTTGTGCCCTTCTAATCATTCCTATGCCATGGACCAACTAGACCGTCAATCACATTCGAATCCGCTGATCGGTTACCCTTTCGTTTTTGCGTGCGATCGGTGTCATGTACCCCTAGTTGACCGAGATCTCCACAAGCTCACATGCTTAAAAGAAACGAAAAGACAGAACAAACCCTTCCGGTCTGAATACTTTGAAACTAGGGAGAACAGGCCTCCTGAGAGAACGCTCGACCAAAACATTTGCATGGAGTGCTTCCTACGGATTTTCTTCGGTAACCAAATGGACCAAACGTGATAAATTGCCTGAGTTGAACAAAGACTGGATAGACATGACATCAACTTAAGCGCCTGTTACGTAACTCACGCGACAACCAGTACTAGATTAAGAGAATACCTATAACTGACCTAGTTTTATTGGGTCGCGCCAACATATCAGTCGATGGTCATTAATTCCGAACCGAATCGGCCTAATCGTGTTTTGTCATTCAGATTCCAAGTCCGAGAACCTGCAGCATCGAATGTCTTCGATTTTGTGAACTCTACTCACATGCCCAAGAGACGTTAGCTGAGTGACTGATACTAAGCATTAATCAACAGATCAAAGTTGGGAAATAAAAAAAGACAGCGCTGTAGTACTCTGTAACACGATGACAGTTGCATTTCCACCACCAGTTTAGCCTACGAATTGTTGCAAGCCTAAAGACGACAACGTTGAAGTGGAAAAGCCGGATTACCCAGTGTGCTAATATTCACCTTCAATTCGTTTTGGCGAGGCAGGCAAATGCTAACGGGGCAAACTGTCTGCTAAGGAGTCACGCACCTGATTCCTCTGTATTCTGCTCAAGAGTAGAAGGTTTTGTGTGACTGACCTTTTCGGCATTCGACTACATGGTTCCTATGAACATTCCGTCAAATCGCACGCCCTATGCTTAATAACAGCCAGTTGTTCCATGACTGAACGGTTAGATTAAAAAACAACCATCCAAGTAGGGTGGATAAGCCAACAACTCATAAGCAGGTTCATATGCGATCCGTTAATCCATGGTAATGTGAGGAGACGTAATAATGTTCAACAGAGATTTCATCCCGTCAGTGAAGTCAATCTATGCTGTTCTAAGTGAGAGCCAATCACACCGCCAAACGGTCAAGTGTTCAAACACTAGCCTGCAGGTTGCGCGTTCGAAACAGAGTTTCATGAGTATTCATAATGAACTACTTATAAGGTTGCTGAAAATTCTTCATAAGATTCGCACCGCTGGTGATTCCCAACAAGGATGAAACAGCTATACAGTGCTTCTCGGCCTTTCAACATATACTGGCCTCTCTGAAAGGATGAAATCTCAGTTGAATCCGCTAATCATTCACCAACACATCCTCTATGAAGTACTGAGGAAAGATCCAAGGGAGCGCTGAATATCAATATCACACGTTTTGGGATATGGTAATGCTGAAATCCACGATAGCCCCGAATGACTGAGTTGGTAGCAACCATCGCACATTTATTCTGCCAAACATAACGAGTATCGCGTTTCTACCTCCTATTGTTTCAGGTTTTCGCGCGCAACCTGCCAACGTGATATCTACCCTGTTATTGTTTTTTTCTCCAAGACATCAGTTTCTTCGCAAATACAATTTTATCCCAGACAAAAACGCCACAGCGACTTTCCTTTCAGACGCCAAACTGCAACATTTCGCGACATAAGCACTTCGTATCGAGGCTGTCGTGGATATTCACAGCATCCGACACCAGGGTAATCTTCCAACTAAGTGGACAGTCCGCGAAACCCTATTGAAACCACCAGTTTACCGCAGTTTTTCTACCCCCATTCAACTTAGAGCATTCAAATTTCCAAAACGTATCTTACATTTAAACCGACCAGTGAGCAGAACTCAAAACACTGCGATACGTGCTGGAAGACATTTCAATGATCTCTGAATCGCACTTGGAAAGCGCAATGTCACAACCGTAGTGTTCTTGGTCCTGACAACTACAACAATCTGATGTGATTTCTGCTGATATCAGTAGGTTGAGGAATCACTTATATCTATACAGACGTCGGAGTGAGCATCAGGTTTACTGTGGAGGTATTTGCTTGTCAAGTTGTTGCTGAACAGCTTCCTGGCCAAGCTCTCTGGGAAGAAGTAGGTGTACAGCAAAATCTAGCTGGCAATGTAAGATGGATGTCGATAAGATTTGGGTCAGTAGTTCAGGGATACCCAGCAAGTGCTTCAGGGTCTTCCACATTTGAGACATATTAGTACAACGGTCTCCTGACGGATCAGAATGCACACGCAACACTGAGTCAATTGGTCAACAAAATTCAACTGAGATTAAATTCTTTCCATGAGGCCCATCTATGCTGATAAGCCGAAAAGCAGTGTATAGTTGTTTCATCCTTATTGGGAAACATCAGCACTGCACATCCTACGAAACTCGATTCCCATTTCTCCACGAAAAACAAGTCTGAGGAACTGCACCTGTTTAGTGACTTCTGGTCTGAACTTCCTTGAAACGGCTAATTCCTACTTCGGCATGACACCGATCTAGTAGGACGCTGCCTGCGCCATACGGTTTATTGCAGGAAAATTCGAACCTCGACAAAATCCAATTGAGAACTACCGACAGCAAGGAATTAACGTCAGGCTAGCGGCCGCTTTTGAGCTGGTACATTTCGGGACAAAACTGGCACTATGGTATCCTCTCGGATATACAGTGAAAACCTGGAATCTCGAAATGCACTAAGTTACAATACCGACCCTCTATTCTGGTTAAATAGGCCAATAAGACGTAACTTCAAAGGCTAGTCTAGGAAATGTAAGCGAGGCGAATAGCCGGACAAATTGATCTTCCAATCTCAAACAAGCGAGTAATGTCGATTCGATCGGGTAACTATGAGTGCCCCGTTGAAATCTAGCGGTTTTCAGCTGAGTTTTAACGAAACACGGACAAGTACATTGTCTTATACAGCGTAGTACGATTGCAGAGTCATTACCACATGCGTGAAGCACATACGTTATATGAATATGATGCTTCGCATATCACGATAAGCACAGACTACAGTTAGCAAAACCATGAATAGGATGCTTACGATATAACGATAAGCACAGACTACAGTTAGCAAAACACGTGGACTGAATATCGTACAAATCTATTAAGTGACCATTCAAAACAATACAAAAATCATGGGCAATCGTCGGAAGTGGCGTGAAGTATGATGTCAATGGTGAAAATATTTCACCGGGTGATAAACGATACGTTGAAAAGAAAGTATCAAAAAATGAGAATCAATTTCGACTAGAAAGACTTGAATTGTTTGTCAATGATCGTCCCAACCGGGCATTGGAAACTGCGAGGCGTATTCACTCACACGACCACGGAGTTCTTTCACTCGAGCACTAACTTTCGAATCCTCGACCAAAGCCGTCCGAAATGTTTTGGTGTTTTCTGTAGTGGAAAATACAGTAGGTAATTGCTGCGTGAAACTAAGGAAGTAAAGTCAATTGGATACCTACAAGCTACCGATAACACGGTGTACGTCGCGCGCTCGATTCCGCTGAGGTGCGAACCTACTCATCACACTAATCTTCAGTGGTTCAGTAGGATAGCCCCTTGCACAGGGTATCGATTGAGCACAAATGGAATGGGGACAGCAATTTTCGCACGAAGTTGAGTATGCGAGCTACCTTTAGTCGTTTTCAGTGACCTTGAGATGCCCTTTGATAAACTCAAATATTTTACAGCTAAGAGAGTACTTTCACGGCAGATGGTCGAACTGTTTCTCAAAGTTGGTAATAGTAATAACCTTGAAGGAGCTATAGAGGGACCTTTGATACAAGCTAATTAATTTTCAGAACACGCCTTGGGCACAACTTTCTACACTAAGTACTGAAGCTCGCAACTCGGGGGATTTTTGGACCTCCTAGTCGAGGTGTCTACCGGACCTGGTGGACAGTGAAAAAAACCTCAACAACTCGGGTCACACAGATCAGGATAGAAATACTTCGAGCTAAACGTTGAAAACAAGACGAGATGAGACGTAATGGTCAAAGGCATGGCGTAAACTGGAAAGCGCACGAAGGATAAAGAGACAAACATTGAGGATAGTAACCAGACTCGCATCTCACCCGGCGGATACTCTGGCAGCTACTGCTGCTCTAGCCACTCAACGTGGTACCCCGCAGCTTATGAATCAACAACTGACAGCACGGCGAATTGGCCACAAAGCTAAGTTCACGAGCGTAATGCGGTGCAGCTCGGCTAAAAGAGTCCGCCAGTAAATGGATTGCACTGTCAAGTTCTGTTCTCAGCGTCTGCCTATACACATTAAACACCTGTTCATCTACATATCAACTTAGAAATAATTTCACCGGAAGCAACTTTAAGCTTGAACTGAATGACGTTTGAATGATTCCCGTGGTCAAGCCTCTGAAGTTCAATAACATGCCAGTGGTAAGTTGAACATTAGTTCAACAAGCTTGAGTGAATTTATGTGCCTCAACCGGTACCATAAGAACATCGCAAACCAAATCTAAGCACTAAAATGACTTCAGTTTTTTTTACTGCCTTTTCTGGGAAAAGGAAATAACATGTACAACCTCAGAAAGATGAGCGATATGCCTACCTGCCGAATGAACAAATACTGTAAAACTGTAAAGAAAAGATGAGTTGACTCACGTGAAACCGACTTCGCTAGCACGGTGATGTCCAGCAGCTCGTCCAGAAACGCAGCCACTTGTTTGAAGTCCTCTTCTTTCAGACCTCGAGAGGTGAGAGCAGGGGAACCTAATATTTGTGAGAGATAAGTGCAGGAAAGACAAGGAAAAAGGTGTTTTTGTAAGAAGTGAAAAACTCGGTTAAGCAATGGTGGAAAAATAAGAGAAGTCGTCCTTGAATGACTCCTTTAGTAATCGAACCACAACTGTGTATGGGAATTAGAAGAAATAGATGCTTTGAGATCACTTAGCTAATAACATCAAGTCCACTTTTTCGAAGTGAGGAATAAGTAGGCGGCACTGTATTACTCTTTTAACCTTAAAAAGGCATTCAGTGAGCATCTGGCGAGTCGGGACGTTTCCAGCCTTAATACTTTCAAATGAGACTGGCTGTTAGGTAGGCCGGATACAGCACATCCAAGCGTCACAGAATAACTCGAAATACACATTGGGTTCCGGATGCGTTCGTCTAAAGAGTTCTAGGACTGGGTGCACGCTGATATAGTAGTCCGGCAAATAAGCGGCTTCCAACATGCAGCAGACTTCCGAATAAAATGACGTCAACCAGCCCAAGGATTTTCGTTGCAAAATGCTTTGCAATAAGGACGAAGCCCGGAAGGCAGTGTGGAAAGCTCTACTCGGAGAATTTATCCGATTTGCAATGTAAACTGACGTTTGATTACTAACTGCGACAACAAAGTATTGTGATCGGAATTAACTGGAGGTTAGCGAGGGTTATCTTAAACTGTCCAAGAGTGGATCTCCTATTGAACCTCACCATAAAAGTAAGGGGAATCGCAACCTCATGCGCTCAGTTGGCACCCATGGGACTTAGATGGTGGGCTGGAATCCGTTTCTAGAATAGTCTATTGCATCGAACTAGACCAAGGGACGCTGGCGAACAGTGGGTAATGCCACAAAGGGTTTGCACTGAGCCGCATGCACACCCACCTGGAAGGCAGCCAGTGTAAACCCGAGGAAATAAGACCTGGGGTAAAAAAGGTGGGTAGTTTCAAGGTCATCAGAATGTCCAAGTGGTTGTCCACGACTCTCAATTCTAGCAAATAACTAACTAATTCTAGTAAGTAAACAGTTGAGCCCCACGAGGCATGCAAAGGGACATTTGTGGCCCGTGTCACTTAGAAGACACACTAGGCACATGTATATGGACGGTTAGTGTTAGACGTTATTCAGCTTGGTCTATAGAACGTTGTTCACAGAGAGTTACCTCCAGCAGGTTTTAGCCGGTGGTCCGTTGAGCATAGCGTTGCAGCCCATATACGAATCACCGTGACGTAGGTTTGGCCTGTCAAACTCAGGCGCAGTGGCGTAAGATGTGGATTGATGACAAGAAGTCCTGTATAGAATATTTTATTGGTGCGGTCGAACTGAGAAAAAGCATTATACCGTTTCTCTCCAGTCGGGTAACCGATTCAGTAGAATGTGTATCCACAACCAGCTAAATGGAGATTTCTTTGGTCAGTCAGCAGTGAGGGTCGCAAAAACCATTCGATATTTCTCCAGTTCCACTACAAACAAGGCGGTCGGACGCTCGACCAGCCAACGGCTAACGAGTTTCTGGGCGCAACGCGATCGTTTCGAATTTACCTGCAACAGACAGGAATTGGCATACGCTGTTATACCACCTCCAAGACACCCAGTCTAGAGAAGAGGCTGCAACTGCCTGGCCTCAAGAGACCGTGTCCTAGAATGGCCACACACAGTCTTGAAGTTTCAATTAGTACGATGCCTAGTAGTATCTTTTCGACCGTATTCGATTACCCGGAATTCGGTCATAGTAAGCCACGCAACGTGGTGGTATAGAAAACCTTAGGATTACCTTTTGTTAGTCCTTTGTTTTCGAGCAGAAGGACAGCCGTGCGCGTCCATAAAATAGTAGACAAGCTTGTTTTAACTGAGGTTCACGCCTGAACTGCCCTTGATCTCTAGAGGCTTTGAAACAATTATTGCCTCAGAATCTACCCGAACAACCCAGGATGCATGGCATCTCAGCTAGCACACATATCAGGACGGTGGTCATAGTCGGACGATGACAGAGGGCTATCTACCTTCGGATTCCTGAAATAAATTGGACTGACAACCTGATGACAGATGTCACCGACTTTTCTGATGGGACACCTAATGTAGGCGCAGGACAAAGTGCTCTAGAAAAGCCTGTCCTATTATCACAAGGGTCATGACAGGCCGTTCCAGAAGTTCGTACTGGAAATAGCTAGGTGTTGTGTTTGAGTTGTCTGCTCTGCAGAGCGCGTCCGTGTGCTTCCATTCATCACTGACCCAAGAGGTTCTGACTGAGTTCAAGCTGTCTGGGTCGTTCCAGAAGCGCAGCGACCGGGGAACACACACGTTTCGTGTCTGGACACGATCCACATCGTCCATCTAGCTAAAGTAAGACGGGCTACAAGCCGGCAGCCCCAATCGGAAGCACCAGCCGCAAAACTCATGGGGCCCCGTAGCATGAATCCTGTACACTAAGACAGTATGACTTCATATACTGCATACACAACTACGTCCGAGATAGCAACGAACACAAACGTATAACTTGGAAATCCAAACTAGTGGCGACTCACATCAAGCTCCTATAGACTCGAGAGGCAGTACCTACCCGGACGGCACCGAGGACTGTCTGTCAGTTAGATACCACATTACCAAAACTCAACACAACAAATACATGGTGCGCAATGGCATAATATGCCGACAAAAAACCTACATAGAATATCAGGAAGTACACAATAACAAAACATGGATGATAAGCGAGAAAGCAAACAAACATACCTAACCGCAAACCCGATGGTTGCAGGGCGCTTTTGTCTCCCAAAACGGTATTCTTATTCAAAGTTATACCAACGAGGTCCGAAACCAACTGTACACGTGCTCCGTCTCCGCGACTGAGACCAGGTTTACCTGGAGAACGTGCCAAGTCCACTAAGACGAAGTGAACATCAGTACCGCCAGAGACGAGGCGAATCCCACGTGATTGAAGGGCCTCGCCAAGTGCCCGTGCATTCTTCAACACTTGTTTCGCATAATCAGCGAATTCTTGGCTGTCTGCCTGAAGCGACAAATTGTGACGAAGTAAAAATGTAAACCAGTCAGTACACACGTCCTCCTACTTTAGCTGAATGATTTAGGTAGTTATTAATTAGCCCCACTTGGAATCTTGGCATTCTAGTGGTGATCCAAACGAGAGAAAGAGGTGTGCTGAAATAAATAGAACTCAAGTGAGTCTGATGTGAAGGGAATTGCGAGTCTAGATGGCGGTGTTTGGTTTCGGTTGCTCTTTAAGAACAAACTTACCGCATACCCAGATAATCAGCGCCACAGCTAAAGGCGTGCAGATCGTTCCAAAAAACGGAAGTCTCGGAGAGGAATAAAAATGTCCATAGTACAGTAACTGTTGATAAACAGTATCTGACAACACGATTGATCTGGACAAGCGGTTCCAGAACTTGATCAACACCAAGACCCCTTAAAACTACTCCTATTTTCCGGGACACTGAGCATTTTGAATCCCAACTTTCATTACCCGTTGGCAATAACTCTTTAAGCTGGGTCCAGTTAGTGTTATAGTATTACGAAGGTTGACGTCCGAAGCATGATGACTGAGCTACTCCCGGGAGGGCTGCTCGAGAAGACAGATTACTTACCGATTGGTTCATTCTGTTTTTTTAGCTGGCTTACACATTCTTGGAAAATGACCATAAAGTTGTTCACAGAAAAACGGAGTCGACGAAAACGGACGAATATCGAGGAATCAATCTTCTTTGTATTGCCGACGAAATTCTGGGAGAAATTGCTCTGAAACAGCTGAACAACAATGTGGATTCCGGAGAGAAGGGGCATGATTTATCAACAACGCAGTTGCAAAAATGCTGCAAACCGAACCTACACTAGACGTAATGCACTATTCATAAGGTTGCTGAAAACTGTTCGAAAGCCCAAGACCGGTTTTGCCCATCAGGTAGGCGTAGTGCCCCAGTCTCCGTCAACCTTATATTCTACTTGAACCCAAATCGAACAGGGTCCGAAAAATACACCCATTTGCATATCAATTTGGTTTTGATGAGAGACTCACCTGGAACCCACTGAATCTCTCGTTTATGATGTGAATCCCGATCGTGTAGTTCAAGAAAGGATTCAAAACAGTGAACAGGGATTGGCTGCGAGCCGTCATCAAAATGCTCGCTGCCAAAATTACCGAATACTTTCGCTACTCTGTGAAGACCAAAAGTATGTACCTGTAAAACTACTTTAGTTAAGTTGGAAATTTATGCAGGAATGAAGCAAGGTCACATTCTGCCTCTTAGTCTATTCAATCCGGGTCTGACTACGACTTGCGCCGGGACATCCCATGATTCTGAAGACGATGGACGGACCCAGTATCGTCAGTATACTGATCTTTTCAATTTGAAACGTTCCCTGACCAAAGTAAAGCTGCATGAATCGAAAACATACACAACTTTTTGCGGACGAAAGTGTTTTATCTGCGTATTTAGATTTGGAAGTTCTGAAATACAGTACAGTAATTGTGTTGGCAGCCCTCTGCTTGCATCTAAATATGCTTTCACAACACCTACCTTTCACCAGCCTGCATTCAGTCTAAAACCATAGATAACCTGTGTTCAAATTAACGGTTACAGCATACTTTATTTCGGAAACCTCTGCCGCCGCGGTAATACCCTGTCCAAAGACTTGACCAGGGGTACTGAACTAGATGCTCGGCTTGTTAAGGCAATTACGGCAGTTGGTCGCCCGTATAAACGCATTTAGGGCATTCAGAATATGCGTAGATATCAAGTTTTCAGATAACATGGTGATATATGAATCCGACACAGGATTACTGGGTGAACTAAGACCAATCCTGATGTCCATAACCATATCCCGAACCAACTCATTTATGCCCGGTTCGAAAGTGGAGCTAGAACTCGATGATGACAAGAGCTTTCAGTTTGAAAAAATTCGGAAAAAGCTAACACTCGCTAGGCCGATCTAATAAACTGCTGTCTGTAAGGAGGGGGGAATAACTTGGAGTATATGTGGGTCACCTACGATAAGCCGACTCTTGTGTCTAATCGACACGTGCTCGACTCTACCATCGTACTGCGAGATGACAGTCCCAGTGGCCATAGCACTACTAGTTTGCTGCATCGCTATCCATACGGTTCTGCATTGCCACTTTCATGAAAATGGAAAACTCTGATCTGGATGTTAGTCATCATGTGTACCAGGAATTTGCGTGCTACCTGAAAAACCATATGGAACGCTGCATGCGACATACCTCCAGAGCCATGGCGGCAACACCCGCAATTGTATTCTCATGCGGTCCACCTTGAAGTGACGGAAACACAGCATTGTTAATCCGTGACTCCAGTTCTTCAGCAGCAACATGAGGAGAGACGGCTAATTTCTCTGACGTCTGGCGTGATGTCCTACGATAGAATATCATTCCAGATCTTGGTCCACGCAAGGTTTTATGTGTTGTAGAACTGACTACATCAGCGTACTCGAACGGTGATGGGACAACGCGACCGGCCACAAGTCCAGAAATATGCGACATGTCAGCGAGAAGAATAGCTCCAACTGAGTCACATATCTTCAGGTTAGGGTGTAAAGAGGAACAGGTAAAAGAATGTCAATACAAAAATACCTTAGACAACTGGAGTCCCTACCAATACTAAGGAGAAACCTGAAGGTATGGTACAAAGAAACATTATATTGCCCAACGACGGTGTACATACGGAGTCCGTTAAAAATACATCCATAAGACAGGAGAGCCAGTTGCAACTTCATACCATGTTTTCAGCGGATAATTATCATGCTATCTTTTGAAGGTCGCAACTTTTTTATCGTGCGCTTTGTGCCTAAAGTTCACACGCAACCACAAAAATGAGTATCAGAAGATGACTGGTTTGTCACAGACAGCTGAAGAACGCAATGTTGGTAAGTTGTTGGGTGCAGTAAACGTTGAGATATGTGAATAAGCACCAATGACAGAGGCATTTTCGCTGTCAGTTTCCAGGAGGCTGGTCTCAGTATATGAATGGAGCAGGCCACCATTGTATTACGCTGGAGCAGTATTGATTCCCTTTCCCATTTGGGCCTTGCTCCTCCATTTCAGGGATCCTAAATAAGTTGACACTGCCGTTAGGTCGTGAATCACTGATGTTCAATTTCAATCGGGGCGTTCATGACAGATAGGCGCTGTTTTACGGACTTTGTGCACATTACTAACTAGTTGGATTAAATGGATTATTCTAGAGCTGAAGGATATTCTAGAAGTCCAGGTTGACAAATACTCGATCACTCACCCTAAATTTGCGAATTGGGTTAGCCTGAATTGCTAAATGTAATGTGCCAATTTCACTCATGGGTTGACATTCAGTTCATCCATGTTCAGGCGAAAAACGAGTTAGCAATCAGGATATTAGATCTTTTCACACTTAAAATTTAATTAATGAGATGAAATCAGGAAAAAGAATATCTATCACCATAAAAGCCTGGGGATGGATGCGCTTGATCGTCCCGAAATTAGTACTTCCAGCTTTCCAGTGAATAAATCGAAAAACCCTTTTCTGGCCAGCTGCTACCACCAGTCATGGAACAAAGAAACTCGATCAGGTAATAAGTCAGACTATCTTTGCAGTCGTCAGAACGATAATCGGTGAGGAAAACAGATTGTTTGCCAGGAAATAGACTCGTTTCTAGCGATTCAATGACTGCATCCAGGGTCTTGGTACTTGTCACCCTAAAATGTGGTTCTTATTTTTTATGGGTACGCCAGTCTGAAAGTGTGGTTTGTAGTATGTAGTCGTGTTGTATAGGCACACACATACAGTTCCGGCGATGGTGTGGGAAAGATGGCACTATACCGATAGGTTCATGGGGATTATCGCTGATCTGAGTCACGCGGTAGACGAACTGATAAGGAGAGATAGAATCAAGTGAATATGGGAACGCAAACGTACCTAACTGAAGAAATGGAAAAATAGGACACTAATTACAGACGAGAACAACCTAGCCCATCAGTTGTAGAACTGAGAGAAAAAAGGGTTAAATGGTGATATGACGTACATGTCGGAACCGTGCGTAGTCTAGTAACCGTGGATAAGCAGTTATACCCGCTATTATCAGCTTCGGGTAGAAGTTCAACGCATCCCTCTGTAAGGCGTCGTAGTCGATGAGTTCGGTCTCGGGCTGAAACATAAGAAAAACAATACACACTGGGAAAGGCGCACAGCATAGTCAAAAACACAATGCATTGTGTGTTCAAGACATACCCGCTCTACACAACGCCTGCACTAACCATAAAATCCCCTGATTTCCTTATCATCAACAGTGCACCGAGCTGACAGGGTAAGCATAATAATAATAACAATAATAATAATCGTTCAGCTGCAACACCCTTTCGGTGCCTAGCTGCCATGCCACCCGAAGAAAGCGCGAGGGTTGGGATAATGCCAGTTTGCCCAAGTCTAGACAGGAGCAGTCGAGATGCAGAG
The DNA here is from genome assembly GCA_003604175.2 of Clonorchis sinensis. NCBI lineage: Eukaryota > Metazoa > Platyhelminthes > Trematoda > Opisthorchiida > Opisthorchiidae > Clonorchis > Clonorchis sinensis. The sequence goes on from CM030369.1 coordinate 79,261,124, forward strand.
GCTGGGCTCGAACAACGGACCTCGCGGCCAGTAAATTCGCAAGCGAGAAAATATTGAAAAATTCACTCTACAAGAGGCATTCCAGAACAAACTGGACGTTAAAATACCCATAAGGGGTAGGAACAACCCATCGAACATGAATAGGTAAATTAAACAAAGTCCCGAGACCGAAAGGCCGATATTGGGAAACACAATGCGGCTAGATGACAAATTTCTCATAAAAACATCTCGCCATCATTTCAAACGACAATCTTTTTGGGAGTGAACTCATCAATCACCTTCATTATCATTATCATCAACGCGGTTACCATCATCACCAGCATTGGCTGTTGATCAGGTGGCAGTCAATTTGCTGAGCTTGGCGATTTGTTTACAAAAGTCTCGTCACCATCCGAGGAGACATCGTTAGTGAGCAGTGACGAGCTATCATCAGCATATTATGAGCTGTGCAAGGATTGCCGATTGGTTCATCTGCTGCAGCTTCGTGCACCGATTGTGCTGGAAATATGAGTAGAGCTATGCACATCAGTGTAGTGTGCATCAGTTAACGCTAGCTGCGTTCCTACGGAAGCTGTTTTCTATGGGATTTGGGGACCAAAAGGAGTCACGATTATGCACTGAAGCCAAATGTCTGGATACATGGATACAAGTAGGTGACTCTCTGGAACGGAGATTCACCTGCTTGGTAATCATTGCCAAACTACATGTCTGGAATCTCGTTTACCAGGCTCCTAATAACTCCGTAAAATCGTCTGACGAGCAGTCGGTTCATACAAGTATCCATACAAGTAATTACCACTATTGTCATCTCGTCACTGCATACGTGAAGGATGTAGAGCACCGAAATCCAGTGGTACGCCATTCGAATGAAAATAAGTGCTTTGTCAATACATAGAAAGCCGCCACTGACCATAAACCTCATTGTCATAGTGTGCTCTATGGAGAATGAAATCAGGTACTTCAAAAAAGGTGGTGTTCCGCTGAACGTAATAGCCTATTGTGGACAAAAACGGTACTTCCGTGTCCGTACCAAGAACGCTACAATTTCTGGCACACTTATGCGGAAGGCAACAGATTTGGGTGGTGAAGTGAGCTATATTGAGTGCATACGCATCAACAATCAACGATCCAACGATGTTACGACACCCGTGTTCAAATATGAGGCTAAGTTAATAAAGTATTTACCGACGAAGTACGTTCACGGAGCGAACGATCGCAAATTGTCTAGCTGGAGGAAACCAGTCTAATTCTTCGGACGGCAATCAGCGCAAATCCTGTGCCTAAAATTCGGGAGATACTCGAAATAACACCTCCAACACTTATTGACGGTATCAGGTTTGGGAAGAAATATGACAATACGACATACAACTACCGGTGAACGTAAAGCATGATTTCGATAGCAAGCGATCGGGAGTAATCAAAAAGCAATACCAAGTGGTTACTTATGGGACAAAAAAATCATTTCTTGAATCTGCGCACTTTATAATGCCAATAAGGTAAAGGACAGATGAGTTGGCCAATGCTGAGCGCCTGGACGTAAATCCGCAAAAGCCCGGAAGGAAACTCCTGGTTTTCCAGATCATGACGCCTAATTTATGGGTTTTACTGTATAACTGCGGTGAAGCCAGTTAAACTGACTGAGCGGATACACTTCACTTGAATCATTCGGACAACTTCGAACGTAACCGGCGCGACGTGTGCACTCAGATTTCATCAAACGAGTAAAATATAGTGAACAACCAAGGTCCACACGATGATGGATCAATAAAGAAGCAGCAGGAGAAGAAACACCATCCAAATGTCACCGACCAATATGGGTTTTCGTATGCATATGGAAAAAACGAATGAACACTCCATGCGTAACGAACCCGACCAGGCAAATGATTGAAAAGACAACGCTTGTGACCAAGTGGCATATATGGTCTACGAGAAAAAACAATTGGCAAATATGACCAACCCATTCAGTTTCCGTTAGAAGCTTTTCCTCAACAGTTATTAGCAATGCAGCTGTTCGTCTTATAGGTCACCGACAGTACACAGGCTGTGCTTCAAACGACGGACCCAAATCAAGGCGCTGAACATAATGCATGGTACTCACTCAACCTCATGATCCCACCCCTGATGTGACCGTAAAAATGCAGTCCGAAATGCAGCCACCACTCCAAAAATATATACAAAGTTGAATAAACGCTGGATACAAAAAGGAAGATATACTGACCCCAACAAACACTGTGAAAAGTATCCTACACAATGCAACAGAGGATCATACGAAGACACTTGAGGACTAGTTGTACCGGATCTAGTATCTGGGTGTAGAGATGAGTGAGGATTTGGTGTGAAACGTACATGAAGTTTGTAGGGCATCGATTCGAAAAAAATGGACGTCGCACTGATTTTCTTCGTCAGAGTTGCAAATCCATGTGTTAAATGTCCCCCATCTGGTAAATAAAGTCCCATCAGTCGATCGTGTGGATTGAGGAGTCCAGTGTAGACCGCCAAATTGGCGGGTGAGCCACTATACGGCTGAACGTTGACACCCCAAGCAGCTTCTTCCAAACTCTGCTCCGGCATTTTTAGCCTGAATAAGTCTAACAACCGACTTTGAGCCAAGCGCTCCACCTTGTCGATGATATAATTTCCACCATAGTATCTGAAGGGATCAAGATAAACAGGTGTTATTCTCACTTGACTAGCTGATTGATTAAAGAGAATGTTAGTAGTTCAGTAGAGTTGTTCTGATCAACAGAAGAGTCTTGTTCAGCTGTAGCATCCTTTCGGTGCCTAACTGCCATGCTACCTGAAGGTTGCACGAGGGCTGGGATACTACCAGGCTGCCCAAGCCTAAACAGGGGAAGTCGAGAGGCAGAGGTCGGGTTCGAACCACGGACTTTCCGGTCAGTAAATTCGCGCTCTAACCACTTGGGCCATCTCTCGTGTGCGAAAAGAATTCATCAGGAATGTGTCTGCCATAAAACTAAACCAAACCCGTGAGGCAATGTTTAGTTTGTACCGCCGCTTCTTACTAAAAGTCATTTGGGAACGTGAAGAATGAAAGCGAACGAATTATGATGGTGAGACTGTTGACAACTGCCGTTGGTTCTGATGTAAATGGGTGATTATTACCACGCACATCATAAAATAAACAACAGGTTAAGAACACGTATTCCGAAAAGTAACATCAAGTGGAGTAGGTATATGAGTTTTTGAGGGCTGGAAGTGATCGACTAGGAAAGCGACATCCGAGACCAACACAGGAGAAACGCTATAATAGGAGGACGTTGATTGATGTCAGAATGTGAAAGTTGACCGGCTGTTTTTTTGCTGGAGAGGGAGAGAAAGTTCTGTAAACGTAACTAATGTCGCCATGAATGACCTGACAAACTAAGAGGAGATATATTCAGATTCCACACTCACGAATTCAACATTAGGATGGAAGGAAATGAAAACACTTGAACGCATTGTGGGCGCATGCACAAGATCTGTAGTTACGGTCCACTTACTGTCATGTCAAACGTTTCTCTCCAGACCTGAGCGAGAGGTGCACACATCAGCGTTCTGGTCTTTCGGGATTGCACGACAGCTGTGCGGAAGGGAGCATGATTGAGCTCATGTGCAAGCTATGGGTGTATTTTATTCTAGTTAAGATCTATCTTTGTTAGACCTGGATAACGTGAAGTTTTACTGGTGTGACAAACAAAATAGCTATTCTGTTACTACTTGGTTTTCAACACCGTACCTATAGGGGTCATACCTACCAAAGCTGAGCTTATTGTTGCCATAACCCCCTCAATTTTACCCAGTTTTGGCCTAGTACAAGACAGGCGCCAAAAAGGGTAACTTTAGTGAAGAATGAACTCCGGAGGACGACATAACGAAATATATAGCTCGATGCTCGGAGAATGAGAATGAGTGAGCGACTCAGAAAGTCGCAACAGCTTCCATCCCGCGCAGACATTTATACATAACACTTTACATGCAGTGGGCTCTGAAACTTACCGGCTGCCAGGATAGCCTTCGGCATAGTTGTTGGTCAAGCATGACCCCACGCATTCCAACACGCTACGGCCTGTGAAATTCTATTGAAAAGTGAGCAATGCTTTCGGATCACACCTGCGAGGCGATTAGTTCTAGGCAGGTCAGTTGGCGCTTTTTCTCTTCAGAAATCAATGTCCATAGAGCCGGATCTCTGACCTTTAGTGGCTCCTTGCCAGTCCAAGAGGAAAACCGGGTGTTCCTAACCTAAGCGAAAAACGGTAAGCATAAACTTCATACGAACCCAGGAAATTGGTTGGCGAACAATGCGCATCCGATGCAGTGCTTTCAAACAAACGAGGTATCGGGCGCTAAAACCGAAGTAAATTATTGGAATTCAAAGTATATCTCCGAATGGCGAACTGGGCTGGCTTTGCCGGAGACATAAAACCTTCACATGACGGAGTGATGCGAACTTTTGCGGTGAACCAGAGATAGGCAAAAATATGGAATGGATTGCGTTTCGCTTTCCTAGTCATTAAATGGACTGACGATAATCGTCAAACTTGATCTACAAAACCAAAACCTTATTCCGAAAACGGAACTCAGTGAAGTAGCAGATGTGTTGATAGCATCGTTAGAACGTATTGTCATATGAGACGAGATTACAAATGTTAGATTATCTGTTTTGTTTGGACAAGGCAGCTCGTCACAGAGGAAAGGGAGAAGCACTTTTACGTAAGTCAGGAATTTCCAAACAGGAACGAGTGGAGCCCATAGTTTGTAGCAAGAAAGGTCAAGAATAACAAACAGCAATTTCGGGTTAGGGAAACATCGAAGTAATCGGTTTTACTCTAAAACGGTGAATTTACAGCAGATCTCTAACAAGCGTCAAGATTCGTGCGCTTGTGAGCTTCCAATTGGGCGCTAATTTGTTACGCCATAAATGAACACCCAATAAGTTGAACATGATCGAGAGAACCCCTAAGCTGGTAGCTCTAGAAGAATAAGTAAACTTCCACAAACAACACAGTGAAAAGAACCAAAGCCAGTGACCGTTTGAATAAAGGCCACCAGTCAAAGTGGTCCCATCTTATGAATTCCCCAGTTGGGAAGTGACCAATTCACAAGGTTTACGCAGCCAAACGAACCTTGAACCAGAGAGTTCCCTTTTATTGGGTCTAACGTCTGCCCGTTATGCTCTCTGCTTAATACCGTTCGAAGTACAATCCATGTACAGTGAACGATGAACGTCAGGTACCACTGGATACTTGACTAACCAATTTGTTCACAGAATCCCCCTAACTGGAGCAGATACCCTGAGACTTTCTTCGCGAGCCTAAAATCAGTCTATTGCCAATTGCCATCCACTGTTGTAACCTCCTCTGAATTTCTTGAAGATCCGCAGATGCAGCATCACGTAAAGAATACTATCCACCGTAAATGTGCCCTCGTAGTGGAAGATAACACCCAACCTTCATCCCGGGAAGATCAGCACTAGTGAGCAGGTAACTAGGCCATAGGATTTCTGACGACAATCACGTCTCGAAGTAGAACAAAAATTCATCCAGAAAAATTGAATCTCAAATGAATTGTATCAAAAGCTGCCTACATTCGCAGTAATCATCCGCAGTCGAACGCTGAGACATGACGACTGGTCCGCGGTACATTATTCACACAAAATGCACATTTCAGATACCAGTTTCACCGCTGGTCCGTCGATTTTTCAAGTCCTCAACGACTTCTACCATTCTGGAGCTCGAGAGAGCTCAGTGGTTACGGTCGATCTTACTGACTGCAACGTCCGTCGTTCGCACTCAACCTCTGCATCTCGACTGCTTCTGTCTACGCTTGGATAACCGGACAGTATCCCATCCTCCGTGTTTCTTTCGGGTGGTATGGCAGCTAGGCACCGAAAGGGTGTTACGGCTGAAAGGTTATTTTAGCTTCGGATATTCTGATCTGATCTTTGACATACCACGAAGGAACCATAACTCTCTTCAGACAAAACGTCCTCCGAAATAATAAAGTACGATCATATATATTCGGTCAGCTCTTACAACCTATCGAAGCCTAGCTACCTCGACGATATCCAGTGGTCATTTAGTCGAGTCAGATGGCCTGGATGAATAGTTCTGAAAGCCGAGACCACTGCTTCTTTAACTCGCCTCCAATCAACATTCAAGCAATCTTCATCATCCGCATACTGTGCGTTCCCAGTAGCTTTCTTTCCAGATCAGCTCGACAGTCGAATTGACGAACGGATCTGCTCTCTTTCGGCACACGTAGTGCTGACGGAAAGCCAAGTGCCAACCCGGCCCGCACGATGGCGTGATCAGATTCAAGTTGCGTACTCCAGAATTAATGACAATCCTTAACTGAGGCTCTCCATCGATAACCGATAGCCACATGGTCCGATTGAGTACATGACTGTTTTGTGGTAGGTGGCCTCCAAGTAATTCCGTGTGGATGTTTATGCTGGAAGTTCGCACTGGCTAGGAACAGACGATGATCTGCAGACAACTGAATGAGTCGCTCTCCATGAACCGTACGCTCAGCATCGACTCCAGATCTACCACCTAACTGTGCTTCTCCCGGACTTGGTCGTCCAGCTTGGGCATTTATATCACCCGCCAGGATTATTATATCCGACTTCTTGACGACCGAAGCAGTCGTGACAAATTTTGATAAAACTCGTCCTTCTCAGTCTCAGAAGTGTAGTCTGTTGGGGCGTGTGCTGATACGACAAATGAACGCCGTTTACCGAATCGATCTGCGTTAACCTTAATTGAACCAGACAACCGCACAGCGCAAAGGCGCGATCCAGTCCAGCAAGGCGCTTTCAGCTCTGGGGCTGAGTGCAACGCCCACACCGTAGATACCATGAGCCACCATGAAATTTGGAACACCTGAGCTCATCCTAAGCGGCTTCAGGAGCACCAGCAAAATGGGGTCTTGTGTGCGTGTTTTGGAGACACAACATACATTGACAGAGAGGGAAAGCAAGCTTCAGCAAGAGATATCTGTTGTCCAATTTGACATAGAGTACGGACATTAAAAGCTGCAACGTGGATAGGATTTTTTGAGGTTAGTGACTATTTTGGTTCATTTTTCTGGGCAAAGGTTTAGACACGGGATGGTGGCAAGGTGAATGACAGATGGGTTGATTGCACTGCACTGTATGGGTGGGTGGGAGACTGGTGAGCGAAGAGCTGCAATGATACTTCCCGGTTGCCCAGGACGAAAAAGAGGGTTTGATTGAGGTACCCCACTATGAGCCTTTGACTCAAAAATCTGACTGACAAGGCAGTGGGAGGATGTAGGGTTTTGTTTGGGGGCCCTAGTCCTAGCCTCTAACTCAAGAGTCTGGACCGCGAGACAGCGGTTGCTATGATTTTCTTGGGGGACCCTTCCAGAGCCAGTGGCTTAAAATTCTGACCCACTTGGTTGCAGGGGGCCGGCCTGGTTGCGCACAACAGTTGCTTTTGAGCAACACCAGACTCTGCTTTTAAAAGTATTTCGACTGTATTGAATAATGCGCCGGTGACCGGAGTGCGGTTCTTGTGGCCGACCTTTTCTAACCCATCCTTCTTCGGGGTAAGGCAGAATAGCTGCTTCCATAAATATGGATATGCTGTACGCCTTACTGCCTTCACACTTCTATTGCAGAGGACAATATGACTTTACCACCAGACTGCCTCATAATACGATCATCAACAGTACGGGAACTCACTGTTCTTCGTCGGACTACTCCTCGTTGGCCTTCCTGGCATGGTTGAACCTTTAGGAACTGAGCTCCAGCCAGTATAACCCATAGGATCGTTGCAGCACACAAGCCTGACCACCACGACAAGATGAAAGCCTTGGGTAGGTGAGAGAGAACCAAGGACTCAGCGGGATGACTCAGTGGTTAGAGCACGAATTTACTGACCTGAAGGTCCATGGTTCAAACCTGACCTCGGTATCCCGGCTTTCCCTGTCTAGGCTTGAGCAACCTGACAGCATCTTAGCCTTCGTACTTCCTTTGGTAGTATGGCAACTAGGCACCGAAACGGTGTTAGAGCAGAGTCATGTTTCAACGATTTCATCTGAAGCATGTGAATAAAGTCCTGCAGCCCTTGTTAGGTCCATCAAACCGAATTTTGCTGTAAACATGACGTAGTAGTCTAGCTTGTAGGCCGTCATGGCTCTACAGGACGTCGTTTCACTAGTTTTAACCGCACCAGAGAGGCTAACGAGTGGCAACCAGAATAGTGGCAGCAAACGCTTCCCTTTGAAACTACTTTCCTGTATTGATGACGTAAACGCCTATATTTGATCTACGTGATAAATTCATTTCACTCGCAGCTTCGCTTCAACAACGGGGCACTATAGACCAATGCGACTCTGATTTCTCTGAGGCACGCCGCCAGAATAAACACTTATCTCGTGTGCAATAAACTTACAGGTCCACACGATGAATACATCACTTGTGCGCTCGGATAAAGGGTTGTGTTGCACGTTTGCTCCGTTTTTCAAACGTTTCATCGTTTACTGCTAAATCACCTTTCGTTTCAACTCTCAGTGTCCAAGTTTTGGATGACTAAACCCTAGTCTCTGGGCCCCCAGTCTTTTCGTTCGTATTCTGATTGTCGCCGCACTCCATCCCTCGTCGAACACAAGTTATTCATCCAAAATTTTTCATCGAACAATGGGTCGATTCTTACGTCCTGAATGATTCGATACCGATCCCAATACTCAAGACTCGGCAGACACCTGGGAGCATTGGTTTTGTACTTTCACAAACTTCCTAGAGTTAATTGATCTTCATTCACTTGGGGCGAGACGGCCCAAGTGGTTAGAGACGAGCTTACTGACCGGAACGTCCGTGGTTCGAACCCAACCTCTGCCTCTCGACTTCCTCCTAGGCTTGGGCAACCTGGCAGTATCCCAGCCCTCGTGTAACCTTCGGGTGGCATGGCAGTTAGGCACCGAAAGGGTGCTACAGCTGAACGACGACAAGATAAAATGAAAACCTTGTTCAATTGCGTTGCTCCTAGTGTTTACCGATTCATCAGAGACTGCAAAGACTATGAATCAGCCATCGAGACCTTGCGAGAAATTTACGTACAACCGAAAACGAATTTTTTGCCTGGCATCTTTTGAACACTTGTAAGCAGGATAGAGCTCAGAACCTTGATCAGTTTGTGAAAAGCTTAGCAATTTGTTGCCAGATTGTCGCTTTACGGTCGTCATTTCAGGACAACATAGCGATGAAGCGTTACGAGACGCATTTATTAGTGGACTTTATTCATACTATATGCCAGACTGGAACATAAGTCGCTGGATTTTAAAACCGCATACGACCATGCAAAATCCTCGAACTAGCGCAAAAACAGTCGCTGTCGTTTTTGCCGAACAATCAACTCCCCTGTACTACCGTGGTGAACAACCCGCTAAAGTGTCCACGCTCTCGAGCATCATCGCACGAACAGACGACTGCTGGTAGTATGGGGTCTCCATGTTTCTTCTGTGGCTATGCTTGTCACCCACGTTACAAATGCCCCGCTAAGGATTCGACCTGTAAAAACTGTGGAAAGAAAGAGCACCTTCAAAAGGTATGCAGATCTGCTGGTCCGAGGAACACGTCATCTGTTTTAAGTACACTATTTTGCGTCACTGCAGCTGCTCCCGAGTGTCTCAAAGAAGCAGTCACCGATGTGAAAGCCAACGGCGTCCCACTTCGAGCTCTTGTTGATACTGGTAGCTCAGAAAGTTTCATTTCCGAAAATGTAGTCCGTCTTAACAAGTGGTCCGTATTACCATCGTCATTTGAGATAACCTTGGCATCCATCCAGCACAAAAGCTTCACTCTTGGACATTGTTTTTTAACGTTGCAAACACGTATACCTCTTTCAAGTTTTCAGTATCACGTGACCTCGTGCGGACATGACATTCTTAAGCTTCACAAATCCCTAGAAATCTCATTCAACGGTGATAAACCTTTCTCGCTCTGTAGTATAATTGCTGCCAAAATTGAACCTTTCGCTTTGTTTGAGCATACTGATCCAAGGTGTAAGCCTATCGCCATAAAGTCCAGACGACATTCCGTAGACGAACAAGCCTTCATTGCTTCTGAAGTAAAGCGTTTACTTGACCAACAAATCACTGAACCATCGAAGTCCCCATGGAGAGCGCAAGTGCTCGTCACGACAAATGAACGACAGAAGAAGCGAATGGTGGTTGACTACAGTAAAACTATAAACCGATTTCTTTCACTTCGGATGAGATCAAGCGATTTCTTCATGGAAAAGGCGTTGCCACCAGTCGAACTACTCCATATAACTCAGAGGGGACGGTCAGGTGGAACAATTAAATGAGACTTTCATTCATTGTTCGTTCATTGTTGTGCACCGCCACTAATGCCACTCCACACGAGCGAATGTTTCATCACAATCGAAAAATACATCGTTGTCGCAGTGGTTGCTTTCGCCAGGACCAGTTCTGATGCGGCGAAATACACGATCTTCGAAGTATGATCCCGTCGTCGAAGAAGATGAGCTCCTGGAGTGTAACCCTGAGTACGCATATGTCAGACACGCTAACGGCATGGAAGAAAAGGTCTCCCTATGTCACCTGGCGCCATCCGCAGATTTTAGATATGCTCCAGCATCCGAACAGCAGCAACCGCAGCCCAATACTGATTCATTTATTAAGCCGGAACTATCCGATTCTGCTTCGGAAACTGAAATATCGAATTCTTCTGAACATCCGTTGGTTGTACAACAACAGCGGACACGACCGCGTGTCTTGCTCAAAAGAGAGGCCTGATATTAGTCAATTATAAAGCGAATTTCTGTGAACTTTTATCTCTGGGGGGGAATGTTGCATATTTGCTCTGGTTTTCAAACATTTCATCGGTTATTACTAAATCACCTTTCGTTTCAGCTCTGTGTCAAAGTTCTGGATGAATAAAGCCTAGCTTCCAGGCCCCGTCTTTTCCATTCTTATTGACTGTCGCTGCACTCCAGCCCTCGTCGAACACAACAGGTTGCTAATTATGTGCAATGCTGTTCAATGTTGCATTATACTGTATAAAGGCTCCTGCTGCCCTCAGTGAATATTGGACCACAGATTGCTGTCTTCGGCTCAAAACCTCTGCCGCAGCAACGACAGCTGCAAGTCAAGGGTTTATAAATGATACCAGTTTGAAGCTGTGAAGTGAAGCTCATGGTTGGTTTTATTTGAATTCGGATCCAATAACTGGATCGCCAAGTGTTCAACCATATGAAGTGAATAAGTAGGGACGGCGCGCAGGTTTACAGAAAACATGCTCAACCAGATGCTGCAAGTGAAAAGAGATCAGCTGCAATTAGGCGATTTATTTCGTCATTGCTATATTCTAAGCATTGGCTTATTACAATAATATCACGCGTGACACGATTAAAAAACCGCACGCCTTGTTGCTCATGGTGCTTCCGCGTTTCGATGAGGCTTTTGACGAATATTTATGCTTGCTCATGTAGTTGTCGCAAGAGGTGTTTTCGATGAACTGACCAAAGTCAACCCGTCCTTTGTTATGCACTTTGCACCCACAAAGTGTAAGGTTGAGCTCGTGGACATGCAGTCACTGAAAAAAGCCACAATCCAGGGAGAGGCACTCGAAGTTGTGGCGTTTTGTGCATTGGCAGTTGTACTAGTTCTGACTGTGGTGTTAAGGATGAGGTCAATGCACGAATCTCCAAGGCCCGGGTCACGTTTGCTAAGTTGAAACACCTATGGCGTCCCCTGAACCTCAAGGGATGTGCATCAAGCTACAGTGCGGGCCTTTTTGCTGTATGGCTGTGAAACTAAGCCTGTTCGAGCAGGGAAACTGAGACAACTTCAGGTGTTCGACAATCCACAACCATAGGTCCCACAACCATAGGTCGTGTGGGTTGGTGTCGATGAATCCGCAACGAGGCAATTAGAAAGCGAGGTTTCAGTTGTGCAACGGGAACTTCCATTGAAGAATGTGTGCAGCACCAGAACCTGGACAGCTGGTTAGGCCACGTATTACGTATGCCGAGCCATGGTACGAAGAGAGTGCTGTTTTGCGTGCCCAATTCGGAGTGGCGGGAGCAGATAGATGAGTATATATATATATATATATATATATATATATAGCATGGGGATCGCGTGATCTCTGTTGCGCCTGGATGGGGACGCTGCAAGATATGGCTTGCTAATCGATGTCAATGACGTTCTTGTTTACAGTTTCTATGCAGATTGCCTGGATAAGTGTCTGGAGATGTAGACACCTTGGAATGATTGTAGTAAGCTAGCGCTAAGTCCCTTGTTTACAACAAACCAAAGCACCAGAGTTGAAGACTGATGTGCAGTCCATGATGATTATGCCGGTTTTTGAATAAACTAGCAAAACACTGTCTAATAGTTTGGGCACCCTGGGAACCGTCAAACCATCTTGCCAATTTATTCATAAAAAGACTCAATCAAATGCAAGCTATATTAGCGGTACGTTTAACAGGGCACATATGTAAAGTGAAGAAACAGACATCGCGCTCATTTCTCTGAAATCCGTTCGCTAAGCTGAAAAGGATGTCTCAGATTGCCTAGAAAGCATCTTTATACTGTACAAAGGCTTTTGATGCTGTTTGTCCAAGGCTGTTTAGCCATACACTCGACTTTAGTATGCTTATCCGCTCACACACACACATACACAACCTTTATATTCACGGAATGATACACAAAATAGAGGATTTGGTCAGTTTCCCGGGTTGTATTTGTTCTTGTCGTTCAGTGGCTTCACTTTTTTTGAAAAGCACGTGCGTTAAAATGGTGTACCACAGCTCCTCAAGCCCTGAACGTTGGGCAGTAAGACTTCAGCTCGAGGGCTCACATAAAAAGGTATTTAAAAGTGACTTGGATTGGATCCTAGATGCGTCCATGCACTGATTTTGTGGAAACGCAACTAGCCGTGCTGTTTGTGTTCAGCCTTACAGTTCCAATAAACGAACTCACCTACTCTTGTCTCAGTTTTGAAAGTTTAGCGGGGGTTGTAGGCTGAAAATTACGCCGTTATTGCATATCCTAGTGGTTAGCACTCTCGTGACTAATTTATCCAGGACACTGCACTCCTCGTGTTTCTGATATCCCTCATTTTTACTAAATTAACCCGTGAGTAAGACGGGGCAATATTTTACCCTACTGCAGAACACTAAACAAAGTTTTAAAGCCGCCCGTAACAGTTAAGTGAGTGTTGCCAAACGTCCATGGTTACTTGGAAAGTAGTAGCTTACAATCTAGTAAATAATTGCCTTCATCGATGTCGTACACAGGTGTTGAATCTTGATACCCCTTCACAGAGCATCCTCAGTTCGGAGTGCACTATGACTATATCCTCAAAGCAACAAATGCCACCAGCCTCTTTCTTATTCCCCTGGGCTGGTAGTTGTCAATGTGCAAGGAGCACGATTCGTTTACTTAACGAGCAGATCACAGTCTTACAAGACCTCAGTAACTGCAGAGTGTGTATCTGATAAATATTTGTTTACATTTATCCTGAATGTACCTCGAAATGTACATCGAATGTACCTCGAATGTGGCCTCGGAAACACTGAAGGAGATAGCCGGAAATCCTCAGTGGACTGAGACAGTCTGAAAGATTGCAGCACACCCTGCCGAATGCCTGCCCAATTTGGTAAGGATAGTTCTTGGGCTCAGTCGTATCTAGCAACCCCGCTAAGCAGCAGAGTATCTTGGGCGATCCGTATAGGCTGTTACTCAAGCAGGTGATTGTGGCTGAGAACATATCTAGGGGATCATCGACTGGACCCTACCGAGCTTGTGGATACTGCAAGCCCTCCCACTGACCCACTGTCCTGCGGTAGCTTTCTTCTTTGTGCAGCGGCGGGTGGTTCGCGGAAGATTTTCAGGTTGAGAGTGAGTAAACAGTTATGCATTGAATTCGAAGACTAACTGTTTACTCAAGTATATTTAATATAAATATACTTGATAGTTGCTGGCACTAAAGATGGAATCCCGTCCGGAAGCTGCAGACTTCTCCGAATCGGAAGTAGCTGGCTTAAGCTAGCCCTTATTCGCTAATGTCCGGTAGTGACAGTTAGATATAGAAGAAAGATTCGTACGGCAAAGTCGTGCTTCACAGTTTGTTGTTACTGATCACAACTGCGCGGATACAGCTCCAGGTGGTGTTAATGGATGCGCTGTTTACGGTGCAATGGGGCGGGTGACTAGCTTGACTGATTTCGGTGGATCATCAAGCGTGCACCACCGCCGAAATCGGTGGTGAATGACGACCCGATTGTGCCAAGAAACAGACAATCGTCCATTTCTATTTATGGATATGGGCATAAGACTGGTACCAAATAATACGCAATTGCCATCCACAGCGAATCCCTCCACCCTACCGACGGCACCTACGACTCTCGTGACCCTGGCCATTGACTTAACAGTACAAGGTCACTCTTCGTCGACAAAGTTTTCAGTTTGAGTTCATCACCAAAATAGACCTACCGCTTGCCTGATTGTTCTGGCTTTTTGTTTTACACAATTGGCAATTACTTATCGAATAATAAACATGCCGGTCTGGTTTTGCCATGCCCTACGTTACGCTGTTCTCCACCACTTTTAAATCGCAACGGCCCAATCATGGACCATTTGGATGCTCCGTGCAAATTGGGAAATTAAAGAAACAAAAATAAAAGTCTAAAACTGAGGGACGAATAGTGATAGACTTGAACAGTTAGGCCTATGAAGAAAAAGTAGATCAAACCACCAAGATTGGTGTTTTGATTAAACGGTGAAAAACCTGTTGGCCAAGCCTTGTTCAAACAGGGCGTAAGTAAGAATTAAGTCCCCTCGGAGGCGACGATACTCCAAGGGAAAGAGGTCGAGCACCACGAGACGCGTTTCGTAGTCCATGGACTTGAGACCGGCAACCATTTTCGTAGCAGCTCGCTGGACACGCTCAATGAGGATTACGTCTTTCGTGCGTCCTGAGTAGACAACCGGGTTGGCATATTCAAGGAGCGGTCTGACATAGGCCCCATAGAGTATTTGGAAGTCCGTGCGAGTAATACGAGAGAAGGTACGCCGAATCATCCGTAGAACAGCGAATGCCTTCTGAGCCGATTTCTCAAGGTGCAGTGAGAAGGACAGGTTTGGAGAGCCAGATACCCAAATCCTTTTTGGCATCTATCCTCGTGATGTCTTCTGGTCCTTTCTCACCATGCATGACAAAGGAGTTCGCTGAGTCTCCTCCAAATGACATATGGACGCACTTTTCGTCATTCAGAGGAAGGTGCCAGTCCAACGACCACTGCTTTGCGGCGTCTACATCAATTTGGAGGGCACTGGCATTGGAACTCCACGATTTCAAGTCGTCCGCAAAAAGTAGACATGGACTTGAAAGAACATCTGGAAGGTCATTGACGTATATCAGAAACAGCAAAGGTCCCAAAACGGAGCCCTGAGGAACTCAATGGAGACCGGCGCCGCAGAAGAGTAGGTCGAGCCTACTTTCACTCGGAATGATCTGTCTGATAGGAATGCCTTGATCCAGTGTAGGATTTTCCCTTGAATCCCGTAAGACTCGAGTTTGTGGAGCAGAGGGACGTGTGGGACTCGATCAAATGCTTTTGAAAGTCGAAAAATATGGCATCCGATATGAGTCCCTCGTCCTTGGCTTGGGTTAAGCTGTCCATAAATACGAGCATGTTCGTCACGCAGGAACGGTTTGGGAGAAATCCGTGTTGAGCTGAGAAATCAAGTTGTTGGAAGTAAGGTGATCTAGAATGGCTCGCTTCAGAATGCGTTCTATCACCTTGCATGGCACGCTAGTGAGGCTTATAGGCCTGTAGCCGCCAGGCGATAGTCGGTCACCAGTTTTGTAGATTGGCGTGACAATCGCTTCCTTCCAAACAGAGGGAAGGTGGCCTTCGTCAAGCTTAACAGCCCAAGGTCACTCTTCGTCGACAAAGTTTTCACTTTGAGTTCATCACCAAAATAGACGTACCCCTTGCCTGATTGTTCTGGCTTTTTGTTTTACACAATTGGCAATTACTTATCGAATAATAAACATGCCGGTCTGGTTTTGCCATGCCCTACGTTACGCTGTTCTCCACCACTTTTAAATCGCAACGGCCCAATCATGGACCATTTGGATGCTCCGTGCAAGTTGGGGAATTCAAAGAAACAAAAATAAAAGTCTAAAACTGAGGGACGAATAGTGATAGACTTGAACAGTTAGGCCTATGAAGAAAAAGTAGATCAAACCACCAAGATTGGTGTTTTGATTAAGGTAAAATGTAAACAGTTGCATGTTTATGGTTAGAAAAATATAGAGGCTGAGAACAGTGACGCAAAGGAATGCTTAAGGAAAATACATTTAAACATTAAGGGGGTGCTTGAATTTGTCATAAATTCCATACTCAAATTGCAACACACTGCTGGTGTGGAACTTGAATGGAGTGTTAATAGTGTGGGGTTTTTTAGGGACTTTACCCTCTGGTCAAGTAAGGTGGTAGCGAGGGTAAAACGAGGACTTAAATGCCATCACTGAAAGTCCGTTGATGTGGGCAAAGCGGACATGGTATTGGGGATGCCCGAAATGGGGAGATTAAGATCAGAAAATCAACCCGAGTGTGTGGGGTTTGCTGAGGTGACTCAAAATTTTTGGTAGGGATTCGACGTTTTCCAGCGTTATATTGCCGAACTCAAGTCACTAGCTTAAAACATGCCTGCAATTTTTCAGGTAAAATTGTAAAAAAAATGGCTAAACTAAACAGGTTTTCCGAGTTTGTGGATTTGAAAGAACCGCCTGGGAGAATGGCCGTTTCCAGGGCTCTCAAGGAGAATGGGGGTACGTTTGCATGTGTACTCTGCCATCGAGAACCCTGATATTTCGTAGGGAGGAATGAAACCAGGGTCTTTATTTTCAGCGGTTGTTAGTTGGCGGCGAAGATTGTCCGTAGATCCCACACGCACCGTATTTTCTTCGTTGATGTTTGGAAGTTGAATGTATCCCTAACGTACAGGAGCTGGCGGCACTGTTGGTAAACAGTTATGCCTTCCCTTCGTGCTTTATTTTGTGAGACCACACGAATGCTAGCTAGCAGCTACTGGAAGTCAGATTGCCGGCGGAGATGACAGAACTCTTGGAATGGTTCCTTGAAGAAAGCTACCGAGAACTTTGAACGAAGAAAGAAAGCCTACAAACTCGGTTTCGGCACCGAATTAGGTGAGTAAATCGATAAACGTCGAGAGAAACACTCGCGACAACACGGATTCCAAGCTGAGTAAAAACGACCCATCTGGGCAGTCAAACGAGGCGCACTGGACGTTTATCATATATACGACAGTACTAGCGAGCTCAGAGCACTAGTTAAGAACTCTATGGGATAACATCATTTCGGATGTAACGCGAATGGCCATTTAGGATTAAGATATCTCACTGAAGAGACTTGACCCCAACAGCTTACTGAACTTGTTGGTGAAGCTAATGTGGGTTTCACAAGAGTGGCAACAGAATGGGTGGAAGCAGCGTTAACGATTTCTTTGAAGCCCCGTAATGGTGCCACTCAATGGATAAACCTTTTCCCAATGGATAAAGCTAACCCTATTTACCGCTTTCGGAACAAGTGAGATTTTATCGGAATTCTGCAGTTAAAGTTTCACTTAATGGGGCTTTTGGAGATTAAATTGCGTATCACCTTGACGGGGCGAAGTGTAGTGGAAGATATCCACATGGGTTTTTGGGGATCAAATTACTAGAAAGACAGGTGCAACGCAAGCAGAATTCGACGGAAGGTCGCAAGCACTTGACACTGTACTCTGAGCAGGCACCCAGCGACTTCAGGCAGCACTGGCTATGGTTTAAAATATTTACTTCCCTCAGCAAGTAGGAGAAACAGGCAAGCAAGGAGCGTCAGCAAGACGCGTGTCACCATAACTCACACAAAGCAATACTCAGACGCTTGCCGACTCGGAGTAGAGTATATGATGGTTGGTCTGCAAACAGAAGTTAATGAGGGTTACTCTCAGCTAGTGTGTGGCACACCCAAAATTTCTCTGAAACCATAGTTCGGAGGAGGAGGACATTAACATAAAGCTTCAGCATTTGATGGCATTTATTCGGTCCCTTAAGATCTCCCTATGCGGATGCAGTTTTGTTGGAAGTTGTTTAAACGTACTCCAGGTCCACCATGGGCGCGGAATTTATGTTTTAAGGGCTGCCAGTGGCTTCGTGTGATGTATTTCCGATGACAGTGGGAAATTTGTGGAAGAGCCGGTTTATTTACGTGTTTTTGCATTAAGTTTGGAAGTAATCTCGAAACTACAAGGACAATAATTTCGCTCTCTGTGTCGCCGCAAACTCAGATTTGGGCAACGTTTAACGACCTGTGTATGAAAAAGTCTCCTATCATTGTGGCAAGTGTCCTGCAAAACCAAGCCTAGGAATTCGTCGCAGCTAGTAAATTTTTCGTTTTTTTATGGCGGTCAGTACATGCTATATCAGACGCAAGGCTATACCGAACAGTCGATAGTGATGTTAATAGAATTAGTGTGTTTGTGTGCAGAACAAGCATACAGCACAATAAGGTGCCAGTGCTTTCAAGTCCTGACACAAATCAGTCGGATTGAGGCCAGCTTGTGGGTGCGCGTAACATCCTCGTCTGGTAAATATTGTGGATATGGTGAACTACGGGCAATCCATCAGACTGGGTATGGCAGTCGCGGTACCGTCACTGCAACGCCGTACCTGGGTCCGTGGACAGCCCCGTACATGAACATCTTGGGTGAGTCGTTTAGGGTTCTTATTGTAGTTACGATTCGCCAGGGCATTGTCACAAATTGAGACCGGCATGCATTAGGAGTATTCTTGGGTCCATTGAGGGCGTGCGTGTCTCATTGCTGTAATTCAGTTAATGCAATGAGACTGCCGTGTCTATATCCAGGCACACAAAATAGGAATCTCAGAAAGACTTCTAGAAGGTACCATGATGTGAGTTAGACTGCGGCCCGAAATAGCAAGCGGCCAAAAGTGGTCACATTTCCTGACTAACTAACGTCTTCTGGACCCCGGTTTTCAAATAGCTGAGGAAAACCTTGTCAATATGGAGCATGCAGACGTCGTTCTCATCTTCAAAGAGAAGGAGAAGATGCAGTTGTTTTTTAATGAAATGACCAATGTCATCCCGTCCTTTGGTATGCACTGCACTACAGTGTGAGGTAATCATAATAATGTTTAATCACAACTGGTGGGTAACATGATCATAAGATTACATTCAGAATGAAGCATGAGTTTGTTCGTAGTTGTAGCTAATGGACCGAGTTGGCGAGAAGGTTTAGACAAGAGTAGGAAGGGCCTAGTGGGTGTGCTATCAAACTGGGTATGGCGGTGCCGTGCCATCATTGCACTGCCGTACTTTGTCTCTGGACAGCCCCGAAACGGACGTCACGTTTGAGATTATTGGGCTGGGATGTGTAATTCTGTGGGCAGCGGGTTTTGAGTTGGCCAAGGGAATTTGCAGGGTTAGGACAAAGCCAATGTAAGATGGCAGGTATTTTTCTGGTCCTTTTGGGGATCTCTGGACTGATCAGTCACTGACCAGGTGGGGTGGATAACAGCAGACAAGCGTCCAAACCGGGTATTGGTAGACTTGACACCAAGTACCCCACCCACTCAGTAGGTCTTCGTTACCCTGCATCCATTAGTGAACGTATGATGACGCACGTGTTCCTTGGATCCCAGGGCTCAAGTCTATACCACTTGGTCTACGGCTGACACATATACACCCCTCTTTGGCTTTTTGCTTCGCGCTCAATAATGCATATGGTTGCCGAATACCGCTATTGAAAATCGATGTACACACGGACTAATTGAGCAAATGGTGGTTTTACCCTTATGCCAGTAAGACTCCAGCTTCAGCGTGGACACCGATTTGGAATTGTGGACAAAGGGATTTAGTAAGCACTTGGTGAGTTGGCCACTACAACTTTGTTTAATTATATGTTTTAAAGGACGTGTACGGGGTGTGTACGAGTCGTAATTGATTATACATTTTCCTTTCAGAAACCCTGTCGAGTGAAAGCGGCTTCCTGAAACTGAGAACTGGATTGACCACACATTACGTTTGTGCCGATACAACCAATAAATAGAAACATGATTTTTTAAAGGTGGTTGTGTATTTTTAGGCATGGGGGGGCACACGGATGACATGTATGGATATGAAGGACCGCTGTTGGCGTTGGATTGGTCTATTATGTATAGTTTGGGCATTAGCCAGTTACGAGCGTGCGGGCCCTTCAGTTACTATAGGTAGCCACGGTAGGGACGTCGAGTACGGTTATGAGCGTGACGGGCCGTCGTTGGCCATCGGGTTAGGCTGCTGAGCCTAGTTGAGGCCTCATATTCGGCGTTGCACATAGACACAGGCCAGCAATTACCGTAAGTAGCCAAGGTAGGCGATATCGACTGCAGTTATGAGTATGACAGACCCACGTTGGGCGTTAGATTAGGATACCACGCATAGTTGAGGCCTTATTTTCACCGGCCCACATAGATTCTGGCCTGATGTTTACTATAGGTAGCAGAGATAAGCGACATCGCGTACAGGTGTGTGTGAGAGACAGTCATTGGTCACTGGATGGGGTTATTGTACATAGGTGAGGCCTCATAAGCAGCGTCGCACATAGAAGTGGGCCTAGCAGTTACAACAGGTATTCGAGAAGATTGAAAACGCGCAAAGTTATGATAATGAAAGACCGTCATTGGTCATTAAATTGGGTTGCCGTGTATAGGTGAGGCCTCATAATCAGCATCACATGGACACGGGCCTAGCAGTTACGATACGTGGAGGTGGGCGATAATGAATACAGTTATGGTATGACGGTCGTCATCAGCCGTTGGATTAGGTTATCGTGTATAGGTGGTCTTGCTGCAGTGACGATCAGTAGTCGATGTGAGTGACAACGATTACCGTTATCATGATGACCGCTTTATGATGTATTCCACCTATGGTGAGTAATATTCCTAATAGAAATGATACCATTGTGTTGGTAATTTACCGAAGGTTACCTCCTGACGCTGTATTCACGGGCTAGTTATGCATAGCTAGGAAAGTCAATCATCCACCGAGATGGCCTTCGCATTTCCACTGCACAATTCATGCTGTTTTTTGACGATGTCATACTTAATGGAAGATGTGTTCCGTAAGAAAAAGTGCTGTGACGAAGTTCGCTGAACAAATTTATCTCGTTTGTTAAATCTGGGGAGTATAAAGCAAAAACGTCATGACCGATTTTCCTAGGCGGAATTTGCGTCGGATATTCTGTAGATGTTATTTTATTCTTAAAGAACGCGAAAATATGGTAAAGTGCGATTTCGACTTTTACCCCTCGTAAACCGGTAGCAAACTGCGAATCGGTGATGGCCCGTGACCTTAAAATTTCGCTCACTTAAACAAAGTGCTATGAGCAACATATCACCTACAAGTGTAAATGGATTAGACTAACTCCTCGTAAAAGTCACAGCCTCGAAAACCCTATGATTCCGGCGAAAGCAATTTGAATGTGCCTCTAGCGAGCGGCGTCCTTACCACTTCACTCAGTTGGCCTTGTGGTCATCCAGCCATTTTGTGGCCAACTTTGCGTACGTGGGACTGTCTCTCGTTGGATCCCGTTCGCTCGTTTGTTTCGTACTTTTTTAGTCCAAGTGGGCCATTTGCTCTGGATGAGTATCTACTGTCGAGGTTTGTATATTTTGTGAATTTACATCTTACACTAATAGTAGCTTATGGAAACACAGCTCCGAGGTTGTTTTAAAGTCCCGGAGGTTCTGGTATTATGCTTCACCCGAACATGCCGTTTGACGGTTACAGTACTCCACAAACTGTGCCGTCTTGTTTGAAACGAACACGCCAATCTTCAGAACCATCGGGAACAAAACTGGAGCTCAGGACCTTGCAGAACCTATTGACGCTGCGGAGGAGACAATTGCAGTGCAGTTTGCTCCACGCCCCGGTTCTTGTAAGTCAGTTTCTGCATCTAGTCACTAAAAGAGTGCAGCTTTGGAAACTTCCGGAGTTGCTCATCTCCAGGAAAATCGGACAAAACGAGAGGTCGAATTGCAGTGGGCTCTCTTAGAGGCACAGAACAAAACGGAGCTAGCTAATATAGAGTGTGAAACCGTAGAGGATTCACCAAATGAAGTCTGGCAACCAGTGGCCTCAGTTGACCGGTTAACGCAGTAACTGAATCCCCTCAGATAGACAAGAGACCACTAGGATATACTGATGAGCTTTGACGTTCATCTCCTGGGTCAAAACAAGTCAGTTCCATCACTCCAGTGACCCGTCGGGCGACTACCCTAGGCAGGACTATCGTACTTTGATGGTAATCCAAATCATTACTGGAGTTTCATATGCCAGTTTGAGATATATATTGGGAGCAAGGTGGAGGACGCCGGTCAGAGGCGATTTGAAGGCAACCATTGAAGGTGTGATGCTCTCACCGGAAGTGGCATAGTCCAGAGTCCGGGAGATTCTACGCAATCATTTTGATCAGCCTCATATCATTGCTTATTCTCTACTTGAAGGCATGTTCCGATCGGCTTGACTGACCACCTAGCAGCCAAGTCTCTATCGGACTTGTGTATAAAAACGCGAAGTTGTGGGGTTGCGCTTACGCAGATGCGCTATGTTTCAGACTTGCACTCGCTTCCTGTCATAGAGAGTGCGTTCTCTCCCTTCATCATTGCAGCACAAGTAGGCTGATGCGGCAGACAGAATATCGATATCTGGCCGTGATCCGACAGTCACTCACCTGGCAAAGTTTGTGGACACGCGCTCCAGGTTTATACGAAGCCGGTTTGGGCCACTGGCTCAGGTAGTGAACATAAGACGCCTTCCTGTGCCGCAAACATTTACCAAAACAATCTCCTAGACGGACCGGTTTCGCGAGTATCTAAAATAAGTCCGGGTACAGACTGTGGTACAAGGCCCTGCTCATTATGTTCACAGCCCCACCAAATTTCCGGCTGCCAGCGCTTCCTATCCATGGAAGTTCCTGATAGGTGGAGGTGTATACGGAGCGTAATTCATGTTTTGTTTGCTTGGAAGATTGCCACATTGCTAGATAGTGCAAGTCAGTTGTTCGATGCGGGCAGTCGGGTTGTAGGGGGCCACATCACAGGTTGTTGCATGCATTGAAATTAGGAAACGAAGCTGGCCAACTTCACAGTCGGAGGGGTTTTGTGCCTTAACCCAAGGCAGTCAGCTCCCAGCCTGCCTGGGAGTTGTTCCTGTTAAGCTTGATACTCCTGTAGGAAAGGTGATAACGTATGCAATTTTAGATACTGGGTCCGGCGTAACGCTAGTAAAGCGGGACATTCTGGTTAAAAACGACGTCAGGATGCTACTCACTTCTATGGCTCTTGATACGCAGGATGTTTCCATGGGGTGCACATCTGAAGCCAATGATATCAGGCTTTTATCACTGGATGAGAATCCTTTGACAGATATTGGCAGGGCATCCGTCGTTGACAGCTTACCCATGCGAGCTCTCCAATCTAACAAAAGTGTCTAGTACCTGGCCGCACATTAAAGGAGTCGCCTTTGACGAATTGACTGAAGACAATGTAGGAGTCTTTATGGGTATGACGTATCCGAAGCGCATTGGGCCTTTTATCAGCGCCTAGGGGTAGAAGACAGCCAGTTGCTCTGAAGACCTTACTGTGTTGGATACTTCCCGCTCCGAGGGGAATTGGAACGAAGCAGAAGATAGTGAGTCCTTGTATAACTGAGTGCAGTCAGGGCATCCATGAGCATTTGCAGTAGCTGTATAATTTGAAATTCGGAGGCACTTCAGCATCGAACATTGGTCTTTCTTTGGCGGATCAAAGAGCATTATTGGTGGCGGAGACTGGTGCAGTGCGGGAAAGTGGACATTACCATCTACCACTCCCATGGAAGGATAACGCACTTCCCTTAATCACACTTTCAGGTAGCTAGAAAACGTCTAGATAATCTGAAAACTAGGCTGTGCAATGATCGCGTTTTACACGGAAAATACGGTAAGGTGCTTCGCGCCTATTGGAGAAAGGACAACTTGGACGAGTGCCAGATGCCCCCTAACCGCCATCAACTACAAAGCAATGGTATCTCCCACACCATGCAGTCATCAATCACAGCCCGCTGCGTAGACGATTAACTGGACCAAGAGGTTTACTCAAACAAGAGCGTAGTTGACCTCCACAGCCTCGATTAAAGCCGGCAAAGTTAAGGAGCTTTGTGGCACATGTTAACAAACTCCAACGAAATGATGGTTTGTGCCCGATACCAGCCCGGTTCTCCTTTTGGGTGGAGTTGCAGAAATTGGTAGCTTGGTTATTGCGCTACAACCAATATTTATCGAATAAACCGGGCAGGGTGAAAAAAGATTTACTTGCGGGTGTCATCAGAGTATCCAGACTCCGCCAAGCAGTTGACTGTTTGATAAAGATCACGCAGTCCAATCGTTTTGCACTGGGATTATGCGTGGTTAACGTGTCTGTGCTGGATGTGAAATGTCCGAGCAATCGGATTCAAAATAGCAGCTCACGAAAGTCGTCACCTATCTTGACCAATGGTGTGTTGTGCGCAGGGGGCAATCTTGGTGACTCAAACTACGGTTGGTCAGTAAAACATCAAGCTCTTCTCCCAAGTCGACATCCCGATACTACCTTGATCATACGTCACGCGCATGAAGCAGAAGGGCACTGTGGAGTAGTACAGGCCTTGACCTCTATCCAACAGCAATATTGGATTATTAATGGGATTGGCGCCGTTATGCGAACGATTGGTGCATGTTCTTTATACAGGCGCTCGTTCGCACAGCCCGGTACACAGGTGATGGCTCCATTGTCGGCAGACAGAATAGAAACGGGTTGGCGCCCCTTCAAATGCGTGGGACTGGACTAAGTTGGACCATTTATAACCAGAGAACGATACTTGGTTCTGGTGAAGACGCGCCCCGTGAGCAATGACCTCTAGGGGTATTCGATATTTTTGGGACGAGCTCAGGTGGCTTAGTGAGTACCCTGCACTTTAGAACGGCGGGAGGCATTCTGAAGAGAGACATTTGAAAGGAATGTTTACTAGAGTGACGCCATTGGACTTCGATTCTAGGCTTGTACTCCGGCACTTGTGGCCGGAATGGACTCGGGCTATTCGTGTCGGTGGATAATGGGGTACCTTAGAATGGAAGCGGGCATAGGTAGGGTGCAAGAACCGGGATGTTCGCTGAGTCGACGTGGAGGATTTGGCAGGCGCCTTATCGTCCACTACTTTGACCGTTGAAATTCCCCGTGCTTCTTCTGTCCCTATTTGTAACCCCCGATCCACTTAAGTGTTTAGTGCCTTCACCATGCACCACTTGTTAACTTGAAGCTGATAGCAGTGCTTCGGGGACTGGTGACTCTTTTGTTACACTTACTTTCCCTCCTAGGTTATGATTCTGCCCAACTAAAGTAATAAATATCAGATAAGCTAGTCCGTTACCTCAGAATTTCACCCCAGCCACTCGTTTACTTTCCTTAACCCAATACCTCTCTGTGTACTCATACCGGTTTTCATTATATTTCTTGTACTTTATTGCCATATGTTCGCTAACTAAGCCCTTGCTTGGTCCCAAGTCTACTAAGTGCAAATCCATCCCAATCCTATCTCTTGCCGTCCCCACTCTAATAGCGGCAAGCGTATGGTCTTGATTTGATGTCTACTCAAATTCACTATGCTTCGTTAATCTCATCGCATACCCGCGTCTCATCATCATCATCGTCCTCATCGACAGCATGACATCAGTGTTGAACACCGATGCTTTGATGCCGTACAACCATGATTTATTTGAAAGCCTTATTGTGAAGAAAAAGAGTAAAGATGGATGGGGAGGGGACTTATTGCTGTCTTACTACAATCATCCGAGGTGCCTACACCTCCAAACACTCATTCAGGCAATCTGGATAGAAACTGACAACAAGATCGCCACTGACATCGGTTGCAGCCATATCTTGCAGCGTCTCCAACCAGGCGCAGTGGGGATCACGCGGTCCCCATCCTGGAAGGCGAGTAGCACCGACAGCACCCAAACGTTTCGTAATTTCTTTCATACCCTTCTGCCAGGTCAAGGGTTGGCCACCTCTCTGCTTACGCCACTCTGAATTGGGCACGGAAAACAGCACTCTCTTCGGCAAACGATGATTAGGCATACGCAACACATGTCCCAACCAACGCAGCTTCTGGTGCTGGACACATTCTTCAATGGAAGTACCCGTTGCACAACCCAAAACTCGCTTTCTAACTGCCTCGTTACGGATTCGCCGACACCAACCCACACGAGCTATGGTTCTGAGACAACGATTGTCGAACACCTGAAGACGTCTCAGTTCCGCTGCTCGAACAGGCCAAGTCTCACAGCCATACAACAAAACAGCCCGCACTGTAGCTTGATACACACGTCCCTTGAGATTCAGGGACACACCACTTTGACGCCATAGGTGTCTCAAATTAGCAAACGCGACCCGAGCCTTGCAGATTCGTGCATTTACCTCATCTGTCACACTACAATCAGAACTAATACAACTTCCAAGATGTAAAACGCTCCACAACTTCCAGTACCTCCCTGGATTGTAAGTGGCGTGTTCAGTGACTGCATGTCCAGGAGCATGACCTTACACTTTTGGGTGCAAAGTGCATACCAAAGGACGGGATGACTTTGGTCAGTTCATCTAAAAACACCTGCGCCTCCTCTTCAAAGATGAGAACGATGTCATCTGCATATTCCAGATCGACAAGGTTTTCGTCAGAGGCTATTTGAACACCGGGGTTTTGGAGACCTTCCAGCGTTCGTCTCATTATTTCATCGATCACGAAGTTAAACAGGAATGGGAGAGTGGGCATCCCTGACGGACACCACTTTGTGTACGGAAGCTTTTGGAGAGCTCGCCGTATACTCACACGTCCGGAAGTCTTGGAATACAAAGAGCTTATTATGTTCACGAACTTCCGGGGCATTCCTTGGTGGGCAAGCGTGTCAAGCAGAACAGACCGGTCAACCGAGTCAAATGCGCCTTGGAAATCCAGGAATACTAGAATTGTGGGTCGCTTATACGTATGGCGTTGTTCTAGCACCTGACGAAGTGTGAAGATTTGGTCAACACAACCCCTACCAGGCCGGAATCCCGCTTGCTGCTCTCGAGTCAGTGTCTCACGAGCCACCGTAAGGCGACGAAGCACAAGTGACGCCAACAGTCTCGTTACGACCGGGGTCAAGCTGATCCCCCTGTGGTTGCCACACTCACTACGAGCCCCTTTTTGAAAATGGGCACTATCACCGACTCTCCCCAGTTGTCTGGGACAGACTCCTTTTCCAGATGCAGGCAAACAGATCAGACAAGCGTTGACTGAGGATTTCACCCCATCTTTGAACAATGCGGGTGGGAGGTCATCCGACCAGAGGCTCGGTGGCGCTTGAGAGAACATATGCAGTCATAAACCTCCGAGGCCGTAGGTGGTTCCACGTTCACCGTCCAGGGTTCTACGTCACCTGTGGGTTCCAGATGGGCGCCAGCTGGTGGCCATGACAATTGTTGTTCGAAGTATTCGGCCCATCGGTCGAGACGTTCTTCTTTATTCGAGATGGTCACTCCATTCCGATCCTTGATAGTTTCGCTCACAGGTGGTTTCCGGGGACCGGTCGCACGGATCAACTGAAATAATCTTCATTACCGGATTTCTGGGCCTCTTCCATTTCCTTGGCTTTCTGTGTCCACCACACTTCACGGTCGGCTTGCACACTCACCTTCACTTGACGTCTGATAATTCGTCGCATCGTTATGTTCCGGGCCGGCTGGGATATTTCTCCGAGATTTAAGCAGTGCCACCGTTCGGTCTGATATCCAGTGCTTGAGTGCGCCTGGTGGTGCCGTGCCACAGGCAAAATTCCCAGCACTATGCAAAGAGGTGGCAATCTCGTCCCAGTATGCGTTCACATCTGATGGTGGAGCATTTGGAAGAGACCCTAGAAGACGATTCTGGTAAGTTCGTCTAACATCCGGATCTGCCAGTCTCTCAGTTGCCAAGCGATTTGTCCGCACCTTACGCGGTCCTGAAAACGTAGGGAGAAGCGACTCCGGACGAGCGCGTGGTCGGAATCCACAAATGTGTTCCAAAACGACCGGCAGTCAGTTATTGATCCGCGCCATCGGTAACTGATGGCAATGTGGTCGATTTGAGTTTGTGGTCGGCATGTCGTTGGAGGACACCATGTGGCCAGACGACTTCGGCTATTCGGAAGTTAGTACTGCATAGAAACAGCCTGCGATCAGCACACAGCTGAAGCAATCGTTCATTGTCCGTACGTACCGAGTCCAATCCATGTCGACCTCCTAATTGAGTCTCAGATACGCTAAGCCTGCCCACTTGTGCATTCAAATCTCCAGCAACCACCACGATGTCTGAGCTTTTAGCTCGCCGCAGCAGGGCATTCAGGGCGTCATAAAACCTGTCTTTGACGGTGTCGGAGCTACAGTCAGTTGGGGCGTACGCAGACACGATAAACAAACATCGATCAAACATCCCGCGTGAGACTCCTTCACAGACGTTGCCAGACGAACCGCACAGAGGCGACTATCAACAGGTATCCAGTCAAGCAAGGATACTTCCGCCCGGTGACTTAGGACGATACCAACCCTGCACATCCAGCTGCAGCAGCCTCTGGATCACCAGAGGTGCAGCCGGAAGCGAGTGGAGACTGATGGGGCGGTTAGCTCAATCACTGTGCTTGCATCTTGAATTCTTGTTTCTGAGACACAGCACACATCAATGCCAAGCGAGTCCAGTGTGAGAGCAAGAGCAGCTTGTTGTCCTGCTTGCTTCAGAGTGCGCACATTGAAGGCGGCCAGATAGACTGAGTGTCGAGGCTTGAAGAGTGATTTGGAGATACCTGAGGATGTCGGCGCCATGTGACGAGCAGATGCTGCACGCAAAACCGATGCAAGACGAACGGAGTCATCAGTCCTAAGTGCTGGGCCTACAAGAGGAGAGTTATTAATGGGGCGGGGAGAGGGGGAGAAAAAGTATGTGAAAGAGAAAGAAGGGAGGCGTCAGCAGTAGCCTGTTTCGCTTACCCGCCCTGCTGTATGCAGCAAGTAAGGCGACCCGGCTGATGGCACCACGCGACGGCCGATGTGGCATGAGTTTATTTGTGTGTGCAGTTCATGGTTGTACGTGGGCTAGGATACTGTCAGGGCGCCCACACCTAGACAGGAGGACGATTAGGGTCCTCAACCAAAGCCTTTGGCTCAAAAGCCTAACCGCAAGGCAGCGGTGTTTGGCGGGAAATGCAAATGCATTACCATTTCTACGGAACAAGTCGCCACATGTTCCAACCCCAACCTGGAGGACCAGGAGACTGTGTTCGTCAGACCTCTAGCCATTGACCAACCTGGTATGAGAGACTCTGTGAGTGTCGCAGGGACACTCCCAGTATAGCTCAATGGGTCGCTGAGGTGCGCAAACCGCCACACCACGGTAAGGTCCAGTCTCTTCGTGACGGATCCCCTCGTCTTCCCCGACAATAGTAGGTATGGGCGACCTGGCTGTTTGGTATCCACGCTCTGGTATTGCATATTCCAGCCCAATGACCCTAAATGTAACGTCCGGTACGGGGTTTTCCGAAAACCAAGATATATCAGGCCAATTAGGGCGCGGCACTGCTATAGCCAGCCTTGATATAGCACACCCGCAACTGTTCCCTTCCAACTCTCGACCGTTACCTCTCGCCCACCCGTTCCATTAGCTGCAAATGCGAATAAGCTCTTCACCTGGCCCCAGCTGCCTCAATGTCATGTTCGTTCCAAACTGCTGAACCTGTCATTCGAATGTAGTCATTTCGGTGAACATTCAGTCTGTGTCTCTTACAAAAAATCAAGAGTTTTCTATACAGTTCACGTTCCGCTCGTGTGGCCACACTATCACTCTTCCGAAAGAACTAATATGCCCGACTCTATAACAGCGACACCAGTGAGTCTCCACAGTTTCACTGTACGTCATGTTTCTTATATTCCTGTTACCATTTATCTTTTGCTAATCCCTCAACTTCATCATCCCCGCTTACGCCTCTTAGACCCTGGCCATGAGCCCAATAGTCTAAGGCCACGAGGCCTCAGCGGTTGATTTCGGCTTCAGTTCAATTTTACCGGCTGGATGGCACCAAATCTACTGCTTCACCAGGTCTGATGTTCTGCTTTCTCATTTTCCACAGTTTATTCTTTCATATGTCAGGCAGGAAGCCCATTGTTTTGCCCTCCTCGCTTTGTTTTTGCCCGCCACATTTCAAATCCTAACGATCTAATCTTGCTTGATATTCTTTTCAGAAAAAGAGCATAGTAGCTGTGTTTCCCCGCTCGTGCCGGTTTAGTAGTGTCCAAGTGTATATCGAATACAAGCCACCGCCTATGAGGCTGCCGCTTTTCTCAGTCCCCCTGTACCCACAGTGCCCGCCAATCATGCTTTTATTCTGACTGTAACGTTCTGATCATGCATGGTGGTATGTCACCCACAAGCTGGGAATAAACAGTACTATTAAGAAAGACATCAGACATAAAATGAACGGTTGAGCGAGAGCTTCCGAGATACTTGATAGGAACCCTTAGTTTACCTGGAAGCTATTAGGTAAACAGAGCAGAAAGTTAAAGGCGTGGTTCGCTAATCACTGAGTCAATGATGTCAGCTCCAAGCAACGAAAACTGCATTGCAAAAACGACCAACAGGCGCTAGCCGTGAATGCGATCCCCAATAAGGCAAAAGTTGCGACGCCACGAACTGCGGTGCTGACCGTGTGCCTCGTAATGTGGCCATAGGCTACCCACGTATTTAAAAAAATCAGACGAAAGGACAGTTGACCTTTGCTTGTATTGCGTGGGTTCGCCAGATAAATAACAACCGATAGAACCCCAAACCAGCTAGAGACAAACAACAACGTTACCCCTCTATGGATTTTGTGAATTAAAGGTCAGGTTCAGAACCACCGGCGATAAACACGCACCCGCGCCACTGGAGTGTTGGTGATCACACGAACGCACGAAGTGGCAACGTAACACGGCAACCATCCATGCAGGGTGAACCCGTACGCCACACAGTTTTTAACCCTCGTGCCTGCCACCGGATCTGAAAGGCGGCAAGTCACCTTGCAGTAATGATTGCGGCTTGTGCATTTATGAAGCACCGTAGCTACCAGATATTTTATCCGGTCAGGGAGAAGGCTTGTCCAATACAACGGTTCAGCCGTTTCGAACAAGCAAGCAGGAAACGGCCATAGGATGAGGCAAGTCGGGGAGCTAAATGAAATGGCAGTTACCTTTTGAGCCATGGGAGTAAAAGGGAGATTTTCAGAGACTGTGTACTATGGCTAAACGAAAATAAAGCGTTGGTGTGAACCCCCATGTCAAAGAGTGGAGCAACACACTGTCATGTGTGTGTGAGTAGATGCTCATCTTCAGACCCACAATCTATTGTGCGTGCACTGCACGTGATTAGAAGATGCGGAATTGTTCTGAAGAGTAAGGTGTTATGGCTTCGGTTTGGTTAATTTTAGGCAAAGCAAAGCATCAGACAATAAATGCGGCTGAGAGTTGTTAAGGGATAAGACTTGGCTTGAAAGAACAAGGAATAAGTGTAGATGTGTGGGTTAACGCTAGAGGGTTCATGCTGGTAAGTGTACATGCTAGGACCAGTTAACAGGACACTTGGAGTGGGAGTGCTAATTAAAGTGCATTAGGGCCTCTTTCAAAGCAAATGCCTACGGTAAACTGTGGCACAAGAAGACGCTCGGCCCCCTCAACAGAAGGGTAAGAATTACGAGTGTTCTGGAAACCTACATGAGAGGATATAAGACGGCTATAGGGTGGGAACTTGTTCCATAGTTTGGAACATAGGCAAAGGAAAAAGTGTTGTCCAAAGATGGTTCAGCAGGTTGACAACGGGGACAAAATTCCAGAGCTGCGGACTTTATAGAGAGGGAAGGAAGAAACTACATGACGGCAGTCGGCTATGTACGCCCGTCGATAGATCAGGCGATGCACAATACTTAGGTTTAATCCAATGCGCCTCAGGCATAAAGGATCCAGCCTGAGTGACAGACAGCGAAGAAGATATGGTAGGGAGGAAGACGCCGGGAACAGGGACATGATAAAGCGAGCGCTGACAAGTCTCACTGGCAAACGCGTCAATGATAATCGACGTTCTTCCAAGATTTGACGGATCACATAGTGCATCAGGAGCCAGAATTCAAGCAGTCGGCTATATGTTTCGTAACAAAGGTAGTTCTTATCTCATCTTTTGCACTCAGGCTCTGAGATTGGTCAAATTTTGTGGACCCGAGATTCTTCAAGTAAAAGAGAGAAAGAAAGGCTGCTGAGTGGGAAAAAGGGAGCTATTTGTTGGTACTGAAGAACACGCACTCTGCCGACCGATTTGAAGAGTGATGAGAATGAATGCTAAGTCTTTTGGTTGCAAGGCGCTTCTTTTGACAAAACGAGGGGATAAATGATGGGGATCCGGGGACTTAAAATTGAAGAAAGACGTGAGTGAAGACAGTATCTCAACTCAAAAGGTGCACGCGAACTTGAGACGCTAACAGGATACTGGAGATCAGAGCGGAGTCCGTTTACAAACGCGAGCATGAGTGCTGGGACTTGGTGTTTGAGAGAG
Organism: Clonorchis sinensis; assembly: GCA_003604175.2. NCBI lineage: Eukaryota > Metazoa > Platyhelminthes > Trematoda > Opisthorchiida > Opisthorchiidae > Clonorchis > Clonorchis sinensis. Next base: position 79,293,844 of record CM030369.1, read on the forward strand.
AAGCTCTCAGTTTAAGCAGGGGTGCTAATATGGCTAAATACTTGATGGTTGCGAGTTACGATGAGGGCAGTGGAAGTGTTGTTTCTTGCGAGATATGGGGCAAGTGTCTGAAAGTAGAAATCCGTCGTGGGAATGTTATTGGCAAGCTTAGGCCTCAATGAAGCCTAATCAAATAGGGAAGATTCAGAGTACAACCACTGAGGGACCGTTTTAAATAAGTAATTGATAAGTGTTCAAACACTACTTAAAACGATACGGACAGGAAGCCTAGCTATCCAGCGATCAAAGTGATCGAGTTTTTATGCGTTGTTTCGGACAAAGTTTGTCGTTGCAAAGTGGCCAAGGCGGAAAGTGACTAAGCGGTTAGGCTGAGAACTAACAGGATACGCACCATTCGAACTGGATGAGAGTTACGTTTTGCATGAATTCCAGCCAGATGCAGGTAAGGTCATGTGGGCCCCCATTAGGAAGGTGAGAACATCTTTAAGCACTAAGTTAGGTTGTGGAGTTAAAAGGACGTAATGTTGACGCACGGTGACGTCAAATTTTTAGCATCCATGCGACTAGGTAGTTGCTTTTGAAATGCCGGCACAGCTGAGGAAAAACCTTATGCACTTTTACTGTCACGTGTCAAGAGTGATGCCTTTTGTTTTGCCCTCCCTTGTTATGTTTCTGCCAGCCACCTTCAGATTCTAACGATCTGAGCTCTCTTCAGCTAAATATTTACCCCCAAAAAGCAATAGTAACTGTGCTCCACTGGCCCTGCCGTTTTAGGGATTACCACATTTACATCGGCTACTGCCCACTGTCCGTGACACTGTCCCTTTTCCGCGCAATCCTTTGTGCACACAAACCCCTCTAGTCATGTTTTTATTTCGACTGTAGCAAACCTCTGTGCCCTGTTAGCATTGTAACTGCTTCAGGGTGTAGAGGAGTCAGACTGGCGTTTAGGGCTGACAGAATGTCACCGTTAACTGCCTGACATTCGGAGTTGTACGAGCTCATGGTATTTGAGTGATTCAATCCGAGTGCCGGTCCCAAAAGTCTGGATAACAAAAATTCTCCTTCAGCTTCTTCAAGTAGAGGGCGGTATGTGTGGCGCCCCCCAGATGATCACCCCGATGCGCCCCTCCGCTAGGGACACCGTGGAGACCTCGATTGACACGTGATAAAACTGAATCAACTTCTTTGCAGACAACGGACCTGGAACGAAGTGCGTTTGGAACTCTTTCACGTTAGAAAGTTCGTTGCTGACTTTCGTCCAGATCACTCGGTTCTCTGTATTTGCTCTTACCAGGCCATCAGGAAATTAGAGATTTTCCTCCAATGCCCAGAGCAAAATAAAAAATTAGCATTAGTCTTTCTGACTTGGAAGTGGAGACTTCGGTTCGTTATTGGCAGCTGTCTTGGAAGTTGTGGAAAGCATGGCGCCCCCGTTTTAAATAAGTAATTGATAAGTGTTCAAACACTACTTAAAACGATACGGACAGGAAGCCTAGCTATCCAGCGATCAAAGTGATCGAGTTTTTATGCGTTGTTTCGGACAAAGTTTGTCGTTGCAAAGTGGCCAAGGCGGAAAGTGACTAAGCGGTTAGGCTGAGAACTAACAGGATACGCACCATTCGAACTGGATGAGAGTTACGTTTTGCATGAATTCCAGCTAGATGCAGGTAAAATCATGTGGGCCCCCATTAGGAAGGTGAGAACATCTTTAAGCACTAAGTTAGGTTGTGGAGTTAAAAGGACGTAATGTTGACGCACGGTGACGTCAAATTTTTAGCATCCATGCGACTAGGTAGTTGCTTTTGAAATGCCGGCACAGCTGAGGAAAAACCTTATGCACTTTTACTGTCACGTGTCAAGAGTGATGCCTTTTGTTTTGCCCTCCCTTGTTATGTTTCTGCCAGCCACCTTCAGATTCTAACGATCTGAGCTCTCTTCAGCTAAATATTTACCCCCAAAAAGCAATAGTAACTGTGCTCCACTGGCCCTGCCGTTTTAGGGATTACCACATTTACATCGGCTACTGCCCACTGTCCGTGACACTGTCCCTTTTCCGCGCAATCCTTTGTGCACACAAACCCCTCTAGTCATGTTTTTATTTCGACTGTAGCAAACCTCTGTGCCCTGTTAGCATTGTAACTGCTTCAGGGTGTAGAGGAGTCAGACTGGCGTTTAGGGCTGACAGAATGTCACCGTTAACTGCCTGACAGTTGAAGTTGTACAGAGAAGCTCTCAGTTTAAGCAGGGGTGCTAATATGGCTAAATACTTGATGGTTGCGAGTTACGATGAGGGCAGTGGAAGTGTTGTTTCTTGCGAGATATGGGGCAAGTGTCTGAAAGTAGAAATCCGTCGTGGGAATGTTATTGGCAAGCTTAGGCCTCAATGAAGCCTAATCAAATAGGGAAGATTCAGAGTACAACCACTGAGGGACCGTTTTAAATAAGTAATTGATAAGTGTTCAAACACTACTTAAAACGATACGGACAGGAAGCCTAGCTATCCAGCGATCAAAGTGATCGAGTTTTTATGCGTTGTTTCGGACAAAGTTTGTCGTTGCAAAGTGGCCAAGGCGGAAAGTGACTAAGCGGTTAGGCTGAGAACTAACAGGATACGCACCATTCGAACTGGATGAGAGTTACGTTTTGCATGAATTCCAGCTAGATGCAGGTAAAATCATGTGGGCCCCCATTAGGAAGGTGAGAACATCTTTAAGCACTAAGTTAGGTTGTGGAGTTAAAAGGACGTAATGTTGACGCACGGTGACGTCAAATTTTTAGCATCCATGCGACTAGGTAGTTGCTTTTGAAATGCCGGCACAGCTGAGGAAAAACCTTATGCACTTTTACTGTCACGTGTCAAGAGTGATGCCTTTTGTTTTGCCCTCCCTTGTTATGTTTCTGCCAGCCACCTTCAGATTCTAACGATCTGAGCTCTCTTCAGCTAAATATTTACCCCCAAAAAGCAATAGTAACTGTGCTCCACTGGCCCTGCCGTTTTAGGGATTACCACATTTACATCGGCTACTGCCCACTGTCCGTGACACTGTCCCTTTTCCGCGCAATCCTTTGTGCACACAAACCCCTCTAGTCATGTTTTTATTTCGACTGTAGCAAACCTCTGTGCCCTGTTAGCATTGTAACTGCTTCAGGGTGTAGAGGAGTCAGACTGGCGTTTAGGGCTGACAGAATGTCACCGTTAACTGCCTGACAGTTGAAGTTGTACAAGCTCATGATATTTGAGTGATTCAATCCGAGTGCCGGTCCCATAAGTCTGGATAACAAAAATTCTCCTTCAGCTTCTTCAAGTAGAGGGCGGTATGTGTGGCGCCCCCCAGATGATCACCCCGATGCGCCCCTCCGCTAGGGACACCGTGGAGACCTCGATTGACACGTGATAAAACTGAATCAACTTCTTTGCAGACAACGGACCTGGAACGAAGTGCGTTTGGAACTCTTTCACGTTAGAAAGTTCGTTGCTGACTTTCGTCCAGATCACTCGGTTCTCTGTATTTGCTCTTACCAGGCCATCAGGAAATTAGAGATTTTCCTCCAATGCCCAGAGCAAAATAAAAAATTAGCATTAGTCTTTCTGACTTGGAAGTGGAGACTTCGGTTCGTTATTGGCAGCTGTCTTGGAAGTTGTGGAAAGCATGGCGCCCCTAAGGTAGGGCTAGCTAGTGCAGACGAACGGGCCACGAAGAGTGGGTAATCGGTTGATCTGGCCATTCGACAAACCCAAGGACTTAAATTCAATCAGACCTGCCGGGCGCTACAGTGCATTCCACTTCTTACCTGCGATGAACATCCATTTCGCCCACATCTCTTAGGTCCACCTATAGCTGTAGGGGGAGCTACCTGTCATTGTTTGGTTCACGATTGTGAATTAGTGGGTGTCTGACAGAGTTGGGCATGCAAGGTTATATTAGGATAAAAAATTTAACTAAATGACACGTTTCATGTCATTAAATGGATTGACCAGCGAAAGAAGTTGTTACCAAATTTGCACGAGAAAAAACAAACTGCTTTCAAACGTACCGCCCGGGTGACTTTATAACTTAGACATATTGGTCTGAAACGGCTTCAAAGTTGGGATTAGCGTATATGTGTATAGCGGTGCAAAGAGCTACTGATTGACTCCTCAGAACAATGGACCAAGAGTATTTTCTGTCGCCTTCTCTACATTTTAGCCTCTTCACTTTAAACATAATGTACAGGGTAAGTCTCCATCACTTAGGACTTCTCGACTTGGGTTCAGTGCTCCGACCTCGCACTCAAAGCGATGGTGACATGGGAATATTCTTCTCAAATATCTTGTATGGATAGCATGACCGAAAATGAAGCAAAGAGATGGCAGAGAGGAAAGATGGAAGAAATGAAGGAAAATAAATCGAAAGTCGAATGGGTGCGAAGACTAGAGGAAAAGGTTCGGTTCAAACTGACTATTGGCGCTGACTGTCCACCTTGTGCATTGAATGTTGCTTGCGATCCAGAAGGAACTTCATTTCTTGAACAATCTTTTGACCAAGACCAGCAAATTCCGTGATTTCTTATGCATCTGGATTCCGATGCTAACCAATCAGGCGCTCATGTTGCCCCGGCTTCCGATTGGGTCTTTTGCCGGCAGCAAAGCAATCAACCGTGGAGTGATTGCGGTCTATATAATGAACAGAGAGCGGGGGCCCGGCTAAGGATGTCTACCGACTTGATCGGCACAGGAGATATCGGCCTTGATCACCAGGTGTATTTATTTCCTCAGGCCGCATTTCACCTCGTCCGGTTTCAGGATCCAGCGAAGGAATATACCTCTCAGATGACACCATGCTTGTCAAATGCTGCACGTATGTTCAGCCTTTATCTTTCGTTCAGCCGCCTTAAGGGGACTGTTTGCTTGAGGAATTCCTTTACACAGAAGATTCAACTTCACTTAGCGTCCGCAAAAAAAGATCATTCTTGAAGCACGAAATTCAGTTGTTGTGTGCATGCCACATACAGAACAAATCTTGGGGAGATCCAAAGCACACAGACTACAAGTACCATGGTAGGTTCCTGGCTGATTTCTACCGAAGCCTGCAGTATTCCTCGGTGGTGCATGTAATCCAACTACCTGGCGTGTAGACACAGCTATTCCGATTCTCGAGGAACATGATATTACCTATTGTAATCCGGTAAGCTTGATGTATTCGGACACTCTTTGTTCGTTATTACTTCGAAATGACCGTGGAATCCCCTGTGCTATTTTTTTACGTACCAGCCACGCAAACCTGTTCGCTAAACACGCTGGCATCGACGTGCTGTATTTTCATCATCAGCATTGATGTTGGCAACAGTAAGGCCGCAAAATAGATCAACCAGGATCATATTATAGGCCCTTTTTACTAATTAATGCGCAAAACCGGTTGGACGGCCTTTGTATGACGATGCCACGGCTGTCATCGTTTTGTGCTCAACTGTGTCACCCTCATGGTTTGGAAGATGAACCTGGTTTAAATCTTCTGGACACGCTGCTCGCCTTGCTATTAATAGGTGACGTGTCTCGGTAGCCGTGGCACAGTTAGCGTCTGCTGGGATATCACATCCAATCGAAAGAATAATTAGAATCTGGTCTGTATTATTTGGCGAAGTCACTGAAAAACAAGTGAAATTGAACAACCTCTTCTGACAGCACCGTCTTCACCATAGTCTTGGGTCTTTGTGTAGCAGAATTAATGGGATTCTTTAGCTTATATATAAAGCCATCGGCCTTTAAGAATGACCGAGGACTGAGCTCAATGCTACTCCGCAGCCGATTGAAAAAAACGACAGTTGGTTGCTGTAACTTGTGCGATTAGAATCTGATCTATATTACTTGGCGGAGTCATTGAAAAACAAGTGAGATTGAACAACCTTTTCTGACAGCACCATCTTCACCATAGTCTTGGGTCTTTGTGTAGCAGAATTAATGGGATTCTTTAGCTTATATATAAAGCCATCGGCCTTTAAGAATGACCGAGGACTGAGCTCAATGCTACTCCGCAGCCGATTGAAAAAAACGACAGTTGGTTGCTGTAACTTGTGCCGGTAATCGGAGGACGGCGTAGAGCATCCTGCCCGTGATCCCAAGTTTGAATATGCAGCTTGGTTGTCTTAGATGGCGCAAAAGCAGTGTAACAAATAGTTTGACTCAACACTTTCGCTCAGTGAGGGATACCGCTTAGCATTGTCATTATAATTAGTTTGTGTGTCCTCAGACGCGCAAGCGTGTGAGAGTATAAGCCGAGCCACCCGGAAGTTTTCACACAAGTGGTTGCTTCCAAGAAGGGTTTCTCCCCCGTCCATTCCTTTTCATTTTCGTAACTAACGGGGCGATGAGACGAACGCTAGTCTTTCAAAGACCGGGTATCCAGATAGTTTCCGCCAGAAACTTATCTGACCCGGAATAGCAGACGTAATCGTTTTGATCTTAGAAGTGAAAAGGAAGGCACGAGCATTTTCGGCTGGATTGGCCAAGCTCACCCCATTCATTGGCATATGCTCTGCACCCTCAGTGTAAGGCTTGGCTCCTAGACACGCGGTCAACCCAAGAAGAGAAACTCAAATCTTTTTGAGCGTTTTACGTATCTTGGAGGTCATATAAGCCCCGACCATACTGTAACGGCCGAGGTAAATCCACGAATCTCTGGGGTCTGGTGTCGCGCTTACTAACTTAAGACAACAAAGCGGTGTATCCCTGAATCTCATGGGCTCCAGTAGGGGCTGTTTTGTTGTATGCTTGTGAGACATTCTCTGCGAACAGAGGAACCGGGAGCTCTTCGGGTTTTCACCAACCGTTTTAGTACCGTAGCCCTTGCAGGCTGGTGCCAAGGAATTCGAACCAGTGTTTGGTTTTGCAGCTGTGGCTTAGGTCCAGTAGAGCTGTGGCGGTCTGGTCATGTTTTGCGCATGAACTGCACACATACAACCCTGATGATATGCTGCGCATGTCGAATCATCGTTTGCGGCAGCGAAGCACCATCGTTTGAACGCTGATGCTATGCGTAGCTGTTGGCGAATTTCCATATTCAGTTAAGTGTAGTACAAGCAGATATGTAGTTTCTAACTTGATCTGGTTAAAGATTATGAAGCAGATGAAAAGTCTGGGTACTGGCGGCGCGACCCGTCTTCCAGGATGGAGTCCGCGTGGTTCCTAGCTGGAGAAACTATGACTTCATGTCATCGGCGCTCTTGTCATTTTCTGTCCGGGTTATCTGAGTGAGTTATTAGATGTATGGGACCTCGGAATCAGTGTAGCAGACCAGCACTAGATCCCTTCCCCATCCACTTAAGCTTTTCGCAATAGGGCTTTCAACTAAATCAAATGATGCACTGCACAGTACATGAACCATTGTTCCGTCTCTAATCTATCGCCCACCAAAGTAAGCCTACTAAATTCATAAAATCTGATCCATGTCACAGCCTTCACTGTCACTACTCTATGTCACATTGGGTGACAGATCTCTTGCGGGAATTTCGCCTTCCTTTTTTACCGATTTGCTTTGTCTCCGAAACACCTCAAGTCGCTTAGGGCAAGCTTACATGTTTCATGCTTCATTCTTCAGATATCTGTCCGTGTCATCTATGGTGCGTGAGTTGCGTTCAATCCCAGGGCTGAGGGCGCTTCACTGGACTGCTTCCCAGTAAAAGCTGTATGATAGTCTCACTCAAATGATGTCAATGCAGGCGCATACAGTAAACGGTGTTCATTGTTTCAGCTGTCTAGTTTCCTCCCACCTCAGATTAATGTACAAAACGAACGAAATGATCGTGCCGTAGTCTCTAATGCTTGAGTGTACCTACCCAACTCCTATTTTCTGCTGACCGAAACTCTAACAGCAGGAACCAATACACCCTTGGTACACTGTTTATAACTGACAATCTGAACTGGACTGAATCCTACCTACTACATTCATAACACCTCGGTGTCCCATGTTGAACGGGACATATTGCAGGGAGACTTGGTTGCCACCGGAAAACAAGCTCGATGGGTTTCCTCATAGATCTCCTACCCTTTTAGAATGTAGTTTTCATCAATTTACCTTGGTTCGGGGCTTCGCAGTTAATTTTTAACGGTGTATTGACTTGACTATGGTAGGTAGTTGATGGTCTGATGGGCCATTGAGTATTGAGCTCAAGAGCTCAATCATCAGTGGACTGTGAGCACCGTTAAGTTAAGTCTGTCGACTCTGCTGTTGGTCCGACGAGTTAACCGTCACCAGCATTGCCGGCATTCCTAATCGATGTGTGATTTTTTGATGCAGCTTGAGAAAATTGGAGGCGTTGGGCGGCCACCAATGACTAAACTAGGATCTCGGACTTTAGATGAGCTCAGGTGGTAACTTATCAGTCCCTTCACTCTGTTCTTGCCCGAGAGTTAAAAACTTTTTTGGAAGCCCCTAATGGAGTTCGAGTCTTGCGCATTCAGACCGCACTTATTCCTGGCTTCTGCTCCGCGGTATAATTCACGATTTTCACCGGGCGATGCTCATCAAGTTACTTACATAATGTGGTCTCTTTGGAATTTATTGTGACCGTATTGCAAACAACAGATGAGTAGTCACCTCCATTTGCATAACATTTGATAAGTAAGCGGGTATTGTAGGAAGTTTTGGAAACAGAGGCTCGCGATGTTCGGAAAAATGAAGTGGGACTGAGTTCTGTGCAGGAATGAGGGCTTTTCTCATGTGAAGCAGGGTGTGAAGAAGCCCGTTGCACAAGCATTGCGCAGGAGACTCCCCGATACTAGCGATGGAGAGTCAAGGGGTTGACGGCCATTAGTCGAAGTAAGAAGGGGATTGAGATGCATAACTTTCCATTAAACTTGGTTTAGAAGTGAAAGGCAGGTGTAAGAAGCCCCGATACGGACGAATTTCAGATCTATAGATCAGGTACTATTGTGAAGGGCAGAGGAATATCGGGGAACGTAACAGAAATCTGACCTGCAGAAGCTCGGATTTCAACATGTTTGATGTGAGACGGATGGGAGAGACCGTTGCAAAATAGAAAACGAAGAAAGGCTGTAGCTGAGATTGTGGGATGGGGCCAGATTTAATGGGTAGAATATGACTGAAGATGGAATAGGCATGTAGGGATTTTGGAAGGTTGAATGTGACTGCGTTTGATAAATTCCATCCGTGAGTGGTTACAAGGTCAATGTTGGGCGTGATGGTGATCTGTACGCGGTCAGTTGGCTAGGATGAGATAGGTCGGCGAGAGTGGTAAAAGTAACTTTGTTGAGGGAAGCGTCGTCTGCACAGTTGTAATCAGAGGCGGCCAAAAGCGCGTTGTTTTGTGGATTTTCCATATCCTTAGGGCACGTTTCGTGCCAATAAAACACTAGATGTGATAAACAACTGTTAAGCGCTATCGCGAACTGAGTGTACATCCTTTCTTCAATGTCTCTTAGGACAATACCAACAGTTTCCTTCGCAAGTGGTAAGCAATACGAAGTCCACGTTTTTACTTGGACTTCTACGGCTAATAATTACGAAAACTAGTGGCAAGGTTTTTCCTGGTATTTGGCGGACGGAGATCAGTATCCCAGTGCAGTAAACAACTGTCGAAAAGTGTCCGAGTTTCAGTCTGACAATAACCATGCATTTATTGCTAAACGATTCATGCTCACAGATCAAAATCTATGGATCAGATGACCCAATCTACCCTCGGTTCCCAAACTGTGGTTTATCACTGTTTCTCTTCCTCATCTGACTCACACCCCGCACTGGACTCGTATATTCCTGGTTTTGAACTTCTTTGGCTCAATTTCATTCTGTAACGTAGCGAACTTATATATAGTATGCAACTGTCGCCGAGTGGTGATGAGGTACTCTCCCTTTTCTGGTCGTTGAACTTTTATTGCAAAACTCTGCAGTTTCGTTGGCGTCAGTCAGTATTTTTCCACGAAGATTCCCCAGGCGGTGAGGCTGAATTCTGTTACCACACCGTTTCCGTTACCCAGCTTATTTTATTTTCATCCCAAGTCCCCTGGCCGCGACAATGACGCCCTGGGATCCCTGTATTTCCCTGTAAACTCATGCTCTCCTGATTACCTCCAACTGTTCAACCCTTTTGGTTTCCCGGACAACTGTTCCATCAACATATCCCATTCAATTTTCCCTCTAGAACCTAGCCCATCTCGTGTGGTTGCATCCTTCCGCTGCCTGGTATACACCGATTTCTAGCGATAGTCCTGAGACGTCTCTTCAGTGTGTGCTGGAAAACGGGCAGGTGTTTTTCTGACGGATCCACTCATCTCACAAGTTTTGAAAATCAGGAGAGCAATCTCTCCCATCCGAACGGTTTAATCGTGCGTACTTGTTGGTGACACATACTGTACAGACGTTGGTGAATGCATCCCTGTCTTCCGGTGCGCTCTAACTACATTTCTACAAGTAGAACTTGTTCGCCTGTGGCTGAAACATTTGAAGACAACTTCACTGCAAAGACGCCAACCTTGTCAGTCCCAATCTGAAGTTGATCATTTTGGGGTTTGGCTAAAGCAGCCAGTCTCAACTTTTCTTGTTCTTCATTCTCTCCTACACATGATGTATCTGCCGCTAGAAGCAACAAGGCACAACTTTTTTCACCTAAGTTTTGTCTTCCCTAGTTATGTTGCAGCTTACCCAGCCTCCATGTCCCATTCCCGTTTCCAACTTATAACTTTTTGGTAGGGACCCAAGTTTTCAAAATGATAGTCCATATGTTTTTTATTTTATTCCTTAATTTTGTCCATGGGCTTGCTATAATTGGTTCGAAGTTTCATCTTTATTTTCTATTCATCTTCAACAATTTCGTACTCCTTTCTATCCTAAAAAGTTGTTCCTGCTCCGACCGCAACCAGTGTTGACTCATTTCCGCTGACTCTTGTCGAATATCCTGAAATCCATTTTAACCAAAGAAAGCGTTTTTGAAGGCATCTCTTTGGGTATGCATTCCTATAGATCCAGAAGCTCTGTTGGCATACGTATCACACGTTGAGTCTTCCTCTCTGCACTCTAATAGAACGAATATGGTTGCACATGATGTGTCGAACGCTTTTTGCTCGGATTTGTACTGCCAACCTTACCAGACCTCTAATCGTCGCGTGGCGATTCCCTCCGACAATGTTTCTATGCGTCTACAATCCTGAAGCATTGGTGTTGAAGCGCCTTGAGGATCTCCGCCCTCTCACGCCTCATTGTGTGCGAGTTATTTGTTCTTGACGGTTACGGCTTCTATGCATTTGTGAAGTGTCTCGTGCATAATTCTGTCTTAATATCTTACTCTGTCTTACTAAGTTGAATACTTACCTTGCCAACATCTCGAATAGAATTTGTCCAGCACAGCAACCTTTGCAGCTCTGTCCATGCGCTTATTTTCCACCGTCGTTCAGCTTCTGATCATGACCTTTCCATGGAATCCACTATCATTGTCCACTCTTCTTTTGCTCCTGTCTTGACCTCCCAACAACATGTACTGGTCCGTACACGTCAAAGTTTTACCTTATCTTTTGGACTGGGCCGAAATTATTCCCCTTTATGGATCCCAAATTACCCTACCTTAGCGTGTTGATATTGCATTTGGTGTAGAGTTTCATGTTGTTTTTCACTTTTGACACCTTTCAACCTCAAAAAATACGCCTCATCGATACCTCTACCCTGATCACTAACGTCCTTACTTTCGCCTATCACTATAAACTGCCGCTCTTACCCCGAGAAATGTTCAACGCAATTTAGATATTCTGCCCACCAATCATCTTTGCTCATCTGTGTCGAGATTTTACCACTGGTAGAACTTAACTTTCGTGAGAATATTCCCTCTTTGAAATACTGCACATTTGCTTTTACTCAGTTCATATAGCCGTCAACTCTCTAAAGGCCTAGTCAAATTTCATCTTGATTCTATTTTAGGTTTGTGTCCGCGGTACTTCTCCATTTTTACAGAGGGCTGTGGTCGTGAATTCCCCAGTTTTCCAATTCATTGTATGTTGTGTTGATCCTCCAAAAGTCCAGTCTGGATGCCTCCACGCACCGATTTAATCAAGATGTCACATCTTTTATATAGTGGTCAGCGCGACAGCCACCGAACGGCGATACACTGAGGTGAACTATTTACCAACTAGATCAATATGTCTAGATTAAAATGTCTGTGAAAGACTGGTCAGCGTTGTAACCAGCACCTTTTGAATTTCTAGCGTTGCACAATAAAGCAACCATGAAAGACCAGAACATCGAGTTTTCAGTTTTTTGGCGTATGACATATCAAGATCCTTTTGACTATTCTATTCACTGCCCCCTTCTTGCATTTGTCCTCGAGCAGCAAGTCGAGGAGTGGTCTGAGGAGATGGTGAAAATTGAAGCGGAGGCGAAATCAACTTCGGTCGTTTTCCTCTATGTATTCGAGACTTGGCGGACTCGCGCCATTTCGAGCTTTGTAGAGGCAGCTTCACTGGCCGGTCGAAACGCCAGAGTGGTATTTGTCATCTCCAATACTTCGGGTTCAGATCCACCTCTTATCTGCAATGAACGAATATCTGATATGTGAGTGTTCTTTCACACAAGCGGAGTTCCCTCTTTTATTCCTCAATCGTGAATCGCTTCCAACCAGCATATTACTTAAGGCTTTTCCTTGCTTTAATTTGGCTGAAACAAACGCCTCCCGTAGGTCTGCTCCAGAGTTATTTCAAAAGATCTGCCTGTACTGAAGAGGGCTAACTGGTTTTGTCTGGCGATTGCTCTCTAAAGTGAAGGGCGAAAAAAGATATTCACTGCTTTGTCTAGGTGAACCAGTCATGGTCCTTGTAGAGGAGATGAACAGAGCTCTCATACAAGCTCTACACGCAAATTAGCAGTTCCGGAACGATGATAGCATAGCACGGTAGTCTTCTGAAGTATCTGCTCGTTAACACCCATATAAACCCGTCATTAATTCATCCATAAGTATGATCCATTTGCATTTCTTTTTTTAGGGAGTACACCGAGTTGAAAGAAGCACTCTACTATTTACAACATCTTGCACGGATTCGCGGTTTGTCCGTGTTTTATGACCTTGAGGAAGGTCTGAACTATGTAATAGAGATCGTAAAGGAGGTAAGTGACTTTTGTACACAGGATTATCTTGTGGCTCTTTTTAATGCACCGTTAATTTTTCAATGTGTAGATAGTTCAAAAGTTTGGTCCTCGCACTGCGACTGCCTTCTCGAGCTGTTGAACCGATTGTTACTGAAGCGCCTTGATAAAAACCATGTTCTCGTCGGTCAGGGAAGATGTAACTGCCACTTTTGATATCTCTCGAATTCGATGGCTTAAATCAGTTGTTTTGATATGCCTCCTAGTCGTGGATCATTGTTCTTCCAACCTTTGTGGTACCGTTGGACTATCCGTGAGCGACAGCTTCTCAAAGGTTCTGTAATCTGACTGATCCAATGACTACTTGATTTTAACCTAGTTGGCAGTAACTTTCTCCCGCTTCGAGCAGGTTTCTCCAGGGATAACCACACTTTCGATCACATCAATGCACGGTCCGTGTTGCAGTCGGCACAGCGCAGCACATTGCTGCAGTAGTTTCCCCGAGATTTCTCTGTCGGACAGTGATACGATCCAAATGGTGTCCATATCCATTTAGATAAACCCAGATCACCGTGGGTGCTTTCACAACATTGGACCATGTATTACTGATGGTCGCACACATCTTGAATAGGTGCTGGCTGTTTTCGTCCATTTTTTCAATTCCAAACGGTTCGATTATCCGCTTTCACGTTTATTTATCGAGCGTTGAGCTCACTCACGAAGAAGTGGCAATGGGTTGATCGAATGGATTTAATGGTAGGTTACAGTTGCTCGTAGAATTCCTCCCCCTACATTCTGGGTGAGATGCCGTTGGATCGTACACTGACGTAAATGGCGAGAAGTTTTCTTGACAGTATTGTATTGTTGCAGTTCGGTTCATCTATCATTCTTCCGTTGATATGATCAGTCACTACAAACCCGACTCCATGTTTCCGTCAACCATCCCTTGAATTTCTATACCAGTAGGAAGTGTATGCAACTCCCTTCAATATTCTTTGATCAGCTGGCCGAGTTTAGCTGGAAGCATCGAAAGCGTTTCTGCACCTTGGCTATAAGAGATCTACGCACTTCGGGCATGTCGCTTCTCCTTCTGTCCTGATGGGTTCTGCTGGGATTAATCTGACTCAGGAAACGAGTCACACTTGTCTGACTACTATAGATATTGCGCAAAAAAGTGCGTTTTGAGTCCCGCTGAACTCTTGGCTTCCAAAGTTATTCTGGCCAATCACATACTACGCTGACAGTCAATCAATCAATCAATCAATCAATTTATCAGCTATAAACCGTGTACCATAGGCACATTGGTTCCAGCTGCTACAGTTTCGATCACCGGAAAACGGGAATGTGGAACGTACAACGAAGCCTTGGAGGCGAAGGTATGTTCGGTTTGTTCGGAAATTGAGTAGCTACGCATTGAAGGCTATAGCTTTGATGCACGAGCGCCACTGACTGCGCGATCGGGCCATTTCTGCCAGTGTCGTTAACCACTGGTGATTTGAGTCCCGGGGTCCCCATCCAGGGAGGCGGCAGTTGCCCGCCCGACTAATTTTACTCGTTAGCCCTTTCGTACTTCGTTCCCAGGTCATACACTGTCCACCTCTCGGTCGTTTCCACTCAGCACAGGGCTCGGCGAAAAGAGCTCTGCGGGGCAGACAGTCAGGGTCAACAGTTGAGTTCGTGGCTTTTACGCAGACTTATTCTATCCGTCCTTATCCAGTTGAAGGTAACGTCGTTGGTTCCGTAAATATGGAGAGGCCGGTCGCCTGTCTGTTTTAGCGGCCAGTACGACTTTATTCTGTAGACCGCCCCGCACCATAATTTATCGTAGTTCGCGGACTCACTGTTTTCTGTCTGGTTGCTCTCCGTTAGTTTTTCTTGACACGGTTAAATCTTGATGAATAAAGTTTCAGTAGTGTGGCCCCAGAATAAGTTTGACACTGAAGCTCGACGACCACAACAAGGTTTCAGGTTTGGTCTGCAAGCGCATTCCAGTGCTGCTAAACATGCGTACTCGAAGTCATGTACTCATGAGCGATGTTTCAAACGTTATCTTAAGTTGACATATATAAGCATTCGAGTAACGCCTTTCTTGGGTGGCAACAGACCCAGAACCTGATAAAAGTCGAACACTCCGTTTTAAATAATGTACGGTAGAATATGAATAGTCCGTTGTGTCAGTGAACAGTATACAATAACCGGGAAATCTAGAATCAGCTTACAGTCTCATAAATTTGACTTGGAAGTGTTTCGGGAAAAAATCCTCCCTATGAGCTACTACACCCTCCCACTATTAGTAAATTTTTTTTCAACATGCCAATGCTATCCGGAGTCAGAGGAGCTGCTTACACTGAGGCATTTCATGCATTTAAGTTGAAGTGTAGCGATCATTGGTTGATAGTTGGAACGAAAATAGGGGCAATATCTGTAATGTTTATCACGTTTTAGTAAACTTAGATGGAGTCAGATAATATATTCTGCTCACCAGATGACGACCTTTATGTGTTCTTTTAACAGATGTGCGTTGGTAACTGTAAAACTTGCGGACAGTAGTGTTGTCAGCATACTCGATCAACGTGCATTTACCGACAGGTTTTAGGGAGTTTGTAGAGATGGAAAGAAAGGCCTAATTCACTCTTCAGTGCTAAATTTATGTTACTTTTCTGAGTCGTGATGGTCAGATGTATACTGCGTGTTTCCACTCGTTGTCTTTGTTTCTCTGCCAGCTTAAGTTGGCCGGGAGTTCGTAATGTGTGTGGTGATGTATCAGCATTAAATAAGAGAAGTCCTGACCTAAATCTCCCACCTTGATGTGGTGGTCGGGCTTGAGTGCTGCAATGGTCCCGCGGGCTACACTGGTTGGAACTTCGTTCCACATGGTGCAGCCATGCCAGGAGGATCAAAGGGGAGCAGTAAGACGAAGAGCAGCGGGACCGCGTACTACGAGTAATCATGCTACGAGGCGGTCTGGAGGTAAAGTTTTACTGTCCTCTCCGATAGGAGTGTGAAGGCAGTAAGGCGTTTCTCCCAGGTGATCAACAGGTTTATATTTATGGAAGCATCGATATCGTGACCGCCGGTGCATTATTCAATACAGTCGAAATACTTTTAAGCGCAGAGTCTGATGCTGCTCAAAAGGCACCTGCTATGTGCAACCGCATTAGTAGTGAGACCGTAGTGCTTTTCACCATGCTTCCTCGGGCCAAGCTGGCGCCCTGCAGCCAAGTGAGTCAGAATATTGAGTCATTGGGTCTGGGAAGGGTCCCACAAGAAAAACCGAACAGCGGCTGCATTGCGAGTCAGGTGCCGGTGGCAGGGTTCCCTAACAAGACCCTGCATCCTCCCACTACTTTGTGGATCAGACTTTTGAGTCAAAGGCACAAGGTGGGTACCTCAACAAAACTCCCTTCGTCGGCTTCGGCAGCCGGGAACTCACTTCTTTCTCCACTGTTGTCCCTCCCCAACCCTTTCCCACAACACAAACAAACGTTGATTGTCATTTATCTGACCGGAGAACCACCATAGGCCAGGAGTATCGATCTGAACTAGCTTAACTACTATCCTCAGTAAGCTAACACTGTACTGGTATCGATCACGTGGGCGAATCATGGCAAAATGTGAAAGGAGCTATGCTAGCGGCCTTCAGTGCTCTCTCTTCGACTTCTCCGATACGATCAAAGAATACTAGATATCGCCGAGGTTTCTAACAATAATTGATACCATACCAGCAGGCAGTGGGTACCACAGCGCATGCAAATCTCTCAAATGCATAGTGAAGAGCCCAAGGAAACAGCGAGAGCTCTGGTGGACCCTGAAAGCCCAGGAGATGGAGAAGGCTTTGGCTACCGGAAACAGCCGTGCCCTATACAATCAGTACGTTTGTCTGGACGGATAAAAGCAACGATTAGTGAAACTATGTATGGAAAAGACGGATCAGTAATTCGCTCGCAAAATTAATGACTTGAGTATCGGCCAAACACTTCGGATAACGGTTTGGGGCAAGATGACCCTAGTTGTTAGAGCGCGAATTTACTGACCGGAATATCCGTGGTTCGAACCCGACGTCTGCTTCTCGACTTCCCCTGTCTAGGCTTAGGCAACCTGGCAGTATCCCAGTCCTCGTGCTTCCTCCGGGTGGCATGGCAGTTAGGCACCGAAAGGTTGCTACAACTGAACGACCGGAGAACAGTTTAGCTGGTCCGCTGCAACACAACAACACAGCGCATGCGGGCGAATGGAATGTAAACCCTAATCGCCCGTCGAGAGAAGAAATAGGGTACGAAATATCCGTACTGAAACGTGAGAGGGCGCCAGGACCCTATGGTCCGTATCCAGCCCTCTTCAAAGAAGGCAGAATATCCCTAGTGACTCATCTGACAAAACTGAATGGTGCGATATGGAACGTAGAGAGGGTACCTGCAGAATGGGGCACATCAACAGTTATTCCTGTCTTCAAAAATGGTACGCGGACGCTGTGCGAAAACCACCGTGGCATCAGCCTGTTAGCTGTGGCATCGAAGGTGCTCGCTGATCTTATATCTCCTAAGTTGATTGAACATAGGAAGAGGCGGATCTGTGAAAAACAAGCCGGGCCCAGTCCTGCAAGAGATGCACAGATCAAATTTCCACCCTCCAATAGTTACCGGAACAGCGGCTGTTTCTAACGTCCAACAATGGTGGGCTTCCTTTGCTTGAAAACTGCCTTTGATTTTGAGGACCTTCAGGCACACTGTTTCTGGAGCAAAGCTGTCCCCCATAAATTCTCGACTTCTCTTAAGGCGCTGTACGCCAACTCCAGCGGACGCGTGAAGGTCTATGGGAAGCTCGTACCCGAGTTAGCTACATCAAGTGGTGTCAAGCAAGGTTGTCCTCGTATTTCCTCTTCAAGCCGGGCCCAGTCCTGCAAGAGATGCACAGATCAAATTTCCACCCTCCAATAGTTACCGGAACAGCGGCTGTTTCTAACGTCCAACAATGGTGGGCTTCCTTTGCTTGAAAACTGCCTTTGATTTTGAGGACCTTCAGGCACACTGTTTCTGGAGCAAAGCTGTCCCCCATAAATTCTCGACTTCTCTTAAGGCGCTGTACGCCAACTCCAGCGGACGCGTGAAGGTCTATGGGAAGCTCGTACCCGAGTTAGCTACATCAAGTGGTGTCAAGCAAGGTTGTCCTCGTATTTCCTCTTCAACTTCGTCATTGATATGATCATGGGAGACTCTGTCCTACCCTCTAATGCTTATAGGATCGAAATGCTTTCGGGGTATTCGCTCACAGATATTGAACACACAGAGGACAGAGCTCTTCTTGAATGGCATTTTACTGCAGACAGTGTTAAATAATTTAAATAATTCTGCCTCACGGTTTGGTATGTGCTTCTCACGTGCAAAATGTAGAGTGCTGTTGCAAGGCTTGATGGGCTTGAGCCCTAAGCTCAAGCTTACGGATGATGTGGTTGAGGTAGTAGACACATTTGTCTACCTGGGCATCTGGGTCTGCTCCGGTGGTCTAGCCAAAGAAGGTATTCATGTACGGATTGACAAGATCAGATCAGGTTTTATGAACCTGCCTCAGTTGTGGCGTAGGCGTGACATAAGCCTATCCGTCAAGACTGGAGTTTACAATGCTGTGGTGCGCTCTACATCATTATACGGGTCATAAACCTGACAGCTGCGGGCTGAGGACGCCAGAAACCCTCAGTGTTTGACCATTGATGTCTTCGGAGCATTTCTCGAGTTTGGTGGGAACACTAAATCCTTTATGCTGAAGTACGTCCAATGGCATTTGGAAAAAATAACTTGCCCAAGATAGATGAACTGATCGCACTCAATAGGTTGCCCTGGTTTGATCACGCGCTCCGTATGCCAGTAAAACGAATCCCTCGAAGAGCCATTTTCGCACAAGCATATGAGGGGTGGAAAGGAGCCAGGGGCGGTCAAACAATGGCTTGGCAACTGAGTTTGAAAGCCATTACTAACAAACTCATCTGCACTGGTTATTATGGTTTCCCTGTTTGGGGCCCCTGAGGCGAGACACATCAATAGTTGCAGACATTGTCACGCACGCAGCACAGTACATCCGACTGGGGAATACGGTAAGCAAGAGGTTCGTTTGAGTGTCTCCTTAATATCATCTCATTACTTTCAAAATATTTAATTCCGAACGTTTGCCGTTCATTTAAATGAACTGGGGAACAGTTTTCTCTTACCTGTACGGGTTCAGCGCCAGTAATAAATGCGGACGTTTTTGACAGTTTTGACGGAATGACTGTGATAACTTAATGATCACGCAGAAATGTCGACCCCATTCCTATCGTTGCTGCGTGCCAAACAAATGGCCACATTTCAAGATCTGTCACTCATGATAGTACTTTAAAGCAGTACATCACCGCCATTGTGTCCAGCACTGTGCTAACCAAACTACCTAGCCGAGGTGAAGCGTTCACAGTACTATCTCATGAAGCTTTAGTTTCGCAAAATGCGTGGGACACAAATGTGTGGCATGTAAAGTTTCCGCAACACCTAGGTATCTTGTTTATTCAGGCAGAACTTGTAACTGATATTCAACGGATGAATTTTATTCCATATCCTTTATCACATAATTTTTAATCGGCAGTTTCCCCCTACTAGTTTCCTTAGCATTTAAAACAGATTTTTCGACGCACAAATCAGTGCGGGAGCCTCTGCTATATTCTATCTCTTAATTCACTTCAGCATCGCATCAGGGAAGACCGGAAAGCACGTTACTCCGGTCTTATGTCCGACGAGGAGCTTTCTGTTTTAAGCAGAGTCGAGTAAGTCTAAATCTGTCTCCTTTGTTCTACCGTCTCGTTAGATCGTCTGTTTTGAGTATGCAGCCCGGGACTCGTATGGGTACGTCTGTTCCGAGGATAGAAACCCTTGCCACCGTTTCCATGATATTATTTATGGTATCCCTTAATGTAATACGGGGTCAATAGTGTGCTTCCCATATCACCATTAGCATTTTCGGTTCATTCTTTGTCGTCATCTGTCACTTCATGGGTACTAAACAACGCACTGATGAACTTATCGAGAGACAGTATCAGATTCCTGAATCGCTACAAATCCTGTCAAGAGTGACATCTTCACGCAATATCATCAACCTCGTGTTACTTAAGAATGTACTACTGAGGTATTTACTCATCGGTAGTTAGGTCGAAGCATGTTATCAAAACAAAGAAGGAAGCATCCATCCTCGCTTGTATATTTGTCACACTCTTAGTGGTAATAGCGGCGAGATGAATGAAGTCGTTAGAACGTGAATTTACTGACCGGAAGGTCCGTGGCTCGAACCCCACCTCTACCTCTCGACTTCCTCTGTCTAGGCTTGGGCAATTTGACAGTATCCCATCCCTCGTGCTTCATTCGGGTAGCATGGCAGCTAGGTACCGGAAAGGTGTTACAAGCTGAGCGATTTTAGTGGTGGTAGCTTTTCCCCTCTCTCTTCGTCGTGTCACTTTTTCCTCATGCGACCATGGATAGCTGAAAGCTAGAGTGCCTCATTGAAAATCCACCCGGTTTGTTCCGTCTTCCATTATCGGAAAGGTAGATTGGACTTTAGTTCAATGCATATTGTGGCTTCAAGCTTCCTTTCGAATCGAGGGAGGAGTTAGGCCTCTTCATTTTCTTCTGTGTACCGAGCTGGGAGTGGTCGGCAACTGAACGGCGATTCTGTGTTGCGTGGCTTGGCTCCTGGTTACCAGAACTCATGCAGGCTGGAGCGTGCGGCCAAGCATAGGTCATGACGGATGTTACTGATGCGAGCTTGTGCCTCTGCCACCGAGCTCACCCTAGTCTCCATAAGTTTTCCAAACGACACTACTCGTGGGATCGACAGCCCTGTAGGTAGTATCGCGTCCAGAAAAACATTCGAAATCTTGACCCAGCTGAACCATGGAATGATTGAAGATTATGATTACGATTTTGTACGGACTTCGCCTTCGTACCGTTTCACTATTTACGTCAGTGTTCTCCTCAGTCGGTTTGCTGCTCGCATATTTCCCCCGAGAAAAGACCGTTCGTCAATTTGAATGGTTTTCCTTGTCCATTCCCACGGGTTTGGACAGCATCGTCTCCGTTTAAGAGACTACTTACACATAAGGAGATCCAGATAGAGTACCGAAAATCGATGCTCTTTTTTAATGCTTTCATGTGAATGATACTCTTTCTAGTGTCTTCCGCGTTGAGGTTGACGGGCTTTCCTTATCCCTCGCGTGTGTTGAGATTTTTACAAAACATTCGATTCTGAAACGGAAACAATCACGCTAAGGTTCTGGAAACTTCGGAGCATGTGTAAAACAATGAGAAGGGTAAACTTACCAGAGGCTCGCGTACGTTTGATATGGTACTGCTCGTAAGGTTGCGCACAACCCCGACGTTCTTTTCAGAATGTGTGGAGTAATTCTTTTCCCCAAGTTTTCACTTATTTTCAATTCATTGTCCTTAGTAGAACACTTAAAGTAGAGAGTTAATTTACGATAGGACGTCAATTTACAAAAAGTTTACGTTCATGTTTGGGACAGTGAAATTAGGGCAGATTGATCCCGCAATATGCCTCGTGTCTGTTTCAGCTGTTTCAACGCATTCAAACCTAGCAGTTATTGGCTAGCAACACCTAATAGAAGCGACTAACAATCGGTTATGGTGCCATAGCAGTGATGGCGTGATCTGCATGGAATGTGTTTGGTTTCCGGATTGCCTTGCGAATAGAATGATGGATCACGAGTGCCAATATCCCACATGCATAGTGAATAAGATTGTACAACTTTATTCAACTATACTGTTGGTTTACATCCGCCAAACCTTCCAGTCTGTCCTGCCCAGTTTCCTACCCGCTGCAAAAAACTAGACTTTATCGTGGTGGAGTGGTTTGTGTGACCCACTGAGCTTTACCGGGGTTTCATTCTAACACCGGCAGAGGTTCTCATGTCAAATTGGTCAGTGGATAGGGGTCCGGCAAACACAATCCTCTGGCCCCGAAATTTGTCCTTCAAAAATACTAGTATTGTGGTTTTATACCGGCATCCAACTTGTGGTCAGGTTTTTGAGCCAAAGGCTCTGGCTGAGGACCATAATCGCTTTCCTCTCCAGGTGTGGACGGCATGACAGTATCCCAGACCTCATAAAGTTCACAACTAAGAATACGGCTGTGCCGCATCGTCCGTCTCGTGGTGTAGTCAACCTGATTTCCTCATTTGCTGAATACAGCAAGAACAAAAATGTCACTGTTGATGTCTTCCTTCAGTTTTCACGTATTCCTTCCTTCATACCTTACTTTACTGCGAGTACTGTCATTTTGCATCACCCTTAGCGGCAAATTCTGCACATCCGTAGTCGTTAACAGCCCTGAAATCCCCGAAATCAATTTTCAATGTTTTCAATGTTTGTACCCCGAAACAAACAGGACAACAGACGGTTCTTGCTCGTACGCCGGATGCTCTCTGAATTGATGTATACTGTCTGTCAAGAACAAGAATTCTAGACACGACCATTGTGATCTGAATCCCTCCGATAATATCCAGTTTTTCTTTTACAACGAGCTAAAAGTTCAGAGCCTGTTGTAGTCACTGCTGATGTGAATGGTTGGGCAGGCGGGCTTATTGCTACTGACGTACGGGCAACAGAGAGCGCTTACTGCAGTTGATTGCTGATCCCAAACTGTCCCTCTGCAGTACCGATTTCCAGGACAGCGCAAATCGTTTGACGACGTAGTGCGCAACATTGAACCAGCACACTTTGACCCTTATCGGTGGCGACGGTTACGATCTGCGTTCCAAGCTGCATCCCTCTTCAATCGTCACCGTCCCGACTATCTTCAACCTCTTCTGTTCAGGGACTGGGGTGAATTCTTCAGTCACTGCCTGCGTAACTTATTTACATGTATCTAGTAGGAGGCTGTCTCCGCAACTGAGTTGAGTCGATACTAGTTCCAGTATTCAAAGAAGGTTCTTGGAATGAATCTAATAAGTACAGAGGCGTCAGTCTAGCCTTCTTTGTAACAAGACCTCTGGCGTTACCGATTCGTCTTCGTTTTACGGCAGCATCTAGCAGGATTTCGGTCGGTAGAAGTTGCATCAACCACGTCATCAATCTCCGTCACGTGTTAGAGTAGCACCATAGGTCCAGACGACCCACAATTTTGGTATTCCTTGACTTTAAAGATGCGTCCGATTCTATCGACCGGTCATTGCGTCTGACTACACCTGCTCAACAGGACACACACCTGCTGCAGAACCTAATCCGGTCCTTCCGTTCACACACTTCGGTGCGAGGTTGCATGCCTAGCCATCCAAAAGCCTCCCAACAAACAGTGGTGTCCGGCAAGGATATCCTCGCTCTCTATTCGTCTTCAACTTCTTCATCGATGTAATAGTGTGACGGTCACTTGAAGGTCTCCAAAACGTCAATGCCCCTGTCATTGCTGGCCAAAGTCTTGCTGATCTGGAGTATGCCGCCAACATCACCCTAATAGTTGAAGTCGAAGACGAAACGAAGGCTGTTAAATAAACGCACCATCAGCTTACTATCTTTCGGCATGTGTTTTGCGCCTACACAATGCAGAATCCTGTTTCAGAACATATAGTCTCTGAACGTGCCTGTAATTTGGGCAGAAGAATTGAAGGTCCCGACCTAAAGCTGTCACCTTGACGTGGTGGTTGGGCTTGATTGCTGCAAGGGTCCGCGGGCTACATCTACTGGAACTTTGTTCCACAAGTTGCAACCATGCCAGAAAAACCAAAGGTGAACAGTCAGACCAGGAGGTGCGAGATCCTGTACTACGAGTAATCGTGCTACGAGGCGATCTGGAGGTAAAGTTTTACTGCCCTCTCTGCTAGGAGTATGAAGGCAGTAAGGCGTTTCCCCCAGGCGATTAGAATGTTCATACTTATGGAAGCATCGATGCTGCCTTCTCCCATGGAAGTAGGGATTAGAAAAGGTCGGCCTCAAAACCGCACACTTTTATCGCCCAACGATTGACGGTGACCGCCGGTGCATTATGCAATACAGTCGAAATACTTTTAAACGCAGAGTCTGGTGCTGCTCTAAAGGCACCTGCTATGCGCAACCGCATTATTAGTGAGACCGTAATGCTTTTCACCGTGCTTCCTTGGACCAAGCCGGCGCCCTGCAGCCAAGTTAGTCAGACCCTAACAGCGCCAGCATTGCGAGTCAGCTGCTGGTGGCAGGGTTCCCTAACAAAACCCTGCATCCTCCCACTACTTTGTGGATCAGACTTTTGAGTCAAAGGCACAAGGTGGGGTACCTCAAAGAAACTTCCTTCGTCGGCTTCGGCAACCAGGAAGTATCCTCCGCGCTTGCAGCTGTTCGCTCACCGTCTTTCCCCTACACTTCCTCCCACCCATCGAAGGATACAGTGTGATGAAGCCATCTGCCATTCCCCTGACCAGCGTTCTGTCTTAACCATCACCCATAAAAATAAACCAAATTAATCATTTACTAACCTCAAAAGATGCGATTCACGTTACAACCTGTAATGTCCGTACTCTGTGTCAACTTTGGCATAAGGCATCTCTTGTTGAAACCTTGCTTTCCTTTCTGTCGATGTATGTTGTTTCTCTGTTACGTGCATGCAAGACCCCACTTCGGTTGAGCACCTCAAATCGCGTGGGACGACCTGGAACGTTCCACATTTCACTCTTCGAATGTGTGGTGATCCTGATGCAATGGGTCGTTGTATCTACGGTGTGGGAGTTGCACTCAGCCCCACGACTGAAAGCGCCTTACTGGACTGGTTCACAATAAGCCGTCAGCTTTGCGCTCTGCGGTTTTCTGGCTCAATTAAGATCAATGCAATTCTATGCGGCAAACGGTTTGTTTGCCATATCGCCATACACCCTGGGGCGAGATGATGCAGTGGTTAGAGCGCGAATTTACTAACCGGAAGGTCCGTGGTTCGAACCCGAACTCTGTGTTTCGACTTCCTCTGTCTAGTTTTGAGCAACCTGGTAGCATCCCGGCCCTCGTGCTTCCTTCTGGTGTAATGACAGTTAGGCACCGAAAGGGTGCTACATCTGAACGATTTTTTACCCCCGACAGACTGCAGTTCTGATACCGAGAAGGACACGTGTTTTCATGATCCCCCACGGGTGCTTGAGTCAGCAGTAAGGACGCATACAGTAATCCTGGCGGGTGAAATGGATGCCTAACTTGGACGATAAAGTCCTAAAAGAGCACATTCAAGTGGTAGATTTGGAATCGATACTGAGCGTACGGATAATGGGGAGCGGTTTCTTCAGTTGTGTGCAGATCATCGTCAGTTCCTGTTCAGTATAAACTCTCAGCACGAACTTTGACATCGAGTAACTGGGAGGCCGCCAATCG
Organism: Clonorchis sinensis; assembly: GCA_003604175.2. Taxonomy (NCBI): domain Eukaryota; kingdom Metazoa; phylum Platyhelminthes; class Trematoda; order Opisthorchiida; family Opisthorchiidae; genus Clonorchis; species Clonorchis sinensis. Next base: position 79,319,261 of record CM030369.1, read on the forward strand.
CAAGTCAGTCATGTACTCAGTCGGACCGTCTGGCTCTCAGTCACCGATGGCGAGCGAGGTTGAATGGAAGCGGGTTAAAGAAGGTATGTTCTCAGTCCTCACAACTGTTTATCTAAGCCATCTGACTGGACTAAATGAACACTGGATATCGTTGAGGCAGCAGATCTTACTGCTTCCAGAAGGGCCATGCCAACCGTCTGTGATGGTGCACGCAGATCCCTCAAGCACCGGATAATTAGGAGCTTGAAGATTGACAAAGAACGCCGCTGGATTTCGAAGGCCCAGTAGATGGGGAAGGCTTTCAGTGAATCTGATCAACCGGTCAAATGAAGACAAGTTTGGTGGAAAGATATGCGGGAAAGACAGCCGTAATTCACTCTTTTAATCGTTCTCCTGAGCCACGGGCTGAGCACTTCAAAGAGCAGTTAAGCTGGTCTCCACTACTAACTCTGGAAGAACCCAGCGAGCCAGACTCAAACATCGACGCCAGTCAGACATCAATAACATTAATCCAGCGTTAGATATCAATCCCCAGGTGCGACAGAGCACTGGAGCCGATGTCTGCACCGCGCACTCTTCAGACAAGCTGGCTACGTCCTGGTGAACAGGCTGATGACCACACTGCGCAAGATTTAGAATGAAAACTCTTTGACCGTCATCCCAGTGTTCAAAACTGGCGTGAGAACGTCAGGCGAAGTCCACCTCGGCATTAGCTTAGTATCCGTCGTATCTGAAGTAGCTTTGGCATCATCTTGCGTTGGTCGATCGATTGTCGGGAGAAGTAGATTCGTTAGAATCAAGCTGGGTTTTGCCCTAGCCGAAGATGCATCGACAAGTTCTTGGACAGTGCGATTTCTTCAAACGTCTCACCTTGGTCGTTATTCTTGGTCTAAAAGGTACTCTGGACTCTGTCCATCGTCAGAGACTTAAGTCATGTCTTGCGATCAAGGATGTTCCGCATTGTATGCGGACTGCTGTGGACGGGTACGAGTACCGGCAAGCTTTCAGCTTAGTTCACCACGTCCAATGGTGTAGGACCAGGTCGCTTTCTCTCGCCTTTCCTCTCCACCTTTGTTGTTGATGTACTACTTGAAATTCCTGAACCTGCCTGCGAAACCCCAAAGGTCGAAATGGTCCTGGGTCGTCCGCTCACAGACATTGAGTATGCGGGCAATATTGGTCTCCTTGGTTCACATCCTTCAAAAATGCAAGTCATTTTGAATAATCTAAATAATTCTGCCGCACGGTTTGGTCTGCGCTCTACACCTGCAAAGTGTAGATGCTGCTGCAAGATTGGGTGGGATCAAACCCAAACCTCATGTTTGTATACGAGCCAGTCGAAGTGGTAGGCGAATTCATTTACTTGGACAGTTGAATAAGTTCCAGTAAGCTGGCTGGTAAAATTGGTTGAATTGATTGGTTGACCGATTGCCCTCTCCCTCCGTGCATGAGATCTGTCACGTGTCAGATGGGCCACTTTCAAAGTAATCATGTCGAACGTCATGTTATGATAGTTTATTGTCGCTAAACGAAAGCTAAAAAATGGTAGGTTACGTCAACCGCTACGTAAATACGAGTATGCATTTCGGTTCGTGCCTACCTTCCGCATCTGGTTGACGTTAAGTGAGCACTGCAGATCTGGGTTCGAACCTGGGTATGCTAAACGACTTTCTTACTGTCGGAATGATTCTAAGAACCATACCTTGCGCTTCGCCGTGCGACACTTTCAGGGAAAAGAAACAGGTCTATCAGATCCGCGAAAGATGACTGTATAGTGATAGAAATTTTTACATAATTGGTATACAGGTTCCTATTTTAAAAGGTTAAATGACTGCTTGGACAAGATTCCTCGGTTTTGCACAGCGCATTCGTACCAATCTGTATCTGATATACTGAGCTGTAGTCATTTGTTAACTGCTCTTTTCCATATAGTTACATCTCACCTAGGATTCTCCTTGTCTGTCCTAGGATGGGGAATCATAGATAAGATTTTAGCACTAGGTGGTCTTGGGCCTTAAGTCGATTCGGTTACTCTTAGAATCCGTCTCCACGTTGTTACTCAAGAACAATTCATTTTGCATTGGTGGTCTTAATCCATTTGGTGATCGAGCCACTGTTAAAGCCGTCCGAATGGTGGAGATACATGAATCTATGGCTTTAATTTGTCCAAGTTCTCACAGTCATTGGGTCCTGTGCCTATGAAGATTGCCCTGCTGTTGACCTTCATAGTAATCAAGAAATATCGTTGACATACTCTTTGTTGTGTTTTCTCTTGTCAAGTTGCAGCAGATATCTGACGAGATTACAGGACCATACGACCCTCATGGTTTATTGCTAGGGGAATGAATTTCTTTCATCAGAATATTATTATAATAGCTGATTATAGCTGACTGTTCGAATTTAATATTTACATTCTGCAAACAGGTCAGTGTGCCAAGTTTTCCGCTCGTTGCGGAAGTGTGAATCCGGCCGTGTCACTCTGGAGGAGGTGAGCTTTGCGCTTTTTGTGTCCTTTTAAACAGCCTGTAAGTATAAAAGCTGAGGACAGTTTTAGTGTAATAACGTCAAAATGGGGACTTGATGATATCCCAAGGAAAGCTGCCAATATTCAGGTGTTGTACAGTCATCAAAGTGAGTGCTTCTGAATGGTGAGTGCATATAAGAGAAGAGTGAGTTTGCTCGTCTTGTATTTAGTTCCACAACGAGATACAGATCGCTGCTCAAGATAGGTCCTTCCAAGAACCGCACGGCCTACATCAAATTACCTACTTTTGTGGACGTGCCGCAAAACGACGACTTTGAGCCGGTCGATTGGGAACCAGTAACAATTATCCGTTGGTTTGGGCACCAATGAATGGTTACTGCACTAAGGCAGAGGAAGAGTATAGAGTATGCTACCCGAGGTGCACGCATTGGCGACGGGGATCATATACATTATAGAGCTGATATAAAAAAAGCATTTAATAATGCCTTCTTATGCGTAAACTGTTGGACTACTTTATCCACCTATATCACATGCACAATTTTTTCATGGAAAATTCTGTGAGGCAAACTAAACGCGCAATTTACCTCAAACAGTCTTACATTCAAAAATTTTGCTTTCCTTTATCGTGAGAGAGCGGACGAGGTATAAGCTTAATGGTGGAGGATAGTGGTGACAGCTCACCCATCTACATGTAAAGATTGCAGACTCCGAAGCATAAATAGCTGTTGGGAGCTTCCAGAGTATCTCCTAACCAACCTGTGTGCCAGAGAACGGAACGAGTTACATAGGGACGGGTTCAAGTAGATAACTGTGGATGACCATACCATTTCGTAGTATGCTCTAAAAATCACGATCAACCAGCTAACTTACGCTGGAACGGTTCGGTGCGTTTCATTGGTTTGTTCTCTGAATGTTTAATTTAACAAAAGCCAACTTCATTCAACAGAGCAGTTAGGCGGCTACACTGTCCGTAGTATAGACGACTGATTGCTTCTGTCTTCTCGTGCCACTCGGTGTTCACGGAGGATTTACAGAAAAATGCTGAGACATTTGTTGGGTTGAGGGTGTTTCAAAGAAGAGTGCGATTTTAGTCGGTGCTGAGGGGGGAGGGGGAAGCACCGAGATTCCATTTGGATCCGGGACCAGGGACTACAAAGAGAAGCGCTTCTTTGCCGCTCAATTTACTATGGCCCTACCACGGGGAAGATTTAAGAAGTCATCCCCACTCGCTCAGTTGTACGCGATAAACGGTAGGTGGCTGTCACTCGGAACGCACCCTTCAATTAGATAGCATTCAAGTAATTTCTGATCCCTTGCTACAAGAGCTTTTTTTACCCAGCAGTGGAACGTTGGTGAGATTCTGCGCACTATGCGTCCAAGCTAATGATTGATACCTCATCGTGACGTGTGCTGCTTTTTCATTCTAGTATGTGCATCAAATTCTCTTGTTCTGTTGCTGATTACTCTTGCACCATAGATCTGTTTGCTTCTCGGTCAGACGTTATTTCCGTGCGCATCAACGAATTTTCGAATGTAACATCCTCCCTTTTCATGTTTCGTCATGCGCCCTGTTCTATGAACTAGTACTTTATCGTATAGGTAGTTCTAAACCCAAGATAAAACACTATCAAACTTTGTTCCGATGGACAGATTTTGTTGGAGGGTGGCCGGAGTTTCTTTGCAAAAGCCATTGAAAACACGTGGTTGATCGTCCCAGTTACTGAGTGTGAACCATTTTGTTAGCTTAAATACTGCCGGTTGCCGTTCTGATATGAGATGTATTTGGAAACACGGTGAATTTTATGTTGTACTTGTGAATATAAATACAGTACTCCCTCACCTCGGAGAAAACGTCTTCGGGGAGTTCCAAAATGCTTCCTCATGTCAGGAACTTATCATGCCCTCTGCACTGAGGTAATTAGGTTCCATTCTTGTCTAGGTTTGTCTGGCAGTTTCCATGAGGGTGGGATAGAATCTGTCACCGAATGCTGCAAACATTCAGTATTTTTGCATTTCCGTTATTCACATGTCTGCGGAACATGCTCAACTTGTATGGTAGTCGTCAGCCCTCGTCATTTAGAGCATTAGGAACTCGTGATTTTTCTGTCTAGCTAAACGCGGATAGGTTATTATGGTGTCCTGTTCCCATACAAAGATTGAAAGCATGGTTATTTGGAACTCGAGAAATGTCCAGTTGTGCATTGCTTCTTCCAACTTCATTATCTTTAATCGGTGTTTCAGTCGACGAATAATTCTGAGTTCCTATTCCAGCCTAGGCTATGGCCCAGGTCAGTTCAGGTCCACTTAGAAAGAGTTAAATCATGTGTCGAGTTAGCATATCAGATTTGCTTATGATACAAACTTTGAGAAGTGTGTTAAGGAGCCGTGTGACGTTGCTTCGAAAGGCTTGTACGTGAACGGATTGACAGGTGAGATATCCTGCTACATCCACTTGGTGAGCCCTCATGCTTAGTTCACTTGACGGGACATTACCCACAAGGTTACCGAAGACTCTTCGACAGTTCGCGATCGGTTTCGTTCTTCTTCGGGCTCTTCATATAGGCTCAGTCCCAGAGTTTCCTTCAACCTTATGCTAAAACCAAATTGGTGTGTAAATGAGTGTATTTCGCTTAGTTGACTGTTTTCGAGAAAACACTACGTTTTGCTCGCTTGAGGTAACGATCAACTTATAAATCTCGGTCAATGACTTCTGACATTTTCATTGTCTGAGGAGTGAATAAGTTTTTTTTGCTAACCAGAAGTTCGTTTCCTTCGGTTCTGGGCAGTTGGTTTACTGGAAAGAGTTACCAATGGAGAAAATCCCGAGCTTCCTAACTTGACGGAATTGTTGCCTCTTGAAGGTTTCTTCGCTTGGATGAGTACTGTATATGTCCACGTTAGAATAAGATAACTAATTTCTTCGATTCGATGATCACAGCTTTGCGTTTTCTCCTCTTTTCCACTCAGCTCACTGTTCTCAACAGTTTGATGCATTGACAAATCCTGGGACTAGCGTACTACAGGTCACTTTTATGATGTTTTAGTTTAGTGTCTGTGACTGGTCGGAGTATTGCAGAATTGGGACCGCCTCACTGTGTGCCTAGACTTGCGATTCGCCAATTCGGTTTGCGCATTTCGCGTGAACTATGCTGACTTTTTTGTGAACCGTGGAACTGTTACAAAAAGTATTCTATTTTGGCTGCGACTCTATCATGACCAACTTCTTCCCTACTCTGGTTTTTCCATAGTCCCTTTGTCCACAGTTTTCAGTAAAATTTGTTGAGAGGAGTTTTTATAAGGCATACTTTCACCTATACATTGCGCATGTTTTCTGATGCGAAGGATTCACTTGGTCTCTCTTCCATCGAATCGTCTCCTCGCATGTTTTGGTTGGCCGGACAATCAGTGGTTTCTAAAAGTAGAAGCTACTAAATGTGGTGTGAATAGCCAATCATGTTGCGAAGTTGGGACAAATCAGTCTATGTGTAGCTAGGGAAAACAGATAGAAGACTGAACGACTTTTGGCAAGCGGAATGTACCGGTCTGAATTTTCTACCGGTTTCATGTGAATTGTGTCACATAGCCTTCGTATGTGGTGGTTCAACTCCATCATCAGTCAGTTGGATAGTGTGTTGGTGGGTCTGATTTCAAAGACTTTGAAAACACTATGGATTCTCCCCTTTTCAGAGTTGATAGCACTAGAAGTGCGGTATGGTAAAAAGTCCCAAATGTCAAACGAGCAAAAATATGTAAGTAGTTGGTTTTGTCCGTCTGTCTGTTTACTGGGTTCGGTCTTTGGATTTTCCGTATTGTTAGTAGGTAGAATACTAATACAGTGTATTATGTCAAGTGAGGAGGCGTCTCAGTTGAATGTGATACATTTCTGAAGACTACATTCAACCAAGACGGCTTTCTCCTGGGAACATTCATCACCAAACGAATCTATCGCTTTTTATTTCAACAGTTAACTACTGCTTGCCCGATTTCGTGATAAACTGATCCATTAAATTACGCTGAAACATAGCCACCAAATTAAATCGTGATCGGATTCGCGGTAGTAGTATTAGCGAACATCCCCGAATTTCTGTCGACGGTATTTTCGAAATGAACATTACACTGTACGTGTGATGCCATAAACACCCATTGGTAATTTCCTTTGGTGTTGGTGAGCGACTCAGCTGACATTCACGTGAACATCCCGTTAACCATATTCGTCAACTCAATTTACTGCACAAAACTTGTTTCGTATTTCCGTTGAAACGATTTTCGAGATGCCGAACTATGTCTCAGTCATTTCAACCAATTTCACTTTATGAGCTATAAACCGTGCACCTTGGACACAGATGCCGAATGCTGTAGTTTCGATCACCGGAAAGTGAGAGTGCGGGACGTAGAACCAAGCATTGGAAGAGATGGCATGTTTAGTTCGGGAATTGGGAAGCTACGCATTGAAGGCGACAGCTCTGATGCATGAACACCACTGACTGCGAAATTGGGCAATTTCTGCCAGTGTCATCAACCAGTGGTGAGTTGAGTTCCGGGGTCCTCATCCAGGAAGGCGCCAGCGGTCAACTGCTTAGTGTTTTCACAGTTCGTTGCCAGGTCACACACTGTCCACCTCTTGTCGCTTCCACTCGGCAAACTGCTGAGCGAAAAGAGCCCTGCGAGGCACTCGGTCTTCTGGCATTTCGAGTAAATGTCCTAACCAGTGTAACCTATGAAGCGTGAGTAATTCATCTATCGCGGGAGAACTCCTTCCTAAATCAGCCTGGTGTACCTCAGCATCACTCATTCGATGTTCTCACCAAACCCGACCAATGCTTCGGAGACACCGACAGTCAAATACTGACAACTTTCTGCGTCCTCTACAAGTAGCGGCCACGTCTCTGATCCATAAAGCAGTATGGATCGCATTGCCGCAGTGCAAATAAACTCTGCCATTGACATGCAAACTGATGTCAGGTTGATGACATAGGTGTCGGACATTCGCAAAAGCTGCCCCGGCCTTCACTATCCGAGAAGTAATCTCATCTTCAGTCAGTCTACCGGAACTTATTCAACTGTCCAGGTAAACGAATTCGTCTACCACTTCGACTGGCTCGTATGCAAACATGAGGTTTGGGTTTGATCCCACCCAGTTTTGCAGCAGCACTCTACACTTTGCAGGTGTGGAGCGCAGGCCAAACCGGACGGCACATTTATCTAGGTTATTCAAAATGATTTGCATTTTTGAAGGAGCTGAACCAAGGAGACCAATAACGCCCGCATACTATGAGCGAACGACCCAGGAGCATTTCGACCTTTGGGGTTTCACAGGCAGGTTGAGGAATTTCAAGTAGCACATCAGCGACAAACGTGGAGAGGAAAGGCGAGAGAGGGCGACCTTGTCCTACACCATTGGACGTGGTGAACTCAGCTGAAAGCTTGTCGATACTCGTATCCGTCCACAGAAGTCCGCATACAGTGCCCTGATAAGGGATATAAATTTGGAAGGAACATCCTTAATCGCCAGGCTGCTTCCTGTTTGATTTCCTGTCATGGTTGAACCTTCGGCACCTGAATTCCAGTCGATGTATGAGGAAGTGTAGGAGGCGACATTTATTGAGATGAAACCTCGCGAGAAGACAATCCTCTGATGATATAGGGCAAATTTGCTAAACAGCATTGAGGCACGCACACCCTTGAACCAGTTTTAGGCCATCTAATTGGCATTTGTTTTTCAGAACAGGAGTGCTTGGGGGTCTGTAGGTTTATTTAGGGAAATGGTTCCAATTCTCTATGGGCACTGTGTTCGAGTGGGTAAGGCTGTCATATAGAGTGTTCTAGAAAAAGCATGCTATCGGTCGCTGCCGTACTAACAAACAAGGTGGATTGATTTGCTGGAGATGTTCACATGAAAAATGGTTTTTGCTTTTGAATGTGGCATGCTCATTGAAGAGACCAGACAGACAGCACTTCTGTACTCAGGGGCAGTGTGATGCAGCAGGATGCATTGGTCACAAGCTTCCATCCAATCAAGTTACCTGACCTGACCGTAATGCGCAAGGTATTCCAAGCGCATGCTTTCGGTCAACCAGACAAGCCGTTGGTTTGTGGCAACAACCAGTCTGGTATAAATGATAGAAGTCTGGTACGATGTATCATGGACATTACCTCACGTTTGGAATTGCGGCACTATCCGCAATTCCAACGAATCTCCACACTAGTCTGTCGTTCTCTTATAAGTGGACATCCTCAGAAAATCGCCTTAGGTATCACCTTTTACGCACGACATTTGGAGGTATACCTATTTACCGATGCCAGGGTTTTCTATATCGACTACCATAAATGGTAAGATGGCGTCAAGACAAAGAACTCGGGACGCTGGTAGAGTTTATGAGAGAGTACTTGGCAGAGGGTTTTACGAATTGGGCTGACAGTGGACGACTAGGTGGCCAGGTCTGATGCATTCGGCATGTATGTACTATGTTTGCGACAAGGCCAACTGAGATCACAATTTACTGTTAACCATGACCTGGGGGAAACGACCCCAATGACGTCCTATGACTAGCACCATGGCATGGCGACTAAGCAACGATGTGAGGTACGTGTCCATCCTCATTGCGCTGAATACGCTGAGTGCATGGGCATATGACGAAAGGTTCCACACACATTGCCCGTGAAAGTTTAGATCACGAGCGCTTTGAAAGTGTACCCAATATTTTCCAGAGTCATCTTTGAATTCGCTGAAGCTCCCTCAGTTGTGTGGCAGTCTAACGGACGCTGCGTGATTATCTTTCATGTTCATAGATTCATGCTCTTGTACTCATTTATTGTGGAAGGTTCAACAGTTTGAACACAGCATTTTGTGAACGCAGTTGGTCTGGTTCTCCTTAGAAACATAGTCTTCATTCGTTACATTGTGTCGCTGTGAGTCACTATGTATATGGACAAGTGTGAGAGCATCATAATCAACTAACCGTTTTCTATGGCTTTTGATGTAACAGGTCTGTGCGGTAGCCCGACAATAGGTTCAAAATTGCTGCAAGGTGTCTACACGGCTGGGCTAATTTTGTCTTCCGTTTTTTGGCAAGTTAGACAAGACATCCCTTCTCGCAGAGAATAAGTTCAATAACAAGATATTCTTTTGACTGTTAAATTTAGACATGCATGTGACAGAGTTTCGAGAATACAGTGCTACCTCCAATAATGGCCACCTTCGGTAGGCTGTGCTACGACGTTGGTGGAATGAGTTTCCACTTTCCATGTGGTAGCATCTAGAGCGACTTTTTCACCACGCCACTGGCTGCGTGCTTTCTTTTTCTGGCGGAAGAATAAACGAGGATATTTCAGCAGGCTACGAATAAACACCAGATCATGAAGTTCTGGCTGGTGTCCATTTTTGAGCAGCCGTCATACAGGGTTTGGTGTACATCTGTTTGCGGGGTTGCTTTACTCAGCGATTCGAAAAGGGAAACCATGCTGACTGGATCGATTGTAAACGGTCTTTCCAGAGGAGTGGATGTTGTAGGCGGTTTGGCTACCCGTAAACTTGTCCGTTACATAAACCGTATTTCTCATCGCCTTTATGTTAATCCTTCAGATTCCAACTGTGGGTAGTGTAGCCAGCTGTGTGGAGATAAATTTACCGTTGCTGTTACCACCTGAGAAATGGGAACCAATCCTGTACATGTGATGGAGGCTTGACGGTGCTGGCTAAATGTGGTCACTGGAGGGGTAAATTGTCTTTCTGCTGAACATGGGAACAGTTCGACGTGTGACCGACCAAGCATTCGCCTGACTATTTTTCTGCTACAGTTTGTATTTCTTCTGTTCACCTTGTATTTGCAGTGCCATACTGGATCTTATCGATTTCTCATGCATTGGTACGTTTTCCATTACACCGTGCATCGGCAAACAATCTTCTAACAGCTCGATATTCTCGAAGTCGGTAACCGAGATAGCCATAGTCAAGCTAGCCGAACCAATCTACCTAAACTACTTGACATTTATACTTAAACTTGTGTGACTATCTCTGACTTTTTTTTTGCTTTGGAAGATCTTTGAAATAACGTGCACTTTGCTTTGTTGCTGTATGTGGATCATCCAATTGTCTTCGATGCAGGCTGAATTGTAGAAGCAGTCAATACTGGTTCTGTTATGCTCATTCGCTCCTTACTCGCAATTTGATCAGGCTCATCTGGGATTGCTGAGACTGGGACTCGATTTGCCTTGTGTTCCTTCCAACTGGACCGAATCCAAAACATTAAGTTTCGAGCAGTTTTGTCAGGCATATACAGCTTACGTGATGGAACATTGCGGAGATCATTCTGACCTGAATTCGGTAGGTCCCAGTCTAGTCCGTTTTTTCCACCACACTGGATTTTTGCATCAATTTGCATTTTATATTAGATAAATATTGCTACACGGTACCAGTGCTTTGGTTTGTCCATTTTCCGCCCTTTAATCTCGCTTTTACTGAGTATTGTTACTAATATGCTAGTATACTAAATCTCCGCAAACTTGGAAACCAAGCTGTTCTGTTGAAACTACCGCTCCAGTACTTGATATAAGGCACACGAGCCACCTAAAATAATGAAAATTTGCACTTACCGAGAGTGTTTTTCCTAAGTAAAAGCTGCTGCTGTTCAGAGGAACCCTTGAATTAATAAGGATTAGGCAGCGGTCGCTTTTATGTTGGGCCAGCCTGTACATGAGCACCGTCTGTCTCCCAGAAGAGACCACCTTTTGTCGGATCTTTTGGATGGTCTGTACAAAGTGGGACTGCTGGATCTCTTAAACGCCAGTTAAAAGTGGCCTCATCTTAGGAGGTGTCTGTTTTGCTATGGCAGCGAAGCATCGTTGTTGAACACTCAAGTTATGTTGTCGATGATGATTCCTGTTTTTTAGTATTGTTTCTGGAGTTAGATGGCTTTAGTACCAAGCTAAAGTTCATTGTGTATTCCTCGGAATAAACACAGGATTTTCCCCATACCGAAAATGACGAGAGATTCGAGATGGCTTGCTTCCGTGTACACTTTCCGGGTGAAGTGCTGCGTACGCTTTCTAAATACAGGTATCCATCTCTAATGTGACTACTCATGGTTCGTCCCTTGAGGCTTTTGTTGAACTTTGGCACCTTCCGAGGATAGACCACTTCAGGAACTGATTCGGCTGTAATTCGGCTGTCTTGGACGTGTATGGTACCGTAATAATATAAGGATTACCTGATCTCTTGTGAGTGCATCACTTGCCTCTGGAATACACACAGGATGGTGATTAGTTGGGTGTTGGTGCGGATGACCCCTCGAATTGCAAGCTAAATCTCATAGTACCCATACCCAAGTGGTCCTAGTTGAGCGGAATGGTGGTCTCTCTCGAGAGGAGCTTATTAGAAGGTGACATCGTTATCATTGTGACGAGCGATTTTCGGTGGACTTCGTCCAACTTACGTCAGACTTGTGTAGTTTGTCGTTTTCCTGGCCGTTTTCCAATGGCTTCAGAGAGTTGAACGCTCTGGACCATTTACCTTTCCTTCCCAATTCATGATCACATACTTCGGATAGCATTTCGTCTTCGAATCAGGTAACCTTATTTACCCGTGTCCCTCTCAATCCAGATCAAGAGGTTTCTACCTCGGAAAGAAAGTGAAATCAAATTAAATAGGGGCGATGATTTCATTTTATTAACGGATCAGCTACGACTGAGGAGTACTTGCGTGCTTCGTTTGTCCATCGTCTGCACACCAAGTTTTTTAATACGCTAAACTGTCTGGGATAAATTCCTCTCTCAATGACTCGTTTTACCCTTCTGTGGCCATTTTACTGGCGTGCTTCACGGGTTCAGCACGTGACAAAATACGGAATGTCCAATATGAAGGTTACCTAAACCAATGCTACAACTAGACAGTGGGCATGTGTCCTATGGTATGCCGTATGCATACGCAGTAAGTTTTTCAGCAGTTCTGCTCGTTGGCATTCTGAATGAGAGTGTTTGCTGTTTCCTTTCCGCTTTCTGCTCATTCTCTTAACTTTTTGCTGTCGTGTTTCAGTCCCTACTGGCGGATTACCAGGCCTGTGACTTCGCTCTTGATTTGTATCTGGGCTCGTCCGAACTTGCCAGGCACACTGACGTTGATTCAACACTTAGATTGCTCATCGATTCGTACCGAGAAGTATTCCCATCTCTCCGCACGAATCTTCAGGTGGACGAGTTCTGCCCTTGTAGTGCAAAACAAACCGAAGAAAACCCACGTTTCTGTGCGAGGGTTCGTACGCACAGCCGTCTGTTATTTTATTACGTGGATTCTAGTTCGTTCAGTGTCCGAACAATGATGGAGGTTAGCTCTTTTGTTTGCTTGATCTGACTTTTTGTAATCCGAATTTGCGGTACAAAACATTTATATAGGTAGCCTCGTGTGAACTCTTCTCAGTTGCATACCGATTTGGTTTTCAACGGAGACCCAACTGAAACCCTCGTTTATGACTTCCTTCAACTGACTTAGTGTTACGTCTAAACAATGTATTGCGGTACTGGCGTATCGTACCAACTAAAACACGGGGCGGCCTGGTACAGCACATTCATTTGAAGAACATCATAAACGAGAGATTCAGTTGGGTCTCCCGTGAAAACCCAATTGATATGCAAATGAGTGTATTTCGCTAATTTCGTGCAATTTGAGTTCAAGTAGAACATGAGGTTGAAGAAAACTCGGGGGATGTGCCTACCTGATGAGCTCCAAGAAAAGCAAAACCGCTCATGGACTGTCAAAGAGTTTTCAGTAACCTTATCACTAGTGGGTTACGTCTAGCCTCGTGTGAGTTTTTGACTACCGGTATTCATATGACGATAAAACAAGACCGACTAACAAACTACCGATTTAAGGGATGTGTCGGTTGTGGAATCCTCATGTATTACTTCTCTAAAATAAGAACAAATCAAGTCCTGTAATAGAAAGGTTCGGCTGTGCACAGTATTCTCCTACCATAATCTACAGTCGGGTGAACCTATTCGGAAGATCAAATTTTCTGTGCGTTTTTTCTCGCTCCACAGAAGTGTCCGAAAATTGGCACTATATATTTAAGCAGGATTTAGTCATCCTTCGTTGTAGTTGAAGCTGTCCGTTGACACCAGAGAGGGTTGTAAATCCTTCAGCACGAAAAGGTTCACGGTTCAGATGGTCTGCACCCTGCACTCTTCAAAGAAGTTAGTGAGGTTCCCCGTTTGTGATGTTTTCAGGCAACTGAATGTGCTGCACCAGGCCGCCTCATGTTCCAGTTGCTACGATATTCGAGATATCGCGATATGAATGTGCTGCACCGGGTGAGTCTCTCGCAAAAACCAAATTGATATGCAAATGAGTGTATTTCTCGAAAGTTAGTGAGGTCCTGGTGGGCAGTCTGACAACCATACTGCAAAAAATTTGGAGCGAAAACACAATACTAGTGGAATCTAGATTTTGAGCGTCATTTCAGTCTTCAAAAATGGTTCAAGAATGTCATGCGGAAACTATCGTATCACCAGATTGGCATCCGTTGTATCGTAGTCGCTCTCTGGCATTATTTTGCGTAGATTGATCGATTATTGGGGGAAATAGATTCTTTAGAATCAAGCTCGGTTTTGCCCTGATCGAGAATGCATCGACAAGTTCTTGGACAGTGCAATTTCTTTAAAAGTCTCACGTTGGTCGTTCTTCTTGATCTGGAAGGTACTCTGGACTCCGTCGGTCGTCAGAGACTTGCGATCAATCATCATCGACAGCATGACATCAGTGTTGAACACCGATGCTTCGATGCCGTACAACCATGATTTATTTGAAAGCCTTATTGTGAAGAAAAAGAATAAAGATGGACGGGGAGGAGACTTATTGCTGCCTTACTACAATCATTCCGAGGTGCCTACACCTCCAAACACTCACTCAGGCAATCTGGATAGAAACTGACAACAAGATCGCCACTGACATCGGTTGGCAGTCACATCTTGCACCGTCTCCAACCAGGTGCAGTGGGAATCACGCGGTCCCCATCCTGGAAGGCGAGTAGCACCGACAGCACCCAAGCGTTTCGTGATTTCTTTCATACCCTTCTGCCAGGTCAAGGGTTGGCCACCTCTCTGCTTACGCCACTCTGAATTGGGCACGGAAAATAGCACTCTCTTCGGCAAACGATGATTAGGCATGCGCAACACATGTCCCAACCAACGCAGCTTCTGGTGCTGGACACATTCTTCAATGGAAGTACCCGTTGCACAACCCAAAACTCGCTTTCTAACTGCCTCGTTACGGATTCGCCGACACCATCCCACACGAGCTATGGTTCTGAGACAACGATTGTCGAACACCTGAAGACGTCTCAGTTCCGCTGCTCGAACAGGCCAAGTCTCACAGCCATACAACAAAACAGCCCGCACTGTAGCTTGATACACACGTCCCTTGAGATTCAGGGACACACCACTTTGACGCCATAGGTGTCTCAAATTAGCAAACGCGACCCGAGCCTTGCAGATTCGCGCATTTACCTCATCTGTCACACTACAATCAGAACTAATACAACTTCCAAGATATGTAAAACGCTCCACAACTTCCAGTGCCTCTCCCTGGATTGTAAGTGGCGTGTTCAGTGACTGCATGTCCAGGAGCATGACCTTACACTTTTTGGGTGCAAAGTGCATACCAAAGGACGGGATGACTTTGGTCAGTTCATCTAAAAACACCTGCGCCTTCTCCTCCTCTTCAAAGATAAGAACGATGTCATCTGCATATTCCAGATCGACAAGGTTTTCGTCAGAGGCTATTTGAACACCGGGGTTTTGGAGACCTTCCAGCGTTCGTCTCATTATTTCATCGATCACGAAGTTAAACAGGAATGGGGAGAGTGGGCATCCCTGACGGACGCCACTTTGTGTACGGAAGCTTTTGGAGAGCTCGCCGTATACTCTCACACGTCCGGAAGTCTTGGAATACAAAGAGCTTATTATGTTCACGAACTTCCGGGGCATTCCTTGGTGGGCAAGCGTGTCAAGTAGAACAGACCGGTCAACCGAGTCAAATGCGCCTTGGAAATCCAGGAATACTAGAATTGTGGGTCGCTTATACGTATGGCGTTGTTCTAGCACCTGACGAAGTGTGAAGATTTGGTCAACGCAACCCCTACCAGGCCGGAATCCCGCTTGCTGCTCTCGAGACAGTGTCTCACGAGCCACCGTAAGGCGACGAAGCACAAGTGACGCCAACAGTCTCGTTACGACCGGGGTCAAGCTGATCCCCCTGTGGTTGCCACACTCACTACGAGCCCCTTTTTTGAAAATGGGCACTATCAACGACTCTCCCCAGTTGTCTGGGACAGACTCCTTTTCCCAGATGCAGGCAAACAGATCAGACAGGCGTTGACTGAGGATTTCACCCCCATCTTTGAACAATGCGGGTGGGAGGTCATCCGGACCAGAGGCTCGGTGGCGCTTGAGAGAACATATGCAGTCATAAACCTCCGAGGCCGTAGGTGGTTCCACGTTCACCGTCCAGGGTTCTACGTCACCTGTGGGTTCCAGATGGGCGCCAGCTGGTGGCCATGACAATTGTTGTTCGAAGTATTCGGCCCATCGGTCGAGACGTTCTTCTTTATTCGAGATGGTCACTCCATTCCGATCCTTGATAGTTTCGCTCACAGGTGGTTTCCGGGGACCGGTCGCACGGATCAACTGAAATAATCTTCGGGCATTACCGGATTTCTGGGCCTCTTCCATTTCCTTGGCTTTCTGTGTCCACCACACTTCGCGGTCGGCTTTCACACTCACCTTCACTTGACGTCTGATAATTCGTCGCACCAAGTTATGTTCCGGGCCGGCTGGGATATTTCTCCGAGATTTAAGCAGTGCCACCGTTCGGTCTGATATCCAGTGCTTGAGTGCGCCTGGTGGTGCCGTGCCACAGGCAAAATTCCCAGCACTATGCAAAGAGGTGGCAATCTCGTCCCAGTATGCGTTCACATCTGATGGTGGAGCATTTGGAAGAGACCCTAGAAGACGATTCTGGTAAGTTCGTCTAACATCCGGATCTGCCAGTCTCTCAGTTGCCAAGCGATTTGTCCGCACCTTACGCGGTCCTGGAAAACGTAGGGAGAAGCGACTCCGGACGAGCGCGTGGTCGGAATCCACAAATGTGTTCCAAAACGACCGGCAGTCAGTTACTGATCCGCGCCATCGGTAACTGATGGCGATGTGGTCGATTTGAGTTTGTGGTCGGCGTGTCGTTGGAGGACACCATGTGGCCAGACGACTTCGGCTATTCCGGAAGTTAGTACTGCATAGAAACAGCCTGCGATCAGCACACAGCTGAAGCAATCGTTCCCCATTGTCCGTACGTACCGAGTCCAATCCATGTCGACCTCCTAATTGAGTCTCAGATACGCTAAGCCTGCCCACTTGTGCATTCAAATCTCCAGCAACCACCACGATGTCTGAGCTTTTAGCTCGCCGCAGCAGGGCATTCAGGGCGTCATAAAACCTGTCTTTGACGGTGTCGGAGCTACAGTCAGTTGGGGCGTACGCAGACACGATAAACAAACATCGATCAACATCCCGCTTGTGAGACTCCTTCACAGACGTTGCCAGACGAACCGCACAGAGGCGACTATCAACAGGTATCCAGTCAAGCAAGGATACTTCCGCCCGGTGACTTAGGACGATACCAACCCCTGCACATCCAGCTGCAGCAGCCTCTGGATCACCAGAGGTGCGCAGTCGGAAGCGAGTGGAGACTGATGGGGCGGTTAGCTCAATCACTGTGCTTGCATCTTGAATTCTTGTTTCCGAGACACAGCACACATCAATGTCAAGCGAGTCCAGTGTGAGAGCAAGAGCAGCTTGTTGTCCTGCTTGCTTCAGAGTGCGCACATTGAAGGCGGCCAGATAGACTGAGTGTCGAGGCTTGAAGAGTGATTTGGAGATACCTGAGGATGTCGGCGCCATGTGACGAGCAGATGCTGCACGCAAAACCGATGCAAGACGAACGGAGTCATCAGTCCTAAGTGCTGGGCCTACAAGAGGAGAGTTATTAATGGGGCGGGGAGAGGGGGAAGAAAAAGTATGTGAAAGAGAAAGAAGGGAGGCGTCAGCAGTAGCCTGTTTTCGCTTACCCGCCCTGCTGTATGCAGCAAGTAAGGCGACCCGGCTGATGGCACCACGCGACGGCCGATGTGGCATGAGTTTATTTGTATGTGTGCAGTTCATGGTTGTACGTGGGCTAGGATACTGTCAGGGCGCCCACACCTAGACAGGAGGACGATTAGGGTCCTCAACCAAAGCCTTTGGCTCAAAAGCCTAACCGCAAGGCAGCGGTGTTTGGCGGGAAATGCAAATGCATTAATATTTCTACGGAACAACTCGCCACATGTTCCAACCCCCAACCTGGAGGACCAGGAGACTGTGTTCGTCAGACCTCTAGCCATTGACCAACCTGGTATGAGAGACTCTGTGAGTGTCACAGGGACACTTCCCAGTATAGCTCAATGGGTCGCTGAGGTGCGCAAACCGCCACACCACGCTAAGGTCCAGTCTCTTCGTGACGGTTAGCCGTACGGTTAATGGAAGTCCCGTGGTGAGTTAAGAACAGCTATAGGGAACATTTGCATGCTCCTATACTGGAGATGGTGTGTTATTAAATTAGAAGTTAACGTATTCGACGGATGCCCATTGTTGTGCTATCATGTTTAGGTTGGCTGGTAGCGTGCCACAGACCTCTGCACAATCGCACGCCCGTCTTATTCTCTCGGACTTAACGGACTTGCATGCAGCATCACATTCGACTCCACACAAACAGTATGTGGCTGTCCAACCATACGCAGAGGTTTACTGTTTTGACCACTGTTGACCTGCAAATGCGATTCCGATTTATGACCTGAGTACACTATCTATATCGCTGCAGAGCTTTCCGAACACAACATTTCAATGTTATTTTGAAGTTCGTAACGCGAACCTGCATCCGTCGACGTTGCAATGTTTAGAGGACTGTGCTGCTGTTTAGAGACGTCGCCTCGTTTTGTCACAAGCTGTAACTCGGATCATCGCCTTTTTGCTAACATTGAAGGTACAGGAGGCTATCTTTAGAGTAGTTCTTGTTTTATGGTGCGTTTGTCGAAGGTATGGTCGCAGTTGCATGACAGTATATCGCTGATGGCGCTAACAACAATGGTGAATACTCTGCATCCCAAGCGAGTTAAAAGACGGCTCAGTGCGTGTTAACATTGGATTGAACTACCATAAGTGTACACATACGCATAAGTGTCCTCATACCATCACGAACCAGCAACGTCACACTCTCACGTAGTTTTCGAAACAAATCAACGCGACATGGGAATTTCTAAAGTCAAGACACATCGTAGTGGAATAAGATGTTATAACCTGGCATTTCGGTTGTCGGGCAACCTTTCCCAACGATTTCTACAATCAAACAATATGATCACGGAACGATCGAAAACGGATACTTTCCGTATCATCTGTGTCACGTGTTACCAGTAGGTCAGTTTTCAAATCAGTTTCACGGAAACTGCTGTTTGTTCGTGGGTTATAAATGGAACGACGCACTCAACAGACTGTACAGCTGTTTGCGTTGTTCATCACATGAATGGGCACGTTGAATGAGGCCAAACAATGTCGCCGTTAACTTTTCATTTCCCTATCTTCATCCGTTTCTTTTCAGTTTTGGATTGTTGGTTCATATGACTGGCGTTTCGTGTCTCTACAGGTTGTGATAAACTTAATTACTTTACGTCAAGGTTATTCGCCCTCGGGCTGGGTTTCTCAGTCTCGGAAGATTCCCCTTTTGTTTTTTACGTTAGCATAGAGAACCTGTCAGCCTCGCACTTTGACTATTATCTTTTTCACTCAAGTTCTTGTTTTCTTTTAGGCCAGCTTCGCTATTGGATCGGGCCGAAAGGCGGTTCTGTGTGTGGAATCGCTTGGGGATCGGATTCGTTTGAAGGATTTTGTAGACCCTCAAGTCGAATTCTTGCATTCTCAACCAAGTGCGCGATATCGAGCGAAGCGTAATTTGTCATCTGGTAAACGGAAGCTCGATGGCTTGATGTTGCATCTTTCTCACCGTAATGTTCAACCTAGTCTACCACCATCACCTTTGACTGAAGTGCATTGTGTTTCCGGTAGTTCAGAATCTTCTGAGCATACGGGAAGCGCCGGCAGTAGAGTTAGCTCATCTACCAATAGCTCCCCCTTGGCGAAATTAGATAATATCCTACCGTGGGCATCTTCATCTGATTCTGGTGTGAGTTCGAATCCTAGTCAATCGTCGAGTCCAGACCCGACCTCACTGTCAGTCCTCGAGTCCTTGTCGATCAGGACTCCAAGTCCCTGTGTAGATACGGATTCACACGCATTAACCAACAGAACAGGATCCAACTTCTTGCTGGTTTCCCAATCAGCGATAAACGACTACAATCGTGGACGTCGTTACTTGCAGTCAGTCTGTGATGAATATCATCTTCCGACCACAAGCAACTTGAAGGACGCGATAGACAAGTGCTTCTCTATACTGTATCCCAATTCAGCCGGTGAAATCCCGGCCATTTGAGATTTGTACTCATGAAACGCCTATTCTTGTTAAGTTGAGACACTGTGATAATACGATTTGGTGTTTCGTGGAATTTTGTTCGTTCTCCTTCCGGATCTTGGTTTGACTCACCAGTCCTTAGACTCCACTATCTTGGTCTTTTGTGGCCAGTTACTTCGTGGTCACACTATTTGTGATTCACTTCATATATACATACACATTCGTACATAAGCTTAACAATTACTGTTCTCTTGTACGCTTGTTCATCAGTTTCTTTCGATAAACGTTTTTTATACTTTTAGCAGTGGGTGTTTTGGTTTTACTCAGTTGGTTTCTTATCAGCCAACTCCCGAATACTTCACGTGGATGAAGAAAGTGTTAATGTTAGTGCGTAGTAATGCCTAAATGGTTGATCTGCATTCACCGCGGCTGTGATTCAGGAAACGCTTAGCAGACGCGACAAACTCAGCAGTTGCTTACCAATTTACACTCATGCATGACTTGGTGACTATGTTCGGCCAGTCGGCTTAGTCAATCTTTCGAAATCACGAAAGTAACTTTTACAAACAGTTGCATACTCCCTATAGAAACATCTTCCTAATATAACCTGCTTGCGAGATAAATCTGTAAAGGGAAGGACCTTCAAACTACCTAACGAACTTTGTTGGATCCATACCAAGCTGTTTTTGAAAGACAGTGCTAGCCTTGCTGGGTATTATGTGGTACGTGTCGAGTCAGGTACTTTCCTGTTGAAGAGTTTGCAGATAATAGCTCGGCTTGACCTCAGGCGTAAGTGGAGTGTCTCGGATTCGACCCTCAAAACAAAACACGGGAATCGAGAAGGGGTTTTCAGTTCGGTGTTCAACATGCATGATATACTTTCCCCTGGTGATTAACAGCTTGATTAGACCAAATTTCAGACCCCGCCAGTGTATGTACTGTTCAAGCCGCATTTTGCAGCAAATAAGCTTTTAATGCGCTTGTTCTTCTACTGACAGTTAAGGTAGTATATTTTTCTGTCGGTGAACTGATGCGCGGTCACTGGGCCTGCAGTGGAACTACGACCACTTCTTCTTAACTTATCATACTGCTCGGCAGACATGTTACGAATACCCTATTGCGGGCCCGGATAATCATGCTATCCATCATGGTGCTATCTCAAAATCAGCTACAGGGCCAGTAATTTCAAGAGCAGTAAAACTAATCACGCTGCTGCCAGACGTTTTCCAGTTCCTAGTTTTCAATAAGAAATGACCTAGTAGCATCATGCTCACATATTCACTCTACGTCTAAACTAGGTGATACGTACATCAGTAGAAACTGTGTCATATGACTAACGACGGCACAAGGTGATGAGGATGCTAATCAATCCAGCACTGAGAATCCGGACAAATAGAATGATATGAAGGTAGAAGGGTTCCAATTCTGTCGATGAGTCAACTGCTTTAACAAACAGAATACAGCTATCCCGCTTAGTCCACATGTAGTCGAACGTCATTTGAATTTTATGTGGTTACGCGTGACCAATATATATGGATCATTAACTAGTACAAAGCTTCATCTAGTAAATGTTCGGTTGGACATACAAACAGTCGATTAACCAACCAGCAACCTTGAAACAGTAAGTTCGACCTTTGGTTGTATCAAGTGTGCGTGAATACCGACGTAGACTTTAGATGCCTTTAGAGCAGCGTTTCTAAATTTGATCAGTGCTGAAGGGTTCCCCATCAAGATATACAGCTGTACGACTCCGGGAGAGCCTGTTAGACTCAAACAACCAAGAGGGTTCCTCATCAAGATATACAGCTGTACGACTGCGGGAGAGCCTGTTAGACTCAAACAACCAATATAATGGTCAGTACGTCTTTACCAATTTGAAGTGACCTTGTGACGAGAAGTCTTTTAAACGCATAAAATGATCACTGGTGCGGCAGTTGTATCCAGGCGAACTGAGTTGGTGTCATTGTACGAAGCTCCATTACGTCTGCCCCGGTCTTCTAGATTTTATTCGCTCCCGTCCAACTTGAAACTTCGAACTGTTTGTCTTTCAGGCAGCTTTCCTCCGAATTTACCACCACCTTTGACTTGATTCCCATCGATCCTCTAAAACATGCGTGTTTGAATTTTTTCCCAAATGCGAAGACAGTAAGTTTCACGGCAGACATCGTCCGTTATTAGTTATCACCAAGAGTAAGCTTTTTGCACGCTTCACGTTATCCCTCAAAGTTCACTCAACTTCCCCGGTTTTCCTCTTACGAACATCCAAGTTATCGACAAGTCCGTTTTAGCTATGTACAACTAGTGTCATTATGTCCTCCTGTTTCCGATTTGCGGTTTTGCCAGCCAGTCTGAAAATCAATTATTCAGGAAATAATCAAGCGATCGATCAGACTGTACGGATCGAGGCTCTACGGCCTTGTAAGGTCGTTTCCTCTTACCTGATGTTTACAGGAAAAAGGAGCTGTCAAGTTTCCTGATATAGGAGTCGGAAGTGTTCTTCCTGTCGTTTCACCAAATAAATCAATTTCCAAGCCGTTGAAGTCCTACATTGTGAATCCGGCCATCGTGTACTCAATCCTTTATTTTCGTGTC
This sequence comes from Clonorchis sinensis, assembly GCA_003604175.2. Taxonomy (NCBI): domain Eukaryota; kingdom Metazoa; phylum Platyhelminthes; class Trematoda; order Opisthorchiida; family Opisthorchiidae; genus Clonorchis; species Clonorchis sinensis. The sequence goes on from CM030369.1 coordinate 79,341,877, forward strand.
GCGCCTAGGCCATGTGAGCCATTTGGGTCATCCACGTCGGAGTTGTTGTCATCCCTCCGATTGGCGATTCCATAGGATAGGACTTCTTGACCACTTAATTCTGCCCCATAAACATCCTAGTCAGCCAGTTTCGTGTGTTCTAAACACGGATAGGTGCTTGTTAAACACGTCTGACTCTCAAATACAAATAGCAGATTGCTTCATATTCGAGGTACTAGCTATATGGCTATTTGCTGTCCTGAAAAACCCTTTATGTTTGTCAACCTAGGTATTATTATGGGTCACTGTCCTGAAAAACCCTTTATGCCCACCACCACTCCCCGGTTCTTCTGGCGTAGCAGTCAGAGAAACTGGCTGGGAGATGGTTCACAAATGTTTCGCATGTGCTGCTTATCGAGCATCTGTTTAAACAGGTGAAGTATAGTCAGTCATCGTGCGCTATCCTTCAGTCGACGCAGGTGAATTATAATTCTGGTCGCATCGAGGTCAGTGATCTTGGGGGACCCTGGTCGATCACTGGCTGAATTATCTAGCCCCGCGCCTGTCAAATGTAGGTCTGGGACACTTATCGGTTTGGGTAACAGAGCTGCACTTTCTCAGAATACAACACGATTCTTGAGTTCCGTGCATATAAAAGTTCCGAAAGCAATGACTTCTCAATCGGTTCCAAGCGTACTTGTTTATATACGCTGTGAAAATTTGCTCTTGGGTGATGAATGCTGAAGATCTGAATGTTCTGAGTTGAGTGAGTGTGGAGAAAAGTAAGAAAGAATACTGACTCCATTAACCCTTGCACACTGTAGTAGAATGGAACTCGGCTGTTCGTTCTGAGTAAGGATTTTTTGTAATACATGAAATTACTGACTGGAAAATACTCATCGACTTATTGACTTGGATGAGGTTAGATTCTGTCTACCCATGTAGCTGCGGATGACTTGGCGTGCAGCTTATGAGAACTACGGTTCGTTATTCTGCGCATTTTTTCCTTAGTCGAAAACCAGTCATCTTTAGGCTGTAGGTTATGTGCGGTGTAGTCGAGATCTTAGTGTACATTACTCATAAGCACACTTGATTGACAGTATCAGGACCAGTGCTGTCGTTCCAAACGAGGACAGTTTGTTTGTCAACCTAGGTATTATTATGGGTCTCTTTTGCTCAGTCGCTTAGCTTTCGCTGTTAACTTCCCTTTTATGATATAGTCTACGGTGCAGATTCTGGCTCTGTCGGACATATTCCATTCAAAAGTGAATCCCATTGGCTGTTAGAACACAAAAAAATGTGTTCAAACGAATCATTCTCAATAAGCTCACAGATTTGTCTATGCATTTGTAAAACCGGTAAACATGTAACACTTAGCTGGGTATGTATGATTAGGCCAATAGACAGAAGGGAGAAAGCCTACTGACTTTCATATTGGATATTTGCGATTACTTTGTGTGGGCTGTAGCCATGGCAACTGCAAGGCGTGTACACGCTCCTTTGAGTGTGTAGTGTGGGTCTATGGCTTTTCTGACGACTTTATCCTTGTGATTTGTGGGCTGGGACATTATGTGACTCTGAATACTGTGTCAACATTGTGACCGACGTGTGCAAAGGTAGAGCAATACAAATTTCCGTCTTAGATTCAGTTTTATTTGGAGTGAGGATGGAAAATATTAGCGGACTGCTTTTAAAGGTTGCCTCCGCGTTCGACTAAGATAGCCCAGTCTACAGGACCAAGAGTAATTGTCGAACCATTTAGTTGGTTTGCACTGGCAGTTTATCTCTGATCCTGAAAACGGGGACCGCATTTCGCCATACGTAATACTCCAGTGCCGCCCATTCGGTATACTTTAAAGTAGTGTATATCAGCAAGACACGTAGACTGGACGGTACTCCAGATTTCATAGTTCCTACCGATGTATGCAAAACACAATCTAATCCGTAAATGCGCCTAGAGAACTCGGAAGATCTGTTCTCTCTGTATTCGCAGAAGGATTTATACATGAGATAATGCTAAAGGAAATACGGATACCCCCGAGGATTCACCAGAACGCTTGTTGGAACTAATATACAAATAATCGCTTACTAACTTTGATAAGAAAGTGCTACCTATCAATCTACAAATCAACAAAACTCGACTTGCCGAAATTTTAACTTAACTAGTGACATGGACTTAGTTCAAGTAACCCAAGAGAGGCCTTCATCAGCAGCCAGACTCGTACACAGGGATTCAGAAATAAACTGTCTATGCAGGCCAGCTCAATGGTCCAACACTTTCTGTTCCCGTGGACTGGAACATTTTAGTTGAATCTAGGAGCAACCGCCGTCAAAAAGAATTTGAGAACACTATCTAGCCTTAAAAATATGAAAAGTATCTCTCAGACACTATTATGGATATTCTCTTTTGTGATATTCTTATTCTCGAATCACTTGTTTTGATCCGAATATCTTGTCATCCGGCGAGAAGACAGACCACTTCCAGTGTTTCATTTTCAGCAACCTGTTAAACGCGTTTTGGCTGGCCGCGTTAGATCCTTCCACCGATATGACCGTTGTTCCATACCTACTGAACTGATCACTTTTCAGATATTCTGGTAAAATCGGACTTCAAAATTTGTGAGAATATCATGTACAATACTTCTGTGGTAGCAAACAGGGACAAAACCTCTGTGAGTACACGCCCATAGCGGGATACCGTTTTTTCGGTTCATCTGGTGATCCGTGACGGACAGAAAAATCTATGCGCCTATCCCATCATATTACCTTTATATAAAAGATTGGTCTGAAACTTGAGACCATTCATTCTGCAGTCGGTCGTCGTAGTCTGTTTTCAAATTGGAACTGCCTGTCATTTCGTTTAGAAATGCAGGTATGGGTTAAACAATAGGCCACTCAGCAGTGCAGTATCCTTTTGAGTTGAATTCTTGGCCTTGTGAGGCGCTCTTTTATTGACGAGGTCTTCACGTGCAACTTACAACACATTCGACTGAAGCGTGTGACCTTCTCGCACTTAAAAGCACTGATAATTGTAGGGTTATCTTATTTTGGGAAACGAAAAAAGTGGTACAAGGGGGTGAAATGAGCGGATGAAATGAACTGGACTTACTGCGAACCTATCTCTTGTATTCTGACCCCTCTTTGCCGATGACTTAATAGTAAGTGACAACAGGATTGTTATTAAGGTCGGTTAGTGGCGTCTCCCGTCAAGCACGGGTAATGGTCGAACAGATCTGTGTGGATCGTAGGTCGCGAGGACTGCGCTCAGACAAAACTCATTGTTCCCTCATCCCTGCGTCAAATTCACGACTGCCCACTACATCGTTGGCGACACTCCGAAATGGGTAAGGAAACCGCTATTCATTTCGTGAGTTGGTGAATCAGTAACACGATCAACAGACAGAAGCCACTGTTCGGGAGAATTTCTTCAGTTTGAATTTTCACTGCACAACATCACTGAATCGCAGGCCCAAAGAGGGACGAGTTTCCATTTCGGGTAGTGGCTGTCAGAATAATAAGGAGGCCAAGCGAGTAAATTTGAAATCGGTTTTTCAAACCAGCAGCTTCACAGGTTCGCAGAATCTGGATCTTAGTGTGCAAAATTGTTCCACGCATGCCTTACAGCGAATCCATGATAAGGGTTCATACATGGTGATGTCTTGCATTTGCAGGATTTTGCCGCTAATTTAGACTAAAGAACAGTAAGTTTGATATGATATGCTATCGATTGCCTAAACTAAACGGTGTTGTGTGACGAATAACGTTATCTTCATATGACACCGGGTATCAAGATAATCCTTTGTTTCGGTTTCTTACGGAATGCAACTGGAAATGTCGCCCCACAAATAGTAAGGAACATAGCGGTACGACGAAACCTCAGAATAATGTCGGGATCCACAGCTAGCAGACTGTTGCTTCAAAATAGCCCCTTGCTTTACTATACCATGTGACGCTAAACATCAAGAATACGCTCTAACTTCTCTGGATAAGGAGTGATACGTAGTTATCTGAATAGTAAATTGATTTGATTTAGGTTGGCATCATCTGCACCGAACTTTCCTTTGGCTTGAGAACGGATTTATCATCCAGAGACCAAACCACCGGGGTTTTTCACGAGCATCATATCCACAGGATAAGTACTACGTGATATATGGAAATCCAACGTTATCGAACCAATTGCGAGATAGTAAGAACGCAACAACTGCGGCTGTCTCAAAGAAAGGTTTCGGATACTGTCAGCATTTCGGTGGATGTCACCGCGGGAATACTTTTCCCGTATGTGGAGCAACCGAATGAACTGAACTTATTATGAAGTCAGTTGCAGAAGCAAGCATTTGAACAGAGTTTTCCTCTGTCCACCATACATTTACAATGAAACTGAATGGTTTTGTAATTAAACCAGCTTCAGATCATGCGTGGCTTCTTGAACAGTATTCGATTCGTATGCTATTGAGAAGCATGCTGATCACTTAGGTAACTCGGTGAACAAACTAACGACCATAGTCAACTTGTGTTTGATGCCAGAAATTTCGTGCCCCATCTGCTGAAACTAGCCAAAGTAGTTGATTTTTGGAGATGATCACAATGGTCGACCATGAACGGACGCTAAAATTCATCTTTGAGTTCTGTGAAGCCTAAACAGCCGCTAGACATCCCTTATTTCATCATTCAGAAATGTCCGTGCCTAAGTTTTGTATCGATTGCCGTGTACGAGATTCCTAGCAACTATTAATAACCGCAGGCTTTCTTGAAAAACAGACTATTCATAAGATTGCTGAAACTCTTCGACAGCACAGGACCGGTTCCATTTTCGCCCTACTTGCGGCTCAGGTAAACGTTCAACTTGAAACCAAATTACATGTGCAAGTTTTAATGAAGAGACTTAACCGAATCCAGCTGAAATTCTCTTTTAAGTTTTAGTTGATGAAGAACATCATAGACGAGAGGATCAGCTGAATCCACGTAGGTGTCTTTGGAACCATATTAGCTTGCACAAGCCTTTTTCTTTGTCTTTTTGCTGATATTGCAAGAATTTTATGTTTAGCTCCACTCCCCTCTTTTCCAATACTTATCTATGAAGTTACTGCTCGGAATTTTATAAAAAGATACGTTTTCTGGATAAATTAACCATGCTTAAATGATAGCATTGTGAGTGGGGGGTTACGGTATGCTGGCAAGTGCAAACGGCCATGTACCGCAGCTTTACACTGGTGTAATAAGACGAAATGGAAAGCGCTTTGGTGCTTACTTATCACATTTGTTAAGAGGCACTTACATACTCAAACACCCAGTCAGGCAATCGGGATAGATACTAGCATTAAGAATGCCACTGGCGTCATTCCACAGCCGTGGATCGTTGTGTCCCAAGCCACGCGCAATCCATCCTCGGAGGAGAGTCAGAGGAAACACATGTTTCCTTGGTTTCCAGTTTCACACTCCTCCAGGTCTGACTGATGATCGGTGACACCTCTAACTGGAAACGAGAAAAAATCTTCCACTGAAATGCTGAACTGGTGCTGTTCAACACTCACTTTTTGTCCCATCCGGAAAATTCGTTTCCTGAACTACTAGCATTAGCAATGCATCTCCAATAATGACCCTCACAGACTTAAAACATATTTCAGACCGCTGCGCACGGACCGTTTGCGCAAATCCCATGATAGAAATGGCGTAGACGGTAATTGTACTCACTGCCCCTGATACCTTTGATTCGAAACTGGTGAGAAATTGGTCTTGGAGTTCTTTTCACCAACCAAGTCACAGTACGGCAGGAACTGCATCAACTTCAGATATTAGTAAAACTCGGCAAATGCGGTTAGTAGTGGGATTATTTTCTGGGGTGTAAAGCTACAATTCATTGGTGAAAACTGTTGTGAAAAACACGAACCGAGGGCTTTGATGATTACAATTAGCCCCCCTTGGAGAAGATTGCTGGTTGTTTTTTATCAAAAAAAAGAATAATGTGACCTGTAGGGTCAATGTTGAAAGGAGTTTCGCGAACCAGGGTGTAGGTATCAGGGCTTTCGGGACTTCATGGCATTCGTCTTTTTGGTATCGGTGAGAGGGTTTAGGGATAATATTGAGTGTGAGCACACCTACAGAGCACCGCCGTTAGCAGGAAGGTTTTTAGAGATCCGCATATACGCTGTTAAAAACATATGCCATCACATGTCGTCAGGCTGCTGCATCCATAAAAATTTGAAGCGAGTCGCCCTTTGTCAACCTCCACTCAAAGAAACAGTCAACTATTCTTTTGGTACACCTCTGTTTCGCCAGATATTTTCGATTCCAGAGCACTAACAACAACGTATCATGATCGATCATGGTCAATCATCTGGCTGTTTTTACTTTAGTCATCTGTCTGAAAACGTGATTATCTTGTGTTTCCCACATAAGAATTGTACCGAGCTGCCGGATGTTATTTTCTGGCTTCAAACACTATAATGAATACCTGTTGTGATATCACCTTCCGGTGCTGATCTCTAGTAGTACTTTCGATATGAAAATTGATTTTAACGCCAATGATTCCCACTTAAACACGCATTAGTAGTTTCTCCGAGAACAACTTTTCCAAAAATACTTCAAGTTTCACGTAGTTCAGGAAAATGCGGAAGCAGTCTATTGTCATATCTAGTCTCCGAAAAGAGTTCGTAATCTGGCTAGAGGTATCTCTGTCAGACGCCAGAAGGTAGTGGAAAGGACTACATTCGTTTATATGGACCTAGTGTTTTATCATCGGTCGTTATAACACATGAATGAAACATCAGCCCTGTTTCAGATGTCAGACAAACTGATTTGTAGCTGTGATGAATTGGGGGTTTCATCCGGAGCAAATCAACCGGCTGAGAGGTTCCAGTGGCCTTATTTGTACATTATTATCTTTCTAGAAGAGCGCGGTATTGAGTTTTAAAATTCCTCCACTGTCCCAAGCGGTTTGCTTGTTAAGTAAATGTCAGGGCAGCTTCGTTAGAGAAGCTTATTATCAGCCAATTTTGTTTACCCCTATATGTAAATCCACTCCTTTTTGTCTAGAACCTAGCAGTTTGCCAGTGGATCACCGATGAACTGGGTGACTCAGAGGTTTCTTTATCATCCACATAGTTTGCGGTATGTTCAACTGCAACCTTTATTTATATGATACAAAACATTTTGACTCTCTTGTTTGCGGCTGTTGTGTAACTAACATTAGTTATGTCACAAAACTGCACACTTTTATCTTACCTATAAAATCATCAAACGCTTTTATTTAGCTCCTAATTATAGAAGCTTGGACAGCTGACTTTTATAATTACCGTCGCCGCTGTGCACTAAATCCGACTGTCTCTGGAACGATGAGCTGAAAATGGATTTCAACATTAGTAGAATCTACTGAGTATATCGTCTCCAAACCGTGTATATTGTTCGCTACTTGAATCAGAATTGGGCCTCCGTACCTATGGACTTTGTTTCGGATCGGGTTTCCTGGGCCGCTGCAATTCGTAATTTCACTGGACCTGACTAATACTCATGCAGTGGATATTTACAATAAAGTGCACTAATCAGTTTCTAGAAATACCGTGTTAGGGTTTTGTAATAGCTCATTAGTCTTCACAATTTGTGCAACTATTATCAATGCCTAGACCGGGTATGATCAAAGCCTACCATAAGAATTACTACTCGGAGGATCCTGTGGTAACAGTTCCTGACAAACTAATCTTTCAAACCTTGCTTTGTGAGATAACGGATCACTTCTTTTTGAGTGCGCACTAAAACGACTAGTAATACCAGACAAATGACGAAAAAGTCACTCACCATACACAAAATGCTACCTGGAAAAGCAATATCCAAGGGACTCTAGCGTTCTCCTGTAGTTAGAAACGATTTAGAAGGGAAGTCGTTTTTTCATCGGGTATAGAGTAATGTGCACGCCACGAAGTTAGCTACTCAAGGAGGCAGCTTCCTTTCAACTAGGTAGTTTTCCTCAGTAACCGCTGTATTCAAAAGCATGTCTCTGATTACACCATCTCTGATAAAAATAGTTGTGGATACATTAGTAGATGATGGTCATTAGATTATGATGAAGCCGGAATATACACAACCAATCAGCGCTTTTAGAGGATGCGGAAGTTATGGAGGACGCAGAGAGTGTCGAATAGTTTCGATCACACCAGGGCTGAAAACTTTAAGGAATTGGCTGGTGTGTGGACACTGCTTGGTAAGTACATGTTATTAATCACGCGGCAGCTGTCCCTAATTGCGTATGGGCACACTATGCCCATGTGATGATTCGAATCACAAGGAGAAGCCTTCATATGACTTAGCTTACTCGGAAGAAAACGAATTCTCACAATATCGATGACTGGTTAAGGTAAAACCAACTACCAATTCGTGCTGACTTAAAGTGAGTGGCACAGTTCCTGAATAGTTACTAACATCTGGGAAGATCAATTAACTTATGGCACGGTATAAGACCATTAAACCTACCCAGCTGATATTAAGTTCTTGTCGTACGTAGTCGTCAATCACATGTAATACATAGTGCATCCGTTAATTTTCAAATCACCTGTGTCCTGAGGCCTGAATACTGTGGCATCCTCCTCGCAGGACTATTCTTTCCCCGTGCACGTTGGTGGGCTTTACCGTCTAGGGCAGAATATCATTCATTTTATTTGATGCTGGGTTTTGATACTCAGGTTTGATCATCTTTCCTCTCGTTTCCCACATAACAGCTTGCTGGTAAACTCATTATAAGGGATACTGTTAGATTACGATTCTCCGACTTGTTGTCAACCCTAAAGTACCTCAATAGTCTCATTTTCATGAACGCTATTTCTTTAGATAAGACTTGTAAAGATCCGTGGTCAGAGCCCAGAATGACCGATATAGACTATATTAGTAGCTCAAGTTGTTTAGTCGATGGTCCAGTTGTTTGCTAGGCCTGACAATTTTGTTACAAACGTTTCGTCACTAGTTAAGGTGGCATAATCAAAGCGTTGTTGTGAAGCGAAATAGGATCATTTGTTGTTTGTTTTGTTGAACTATATGCATGTTCCTAGATGGGTGACCTTCGGTCATGAATTGGTTGCCCCGGTGAGGAAACCTAAAGACAAGATTTCTCTCCCATGTTCTGATTGGTGGATATGCAGGAGCCCATCTAACTGGGCCCCTCCGACCTTTACGAAATTAGTGCCGTGGCTAATTTTCTCGTCTGCTCCGTTTATCTAATGCCTACCTGTGTTTGCATTATCTGAATGAGTTCCTGACTTCTTCCTCTTGAATGTGCACAGGTTAGGTCCATTTCAACCTATCCGTTCAATGAGTCCTTTGTGGAGTATCATGATTCCATAAAGTCCATTGCCTGTTTGGTACTCGCGCGCGCCAGAATCTTCATGACTTCCATTTTGAGATGGCTACCTCTCTAATCTTCATGCCTGGAGGGAAAAAGAATGTACCATGTCTTCTTACGGCTAACTTTCCGTCGATCCATAAAAATAAGAATCAGCACCAATGGGAGCATCCATGTCGCGATCAAGTACGAAAGCTGTAGTGCAGAGAATGGAGTTCCTTGTAGTATCATGGATCTGATATTAGGCAGATTAATTTACTGTCCTCAAATAGACTTCAATAAAAGGCACTCAGGACAAGGTCAACAAGACATTCGTGTATATCAACTTTATATATAAACTGGAGGAGAATAACGAACTAGCATTCTTGGAGTTTTGGTTCCAAGGACTTACAGCGGAACTCTTCAAAATTGCGCACAATTTGGGAAAACGCCTAGAGGTCAAGTACGGAAATACCATAGCAACCACTCGGTAAATCAAAAACACAGTTACATTCAAACTCTATTCATAAGAAAGTAGCTTACTGTAGCAAAAGCAGAAGAAAACCTTTCATTTTGTGTGTTGAGGAACCACGGATACCTAAGCCATTATGACATCATTCAAGTAGGTTTTAGTGCCATTTGACTGTTGAACTGTGCAATGACGAGTGATGTCACAAGGTTTAATAAATTTTACAAGCATAATTGCTTTCAATTAGGGTCCAAGCTGGTTCTTATGCCAGAATGTTCTGTCTTGTTAGAGGAAACTGGTTAAGTCCTAAAGTGGTTTGTGGCTCAGAATGACGGACATTTTATCTAAAAACCCAAGTTTTTGTGGTATGTTCGGCCTGAAACTGCATCTTCTGAAGACTATTGCATTTACTATTCAATTGAAACGTGTAAGTTTGTTATCGCATCGTTTCGTAAACAAGCGAAGCCTTAAATATACCTTCCGATGAAACTCCTGAACAGTTTCCTGGTGGCCCTTTATTTAGGAATGGTCGTCGAAAAACAGCACATCGTATTCTCTTAGCTGTGGATCCTCCCTGTGTGAGATTAGTCCACCACAAAGGCCTGTTTTCACCAACCTGCCCATTCCGTTTCTAATGAAAAATGTTTCTGTGGATAAACGTCAATCATTTCGGGTCAAACGATGCATTAGTTCGGGAGGTAAAAAATGTTGTTTTCAACTCTATTTTTGTGTGGGCTGTGGCATTCATAATTCATTCTGCTTTAAATCGGCCTACGTGATTGTGACCTTTTTTGTTTGGTTCGGCCTGGCGCGTTGGTATTGGTAAGTCCTGTGAGTCTTGATTAACATTGATTAAAGAATGATCAATGTGTGCTGGTGATATTTTAGTACAGCTGACGTCGTCTGCTACAGTAGTAGTTGGTTTCCAGTGTACCAACAACTTAGATGATCGGTCGCTTTTCGCCAGCCCACTCCGTTTTTTGCCGCTTGTTTCTGGCACGATTAAATTTCCCGCAATTCAATATCCCGCAGTTGACTGTCATTCGTTAGGCAACACGCCTCTATAGTAACGGCGTTGGTTATACCTCCACGTTTTTTTTAAAAAAATACCATTGTTCCCCATTCCCCCGACAAAAGAGTCTGGTGCACGTCTCCGGTTACACTGCTACCTTGGTAAAAATAAAGTATATGAAAAAGACCTTAGAAACCAATTGGGAGTTAGAACAACTGCACCATTCACTTATCCGGAGGGGTTATTCCATAATCGTCTTTGAAATGCTAACTTATTTCCCTGTAACAAAGTTCTATAACGTGTCTGTTGCAAGCACCACTACAAACCGGCTACGTCTACTAATCGCTATTAAATCGCCGTCAAGAGTCAATTTTCGCCATGTCCACAGATGCCAACTCGAAAATTGTGGACAATGTATGATTGGAACAGCGGGATACATTACACTTCTTTTGAAAACACTGAGTTGCAGTTACTCAGTGCTGTATAATGTCCCTGTATGTATAATAACCGCTTTCGGTCGGTTTCGAAAAAAGGAAGATTCGGATATTGCTGGAGAATCCGGAAGAAAATGGTCACTTAAGATAAACGGATACTAGTAATAGTGACTGCCCAATATTTCTACGGGAAATCGAACATACTCTCCACTTTATGCTTCATTTTTGGACGGAGAATAATGTAGGATGAATTGGGATCTAACTTGTTCTAGTTGCTGCCATCAGATAGGTGTGACCACACGTACAACATTCATTGTACGGGATTTGGAGAGACTGGTACGAAGCGGTCACTGAAAATGATTGTAAGGGGGAAAATTTTATATCAACGCAAAACACTACTCGTAGGATTGCTGAAAACTCTTCGACAGTCCCCTACCGGTTTCGCACTCCTCGGGGTTCACCGGGTTCCGATATCATCAGAATAACAACATAGAGGAGAGATTCTGCTGCGTTTTAGGTGAGCCGTCTGTAAAGACCAAATTGGTATACAAATGAGCATACTTGTCAAATTCTGTCTAGGCGTATATGGTGTTGTTTGTGTATGTTTATACATTGTTGAGACAGTCGCATGATTTTGGAAGGCATCGGTGTAAAATGCGTAACAGTTTGATAAATTGAGAATGACGGTGTTTTGAACAATGCTTGGTTTGAATGTTCCACTTGAAACCAACTTGCACGAAATTGGCAAATTACACTCATTTGCAAACTCGGGGACTGCGCCTACCCGAAGAGCCCCAAGAAGGGGGCAACCGGTCACGGGTTGTCGAAGAATTTTCAGCAACCTTATGAGTAGTGTATTACGTGTGTACGTGTATCGCGATATCTCGAATATCGTAGCAACTGGAACATGAGGCAGCCTGGTGCAGCACATTCAGTTGCTTGGAAACGAGAGAGGGAGATTCAGCTGGGTTCCAGGTGAGTCTCTCGCAAAACCAAATTTGTTTGCAAATGAGTGTATTTCTCTAGTTACGTGTGTAGTTTGCTTGTCCTTCGTCGCTCATAGTTTTAACGCATCGGTAATCATCCTTCACTACGACTTTTCTTGCATTCTGAAAGGAGCTCGTTGTGAAAATTGTTAAAATGCAATGTGTGGACTTGAACTTCTAAACACTGCTCTCAGTGAGCTGTTGTATATTAGTCATACAAGTTGTGATAGAGCAGGGAGTTTTTAACGTCGCTGATTGTGTTGACGATGAATGAGGCATGAGTGCATTATGCGCCATACCCAATCATATAGACTGACCGGCCACTTGTAAGCACATGGAATTAGTTTTTCCACTATGTAACTTGATCAATCTCTTTACTGGAGGCTTCCTTCGAGGCCGTCCCACCATTCAGCCGCTTGTAGCTGAAGAGCTGAGTGTTCAACCACAAGTCTGGAGGTAGCTGGTTCAAAATGCCCTGCAGTTTCGTGAGATGTGCACAGCTGATGACCTCCAATAAGACAGTTATGAAAGTCTCTCTAAGTCCAGAGTGGCCTGAGTTTTTAGCATGCACGTTTAAGGGATCCATCGAGCCTATGTGTAATAATGTAGGATACTGTAGTCAGGTGCCACTCAGTAAACTACGCCGAGTTTTGGATGAATATTATCAAGACGCTGAACAACTGTCTTGTCGGCCGTCCTGACTAGTTTTTTGTACCACAGCGCTGATAATAATCAGTCGTTCATGCCCGCCTTCAGCTGCACCATCGGTTTGTCTATAAGGCAGATCCTGATAAGAATAGGCTGCGGCATCCAGTCGGAGAAAACACGGCTTACTACTATGACTGTTCTAGACTCAGTTGAATTGGCGTAGCTTCTATCCTATCAATGGCTGATAAGTCCGTATTCACATGGATCCCTCTTCTAACATGTAGACCCCCAAATTTTCCTGATTTCTGGTGGTTTGATCCCGACGAATCAATACGAAACACATGCGTCCATCGGGTGATGACATCTAACAGTGTACTTGTAATTTTGGAAAGGGTAGAATCGTTTTTAAAATGTCAGCACTTTTTTACTTACTGATCTACTTTCCGACTGTAGTGATTTAGGAACAGACCACGCGTCTGTAAAAATAATGGGTAGCTTAGGCTTCGGCCAATCAAAACTTGGTGAAGACAGGCTGCATAGCTACAGGAAGTTCGACTTAGAAAACATGGATTCTGCCATTTTCTCAAGTATGTTTACTTAGAGATACATCGTAACCACTAAATTCCTGATTCATGTAAAACTGGTGTATTGTTCACTTTAAAGTGAGGGGCAAGTTATGCACGCAACATCCACCCTATCACCCACCAGCAATCAAGCCAAACTAATAAAAATGTTGAGGCAAGTAAACTTAATTAGTAACTTGGATTTCTGTTGAACGTTAACGGGGTCAGTAGAACGTGGGAATGCCACACGAATTTACTGACTCACTGGCTGTTTCTGTCTCTAGGAATTTTGTGTTACCTAGTATCTCATTCACAAATAATTAAGAGGAAGTTGGTCTGATAATGTAAACACATGCTGGGGAAGGTAATAGGCTGCAAATTCTTGCTACTAGAAAGCACACTGAACGGACGGCGATTCTCACTCGTAACAGAAACCAAGGCAACGTTTCTACAACTTAACTCAAGTACAATGCACTTTGCTGAAGCTCTTCATGTATGCCAGGCTTTATCATACCCTATATCATGCACTTGACGAAAACTCTATTAACCACAAGCACGAAAGCAGAAATCCGGGAAGCCGTATCACTTGGAAATTATAATTAAACCGAATTTGGCGGAGCAGCTAAGACCATCAGATTCAACTGTGTATGTAAAAGTGAAAAGCACAGGTGCCAAATACCGAATAAGCAGATCTTCCCTCAGAGTGACCGCTACGAAGTGACGGTGGCCACCATGCCAGAGGTCGATACTCTCACCAAATTTTAGACCTTTCATAAGTACTCCACGAAGGGTAGGTCAGCACCAGATTCCTTCCTCACTCACTGTTTTAATTTCTTTCCACCTTAGGGCTTTGAGTATAATTAAATAAAACTTATGGGTGTGCGCCTGTCATGCATCACGTCATCACTGATGTGGCTCTCTCTCTCTGATGATCATTTCGATGGTGATCACATTTTAGTTTATTTGACTTTCCAACTCAGCGAGGTAACAGCGCAAGCCGTTGGGCTTGGTAGTGTTGATAAATTTATGGTTGCGCAGTTTTATCATAATTGCCACCTTCTGCGCCGAGACTGGAAAGTTTGTTACCGTCAACTAATTTTCCTGTCAGATTTTATCCTAATACAGCAGTTCCCTGAAAGTTTTGCAGGCTCTGACAAATAGCACCATATCAACTTCTGGCAATAATTTCAGATATCTGTTCAAGCGATGTGTATATGAAACGGAACGTCGCACAGGCTGGAACTTTGCAATACTGGAGGTCAATATCGACCCCAAACCAGTTCTCTGATGTGATCGCGCAAGGTTCAGTCTTAGATACAAAAATAGGTGATAATTTGGGACAGTTTGATAGCTTCGGAAGCAACCATGTCACATTTTGAATAATGGCACCTGGCTGCATACTATAGTACTGGACCTAAGTCTCACTAGCGAGGCAGTGATGGCTCTGAGATTTTACCCTTCAAGTCCATCTTAGAGGGAGTGCGTTAGAAATGACAGTTTCGGGCACAGGTTTCAGTATTTATTTTCTCTTTTTTTTCCCAGAGAAGGTGAATTATTTTCTTCACTGTAGCCACTCGTCTCGAAGAGACTGGTGGTGTGACGGTTTTTGAACCTCTGCGAACCATGGAGCTATACTGGGGGATGTCCTCGTGACACTCGCAGAGTCTTTCATACCAGCTTGGTTAGAGGTCTGAAGAACGCAGTTTCCTGGTTCTCTACTAATATCTCTCCCCTTGTAGGCCCATTAGTTAGGCCCTGTGTCTCCGTTCGTCCTGTGTCGGATTTGGCAGCGACATGTGCGCGCCATCTGATGCTGACATCCTCCTCAATCTTCAAGTCTCGGCGTCAAGTCTATCTGGTCGCTTTCAATGTTCGCACTATGAAGCAAACAGGACAACAAGCTACTCTTACTCTCACACTGGACTCCCTTAACATGGAATGTGTACTGTGTATTAGAAACAGGAAATCAAGATACAACCACAGTGGTTAGGCTGACTTTTCCATCACTCTGCAATGCTTCCGCCTGCGCACCTCTGGTGATCCAGAGGCTGTTGCGGCAGGATGTACAGGGTTGGTGTCGTCCTAAGTCGTCGGGTGTAAGGAACCTTGCTTGAATGGATACCTGTTGATGGTCGCGGTTTGTCTGGCAACGTCTGTGAAGGAGTCTCACAAGCGAGAAGTTGATGGATGTCTGTTAATCGCGTCTGCTAAAGCCCCAACTGACTGTAGCTCTGATACCATCAAAGACAAGTTTTACGACGCACTGAAAGCCTTGGTGCGGCGAGCTAAAAGTTCAGATATAGTTGTAGTTTCCGAGGATCTGAATGCAAAATTGGGCAGGCCTAGCGCATCTGAGACTCAATTAGGAGGTCGACGTGGATTGGACTCAGCCCGTAGGGAAAATGGTGAACTATTGCGTCAGCTGTATGCTGACCGCAGGATGTTATTATGCAGTACTTACTTCCGAAATAGTCGAAGTCGTCTGGTCGCATGGTGTCCTCCAACGGCATGCCGGCCACAAACTCAAATCGACCACATTTCCATCAGTTACCGATGGCGCGGATCAGTAACTGACTGCCGGTCGTTTTGGAACACATTTGTGGATTCCGATCACGTACCCGTCCGGAGTCGCTTCTCCCTTCGTTTTCTAGGGTCGCCTAAGGTGCGGAAACGTCGCTTAACAATTGAGAAAATGCCAGATCTGGATGTTAGATTATTTCAGTTGATCCGCGCGACCAGTCCCCGGAAACCTCCAGTGAGCTAAACCATCAAGGATCAGAATGAAATGACCATGTTGAGTTAAGAACGTCTCGATCGTTGGGTCGAATACTTCGAACCAGCTGCCACTCATCTGGAGCCCACAATTACGTGGAACTGCCGGTGAATGTGGAACCCCTGCGGTCTCGGAGGCTTATGACGAGCTCTCAGGAGACATCGGGCTTCTGGTCCGGATGAACTTTTAAGCACATTGTTCAAAGATAGGGATGAAACCTCAGTCAGCGCTTGTCTTATCTTCTTGCCTGCATTTGGGAAATGGAGACTTTCTAAGACAAGTGAGAGTCGATGATGGTGCATATTTTCGAATAAGGGGCTTGAAGTGAGTGTGTTAACTACAAGGGGACCAGCTTAATCCCGTTTTTGACGAGACTTCTGGCGTTACGTAGATGACACGTTCGTTGTGATAAAGCGAGATAAGGTAAACGAATTCATTCAATATCTTAACAATTTGGACCCTCACATTAAGTTTAGCATGGAGCTAGAGTCCACATCGGGTACATTACCTTTCCTTGACTGCATGACACATAAGAGTGGGGGAAAATTAAAAACCACTATTTACCGGAAATCAACAGATAGTGGTGCGGTCTTAAACTACTCCTCAGCACATCCAAAAGCAGTATATGCTAGCATAGTTTCAACGATGTTAGGAGAGTAAGAGCACTGTGCACAGAGGAGATCGACCGAAGAGCAGCACAACTTGAGGTAAAAAAGCGACTTCAAGGTAGCGGATACCCAGTGGGTTTAATTAAGCGGCAACCAAGACGGGTATTGATGCCAACACCAAGGCCCAACAAGGAGTGGATCGGAACAGCTGTCATTCCATACAAAACAGGGACATCTGAAGTCATTAGAAGGGTACTGAATACGGCTAACATTAGAGTAGCATTCCAGAAGGGAAAGACTTTACGCTCTGTGTTGGTGCAGTTGAAAGATCGCCTTCCGGTTGATAGGACTAGGAACTGTGTATACAGAATAAAATGTAATGACTGTACGAAGGTTTACATAGGTCAGACAGCCAGGAGTTGCACACCAGAATCGGTGAGCATAAGCGATCCATTAACAGACCACCGAGAAACATAGATGAATATCAGGCGATAGTCAACGATTCGGCAATGGCAGGGCATGTACTAGCCACTGAGCACAGGATAGATTTGGAAAATGTGGACATTCTGAGACGGGAGTTAAGATTCACACCACAGCGACTGGTGGCCGAGGGCGGTGGAAATCGCCAAACATCTCAGCGTGAATAGACTAGAGGGCGTAGAACTGGCAAGCGTGTGGAGAGTGGTTTTAGATCAGCCGAGATGACATGAGGTGGTGTGCTGTTATTAGCGAAATAGTCTGGGTCTAAAAGTACAGAATCCAAGCAGAGTAAGATCCAGTTAACCACGCCCACCCCCACCCCAACCCCCAAACCACTTGTCCAGGCACCACTCGACGAGTACAGGCGAACAAAAATGTGTGAATGACCCTAGAGGAATATTCCATTGAAGTGTCCTGGACAGAAAAATCAAGGCCGGAAAAATCCGGGTTCAACATGAAGACAATTCCTCCCCTAACCAATCTAATGTAGATGTTAGTCATCCCCACTAACCAACAAACAGGAACATCAGGCTGACACCCAGCACTGATCAAGTCGGCTAGGCATTAGAAATCTCACGGATTGGTTCCCTGACTGCCTTAAAACCCAATCAACCTGCTTACTTACTCACTTGGCCTGACGAAGCTTTTGTGTCAAAAGTGAAAAGTTGTCCAGCAATAAACACACCGATTGTTTACCAAACCACTCTGAAACGATACAAGGGGACCAGCTTAATCCCGTTTTTGACGAGATTTCTGGCGTCAGTTGTGATTTATCGCCTTATGTTGGCTCGTGCAACACTGATTCGGGAGCAGCTGGTGGGATTCTGGCATGGTAGGGAGGGTGCTATTACGACGATTTTAGTATTCCTGGATTTCCAAGGCGCATTCGACACGGATGACCGGTCCCTTCCCTTTAACACGCTTGCCTATCAAGCAATGCCCCAGAAGTCTCTGAACATAATACATTTTTTATATTCTCAAACTTTTGGACGTGCGAGAGCATACTAGGAGCTATTCGAAAGTTTCCGTACAAAAAGTGGTGTCCGTCAGGCGTTCCCTCTTCTCAATTCGAATTTAATATGTGACCGAGGAGATAGTGGGATGAAAACTGGAAGGTCTCCAAAACCCCGGTGTTCAAATAGCCTTTGACAAAAACTTTGTCGATCTGGAATATGCAGACGATATCGATTTAACCTACGAGGCGAAGAAGAACGCGCTGGTATGTTCCGATGAACTGACCAAAGTCATTCCGTCCTTTGATATGCAATTTACACTGACAAAATCATCCACGTGGATGTGCAGTAAATGAACACGCCATTTAAAAACCAGGGAGAATCACTCGAAGTTGTGGAGCGTTTCACGTACATTGAAAGTTGTATGATTTCTGACTGTAGTGTACGAATGTATGTATCTGCAAGGCTCTGGTTGCGTTTGGTACTTTGAGGCACTAGTGGCGTCAAAGCATAATACCTCCAAATTTAAAGCAACGTGTGTATCAGGCTACGGTGCGGTCTATTGTTTACAGTGTCATCACGACAGAAGTAGCCAGTCGACTGCACTTTCCTATGATACAATTTCAAAACGAATACTTAAATAGAATTTATACCTCGAAAAGTATGATGCACAAAGTAAAGAGGTCGCTCAATTACATTTAGGCGCAAAGTTGTGGGGCAAGCAGTCGGATTCAAATCACCTGTGCGATCGATAGTGGTCTGGATCGCATTAGTCTTGATCGATTCAGAAGTTTGGGAAGTATGATATCGCAGGCTTGCTCTTCACGATGACATGACAGGTTTCGGCCAAATGCGAAGCAACTGCACTTGAGCCTGCTTTCTTCCAAGTTACATTCAGAGACATCGGATTGTGTTCTCACATTCTCTCGGACGAAAATCTTGTCGTAAGACCAACGTATGATGCTCGACACGAACAAACAAATGAGTAGGCACCAAATCTTATGGTGGAACGTGGCAATTTGTCCTTCAAACGGAACCTGATAGTGTGGTTGAATTTGGAGCTCAAGCACAGGCCAGCAATCTTGTATGTTGTATCAACAGAATCTCCAAGCCTTCTGGGAATTCGTTTGGCAACCGAGTCAGCTGTGAATGAGGGATTCATGTAGATGGGCCTCCTTCCACTGAACAATCTTTATGTTTGGGCTCTGCAGATAGCATACTATTGAGTGCGAACCGTTCAGGATATCCGTTCTGCGGAAATGTGCGTCCCCAGAACTTTAGCTCCTCTTGTAAACAGTCGGAGGATAATGTGTTCCTTGTCCTCTCAGTCAGGAATCTAATTATGCCATCTGTGCCCTGCCGCTTATCGTAAAATGTGACGGGTGTCCTCCGTGTCGCAACTCTTTGAGAACAAACCACCTCTTTCCTAACATATACTCAAGCTAATTTTAGAAGTCAACATTGTTGCTTCGTTAAACACAGGTATGGAGAATTTGACTGACATGTAAACAGTGAACCTCCCACCAACTTCACTAAAGTGCTGTTCGGTTAATTTACTGATCGGCAAGTTCAAACCAGTGAGAACGTGCACGAAGTTTCCGACTAATCCGGAGATGTATGGGCAGAAGGCGACTAATCCGGAAATGCATATGCACACTTTTTTTCGTTAACGCTGGGCAAGACTCGTTTGGACGCGTTATCACTAGATTAAAAATTTGGTTGTCCTGGAGAGTTTCTGGAAGCCGACATGCAACGCGGCCAAAATTCGAATGCTCTGATGAAAGTTTTTTGAATTATTTGTGGCCTGTTACCACTCCGAACTGTTTCACCAACCCGGTACGCATGTCGCAGTCAGCATTCGTACATTCATTTGGCAAATGATAACCTCTTGTAATGAGAGAATCTTGGGTGACTAATGTAATCCTAATATATTTTTTCTTTGTATATATATTTTCTCGATATCTCTGCCGTGCGGATTTAATCACATATAGTTTGAGCGTACGTAAGTAATACGCGATTGTGAGGTGTAACTCATGTGTTTCCAGTGTCGTAGACGATTTCATTTGGTATTGCTCCAAATGTGTGGTGTTGCCGTATTTGATGATGATGATATCGGACAAAAGGCGTTCGCTGAAAGACTACCCTTTATGAATCTTCCTGTGTTCGTGCTTGGATGCTAGCTCGGGTGAATGAGCCAAGGCCCACTAAACAGTATGCTTTTGACTAGCAGAAACTTGTAAATTACAGACGAAATGCACAAATGACTCAGCGTTTCAGCAGATCTTCTGAACAAAGTTTTATTCGCATTTTCAGCATGATCAGCATCCTCGACAGTACAAAATGTTTGTTCCACAGTGATGGTTCTCTGCCATAGGTGGAGTGGCCACAAACCGTCGAGGACCACAGGTTTCTCTACGGTCGGATTCAGCAGTTCAGCCTTCAAAACAGGTGAGTTGCTTTACATGTATATGCGTAATGCACTACTCATAAGTCTGCTGAAAATTCTTCGACAGCTCACGACCGGTTTCGCCCTTCTTGGGGCTCATCAGGTAGGTGCAGTCCGCGAGTTCCCGTCAACCTTCTACTTGAAACCAAATTGCACGAAATCAGCGAAATGCACTCATTTGCAAAGAAATTTAGTTTTGCGAAAGACTCATCAGGAACCCAGCTGCATCCCTCGTTTGTAATGTTTCCAGGCAACTGAAAGTGCTTATAATTAGTCAATCTAGGAGGTACGGGATCTAGTGAGTGCTGTCTGATTCTGGCGTCGAGGTCTGAAGCTAGGTTTACCCTACGTACTCCACATGGCGCACCTTGGCATAATGGATGGATACTGAGCAACTGTACGAGACATTTGAGCGTTAAGCGTTTTCTGCCTTATTCCATGCATCAAAACGTAGCTTTTCACGCGCCTTCCACACGGCAGACCGACATCTGACCTTACGATAATTCCAGATATGTATTGTATTTCCCTTGATATACTACTGCACACAATTGTACCTATTCACGAGTTTTTCCCAACGCCGCTTTGTACTCAAATGCTAAGCAGTACGTGTGTCAGGATGAAGACTCATTTGTGAATCAGGTTGGTTTTACCGGGGGTTCATCTGTGTACCCTCATCGTCATCTGTATGACTGCGATGGTGTTCCACTGTATCATACCGAATTCGCCCGAAGCAATCAATTCTACGCGCACTCTGTATCAATTCAAAGCATTAGCCGTAGTTCCTCAGTGGCCTGAAAACCAGATGCGTGCGTAGGAGTGATTATTTTCCTCAGAATTTTGGACGCTCACGCCATTCTACTGAGTTTATGGTGTACCTGGTCGACTGCATTAGGCGCCGTCATAATTTGAAAGCAGTCCTTACCTGACCGGTGCAGGAGCGTGAATTGCCCAAACCCATGGACCTGAGAGACTTTTCTGACCATGCGCGCCCCTGAAACTATTGTGCATTTCGGAATAATCGACTCTGCAAAGCCACCTTTAAAGTATCGAATGACCTTCCACTACATGACCAGAAGAATATTCCAATTCACTTGTGTCTGCAATGCGTATGAGGATAGCCTAGGATTATTCACACAACACAGTTCAGTTTGCTTAGGTTTGTTCGCTGACGTTTATTGGTGTCCCTACTTTAAGACTTTAGGTAAGCAACTCCAGATCGTAAGGCTTATGGGGTATTAATAGGATAGCTTAAATCACAAGATGTGTACTAGTAGTTCCACCTTTACAGTGGAAAATTCTACGCGCGTGTTTATTGACATGCGACTGTTTATAATCTTTCGTAGGGTTTTCAAAATATTTGGCGTGCCGGCGAAGTCAGAATGCATTCTCTGATTGCTATATTTAGTGGTCCGTTTCCAAACTTCGAAACGCGTGCGCATCTAAAAACCTGAAACATGTATCTCAGCAGTCATGTTTACTTCGCAGTCCAGAGTGCAAGGCCACGTTCTAAAATATTCCAGGATAATATTTCTCGCATCGATGACAGTTTATAAAAAAATATGTTAGAATCCCGAATGTTTGTCCATTTGGAATGGGATAAACCCCTCATAGCAATATCTTACGTAGGTGTTTGACAACATTACAAAATAATAGAGACAAGCCAGTGATGGGCTGATTTATTATGAAATAGCATGGGTGGTGCCATTTGGATGAAATAAATTCACTTTTGCCCGAGTTTTGAGTTGCCTCTAGATAGCGCCAATAGAGATTCCAACTTCATAACTCTAAGTACACATTCATAATGGCATCCAGTTTGAGCAGAAACGAATTACTTTGAAACCGAGCATTGATTACTTCTTTATGTTGTAACTTAATCCAGTTATCACCTTCTGTTATGTCGTACGATCTAGGCTCCGACTGTGAAGGATATATATATATTACACTATATATATATATACTCCACTGATATAGTGCAATTTCGTGTTAAGCTGTGATGGACCACTGCTATTCATAAATAGCAAAAGTGTAGTTATTCGGACACCTTACTTCCAAAAGAAAGCCCCATATATGATTGTTGTAGTGCGCACAAGCATGTCCTTGAGGGGTGATGGTTGTATAAAGTTCAGTCATTTCAGAAATCAAACTAAAGTCAGTGAGAGATCAGCGTGGAATTTGTATCTACCTTGTCTAAGATTTCAGTCTGATAAACCCAGATTTTTCGAGGGACCTTGAGAATGAGTAAGACCTCGTTTGAAACATTTCAAAGTATCAACATTTGTCAGGTGTGCAAAAGCATATAATCAAATGCCTGGTTGTCATCGAGCCTCTGAATGCATGTATAAAATTTTCAGAGTGCGGTGCCATACCATTCAGCGAGCACATATGCGCTCACGCTCAGCTGATTGTGTCGCTGAATATACTGCCTCTTCAGAAGCGGAAGTGGTTAGATGGAGTAAGCGTAACCCAGTCTGGTGTAGCATCAATTGTATATGTGGAGTGTGCATTCTACTGTGTCCGCTATACACATGTTTTCATAAAACATATGAAAGCAGGGAGGTAAACAGTTTTTAAAGTATATTGTTTCCACATGGGGACTATGAACAATATGGTTGCCATCAATGTTCGCAACAGCCGAAGGCAGACTAGTGTGCGTCAGGAAAACCAGTGTGGGCTGGCTGGTGGTCTGCACGTCGAGGAAGACAGTTGGATTGCAAACAGTTCTTCCACACTCGAGATGAATTGAGGCCTGGCGCAGAACATTCAGTTGAAGCGGACCATCATGGAAGAGATTCAGCTGGATTCAGTTGAGTCTTCTGTAAAAAACTATTTTGTGTGAAAATTAGAGTATTTATCAAATCTGTCCAATTTGAGTCCAAGTGGAACATAAAGTTGATGGTAATTCGGAGACTGCGTCTACCTGATGAACACCAGCAAGGGCAAACCGGCTGAGGGTTGACGAAAAGTCCTCAGCAACCTTCTGAGTAGTGTGCTGCTTACAGAGTTTATTGACACTTTCCACGTGAATGGCGTAAGGAAGTACAGGGTGCACTTCAGCCGCTGATTTATCGCGAAGCGGTTTCAACAACTGCGTAAGACTGTCTCATACTGGGCGATAATATTGTTACACCGCACGAGTTCGGGCATCACTCATTCAATCAGTCAGCATCATCACCGACAGCAAAGCGAAATAAGAACGCTGGTGCTTCACTGCCGTACAGTCATGAAGTTATTTCAATAAGGGCTTATGATAGAAAAGGAGTGGAGCTGGGAGAGGGGAATAGGCTTAGCTTACAAAAAACGCTATATTTCCATAGCTCATTCAGGCAATATGGATAGCATCTGACAGCACTGATACCACTGACATCGGTTAGCCGTAATATCGTTCAGTATCTCCAGCCAAACACAGCGAGGGTCACGTGGATCCCATCCGGGAAGGCGAAGCGCATCAACAGCACGCAAAATTTCTGTAACATCCTTGTATTTTGTTCACATCTAGGTTTCCGCCCCTCTGGATAGACTATGCTGTTCTCAGCAGACGGTAACTGGACATGCGTGACACGTGGCCCAGTCACCCTAGCATACAGCGCTGGATGTAATCTTTGAATGAAGTACCCTGTACTAAAATACGTGAATATATCTGATGTCCTGCGCCCGAAATAGTCAATTCTCGGAGCCGTGCAACAACAAAGTCCATACTACACCTGATATACGCGTCCTTTGGGACCCAGTGAGAATTCGTTTGATGCTACAGATGGCTCAAACTGGCAAACAATTCTGACCTCTGAGATTCGTGCGTTCACTTCGTCTCTCATACCACTGCCAAACTACCGAAATACATATAGTGTTCCATAACTTCCAGCGTTATTCCTTGAATTCTTTGATGCATATTCAAGTATTGTATGTCTCGCAGCATGGTTTTGCAATTTGTTGACGAAAAGCAC
The DNA here is from genome assembly GCA_003604175.2 of Clonorchis sinensis. NCBI lineage: Eukaryota > Metazoa > Platyhelminthes > Trematoda > Opisthorchiida > Opisthorchiidae > Clonorchis > Clonorchis sinensis. The sequence continues at coordinate 79,366,473 of CM030369.1, forward strand.
ACACAGAAGGTCTGGATGACCTTAATTAGCTTTCCCGGTATTGCATGCGCATTCCGCTCTTCTCCAAAAAAGAGGGCAACATTGTCTGCATATTCCAGATCGACTTATTATTCACATGGACAGATCCGAACACCGGGATTTCGGCGGCCTTCCAGTGTTCCCCTCATCATTTCATCAGTAACACAATTAAAAGCGGAGAGATCAGAATCCTTTTTGGACAACACTTCTTGTGGGAAAGCTTTTGGAGTGCTTCCCACACACTTAGGCGCTCAAAAGTAGGTTAACGCAAACAGCGCACGATATTCACGAACTTGCGCAAGCGTGTTGAAAAGGACGAAGCGGTCGAAAAATTTGAACGACGTTTGGAAGTCATGGACATCAAAATTGCCTATGCGCATGTTGTTGTTCTACAACTTGACGTAGTGTAAAGGTGTGGTCCACACAGCCCATTCCAGATTCATGTATAAGATGTCTTGCGCAGATCACAGCCCGGCGGTTTCTCCCCTGACTTTACGCATTTTTCATCGCGGTTTGACTAGCTGCAAAGGTTCAAAAGGCCATTTCACGGGTGTTAAAAGGTTAAAAACCCAGAACAGTCATTGTCTGAAGTAAATCATATGGTACCGCTTGCGGGAAGTGCATTAGAGTGCAGGGGATATCACTCCTGTGATAAAGGGCTGGAAAAGCAACTAAACATGTTAGGGGGGAGGGACAACGAAACGGAGTAGAACAAAACAAGATGTAAAAGCGAAAGGAGAAACTCAGATTAAGTAAGCTCAGGGAACAAACTAGATTTGTAGCATTCACTTACGGGAAAAACCTAAGATCACTAACTAGTTGTTTTTGTCAAACAAATTAAAGAGCGTAAAAGATAGTTGGCAGCAGCCTCAACGATCCTAAGGATATAATCGTACTTGGATATAAAATAATTTAAACAAATGTTGAGAGGCTTATAGTGTGGCTACTGTCCACTAGACCTTATGTAGCTGCGCTCCCGGAGCTACCAATGACTGGGTCCTGGAGTCAGTTGATCACCCAAGCTTCAAACAACAGACTTGCCCTTCCAAGTTCCTTGCGTTATTCAGATTTTTCGAACTTCTGACTCCCAGAAACATTTTTTTACGTTTCTGGTTTTTTGCGTCATTTGAAGGCAAGCTGTTGGGATCGAAACATGTAGTAGTGAGGCCTCAGTTAACAGAAGTTACATGGCCTGAAAGTTGTTACGGAAGGAGAATCAACCGATTGGCAAAAACCAGGACAGCTTTTTGATCGTCTTTCAAAGCTTCGGGCGAAATACACCCTTTAACAAGCGCGAAGACAGTCTAGTCTTCAGTTGAATTCAGCGTGCCCTAGTGGAGTAGTGCCAAAATGCTTGCCCCACATGTCAGGTGACCGGAGGTTAAATCATAACACGTCCGAATGTACATAAAAATGAAATCCAAAAAGAACAAACCTCGATTATATTGAATCTTGCATTCGTCTTGATTGACCAGGGCAATCAGGTTAGAATATCTAAACAACACTGATGTAAAACTCAAAAACATGAAGTGCAATTTTCTTTTGCATAATGGGCACGCTATAACAGATATGGTTACTTTAACTGGAGAGTGATTTAGTCAAAAGATAGCAAGCTTCTTGGCGACTCTTGAGTTTGAAATGGCTCAGAAAGCCGGTTACCAATTTGATTCCCATTTGCTGACTGCTTGCTACCCCTTAGTGTTCTCAGTTATTACACAACAGAGTTAGAAGTTCAGTGGTCTCTTACACTGACAATACATCATGCACAACGTGCACCTTTGTTCAGTAACCCAAGTACATCCACCTGAGTGAACTTTATCATCAAATTACACATCCCAAAATGTTCTTGATCAATGTTTCCAGACCGACATCAGGGAAGCTCTGGCATCAGAAATAGGCTGTTTACGTTGATGTACACACCAATCACAAAAAGATTTCCCATCATGGTTTCCCAACAAAATTTGGTCGTAATATTATGTCATTCTTTTGCCATAAGCATAAAAATGGAAAATATGCAGATATATACATGAATTGAGGGTTGTTGCATTTAAACACAGTAAGCACTGACGGCTTGCTGGAGGGTCAAGCAAGATTGTTACGAACACAAAGATGACGGTTTGAACTGTTCCGCTTGAAAGAATATTTAAATATACAAAGCTTGGTGTTGGGGGCTGTACATAACGGACAGCAAGACAGAGGGTGAAAAGAAAGACAAAGAAATGACAGTTCACGCGGTGTTTGCAATGACAATATGATGAAGCGATGCTGTCCTGCCATACAGAAAAAAAGCACAGTAAAGCCGCAGATTAATGAAAAAGTTCTAATTACGCATTAATTTCGCTTCAGAAGTTCTTCTTTTAACTGGAATAGTGTGTTTAGATATGATGAGATCTCCAAGAGGGATACCAGTGCCTTCACTGGCACGACTCAGATCCAGCAGATTCGGCCCCATCTGTGTTGGTGCTAGTACTTCCGAGCCACCGTTCAGTTTAATTCGGTTTGATGAGGAGTGGGAATGAAAACTCTGTGATCGCAGTTTGTTCCCCGCGTACTGTATATGATGTTTTCGAACCGAGCACTCAGATTTTTGGTACCAGAATGCGTTCGATTCGGACGGTCGTCTTTCGTTCGGGTTGCTAGAAAGATCATCTGACTGGGTGGACGCGAAGCATCCGGAGGAAAACGAAGACGATGGACTTATCGTTCCGGGTGTGGACAACCTAGCAGATGAATTTACGGGATGAAGTGGCCCAACACCTGGTGTTGGATGTCGCCTGAGCTGGTCCAATTCTGATACCATTTTTTCGATCGATTGTTCTTGTTCCTTTATGGCCATGGTTTTCTCGGCGACTACTTGGGCCAGTTCATGTCTTTCGTGCTTTAACAGGTGTTTCAGTTCTTGTAGCCTGCGCCACAGGAAGAAATAAAAGAGACAGATCAGTTTACTGCAGAGACCTATTGTGTAAAAGATTGGTTGAGTATAGACTAGCCTAGTTGTCGGCATGCTGTCACCCAAGGGATTAATGTGCTGCGCTCAGTTCGTCACTTAGCAATCACTACAGTTAGCGCAGTATCATGGTATTGTTTATTACTATATGGCATGTGTGGGCGCACTGCGGTGGCCGACAGATATATCCAGCAGACTGACCATCATACCAATTCCAGAAATGAACTAACGTGTCCCCATGACCTTTTGGCCCAAATTCCCTTCGCGCCACAGATAATCCACCGGAACTGTTGCAGCCGAACCGGAGAATTATCCAGACACAATATCCAGATGATTCTATTCGAATATGAACATGCTAGCTTTACAGTTGACATCCTCGGAAAAGAAAATGAAACAAGTCAAAATCAATTTCCAATAGAGAACACGACGTACAAACTTATAAAACGTCGGTATGGTAGTTTGTTTGTCAGTATTTCTAGCTCTGAACGCAGACAGCTGCAGAGTTCCATCAGAAATGAACCAGTTTTGTCTGTTTTTGTCCAAGTGATCTTTTTTCGGCTAACTGGTTCAGCTTATTGCATTCAGTCTGTTAGTACGTGAGCTTCATGAAATTCCGCCAGTAAGTAATGAAGAAGAGATGCTACTCACCAGTTTTATTGAAGATAATGCAGCATTAACCCCATCTGGAAAACCGCCACGTAATGAATCCCGTTCTTATGCGATCATGTGACTGTGCTCAGCATTCGGAGCACAGGGCCATTATTTTCTCCATTCTTCGGCAACTTGTCTAGCGTGTCAAGTTTGTCAGACTTTCTCCAGATCACAATAGGGACAGTACTCGGCTGTTCAGAGAACCACACGAGGAGAATAAATCCCTGGGGAGAATCCCACAGATTCCGCAACTATCCGCAACCAATCAAAATCTCTCCAGCAGGTCTCAACCGTCCGTGACACCTTCTGGCTGGGGAGTCATGACAGGTAAGTCAATCGATCGACACAACCCGGGCAGTTAGTGCATCGTCGTTTGAGCCGTCGGGCAAGCCTATCATATCGCTCTAACGTGAAAATTTAGATGCGTCTAGCGTGGATGATGTAGGAGGGGTAATGCTCTCGTCACAAGTCGGATTTCCGAACTTCAAATCGTAGCACGACCAAGAATTTGCACGGCTGATGAACTTTAATTAGAGCGAAATTCGAGTCCAGTGCTTCCCCCTTTGGTGTGTGCTCACAAGAATAATTGCGCCAGGACAACAAGACGACCGTTCAAACGACAGTGATGCAAGCATGAAAAGTCATCTTAGCGATTTTATGGGCTGAGTCCGCTTCCTGCTTAAATGCCAGTATAGTATATCCCAGTATGAGATATACTGATTGGATCCTAAAGGTAATTGGGTTTGAAGTTGTATGCTCTAGGCTGTTCGGGATTCTGGCCTACACAGTCCCAATGGCAGTACACTGTTGAAAACATTAAATTCCTACTGGATTGTCTTCTTAAGTGGATATTACTAATTCTCATTGTGATAGCATGGAATCAAAAAGCGTAAAGTTTTGGACGGATTGACTCACCGATCGGACAGCTGATCTAAGCTAGGAGATTCGGCCAAAACCTTCTGTCTTTCTACCCCGCGGTCGCTTGAACAGAACCTCACAGGCTCACTTCGACAATGACCATGACCGGCTTCCTTTTCATCATCACCATATTCATAATCACTTCCTTCATTGTTAAGTGTCACATCGTCTTGGCCGCAGCGATTAATCGGTGACCACGGGAATGCATGATCTCTATTCCCATTTTTAACCCCAATACATGCCCTCGTTTCTGGCGCGGTATCTAGGGAGGATGGAAGTGCGAATCCCTCACCTTGAAAAATCTTTTTCACATTCACAGGTTTCGTTGTCAGGCTTATATTTTCCACTTGCTCAATACACGCGTTTAGCTGACGGAGTTGTTCTTTGTATTGAGAAATCAGTTGTTCCATTGTCTCGACTTTCGAACCTGATTGTTCTGCTAGTGAATCAACCACTTCAGGCCAGGTGTAGAGGGAACTGTTTGTATTCTGTATTTCACTGTACTGCTGGATTGCATCAGTTGACATGGCATCGTTGGTCGAATGTGGGCTGGGTGAGACAGACGGTTCGTTGGTGAATAGCATTGATTCTGTGTCCCCCGCAGGGATGTTGCTCGACTCTGGATTGAACAACTGCTAACAACAATGTAGAGGGTGGAACGTAGAGGAAGAAATGCAAGGCCATCTAAAGAACAATTGTCTTCGTTCCCTGTATAGAAAACAGGTGACAGCCTTGGGCTGTCAATTTTAGAACTATGGAACAAATAGGGACATTCTCTGTTGCTACACATACAACACGGCCTATAGTTGTAGTTTGCTTCGAAGTACGCAGTGCGGTACAGTATATTCGCTTTTGTGTCCCAGTGGTAGTTAGGTGCGTAGAAACATTCTGCTAGCTTCCAAAGTGAAGCTTCATTGGAGAATTCTTTCGTTCACTGATAATCATTTTCACGAACATACAAAGCTGTCGATAGGCAGCCGAAAGTGATTGTGAATCGCTCTAACCCAACTACACCTTATGCTCGGCATTTAACGAATTATAGGAACCATACTAAAGTCAGGTGTATCGAATAAGAACAACCAATCCCAGTCCAATGCAGTTCAAATCCTCAAAGTTTTATCACTCAACGGTACTGATCACAATACATCAGCATTACTGATAATGAATTTCAGTAAGGAGTGAGCCCCTTTTACCTGGTGTCAGTGAGACAACTGTCACAAGTGCTAGCGCAAAACAAGTGTATCCTTACGGAGGTTCTTTAAACAAGGTATTAGTAATAGGACATTTTCTCACCGTAGAGATCATAAGATCATACAAAAAAGTGTGAGGTGAATATGGATTGAAGAAGGCACCAGGATGCGCGTACTACGAATTTTTGGACTAAATACGGTAGGCCGTTACAGAAGGGAGAATCGCACTGCGGTATATCCTTGACTACGGACACAAATATTGCAAACCTCAAGGTAAAGCGATTAGAAGGGAGCCGTCATGTCTCGTTTAGAGGGTGGGCACCATAATAAGTGAGATGCAGCGGACTTTTCTTCATGTCTCACATGTTTACCAAAAGTCCGCATTGATCCTCCCTACACTTGCCCAATGAATCAACAGTTGGTACCTGTCGCCGCCCTTGCTGAGCCTTTAGCATGACTTCAACGGTCACTCAGATGCTCATGTCGCCTGGATAGCTAAAAGACCTTCTTTCCCGGTTGACACAAAAGAGACAGGACATTAAAACATCTTGAATACGGACTGAAGGACGCAGTATTTTCGCTTGCAGCATGTGAACTTAAGTTCACGCTCAGGGTTTTCGAAATGCTTCCTCTTCATCACTCTATTTTTGTCAGGACGGTAGTTCGTCAAAGTGAAACGTACGTGACTAGAAGACAGCTGTCTCATTGTTTACATCACACAATGACATCTCTAAAACAACTACCCAACCAAAAACAGCCCGTGATGTATCGGAAATGACAGAACGAGCACTCGATTTAATGCGTCAAACCTTTCAGGCGAATGCAACCAAGATCGAAGGCATTATCGTTGTATTCAGTCATGACTTCACACAAGCCTCAACGCACCACCTATGGAAAATCGACGATTGGGTTCTATTGTGTTGATGGGTCTATAGCAGAGCATATGGTGCGGCGCACCAATGAGGCTGGATACTAGCCCGTAAAATTCACGAGCTTGTTGGCCCATGGGTTAAATTATATCACCAGTTCTCTATGTGCGACCTCAGCTCTTGAGCAGTTAACAGCTAATGAGTGTTTCTATTAATGGCGGATACTACTGATGAGGCATACGAATAGTATATAGTTTTCTCGTAACTCCGCCTCACATCTAATGGAAGGTGGGGTTTATTACGGAACCTGTGAAACTAATTTGCGGCTTTCGTTTACAGTTGCGTGATAGTCAATGAATATCCACGAAAGTTGAAGAAGACACATGAGGGTGACCAGTTTTTAAGAATAAGGTGCACATGAGAGGTTTACTTTTCTGTCCAATAGTTTGTAACTGTTTAGTTGGTGTTTGCCGAAAAGCGACTTCATGACGAAGAGCTTTCCTCCTTACATCACCAGCTCTGTGATCTCAGTTCTACATTAGTTAACAGATAATGAGTGCCTGTATTAGCGACCACTCACCCACTGCGCACTGGTGAAATCTCCCCGAATGGTGACGGAACGTCTGAAATCAAATGCCAGTGTCATCGAACAGATCAACAGCCACCTGGTCAATCACCAGTTCGCCTTCCTTAAAAAGTGTTTCTCATGTTATTTGAATAAAAGTATCTTTCGTTGCTCAAACTTCTTTGTCCTCGCGACAAACTTTATTCCTGATTTCCTACTCAGTATAAACTGCCTGTAGTTTTATGCCGTGTGTGCAGATGTATTACGGTAGCCTTCTGTGGTTAGCAGACCTAGAGGCGAAGGTTGGGTGAGACGGTATCACGAGTAAGTGTTGAAATCAACCAGATTAAAGGTTTTCAGAAGTTTTCTTGACGGAATTCATCCCTCATAACGTTTCCGAAAAATTTTCGACAGCCTGGTTTCATCCTTCTTGCAACTCATCAGATGGGCTCGTGTTCAACTTGAACCCAAACTGCAGAACTTCTTCTACTGCTTCGTCTAATTGTGGAAGCCCTTAAAATTGCGGAACTGTTCTTCGCTCACCTAGCTTGCCGCAACGTGACTGGAAAGAATGCGTTCACATGCATACATCCTACATTATAGTTTGACAAATAAATCATTTTCTTAGTGACAACCTGGAGATATTCAACGATTTATGCTCGTTCGTGACTTGGGGCTAACTTACCACTGATCCAGACTGTAGAAACTCTTTAGCCTCAAAATTGCTCAGGTGTGGATTTGTGAGTATACTGTCGGTACTAGTGAACCTTCTTCGGAATTCAGACAGTGGTTGTTCTTGACTAGGTGCATCAACACAGTTTGTAAATCGGCGGCAGGAGACCATATCGGGGGTCCAGGAAGATAACACGGTGTCGTTAGTATGTTCGTGTATGAACTTTAGAATATCTGGCAATCTGGACAGTTCATCCGGAACCTGGAACAACGAGATAAGGGTGAATAAACCACGACAAATTATGCAGAATTCATCAATACTACCGTGTTACCAACTACTCATGCTTTGGGCTGGACGGTCCAAAGGACGGTACATAAAACGACACACAGGCACTCTGTGTCAAAGGCGGAAAATAATAATTGATACAGTCCTAACCTAGTGCTTTCCGTATCTGGCGGGCCAGATTTTCCCGGCCGCGCAATGACCTAGACAGTTCGCTCAGCTATACAGTTATAATTTTGTAATTTTATCTTCATTTCACGACTTTGGATAGGTTGCGTTTTTCTCCTAAATTCCTGAGGCTAACGATTTTGCGGGGTGTACTATTTACCAACAGAACAACCGGAAGATGTACTACCAACCATTAGCTACGCGGTGGATTTCAACGATAATTTCGTTCAACTGTGGAGAATTTTGTGGGAAAGTGGTATAATCCTCATATGAGTGAGAAACTTAAGTGACTTATTCCACAATTAGCCCTCGAAGGAGAGGTTATCATGTTAAAAGTTGTTTTCGGCCTTTCTCAATGGGTAAACTTTCTTATGCAGTCAATTATTATCAGTCTGCCATGTTGTAGAAATCGTACTTCCATTAATTAGCATTGGATTGTAAGTGCTACCACATCTGAAAACCCATATAGCACTTAAAACTTCCACATTTTATAAATCTGTTTTATATTCCATGTCTAGCACATGTCCTGCCATTGCTGATTCGTCCGGTGTTTATTTGTTTTTCCCGGAGGCCTGTTTATTTTTCTGTCGTGCTCACTGAATCCCGTGTGAAGTTCATTAACCTATGTAGACCTAGTGCGGCCATTGCACATGAGATGGCAGACAGTCGTTTGTTCTCGTTACCTGGAGATGATCTCTCAATCGCACGAAGCTTTTATGTCAGATGCGAAACGCTCCTAATTCGGTACCCCGTGGTTGTTTACCAAACCCTTTTATATCAATATTCGACTCCCGGTGCATGGAAAAGTGCACTTCATGTTGATTTTCATCTGAAAACCAGAATATCCCTTCAGGAAAATTCGCTACCACCACTGGTCGCTACTCACTTGGTTAATTTTGGTCACTGGATTTATTTATCCGTAATCGTGGAAGAGTAGAAGACACCACACCAACACTGCAAGAGGCTGTTGTGCATATAAAAGGATAATCACTCTCAGCGAACTACACTCATTTGTATACCAACTTGGTGTTTGTTGGGAGACTCACTTGAAACCTCGAAATCTAGCTGAACCAGGCCACCTCATGCTTCACTTAGTACGTTATTCGAGATATCGCGATACATATAAAGACGTAGTATACTGCTCTTGAGGTTGCTGAAAACTCTTCGAAAGCCCACGACCGGTTTCGCCCTTCAGTGCGTAGGTGCAGTCCCCGAGTTTCAGTCAACCTTATGTTCTACTTGAATTCAAATTGCCCGAGAGGTTGAGGTGGGTTTCAGGTGATTCTCCCGTCAAAAAACAAATGGGGATACAAATGAGTGCATTTCGCTAAGTTTGTGCAATTTGGGATCAACTAGAACATAAGGTTGACGGAAACTCGACGACTGTGCCTACCTGATGGGTCCCAAGAAACCGGTACTGGGCAGTCGAAGAGCTTTCATCAACCTTATGAGTAGTGTATTACTTCAATAGTCACTCTCAATTTCACTGAGGTGTGTCGATCAGCAGGGCCTGTGTCAGCAACGGATGGGTCCCTTTGGACCTGTGATGTTTGCAGCTATCGAAATCTATCATGCCAGAGCTTTATGTCGACGTAGGCGCTTGTGGCACCTGGGATTCGCAACACACAATCAAGCTCATCTACGACTTCCAGCGCGCACAGTGTGATAGATACTTTGGAAGTCTGATAACGAATTCGCTTTGGATGGCTCACGCTGAATCAGTGAACTGAGTAGGAATTATTTTTTCCTCTCTGACAGTAGGAAGCTACCAAATCTAACCTCGTTTCCTCGGCTAATTGCTGGACTGACTGGTTTTAGTTCAGGTCAAACATAGTCTCAAATACCGTTTTGGATAAATTTCGACTACCGCTTACCGACTTCGCTTACCTAGGTCGGAAAGGCAGTCGACCCGAAAAAATACCCTACAGTTACTTAGTGTGGGAGTGTGAACCGAGTACTTCAGTCACAATATTGGACTGAGCCATCGAAACTTGTGATAATGTACCACACGTTTGGTTGTCGTTCTCCGAATCGGAATAGCGAAAGACGAGTAATTGTAAAATGCAACACCTGCACACCCTCTATTGTCTGGCTTGATCCTTCAGCTGGGACAAAAAGCAGAAATTAAGTTCGAGGAACCCTTGAGGTTAAAAGTGACCACCAATGATAAGGACATATAGATGTATCGGAACAGTGGATAGGACAATATTTACTAGTGAATTTAAACATATTGTGGCATAGAACGGGAAAGCTTACCACCTCTTCCTTTACGTATCTCGATAGAACCGATGACAGCTTGGCAAACTCGTAGCCTAAGTCAATATAGTGGTGACAGTCACTGTATGAGGACTCATCGTCATCTAGGTCTGCCGAGGAAATAGATTCCAAAAATTCTCGCATGACTGGAATTTCTTTCTCCATGAACGGGTTGAAAATCTTCATGTGAATCTCTTTCTCTTCAAAGGGAACCATATTGGCCAGATTTTGCAATACCTTCGCTAAAAGAGTGAGGTTTCGGGATACCCTAGCTGATTCGGGGATTGAGGGAGTAAGCCCAAACAGTACAGGACCGTGTATGGCCGGACAAATGAATCGGAGAAATAAACAACTGGAAATCAACTGGATCGCGATTTGGGGGCCCAATGTTTGCTCGAACAGACAGCGTAGTGTAGTGAAGATTTCACGTAGTTCGCTGAGCAGACAGAGGAAAAAAGCAGGTTACAAAAGTGGGTGGTTTTTTGCTTTCTGAAATGTTTATAATGAAGTAGTCTGCTACGGCACTTTAATAACTGTTTGTGCTACCTAGTTTTATGTGATCTAAGGAGCCGTCTGAGAAACGATCTATCATTGTCATTGCGAAGGCAACAGGCCCGTTTGCGCGGATAATACTGCAGACGTTTATATGTTAATGCACTGGTAAGAATTTCGGATCCTCGGGTTGTTAGGCCGAATCTCGCACCGAAACCGCTCTAACGCTCGCGGTTAGGCGCCGATACGTCCAACAATCCTATATCCCACGCGAATTGCCAGAAGATGGGGTCACTTGCTGGCCCAACATCAGGGCGCGCTCTGATTGGCCCAAAGTGGACTCCACTAGAATGCGGATTTTGTATGAAAATCTGTAGATCAGTCGACCTCAGGTGACTGTGTCTCAAGGGATGTGAAAAACCGCGCATGCTGTCCTGACATCTGAAGATCTTTATATTCCTTTTGAGTCAACTTGAGAACTGTACCACGATAGCTCAATAATTTTAAAATGACCTTTCTCAGGTGGGAAGTATGGGGACTTGATCTACGAAACAAAGCAATGTCCATGAAATGAAGGCAAGTCATGGAATTCGATGAAATCAACATCTGTTAATCAGATGAGGTGGCTGGGGAAATTATTTAGTTAAAAATTTACCAAAAATATTATTTGATGGAGTGAACCACAGCTTCGATGCGGAGTTAATACAGTCAGAATATAGAATGCAGTACCGCTGTCCATCAGAAAGAGTAATTTAAAAAGCATCCCTACACTGTTCGGTCCCCAGTTTAATCCAATTAGGTTAAAAAGACTACTTAATGAGATAGGTGCTTCCGAGAGTATAGCAACCTGGCCATCACGCCTGAGAGTTTTCCTTTATTAGGTTTGGATACCAGTAATGTCCATCCTGTAATAAGGAATCCACACGAAGACACAGTCGAGTGTGAGGTTTTCTTTGTCCAACTGCTGGTGACGGAAATGGTCCTTCCGATGGGAGTGACATTGCAGGACTTTTATAAGTGAAAGAAATGTGCCTAATTATGACAAAGACTTCATTGTTCGGTGAAACATCACAATATACGTGCATATTTCATTAGCGGAAATATGAAGTGGATCGCAAGGAAGCGGCCTTTGGACATCTTCTCGTCCAAAACTTTAGATGGCTATGTGGCCCTGCCTTTTAAACGTGTGGTTTCCTAAGGGCGTGGAGCTAGGAGGGGATATCGATTAAAGGTTTATGTTTAGTTCCAGAAAATACTAACCCTGAATTATGGAAAGACCTTCGTTAGTTTCAGCATTCTCTTTGATTAGTTGTGAGTCCAACAGCCGGGCCGAGAACTTTTTATTACGTGACTGCGCAACTGGAGGATGTGTGGCGTTATATTTTGTTTAAGGGTGAGTTAACCGCAAATGTGATCGGCCGTCCCTGGCCGTACTGTATGGTATCCAAACACCATCCATAACGCAGCGGGTTCTAACCTCGTTCGGATTTTTGGCCACAAGCCAACCGTTTGTTCAAACAGTAACTTGATCGAGGCGCACTGGCTACGCTTAGTTGTGCATGTGTTCCTATGCGAGCCGACTGATCGCCTCACTGCTTGATGGTGCCAGGGGTAATACAAGACCGACAATCTGGACATTAAAATATAGAATTCACAGCTGAACTTGTACAGCTCCACGGTGATATTCTTGTTGCAGAAGCCCACTGCTTTCCAGAAGGACAACATAAGGGAGCGAGGTGCTCTTTTGCATCTGTCTCCTTATCTCCTTTATTTCCACTCGTTAACCAGTTGTTCTTTCATTCATTTTAATTATCTTTGGCTTCATCACTCATCATTCTTACCCAAATAACATTATTCATTACCGTGCGCTGTGGCCATCTAAACCGTTGCAGAACCGTACAGCTGTCTGACTGGATCCACAGAACTGGCCGAAACAAGTCCAGCCATGCATGATCAACAAGTTGTGAATTTCTCATAGTAGGGACTCATGTGTCAATATATGAGGAAACCATCTGCAATAAGTAGATGCATAAATGAGCTCGAGCAAGTAAACGAGCAGAGATGAGAGTCATTTCAGCTCTATAAGAAATACAGACGAAAATCCCATCATTCTGGATGGGGTGATCGGATTGAAAACAAGTGAGTAAATGAAAAGCGCTTGAGTTAAAAGAAGAAAAAAAGACTATTTCTTCTTCATCAATAGGTACAACTTACTAAGGGATGCGCCTTGTATTCTCTAAAATTCGATTCCAGATAGTCGACAAATGGTTCAGGAGAGCAGCCTGGTTCCTCTCAATCTGAGAATTGACAGTGATGCCAGCGGAGTCGGGAAGTTTTATGCGATGAGGATCTACTTCGAAATCTTCTGCAGAAGCCAAGAGCTGATCAATCGGGCCCTTCAAAATTCTGTGTAGGTACTAAAGAGTTATTTCCGTATAAATGTAGTTCAATAACGAATGGAGTGGGATGGGAGAAATAATCTCGAATGAAGTGACGGGCAAAAATTGTGGGAAGAGTCCGCCTACAACTGGAGCACCCAATGCTGAGACTGCATTTTATTTGAATAGTTTCGAAAACTATAGTACTGTAATGAAGGCAATTAAGTGTGCCATTGTGTCAGAAATTTATACCGCATTTCTAATTTACTAATCAGGGATGAAGTGGGAATGGAACGATTACATGGTGATAACTTCCGAACTCACAAATTCATTCGCAGTAAAACTTTCACTCGTTGTGTTAGGTATCGACACAGCTTAACTTCAAAGCATTATTGAAAAATATATATGGTCTGCATACAGAATCTGCCTCTGGATATCAAGTGCCCTAATAGATAACAGTTACGAAGCACCAAACGGATAAATGCATCTTGCCTGCAGCTGCGAGCTTCCGTTCGCTTGCGACGGACAAGGAGTTGCAGTGATTCTTTCAACACTAAGAAAAATCGGGATACATGTGGTTATCCCCATGCAGATGGAAACGGACTCAGTCGAACAAACCGGATGGCGTCTTCAAGCTTTCGTAAACAACAAGTTCTGGAATGAATTTTTATGAATGCTGAAATGTACGATAGCCAACACTAGTTTGCTAATGAAATAAAAAGCGATCTGGGTACCGGCAATCATCCAAACTCCTCGCCAGCGTTGAGACAGGTGCCTTAGCAAATGAGTGAGGTCATCATTTGCACCCAAGACTCTTGCTAATATGTAGTCTATGCATCCTTTCCAGGGCTGCTTTATTCCAATTAACCGAACCAGATATCTAGCACCACGACTGTGTTATCGGTCTTTTATCAGTCTCTGTGGAACAGCTGCCAAAAATGAGAACAAATAAGTGGCAAATGGAATGGGAATAAACCCTGCTGCATGCCGTGCCGCATACATGTTGGCGATGTGCTTCAACCTTTGTCTGGAAGTCCGCTGCAGACTGTTAGCTTTAACTTGATAGTAAATAGGTTAAAGACATTCGCACTAAAGCTAAGTGAGACTAGGTTCATTGAATTTATCAAATCCTGCGACTACGGACATGCCTCATAATCACTGGTCACATGCTGTTACGGGTGTTGCTCTCAGCAGTCCCAGAGTCACGAAGCACCTAAACACAAAATGGTTGGGTGTACATAGAAAAGTGAATACAAATCGGTTGCTGTCATACCAGAAAACACAAGAAGGATTTGACAGCAATTCAACTGAGGTCTTCGGATGTTTTGCTAAACATGTTAGATAGCTGTTAACAACGGCCCCACTCGCCACGTCGAAGTCTTTATCCACACGGGTTTGAGCTTTGGCTAACTGAACGAAATCAACAGTGCAATTTGTCGCGTCAAAATTCTCCAGGCAGTCGTTCGGCAAAGTCGTATCAATAGAAAGTGACACAACTCACTAGAATCTGAAGTTGATGGGTAGGTGCAATAGGACTCAGGATAAGGGATATCTCTCTGGCCCTCCAGTGTGAAGGTCAAAATCACAACCCTCCTCACAATTCACTCGGACTCCAGCCCTCGTACAGGAGTATCAAGACCTAATAGGTTCAACAAGCTTAGGTGCAGCTTCAACTAGTAGGGGGATGTTTCAGGGAACATTGAGGTCTTTTGACACAGAGGCCCATAAATTGCGCAGTATTATGCTGCTGCACCCTGAAAACTCTTGTGTTGTACACAGAGTGAAAATCTCAGCCTATATCTTGATGAACGTCTCGAGTGTAGACATGTGTAAAAGTTGAGATCTCAGTGAACATCGCGGTCGCGGATGTTTTGGCCACTGTGTCGACTAAACTATTACACATTTCCTCGAGAATGGCAAGTAAATTTAGTATTACCATTTTAACTTTAGATTAAAAAAGATCGTAGTTTATTCTGCAGAGTACAGATGTGCATGGTTAGTGTGCTTCAGCTATTCTTTCTGTTCTTCCCCCTAGCCGAAGTCTGCTAGGTTGCTGACAGCAGCCGTTAGGGTAGAAGTTGGCAGAAGGGCGAATGGGCGGCTTATCCACCCACTGTTTTGCAGCCGAGGTCTGTCTTTGCGCTACATGGGTTAAGGCTCTTAGGTTGTGGCTCAAGTGCTGCGAACCAGTCAAAGGGGGGTGTCAGAGTCATCTACGTTTCAGATGTGAAAATAAGTCGACTATCCCTGGCTGGGCGCGTTTCTCCGTATCTTATGCAGTGAACTTTCGAAATTGGCTGGTCGTGGATTTTTGCACTCAAAGAAAGACGCAATGAGCGATGAGAAATGCGGCTTTCTTGCAGTCAAATCGGATTTAAGCTGCCTACAGTCTGGGTAATTTTAGTGTAAACCATCATATCCCAACTGATTTTAGAAGCAGCTGTCCGAGTTACCACAATGACTATCACAGTGACTTCGGTGAATGCATATCAACGTTGTGCCCTTCAGCATCTCGTCTTTCAGATCTTCAGACTGCAGCGCATGGCAGGAATTTGGCATGAACCAATGTACACCATCCATCGTTTTTTTTCCAGGTTGACTTGAACCGCTCCTCCCATAATGACTTTCAAAATGCTGTATGATGTAATGTTGCACAACTCTGATTAGGACAAGGAGAATAGTGAAGCCATTGTTCAGCAAATGTCACAAAGACAGAAATGACGTCAAGCGTAATTGTAAATGTATACTTTGTTCTAGAATTCAAAGTAATAAAATGTGTATCGTGGGTGACGCTAAGTCAACACTGCACATAAACAACCAACCTACCTCAGTGCCGACCAACTTGATGTAACATTCGATTGCTTTGGATGCCATAGAATTCGCCCGAAGTAACATGCTCTGGTTCGCTAAAAGAAACGGAATAGCTAAAGTAAGAAAGCTTAGGAATGCATGTTTGCGTTCGTATGCACAACTGTTATCTCCATGAATCATGCAATTCTGCGAGGTCGGATAAACTAGGCGATTCGTTTTACTGCATTTTAAGTGTGGCTCTACAGTTCAGGGACTTACAGGAAGCTGCAGACAACTCACTCATGAAGCAATCGTTGCTGGATTTTCGGACCGTCAAAGAAAACCTGATAAATAGAGTTTGATACCAGTAAATACTGGCTTTTCATCAAATCAGTTGGCAACACACTGTAACCCAGCCTATTAGCGAATGATTGGTCTTCCGCGTTGAGTCGCTATGGTAACAAGAAGTAAAACCCGTTAGGATTGAAACGTAACATTTACTCAGTTTTGCAGCCTAGAAAGTGAATCTCTTCACACTTCATACAGCTAGCCTATTTCCTCTTAGAAAATGTGTTTTATTCCCAAGTACTTCTCTTATGTTAGGTTGTGAATTCAAGGAAAACGGTTAGATGACAGAGAAGTTGATCCGTGGCTGTCGAGTAAACGAGTGACGTGAATAACTACTTAGAACTACTTACAGCTAATGAAAAATCGTTCAGCAGGTTCCAAAGCGTCCGTGACGCTATCTCACTGGGAAGTCTTGACAAGTGGGTCAACCGATCGAAGTAACCTATATAGTTTCAGAGAGGTTCGGTAAACATCAGATGGATTTATTGCTGGGCAACGTTTCGCTCTTGACACAAAAGCTTCGTTAGGCCAAGTGAGTAAGTTGCCAGGTTGATCGGGTTTTAAGGTAGTCAGGGAACCAATTCGTGAGATGTTTTATGACTAGCCTACTCGCACAGTGCTGGGTGTCCGACTGAAGTTCCTGTTTGTTGGTTACTAGAGATGACTAACACTTACGTTAGATTGGTTACGGCGGGGGTTGTCTTCGTGTTGAATCCGGATTTCGCAGTCTTACCTTTCCGGTCTAGGAAACCTTCGTGGACTATTCCTCTTAGGGGTCGTTCGCAGTTTTTGTTCGTCTGTGTGCGTCTAGGATTGTCAGGATAATTGAGTTGGGGTTAGGGGATGGTTAAGTGGATCTTACTCTGTTTGAATTTTTGTAATTTTAAACCAAAGCCATCTATACTGATAACTGCACATCGCCCTCATGTCATCTCGGCTGATCTAAAGACGCTCTCCACGCGCTTACCAGCTCCACACCTATTCTATTCACGGTGATTTCCACCGCCTCGACCACCAGTAGCTGTGGTGTGAATCTTATTCCCCGTCACAAATTATTTGTATTTTCCAAATCTATCCTGTGCTCAGTGTTCAATGCATGCCGAATCTTTGACAATCGCCTGATATTAATCTACATTTCTCGATGACCTGTTAATGTATCTCTTCTGCTCACCGATTCCAGTGTGCAGTTCCCTGACTATCTGACCTAAATAAACATTCGTACAATCATTAAATTTTACTTTGTATACAGTCCCTAGTCCTACCAACGGGAAGGGAATCCTTCAACTCTACTAACACTGAGCGTAAAGTCTTTCTCTTCTGGAATTCTACTCTAATGTTCGCCGCATTCAACGCCCTTCGCACGACTTCATATGTCCTTATCTATTGTGGAATGACTGCTGTTCCGACCCACTCTTTTTGGGGGTCTTGATGTTGGGATCAATACACGTCATAGTTGCCGCTTAATCAAACCCACTGGGTATACGGTGACTTGAAGTTGCTGTGCTGCTATCTGACTGGGAAATCCTGACAAGCGGGTAAGTCGATCGAATTAACCTTGACAGTCAATGAGTCGGCATTGGAGAAGTCGGACAAACAATCACATCGCTCGGGCGTGAACATGGTCACGTGTTCAGATGCGGTAATTCAGAAAAGGTCGTTCAGGGTGAACTGGAAAATTAGTGACAACGCTCGCCTAGCTTGTGGGATATCCGGAATTCAAAGCCCGGCGCAGCCAAGGATATCCACGGCTGATGAACTCTAACAAGAACGCAACTGAAATACAGTGCTTGCCCTTTTGGTTTGGTCCCAACAGGATAATTGCGCCAGAACAGAAAGACGAATATTCAAACTAGGGTATGTGAACCTGGATTCTACTAATCCAGCGAATACTGATTAAAGCTCGAGGATAAGCAGTTCCCATCGAAATGTTCCCATCAAAGAACGCCCCAGAATGTCTACTTTTGATGCAAAAAACCAGTACAGACATACACTGTGTTCATTGGAAGCACTCACCCCGGGTTTAACACAGAATTATGAATTCTGCGTTACGAATTCCAAATTTTAGGAACTTATCGGTCGAAAAAAGTTTGCCGGTTGAGAAAGCTCACGGTGATAGAATTTGTTTGTTAGCAACGGATTTTGTTTCACCAGTCCGAAAACGGTCTAGCCGTTAGTGGAAGGAATTTCACCGTCTGTAAATTCTACGGTTACAGACGTACCTAGAAAGCTATTTCCAGTTCACGAACATCCAGAAAGCTTGGATAGGCATTATTTACAATCACAGTTGTCCATCCAGATACTCTGGTGTTGGGGGAACCACAGACAGTGGGGATGTATAATACTAGTGTAACGGCGCATACCATTGACGAGGCCTGCGAGCAGTCTGTAGTTGTGTCGAAGCCTCTCCCCAGGTCTATTGGAAGGCAAAGTTTATTACGAAATTTGTGGAACTGATTCGCAGTGTTCGTTTACAATGAATATCCATGAAAATTCACCAAGACGCGTGAGAATGTTTAGTTTTTCAGAAATATATGCATATGAGACGTTTACTTTCCTGCCCAATGGCTTGTAACTGCTTAGTTGGTTATGGAATTAACAACCTTGCGGCGGAGGTTTCCCCCCTTTCACTAGCACTCCACCCTGGTCGGCTTTGACGTTCTTCAGGTAGCATCATATTGGGGGCTACAAATGTGGCACTAGTTTGTTCTGTGGACAGCAACAGCAAAAGGATGTCACAGCTAGCGGTGCGCATGAGGCATGCGAAAGCGAGACTGAACAATCACAAATAGTGCACTTTCTCGGGATGATTAGTAACCATTAGTTTTGGAAGCTGCAGTTATTCATCAGTATAAGAGTTGAGTAAACTTCCTAATTGCCATTTGTACTGCACTTGAAAGGTGAACTTGAAGAGAGCTCACAGGTTCCGCCGAAAGACCGCAGTCTAGCCCAAAGATGAAATAGCCACCTACCGTTTTCAGCTATTTCCAGTCTAACCAGGTCGGCAAGTAGGTCAGCCACGGAGAGATTGGATACTTTTTCGTGTATATTTACAATACAGCTGGCCAGTTCCTCCTTTTGTTTTGCCGACAGTTTTGGTTCCAAAAACCGAAGGATATCAATTGTATGTGATCTTAAAAGCTGAAAATTGGAAGAGAAGCAGGGAAAGAATCTTCCAAATATTGAGTTGGAACATTCATGTTGAGCCAGTCTTAGAAACAAGACGGTTTGTGCGCGACAAACGAAGTCAAAAGGTGAACGTACGGATAGAACATGATTTCACAAAAGTCAAGTTTGCTAGGAGATCCGATTCAGGGTGTACATTGACAACAAGGGATACATTCTGCGAAGGTATACTATCTTACTGTGCTCAGAGAAAAAAATTTAAACAGACTCACTGGAGAAGTATAGGTATGGGTAGAAATGTTGATGGCTTCTAAGTTGATTATTTATTTTGTAGAAGGCGGGGAATTTTGTTGGCTATTTATTTTGCTGTCCAGACTATCATAAGCTGACCTTGATTGGAGTTTTTCTTACTGGAGATAATCAGCATGTTTTAAAGGATGTATTCATGTAACCGAAACGAAAGGTTACACGGGGCCTAAAAGTACTGTGGGAATCGGTTTCACTGATACGGAATTCGCCCATAGTTGTGCAGTTTGAAGATCTAAAGTTATTTTCTTGCTCAGAAGTAATCAGATCTAAAGTGTCTACAAAGGCTTCAGCAATAATCATAATCATGATATCCTTCTTTCATACTTCACCCCTCACTGCTTAAGAAAAACCGCAAGGGTTATCATCATTTTGTGGCAAGATCATTGACTGTTCATGGCCCGTGGTGGGTGGGGCCACACTGTCCCCTAATGCTCCATACAACCGGTTAGTTTATCGGTGAAATGTGTTATCTGAAAAGGAAACTGGTTAAAACGTTTAGAAATGCTGCCCGTTGTGACTGTATGAATTTCATTTCAGAACTGTACATATGAAGACTTTGTGGGAGCATTGTCATGCTGGCCAACGAGAATGACTGATTCTACATCTGTCACCAGTCTTTACCTCACCTAGTTGATTTTCTATGTGGAACAAGTTCGAGACGTGTTGCGGGTGCAGTCATCACAAGTGGAGCTCTGTGATAACTTGAAGTTAATTTAAGCAAAATTGAAGGTAAAGTGTCCTCGAGCAATCAGAAAAACTGAAGATAAGCTCATATGAACGGTTTAAACATCTAATGATGACCCCCTACAAGGAAAAGCACTGTGTCTTTTTCTTTTAACACAGGTTGACCTCATCTGTAAGAGAAAAAGCCCATACTGATGGAAACTCAATTGCTTGTCTTCAGAATAGGCTAAAAGGATACATCAGGGTTTAGCACTGTGTCTATGGAATTATGTTTACAAAAGTGCTGAATTTTCATAGTGACTTTGCGTAATCCAATCAATTGGAATAAACCAGTCAATAAGCCTGTCATCAGTAATAGTTGATTCAAGGCTAAGAATCAAAATGGCCCAGAAATTACAGACTAAAAAGGCATTAATAAACTCATTGAACGTAGCAGCAAGACCCTTCAAGCACACTATATTTAGTCTCACCGCTTTTAAAGTGCGGTTTGAGCCAAAATTATCTGAGCATAATTCAGTAAAACTGAATTTAACTATCCATTGAATTTTCACCCACAAATGCGTTTTTAAGAAACTCAGAAACCAATGGCCAGTGATTTGAATACGTAGCTGGTGTATTTCACGAAGCTATTCAAAATATTTTTCCAGTTATGTAATCAGCCTCATATCGTATTATGCTTCGAGACTTAGATATAAATCAAGATGGTATTAGCGGAAGGCTCAACTGTCTGTATTATGATAAAAAGCGTGCTCTGCCAAGAAAATGTGTACACGTTTATCCCAAACTACTTATGAGGGCGGCAGTAGCCTGTCGATAACGGGAGATAATCAGCACGTTGCTTAATGGAGAATGTTGTAACTTTGTATATCTTTAAAAATTGCCTCCCATCTTCAATGACTGCCTTCCCGGTTAACAATTCGAATGGACCGCCCTTTTCGATCTGGTGTAGTTGAACCCTATTTCAGTTTAACAAGACATTTATATTTCCCGTTTTCCTTGCTGCGCAAATCGTTATTACCGCTTGTACCAAAACCTTGATCAGCGATAAATTTGTTGGAATGCATGAGTTCGCGACCCGGTTTCGATCACGCGTTGACTGTTGATCCATATCGGCTTTGCTTGCTTTTTGGAGTACCTCGCCGTTTGTCGAAAACCGTTGAGGTTTGCAATTTTGTATTCCATGTAACTACTCTCATTTTTAAAGTACAGCACATTTGCGTAGCCATTCGTTCGGAGTTTTGCCGGTTTGGTTGCTAACCTTGGTGCTCGTTGCTCAAGAAATCGAAACGGTCGTTAAAGAGAGGCCTGATGACCAGCGTGTAGTCATGTCACCTAACATAACTTGTATTTGTATAGACGTAGTATATTATTCATAAGGTTTCTGAAAAGTCCTCGACAGCGCACGACCGGTTTCGCCCTTCTTGGGACGAAACCTTCAGGTAGGCACAGTCCCCTAGTTTCGGTCAACCTCATGCCTACTTCAACCCGGATTGGACAGATTTCGACAAATACCCTCATTTACGTGATACTTACCTGGAACCCAGCTGAATCTCTCGTTTATGATTTTGTTGTCACTGTTCCTCAAAATTTGGATACTAAAAAAACTTTTTTGGATCTTAGTGCACTCATTGGCGAAACACTTCTCACTTCAGATTTACGGCAACACGCCAGACCTCTAGTGAAAAACAGTTGTATAACAAGAGAGTTAATCAAGGAAATTGCTCAAGCTATTATTATTTATTACTTGTTCCTCTAAAAAGACCACCTTAGGTAATCAAGGCATATATATATATATATATGGTTTGTAATCGCTCTCATTTGCATCATGAGCGGATGACCCACAACACCCGAACTCGCGCATTTCTTTTAAAATCCATGCACAGCAGAAGCACGGTTTGGGTTTCGCACAAATCCAGCCCAAATCATGGGAAATCACTCACATATAGAATTGGTCAGATTACTTTTATCCGGCCGATTTATGTAGCAAGGTGTGATAGGTACTTTTATATTCTGTCCCTTCCCGTTCACTTTGTCAAAATTTGGGAACTATTGTTCAAAAACCCTATCAAATTTACTATCTGAGAGTACTTGTCTATCCGGCCTCAAACGACTTGCCAGTTTGGAATTGTCTGTACCATTCTGCCACCAAAGTGTGAGCTACCCATGCCTACGCCTTTCAAAGCTTCAGTCGGAAAGAACGGATTCGTGGAAACTTTAAGTTTATTTATCAACTCAGTGCAAACAGACATGGAAATTGTTCACTAGTAAGTTAGAAGATGGGTCTCTATCGTGTTGTGAAGTACGCAATTTTCGGTTAAGATGAAAATATCTAGTCAATAGTTGTATTCCAGTTTAGGTCTTGTTCGTCCGTTTGACTCATAAAGAGGTCATCTTCCAACTGAAAACATTGTTGGTCGCACGGCAACCAGAATTTGTGTCAAAGCAAAACTGACTGAGGCCTTGAATAGTTCATACCTGATTTAGCAAAAGTTCATCTGTCCTCTGTCAGGAGCAATCACAAAAATTGGAGTGGATTTCAGAGAATGAGCGCTGCAATTCTCGGGATTTTTGTAAAACCCATGGAATTGGTTTGTTTGTTTGAAGGAAACTGTGTACTTTTCCATGCCAGGCTTCATTAGACCAGTGGTTGTCCTCAGTCCGAAATTTATTCTATGTAGCCTTGACCTCTTTATCACCTATGTACCTCTTCATTGGTGGCAGTTTTATCGATCAGAAGCAGGATTATGTCAAGCGACAGGAAACAAAAATTATGAGTACGTAAAAGGCACCAGAGGAGAGCAATTTCATGAAATTGCCTGACTAAGCGAATTGAAATGTTCCGATCTACCGGATTAAGGCAGCGTTAGTCACTAACTACTTTGGTATATAAAAGAGGAGTACAACGATGGGTCGCTACAGCTTGCGCGATATGCTAATACTGTGGCAGATAAAGCAGCATGAGAGCAGCTACTGGGTTAACAATAGGGTTGGTGTGGACGACTTTCTAGCTATGATAGCGTTGGAGCATCCACATTGGGATTTCTGGACGTGCTGTCTGCTTCCACTTCTCAGGTAACTAGTAGTCCCTCATTATATCTAGGTCCAAGGACATTGTCAAAGCGGTAGATAAGTTTGGATTTGACAGTGGAGAGTACGGAGTGGAGAGTAACGTCTTTTTCTCCGACACTGTTTACTGGGTACCACCGTAGTTTAAGTTTACAGTTATATTTAAATGTCTACCACAAATAAATCATGTATTGTCTCGAATAGCTAGGCAAGATGAACCACCTGGTGTGGGACACTTATCTGATTATAATATGGGCAAACAGATCTCATAAAACTCTATGGACCAAGAGTTTCTGAGTCGTCATTACTAAGTTCTCGGAAAATAGCCCGTGAAAATGTCAGCTAAGACGATGAGATTGGGTTGGCTCACCATCCCAACTCCATCAGTCCGTCGAGAAAATCCCACTGAATAATAATTGAATGCATGTAGTACGAAATATACAGAAGCTTCGACGTTTCGTCGGACGATTCCCAAAGATGAACTGTTCCGAATCTTAACGTTGTCGACGTGAACGCCGGAAAATAGTGATTCAATGTGAAACGGAGTCATTACCTTGTTTCTCGTGTTGGAAGCTGGTATTAGTTCTACGAATCTTGCGGTTAAAGATCGCCATTTTGAACCTCATAGGTCCGAGCTTGTCCAGCAACTGCTGGGCAAGTCTATGTAACACGGATACAGCTATTGATAACTTGGCTATTTGGTTGCAAAGTTTTCAGTACAGGTCGAGTTGCTGTCCTCAGTGTATTGTAAGCGGAAGTGCGCTGCAGGTGGAAGTGTGTGGTTGTTGCTTGTGAATATTGGGGTAAGCAAACCTAGTAAAGTTTTGTTTGACCTGCCTGATGATCATTGTGGACCATGAGACGTGATCTCTCGGCCTCCGCTGTGACTTCGGTTCGCTGATCTCCTCATTTAGTCTGGTTTCTTGGTTTGTTGGGGTGATTACCGGGTCTAACTCATTGTCGCCACTGAGTATGTGGTCCCTCGCTTAGGCATTGTGACTGAACCATTGATAATGAGTGTTTGAGTTCACCTTATTTTAATCCTGTTTAACTTTTCATCCAAAGATCCATCAGATTAGTGTTGAATTTGTGCTCGCTCTTTTGTATTGCATTAGAATGCTTCTCATCTGCTGGAAATTTTGTGGTGCCCGATAACATCTGGATAATTTCTTCCTTGTTATCATTGCAATCCAGCGTGACGGAATTTCAAGTTCAGCTTCCTGCGGAAGTACTTTTAGTTGACGTTTGTGTTGTTTACTGAAAAGGCACGGTTGACTGATAGGTGGCGGGCAAGGCTCACCCATCCGGATTCGAAGCAGCCGACATCTTTGGATGTCCGCAATAAGGATTGAATCTTATGGTATGAGTACCCAAAGTTAATTCTGACTTTTGCTAGATGAGTATGCTGTAGTAAACGTGTAAGTTTATTCCACAGCAGGAATTGCACCTATTTTAGTCTGTGGTATATTTTGTGGCCATGCCTATAAGGCCATGGCTATATAAGGTCCAGTGTGACAATCAAATATCAGACATGTTTAGTGATAAAAGGAGTAATTAACGAACACATAACTGCTTTCGTTGTTGAGCTAAGTCGCGCAGACTGTGCATTTGACGTCAAACTGCTTTTCACTACAGTTGCGGTTAATAGTAATCGCCAACGACTGAGTTGCAGCTTCACTAGCGCGCAGAAGAGCTCGCGTCATCGGTACGATAAAGTCTGTTGGCCTGAGTTATTTGATATCCAGTTTTGTCGACCACAAAACACCTAATCCCCTACGGTCAACGGATTTGGATCTGTCAGACAGGTGAACAACAACCTCTGTTTCAAATTAGCGTTGTACCGATTTTTTTTAACTAGGTCGATGCGCCGACAGGTTGTCTTAATTAGTCTTTTGATCGGTTCGACCAGCACACAGATGCTAGTTACCGTGTGGATGAGAACAAGTGGTCTGGTTGAAAGTCACACTGTTGATGTTGATTGGAGAGGCCGCGTTTAGGCGTGATAATGACATGTAACTCGGTGAAAACGAGAGGCAATTGTTAAATTAGTGTTATCACAACAACGGTTGCAGAGATTTGTTGAATTCCGAATTCTACCGAGTGATTGAATAGGCTGAGTAGAATAATCGATATATACTCTCTGCTTTGACCAGGAACAAGGGGTTTTATACAGGCTAGTCTTACGGTATAATCCATTAATCTAAACGGGAAAGTGCAACCTTCTGATGCCATTAAGGGACAACAACGTTTGTCCAGCCACCATGGGCTCAAAGTCACTCTGACGCACCGTCGTTTTGACTGTGTCCATTTGATCTTGTTTTTGTAAATCATTGAGAAAAAACGCATCGGTATGTACTGGTTAGGCAATGTAGATTCATCATACTGATCTAATCGTGTTTGGGTTTTTTGCGGTCTAATTTGCTTCGAAATCTGGTAACCATGAAACATTCACCGGGCGTACAGGCTCAATGCAACTTGAGTATAAATTTGCGCTCACCTTATCCATCAGGGTAAGCAGCTGCTAAATTGGACTTTTCACCTGTAAGTTACGTTTGTTCGAAAAATGATACATGTAATGCTCTCATTTTACTTTATATGAATAGTATCATTGTACGATGCACGAGACACAAGAATTCATTTGGCCCCCGCCGGTCATCAACTTGAATAAGTTCGCCATGTTTTGCATCATTTTGTGGTTCAGCAATTTTTCAACAATTTTCCCCGTACAATTTACCTTGTGTCTCTGGAATTTAATTTAATCCAACTTGGCAGTAACTGGCGTTGGTCAGAAACCAAGCATAAATGTCTGGACTTTAGTTTGTCTTACATAACCAATGGATAATATTCAAATAAATTTTCAACTTGAGGAGTAAAGTACGTAGTAAAATACGTACGTACGTAACAAAAAGTATCATTTAGGCTAATTCGGTGAAACAAGAAGGACTGGCGCAGGTATAGCTACAAAATCGTCTGTACAAGTAGAGAGTTGGACAAGAAGCTTTCATGTGAAGGTGAAAATGGTACGAACATTTACGTGTGTGTGCCTGTCGAGAACCATTAAAACCACAATGTGCCCACGGGAACAGGCCCAACACTGTTTTCCCTGACGTTACATTCAAGAATTTTCAAGTCGTTTTTGCTTAATAGCCTGACAAACATGCAGAGTTATTTGTTTGATACCAGTCAGTCGCGCGACAGACAATAGAGATAAACAGTAGAAAACAACAGGCGAGAATGAGAAGAAGAAGCAAGTGGTTCAAACAATGAGGAAATGGAAACAAAAACAATTGCAAGATCTCACTCTATGCATGTATTTGCAGATGCTCTTATACGGATATTGCTCTTCAAGTTGGAACGCTGCCTACTTCTCATGCATCTCGATGGAGATTATTACAAACATGCTGAAATATGCGAAGTTTCCTTCCCTTATCGTCACTCATGAAAGAAAAGCGCACTAAGAGCATAAAAGGAATAGTATAAATAATGTTGATCGGTCGATTTCATCAGACTGCCTGAATAACGCCAGGATAACAAACATTTCTTCTACGCATGGTCGGTGTTGGTGCGGTTTGATCGCTGAAACTTCGCGGTTTGTTTCGCGCTGCAATATTCACAATGGTTTACGCGGACAAATCAGCTAACCGACAGCTAAAAATGTTTGGTCATCGATGATACAGGATAGCGATTTCTGTCATGAAACAGCATTCTTAAAATACTATCACTTGTCCCAAAACGCCTACCGGCACTGTAAATATAGGCGTCTCCGTAACTGCGGGTGAATTCGAAGATTACATGACTACCTGCGTGCAGATCGATTCCTCCAGTGGTCTGTGCCACACGACGCCTTAAAGCAGAACACGGCTTGTGTCTCAGGGAGTCACCTTCGAATTTAAGGAGTAAATGTCTTTCTCGTTCTTTAAATGAATCCGAATGAGCATTAGTTCTGACTCAATATTGATCAACATCTTTGAGCACGGCTTTATTGCCAACATTGTCTTTATCTTATTGAATCCGTGTAATTAGGGATCGCGCTTGAAGATAATGAGAGAGATTTTAGCTCAACTGTCAGCACAGCCGAAAAATGTTTGGGACTAATTGACAAGTTGTTGAGCTAAACCCAGGTGGTTGGGAGATTTTCAGTTGGTATAAGATTCGCTATTCAGTAATTGGTTACTTTTATCGGAATCATAGTACACCTACTTCTTGGAAGTCCTCATAGTAGTCCAACGGCAACACATCAACAGCCTCGTATAGGATGTTCAACCGCAACTGTGGAACGGGTGATTGCGTGAGCGAAAATACATTATTCTTCAGTAAATATGTCGGTGAGTTACTGGCAGATGAGCATTTCGCGATGGACGTTTCAGTTTGCTTTGCAGCAAAACCTTCCGCTGTTGTGGATAGACCTGCCACCCATGATCGTTTCTTTTTCCCCGAAGATTTTAACTTTTCTGTTGTAGATTTGGTTTCTGTCTCGTGATAGTCCGTATTAGATGGAGTTGGACGAAAACAAGTTACGGGCATCGAACGCTTGCGGGACCGGGCTCCACCGGGAGATCCGGTGACGGAGTTCAGTCGTCTTGGTTCGTTGGCATTTCCGCCGCACCCCAATTCTTGCCAGTTGTTGGAATCAACGATATGTAATGTGTCGTATGGGGACCGCATGGGTAACCATTTTTGCTGTTCTGACGACTGCGATAGATCCGATATTGGGATGGTGACAAAAGCTGAAAAACAACAGCAGTTTGTCTGAATACGTGGGGAAACAAAAGCGCCGCTTTTTTAATGTGTATCAGGGAGGCAGAAGAAGAACACGATGGACGCTGACAGGGCGAAAATGGAATCCAACTTACAATAGAAGAACCAATTTGCAGGTCACAGGGGCGATAATTCACCGCTAGCGGCTTTAGTGACTTACACTTTGTAAGTTATAACGAACAGGACTATTCGTGTAGCGACATATTCGGTTGAGGGTATCTTCCACTTACATAAAGTAACGAAGTAGTCCTACGAAAGGCACGACGTTTTAAAACGATTGTGTCGGCTACCTGATGTTATCACTGAAAAATACTGGAATGACTTCTGAAAAAATTTTACCAAGAGGTGGTCTCCAGATATAACTATCTAAAACGGATCGAACTTGACCATAAAGACGTCAGTCAGTGTTGTTTTTACAGGACTTCCAATGGCGACTCTGTTTAGGCGTGTAAAGCTCCTGCATTGAAAAAAAGTCATTTGACTGTCTTCGTACTGTTGAAGATATGGTTTTAAGAAGCGAGATAGTTTGGAGAGTAAAATATGTATTTGTACTGTGTTGTATTTGTATTCGACATTTCCCACGAGAGCGACACTCGCAGTAGATTACGAGTTCGTTAAACACGTTTTCGTAAGCTCGAATTTTTCAAGTTTGAGAATATTCACATACCGTTCGGATAGTCCATGATGTGTTTAATCATTCAGAGTTATTAGGTGAACTCGTACATTTTGTCAATGGAACTCGGGTTATCGCATGAGTGCGTTGCATGAGAATCAGCAGTGTTAAAGTGACCAAATTCAATTTAGGAGACTGACTCATTTGGTAAGTGCCAAGGGGTAATTTGTTTTCCCACGGTTGTCTGTCTGTAAGGTACTTCGTTGCCTTGGGCAGATTAATCTTTTTAACAAGGACAACAGTATCGGAACTTTTGTCTGAATTTAATATTTTATTGGCCTCATTAATCTTCGCATCCCGCGGGAATTCTAGGTTTTATAGATTAAATATCCACTTTTGGCAGATCGATTCAAACTACTTCCTCTTCTCGAATGATGTCCTCGGTGGTTCCAAAAGTTGATTGAAAGCTTTCCGAACATCGATCTCCACGCTTC
The DNA here is from genome assembly GCA_003604175.2 of Clonorchis sinensis. Classification (NCBI taxonomy): domain Eukaryota; kingdom Metazoa; phylum Platyhelminthes; class Trematoda; order Opisthorchiida; family Opisthorchiidae; genus Clonorchis; species Clonorchis sinensis. Next base: position 79,396,065 of record CM030369.1, read on the forward strand.
CATGATCGATTCCGTGGAGAGATATTTTAAAGTTTAACTCAAGAGGGAGCTTCGAGGCGGAGCCTCTTTAGATTAACTCTTGACAGAGCTGCCACGTTCCAAACGCACAGTGCTTGAAGAAATCGAAGCAAACTATTGTTAGACGACACTGATAATAACTAACAAACACGTGAAACCAGGAGATAAATTTTGACAGAAATATATCGATGGTATTTTACTCATCAGGAACAGCAACAGGCAGACTGAATAGTAACACTTTTCACAAAAATTTTTCGACCGAGGTTACGAACTAGGAGCCACTCTTTTTGGATAATCTGATCAAAAGAACCATCAGCTGCTGCGTGCTTCACTTAGCGCGTCGAAGACCATATAGGTTAGACAGTGCTTGGAATTTGTGGGCCTTCCTCCAGCATAGCACATATATGCGTTGGCCTTCATGGTATTTGAAAGAGTCAAACAGATTTGACTCAGCGTTCCATCGTGACAGAAACCGAATCGCCCAAACAAAACCTCCGATCGCCTCGGGGAAGTACGTGTGAAATCACGATACCGAAGAAGTACACTGATAATCCTCACCCTGGCTCCCAATGAAATTAGCCTACATACAAGACAGAAAACTGATCTCTCTGTCGGACTAATAACACAAAACGACTGTGTGCGAATGCCTGCACGGGCTACACCATTCCGCCAGTCAAAATGCTAGCATCGGTATGGTCTAACAGTCTTTAAACTCACCACATTACCAGTGGTTATTTTCATACCACCTCAGTATAGCCGAAGGGGAACCCGTAATGCGATGAAAATGGCACGTCCTCCATCCAAAAACGTCACGGAACGTCAACTAACTTTGACTGAGCTCCTATCAAATCAAGAATCAAATCTACGGTCACCAGGGTTTTAAATGATACTGGATGCAGGCTGAAATCCATTCATCGTTTCCTGCCTAAGCACATGCATATGGAGTGAAGACCTTGGCAACCATCACGAGCCTGTCCTTTACGCTCAGAAAAGCCTACGGGTAGTCAGGAGATCCTTCTGTTTTATCGGTTGGTTACGCTGTTTGCAATTGGCACATGCAGACAAATATCAGGAGCAGATCGTGGACCTTCGAATACTGGGTCCAGTAAACGAGTCTTTTCTGTTTGGCTTCCAGCTGTCGTGATCAGTGAACTGAGTGAAACACTGGATAAACTGCGTGCTGAGACCGGCGGTTAGCGCTAAGGGACGGTCGCGTCATTATCCCTTCGTTTTTACCATTTGACTTTTCTCGATAGTGCCGTTGCGCTTTGCCGATAAATTTCATTCTATTGCGATAATCTTCTACTTCATTCAAGTGGAATGACATGGCAGTGAAGCAGTGAAGCACCAGTGTTCGGTGGCTTTAGCAGGTGTATGACAGAGGATGTACGGTTTTTTCCAAATTAGCATGCTGTAGATAGTTTCATCCAACAACAAAACGCCTGATGTCGCAAACCTAAATAAACTGGTCATCCTGCGGCGTTGATTGCGGCAATTAACCAAAGCCGACTGCCACTCACACAACCATATTAAAAAAAATTGCAATACACTTCTACGGATGATCAAAGAATTGATGGATGCAATAAATTTCCGTTGTAAATGGACATTTTGTGGACGAATCAAAGCCTTGGAATAATGCAAATTTCCTCAAAAATTGAGGGAGAAAAGACGGCTTCCGGTGGATATAAATATATCACAAGCTGAACGTCTTTGCAGTACTGACTTTATTGGAACCCGAATAGTATTTCATTGTGCAGTCCTGAAGTCCTCGGCTGCAATCAGGTGAATGGCAAACTTGACTGCTACTTCCCACGTTCGTACTCAGTTTAATTAGGGGTTTTTTGATGTTTGACTATCCTCCCTTAATCATTTCAGTGACAATCTCTCCAGGTAAAACCTCTCGCTGTTACAGTTGTCATAGCAGGTGAGCAAAATCTCTGTGTATCATTAAGTCCGGACTACCGCACTTGCCTAAATTGGATGGACAGTGGTGTCAGTATTGGCGTTTAATAGACCTATGTTTCGGTATATTTTACATAGTCAAACCAATGATAGTTCTGTCTGTTATGATGTCGTACGAAATGCTTGTGAAGTCTGTCTGATGTACGGGGGTGATATAGTACCCTTTGGAAGGTAGTTTAGGAAATAAACAGACCACGCGCATCATAACAGTCGGGAAATGCTAGTTGGTGGATGGCAGCCCACGTACAAAGAGAAAACGCAACTCAGCGAACTTTCAAAAACTTGACGGCCGTATGAGTATACGATCATAAAGAACATTGACTTAGATGTTTATAAAATCGAGAATAACAATTTAGATCACATGCTCCGTGTCTGAAACGTCCCTACTCAAATGATGCTCCAGGCTAAGAATCCCTGGTCTATAAAGTTCTGCTCAAATTCTGATCATTCAGATTATTCTTTCATGTTGGTACAACACGGCTGTTTGGACTAAACTACTGTGGACCTCCAAGGACCTTACTGGAATAACGTTAGGAAAGAACTAGGTAATTTACACTACACTACACTACACGACATCATTTTGAAAACCGTACCCCAGCAGATCCTCAAGCTATTGATAGATAGTCAGTCAGAGGTAGCTCCTTGCCTTGACCCTCAGATATCACATTCGTAAAATGGCAAATTGCCTCAAAAGCCAGGAAGTCCCGCAGCTGACAGCTATCTACCAAAGTGGCTGTGCGACGGCGGAAAGTGGTGCGTGCTTATTAAACGCGACGACCTATGCCTATTTTGAAACCAGCCGACTGTGGAGCACGACTTGTATATCAGTCACTAGATCCCACCGAGTTTCCCAATTCATGACTACCACTACCTCAAATGTGTCAATGGTATCCACCGCTCTCCGCGACTGCGTGATGAAGTAGTGCAGGACTGAATGAATTTCGGTAAAAATATGGCCAAAGCATCCAATCACTTAACAATGTCATCTACAATGTTCTCGGAAAATCAGCTTTTATCTCCAATACCGTAACTGGACCTAATCATGAGGACGGTAGTCGCAGTTCAATAACTGGTGCCCATTTGTGCATCACGAAGTGCACGGATACTGTGGTTTGTAGTCCTCATGTTTCTTTTCCCCACAACTAGATGATTTTCATGACATTTCAAATAACTGATTCCCGTGTGCAGCATACCCTCATTTCGTGACGTACGGGCGCAGACGATGAGGAAGACTTTAAATAGGTGTTTTACTAATGTCATCTGGGCCCTTAAGTTTTTCACGTTCGTCTGTTGGTTATAGAAATCCCGTTGGTCAGCGTTTTTTTTCAAATTTTATATTAGGTTGGTTTTTAGGCTTTGAATTTATCCTGTATTATATACCGGGCAGCGTGGGTTCGTCGAATATTGGCTTTGGTGTTGATCACAGTAGGCATAGGATTAAATTTTTTATGGTCTTCTTCTGGGACAAGAATTACCTTAGGTCTTTCGAGTGTTCCATAGGAAACAGGACGAACGAGACAGCAGGGACGACACAAACCCGTCAATCAAACAAAAGTTCCAGACAACGGAAGTCGGTGACATTTTGCATCATACCACTGGGATCACAGCCATTTCTCAGACGTGTACCTAGTCTATTTATTCGAGGAAAATGTCCATAGGATGTGATTTTGGATCAGTTGTTTATTGTTTCAGACCCTTGTGCAATAGTCGATGAGACCGTCATCCCTGGTAATCTTTGTTCTGTCGCAGGCTTCCCCCTTAGAAGAAACCACTAATTTCTAAAAGTACGCAAAAGAGTGACTCCAGGCAGCAACCAACCTTTGAGTCCACAGTCTCGAAGAGGCCAGTGTGTTGGCTACAGCCATCATCCATCCACATCCACTGAATAATCATAACAGTTCCGTATCCAAATTAAGCAGTCGGAAATTAAGTGCAACTATTATAAGTTTTCCCCAAAATATATCAAGAAAGCTAAAACAAATCCAGTTATTAAACGTAATTTAGCGAGGCTTTGGTAGGTGATATAGCGAACTGTAAAAGCAGAGTCAGAATCCGCGCTCTATTGTATATGATTCGAGAAGGCAAATCTAACGCACGCGAATACCTCTGGAAGCCGAGTAGATGTTCTCAAAGGCCCAAACCTCTAAGACTCAGTGTGCAGCCCAGATCCGGACAATATTTTCTCTCTGATAAGTAAGGGATATCATGACTGATAGTTTAAGTGCTTTTCCATACTTTTGGGCCCAACAAGCATGACAAAAGCATGTCAGATAACAAAAGCTTTACTAGTGCACATCTCAAATGGCCTGATTCATAATGATGGGCACTAGATTTAGAATTGGTTCATGGAGTGTTTGTTCTGAACAGTAATTCCAAAGTCGCAAATCTCATTTGTTTTCGTCCTACTAATGTGGTTCACGACGCAACATTGGATTCTGTTTGAGTGAGAAGTAATACTGCTTACTGAAGATGACTTCGAATTCCTTCGACTAGAGCGAATAGTGCTGTCCTGTGGCGTGAGCTATAAAGGGCGCAAATAAAAGATGGCAGTAGGAGAACCTCTGATTTCTAGAACGCAGCAGACTCTAGTTATACTACAGTTCCTCATAAAACAATCCCCGCCTCACTTGTTTAGTGATTTGGTCAAAGCGGTCTGTAAATAGATTTCTCGTTTTGCTTCAAGCCCGGATGGGGCTTGCTACATCACAAAGAGTGTATGATTCACTGTGTGTCGTTGTGGCGGTCGGTTTGCTGCGGATGCAAAGCTCGCGTTATCGATCGCAGAGTTGAAGTTAACTGGCCATAATGGCTAATATTACATGGCGCAAACAAAACTGGACAGCCGATTACACGATAGGTTTATTCCGTATAACAATACTCGCTGTTTTTTATGTCAATATAGCATTTTAGCTTCTTTTTGACGTCACTGGATGGTACAAAACACGCAAACAATCTACAGTCACTGTCATGTTTCTGCTATCGACCAGACATAGAAGTACGCCCCCCTATAGATTCTGAAAATGACTTTCAGGTTTTAGGAAATCTGAAGTGTCAATGACAGCCGCATGAATTTGATATATAATAAAGCGAGCTGGATACCGTTTAGCTATAATCGGCTAAAGATAGATCAAGCTAAACTGAAAAATCGTTCATCTGATAATTCCTGGTGTGTCAAGCAGCCGCATTTTTTAGGTTACATCTGCGTACTTAGCAGTCTGTTTAAACCACCAGTACATAAGATATGACGCCATTTCACAACAGATATCTTGGTGTTCCCTCAATGATTCTCATCAAAAGAGCATACTACTCCCAGCGTAAGTACTTGACGTCTTTCTTTGCAATGGTTTTGTAATATTTCTTAGCACTGGTTTTCAACGATGTAATTAGACTTTAAGCCGCACTACCGGTTGTACATTTCACCTCGTCTGTCTCAGAAGCTGAAGGCAGTGTTAGAGCTTAGGTTCACCATCGCTGTGGAATCCTTTGTTGAAAACGTCCAGTGTGTTCATCGGTAACCTAACTAATTTGAAAAAAAAATTAGTGGCAAATACATCCGAAGGCGTCATTAAAATCATGCTGTTTTGAGTGACTGAAGAGGTTGTGTTTTGCAGGTGTTGCCATTCCTTGAAGGAGTAACCACACCATCTCATTCTAAACAACCATGAAGGGTGCAACAAAAACACAGCCGTATTGGTTGAAGGACCAAGTCGTCTTACTTGATCTGCCTACTGGACAGAATAATCATTCGACTGAAAAACGCCACGCCCTGCTGTGAAGGACAATGACGATAATATTTACAGTCTGCAAATGGAATAGATTTCTGTGCGTTTTTTTCATTTGTATTTCAGAACAGTAACTAATGGGAAACTTTCTGAGTTTTTATGAAACCAAAGCAGCTCATACAGGAAACCCCAAAACAGTTATCATTTGTTCAACATAGATATGCTGCGTTTTGCACAAATATGTTCAGGAGTTATTTTTTACGTATTATTACCACAACCGGAACATCGAAAACTCATTAAAGAAACATGGAAGGGGTTGGATTATTCTGCGACCTATGTTGATGTACACATGATTCAAGGGAGATGGGTGGCGCAGAAAATAGCCCCCAAGTGTCAGTCGAATTCACCGGTCTATGGAGTGAATCAGTTTGCAGCTGAGGGCCCGTCACACGTTAGTCAGTCATGCAGATCATGAACACAAATAGATATTAGTCAACGGACACACGCTTGACAATCGGTTCAGACGATGTCTTCCTTAAAGGTTCATTCCTAGCTCCCAAAATTTATTATGGTGACAGCTTTTAGGACAACAACGTAACCTCTCCCTTCCTCTTATCTGCAGATAATTTTACACGAAAAATGAGTTTAACAAAAATGTGTGTTATCATAAAAGTGGACGTATTTCCATTGTCCTACATTTTACCACAATAATATTTTTGTGTCTGGAACACGAGCATTGAAATTCGGGCATCAGGAAGAGTTTCATTTCGGTAGATTTCCGCTCCCAAGTTGATATTCGAAACCTTAATAAAGATCTGTAAGGACATATTCGATCAACCACAGATCAAAAGGGGGACATCTCAGTATGGACTGTTGCCACTAAAAAAATATTTCCGCACTCAAAACAAGGCATCATACGAGGGCTAATAGTCAAGTAAGTCTCAAAGACGGATTCCTTAGAAATCAAAACGTTTTCGACGATAGCTCTCGCTAAAAAAGACACGACGAATTGAGAGACATCATGCCAAGTGATTACTGGAAGAAATAACTATTGTTTGACCAAAAGTTTGCCGAAAAGTTTCATTTCGGTGGTACATGACTGGGATGTTTTAAATATTGAGCAAAGCCTAGAAGTAGCTTCGGTTCCCCGTGGAGAAAAACGCTGTGTAGGGTTCTAGGTATAAATAGTTTATTTCAGTTTGTTGTACGTGAAAATACCGCCCTAATTCTGTAGCAGGTTTGCTTCTAAAGGTAGAACGGTGTTAGTTTTCCGGAGTCTAGGAAGCCTCAACTGCGGCACGTTCAAAAACGTTCGGAAAAGATTTTCAGGCTCATCTAAGAAGCCGTCTTTCCAAAAGCCAAAATATCGCTCTTGCCGTCTCCTTTTTATGACATCCATCCGCCGCTACAGTGAGATCTGAGGGTGTATTTCATCAAGTGGCCGTCTTTCTGACTGAAAGGTGACTGTTAAAATCAGGGTTCTGATTTAAGAATGCTGCAACTAGAAGTCTTCTAGCGTTATGGTAAAGCCATGAAAGATCTCAATAAGAGATATTCCATTTTGAGAATTTTCCGTCTTATCAACGAATTCGGTATAATCAAATGGCGCACACTGAGCACAATTCAGTGTGTTAAAAGCCTCTCTGGGATGGACAGCGTGTCGATAAGCGATGGCTTTTATTGCAGAAGCTACTCACCACCGGATTTAAAAGCTCCTAGGTGGTTGCCAACCCACCGTTTCAAGTGTATGCCATGACAACTAACTAAGAAACGGATCATCTGGTTGAAACTAGCCACGCTTATAACCAATTCACTTTTAGTAATAAAATAATTTCATCTTATGTTGACAATGCTTGGTTTTAACTTTCAAGTTGTTTTGTGTTCATGTATGGCACGAAAATCTCCTGGGAAATTTTCTTGAGAGGAAGAGAGAACAGTAGGCATTCTGATGGCCACGTCTGCATAAGAAACGGATCCCCGGTCGTCCTACCTCATTTCGACTTTGGTAAGTAAGTGAGGCGCAGTTCTTTGATGCGAAGATGCCTTTCACGCACGTATGCACAAGTATGTGACAGAATAATATCAAACTATGGCATATCGGTGACGATGTATTTATACGTGGTAAAATTGCTGCTAATCCATTGTTCACTTTACGCACTGTTTTCTTTTCTCGCGACAGTGAAGCCGATTAGATCCTAGGCATCACACTATTGATTTCACCCTATCGGGTTGTAACCAGGATAATGGGTCTAACGAAATACGTGAATCATTGTAGATAAGCTAAATACAGACGGAACAGTTAACGGACTAATGACGTGCTGGTTTGTCTATGACATTAACGACCTCAGCTGTTGTGAGCGTAGCAATGCGCCAAAAACCAGACGCCCGCAACTGTCAGCGTCTCTCACACAGCTCGCCAGAGAACAAGACTGACTTTCTTCTGCACAGATGAATATAAGAAACGGTTAGCAGCAAAAATCCATACAATACGGAGGTAAGGAGGAGGGGTGTTTTAGCTGCTCTTCGCAACGATTTACAACTACCAACCGCAACAAGACAGCTTTCTGCAAGTCGGTGATTAGAATTATCGATAACACTACTAACAAATTGATCTAATTGTTCCGTCACATGTGAAACTTTCGTGGTAATCCACTTGACGGCGACATCCATTTACCTCGAAGGTTTGCTGGGACTCGACCCACACTAAATCCCAAGTACATTGTATCCCCGTTTCGCGCGATTTCCTGTATTTTGTAGTGGATAACTGTCACTGTCTTGCTTATCAATACTTACTTATAGCCTCACTGATTTGCAATTCTTTAGCGAATAAACCAAAACTAAACCCTAAAAATCGGCGTGAATATTGATTTGTGTTTCCTAAAAGAGCATGGATTTGGAGAATTCGAATAGCACACTTCTTAATGTGGAATTTGTTAACGTCCGACAAAGGCTGCACAGAATGGGTCTACTCCGTTACTTAGCTTGAGAACTAAAACTGTCTTGTTCAAGGTCTATATATTAGTTTTTTGAGTGGGTGGGACGTGACTGAGAGGTTGTTGGCAAAAAAATTAAGAATATGGTGTCCGATAGTCAATTGCCCAGCATAGGGAGCTAAATTTTTCACAGAGACAGTGAGCATTTGGGTAGGCGCTGGTACAACCCATATACTGTTTTTTGTTGTATGCTGACCATCTACCACTTTACACACACTAGAAATAGTTACCAACTAAAGGTAACAAAACTGGGGTCATTGCGTTGACAAGAAGTCCGTCATTTAAATGTTTTTTTCATATGCTCATGATATTGTACGTTTTAATCATGGAATTCGCACTTCTTTATCCAAGGTAACTCGGGGACCAGTAAGCAGTATAGCATCTGTAAGTTCAACTGAACATCAATCTGCATAAACCTACAGCCTAATATACGAAGAATTTATGCTTTTTTACTCAGTGTTGCAAACCACTGAACCGCATAAACAGGCATTCAAAATCAGGACGATGATGTCCTCGATTGTCTAGTTGAACAAAATCGAATCGAGTCCAAAAGATAATCGTACTTCTCGCACGTTGAATCAGCGGACAATATTATTCTAACTCATTTCACCAAAAATAACAGATTGTCTCAGATCACTCTGTTTTAGTTTCGATTCATATCTACCATCTGAAACTACTCATGCACGAGGGTTGAGATACTAGTGCGTTACCAACCCTAGGTAACAGCCGTCCAAGGCAAATTTCCTGGATTTGTTCAAAGTATTCAAAAATTCTCTGGATAGAGCTGTAAATCTATTTGAGACTTAACGACCCCCAACACTTTTAACAGTTGCCATGGACCCGCTGCATACTTAATCATTCAGTTGCACCGGCTAGATCAATTAAACTTCCCAGTTGTCAGATGTGTAATTGAATGAGCAGCAGGATGCACAAGGGAGAAAGGAGAGTTTCGGTGTCCAAAAGGAAAGTCCGCTGGCGTGCTTCCGCCTGTCAGCAAACTTTAATCTGGTACAAGTGGGACGTTTAGATGTCTATAGCTTCTGAATTGTAAGACTAAGGGGAATCAGTCTGATAACAACTTATGTACATAACCAGATGACGCACATTCATGAATGCTTTGAAACTGACTTCCACCACTTTGTTGCGCTCAGTTCTGCACTCTTAGCTCCATCAGTACTGAATTATCATTTGAATTGAAGAGGACATAACTGACTATTGCGAGGTCACTTGTCATATGATTATGCTTCCTTTTTTTGCAGTAAACTTGAACTAACTTGCGTTTCGCATCCAGTATTCATTTGGACCGTGTTTACCTCTCTTTGAGAAAAACGACCATGTCAAGGAAATGCCATCTACTTTTTCCCAATCCTTTACCTGTCCAAAGCTGGTTGACCTTTACTAACAGTGTCTAACAACCACAATCTAACAGTGATGCGGCATAATTCATGATTTTCGCGAACAATAGACGTCTGAATATACTGCAGTCAACAGACGGTATTAAAAGTGGCAGGTTGTAGAACTGGCCTAAAACGGCCGAGAAAACAACATGCAGAAAACCACTGCTGATGGCTTAGGTAAAGGAAAATACCATTACCTGTGTGTGGTTTTAAAAGATACGTTGGTGTTGTTATTCAGTGCGCTAAAGGTGTCTCCTCGAATCGTGACGAAACGTTTGCAAATCAATTGCCAAGCTTGGCGGACAGATCACCAGCCACCTGATCAAATATCAGCTAATGCACCCGAGCTACCAATATTTCCACACGCTACCAAGAAGTTAGGTTCAAAACCATTAGGCACTGATCCGTTCAGGAAATCAAAGGAGAAAATAGTAGAAGCAGAACGTAGAGCATCCAGCCTCAAAGGACGAATAAATTAGACGGTAACATTAAGGATAATATGTAACTGGAGAGTAGAACGCAAAAGATTCATACTGTCCTCATCAACATCATCGTCATTATCACCATCATCTTTATCATCACCAGAGACGGCAACACCAGCGTTGCCATTGATGCTTCACTGACGCACAACCACAACATTTATTCAATAATGTTTAAAGCATTTGAGTTAAAAAGATAAACGGGTGGGTGAGGGAGGGACCTGTTACTGGCCTCTCGCAACCGTTCAATAAGACAACCTGCGGAGAAACTAACAGAATGAACTTCATGGTATCGATGCGCCGCCATTTCATGCAGTGTCCCAAGGCCAGCAATGGAGCGGAAACAGAGACCACATCCTGGAAGGCGGACCGCACCAACAACACACAAACTCTTCATAACCTCTTTCACCCCATTCTGCCAAGTCATTCCTTGCCCACCTGGTGGTTGGCGCCATTCTGAAGGATGCAAGGAGAACAACATTCGTCTCGGCGGACAGTGTTCCGACATACGTAGCACGTGGATGAGCCTTGCACGTTTTTGCGATTAGAGTACCTGCTGCACAACCAAGTACCTGTTTTCTAATCACCTCGCTACAGATTCGTTGCCCCTTCCGACACCAGCAACGCTTCTGTGGCGTCGGTGGTCACAAACCTGAAGACATTTCACATCATCTGTCCATGGAGGCTCAGTGGTTAGAGGACGAATTTATTGACCGAAAGGTTCGTGGTTCGAACCCGACCTCTGCCTCCCGACTTTCGCTGTCTAAGCCTGGGCAACTTGACAGATTCCCAGCTCTCGTGCTTCCTTCTGATGGCATGGCAGTTAAGCACCGAAAGGGTGCTACAGCTGAACGATTTTTTCACTGCATTCACTGTAAGTGCCCTTTTTAAAAACGGACGCCGATATAGATTCACCTCAGTTATCTGGAACGGTCTCCTTCTCCCAAATAGATGCAAATAGGCTAAACAGATAACGGTTGAGAGCAGGTGGAAGGTCTTCAGGACAAGGAGCACTGGGACACTTCTGAGGCTGAAAGAAGCTTGCTATTCACAGCCCATCTTTCTATTGAAGACCGGCAGTCCTGATTAGAGGTAGCAGGTTGTCCACGAAACTGTTGTTCAAAGTAGTGTGCCCAACGGTCCAATCGTTCTCATTTGCTGCATATCAGAGAGCCATTCTGGTACCTGATAGTATCGATGACAATAGGCTTCCGATGAACAATAGAACGAATCAAGTGAAACAGCCCGTGGATGCTCCCACCATTTTTGGCACCCCCCAACTCTTCGGCCCTTCGGGTTCACCAAACCTTCGGGTCTGGAAGTTTCGTTGGTGAGCGCCATTTGGTCAAGTAATTCCCGGTGTTCCGGAAACTGATACTGCAAAGGAGCAGTCTGTGATCGGTACACATCTAAAGCAGGCGATCTCCGTGTCCAGACCAAGACGACCACCCAGTCGGGGCTCAGCAGCGCTTAGTGTACCTAGCTGGGCGCTTGTGCCACCAGCAACAACAAAGATATATGAGCTTTTAGCGCGTTGTAAAAGAGCATCTAGGCGGACATTGAAACTTTCTTTGGCAGATTCACAGCTACAGTCATTTGGGGCGTAAACAGACACAACAGAAAGTGCGCGGTGGATTTCAGTTTCTCAAAATCTTTTCACAGAGTTGACCAAACGAACGAAGCGGAGGCTAAGCAGACCGGCTTTCAGGGTGTGAAAACACACCTCGAATTGTTGTGGTTGTTACTGAAGACGCACGCAGAAAAGCTGCAGCTTAGTTTGATGCATGGCAAACAGGGCGGTCACTCCCAGTGCTGGGATTTGCGGGGTATTCAAATTTGGGTGCGGCGGGATAGAGGAGTGAAAACGTGAAAGTTAAGAAAGGAGGCATCAGCACTAGCATGATTTCGCTTACCCTCCCAGCTTATGCAGCATGTAATGCGACCCGGTTGATGACACCGGGTCACTATCGATGTGGCATGACAGCATTGTTAGCTGTAACTGTTATGATTCTGTCTGGGCTTGGAAACTTCCAGGGCACCCAGACCTAGACAAGAGGACGATTAAAGTCCCCGACCATAAAGTGGCTGTGTTTGGCAGGGAATAAAAGTGCATTACCGTTTTTATGGAACGAGCCGTCACACATGTTTTAACCTCCAACCTGGAGGACCAGGAGACTGTGCTAGTCAGACCTCGAAACATCGACTCACCTAGAATGAGATACTCTGCAATTGCCGCACGAACATGCAGCAGTATAGCTCAGTGGGTCATTGGGCACACAAACCGTCACACAATGGTAGGGGCTCTTGGCGACGGAATTCCTACAGTGACGCGACATCGAACGCAGGCGGACCAAACAGACTCTGAGAGGTGAGTTATGAACAGCCTATCATTTTAGATCATATAGGTAGTCGCAGACACGAACTATGGCGAATTGAGCTACGCCGAAATACCCACCAACTGCACAGTGGTGGTGTTTGCTCAAATGAGGACAAAATATTTACTGGTCAACTGTTGCACCCAGCAAGCAGATCAACGACCCGCACAACTAAGCTCGAGATAGCTAATTCGTTAAGGCGCGAACTTACTGACTGAATGGTTCATGGTTCAAGCCTAACCTCATTATCTCGAATACTCATATATCAGCCTGGTGAACCAATAAGTCCACTCGAGCTACCGACATTCGTAGACAAACATTACATAGTACATGATTTATTTGGACCTACTTACACATTGGTCACCGAATCCACAAACAACTCATGCGTTTTTTTAGATTGTCATTCTTCTTATTCATCGATTTCGTATGTATGTTTTGTTTTGCTTGCACGCAAAGAAAATTTTTCAGAGTAAACAACTCAGCCCATGTTCGCTCACCTTATCCTATGCTGATATGCTACGATTTGCTGCAAATATGCTTCAAACCTACTGGGAATCATCAGCTGCGACCAAGTCCCAAATGAGGAATGAGGAATAGTTGAAGAGTATAAATTTGAGTGACAGGCAGTTGAAGAGCGACCTAGACAATATTCATCACATGTGCTCTCTAGAAACATTATGGACGTGTGGCTGCTAGCTTAAACCAACACTGTTATCTGGGTTACATTTTCACATATATGAGACACATATAAGTTCGAAACAGAATACTTGGTCATTCCGGGATTATTCCGCCTTGTGCATAGTGGATGTGCCACTTCAAAAGGACAGGAATAAGTTACCTGGTAGAACACATAACCCGTTTGTACTGGATATCTCTAAGTCCAAATTCAACGCGCCCTCCTTCAGGGACGAAACACACTATGGTGCCCATGACGACCACTGATTCAGCCAACTGCCGAGTTAAGATACTGATTACATCAGGAATGCCTCCACCTTCAACGCGATATAATAGAATGTTCCCTGATTCGTGTTGCTCAACATTTTACCCGTATGTAGTTCGCCCTTTTTGGAGTGTTACCGAACGTTGGTATGAAACGAAGGTAATGAAGTCAGAAAATGAAGTCTCGGAACGCAAGAGAATTACTTGGGATTCCAAACATTGAGCACCTTTTGTTATTGCATCAATAAACTACCTTGTAACATTCAACATTTACCCTGACTTATCTACATGTTGTTGAGACGCACGGTGAGTCAGTACCTCTTGTATACAATATTGGGTAATGAGATGTCCTAACAGTCCTTGAGCAGTAACATGGCTTAAATGCTCAAGAGTTAGGAAGACATGGAAAAAGCCCCTTGTTAGTCGCCCCTTACATATTGATGAGATGCTTGATAATTCGGGTGTTTGCTCTTGGAAAATCGCAGGACCGACGTTAACGGACAACCGACCCGTGCTTCAAATGATCACTAGTTACCCTTTCACATAAGGCATTGTTTACAGTTGAGGAAACTGTCGATAGCCTTTGTTTTGTGCGGTGAGCTGGGTAAGCCAGTTGCAAACGTTTCGTCAACAATGGGAGTGACATTGTCAGAGGGTAAAAGATTAGCGCTGCATCGGTGTGTAGAATTTGGTCAGTGTTGTTCTCGTGTTCGCAAAAGTTGAAGCTTGTTTATGGTTTCCTGCTTGCGCAATCAATCTTGCGGGTTTGCTAGCTAACTCCTTTGACTGGCCGACTTTCAGATCTCCTTTGAGGCTGACCTGTCCATTACGCACCAGGTGACCTTTTCCTTGTGAGTTTTCTGGTTACCCTGGTTGTCACCTGACCTGACGGTGATTAATTTACTAGGTTATGTTGCCCAGGCAACGAGCGACTACGTAATGGCTAGCTCTTCAGATTGGTCACGTAGAGCGTGTGGAAATAGGACAAATTCAGTATTTAGGAGATAATGGGCCAAAAAGTTTACGTCCTAGAATATTAGTCCCAAATTATAGCCCTTAGGATGTAGGTTGCATCCGTTCCATCGGTTGATCCATTTCCTTTTTTCTTTAGAGCCTCGCAATGAATGCTTCAGACAAATCTGAATGAAAACATCGAATATTTTCAAACTACACCCTTCTGATTCATCCCGCGAGACAATAAGTCTGAAGATTTCATGCTATCGGTATCAGTTAGCCGCAGGGTGCATTTTTAAGTGACAACACGGCCAAGTGATCAAAATCCACCAGCAATAGCTCAAAAAACTTACCGATGAACTGGTTTTGACCTTTACCACGCTGTTTTTTGTCTTTCACCAACACGGATCCCTGTCTGTATAGGTTGATTGTGATGATAGATATCTCAGGGAGGTTGCTGCAAGCAAAAGTTTCAATAGTAACGGTATGTCACACACCAAATAGCATAAAGCCATAATCTTGTTATTCAAAGCACCATAGAATCAAGCGGCCAAACACATATTAAGAAAATCCATAACCGATTCGAAACCAAGAAGCACCATTTTGGGCAACTTCCTGACACAGCAGAATCCCGTCAGCAAACCATGGTAACAGTGATTAAGAAAGCGTGAGAGAGATGCTATAATCTGAAAAACCGGTAATCAATCATCAGCATGGAATGATTAAGTTCGTCCTATATTCTTTTGATAAATCAGCAGCTGTTCGTAAGTCTCATGACTTCTCGTAGTGGTTTTATTTAGTCCTCATAGCTTCAGAAGCTCTGGATTGCGTGTACATGCCGGAGTGTTGAATTGCGTCAGGACTAATCACTATGAATTCGACAGCTGATTTCATTTGCAGCTGAATTTGATTTTGGTAGGATGCCCAGCTAGTGCAGCACATTCAGTTGAAGCGGACCATCATAAACGAGCAATTCAGTTAAATTCAGTTGAGTCTGTTGTTAAAATTAAATTAGTGTGCAAACAGTTGAACTCTGTCCAGTTTGGGTTCAAGCAGAACATGAGGTTGACGGTAACTCGGGGACTGCGCCTACTTGATGGACCCAAGAAGGGCGTAGCTGGTCGTGGTCTGTCGATGATTTTTCAGCAACCATATGAGTAATGTATTACTGTTCGTTTTTGTTTCTGTTTTCTTGTATATATTAATGTGATGATGGCCATCGTCGCTATCTGTTAAAACCACGTTTCAAGTGATACGACTTGTGATTGAACCCGTTTAGGTGTTTCAAATCCTCAGATACTTTTCCAGAAGAGCGCACATATCAGAAGTAATCAATGTAGGTGATTCCCTTTAGACGGTCTTCAGAGAGGAAACGACTTTATTAAATTTTGCTGCTCCAGAAAGTCCAGTTGAACCCAAATTTTAATCGGAGTTACAAGCGCAGTTCTGGACACCGGTGCAACTCTATCACAAGATCATTGCAAGCGACCGACATAAACAGGTTTCATCTTGGAACACGTTTCACCTGGGAGTTCGCTAGTGACAAAAACAAATGCTGGTCAGAATGACCGATGTTGACGGCTTCTGTCCCATGAGGATGGTTTCTCTGATATTTATTACACTTGTGTGTACCCAACAACCTCAGTATCACAGCTGTCCCTCAGTGAACAGAACCTCTGTAGCGCAGTCAAGTAAAAGGTAATAAACAAGATGATCGTTCAGCAGTAACACCTTTTGATCCCCAGCTGCCATGCCACCCGAAGGAAGCACGACGACTGGGATACTGCCAGGTTTCCCAAGCCTAGATAGGGGAAGACGAGAGGCAGAGGCAGAGGTCGGGTTCGAACCACGGAAATTCCGGTCAGTAAATTCGCGCTCTAACCACTGAACGATTTACCATAGGGTCACCTAAAAGTTCAAACACAAAAGTGAGTATAGCACAATTACGACCGAGATTCGCAAAGCCGTGGCCTTCTAATAGAGGCTTCTTAACGCTTACTATGATGACTGTTCTCGTGGACAGTAATGATGGTGTTTATAAGACCAAGCTTTGTTATATTGCAGGTTTCATAAGGCGGGCTCACAATATTAATGCGCTAACTGCAGTGCACCATTGAATTACTATCAAAATTTGAAATATTTACATTAGTCACTGCTGGTGCGATCGATTCAGTGTGTCCCGCCCAAAAGGAACTTTCCCCAACAGACCAGCTGGATTGATTTTTGAGACTGGTGTATACTGAATTAGCCAAAAATCGGTTCACGTGTATAAATTGGAAGTTACAATCACAGAATTAGCCTTATGTCGTTCCTCCGAGCGGACATGACCGCAGTCTAGCGCCACAGTTATCCTGTTTTGGGTTCTAGTGTTATTCTGCATCTGACATATAATAGACATAATCATGAAACCATGTAAATCAAGAGGGTTGCCTACTTGTCACAAGCAGGATCAATACGCAGTGTGAAAGTGGCAAAAAGCTACTTAGTTCCTTACTTCAATTCAAATCTTTCACCCCAAAACACAGTTCCGTCCGACTGCTTGCTGGTTGTTCTCGCGTAAAGTGTTCGGTCAAGACAGATTTCGCAAAAATATCTGGAATAAAAAATCCAAATCTGTTTAGACTTTTGCGCTAAAATTGGGAACACCGCCGTTAACAATGGTGTCTAGATTGATGGGTTGAGAGTTCCCGTGGTTCAATGAGGATAAGGCAGGTTAAAGTAACAAAAAATGTGTTGACTCTTTTGGGAAATGTGAGAGAAAATAACACTGTATCACAAACGTGTGATCAACGCTAGAATATTCACCACTTGGCTGTTCATTTTCAGCAAAATTGCTGCACAAAACCGATGTCATAGCGGTTACGATCTAGTAAGCTAGACAGCGATTCACAACCGTAATCATAATTCGTATACTATGAATAAACAAATTTATCTCTTCACTTTGAGAAAATAGTAGTATCAATTCGAAGTGTTGTGTCATCACATTCCTCGACCGTTTTTCCCGTTGGCATGAGGTTAGTAAGACTCCTGACATGTATACATGCTGCGCATGACCCAGAGAACCTGTATTTTGTGTTCCAGCTAAAATTGCTAGGATTGTGGTTCGCTGCGACAAAGTAAAGGCGGAGTCAATACATGTGATAAACACTCATCACTAGGAATTCCGATGTAGGCCTTGTATAACCGCTGGTTTATTCAGTCCTGCTAACTGGTCCTTTCCGAGGATGATATCTTGTTGACAATGATTATTCCACAGAACAGCGAGGCATTTGTTGAAAACGATATCAACTAAGGTGGTCAGAACTTTTATAGAACTAAAATCGGCTATAAGTAGACCTGATTATGTGTGACAAGGTTGTAGATAGTAGCCTGCCATGCTGATACTACACACCAAACGTGTGTGAGTATAGCATTGTTTTATAGGTCCATCCTCAGGTATCTCAACCTGTTCACTGATGGAGACATTATAATGATACGTGTTGATCTGCAGGGTGGACAACCATGGAGTTTTCCGCTTTTGGAAACGACCATATCCCCAAATACTGTTGAAAAAAGTTCACCCTTGCCTAGTTTAACATTTGTAGTCACGGACAAGTCACACCCAGCGGTAAAATAGCTATGTCCGGTGAAGATCAATTGACCAGTCATTTCTTAGATCTCTGCAATAAATTTCATGCAGCTCTATGAAAAGTAGTGCAACTGGAAGTAATTCAAAACGCCCGGCTCAATCAGGGGTAAAAATGATGTTCGGAAATTTCTTCACATAAGTCCTTTTAATGTCATATTTACTCACGAGGGAGCAAAGTGAAGACAAGTGAACTACACTCTTGAATTTCATCTGACAGCAGGATAGCGTTGCATCAGCAAGCAGATTTGTCGAATGACTGTCACGGTTAAAAACAAGTATATGGTTGGGGGACTTGCAGAACTCACGTTCACAGCGCCCGCATCTGGACAGTCCTACTTCTTTCCTTGCGCAGTTATTCTGGTGAGTCTATAAATCACGCAACCCCCTACAACTCATCAAAACATTGTTCAGCAAGCTTCAAGCACCTGTGGCGCTATGTGACTGGAACGTCCTGACAGGCACATCAGTCGATCGACGCAACCAGGACAGTTCCTGGATTGTCGGTCGAGGCGTCGAGTCACATGGCTCAAGTGTGAACACGTTCGCCTGTGTAAATGCAGCATGTGTTGGTGGAATAACATGCTCGTCTCGCATGCGCATTGCCCGGCCGGGTGCGCATGCCTGATGAGTTCTGATAAGAGCAAAACACGAGTCCAGTGCTTCTCCCCCTTTGGTGTGAGCTCAACGGAACAAGTGTGTCCGGAGAGGAGGAAGACTCTTCAAGTGAGAGTGATGTGAATACGCACTGTGTGCGCATCACCGGAACTAACGAATCATCGTTTCAGACGGGTTTGGAAAACTGTCGCTGGATTTATCACCGGTTAACATTGTTGTGTACGGGCCATAAAATATAGTGTGTTGCAGCTCTTTGTGGAATTTGACGTGGTAATCCAGGGTAAAAGTTATCGATAAAGTTCTCTGATCAAAATATCCTCAGCGCACATTCGAATTCGGCTAAATATTCTGATTCAAGTCCGGCAATACACATTTCGGCCGGATATACCGGATGCCTGCTTGGCAGGCCTTAATTTCATGAGTAAATGTGGCAGTCTAAAACAAAGCGACCATGATTTAACAGTATTTTCAAACCATCACTTGCCTTAGCTACACAGCTTTTTATTTAGTTTTACAATAACTTGCCTGTCATAGACAAATGTCTTGCTAAATTTAGAGCATTCCCCTAAGAAACTTCCTATATAACAATTTGTTGTCTGTCTGAATTAGGGCTGGATAACCCTAACGATTGATATATACCTGTAACGACGGAGCGTCTGTATCAAGATCGAAATTTGCGAAGTAGCAAAATCCAACAACTATTTTGTAAATCCTTCCAACATGTTGTTATCGCGATCGTTTTTGAGCTTTCGCTTTTTGGCGAAAGGCTATAGGTTCTGTTTCGCAGAAAAAGAAACTTAGGTGAGTATTGAGAAATCATAGTTGGGAACAAATCCGGGTCTATGGATTAGTTCGGATTACCATTAGATTTCCACAAAACTCGTAGTAGGTAGAGCACGTATTCGGATCTTCTTAGCACTTAATATGGAATTTTCCAACGTACTCTGCCGTCTGAAATTTTTTGTTTTTTTAAATGACGTCAGGCTTTCACATTATTGGGCGTGTTTAGACGATATATTGACGCACGAATGAAAAATGCCTCACAATGTGTGCGGACGATACCGGCGGCGCCGTAAATGTGCATCTAAATGTAAATACGGGAGGGACAGAACGACAAGTTGCGTAAGAGAAAATGGTGATATGTCTGGGCTCGTTGTTACTTTAAAAATTTTCGATATTTAATTAATAAGGATCACAACTATTATTTGGTCCAGTTGAAAACCGTGGTCTCTGTCCAGATTCAGTCAATTTATAGAGGCGCATTTTAGAGAGGGTTTTTAATCTACGATAATGTTATCTGACCTGTATTTGAACAGCATTTGCAAGTGGGCAATGAATCATCGAACAAACAAATCGAGTCCCTGGGTAATGATGTTTCATTTACGACCGCCTGAAGCGGAAAAAGATGTTCTCAAAAACTTCACAAGAGTTATCCTATCTCGATGAGTATATGCCTATGTCTGATGTTGAAACATCCTCACATTGTTTTGCTTCGAAAATATTAGGAATGAAGTGGGTTTCCTCCACGGAGAACTAGATGTTGGCAGACGGAAAGGTGAATATCCCTATTACAATGAAGACTTGTGGGCAACATTAGTTCACTTACGTTTTACTACTCATTGGTGGGGGGGCGAAATCAACCGGTAGACGCCATTTTACGATAGCCGGAGTGATTTTAGTTCAAGTGTCGGTCAGTACAAAGATAGCATCCATTTTATGCTGCATACTCGCAGCTGTGGGTGCCAGCTTCGATTAGGTTTAAGTTTGCCTGTTTACGATCTGCAGAGAATCCTCCCGCTGCATTTTAACATGGTTTGCATCTGGCCTGTGTGATAAGTTATGTATTTCGCCATTCTGTGATTGGGAGTGACACAAGCAGCATGATTTTTGTGCACACGTAGCTTTGCATAACTGACATACAAGAAAAATAGTGTATGGTTAGTAGTTTTGTGGGAATTGTGAATTCTGCTGCACTGTAGGTGGGCCGGATGGGATGCGTATGATCACATGTTCATTCGTTTCTTGAACTTCTGTCAGTGGTATGAATGGCCTTCAATTGGGACACATTGTTCTACTGTAATTTTCGATCGACTAAAACAGTACGCATAACATAAAATCCGGACGCAGGCGGAAATCAGGTTCAAGTACTGTTCCCCATGGAATGCTGCAGTGCGTATACTTGTCTTTATTGGTACAGCCGAAAGACGAGAATCAGTTCATTAATTGGGACAGAACCTGCAACCCACCGAACACAGTTAAATCCAAATATTACGACACATCCATTAAGAGTTCTCACATTCATCAAATTCTTCACTTGCTCCTCTATGTACACCTAAACACCTCACGAAAGTTCATATATCATTCTGTAAGATAGACAATCTCAAACTCTTTTTAGAGAAAAATCCCAAAGTTTCATTTTAAAGATAAAGTCATTTCAGCGGCTCAGATGAAGACAGAATGTCAGTGTCCATCAAAAATGCCGAAGATTCCATATGACGTTTCCGTCCACCTGTGACGATTAAGCAGTCATGCAGTCGCAACAGATTGTAACCAACTCGGTGTTACTCTGGCAACCACAAAAGTTGGAGGTAACGGATGGGGGAAGGTTAAAAAAGGCACGATATACTTTTTATGGTAAAATAGCGATATGCTGAGAACTGGGCCTGAATAATCTACAGGAGTGTCAAGCATTCATAAGCGCACATTCAACCAGTGATGGGAAAACTTATTTTTTCATTAAGGGTGCGTTTACTGTTTTTCATTGGTCACAATCGAAGGAATGGGCAAATAGAGCAACTGATCGTAAGACAGTCAACTCAGCAGTTAGTGAGTTAAGCCTACTGCTGGTTTACATAGTTTGCAAGCAAAATCTTGAGAATCACTCGTCATCATCGTTGCTCCGCTAGTTTAGATGTAACAAATGCAAACAAACAACTTCTATGCCATGCTGCCACATATGTGATCGATTTTCGGGGGGAAATCAATAAAACAGACATACAGTTCAAAGGACTCAAACGGAAAAATTCAAGGCGCTTAGGACAGAGCTTCAGAATGCAGTCCGTACTCACAGACTGTCAACGATTATCACGAAAATTTCAGCAATTATGAGGTTATAGACGCAATCCGGCCCCATATTTCTTAAAATAAAGGCTGCGCTGCCAACTTCTGTAGACAATACTTTCAGATGGATCATTGTCGATTCTTGCGTTATTCATGGCAGCCATCGCTCTTCAATTTGTGCTATCCATCACTGGATTGTTTCACGAGAAAAATAGGTCTATGCAATTCCCCTGTTGTGAACGTGAACTGGCAGTGAGGACTCTGGAGAGGCGGACGAATTCTGTCATTCCCAGGGTGGTCAGCAGATGCATTAAGAATTACAATTCAGGAAGAGCATCAAAAGCGGAAAACGAGTGACACTCGGAACTCCTTATTTTTATCGAAAGTCCTTTTAGCTGGACACATTTGAAGTGTTTTGAAAAGCCAAGGCTCACATCATTGGACAAGTATGGGCGAGAATTCGGCACGTTATAAATAATCCCTAAAGGAGAAACTGCGCAGTGCGGAGAGTAGCTGATACTACCTAGTTTGCTTCTACGGAAGTATTAGATACTTCGCCCTAATTGCATATCAACAAGGTGCAAATTATGATGTCTAATGAAGATGAGATCAAATACGGTAAGGCACAAACTTGACATGGAGTTAGAATTGTTCACCGAACTACTATAATTAAATACAAATAACTCGCATTCGTTTTGGCAGCCAATGAGGGATCAGGACCGACATACTTGGGTTAAGTAATGAAATCTCACACAGTGATTTCGGATAAATTCATCAGTTCGGCAGTTCTGGACCAGGAATTTAACAGGCGGTGTTGTTTCTTCAGAAGCCCATTGTCTACCTTCTTCTTTCTCGGTTTTCATCCCCATTTCCTCCCTAGGAATTACATGTTGTACGAGGAATTTGTACGACTTTGTCAATAAGGTCGCAGGGCTGCTTCTGGAGATGGACAAAGTATTCGTGAGTTTTGACGTAGCCTCAATGTACACAAACATCCCTAGGACGGATGCTCTAGAGTTAACAAAGAGGTTGTTACTGGCAGACATGACACTTAGAGAACGGACACAGCTCTCGGTGGATGAATTAATAATTGAGGACATTAGAGTGTGTTTGAATCCCGATCAGTTTGTTTTTGACACAACTGTTTACCCACAAGAACAGAGTCTTGCAATGGGATCTCCAGTATCCCCAGTTTTAGCTAATATTTATATGGAACAATTCCAACAAATGGCTTTGGCCGGATATCCTTGTCTACCGAAAGTTTTTTGGTGATATGTTGACGACACGTTTGTGGTAATCAAACGAGATAACGTGGATAGCTTCCACGACTATCTCAATAGTTTAAATCCGCACATCAAGTTTAGTATGGAGATAGAGTCCACCTCGGGCACATTACCCTTCTTGGACTGTATAACACATAAGAGTGACGGAAAATTAAAAACGACTATCTACCAAAAACCAACAGACACAGGAACCGTCTTAAATTATTCATCAGCACACCCAAAGTCCGTGTATGCTAGTATTGTCTCATCTATGTTTAGCCGTGTCAGAGTGTCTGTGTACGCTAGTATTGTCTTATCTATGTTTGGCCGAGTCAGAACGCTATGTACAGAAGAGATCAATCGAACGGCAGCTCAAATTGAGATTGCCAACAGAATTCAAGAAATAAGATACCCAATGAGTTTGATCAGGCGTCAATTAAGAAGGATATTGGCTCCGGTATCTAGACCCAGTAAGGAATGGATTGGCACAGCAGTCATTCCATATAAAGCAGGAACATCGGAGGTTATTCGAAGGGTGCTGAACTCAGCCAACATTCGAGTAGCTTTTCAGAAAGGAAAAAGCGCATCGCTCGATCTTAATGCGATTGAAAGATCCCCTCCCGGTTTAAAGGACTAGGGACTGCGTGTATAAAATTAACAGCAACGATTCACTAAGGCTTACATAGGGCAAACCGCCAGGGAACTGCACATCAGAATTGATGAGCATAAAAGGATAATAAACAAACCACCAAAGAATGTGGTAGAATACCAAATGCTGGTCAAAGACTCAGCGATGGCGGTTCATGCCTTAGACACTGGACATGCAATAGATCTAGATAATGTGGAAGTTTTAAGACGGGGACAGCGATTCACACCACAGCGGCTGACAGCCGAGGCGGTGGAAATCACCAAGCTTCACAGCGTGAACAGAATCAAGGGTGTGGAACTGGCGAGCATATGGAAAGCAGTCTTAGATAAGCGGAGTTGACACGTGACTGTGTGCGGTTGTCAATGCACGTAGAACCATTAGCAAATCAGGGGGGGGGGGTGGAAATCCCAACCTTACAAAAGTTCGAAAGGGATATTCACGTGAACCGAACCGGAAGAACTAGATCCTAGGCTGGACCCAAATCCATGTAGGCTCCCCATCGGCCTAACACTTGGTCACCCACCCTAACACAAAAATCCTTCGGCCGATACCCAACAGAGATTTAGCTTGACTTAGCTGATTGGTTCTGCTTCCGCCGTAAATCTCGACCGACCTCGTAACCTAGTCACTTGGCCTGACGAAGCTTTTGTGTCAAAAGCGAAACGTTGCCCGGCAATAAATCTATCGATTGTTTCCAAACTTTTCCGAAAACGATATACAGAAGTCAGTTTGATACAGGCCACGGGAAAAATGGAGGCATTTGAAATTCGCACCATTCTCTAGTCAAACTCTATGAAATTCGGCCTTCGGGTGCGCCATAAAAATTACTGCACCGTGTTACTAACTGAACATTTTTCTACACATTGAATGACTTTCCAAGTAATAGGTCAGTCTCACTTTGCTTGGTGTTTAGAGATGAGGCGCATGTTCCACTATCGGCTTCGGATTGGCCGAGAAACACCAACCCTTACCTTCAGTCGATTCGTTGTATTTATGCACATTTCTGCCGTTAACACCAGGAGGAGTATCACCTGTGCTCACTTCTGCCGTGGTTATCACCACACATTTCATTCGGAACGATCTCTGTACCCCGATTCAAGTTAGTGTTTTACTAGTTTCACCAAAATCTCTTGATATCGAATCCCTTTCTCTGTCCGCAAAAACGTTTTTTGGTTGTCGTCCACCGTTCAACACACTTCATTAAGTCGGTCTGAATCTCGGCCATTTGGGATTTCGCTACTAGTTCAAAAGGAATTCTCTTGGTTTAGACTCCCCGTAATTCACGTGTACGTGCAGTGCGTGACTTTGTTGTCGCGCAAACAGTTGTGCTGTACTGAGATTCAAAAGATGGGAACTCTTGTAACTGATGTTAAGCTAAAAGGCAAAGCATCGGGTTTTAAGATGTGTAACAATGAGACTGTCAGGATTTTCGCGCGATTAGACGAGCATCTTCCATATTTCAGCCGCGTTACCTTTTTTATCCCTTTGGCTGCGCTTTGCTCACAGAAAACGGCCAATGTCACACACCGCTGTTGAGGAAAATTTTGGTCACTCAGTTTGTTTGATATCTAGTCCCCTGAGGCGAGCTGAACGATTTAATCGCAAACGTTCCATCACTAATCAGGGTAGTATGATCGATGACTGGTTAAAAAAAGTTGAGATTCACTCGAAAGTAAGCCGACCTCCAATGGAAGCGATGTCACAGATTTTGCGTAGCGGGCGTGGATAATCCGTGATATCAAAATTATTCTCGTACCGACGGATCGACGCGCATTTCCTTTCGTAATCGAACTTCAAACAAAGAATGCTGTAGAAAAGGTTTCCTGACTGTGATGACGCAAGTTTGGAAAGACACTCCCGAATAAAAGAATATCTCTTGTTTACAACATGAAAAGCTTAACAAACAAGTTGTCTGAAAACGATCCCTAAGAAGTGTTCGTCAAAAAATATTTTAGAGGTTCTGTAAAAGTTGACTGATTCATTACTGGGCCCTACCACAAACATCATCAAGCCAAGTAACTGGGTTGATGGTAGAGTATCTTATAACAAGGTAAGTGATTGCTGGGCGTCGGTTTGGAGTTTTATGTTAATGATCCTGGGTAGGAGTTACACTGACAGTTAGGGGAACTGATTGCACAACTGATTCGAATGGATGACCACTAATTTCTCTGCTAAAAGTTTGTGGATGAGCTGAGTTTAGTCAGTTTCCTCCGAAAAATAGAGATCCTGTTATCGTTGGCCTTTTGGCTATTAGTGGCCACTGCCCAATGAAACTTGCGTGACACTCATCAGGTTAAGTGATCGTCGTCCATCACCGGAATTAGGATGCACAAGTACAGGACAAATGAGTAGGCAAACATATAGGTGAACACTTACCGGATTCCATAACACAATTTTCTGTGAACCTGGTGGCCCTTTAAGTTTAATGAGCTACTCTAACGGCTGCACAAACTTGCATGTTAAATTGTCATCATTCTCACTACTGGTTGCTCGAGAAAGGCTCTCTAACTCGAAAAGTTGTGCAATCTCGTTTAACCGCTTGCGGTTCACCGTTAGTGATAATGTTACGCAGCTTAGACGGAAAAATTCAAGGTTAGCAAGAGGATTCAGGATTCTGGCACAGCCGGCAGGTAAGGTCGGCGGTTACGGTCAAGTTTGAAAGATGCTAAGAGACGAAGGTATCGTCATCGTGGTCAAAAAATCGGGACGTAAATGTGGACCCAAAATGGCAGTTGAACTAGCATCTCTTGGAATGAGTGTTTGAAGCAAACCGGGTGACGGAATGCTGATGCAAAACTAGTCAGATAAGGGTGCCACCCAACTCAGCCTAAAGAACTCTAGAGCAAGAAACCACTGGCTACACTCGTAATGAGCATGTTGGCAGAAATGCCGTAATAGTGCCAGGCAATTAAACCTGCCCACGGCTGGAGTGACCAGAGCACAGAAATCCTGAGGAGGGTAAAAGAAAGTAGGTGTTTTTAGGCGTGTACGTGCTACAGCTTAAGTGTGAAGAGTCAGTCACTAGTAAAAGTGAAAAATTAGAATAAATTGGGTTGTTATGCTACTCTGCTGCAGTACGCTCTGAAGGAAAGCAGTACCGATAGACATTGGGTAGAACAAAAATCGCAAATGGCCTAAAAACCACAGGTGGAAGGTCGTTGATTAGGAACCGAATCAACATTCTATTATTCCAGTAAGGATTTTCAACGTTTCGTTGGAGAGGCGTAACAATGAGCAAGCAGTTGGCAACAAAAGATGCCGCCTATTATGCAGTCCTACGATTGCATGTAGGCGATACAAAGATTCAGAAAGTGAGAACCTATTAGAAGAAAAGAGCACATCAGCTAGCCAGTTCAACGAACAATGCAGCCTCTGGCAACAAACTCTCAAAACGCTATGGCACTTATACACATGACAATATTAATCTGTTAAATTTAGTTAATTGGACTACTTCGACATATAGGTCGTAAATTTTAGAGGGCATGCCATCGTTTTGGGAACGGTGAAATGATAGCACCGCAGTGATTGGGGGTAAAACCGACCAAGCGCTGTATCAGGTGTCCGCACTGTCCCAGAGCTCGGGGTTAATTAACTAGAAATGAGCATTTTAAACGGTAGAAAGCTGACGGCGGCATAGTCTAGGGAAAATAAGGGAACGATTCTATCCGTGAGTTGTTCCTAAAGGGCAAAATAGACCAAGTTTTTCGGAATGTAGATTATGCATGCTTATTTGTGAGGGCTAAAAAACAACAGGAGGTTTGTAGGCAAAAAAGCAAGTATCAAGTCACCAGTAATTTTTTCAACAGAGTCTGTTCCGGCTAGTATGATTACATCTCTTATGAGAATGAAATGTTTCTAATGTTCGAAATTGTATACTTGAGTTCCGTTCATTTAGGTTCACCAGGTTAAGCCGAAAAGTGATCACTCAGGTCCAACTAACGAAGCCTTCGGCCGCTGTTTTACTGCGGGCCTTAAACCAATGGCTGAAACAAACAACCCCGACATATTCACACTCCTTGAAACTCCAATGCTTAATTGATGCTGAGCGAACAGCATCGGTGAAATTGGCTCGTTGTGAAAGTTTTATCAACGAACGAATTCCGTTTAATCTTTTCACTTCTTTCGATCCCGAATCGTTGCATCCACCGGACACTAGAGGCCGTTTCAGTTTAACTGTCGGCTTTAGGCTTTGGATGTTGCGCGTAGCTTTGATAAGCAGTAGCACATTTTGATTTATTCTGTTGTTCTTAATGTCTGTAGTGTACACGTTCACCGCCACATGAATCATTCAGAGAATAACATGCCGATGGTACTGTATGGCTGATTACTCAACAAGGTAAGAACAAGAACACAGTCAGATCTATAAAAATATTCAGGGCTGGGGTGGGTTTTCACATCCAGGCCACACTTTCTACGCCCTTTTTATAGTCCGATTCGTTTAGTCTTGCTGTGACGTCATCACGATGGCAGTCTAGTGAACAAATTATTTGCACGTTCACAGTAATCAGCATTTTGTTGGTAGCATGGGGAAATTTGAGGATTTCCAGTAAGGATTTCGTCCAACCTAGGCTAGAAAGCCGACGAGCTTCGCAATACAGATAGGCCACAATAAAATGACGAAATCTTCATTAAAAATCAACATTTGGCTCAGAGAGATCGTTTGCCGATTATGAGTGGTTATATAAGTGGGGAAGGGAGACTGGTCGTATTCATACGTATAAAAGAACCAGAACTCATTTGTCTACAGTTAGTGGTGAAAACTGAGCTGGTTTGGGTCTTTAATATCACTTGGATTAGCACAACATGGGTGTTTTGCCCAATCGGCACAAAGGCACGTCTAATTACTAGAACATTTTTCATGATATGCTATACGGATCTTGTATGAGACTACATGCTGGCTGTGGTTATAAGAAGCAGAGACAAAGCTTTCCATGTACGCAGGATTGGTTGTCTTGTCTGAATACAGAGACTGGTCCAACATTTTGTCTTTCCTGTGACTGGCAGTCTGGCGAGCCAATTCAGTTTAAAATGTTAATCGCGAAAGTTTATTAAGCAAGTTGATTAAAACTATGTCAGACTTGTGTGTCTAGATGCGAGCTATTCAGCTTAGTTGGTTAGTTGCCACTCTATGCGGAGAGAAAATTTAGCGGAATCGTACTTGCCAGTGAAACCAGTAAATCGAACTTCCAGTCAGGTAAAGCGCCTCAGATTTGGAAAGTTCGAAAAGTTTACTTAATGAGGTCGTTGGTTCAGTTTATTGAATAGAGATACAAATTGCAAAGAGCAAGCAATGCAGTGGAATGAACAGCGTGGCGCAGCGGTAGTTATATCTACCAACCGAACGTAAATTTGTTCAGTTTACGTATTTTACACACAAGTTCAGACGTTTGTTCAACTACTAGTTTGATACACATAAAATGTAATTGATGAAATTTCAGTCATTGTAAAACCACCGAAAGCCAGTGATATTCAAATGGTTGATGACTTCTAAATGACAACGTGGTGCCGCATCTAATATCAGGGTTAAAGCCCCGTGAACACGTTCAAGCTAACGATTGCCTTTCTTCCAGATGATGTGAACAACATTAAAACCCTTGATGAAGCACAACTAATTTTAGTCTCACAATGTTCACGTGACTCAATCTTCTCAAAAACAAAGACTTCTGTATTGACGGTTGTATTCTTGTATTGACGGTTTTTCAACGGTACCTTGAAGTCCATTAAATTGAACTATTAAAGTATCCACAAGGAGTGTGCTTCTGCCTGGAGTAGGGCCTTTTGAAATAGCGACTGAGAAGTATGACAGGTAAGGACAAATACTTACATGATATGAGGGATTTGCCAAGACTAGAGAAATGCAACTATGAAAGAAATAACTAGTAATTTAGATGGAGTCAACTGATATGGGGCTATATGTGCAGAAACGAAGGTCATAGTTTAGATAAAGTTGAACGTCAGCTCAAAACATAACATAATCACAAAACTGATACAGGATTCGTTTCGATTTCGGGTTCTTGCGTGTCACTGTATGCTTGGGAGTTTTGTTCAGATAAGTTAGGAGCTTCGACTAACCCGGAAGTCGGTTCACAAAACTGACCAATCCAACTAATGTTGCCGGTTGTCGGAAACCTAGTCGGTCGTTGACGTCTTACCGAAGTACTGTATCCAGGCTTCCAAGCATCACTTCCCATGGTTGAGCGCAGTGTCCTCGCACAACCGTCCAACTTAACATCACTTGAGAAAAATTAATCTAACGAGGTGCCAGTACAAGAGCAAACTATGTTTGGAGAGTGTCCTTGATATTTCACAACGAAAGGTTCAACCTCAAAACGGTGCCAACCGGCGAGTCGACAACTGTCAGGTAGCGGTCTCCATAGGTCGTTATACTAAAAATGGGAACTACGGGGATGTGAGTTGTCGATGGTGCAATACAAATTCAAAGCTTTCAAGTACTGTTTTGGGACGAAAGTGGCGGAGCGGGCAGGGACTATAAATTTAAATTTCATTATTATCTGTTACGCCGTCACTTTGTGAATCAGGTTGGTTTATCACTGAACGAGTCGAATGACGCATAGAGCATGAACCTAACGGCTACACTTGGTTTGTGCTGCGTCAAATTGTTGTGTACCTTTGAAAATATTGAACGGGTGTAGCATAAGCAGTGCCATTCTGCTGTCTTGGAAAAGTTATATACGGGGCGAAACACGCGGCTCGTGATTTTTACCAGATGTGGAGACTGTAGGTGAGTCAGCGATGCCCCCAGGTGCGTTGTGAAACGTCTTTGCTTTTGCAACCGGGATAAAAGATATATTCGGCTAAAAAGCTACGAAAATGCATCGCAGTCTTCTCGGAAAAACCAGATCCTTGATGCGTCAGAAATGGAGAGCAAAATATCACAAGCCGAGAGCTCGAGTGATAAAAGGAATCAAGAGAGCTCGGGTGCCCATCATCAATTGGTTTAGCAGCTCATTTAGAAAATCATACCTGGAGCAACGTAATCAGTGGAGGAAAGGGACTAGGTCGATAGGGCAGAAGTTCTGCGCTGGCTATCCAATATGCTCATGCGTGGCATCTGACGTGATCATCAGAACATGTCCCATTCACGGTGTTTTATGGACCGTGGATATTTTGGCTATTGCCGTTGAGAATAAATGTCCTTTGTTTAAGCACATCCATGCAAATGATGTTTTATTTCTTGGGCTATCACAGACATTTTACTGGTTATAGAGTGCAGCAGCCATTTCCGGATTCATGTGAAAATTATTTCAACGTTTACGAGCAGTTCATAAGAAGGACAAAACTAGCTGTTGGCGACCGCATCTTCTCAATAAATAAAAAGTACACATTGCAACATCACCGCTATCCGGATTTGAAAACGCAAAGTTACCCAAAAAATGACGTCCTTTATCTTATAGATCGACTGAATAAACCCATTGACAATTTATATCTCGCTACACTTTATGGACTGATACATGTTCTGTTTTACTGATTATTCCACAGCGAGTGTGGCGACTGATGCTAGATGTTCACCCGGTCCGTTATCCGGGGCTTAAATTTGTTTATTTGATAAGTCGTCACGCGACAGTGTACAATTCTTGAAACCATCACTGAAATTAATCTGCACAACGACCCAAACCTATCGACGATGCAACGTTCCTATGGGCTGCAGTGAATGAAACTCAGTCTCCTTAAGTTCAACCATGGCAGAAAAGCCCATGGGGATCAGTCCGACGTGGAGAAGCGAATCCCCCTACTACGGGAAATCATTTTGGGAGTTGCTCTGGTGGGTAATATTAGCAGCGATAGGGGCGAAAACAGTAACGTGTTTCTGCAAGGTAATCAGCCTCTTACGTGTATGGAACCAGCGATGCCAGCTTCCCCGAGGAAGGACGGGTTAGAAGAGAAAAGCCTCTAAAACTGAACACTCTAATCTTCGAAAGGCTGACAATGATCGTTGGCATATTATTAAGCACTGTTGATGTATTTTAAGGTTCAAGAGTCGGACGATGGTCAGAAAGCACTGCTATGCGCAGTGGCATAGGGAATCAGGTGTTCATACCTTAACCCCTGTGCCCTCGGGCTAGGTCAACTACCCATACATTTCTGAATCAGACTTTGGAGTTATGGGCTCGGGTAGCGGCGACCGAATTCAACCCTCGTTTTCAGGCTTAGCAGTCAAGAGCCAGTAACTCGCTAAAAACGATGCGCACTGTAAAGAGTGGAAGACTGGCCTTCTACAAATTGGAATCGGACCAATGAGGATCCCCCTTAGTAGGGGTGATGTCAATACCCAAAGGCGAGGTGTTCTTGTCGTGCCAGAATCCAAACACCACAAGATCGACATCACTGCACTCAGTGTGACTCTGTCGGTTGATCAAGGGAGGTTACGGCATGATGGCTCTGATTATGTCTTCGACCGAAGTGGAACAAAATAAGAAAGTCGAAATGATCAGGCAGTCGGATTCGTAGCAGTAGACCACATGAATCAGAACATAGTGGAACGGCCGTACTGTACCAGACTGAGAATGATGACAGTCTGATCCCGGCTGTCGAAAATTAGGTTTGCAATGTGTATCAGCGCCTATGCTCTCCAGAATGTCACACTCAGAGGAGGAAAGGACAAGTCCCACAATCAGCTGTCAGACATGGTCAGATCTGCACCTCCAAGCAGTTCCTTCATTCCGAAATCCGAGGGTGAGAACCGGTTTGGTAACCTTGGAGGAATATACCAGGTCCATTTGGAATCGGAGCAATGAGCAAATCGCTGAAGGAATGCGTTAAGTGCGGTAGTGGAAATCAAAACCAAGGCGCGTAGTTAAGTGTGGGACGAAAATTGCTTGCCACCTGGATTCATTTCGGAAGTAGCCACGGACATCTAATCGATAGTTGTTGTGCGGCAAAGTGATCAGTCTCTGGTGCATTCAAAACTTACAAAATTACCACATCGCTGAAACTTAATAAAACCGTAGAACTTTTCGAATAAAAGACTTGATATATTATCTACAGACTCCAAGTCTCTGGATTAATCCAGATACTCGATTGGGTGCACACCCTACCAGATGCATAGCTTTGCGTCATCCGGTCAAACTTAAATTAGAGGTTTTATTTTTTTCGTCATCTGTTTATTATAGGTTTGTCGTAATTTTGAGCGCTCCATCGAAAACAGAATGATTAAGAGAGGCACCTGAAATTCATATCCCAAGCTGATATTGACGCAATTCACCAGAGGTCACACGCTTGTTTGCTGTGTTAGAATACAGTATGAAATTATGATTTAATGACATTTATGCCAAGTTATGTGTTGTTATGTTATTGATTCGGTAACCTTATGTCAGACGAACTAGTCTGTCAGTATGTAAATTATTGCCTTTGTTCTACTTCCATCACCGTTGGATCCCTAAAGTGTTGTGTACAACTGTCGCTTGTGACGTACTACTGCTTGGCGTCGTTTCTGGACAACAACTGAGCAAATCTGGGAACATAACAATTTTTCCTGTTCTTCGTTTAGTCTTGACTCCACCGCTATCCATATTCAATTCACTGCGTTCATATTTTCTCAACCGGACTTATTGGCAACTTCAAGAGCTCACTGGACTTTGGCTTACCACAAACGACCACATCGAGAAAATAGTGCAAACCAATGTTTACAATATGCGTGATGTATGATTGAAAGGAGGCACTGTTAGGTTTACCATTGTTTTGTGTTTAACAGTAATCCAAGAAGTTCAATCAGTTTTTATTGTCTTCGATTATCCCAACCGATTCGTTATGCGAAGCCAGTTTTCGTGAAAACACAAAGGTTCATTAAGTGCAGGTGAATGCAGCTAAAGCGAACCAGTTGCTCAGTTTCGAATAGGAAACAATGTTTCACTAGCTTGACCCTAGCTTATGACGTAAATAAGACTGTCGACCTTTAAATGGACCAAAATTATTCACACTGATGACACCGAATTCGGCACAGAGTCACCGATTCTGTATAATAGGTGATAAGGAGAGCGTACACAGTGTATCCTGTCAACAGAATATGTCAATCACGGTAGCAAACTGTGTGAACAATGCCATTCATGTAAACAGGCAACTTGTACACATCCACGTTGCATGTTGTTCTGGAGAACATATTCATTCCACTAGAACTATTTACCCGTATTTAGGACACCCAAATAGTTTACTAAAACAAGGACCCATTAAATGATATTCCGAAGGAAATTGTACAGTCCACACAAACCGCTCTAACAGAGTGGTCTCAGGTTTGGTTAGTTTTGAAAAGCTTTACAAAAGTTTAATCCCACCACAGTCACTTTATTCAATCAAAATGGGTATTAAAATCATTGCCAGACAGACTTGTGTGAGAACAATAGTCCATACTATAGTCGGAATCAAGAATACCTTCATAGACATTTACGCTAGCCACAGGATAGGAATAGAGTGATTGTTTGTGACTGGTGAAATGTCAGCAACACATCACCTTATGTCATCGTTAGAATTCGCGTAAATGGATAAGTCACGTGATCTTTGCCGTCGAAAGGTTCAAGAGTAACTAGTCGCCCTAGGACCGCCTAGTAGTTTGATTCTAAAAATTGGAACCAACCGAATGACGGATAGAACTTGTTGTTTGTTCAACTAATACAACGATTCTTTTCTGTGCTCGCTACAATGAGTTTCGGTAGAGGAATACGAAGAAGCACTATGTTCGTCTAGGAACTCAGATGCCACAAAGTTGTCGAATACACATATAGAGATTTTAATCTGGGCTGCGGTAACAAGTCAGAGCATACTTTTTCAGCGAACAAAATATTTGAAAACTGAAACCAGAGGGGGAATTGCGCGCCAGTTTAAGTGACATTGAAATGCTAGAAAACCTTACACAGACATTTATGCTGAGTTATATGGAGTGGAAAAAAAGCTGTCTCTTTTTAGAACTAATTGAATTCCCTGAGAAGGGATAACCCGGAATCAAATAGGAAAAACTGAAGAAACCTCTATTTTGTCGGAACAGCATTTGATGCCACTATGTAGATGCATTTCAGTCTTTACTGTTCTCCCGCACTTAGCTCACTCATTCGATACAGTGTATATATCTTATGCCTGAATCAGCCATTGACTGGGGCCATGATAATTTCATTTCTAGGTCTCACACGGTGTATATATATATATATATGTTCACGGTGCTCTAAAGTCTTCTCATTGCACGCATTGATGCTTCGTCTGTACTGCTGAGCAACTTTAATTGAATTCACACACACAAGGCGTTGCCAGAGAAGCGTACAAGCACATCTCGAGAACGACATATCAGAAATCTGTCTCAAAGAATGGTGCACGGTCCGACATGACAGACGGATTCTCCAGGGCCTCAAAGTGCACTATAAGCTGCAGTGAATCCAAACAAACATTTTCTGTTGACGTTCGTCTCTGACGACAGCGACACCGATAAGTGAAACATAGTTTGTCACTATCAGGACTCTAAACATTAGAATACCGTCCATGCACTCAACTCCAACTAAACACTGAATTCACTGATCGACAATATACTGTGGAATCTACGGAAATGTGAAATAAAGCATTCTGTTTGTAGAACAATTTGACCGAAACGGACAAAATTCACATGTGAATTATCTCCATAAATTCATTGTCACTGCTCAATAGACAATCCCACTGAGAATGGTCGTTGGTTTGTTCGCTGAGCTGGGCAAACCAACGACCATCTATACTACCTGAGCTACCAACATTCCCCACTGAGAATCATACATCCGCTCCCTGCTGAGTGACTAGATTCTCGGAGTGACTGTCTAAACAAACCCTCCTGAGAACGGGTGGGCCGTAGTACTAAGGTCTTTCGCACTGATGACGCACATCAACTGCTTTAATGAATGAAATTGTCTGCGTTTGTCAAACACAGGTATAGGGATTGAATATGAATACCACAGATGTCGAGTTTCATTCAGGTGAACGTCATCCATAAGATAATAAAGGGATTCGTGCTGATTTGTTTTTACACACTTGCTAGCTAGTTCGCTATTTTTCTGGTCTGTTTACAGGATTGTGTCCGTTGATACATGATAGTATTCACCACACGTGCCGAACCACCTGTTGTTGAAATTACTCCCATGTTGTCCACACTACTCTCTCTCTCTAGCGACTTTGTGATCCCCGGAAGAACATCTTTGGAGTCACGCCGTACCAAAACACATCAGGTCCTAAGGACGGAAGCGATCTATGTCGACTGCAGAGAGCAAAACAGTCGCGCTTGCATCATCAGCGTACAAACTATTAACATATGTGACGATTTAGGAAGAAAAAAGTTTGAGGCTGAATCACTTGATTGACTTCCTTCATTCACGGTGATAACAGCAAGCTTCCACCCGGTTTAAAACTCTACCGAGATTTGTAGAGTGTGACTATTACAGAATGGTCAAACAATTGTCTTTTAACTTTCATAGTTTGTACGGAGAAAAATACTATTAACAAACCTTGGATCTGAAGTTTTACAAATGGCAATTACAAGGCAGTAATGATTTTTCGTCGAAAAACCACCATGATGCGTTTTTCACCCTGAATGGTAACCATCAGTTGCATGTAGCAGGAAGTAACCGTCTGAGTTCATCTTCTGTTCTGTAATTAACACTTTGTAATTATCAGGTCCTTCGTAAGGAGCGCAAAAGTCCAGGAAATTTTTCTGACCATTCATCGAAAATTAAACTCCTTGCCGGTTTCCACGCATGCACTGAAATGAACAAGACAGCCGTTTGGTTTCTTCGATTGCAATGGCATAAATGAGGTCGTGAACCTCTCTAATTTGCCGTAGTGCGTCGTATGAACCTAAAAAACTTCTCAGTAAATCCTGCTACATTTCGCTGATAAATGATAAATAGTATGCATCGCACGAGAGATTATTCTCCTAGGACCGATCAGTCCTACTTTAGATTTTGTAACAAATACTACTATATTTTCTACCGAAGTAATAAACCTCAGAACCTTGTTTCTCATCAGATTATTTGTCTAACCGTGAACTCTGCTCTTTTGTAAACCATTCGATGAGAAAGCGCGGCTATCATTTGCCTCTATTTTTAGGAATTCACCGTTTGTGTGCGTAGTCGCCGTATCTGGAGGGATTTATAATGACCTACTACCTACTAGTTGTTTAGCTCTTTTTTGAATATAGCGGTAGTTTGGTGCAAATATGGATGAAAACAATCTTCCATAGTAGACCCCTAGCAGTTGCTCCTTACAGGATACACGGCAGCAGCGCGTCGAAATGGTGCCACAGTTGAACGATCTTTTTACTAACCCCAAAGAGAAAAAATTGCCAGCAGGTAAGCAGGTGATCGTACGGTGCAACATGGTACGTTTTTTTCAGGTCCACAATACAAAAACAGTGGACTAGACAGTATTGGACAATGTGAGATGTATTTATAAACAACACGTTAGGACCAATGACCACTGAAAACTCCTGAGTTACGAGGTGCGCAGCCGACTTCATTTGGACAAGCAGCTTGACCTAGTATTGCCCTTTCCGCCCGTTATCCGAAAGATAAGTTGGTCAGCCAGTCTTATAGATCTATAGCGAACTTCCTTGTAAAACGATTAAAACACTGGAAAAATTATTGATTGCAATTTTCGTGCACTTTCGATCACATCGATGTCAGCAATGCGCCTGAAATTATCAAGCATTCCACGATCACAGACTGCATAAGTAGTTTGAAAGAAAAGACATCAGTCAATCACGATCTAGTCTTGCAATCTGCTATGATCTGAGAGTCGTATCTGTCAAGCTACAGTCCAGCTACAAATTATTTATACTACAAGGATTTAGTTAGCGCGCTCTATTACCCACCAGTTAATGATTACTAAGAACACTGCGTTTGATGTTGAATAAACACACTTTTTTATGTCTATAGTCGTTTATTTTGGTGGAGATATTAAAACTGCCCGGGCAATGGTTTCGGAGGTTAGAAAGGATGTGGCCGGATCTGGTCAACAAAGCCACATAAGACATTTCGTCCAAACGGGGACGAAACCCTTGATATGATTGACTTTTCAAGATATGATCACAATCCTTCTAAAATATCGGATCGATCAGGGGTACTGTCCAGTAAGTAAGACCGTGATATTACGTGAATTCTTCAAGAGAGTGCAAAGTGAGTTGAATAATTATGAAAAGATCAGTTTCCCATCCTCTAAAGTGGAGACATTTTTTAGACTCCCGACGAAGTTGCCTTATGTTTTCGGACTTACCTAAGGTTTACTTCACTTAGGTTGCTGATATGACATGGAATACTCACACACCGCAGTACATCAGACAGAAACACTCCGAACCTAATCTGACACTCACCTTCCTTTAGGTGTCAGATTTTTGACCTCTTGCACGGACAACTTGAGGGAGATATCCCGGTATCGCGCGTTCTCCAGTTCAGGTTTGGCACGTTTTCGAAGCCTGTGAAATAGGATGAACGGAATACGGAATACAAGATAACTTCTGCATGAAAACTAATTAACTGATGTTAGTTCCTGTCTGTGCATTTTACTTGTAGTTTAATTTAACCGAGTTTGCCAGCAGAAACATCAGTTGGTGTTAAGTCACGTTTACGATCATAGCTAACACTTTTATGCCGTACAAACCAAAAGTCGCACTTTTTGTATGGATTGGTAAAGCAGCACGGTTTAGTTGAAACTGATATAAACTATGTATGCGTCATACTACGAAAGGTATGATGCAGATCAGATATTACGCCCTAAAACAACCCATCATCTGCTTGTCTCTTATTCGCCCCAAGGACCCTTGATTCAGTCACTCGATTGAGGCTCAAGTTGTTCGCTGTTTGCCGGCAGTTGTTCATCGGGCGTCACTTGTGATTCACTCAGTTATCAGCTGCTGTGCACTAAGAACAAAAATTCATTATTTGGCGGAAAACATGCAATCGACTCAAAGGTATTCTGCAGTTAATGACACAAGTCTGAGGTTTCTGTTCGAGGCTGGACTAATCTGATCCGTGATGCACCGCCGAGGACGACAGAACTTTGGTCGTTTAGTGCTGAAACAAATGAATATTAGATAAATTTCGAAGTAAGATCCATCGACAGAGGAGTTAACCAACTCTTTTTTATTGGTGAAAATCCGCTCACTAGCTAACTAATTCGGTGTTACCAGGATACTCAGCTGAATCCGAGGTTAATCCCTCGTCATTTATATTCTTTGTATAAATGTGCCCCGCAAAGGCTGTCTCATGTCTCGGCTGGTACCACAATCCAGATATCTCAGTACATTTTCTTGGCACTACTCACGGGCCTTTCAAAAATACCTACTAATGAGCCATAGGAAGAATAAGACTGGTCTCAGGCTATCAAAGAGTTCTCGGGGATCTTACGAACAGTGTGCTTAGGCTGCGGATGGCTGAAGTTCTCACCCATCACAAGGGAAAGTAGAGCTGTGATCATGTAACCAGAACATCAGATTTGTGCGGTTTGACAAACTGAACCGTAATACTAGTAGTCTCCTTCATGTAGGCTGAACCGTGCTCCTCTCGGTCTGATTGTTCTTCTTGGCCTCACATATCACTTGCCTGGAACTCGACTCGTAGCATGGCAGTGAATATCCAGCATTGATGGGCCCTAAAAGGGATGGAATTTTAGTCCAGTGCTTCCACCCTTTTTCGTGAACTATTTGTGATGATCGCAACCCAACAGCTAGAGGGATGTTCAGACGAGAATGACACGAACAAATTCCGGAAAATTTTTGGTTATCAGCAACGGGGAATCGTAAAGTTTTCCAAACAGTGGCTCTTTTAGACGGCTCTGGTAACACGACCGGTTTCTCATGGTAAGCGGAAACTTGAATTACAAAACACTCGTCGAACAACATTAACCGCTTTTGTTTCGGTAACTATACTATTGTTTAGGGCATAAATTTGACCATAAATTTGAACCGAGGATGAGCGACCAGAACGAAGGCAGTCACACGATGAGGTTTAATCTGAAAGCAATTGTCTACCCGAGCGCACATACAGTAAGTCTTGTAAACTGACCATTATAGTTCGCAAACCTCATATTGCACCCGGATGATAAACTCGTCGAAATAGTACAAAGCTTCTGTTGACTTATTGCGCAAAATGTCTTTCTAACCATCCAAAAATGAAAGTGATAATTACTTCCGGCCTGAGGTAAGCCAAAAAGACACTGCTATTGCCTTCTCAAAGACCAGTCTTTTTAACAGCAACTCGGCATTGTGTGGTTTGGAATGCGTTGTATTTCACTTTTGGCCGAAACTCGCTTACTACAGATCTCCTACTTGAGTCAAGTTTGCCATCTTGTAGAATCTTATCCAATCTCAGCGGTTCCCCTCAAAAGTAGCCTTGAGATAGCGAAACATTGCATTGGACGACACAAACGACTGTATCTGTCAAGCATAATTTACCCAAAATCTAGCCTAACCCAAAAGATGTAAATGAGGGAACACGTGACACGTTTTAACATAAAAGCGGATAATACGAACTCTAATGGATGAATAGACGCTTATAATAACAGTTGGAGCCATTTTTGCCCGCAAAATCAACTCGAAATTGGTGCGAATTCGATGCGTTAAGCTGAGGTGCATTAATCGCTTCCAGAACAAGCTTTGCGATGTCATAACTTTCAGCGCGTCAAGCTTTTCATAAGCCAGAAGGATACTGAGCAATTTTCATCGAGCATAAAGCGCAATTGCTCTCTGGAGCACCATGGCCACTAAAAACTCAACCACCAACAAGACTTATTCCTGCAAGCAAAGTCGGTCTCTGTTGCAAATTCAGGCTACCCTCGTTAGAAATCGTCGGCACTGTGCACATCAAAATTCTCTAATGGGATTCGAAACCGCTTTATTTCGTTAAGCTGTTGAATTGTGAGGCTCGGAGTTGGTGATCGGCCGTATGAGTCTCTCGCGCTTCAAAAAGAAATGGCACCACCAAAATTTAACCTCGCAGTTAACACTAAAAGATTCAGCGTTAGTTTGCCCCTCGACTACATTTCAGACCCTCTATATAGGTCGCCAAAACAAACTCACGGAACTGGGCTTTTCGGATGTAACTATACTACTGAAATAGTCTTCACCCAATCAAATCAAAGTGACCTCTTCTAGATGGTAGTCTCACCAAAAAACAACTGCATCATAGTCTGAGCCATGCACAGACTACATTCATAGTTATCTGCACGACCAAAGCTTGCTACAAGAGTGTATGCATAAACTATGACAAATCACTGGGAATTGACATCAAAGTTTCGACTTGTCCGCATTCATAAACTGCGGTCTCCTTGATACTGCTGTCTACACCGTCTAAATTGCGATGGATTTGGGTACTTCTAATAGGAGATTTGCGGACAAGTCAATCCCGTTACTTCAGTAAAATGAGAAAGGTATAGTGGATAAATGCATAACACACATCGTAAGCATTTTTGGCTACTTAAATGCGCTGGCACTGCATTCGCTGGAGTCAACCGGCTAAAGCCATTTCACAAAACACATGCACTTGACATTTCACTGGGCCTCCTCATGATTTTCATCTACTGCTTCGTAACCAACACTGTTTTTGACCCTGTTTTACAGCAGTCTGCATCACATTTACCTGCACACTATGTGCAGTGAATGTAGTTTCTAAACTAAGAAACTTAAGAATGACAAACTGGAAATCCTAAATTACCATCAAAATCTCGGGTGCTTCGGAGTTATTGAAGATAATGTGCAGAAAAGTGACTTATAACGAGAAAAACGGACGGAATCAAGATTAAAACAATGCCACTTTGCAACTTTTAATGAAGCCGTTTAAATTCGCCACATTAGCAACTCTGTGGCAGAGTAAATGCCTGAAAAATTAACAGATCTCAGGTCTTTTAACATATGCTACACATTGTGCTGCACCAAGAAGAATCCTAACTAAATTGGCGAACCCACAAAACAACTCAGTTCAAGAAATCCCCTTGGAAATGCGACGACTATATGTTATGTGCATTAACGTTGTTGGACCAGTGCTCCCAGGTCATTTACAACTGAGGTGGTGGATTCCGAGTAGTACTACCTGGGGATTTCCTTTTCACCCGAATCGTACGTAGCTGGATTTCTTATACTAAATCACTCGAACGCTTACCCAGGGTATGTGGGTGACATTGGCAAGGGAGGTCACATAAATGGCTCGCTTATGGCGCTGATAGACCCAATACAGTTGTATAACGAAAGAAGCTGAAGCTTAAGTATATGCGTGCTATGGTTGCTATCACCATCAGTTACCTAGCTGGAAAAACACTGATTGGGCAAATCACTGGTCGACAGTCTGAGCTCCGACCTCGGCTTCAAACTTTTGTCGTTTCCGCTAGATGCTAGCAGGTTTTCTATTCAAGAATTGTTGACTAAGTATATTCACTTTTCAACAGCATGAAGAGTTCAGTATTTAGTACGTTACCTGATGAGATTTCCTTAAGATGATTGAAAAACGTAAACGAACAAATTCGTTCAAGATAAGCAATGTTTCCTACAATATACAACATGGTCCTTCATTATTTTGTTCCTAGCATCATTCTCACAGCAATTTAATCGAGAGAGGAATAACGGCGTCAAGTTTTCATGAGAGAAAAATAAAAATAGACAAAACATGCTGGATGGCATTTTGAAAGTCAAACTTGTTTCTAAGTTTGGCATAGGCTAGGGTAGAAGATGGCCAACGATAAGATGACCCACATGAAACTACTATCCAAACAAAACTAACTAACTGGTCTGTCTCCCCACAAGGCAGCTTTTACATGTGTGAGAAGACCCGATTCCAACAGAATTTCAACGGAATACACTCTTGCTTTCTCCCATACACAGGTACCTGTTCTTGTCAACAAATTACCCTATCTGAACCAGTGGTAATCAGCTCCCTGCCACCGACAGTTCAAGGTAGATGACCTCCAGTTCCAGTCTGTCTAACCAGTAAGGATATTCCATACCCTCTTTTTGTGCATAATAATATGCCAGTCATCTCAGAAAACTTATCATTTTTTCGAACAGGTCAAATTTGACAAAACTGAAAAACGTG
Organism: Clonorchis sinensis; assembly: GCA_003604175.2. Lineage (NCBI taxonomy): Eukaryota > Metazoa > Platyhelminthes > Trematoda > Opisthorchiida > Opisthorchiidae > Clonorchis > Clonorchis sinensis. Next base: position 79,439,155 of record CM030369.1, read on the forward strand.
AAAAATTGGGGTATTCACTGCGTTTCAGTGAGACACGACAGACCGTCTTCGGTGGTCTTCATCAATCGCTTCCTAGCTTAAACTCATTAAGCAAATGAAAGATGAAGCATAGATAAACTCAGCTAGATGAGTATTGTTTGACTTGAGTATTGATTTGTCACAAAATCTTGTGCTTGGTGCTTGCTGCGTAGTCAGCCAGAGCGTAGACAGCCGCTCTGTTGTGTCCTATCGATTTCTCAACATCATCATGATAGTTCACGACACAAACACACCAAGCACATGAAGCTGTTAGAGAAAATGTACCGAAGGAGAGACGCTGACGAACAAGCCGTGTAAGGATATTGTCCACGTGGACTAAGAGCACCAGGAAATGTGACTGCTATACTATTCAACTCTCTTCTGGTGTAAAAAAGCATATTTGGAAGGTGGCGGAATAAATATGTTAAGCATATTCCCAGCAAAGTTACAGCACCTATTCTGAGTCACAGTTTGACAACAACATCGCTTTTTTCTTCCTCTCAGCTCGTGATAAGAAAACTATTTCCTGTGCGTCTGGTAAAACAGGCAGATGGATGGACACGGACTATCCATTCAACCACAAATGATAGCGTCTATACTGTGTCAGCATTTGCGTGACAGCTGTGTATTCATATTTATACGGTCAAACCATCTGTTATGCAAAGTTCCTCCCAAACACAGTTCTTCACGTTTGGAAAAGTTTGTTTCCCAGTGAATGAATAAATTAGTATTATTGGTGATAAAAGCCAGAAGTTTTTTCCGAAAGTTGTCAGTAGCCTAGTACCTGTTTCTCTCTGTTCGCGATCCATTCGATTGGTGTACTTTTCAGTGCGTTAATCAATAGTTCGCCTTCCGGCATGCAATTTATCGATTAATTCAGAGTCACTGATCATATTTCGCCTGATGTCGCCCATATTTTGGCATTAGCAGACCATAAAATATTAAGGGTATTGATGAAAAAACAAGTCAGGCAGAATGCTGGATTAAATCAATAAGTCAAGTCTTTCGAGAACTTCCCGTTTCTTTTAGTTATTTTTAGATCTAAGCAAATTTGATTATCTAATTTTCGAGAACTGCGCATTGCTCTATAGTGCGCTTCCCCCCCGATCATTCAGCTTGTTTGCGTCGACAATCCAAGAGTATTATAAATATGGCAGCATGAGCACAGCTAGTTAGTCTTGAAAGGCTTCCAAAAGAAATGGTATGAGTGGTGCTATGAAGCAACAAATATTAGAACAAATATCCAACATTTCACTCACTCAGATCAGAATTCAGCAAATACTGGGGTATATTCAACGTTATTTTTCAGTGCTTGATTTGTGGATTATATTCAAAAATATGCTAGTTGAGGACCCGTGGTTATTCGATCTTAAACGGTTTGCAGAAGATTGGCTTTTGAATTCACCGGGCCGAGATAGTTGCTACTGTTTTCCTTCCTTTGTGGTAGAGGTCCAGCACCGTGACCGACAGTCTTGTGACTGCTCAGGCAAAAATGCCAAACGTAGTCAATCAATCATAAACCTAACCCACAAACAGATTTATGGTGAAAAATTCGAAACTTTTGCAAAAAATTCATGCAAAAATTCATTCAAAAATTCATTCATTCATTATTCATGCGTTTAGCGATCAGGATGTGGCAGATCATTCTGAAAGCCAGAGCCCATTTCACAGCGTTATTTTATAACACAGATAGAGTCTAGAACTACACAAGAAAAACCTGACCAGTCTCACTCTTGTGTAAGTTCTGTATACCAGGTGTAATTGCCAAAGTGCGGACTACTTTGCGCAAACAGCGAGATCGTTTGCTGTGTACCTCATTCAGTTAAAATTCCCATTAGATTAAACTGAAAGCGCTGCCTGTTTCATTATCGAAACATTCTGGTTCATTCAAATGTGACTGGCTGAATTATCAGCGCGAAGGACACTTCTCCAGTCTAATATTTGAAAAAGTTGAATGAATTAGTTGAATGAATTAGACAGACTCGCAGTGATTTTCACGAAGAACAAGATGATACCGTGTTTCAGTTTATGACTCTATTTCAGCAGAAAATACCTATTTACGTGTTCTGTATACGTACTGACGTCTCTGGTGAATTTGGAAAACAATTTTCGACAGCTTTTCTGCTTTTTATCAAAAGATCACCACAAAATCTAATAGGATTCTGAAAAAAACTGTTTTAGCAACCCCCAATCATTCTGTTGGCATTACTATTTAGGAGAGTTAAATTTAACTAATACAATCATCTGCATACAAATTTGATTGTGAAGGAGAATCACCTAAAACCGACCTGAATCTCTCGTTTACGATGTTCTTGGGTTCGAATTGAAGACTTCTTAAAACTGAGCTTATCCGTGTGCCGTCATAACATTTCTCCCCTCAAACTGTGACCTTAGATTAAGGAAGGTAAATGTGGTAAGACATGGCGAATAGTAGGTAACTTATTCATTCCCTTTACATTTCATTTAAACATGGCAAATCGCTTCTTGATTTCATGGAATATTTTCCTACCTCAGGAATTCGGTTCAGATCCCACGGTGATCAAGTTTCTCTCTTTTTAGATCAATGGCAGTTTCTCCGCTGCTTTTTGCTGAATTACCGTTTACTGATACACGTGGATATACCATACCCCTCCAGGAGCTTGTCAAATACCTATCTACAAATCAAAGCCGCTTAACTGTGAAGGTCGGATGGTCTTGAAAACAAGGAGACAAAGATTTTCATTCGATGCCCTCTCAAGAGTATAATACATTAGTCACTACCATGCGGGAAGCTGCAGGTTTAAGTGCCCAGAGTGTAAAAGTAGAATAGAGCTCTGAAGGTTTAATCGCCATAACATAACCAGTTTGATTGTTCATTTGATTAGGTCATTTACCAAGGTAAGAATAATAGCTAACTGTGGATAAAATTAAATCGACTCACTTTCCTGTGACTGCTAGTAACAGGCGCGAGAAAGACTCCTACGAATAAGTATTCAGGCGCTTCGTGCTCTCTCGGTGTATTGCACTAGTGATTTTTTTGTTCTACACCTGTCTTAGTAAAACGTCGCCTCATTTCTTTCTGTTATCAGTATTTTTTTTACACCCCAATGCATTTTTATAATAATTTCAGGGGCGCATTAGTAAAGAAATGAGTGTTCTGATTTTCCATTCTTTGATATTTTTTCTGCGCTTGGCCGCGGACTAGTAAGATGCAACGGGACAGGCGCCAGAAAAAAAACGATTACGACCGGAAATATGATGATAACACAATACACCATGAACAACTACCTGGAAGGGCTTTACCATCAAGTGGAAATCGCAAAATGCAGGTGGTAAGGTCATTTGGTAAGGATAAGTTAAGGATAAATTAATGGTAATGTGAGAAACCTGAAAAGTTCAGGCTATGGAAAGATGTTTTTCGCTGTGGGTGTTTGTCATCTGACTTGCCAATCAGACGTAGACAAGATAACTTCGTATCTACTCCGGTCACACTCAAGCCTCCGTGGATGTCAAACGTTGAGAATTACGGAGAAGAACGAACAGCGTATGACCTGCTCTATCATACTGCACCGTACGTTACTTCGTTACGGAGCAAACAAGTTTTATTGTGAACATTACAGCTTCTGAACTCACCATTCTGCATACTGCCACAAGACGAGGCATTAAAATGCGGCGCTAGACAACACTGACCTATGCGCATATCATGTGGCTACCCACTTTCTAACGGAAATCGCCTGTGTTTAAGAACTAGTTATTTTTCAAATAGCAAAGTATCATATGAAAGTGGAACGCTGGAAGTATCTCCTAAAATCAGTAGGTTCTAGGTGAAAGGAAGAAGATCAAATTTCTGTTAACGACCACACCCAAGCATAATCGCCGGTCCCACGTGCACAAGGTGCAGATATACCATCTGAAGTGCACAGGACTTGAAAGATAGTTAAGTAGGGCGAATAAAACCAGAGGAGTACCGTATTTAGGTTATATAAACTATGAAGAACAATACAACCAAAATGGCTCCCAAGAAAGATTTCTTTCATACGTTGGATTTTTGAAGAACCAGTAGGATGATTGGTTTTCCTACATTACAGGATCATTTAGTTGAAAATGGCCTAAATACAGGATTAAGCTGAAATGAACCTGTTTCAAGAATCTTGTCGCCATAGACGTAACAAAATGTGTTATGTCTATACCTAAAGGTGGAGCGTCTTGTTGCCTTTCCTGTTGATTTTTTTAGAATACCGTTGCTCTTGGTATGGTATTTGTGCAGTTTAGGTCAGATCATGTGAGTTTATAGACAGAACCACTGTGTTACAAGGCGAATGCATCTTCACTGGTGGACAGAACTGAGACAGTGCCATCGAAATTCGGGTGTGCGCTCATCCTAATCCCATTATTGTTGCTTCTAGCAGTGCTGAAACCGGATAGATCAAAGCTAGCCCATCTTAACAGCATACGGCAATGTGGAAATCTGACAAGAAGTAATACGCTTTGAAAACCTTGAGTGTGAAGTCGGAAACCAACTGGTTATAGTAGAGATCCTATTTAATGTGATTGTTCGGGGAATCTGAAGTTGGCCCAAAGGTGCCGTAAATCTATCATCACCATGGCATGTCTCGAACGGTTTCTTCCGTCTCAGTCAACAATGATGGACCTGATCTTCTATCTTCACGAACTTCTTTTAGCTTCGAAACTCCACTGTAATCCCTAGCCATATTCTTTTTAGCGAGGCATGAGATTAAAAAGTTTTGTTATGGGCGGGTGCGATCCGGCAGGTGAGTAATTGATCGGCTGTTCAATATGTGACCGTGGCATGGCTACTGTCTGGCAAACTACCCCGAACTTCCCGATCGAATTTGATGGTATTAGTTACTGTCTTGTAGTTTAGTGCTTTGGACAACGTTGCGCAGTTGTTTCGTTTGAGAAATTCGGTTGCTCCAGCAGAAAATTTCAGTGATTCAACTATGTAGACTTAAGTCAAGTCCGCCGTAGGCCACACCTCATACCTAATTCAGGTAATACGTACATTAGAATAAAGAGAAATTTATCACACTACACGGGAAGATTACTCCTTCAACACTACAGAAAACCGAGCATGGATGTGTGATTAACTATAAAGAAAAATGTTGGTAGCTCGGGTAGCGTAGATGGTTGTTGGTTTGTTCGCTGAGTTGGGCAATTTGATTGCAAACTTTTCACCACCAGTCGAGTTGACATCATTAGTGCGTTATTGGGGAGCGTAATAGTGCCAACCACAAACAAAAACGACCAACCCATTGCCACGCACCACTACGCTCCCTAACAAAGCACTGATGATGTCACCTCAATTGGCGATGAAACGTTTGCAATCAAATTGCCCAGCTCAGCGAACGAACCAACGACCACAGATGTGTTGTGCTTGAGAGATCTGTGCTTGCATTGAAAAGTGGTTGATCACTGAGTAGAGCAAAATTACATGTTATACCCTTGATTGGAGAAAATGGTATGAGTTACCTCAGACTATTCTATTAATGACTACTTCTTTCTAGCCGTTAAAGTGCGATCACACACAACTGCGATTGTTTGGAAAATTGCTTTCTGTGTATCCGCAATTGTTTAGGTTATCAGTGGTCATTTCCTCCGTTTGAATGTCTAAGTCAATCGATAGGCAATTCAACTGTTTGACGTGGAAATTTTGCACTGTACAATGCCGTCAACTGAGGAATCGCATAATTCCCGTCTAAAAGCAGAAACCCATACCCAGTGACTCACACATATACGGAAAACGACCCACCACGGCGATCATCAGATATGTTGAAATCAGTTGATCTTTAGTGTGCAAACGGTTAACATGTGGTTTACATGTAGCAACAAGGCACAGCGCGGCAGTCTCTGGTTGACTAGGCGGCTAACCCGTTTTTGCCCGGTAAACAGAATAGGTGGCATTTTTATTCAAACTCCCATAGCGCAACACTGGGTGGCGCGGCATGAAGTGCAATTACCTTATGGAACCAGAGGCCATTCAAAGCCGTTCTCAAGCGTTAAAAAACCTAACCGTTTTCGTTTCGTAACCTCTCTGGCGACACCACAACATCCGGAAAACTCATTTGTGCATTTTCGCCCAGTCACACCACGAAGTCCGACTTCAGACACATTGCAGTCAAAATGAATCGCTGCACAATGCTATGAAGACCTATACAAAACAAGCTGGCCGTCTTGTCTCTATGTAGAAATTTGATTGAAGATAACCGGTAATAAAATCGTGGTGGGCTTTATGAGTAAGGTTCTTCTATTAAAAGTAAGGAGCAGTCCTGCATCAAACACTTGAACCTGTGAAACCAGTCCACACGTAACTGTCAGACCCAACAAGGTTCCAGTGAAGCCATAACAGTCTTTTGAGCCGATGAAGAAAGCCATACTCCTCGATGTGCAACTGATTAGCATATTCCTGACAGGAAGGATTCGCCTAATAAGTGCAGCCGAACAACTGCACAGTGCAGGAACGTCTATCCCATCAAAAGGGGAACGGTCATAGGGCCGGTTCATATTCCAGATTTAAGTCGGAACCAACCAGCTATGCCAACAACGAGAGAGCAAATAGCTGTCTGTTGTGTTTTCCTTATTGTACAGTTCCCTCAAAATAAACTAATCTGATGAGCACAATTGAAAACGCAAGTCAATGGAGGTTTGCTACTTACATGTTTAATAGGATATCAGAAACTCATCGCAGTTGGACGCGTCATGCAATCAGCGGGTTCGCACAAGAATGCGACAATCCACAGATGCATAATGTAAGAAAATGCACTGGTGTTCAGTTTCACTGTCGTGGCTAACGATCCTGTCAGTGCACCTCTCCCAGTCATGCGGATGATTCACACAGTTACGTGGCGTGGAACAGCACACACACTCAAGGTATGACAACCGCTCGGAAAGCTGAAAAGTGCACATGAAATTCATAACAACACCGGTGTGTTTCATTCGGCCTGCATGTTCCCTTCGTGTCGTTGTGCTGCCTTCACCGGTTCAGTGGTTGTTTTCCGTGTTTTTTGCCCAACATGCTCGAAGTCGGAAATATATGTCCTATCTGTTGGACGAAGCTGCTCTCATCCACGAGAGACGAGATGAGATCGATAGCCAGCTCAGGTGGATTGGGGACATATGATTATGCAAATGTTTCCCTCTTTTTCTCATCGATAAATGCGTCCCTTTTTCAAGCAAGTCACGGACACTTGTTTGGAAAAGATATACCACCAAAACAGACAGGAAAAAAGCAGCAACACCATTAACACTAGGCAGAAAAGTTCTCGAATATGGTACACTTCGACAAATGATGTGCGGTTTAGGAGCATGCAACCAACCTAGATAATTTTGAGGTGGTTTGAACTTTCACGCCGTGTTTTCAAAAAAGATTAGATTTTTCTCGTATGCCTCCTGAATGAAACGGGACGCAGCATCCCTGATTACACGCAATAAGTCTGATAGCCTCGTCCCATTTTGCGTTTAGAAAGCCGAAAGAAAATGAAGCGGTGTTGCTACATTAAGTGCTCACTAAAAAATAAGCCCAAAACTTCAGCAACATGTACGCAGTCGATGGTTCCCAATAGGCAAAGCTATAAGATAGCTGTATATCGCTTTTCGGCTTTTAATTGCAGGTCGAAATTCGCTACTACTTGGGTGATATTACAATCTCTCAGAAATTCCTGAACAGTTGCCTCAAATTGAACTTTGGCAGCTGGCAATGGGCGTAATCAATACGCTCGTGTAATAGACTGTGTAGAGTATCGCCATGTAAATGCGCACACAGACTACAAGAAATGGATTTCCTACTCTTAGCTAATGTGACAGCCAAACTAACACAACCGAAATTACTTGATATTTTACGATTCGTCTTACGCAGGGACTGTCTCATAAGGAATCACCCACAGACTCAATAAGGTAGTATCTATACGGTCGTCTAATGAGCCCTTTTTATTCCTTAATAAAACGAAAAAAGATACCAGAAAGTACCGGACAATTCACTCTCGGTGACTTAGTTAATTTACGTTCCAGCCGAATCCTAAGAATATACCACAATATATTATACAGTCCTATCATTTGTGCTGATTTCTTTTGGATTTCGAAGCTTTAGGCTATTTTTTATCTGACATAGAAAATTGATGGCTGTATAGCCTGAACTACTTTCTCTGAATAGATAGTGTAGTACACAGTCTGTCAGTTTGATTGATTTATATGTAAGTATTGGTGATGTACAACCTTGCTTACTGGGTTTTGGTTCATGATGTTTCTTTCTGTCCTCTATCCACAGAAATTTTTGTTAACCCCCTCCCTTCGGAGAATCACTGTCTACTGGCGCTTCTACAACGTGCATGCTAAAATACATGTCTCTGAAATTCCGCACTACTTTTCTAACTATTTTAAAAGAAACAGCAACTTTTCGCTGTGTTAAATTACTTTCAGCACGCAAGCCCTAAAGGTTGTTGAGGCTGCTGGTTGTCCTTCAGTGATCAGTTCGATAAACATAGAGGGTATTGAAGAGATACTAAGCGCCCATCTAAATTATCAGATAATACCTCCATGCCACCCTGGAAGGTGAGGACGCCTTCATTCTCAGGATATGAGTCGTGTCGTAAATATCACAAAAATTGCGCTGTGATTGAAGACACGCCAACACTTCACCCTATCTCAAGAGAATCTGGTGCTGTCCATTAAACAGCCCCTAATACCCTTAAAACAGAACACTGCAAAGCTGTTTTATCCTTGTATATTCGTAATGGACTGCTGATAAGGTTGCTGAAAACTGTTCGACAGCCCACGACCGGTTTCGCCCTTCTTGGGGCTCATCAGGTAGGCGCAGTCCCCGAGTTTCCGTCAACCGCATGTTCTACTTCAACCCAAATTGGACTGTTTTTCGAGAACTACACTCATCTGCAAATCAATTTGGTTTTTGCGAGAGACTCACCTGAAACCCAGCTGAATCTCTCGTTTGTGATGATTTCAGGCAACTGAATGTGCTGCACCAGGCCGCCTCATGTTCCAGTTGCTACGATATTCGACATATCGCCAGACATGTATATTCGTAATGGACTACTCATAAGATTGCTGAAAACTGTTCGACAGCCCACGACCGGTTTCGCCCTTCTTGGGGCTCATCAGGTAGGCGCAGTCCCCGAGTTTCCGTCAACCGCATGTTCTACTTCAACCCAAATTGGACTGTTTTTCGAGAACTACACTCATCTGCAAATCAATTTGGTTTTTGCGAGAGACTCACCTGAAACCCAGCTGAATCTCCCGTTTGCGATGTTTTCAGGCAACTGAATGTGCTGCACCAGGCCGCCTCATGTTCCAGTTGCTACGATATTCGACATATCGCCAGACATGTATATTCGTAATGGACTACTCATAAGGTTATCCTTATTACTCACCACTGGTAGTGCGCAAAACTAAGAGTGTCGAATTCGCGACCTTAATCGTTCAACGACGAGTGGCTGATCCGCAATGTGATTAGCTGTCACTGAGACAGGATACTATGCCATTCATTCTTCAGTCACATGGTCACTTTTGACTGGCTCCTGAAGTGACGTCATCTTAGAAGGAAAGTTCACTCACCTTGTGAACTTACTTGTCCTCTGAGCTATTTATTGACTGATGACACTGTGAGGAGATTTGGTCACTATGCCAACCAAAGAATGTACGATGTTCCTTGCACACCAACATCAGTCGACCAAAAAAGTGGATGCAACGTGCTCACAATACGAAACCGAATTTAGCAATATTTGGTGACCGTGGATTATGGCGTAAAGTAAGAACTTGCCGTGTTCTGATGCCTGAACATTTGCAAAAGCGCAAACCGTCACAGAAAATAAGCGATATTCTAGTCGAACTGGAACGGCTAAACTTATCATTAAGTAAAATGCTTTGTGGGCATAGCTGAGGCTTAGACTGTTTAATTATTTTTTTAGATTGGTGGAACAGAATGTCATTACGTTTATATCAAAATGGGCCCAAAACAAAACGATATAAGCCTAAATTTTGTCTAACCTCTCCACATTTACTAGCGTACCGTTCAAAAGGACGTTAATGTGGCAAGCCAACGGAACGATGTCTTGTGGAGTTTAGTAGCTGTCACTCAATTTTTAATTCTCGCACATGAATTTAAGTCGGAAGTCACTGAGCTTCGCAGTCGTAAGCTAGACTGTACTGGCCGACGACATCCATCGGCATACCTTGTGCATCCACAGATAAATGCATTTTTCAGGGAGGCAGGCTTTGCTACCACGCTTTTCGCGAATTGTCTGTTTGCCACGGTGTTGCGTGACAGGCGAAATTCTGTTCGCTACACTAGGTCAATGGACTCATATGAAATCTTGCAGAAAGTCTGAATTATAGTCGCCACTAAATTGAGCTTTTATAAAACAAGCAAATATGGTCCGTGAATACTCGCACTTCCGATAAGTTCGCCTATTCCTGGGAGGAACTCCGTGGGGTGTTACTCTCCTGATCTTTACTGAAGGCTTACAAAGCATCTTGTCCATAAGTCTTCGTTTGTTACTTTGTCTCGCATATTCTCATGTTCAGGCCGTAGATGAAATGCGAGGGTAGCCGGAAGGCAGTTGAGCGTTCAGCAAGTTAACACCAGAAGCCCATTATGGGCTTGCCTAGCTGGGAACTTCGGATCTATTTGCCGAGATCATACGAGACAAATAGACTTATTTTTTTACAGACGACTGCGAACAATTTAACAGACAGACATGATACAGGTCGAAGCAGATTTTATAAGCCAATTCAGTTTCCTCGTTCCATTGACGCTGTTTAGTTGGCTTCGGCTGAGTTGGAAACGGGTGGTAATAACGGGTCAACTGGCTCCGCTTCTTCGCGTTTTCAGGCTGATTTTGTTCGGTCAACTGAGAGATGGAATAACGCAAAAAGTGAAGCCCAGGAAATTGAAAAGATAAATGTGCAGACTGAAATTCCCGGACGAAGTGAGTGCGATTTCCAACAACAATAAGAATTCCGGAATAACCAAAAAGCCTTCACGGTGTTTGGTGAAACATAAAGCTCATTAACTGACTTGAGATCAAACTTTAACCTTATATGTCTACATTGGTTACTACCTACGGACCCATTGTACATGAGCGATCCATGCTAAAAGCATAGGACTCACATAACTGGTTTATTTGGGGCCGTCTTAATGAGTCTTCGATTTTGGTGGATTTCTCTAGAGAAATATTCACAATTCATGTTGTATATAGTAGTATTTGCCCCCCATACACTGAGGGATGAAGAAACGCAATATTCTAATAAGCGTACTCTCAGAAGGACGCATGCAAAAACAGAGGTAGAGTGAAATGCATTCATAGGATTCACTCTTTGGTTGTTCACTCTGTTCAAATTCGTCTCTCGTGTGTGGTCTAAACAACAGATTTTCTCAGCTAATTACGCCCAGGCGGATGTCCATGTAGGTCAAACATTCACCATGCTGACACACACTAAGTGGAAGTCACAAGTTGTTTCTAACCAACCAAGTCGTTAGACCTATTGATCAGAAGATTCGGTGAATCGAAGTGCTTACGGAATACAAGCAGGTAAGTAACACTAGGTAATCCGAGTAAACATAATTAACCCAAGTTGTACCAGTCCAAGCCGTTCGCGTGTAACGTGCGACAATTTCACATACAGACTCCGTATTCTGTCTTAAAAAACCATGACGCGTTGCATTATCCGGTCGTTTTATCCTTCTGAGAATAATTCCTTCAAATCCGTTAACTTTATGAGAGTTAAGGTAGTGTACCTCTGAGCTGCAATTAGCCGTTCCTCGAGGTTTTAACATTTTGATGATAGCCGATTCACAAAGACACTGACATTTACCTTGGACGGTTTAAATTAGCATACAGGACAACAGTTCATCAAATTTACTAAGTAACTGGTTCCGTTTTATATTTTCGGCTCTAATACAGAAAACTGAGGGGTCACATAACCTATTTTCCTCCTATGTTGCCACATCAGATCTCATTCACCGCGGACGACTCTTTAGGCCGATTTTGGGGGAAGATCATGGGAAGATCATCAAAATAGAACAATGGATATGAATCGTTCAAAAATGAAGCCGACGGATGCAGTGAGTCGTCCTCCAGCAGCTTCGTCAGGCTGGGTGGTGGAATGTCAAATGAAGAACACTGAGTGTGTGTCAAAACAGGTTGCCGAAGTCAGGGTCACCCAACCAATCAACTATGACCATAATGCTGTGGATGCGGGCACCACCGAATCCGTCTAGTGCCTTGATTCTGCTTCTCGGACTCTTACTAAGCTATCATTGCTATCCGTTGCTGATGCGGTGGCTCATACATCGGATGAACCCATCAACTGCTAATTAGAGTCCAAAACATACAAAGCATGCTCCATGGGCAAAACAGTAAAACCGATCGTCATTGCACAGACATGTCCACCACGAGATTACTTACAACCAACCATGCAAAACCCCCAGTTAGATGTGTTACCCTAGAAATGTGTGACCATCAGTAAAACATTACTGATCTGTTTGAAAAACGTTTTGGTTCATAACATTAGTCTAACTTTTATCAAATCATCGTACAGTCCTTCACTTAAAAAACTTTCTCGTTTTACCAAACCTGCCAACTAAAAAGACTGGAAATAGATAATGTATGTTTGACATGACCACTTAACATAAAGTTTTTAATGCTTATAGTCACCCCATATGGTTCCAAAAATAGCTGAATGTTGTCGTGTTTAGTGATTGGATGTTCCCGTTCCCGTTCGATCCGGATTTCCACCCGGGAGAACCTCAAACCAAGCAGCTGAGTTCACTAAATTCATACGTAACGAATGAAAGAACGAAGGAAAATTTAGTGTAACCTCGACCATTGGGGAAAAACACCGGCTATGAGCAACACAACCTCCATAAAGTGGATGTTGTCTAGCCTCAAATTGAATTATTGATGGTACTACGAAATGCTTCAAAAACCAATCTTAGAAAACGCAACAAACGCCAAACGTTGCATAGTAGAAAGATTTCCTAATAAGCGGAAAACGCAACAAACGCCAAACGTTGCATATTCTGTTTAACTAATGTCTCGTCATGCGACCGACGTATGATATTAGGCACGAGCATATAAACGAGTACACATAAAAGCTTGTGGTAGAACGTGGCAATTTGCCCTTCAAACGAAACCTGATGGTGGGGCTGGAAATGAAGCTCAAGCACAGGTTAGCAGTTATGTATGTTGCATTAACAGGGTTTCTAAGCCTTCTGGTAACTAGCTCAGCAACCAAGTCACCTTTGAATGGGAGGCTTGTGTAGACGGGTTTTTTCCCAAATGGACATTGTTTACGTTTGACTTTTACAGATTGCGTAGTCTTGAGTATGGACAGTTTGAAATATTCGTTCCGTGGAAATGAGCGTCCCAAGTACCTTAGTTCCCCTTGTGAGCGGTCTATGGCCTAAACTGCATTGACATCCTAGGCGCCCCATATCCCTCAACCATTCGTGACGATACAAACGGAACGCGTGCTCACACTTAACCAGCGAAGCACTTTTGGTGATTTATCTGGTGAGTAGGTTGCGTCTAATTACAATCACAACTTTGTATCCTTATTCTTAGTTCTGCGGTTGGTGGGCGATTGCACCTCATCATAGTTAACTCAAACAGTGGCCCCTTGAAGTGAAATTTGGTGTGTACTTGATGCTTAGTATTTTAACTGTGATTGTCATGAAAACGGGCTTTTCCTTGGCTACGAGGTTTTAGATCACAGTAAAGAAACCCTTTCAGTCGCGCAAGTCATTTGTATCTCCGGAACTGTTCGTTGATCTGTCGTTAGTTTCACAGGTGAATCAGAGCAATCAGAGCACACAGAATATGATATTCATTATATTGTCAGTCGCATTTGTCTGTTTCAGTTTGATTTGTTCAGTCGTAAATAACTGGACCCGGTCATCAATTGAAATCGGTAACCCAACCTTTTCACTAGATTTGCTTAACAATTTGTGAGAGGCATATTATAACTGGTGAGCCTCGGAATAAGCAGTTCATCAGATACAAACGTAGTCATGGCTACCGCACTGTATAACTTTGAGTCCGCTTTAGAGTTCGAAAGGAGTACAAAAAATGTACAGGTGTGTAAATTTCCCTTCGTGATTACGTCCGCAACAGGTGAAACTTCAACGGATATTTATTGCATCTGGTGCGTAACCTCTTAATTGAACTATCCAGCTGAATATATCATGACGTGCTCTTGCGACATTGTGACATAATCTGTGGTCATTTGACTCTCTTCGGATAAAAAACACTAAACAAGATGCGCATAAAACTCTTTGGGACTGTTGACTGGCTGTGTGAATATGTACTGTAGATTTCTCCGGCCGAATATCGAAACCGTTTTTTTTTGTCAGTAGGACAAACCTATAGAACTTCTGCCGTAGGAAGGTCGTACAGATTTCACCAGACAATTACAGATCTTGCTCGCTTGGAGGGGTTTAAGGCGTGCTCGAAGATCAGGTAAATTACCCCAAATGTTCACTACCAGCCTGCTAACCGATTATTACCTAGGAAAGCATATAGGAGCAAAAATGATCCCACCTTGCTGATGGAGCGACTGCGTCGATTACTACCGAATTATATTGCGCTGGCCTTGTTGCAACTGGCTCCTTTTTGAACCGCCGATCCCCTAAATCTGTGCATCATACGTTTTAGTAACAAGATGCGGTGTCATTTGGTGGTGGAAACACCAGAACCAGATTGTCTCAAATAAACATCAGAATGAGCTGTAGCCTGGTCACTTCGATTTTATTACTAGAGCCTGTCGTTCCTAGAACCAATCAGTTGTAGCAATAAATCGGATTACATAGCTGTGAGGTGAACGGTCAGGTGTATTAAAGCTGTAAAAATGACGTGAATGTGGCGGGAAAGTGGAATGAGGGAAATGGCCAGGATAAGAGAACAGTAGGTAGTGTCCAAGGAAGCTTAAGGACAGAAGAAAGATACCTCTACTTTGAACGGCAAATCACTTCAACACCATGATGACACTATCATCCATATTCTAGGGGCGACAGTCTCCTCGTGTTCTTCTGTCCCTCATGTGAGGTGAGCAAGTTTCCCAGCCTTAATCTTGTCCTCCGTAGCATCGTGTAACGGACACGGCAATGAAATCGTGCAGTCACTTAATCAGTGAACGTAAAAACGACGTGGTGATGCCGTCATATTAAGTGTCAAGTCGAACCGAACAACTCAAAATTTTTGACTAAGTTAAAAACAAAACAAGATGGCATCCAGCACATTTGTGTCGCTCACATGTTTGGGGGAGATTTTGAATCTGTGGATGATTGATTGAGTTTGAGCCAGTAAACTGGTAGACTTTTAAAACCAAAAAATTGTGTACTGATTATTACTACTCACTTTCTTATCGAATAACCGAAGATTAGCACCTTAGCAGCCTTAGCTGAAGATTAGAGCTTAGACGCGGAAAATGTGATACCTTAATATATTAAAGAACAAAAATTGCGGTGATTTACTTTCACCATTTACCCATGGCTGTTTCTAGCACTCACAAAACCTGTAGGAGGAAACGTGCCAGTTTAACTAACACCACTTGAGATGCTTTGCGCCCTCCCCAAACTGACAAGCCAAAAGGTGCCCCACCTAACATCTGAAACATAAAAACCGAGCGCAGAAAACTGCTTAGCCCCGCCTATGTCACATTTTACTAAGTTGTCTTACTCTTAACTACATTCACCAAGCACATAGCCCCAACGCCAACAGCCAAGTCTTAAAAAAGACAATCTAGATCTGCTATTAGTTGCCAGCGCATTGATGAATTGCTAACGAGCCGGTGAATTTTCCCATTCACCTCCCGACACCTCAGGTCTGTCACCGTCTTCCGGTTTCCCAGTTTGAATTACAGTTAGTCTCAGTTTCCAAGTTATGTGTGATTTGTGTACACGGATGTGAAGTAGCTTTCCGCTGTTTGTTTCGATCATGCATTTTGGGTGGCCCGTCCCCTCTGTACTATTCTTGAAGAGCAAGGAAACCTGCGTCCAGAACGAAGGTCCCATTGAAGGCTACATCTATGTGATGGGATCAATCGAAATGAATTCACCCGAGTTTAGGTTTACCATCGCAAAATAGGGAGCCCATGCGTCTGCATTAAGTCGACCATCGTATGAGTTAAGGACATTGTTGTTCATTCTGTCCGGCGGGGGCAGCCAACAGTAGAAATATTCAGCGGAAACCTTACCATTATAATTCCCAAAATTATAATCTCTTATCAGCTTTTGGTTTCAAAAGAGTTTGGTGAAAAATCTGCAGTTTTGTTCGATCTTATTTTTATCCAATAATATCGCGCGTCACCGTCACGTTGGTAGCTTGGAGGTATCATGTGAACTTCGGCAAAAGCTACTGATGAAATACCAAATGACCGTGCAATGTGCGGAGACCTCTCTAGGGTCGTCTTGCACAAATTTACGAACAGCCTACCTCAACGGTTAGATCGTACCGTATGGCGAAGGGATTTTTACTATAAATCGATATCATTCTGCCCCTGTACTTCTCAACGAGAACTGATGCCAGCAAACGCCTGTCAGATGTTCAAATTAGGCAGACTGCTGAGGTCAATTTGAACACCATCATAAGAGGAAAACTTCGGAGTCATTCGAAAAGTGTTACGAAGATGTCAGCTTCACCTTCGTTGTAAGGAGCCACCAAACTGATATTTAGTGAATCACTTGTAACACAAGTGTCAAACGATGCTAAACAATTCTGTAACCATCCCATGTCAGAGTTCATAATCGATAGGGATCTCTCTGTCGAAAGATTTTATTCGAGCATCAGATGCAGCGTGATGCAACTAGAGATCTATCGTACGTGAATCAGAAAAGATTTGATACATTCATAGTTAGAACTGCAATGCACTAAGGATTGATTGTTGGTCTGTTCGCACCCGAGCTACCTATATTCCACAACATTGCCGCACTAAGGATTGTTGGTCATTACTACACCTTCACATGTTAGAGCGGCAGCCTCATCGTTCTTCACCTACTGGCTCGCACACTCTGTTTGCAAGCCCTAGTTATATCGTCATTTGCCCGATATCCGATATCATTGTAGCCGATCTTGGGTGTTCCATCGAACGGATTACTTGATTATTTGCTCAGTAATGTGCACACAATGGTCATAGAGGTCGATTACCCACTATCACCAAACCCTTCTGTGATTTTCTGTAAAGGTTCTAATTGCCCTTCGATTTACTGGAGGTTTGCCGCTTTTCCCACTTTGCTGATTAACCGAGTGGGGCGAGTAACACACGGGATGTGGGACTTGACCTCAGCCAGTATAGTGGTGCTTACTACTGTGATCATATGCTCACGGATTCGTACATGAACAATGACGCTTTCGTGTGTCACTGCGGTGTATTGGTATCGGTCCGGTCAATTTGACGCATTCAGCTTGACCATCAGTGCGCTTCTGTGATCTATGGACGGAGGACGTTTGGTGAATGTATCAATCGCTGACGAATCAGAATGCCAAAACTCCAAGCATCCGGGTATGCCGGATGCGAGACTCTAACACAGAATACAGACAATACATATGATCAATAATCCATAAAACTCACGTGATTGGTCCCACCCACCCGACATCGACAAACGAATTGCCTTCAGTGCTTCCTGTATCGGCGCTTTCTACATCTTTGGTGTGTTGGCTTAGAGAAGTGGGCTTTTTCGACCGAAGCATGTTACTCGAACCTTAATTCAATAGAATAAGTCCGGCCGAAATGCATCAGCTTGCGGAGTGTTCACTCATCACCGGCCATTAAAATCCACGTCCTAAACAGCTTTTATGAACGATGTGCCGTGCGGTTGTCTGGCCACTGACCGGCAGGCAGTGTGTGCAGATCAGCTGACGCATGCCGCATCGGTGTTTAATCCGTGAGCTGACAGGCCAGGATGTGTTCTGCACCGACGTTCACACGCCTGGGTGTCTAATTGGCTTGAATGTACACCAATCATATGCTGCGTCGTCCCGTGTCGCTGTCGTGTTTTGCATACGGATCTCAGTGCGCGCGCACACCCACAACTTCCGTAAAGGCATTCATCGACGTTGGGATTTATGCAGCCTAGCATTCCAGTTAGCTGGTTTGACGCAAACAACCGAATGTTGACCTCCTTGTCCTCGTTTTTATCAGACTTGTATCGTCAACCAAGTCAAACAAGCGGTGGACACGCTTTGTCTCTGAGGTGGTTTAAAACAGAAATTCCACGCGGCCGTATTTACAACACGTGGCCTCGCCACAGTCAATATAATATGCAATATTTGTCCATTGCGATTACTGTTGACGGTCAAGTGGATCAAAAACCCCGAAGGATTCGAAAAATTTCAGTTCAGTATTGGTCAATGAAAGGAACTAGGTGGATCGAGTCAGGCCCGGATATGGTTCATAATGACAGGTTTTGAAAGGTTCCATCATCAAAACTTGATAAAGTAAAGGATGATTAGATTTTGTTTGAAACTTTTATGAGCAGCAGTTAGTAAGTTGCGATTCCCAATAGTCGAAAGACAATAAATCACGCACTAGATTCTATATCCCCTATTCATGCTATATTATTCCCTAACAGTTTTGCAAACGAAGAGCAGTGATCAGATAGCTTTTCTCCATGCAGCTGGTGACCGCTTGGTTATCGGACCATCACTAAGAGGAATTCGTGTTCAACAAACGCGTTTTTGAAATAATTGGCCAAGTTTTGTGCACATTTCACAGAATGAACAGACTAACCCTTGGGAATTCGACGTTACTCTGGTATTAAACGTGACTGTTGATGTGCTTCAAAATATTATAATATTTTTAGTTGTGGGCCTTCTCACTTAGGTCAGTCGCTCTATCGACATCAAACGATGAATACAAATCGCATGACATGATACCGAAATATGTCAACATTACTTTATTTCAATATATTTACGGGCTTTGAGGCTTCAAATCTGGGAAAAAGTTTATGCAACCACTTGCAGACATTATTTTTACTCTGTTCATACAAATAAAGGTAATTTGCACTAATGGAGAGACTCGAAGCTCTCTTGGGCTTTGAGAGGCTGGTCAACCACGCTCGACTGAAATTGGGCCTAATTTCCTGCTTAAACAATAAGAGTTGGTATTCTTTGCAGCAGACGGATTTCTTCATCAATACTAGGTGTAAATTCCTTCAACTTATATAATAAACATCCTTGAGTCTAATATAAAAGTCGTATCCTTCATGGTGAACTCTTCACCTATCTGTCAAGCCCGAACTCATGGTGGTTGGGTTGTGAACCGGGTCTTGACTTGGTCAAATGACTGCGAATATTCCGACAATCACCCATTGTTTTAGGGGAAAGGTCGAAAACATCGAGGCATTAACCTCAGTTAATACTGTATTTCTAGTGGCGCTGAGAATTACCGTCGAGCATAATGAGGGTGTATTCAGAGAAGTGTATTCTGGCTTTTACATTATTAGATATTTCTTCAAAATTATTCACATGTTTTTTGCTGATATCCATCCTTGTTTCGCTCGTCTCTAGCGCTGAAATTAAATTTCTTCTACACAGTAAATATCATGATATCCCACTCATAGGGTAAGGACATATGCTGTTCTAAGTATGCCGCTTCGTCATGGTTTTAGCTTACCTCAAGCTGAGCCACATTTTTTTTAAATTGAATTGTTGAGAAAACTGCTGTAAATTATGTACTCTCCCTAAGCAAATTTACAGGCTCATTGCCTGGTGTTTCTCATTCGCCTGGATGCAGCCTGTAGAAGCTTTTTTAAAATGCACCCAAAACAACTTGCTCCTAATATCACTTCTTCTTAGAGCATGTCCAGAGAAGTCACAGAAACATGTGTCAACTATTCCAGAATGGTTCGGCTTCTTTGCGGTCCTCCAGTTACCCAACTTCAGCTTCTTGCAAGCCGATATCCACACTAACGCATCAAAAGTTATCACTGATTAATTTGCACATCATCTATAATCCTCAAGCAACCTGCTGTTGGCTTAGTGGGTGGCTTCATATTTGCTTACTTTGTTTTGCTGACACCTTTATCCAGGTTGTTTTCAACGCAGATTGGAATTCTTGACTTTACTGATCTAAAGAAGGCTTTGCGAATCAAATTACATGTGTGCTGCCACTAGTTGTTAAACCAGGCAAATGATTAACGAACTTGCTGATCCCAAACAAGAAAACCCTATATATTCAAGAGAAATGGGACAAAACCGATTTGGGAGAAAGTGTGACCGTCATCCGATGACGATGAGGTGATTCGACAAGTCTGTCAGAGGTCTAATCTCATTTGCCTAGGCCGGGCTTTTCAGAACTACGGCGGGAGCAGTCGTCATATCGATCTTGTTTATTGGAGAGTGATACTGGCTGAGGAGGGTGTCTCGTACACTACTACAATTACATTTAAAATCCAGTAACAGAAGCTGCAGCTAAATCCAGCAGCGTGCCTGTAAATGGAACTCCCTTAATTCCAGATAAGCCGCTATTGACGCCTATAGAGGTGCAAAGTTCATCTCGTAGAGACCCGAGTCGTCTATTGGACCGTTGTATTAGAGGCAGAACTAGGAGTAAATTTCCGCTACATGTAGTAGTATGATGCCCGCCGGTTCAATGCGAACGTACTCGCTGGGTATTTCAACTTACTTTTACTATCTGGGGGTTGTCCCCCACATCTGTGCCGTGCTCATATTACTCTAGTTCCGAAGGTCCCTAATCCGACTTCACCGGATCAACTGAGACCGATCTCCGTATCATCCATTCTTGTCCGATGCTTTCACAAGGTGCTTGCTGATCGCTGGAGTCGTAGATTGCAACTGCCTTCACTCCAGTTTGCATTTCTACATCGGGACGGCTGTTTGGAAGCTACATCGCTGTTACATGCCCTGCTTCGTCACTCTTCAGCGACTGCTTCTAACCTCAGCTTGGCGTTCGTCGATATCTCGAAAGCATTTGATTCGGTTTCGCATGACACAATCGTCAGATCTGCCGAGGCGTTTGGAGCACCGTCACCTCTAGTTCGATACATCGCACAGTCCTATGAGAATGCTGTAGCAGTTTTCCCCAGTTCCGAGGTTCACTGCCACAGAGGTGTGAGGCAAGGAGATCCACTCTCCCCATTATTGTTCATCATGGCAATGGATGAGGTTCTTGGATTGTCGATGCCGCAACTGGGATACCAGTTCCATGACACCCTAGTAGATGGTTTTGCCTTCGCTGACGACTGGGTCGTGTGTGCAGAAAGTCAAGCTCGCCTCAAAGAGAAGCTTGAAGCTGCCGCGGTTGAGTTGGGAAGAGCTGGTATGAAGATAAACGCCCGGAAGACGAAAGCGATGGTGATCTGTGGGGACAGGAAACATCGGGCGACAGCAGTCTCAGTCGAACCATTTTGCTTCGCCGAGGAACTCATCACTCCTCTGGGTCCGACAGACACAGTAACATATTTGGGCATCCCCTTTACTTTCAAGGGGAAAGGAGTCTTCAACCATCGACAGCATCTGCTCAAACTGCTCGACGAGGTGACGCGTGCCCCGTTGAAGCCGCATCAAAGAATGGAGATCACAAGGAACTACCTGATACCGAGGCTGACATATTCGCTCGTGCTTGGCCAAGTCCACCGAAACACGCTCAAAAGGTTGGACAACTACATCAGGCAATCTATTCGCGGCTGGCTACGTCTACCGAAGGATACCCCGATCAGCTACATCCATGCCGGTAAACAACATGGGGGACTTGGTATCCCAAGTCTGAGTGCAACAATCCCGATGCAGCGGAGAGTGCGTATGGAAAAGCTGCTTTCTACTCAGTGCCGTGTACTACGCAATGTGGTCAACGATTCCGCATTTGGCAAGGTTGTTCGGGATCTCAGCCTTCCGATCCGTGTCCATGGTTCATGCGTAAACACCAAGGAAGAGCTGGTGGCTGCTTGGGGTGATAGCCTGCACAACAGCGTTGACGGTCGCGGTTTACGAGAGTTGGTCGCTTCGCCTCTTTCTAATCGATGGCTTGTATTTCCAGAAAGAGTGTTTCCTCGGATATTTATCCGCGGTATCCAGCTCCGATGCAACCTGCTCAGGACGAGAGTTAGAAGCGCTCGACATGGTCACGGTGGCCAGACGATCTTATGTCGTGGAAACTGTGGCCAACCAGAGAGTTTGGTGCATATTTTGCAGTCCTGCTGGATCACGCATGACGCCAGATGTGCTCGTCATAATCGGGTTGCAAGGGAACTCGCAAAACGCCTCCGTCGCCTGGGATACACCGTCTTTGAGGAGTTGAGAGCACCAACTTCGACGTCCTTCATCAAGCCTGACCTGATCGCCGTTCGGGAGCGCCGAGCGACTGTAATAGACGTCAGCATAGTCTCGGATGGGCGCGGAGTGACTGTGTGGAATGAGAAAAAGCAGAAGTATGGTGCTGATGAATTTTCCCTCGCCATAATCTCAGCCCTACGTGCTATTGGTTGTGATGTGGACTTTTTGGTCCACCAACCGATGATCATCTCTTATCGAGGGATCTGCTTTCCTCAATCCGCCAAAGCTGTTATCGGACTGGGACTTTCTAAAGTCACAGTCAGTGACTTGTGTTTGCTCGCCATTGTGGGTTCTCTGCGTACGTACGACACTTTTATGCGTGGCACATGGCGTTGAATGTACATTCTTGCCATTGAATCTCACACCAGACCCAGTATGACGGACACTTTGTGCCTGATGTGCGAGTCTTGACTGTGCTAGCGCTTACCGCGCCTTGAAGAGCATTCAGCATTGTTTGTCCTTTCTTCGGTTGTTAGACTTCACACGCATGTTTCCTTACCAAAATTCTTACGTACGTTGGGATTCATCCTATCTGACTGGAACTGTCGGTAGCATGACTTTGAATGAACCATTTCTTTCTTTTATCTCATTCTCCTGTAACCCTTTCGCATTCATTGCTTGCACTCATTTTTTATGTCTGTGACCATGCTCTTCAAAAATAAACGATAATAGTATGATGCCTGACTTGCGTATATAAAACCTAGCCTGAAATCGTGAGGACAGCACATAGCTATCCTCTAACTGCACTCAGTGAGATTCGAAAATTCCAGCAGCCGATGTGAACTTGTATTGAGAGCCTCGGCTTGTTTCCCTGCTTCCCTGCTGCTATAGTTTAAAAAGTTGCGTCAATTCCAGGGGACACCGAATCAAAGTGTGGGATTGTCTAATCTGGACGTCTTCACGAAGTGATGGTCCACAATGCTCACAACATGGATTTGAAGAGATGGTCAAAAAGTGTTTACTTAGAGAAACGGTCACTGTGGGATGTCGTCGTACAAAGTTGAGTTGAGACAGACTGGGGAAAGATTTGGCAATCAGGCAATTATCTCATTCACGTACAACCTCGAGATGCACAGATCGCACATTTGTTAACTAAAATTCCTGAAAGGTTGTTGTGCTTCAAAACTTCTAATAAGGACACAAGTAAGCCTGAAGTTGACTGGTGAGCAAGGAAAGCGAATATTCAAGTGCCGTCTCTTTGCTGTCTTTTGGTAGGACGCAGCGAACGCGCGAATCTCTCTGCAACCCTCTAACAAGCCCTCGTTAGTTCAAAAGCTTTAGTTGACAGGTGTTTTTTCAAAGGAACACTCTGGCGCACAATATTGACCTCAGTGAAACGAAAACTGGCATCCGTGCTTGCAATCTTCTTTTTTCTATTGAAACGAACTCACCAACCTGAGCTTACGCAGCAATTATTCTGCTCGCAAGCAGAACAAATTGCTCCTAACTCTTACAAAATGATGGTGTACCTTGTGTATGCAGTCGATTCTTCAAGTGACTCAAGAACACTCAGGGAATTAGAGAGCTTCTGTTTGCTGGGTTTGCTGGATTACGGCCTACAAAGAATTCGGGTTAGATTCATCTTTCTATGCATCATACTCCAAGGGGTTCGCAATAACAATAAAAATAAAATCATGATCCGGCTGGGGAAGGCATCTACTTAGGGATGGTGCAGTGATAGCAGTGTGACTATTGGATGCTTTCAGAATTGCCTTCCAACCACCTTTTTCGTTGGGAACGGGTTCAAGCTTAAGCAGTTTTTCTTGCATTGTTTTCGCCCGCAAGCATCTAGACACACAGGTAATCTCTGAATGGGTTTGGACGAAGTAGTGGGTATCCTCGTCGTTCACTGCAAAATAGGTGAAGCATATCACTCCACAGTAGACAAGTCTTTGAAGAGACGGTCATTTGAAACAATCATCTGGAACCCACACAATAGTGGGGAGGGTGTGATGAAATAAACAGGTCACAATGAACTAGACCAGCTATTTCACTTAGTACTCGCCTGTTTTCCATGAGAATGGATTCGATTCTTTCTCCAATGCTCAATCAGCGAGAACGAATTATCTGGTTTCAACAAGCTCCTATGGCAACCATTGTTGTTATCGATTAGCCACATAATAATACATTTGGTTCATTGTAATCAGTAGGAAAACATGTTCTGGACGTCTTGTTATGTTCGATCTGGAAAGTTTTGAAGAACAAATCACGTGTATTTCCGATTTCTCTTGCAACCGTAATTAGCGCACAGCAAATCAGACACATTGTGGAATCCTCACGAGAGTTAAGACATACGAACAATGGATTCATCCTTGTGCAGACTGCTATTCTTACCTAGGATGCCTAGACCATCATTTGGTCACTAGTAATCAGAGTTCGTGTTAAAGACAATGTGGATTCAGAGTTTGGCGAAAGGAAACGTGTTTCGTGGTTGAACACATTCGTCACAACAGATCTGTTGATTTATGAATTCCCCTCAATTACTTTAATACCCCTGGATGCTTCCGGTTAAATGAGGTACAAGACTAACAAAATTCAAAGAAGCATTCATCCGGTCTGTGATTCACTAGTTAGGCCTATATCCAAAAAACCAGAATATTTTCGCCCAACTTGGACAACGGCTCCATTAACGTTACAAAACGCTCTTAATATCACATCTTACTGGTCTGTTTTGTCACGTAAACAACTAAAACTCTGATTTTTCTTCGTGATGTCTGAGATGTCCTCTTATCAGATTTCGAGCTGGTTTTAGGAAAATCGGTTTGCTGCTTTCCATAATGTCTAGATCTTTGTCTTACGCAGAAAACATGTGAATGTGGCATGACAGTCTGAGATAACAAGAGTTATGGTGGGAAATTAAGTAGATTTTCTTTTAGTTTCATTTCACAATGTGGTGAAAAAACAGAGTTGGATAGCTGCACAACGGATGCAGTAGTTGGTTCCTTCAAAGTATTATTCCGTTATTGGCCGCGGTTGTCGCAACACTGTGGGGTTCGACAGATAGTAAGAAGCTGTGCGATGAAGACAATGGCTCAGCTGCGTGAATGCTTTTGGATGTGTAACTGACTGACCTGACCCAAAGTGACCTCCACTGTACTTGCGTATGTAGTGGCCTTGCTAGTATTGTTTGATGACACAGTTAACAATTATTATGTTACGAATTACGGACAGAGTTCCATCTTCACAGTGAGCCACAGTCAGATGGAAACGCACAGAGGAGCACTGATTTACAATGGAAACATTCTGCCATAATGGGGACATACTCGAACATGTAGGGTACATTTTTAATACACAAACTGGACGATAAAAGATTCACTAGTAAGCATTTGACTGCCCACATAGCTCGGGGTTTCTGATAACCCCTTCTATAGTGGTGGCCAAATAACCATAACACAAAGATCAGTAATCTTGCAGCTAAGCGAATCATATATTTACAAAAAACAATGTAACTCATCTTGAAGAATTGTTCATTTTTGTGTTATTGGAATCCCTGAACACATCCTGAAGCCTCCTTAGATTTGATTGTTACTAAGTTAATGGGGTGTCCGTACAGCTAAGCCTTCATCATAATGATGAAAAATAATTCAAAAACTGGCAATTACAAAAGAAAAACTATTTACTGGATGTTTCTGATGCATGTCACTTCAGTACAACAAAGTTTCATTTTGCGTTGCATGTTTGGTCTGTTCCGACGAATGATCATACTTAAACTAACCTCTTGCCGAACAAATTAGTCCTTCAACCTGGTGGCATCCACCTCCGAAATTTGTAACCTATATTACCTTTAGTATTAAGTCGGCTGTTTACATTTTTGAGATGTTGCTAATTGTCTAAGTGCTAGCCGAGATTTAAAGCGGCTTGTTTCATTGTGCATTTTGGATGAACAGATGTAATAAGATTGTGATCAGGGTCACCGAATTTTACTGGAAACTAACAAGACAAACATGTGATAGCTACAATTTTTGCGAGGTACTTGGATGAAATGTGATCAGCCTGCACACAAGTTCACCCGATGTAATAATCCGAATGTTTTTCTAACGTCTGGCAGTCATAAAAATGGCGTGTGGATATGGCTGAACTGACTGTGAATCTGGTAAACAGTATTAGTAGGAATACAAATAGATGCAGATGACTGTAGAACTGAACAAAAAGCTGCTAATCACATGGAAGGAAATCATGCATAAGGCGGACCTACAAATACATACACCAGATTCTCAGTAGCTTCTCTTAGATCAGGTCAGGCAATTCTACAGTGTACCATCGCAACGGGCAGCGTGTCCATGTATCAGTCTCTGGGCCGAAATGCGACTAAGTGGGTGTCGACCACACCAGTTAGGAATAGGCGGTATGTCTGACTGGAGGAAAATCTACATATCCGAAATTTTGAAATCCGGAAAACTTGTTCATCTTCTCCTGTTTTCGTCTATTCTCACATAAGAAGCGGCCGGATCTCCTGATATTTTTGCCACTGAGTTGATTGGCTCAGGTTTATGTGAAGTTCGACCATGCGAACACGTCCTGTCTCAAGAGATTTACTTCATAATGGAAATATTTAAGGTGAAAATATATCCGTGCAGTTGGAAGGTCATTTGCTTTTCATTTGATTGCAAACTTGCCCCTGTTTTCGTTTCATTTACAGAGTTGAATAGATGCGTTAAGATTGTTTGCACTACGAAAATTCGAAGCCCACCGGCCGACCCAAAGTTGGAGATCAGTGCTGTTAGATTAAATGTCTCGAAGCAAAGCGGTCAACTGACGTAATTGAGAAAAGTGGTTCAGTATGTTCGCAACTAAGTAGCTCTCAAAGCTGCATAACCCATCTCCAATTATCTAAGGCCACAGAAGCTTAGCGCAGTTGGGTACAGTTATACTCAGCTAGGAGAAATAGAAGTTACGTCTATTCCGGAACATTTTAGGCCGGCTATAAAGTACATACTAGACAGTCTGAGACTAAAAGCCTCTCTCCCGACACTTTGTTCGACGGGGAAAGTGAGGAGGGATTCTCAGTCCTATATTCGCCTTCAGTGATTGAAATGGTAGTCACATACCTAGTGATCAGTACGAGTTACTAATAATTCAGTAACAGTTAGGACAACATACGAGTGTTTCGGTGAGCATTTCTACCGATTTTCATCAAATACAAGTCATGCTGCAACTGCTCGATTGTCCCTTGAATCAACTGGTTATCGAGGCTAGTTACATAGGTATACCCCTACGTACATGCATAAACCCCCTACGACTGTACAAATCGAAAGATTTTATTCGAGCATCAGATGCAGCGTGATGCAACTAGAGATCTATCGTACGTGAATCAGAAAAGATTTGATACATTCATAGTTAGAACTGCAATGCACTAAGGATTGTTGGTCATTACTACACCTTCACATGTTAGAGCGGCAGCCTCATCGTTCTTCACCTACTGGCTCGCACACTCTGTTTGCAAGCCCTAGTTATATCGTCATTTGCCCGATATCCGATATCATTGTAGCCGATCTTGGGTGTTCCATCGAACGGATTACTTGATTATTTGCTCAGTAATGTGCACACAATGGTCATAGAGGTCGATTACCCACTATCACCAAACCCTTCTGTGATTTTCTGTAAAGGTTCTAATTGCTCTTCGATTTACTGGAGGTTTGCCGGTTCATCGAAACCTCAGAATGCGGAATATTAATAAAAGCTCTGGTTCACCTGAAATTCGTTAGCTGAGAGACTTCAGGGAAGGGGCACCTTGCGATGAAACCGACTGTTCTAAAATTTGCAGTGTCCGTTTGTTTGCTTCTTCTTTTGATGGTCCTTCACATGGTTTGAACACCATCACGATAGGAAGGTGAAATTCAACTCGGATGTGTCGTCGAAGGGTCACATTGCTGGAACTTTCGAGTCCGCACACTTTGATGATAAGGTGCGATTTCAGTCAATTCTTTATGTTCTTCAAGTGAGCAAAACTTAAATGCTTATGCAAGGATCAGTTCAACCAGTGATCATTTCCCCGTGAACCAAGGGCATACACAGTCGAAACGTGGCCCATTTATACAAAAAGGGGACACAGAAAATGAGCAAGTAAAGTGATGAACGGTATGATGACTGTGATCGTCAAGTTTGGCCACCGTCGTATAAATGGGAGGAATCGCGTGCGAAACTACTGGTTGTACGAGAACTTATAAGATGAGTTTCCATAATATAACTGTCATGTAGAGAATGTACAACGATGTTATCTAAAGAACAACATCAGCACGACTGAATGTCAATCACTCACGTCCCCAAAGGTGGCCCGTAGCGTCATCAATGGTACACAAAAATCTCCTCACAACTTCAGGTGGAAAGTGACTATATTATGTTTTGCTCTTGATTGGATATGGGCAGTGCTTATCTGTAAACCCCATCCAAAGGTGTGTGTAAGATAAATATTTTGGAAAAGGTTGACAATTTATCCCTTATATAGCAAGTTAGTGCCACATTGAGAGAGTTCAGTACAAACTAGCTGCGACCGACGTTTAAATACAACAAACTGCGTGTGCCCAATGGCCATTCACTGAAATCTTCATCCTTGGCCGTAACTAGGCCTAAATCACGAAATGTGACATGAAAGAGCCTGTACCACTATTTCATGAGTACAAATCGGACGAATTTGAATGATAACGCTGGAGTAGTCGAACAGATTCACGCCTAGATGATGTGGTTAGTCAGTCTCCCATGCCAAACAGCGATCCGGTAACAGTTCCGGTTGTCTCGAACGCCTGAAGCATCAATCAAGATTGCCCTTTCACACAATATCATAAACGTTCGAAAACTGCTAGACAGTTTTCCTAAGTTGTAGGCAGCCGCAGGATACGGTAAGTTATTCGACTTGGTTGGTAGACAATACGGGAAAATATATATCCCAATGGGTGCCAAAACGCACTAGGTTAAGTACACGTTTATGGCGGACCGGCACAGTTCTGTAGTGGTTTAGCTGTTTACCTCCTGTTGGAACAACTCCAGCTGAACGACGGACTTCAAACATTTTGATGAATCGATTCGGTCCGAGTATTTCAATACGTGCGTCAGATGTGTACCGGTAATAGATCTCAATAAGACTGAACATAGTATTTATCATAACTTCCGTTTCCCCTTTAACTCAAAATATCAGATGCTCACGTGCAAAACACTCACTCTTGTATGGTAGCCGTATCATTTATTTACGTGTTTTATTGATTATCTTATTCGATTTTCAGTTGAGTGGTGACTTTCCACGGCTAAAGTTTATGGTTCTATTAAACAGTTTTAACTGGTGTGCTCAGAGTTTCGGGCCCAATCCAACGGTTATTCTCTCCCCTTATCATACGGATTACATCAGTTATGGCTTCCTGGCATTTTGGCATAAGTTGGTTTTGTTTTCCAGATGAACCGTTGAGTCTCCCCGATCTGTGTGCTGTATTGCTATGTTGTTTATTTGTTGCCATATAGCTGTGTTTATTGCACTCAGTAAGTCGTACAACCGCAAGTTCCTTAAAGACACCAATCCACGTGTTTACTGATCAACTGCACGTATCACGAGCGTGACAGGATGAAAGTAGGATAACGGTAGATCATAACAGAATATGCTGTTTGATGCATGGCTAATGCTTGTGCAGAAGACCGATTAATTGCTCATGTGACGGGTTTAATAACGTATGTATGACATTCCCGTAGAGAAATAGGAGTTTGTACTGAATGAAGAAAAGTCTTTCGGCTCAACGATATGTTTTTTTATTTTCTCGTTTTAAACCAAAAAGGGCCCCAGCCGCTTGATGAATAACTGATT
Organism: Clonorchis sinensis; assembly: GCA_003604175.2. Taxonomy (NCBI): domain Eukaryota; kingdom Metazoa; phylum Platyhelminthes; class Trematoda; order Opisthorchiida; family Opisthorchiidae; genus Clonorchis; species Clonorchis sinensis. The sequence continues at coordinate 79,469,254 of CM030369.1, forward strand.
TGAATACTTCAGATGGGTGGATTTTCTACTAATGTTTCGCTATGTTTGGTCTTATTGTTCTCATGTTTCCTTCCTTTTACTTGCAATACTGTCAACAAAAGGGCTATGCTTGATGGTAGTCTGGAGTTAGGGAATGGCCCGGATTTATCGCAACCACAGCCTAGAAAATCTGAACGGGACTAATTATGTCTTTCAACCGGTAGAGGAATCCCTAGGGGTTCAACAACCGTGCGTTTAATCCCGCACCGTAGAGCGATACTTCCTAGGTTGCAGCAACTCACTTACACAACAGCGCGTTTTACTAGAAGCGAGAGTATCTCTTCGGCAGTTTGTTGGGCAAAATCACGTTTGCCTTTAAAAGAGTATCTAAATAAGAGGGAAACAATCTCCTTCTTTCGACAGGTTAGGCTTGCGCCACAGATGCATTGTCAGGTATAGAGCTTACGTGGCACCACACTAAACCCAAGAGAGAGCATGATTACTTCCGGTCTTCAGACCAGTCGTCTTTTGGTTTGCTTTTACTGGATGTACTATTCGGATGGTCAGCGTGATTTGTTTCACAGAGACTGACGAAACATGGGCCCCACCCACTGACTGAAGATGTGTTTGGCTGGGCACTCTGCAAAGGGTATTTAGGAGGCCACGCATCCACAAGTGAGTTTAATTCAATGTGCCTGCAAGCTTGCTCACTCAACAGACTGTTGGGATCAGAAAGAGTAATATCTTAATTCAAACTGTGAATCCACACAGATAGTGTGAAATTACACGACTCGGAATGTTGGCTACGGTCTGTGCTTAGAGAATGATCCTCTTATTAGCCGGTGGCCATACATTAACGAACCTTGGACAATAAGGATATACCCCAATACTCCGTAGAATGTGGCTGTACATCCGTAAAAACTAAGCAGTGACGAAAAAGATATAACCTGCTAAGAATTGCATTTGTTTCTTTCAAAGACTAGATTTGATTCACATTAGTGGCCATCGTTTTTGCCTGAAAAGTGCCATTCAGTAGTCGCTAAACGTAAAAGCTGTATGCTGTTAGGATTCTTGAAGTTTTTCACTAAAAAATTTTCACATTTAAAATAATGTTCTCGAAAGTTTAGGTGGTTTGAAGTTTTACAATTACAATGTTTACGTCAGTATATTGTATTGGCCGATTAATTATGTGTTACAGGTATCCATTTAGGTATCACAGTAGCATCCAAAGAAACGTGGCGTAATTGGGAGACATCCACTCAATAGAACGAATGTTGGTTCAAATACGCTTCGTCATAATGAGCACTATTCGCGCATTTACACAAGGCTGGAGGGGAAACCAGTGCTGAGCTCTAATGAGCTGGAAAATTTTACCAAGCTCCGCTCTTGGTGTGCTTTGGTGTGATACTCGTTCGCAGGATTTTGGCTTTCTTGTGTAATCATACGCGGTATTTCTGCAACCATACAAGAATAAAGGAACCGTTCGCGAATCTAGAAGAAATGCATTAGACGACCTCGAAAGTGAATCCCGTGGAATACGGAAATATTCCTTCGGCAAAGATGTAACGGCTGTACAATAACAAAGCCGCGACATTGTAACAGTGCATAGAGTTAATCTATGCATCCACTTAGAATTTGTTAAGACCAAAGGTAAAACAAACCTAACCATACCGATGACCTTCACAAACGGTCGAAAAAAGAAGTCTTAATCACTGCCTTTCAGACTAACCCTCAGTCAGTAGTACCGATTCCCCTATGGCGAGAATTTTTCGTACAGTCAATCTTGTGAATCAGAAAAGGAGGGACATTCGTCATTGCATAATGATTTGTAAGGTGTTCCAATAAAGTCATCCTCTAGATTTGCTTGGCGCTGAAAGTCACAACAAGTCAAGAAACGTTATATTCTTGAATACTTTACACAATGTTCCAGTGATTTAGGGCTAGGTGAGAATCCGACCTGACGGTTTGGCAACAGCAGAAAACGTGTACAAAAATTTATCAAGTTGTCGACATATTCTTGTCATATCTTAAAATTTAGGCTCATGACACAGCGGATAAGGAAGCATTCCTTCCGTTGTTACTGGTTGTAAGGACCGGCCCCCTTGTGAAAAAATCGCAAGTAATAAATGTGAATATTTCTTGGACTTTCTTTTCCCCAATCCACTGATGAAAAACTGGCCAGAATTTCATATGCACCACTTACGCAGGCCCCATCATGAAGATCTTGGATCTTACCGTGGCGTGGCGCTTTGTGTGTCTCCATGACCCACTGCACTATGATAAAAGGTGTCTGTGCGACAGTCGCAGAGTTTCTCATACCAGGTTTGTCCAAGAAGAGAGGTCTGACCAAAAATTCCCTGACCTCCCCGGTTCGGAGGTGAAACACCTGTGGCGAATTGTTCATCGAAAATTGTAGCACGCCGGATTTTCCCACCAGACATCACTGTCTTGAGGTCAGTCTTCTGTGTTAAAGGCTCCTGTTGGGGACCCTTATTGCACTACTAAACGTGGGCACCTGGCAGCTTCCGATGCTTACGACGGTGAAACATCAGTGTTGAACAGCAATGTTTTGCTGTTAGTGATGATGATGATAATGATCATCCTCCTCCTGTTCCACCTCACCATCATCATCATCATCATCATCATCATCATGACTCGTAGCAGCCTGACGATTACACTTTACACTAATAACTATTCAAATGTAACCCTTAGCGGAGTATATTTGAAATACGCACTGTTATCCATCCCATTGAAAGCGTATCTATATCACTTGGCAACTTTAGACCTACTGGGAGAGTTTTACCTACATGTGGACACTACAGTGGAATCCTCGAAAGTGCCTTTACCTTTGACTACTGTTTTTAGACAAGTAGCAAAATGAAACTGAGTGTGTCCAATGGCTCGTTGCGCGAGTCGAATGTCTGCATGTAAGATACATCGTTCACCAACAAGCATAAAAGTGCCACATCAAATTAATGGCAATGTACACTACATAAATGGTTGGCCAGCATCCTCTACGGATGTGCTTTTTAAGGGAGAGTAGGCGACTGGAAGCTCGGCATCGCGAAAAACTCTCTGCGCAGAGCTGAACATACTTTGGAACTTGGACTATGTACACCATGGTTTCCCCGGAAATCGGCACTCAATAAATAACAATAAATAATATTGGTGCTTTACAGCTGTATCGGTTTCTGCTCATTATTTAGCATATTTATTGCTGTTTAGTTCATAAATTTATAATCAAACTGACTGTTATTCTTGCTGAACTTTTGACGCAAGCGAACTTAGTGAATAAACGACGATCAGATTCCTCCGTTCAAGCGTAAATTTTATTACTTGCTCATCCACGGTGTGCACTAAGCGGAATAAGTGCACCATAAACATAAACTGGGCTGTTAAAGCTAGAACAAAGTGGATTCAAACCATTTGCAAGTCAATTTGGTTTTCACGGGTGACTCAACTGAATCTCTCGTTTATGATGTTCTTCAACTGAATGTGCTGCACACAGACCGCCTCATGTTTCATTTGGTACGATATTCGAGATACTGCAGTATATTTTCATAAAGGATGCTACTCACAAGGTTTCTGAAAATTCCCCAACAGTCCACTACCGATTTAGTCCTTGGGGCTCATCAGGTTGGCGCAGTCCCCGAGTTTCCGTCAACCTTATGTTCTACTTGAACCCAAATTGGGCTGATTTCGACAAATATACTCATTTGCAAATAAATTTGGTTTTCACGGGAGACTCAAGATAATCTGTCGTTTATGATGGATTCAAACCATCTTACCGGGAGAATACTTCGAAGATGTGCCCTGGTTCCAAGAACATCACGTTTTCGGAACAGCAGTTGATATGGTACGCAAAACGAATTGTCTGTTCACGGGTAATCAGGTCGTCTGACCAAGTTGAGAACTCAACTGCAAATCTCATTGTCCCAAAATACGATACCACGTGGTATTCTCTCACCGAATATGCTGCATAAAGACCACTATTTCAGTGGGCATGGTATTCGAGATATCAGCGTATATTTCCTCGAGCGCTCCTGCTAATTAGGGCTCTCCAAGAGCTTTTAGCAACCTGTGATTTGTATGTTATATCATAAAACCCCAGAAATCTAGGATTGAGAATATCAAATTATTTTGTACTGCTATAAAAATACGAACCTCTTTTAATCATAAATTTAATGAAAGTGAACTTTAATTTTTCAGTGGTGTACGAGTGGTGTACAAGTTTCAGTTTAAAAGAAATACCCTAGAATTATGACCAGCAATCACGACTCTCGAACACGCCTCAATATATCTTTGTGATTCGTCTACCACGCACTTTTAAATGTCGCTTATCTCTGAGTTATGAAACCTGTCTGAAGTAACCTTTATTTGCGCCAGCCATAAATTGGAGGATTATGTCTTGCATTCAGCCGATAATTTTGACGCATTTCATATTTGCACCAGGATTAAAATTTCAGTTAGAACGATAGCAATTTTGCTTATCAACCTTTGATAGACATAATCATCTGTGCAGTTTCCATTACTTCCTTCAAATGCTCCCAGGTTTTCCTCATGGGTAGTTTCCGTTGGTGATCTATTGATCGGTAACATGTAACCTATACGTCTATGCCTAGCCTATTGTCCTATAGAGGAAAGGGTGTCCTCTGTGTCTCAACTGTTCGAGAATCAAACGCCTCTTTCCTAATATATACTCAAGCTAACATAAGAAAATGTCACCACTCTTGCTTAGTTAGACAGAAGTATGGAGAATTGAACTGACATGTAAATAGTGAACCTCCAACCCACTTCACTGAAGTGCTGCTCAGTCAACTTACGGGTCAGCTAGCTCAATCCAGTGACATCATGGATGAAGTTTCCGACCAATCCAGAAAGGTGCATGCACAATTTCGTCTTCGTTAACGCTAAGCAATACCCATTTGGAGGCGTCATAATTAGGTTCAAAATTTTCCTGTCCTAGTCGTGAGAACAACCAGCTTGAGCTTTAAGTTCAATTTATCAGCCTATATGCTTGGCTATCCGCGCTAGTGCCTCCCTCTGAACTGAGTGTAGGACAACTGAAATCGACAGTAGTCAGTTCACGTTACCAAAACCTCGGCTATAAATTCAGGCCTAAATGAATTTTAACAGAGGAACATTTTGGAGCATTGGAAGGTTTACAGCAGAACGACCAAGTTTTAAGGTCTAAACCAGATAATGGCACAGGAATAGTCTTGATGAACAAATCTGACTAAGTTGATAAGATGAATACCATCCTCTCATACGGATCCAAATTTAAGAAAATGGAATCCGAGGAAGACGAGACGCGGTCGGTTGAAAAAGCGGTGTCCAAAATATTACAACACCTTAACCAATCGGGAAACATTGATACCAATACTTTCGAGCGCATTCGCCTTATTGGTGCAACAACTCTTCGATTTTATCGTTCGCCGAAAGTGCTTAAACACGGCCCACACCTCAGGCCAATCCTCGATATGTCTAATTCTCCCTATCATGTCTTGGCTAAATGGCTTGTCAGTTTATTAGGACCAACCAGGAGAGAATTGTCGATACAGCCTTGGAAGCAGATTCGATCCCGTCAATCAGCTTCAATGTCTAAAGGTTGACAAGCACTCTATGTTCTCCACAGACGTCGAGTATTTCTTTACTTACATACCACTAACTGAGACAATAGACAATGTTTGAGACTTGACTAAGGGCAACGGTAAAGCCATTGTAATTCCTGTCTCGGATCTTATGGAACTACTGCTGCTTTTTACCTACAATATTCTGTTTACTGTCAACAAGCAAATTTATCGCAGAAGGACGGAGTCGCGATATGATCTTCTGTAGATGTTGTGTTGGCAGATTTTTTCATGAAAAAAGTTGAGACTCAAAAACTAAACGCATTAATTGCAAGGTTCACATTGTATTGTCACTACGCTTCAATTACAGGCCCACTATCAGGTTCCTTTTGAAGGTTGCCACTTTCTATCACAAGGTGTACTCATTTTTATGCTCGTGTAGAGTATCATATGTGGGTTGCCCGACAAGGCACTTATCGGAGAGAATTCCAGAACACAGTCCCGTTTCTCTGAGTGGTAGCTGGAAGAAACCAGGCTCAAGTGCAATTGCTTCGCGTTTGGCCGAAACCAGTCATGTCACCGACAGAGAGTAAGTCTTCGATATCATATACCGGCTACCTCTGGGTCGATCAAGACTGGTACGATCCAGATCACTATCCACCACAGAGGTGATTGGAATCCAACTGCTGGACCCACAATTTCGCGTCCAAAAGAAACTTGTGCTATCTCTGAACTTGGAATAGTCTGTGAAAAAATCCGGCCCAATAAGCCTGTTTTACATTGAAATCACATACCTGATACCGTGACCCATTGAACTACTCCACATCCAACTCCACTTCCCTTGATTTCTATTTCAATGAAGTGTATTCACCCTCGATTTAAACCTTTTTGACGCAATTTCCGGTACCATATAAACTTGTGATGCGTTAACCCAGATGAACAATAACAGAAAACAAACTTTGTTCACAACTTCCGTTCCGATCTTTCTGGTCGGATAATGATGCATATTTTTCTTTTTTTTCGGGTAGGAAATTTTCTTCCGGAGAAGAAAATTGAACTAGGCTGTATCCTGCCAGATTTGAGACAAGTGGTCAAAGCCCGATGTCTGTAGGTTTCAATATATTTTGGGTAGTTGGTCTACCTCTAGAGTCGTCATTCCCGCAACCTTTAGCCGAACAAAATGCCGAGAGATTTAATTATGTTGTGAGAAATGGCTACAGAAGTGATGAAAATCTTGAGGTAATGGTTTGTGAGATGTGTTTTCAGCTGCAGAATGACGAAACATCGCACGACGAACTCTTCGCCAGTTAAACTTACGGTTTTACCGCGTGTATGTAGAAGCGGTAAACTGCTGAGAACAAACGTCGTAACCCGTACAAGAATGATGTAACCAAAAAATTAAAGCACGATATGGCGTTGAATAGAAAGCATTTATAATTGCCGCGATGCTCAATGCAACGAACTCCACCTGGTGGCTTCAGATCATAGAGCACAGTAATGCAGCAGCAGATGGAGTGGCCTATGAAGGGAGGTTGCAGTAAAGAACGCTAGCTTCCAACTAATCTAAGAATCTCAAGAATGTTGGGTCAGTGGTGCATTCCAAGCGTGAATGTGTATGGGAGGCAAACGAAGTGTGAATAGTTGACTAGAAACAGTAGAGCGGTTTGATGAAACCTTAAAATAAAATGGAAAGACTGCCAAGGGTGGAAGACAAAGCCGGTCAGGAGGAACCTATTACTCGAAAAGTAAAGCAGAAATGGTCTCTAAAACTCAAGATAACATAACATCGCCCAAAACTTCCAAGCCACCCTAGGATGTACAGCAGAAAAAGTGTGCATCGGCTATCATCCGATGAAGGCATGAAACCGGACGTTCATCTAGATTCCAAGGCGAGCTTTTTAGTCTATCGAGGAAACGCGCGCAGCCGCCGAGTGATGCTGGGTGACGTCACGGCTCCGAATTTAAACACTGTAAGCTATTGCATTAATAGCTAGAACGTGTGCTTAAATAGGTTTTGTCCATATGACTGCCTTTTTGCCACAATATAATAAAACAAAAGCGGCATCTTCTGCATTTTAGGTTCTTTCAAGCGTGATCACCAAATGGATAGACATAATTTCATGTCTCCTGCAACACGTGCTAATCAGTAAATATTGTAGTGAGAACCACGTGGTCTGGGTTCCGGTCTTTATCCTGCGTTCATGGATGTGACGGTCTAGATAGAACGCACATTCCTCAGAGTTTTAATTCAGGCGACTAACCAAGAATAAAACCTATCCGCCAGAGTAAAACAGATCTCAACAGCGGATTTTCCATCAACCTCAGACGATGGCGTGTTGAAAAGGAATAAATACTTTAATTCGATTGCTTACCCAATTGATCCACTGAGCTGTCCATTTTGGGCGCTTACGCTTGTTTGAACAGGAACCATTGCTGATTGTCTGTGCCGTGTGACTTGGTGTGCGTCAGCTTTGTGATGGTTCAAAGATGATTTCGTTGACTCCCTTTTCACCAAATCAACTGGGGTTTGACAATCAGTTATTGATTTTGCAGCATTTTTATCAGTGTATGGAGACACATCCCTAACAGAAGAATCCTTTTTGGACTCTGATATTTCTTTCGAAGTAAGCTAGAAGGCAGAAAAAACATGAGCGACTTTCACATCTTATTTCGCTTCGCTTCACGAAAGGGTGTGTGACCAACAGATTAATATAGGAGTGTGGTAACAAACCAATTGTCACTTGACTCCTTTTCATTAAAGGTAAATACACACTGATATAATGAAAAGCCCAAAACTCCTCAGTATCTATCGGGAATATGGATTGTGATCCGTATCTCACATTCTATGTGACCATCGTTACATTATTCTCTGTACACGTGAGAAGCCAGCTGTGTCAAAGGTAAAATATTGTATTCTACCTGCAGGCGGCCAATTGAAAATCTTGAGGTAAAAATGATATAATGTATACAACCATGTTTTTTGCATGAAAATCCTCGTGCGAAGACATCTTACCATTTTTAAGTGGTGTCCCTCAGTAAGTTTGCTTCTCTCTCCAGTGCTAAGAACGTTCTTTGTGAGTGGTTTCGGGTTGCGGTCACAAGGGATGGGCAGTTTCGACCTCCGTGTGTGTGGAAGTTTTGCATCCTCCGTTTGACTTTGAGCAACGACTTTGTTCCTCACAATCATGGAAAGTTCCGGTTTCCGTTGATGACTGTTTGACTGGATAGAGTTTCCAAAGAATGCGGAATTGTTCTGTGGCACCGTGGTCCAAGTTTGATCGGAGCGACGCTGAGTTTTTTGAGCTCTTTTATTTTCTGTTTGTTCTGTGCATGTGGAATAATGTATTACTGATTTTGGACGGCCCCAAAGCGATTCCAGGTGTTCTGAGCACACAGGAGCTTTAGAAACATTCTTCAGATCACCTTTGGGGCTGACAATTTGCCTTGTTTCCATTGACAGACCAAAGCCTGTTGGTTTCACACAATCTTTGAGGTGCTCTAGAGGAACACTATCATAAGTATGGCGCTGCATCTGGACCCATCTGCATCTGGATGGGTTTATATGTTGCGATGGCTCGACCTGAGCAATCGGCCGTGGATTTATCGGTTCGTGTAACGGCCGATCACCTGATATACCCTTCGGAGAATTAGTCAGCGTTGATGTTGAGCAGTCCAAACTGTAAAAATATAGAGGCAGTAGACAGAGAAATGTGAAGCTGGCAAACTGGCGCCCTCAAGATTTCAAAATAACAAAGAAACGAGAGTCAGTTTTGCGTGAGGAAATTCACGACTGATTGCGTTGCAGGCCTCCCTATTTTATATCTTTGAATCCTGCAAGTTGATATTTCGTGTACTGATATCACACATAGTAACTATTTCTTGTTAGTTTCTATGAGAGTGTATAAAAACCGGTCTGTTTTTGTCGCGATAAGGCCATGCTGGAAAGCGCCTAGTAGAGCGACAGTGTGTTTCAATTCGTCTAAAAGACATTTTTGTTTTTTCCTCCGTCTGTTCCTGTTGGCCGTTACGTAATTCGTGGGATTTTTTAGCTACTCTTCTATTTTCCTGCGATAGCTTTACTGGATACATTCCCTTTTCTGTCACAGACAACTCCATTTGATCAATTAAATCATCCTATTGCTGAAGGTCATTTTAGCTGACCGATTAACGTTGTGTCGCGGTAATGTAATGTAGAAACAATGTAAAAAAAAGGTTCGACCAAGCAGAAGGAATGACTTTGGGCCCTAATAGCATCATGTATAGATTGTATATAGCTGAATATCAACAAATGCTTAGAAGAGGTCGCGCGCGATTTAATGAATATCGGCTTAAATTGTCTTTTCTCACTGCACTATGTTATTTCTTTAAATTCTCAACAGTTTAACTAGCATACAAATCGGACCTGGTCGCGTTTATTGCACGCATGTATCATCATAGACGTTGATTTCCAGCCAGAGTTTTATTGTATTTTTAGTACTTAACTTTAAGATATATAAAGGTTAAAAAGCAACCCATAGCATACACTTTGCCATCCTGTTTGTCTGACAGATATTTCTTAGAATTGGTGGGACTGTGTTTTTGTAACTGTTTTTTGTAGACAATCCTAAGCGGATCCACAGTTCTCCCGAGGTCTTACAAATTTTGAAGCGCAACGGAAAGCCACACGATGTTGAAGCAATCCCAGTCTAGTCTTTCCGATACTCTAGGACGCTAAGTCAGCTAATAAAACAAAAATTCATCCCCTTTGAAGAAGTTGCGTCAAATTTTGCGTCAAACGTAGACAAATACGCTACCAATCTCCTCAAAATGGCTCTGCACAAAGTTCAGGAGATAAGTTTTTTGTTGGGGTAAAATCTAATATAGTACCAAACACTACCCGAACAATAAACACCGGGCTCAGCTCCAATACTTTTAGGAGCAGCCCAGGACTTTATACCCCATGTACGGCGATGTGGTTGAATATAGATAGCTCGGTTGCGCTGCTTGGTTGTTTGTCCGTTCCCCAACCTTGGCAATTAGATTGTAAACGTTTAATCCTAAACCAAGGTGCCATCGTCAGTTATGGATCTGGGACAAATCGTTTAAAATCCCTGTCCCACGCTCGGCAAACCAACAATTGGACACTGACTGTCATGTTTCACCAGTATGAACTGATGCCCATCAGGCAGTCTTGTCTACTCAGTAAAGGACACGTCCTGCTGATGACAGTACTCAAAGAAGGCAGATTAAAGTGACCCAACTTTTATCAGATAATACAAAATTCTTAGCGATGAATTGCGGAGCGGCACAGTGTAGCCGAACACTCGATAGCAACCTTTAGCAAGTGTAAGTGAAAGGTTTCTTGGAACAATGGACACGTTCTTCACTTCAATGCACCATGCAAGTAGGATTACAAAAATGTGTGATGCCTGGTACATCTGGATCAATGAATGTCTCGAGAATATCTTGACCGAACCGAAAGGACCTTAACTCCCTACCCCGAGTTTGCTTTCTAATTTGTGGATTTAGTGCAAAACATCGACAATACAGACATGATAGTGACTTTAAGCGATGTTAAATCTTTTTTAGCAAAGGTTCCGTTCAGTAAATTGTTAAAATTTATATGGTTATACTAGGCAGAATGGTGTACGCCTAGCACTTATTTTGGACGACCTGGCTAGAAAATTAAGTTTGTGCATAACCGATATATAGCTTTCTTCCAAGGTACACATACTGTAAAAAATGAACGCTGTCACAATGGCAGACCGTTGGAACTGGTGCTCGCAGACATTTTAATGGGCTAACCGAATCACAACCTTCATGACAGGAATGTAAGCCTGGTGACACATTAAATTTAAGTAGCATCGATCTTAACCAATTTTTAGGACTATATTTTATACCAAACAATGTTAACAAACTGCTACCAGTCTGAGAAACACAACAAAAGAACGACAAACTAGCTCTTTGGTTAAGCAACGCAATGGATACATCTCTAACGACATCTCCGTACAAACCAGTTAGAAGGAAATTTTTTAAGCTCACTTTTGCTCCATCAAAAGGTCATTGCCGTAGTAAAGACCTCACTCAACGGACTTCTGTAGTTTAACACCCAACAGCGTCACGAAAAGTTCATTCGTTCAAAGATGAGAAAAGCTATTCGTCGAGGCTTATGCAGTAATAGTACAACCATTAACTAATAGGCGACACATATTTAAAGGCTGCAAAAGAGTCAGTCGATCTGCCGCTGTCATCTGGAGAAGATATCCTGCCCTTGAATAAAAACGCCGTTTAATTGCAATGAACACACATGCCTATTATTGTGCTGCCTTGATCTTTTGTCAGCAAAATGTGTGCACTCCAACCGCACCCAAAGAGGATTGGTTTATCTTTCGCGCCAAATTCAACTTGACCTTTGATTTGTTCGCATCTACTGGTCCCTGTCTGCTGTTAGGACTACTAGTAGCATGAAAAAATGAACGGGGTGTGTTTGCTGGAGTGGCTTGCTGAAACGCAATCACACATACTAAAAGCTGCTATCAATAAGCAACATCTAGGTGTTGATTACACTGAGGGCCTAAAGACGTTTTTAGTGGTTTTTAGGCTTAATAGATGATACATAGTGAGACCTACATCCTCTTGTTACCGTTTCTTAAGAATACAAGTAATACTGACTAATATTTTGTTGAAATTCATTCAATTTATTTGTGTTATCCAACTCTTTTGTCTCCGTAGGCCGTTAACTTCATTCCTTTAGCAATGACTACATTCTCTGGATTATCGCATAATGATACACTAGGCATTCATCTTCTTCGACATTCATTGGCTAACCAATTTAACTCGAAGTGCGCCGCTCTGCTCTAGCAACGCACACTGTTCCAGTCCTTCACGTCAACCTTGGAAAGTAGCACGGCTTTGGGAAGCCTTGCTAGTACCACTTCTGGAATAAAATGCTCTGCCCAATATCAAAAGCCTAACTGTTGAGCACAAATGAGCTATTGGCAATGTTGTGGAATATGGGTAAATTGGTGACCAACAAACAAATGATCTATCCACGCCCAAGATATCTTATAGCCTTTGGGTGGCCTTCTTAGAGCCTGGCAGCTGGCTTAGTCACCCTCGATTACAGTAGTTCCGTAAAACTGTAACAATTACAAGACGGCCAAACAATATGAAAGTTTGGAAAAGTTTCCTACAGTTTTTGAGCAAACATACTATTTTGGCGCGGACCAATGATCTGGAACTGTATTCTCCATGTTCCCCAGTAGCATTACGATAGACCATAATAAACAATGAGGTGCTTAAGTGCGTCGCGTAACGATGATCGGCAGTTTTGTTCTACGGAATGGACTAGAGTTTACCACCCAACGGGTGCTGATGCTTGCCAGTCGGTGTACACACCTGGCGAATGCAACGCAGCTTTCTAGCCTCACGCTTTCTGTTTAGTCTGTTCCGTTGGACTGGTGGACGGTCATTATTCGTGAAACACATTAGTTTTTTGCGGAAAATTACTGGATGGCACCAAGCAAGACGAAGGAAACCAGCAATTTTCAAACCTTTTTCGTCTACCACTACAATTCTTCACTTGTTGGTGCCCAGCGTACCTTTTTTCTCGGAAAACATTTTCACTATAGTACTTTTAAGACTTCCGTATCGCCGCATGCGGTTTGCATGCGGGTTGGTTACCTTTATTCCTAGTAGCACAACTTCATCAAATATTGGCTATCAAGAAACAGTTTTAACCAATAATTTGTACCACTCGTTAGCTGATGTAAAATCACAAGTGACAACTGCAACAGTTATCGTCTTCGGTTGGATTAATTTCACGTTTTAACAGGTTTAGGGTTAAGCAAGAGCATTCTCCTAGTCAGCATATTACCTAGTGCAAAGAAATGCGACTCTGTAGAAATGATTGACCGAAATGTGATCATAAGCATATATATTTTGATTCGTAATGGTGACCATGCGACATGCTTCCAATAACCTCAGGTATACACCATGGCCAAAGTGTAAGCACCGGTTCTCAAGAATGCATATTTCAGACACTTCATCTTAGCTAATGCTGTCTGCAGTAAGTATAAGGAAATGAACCTAAAGACAATGGCTACTCTGGGACTGCGCACATTCGATAAGGATGAAAAAGGATAAAACCGACAATGGAATGTCTCAGAGGTTTCATCACGTTAGGACAGTATGCTCTGAACATCGTGCCAGTTAAAACATGCGGCAGCCTTTGTGCAGTTTGCCTGTTGAATAAAATATCCTCAAACGAGTGGTTCACTTTGCTCTTTTGTTGACACCAAAGCAAACTGTACACGGGTGTAGTTCGCTTAATGCATCACTGTCGACTTCTTCCTGTCTATCTGACCAGTGAACTCATTTGTTGAGGTTTTCTGCAGTGAGTTCAGCAATGCTGTGGAAATCAACATTTTTCAACATTATGAAGATATTACCCGGTTTATTAGTAGCCGGCCAAGGTCTATACGCTAAGTGGTCTGCTCTTTGTTGGAGTTGTTGATATGGTATTGGTCACGAAAACGGCCCGGTTCCATAGCTTTATCCGAACTAACTCAGTTTCATTGCGAGACACTGAGACACAAAGGACCATAGAAGAGGCCATTTGTGTTAGCCTTAGTCCAATTAGGTAAGGGTGTCCGACAGTTGTCACTCCTTAATCTTGGTTTGGAGGAGTTGCCAAGTTCACCGGTCGGTGGTCAAGATGTGGACAGGCGCTAATGTGATCACAGAAAACCTATTGTTGACCCGAATTTCTCAGTAGACGTCTTTCCCTGATCTAGATTATGATACGATTTGCCTGCTGTGTACCTATCTTAGTGGGGGCGTCGCCAAAGCTATACGATACAATTTCATACCACGCACCTGCCTGACTGAACTTGATAAATAATTCCGTGATTTCTGGAGAAGAACGTAAAAATATACTGGTTTATCTGTAGATCTGACTGTACGGTCGACGTACGTGACTCAACTGGATATCAAGCAAATTCTGCGCATGTCTTCTCAGCTCCTCAAGCACTGTTGGTGAGTGATTCGAACTGGGGAACGATGCACATGCATGTGTGTGCGCCGGAATACGTGGGAAAGTTTGACAAGTTCAAGCGGTTCCGACAAATACACTCATTTGGAAATCAATTTGGTTTTCACGCGAGACTCAAGTGAATCTCTCGTTTATGATGTTCTCTAACTGAATGTGCTACACAAAGGCCACCTGAAGTTTCAGTGGGTATGACATTCGCCTGCCTGATGAGCCCCAAGAGGGACGGAACCAGTCGTGGGCTGTCGAGGAGTTTTCAACAATCTCGTGAGTAGCTTCCTTTATGAAAGTATACTGTGAGATATCGAATATCGTAATGAAGCGGTTCCATTCAGCCCACACACTTGAGGTATGCGAAGCGCGTTGGATAAAGGAGGATGTATGTTGGTGGTGGTCAGAAACGGACCAAACACTACGACGCTTGGTTATGGCCGCCCGACTTGACAGACCATCGGACGAAACTTATTGCAGGTCTTCAACCGAGGAATTGTTAGGTACTCTGCGAAAACTACGGGTTCAATTAATTTAGGGTGAACGTGCGCCAGTCTTATTTCTATACAAAGTGTGGCGAAAATGCCAACGAAAAAATGCATCATTTCTGACGGGATCATATAAAGTCTATGTCGTTCGCAAGATCAACAGTTGTTAGATAGTTTCTAGAATTTAGAGGAACGTGAATATAAGATTTTCTGATGTTGCCACCCGCCCAATTCACGAACAACAGAAACGGCGTCATTGTAAAACGATGCGCCTGCCCCGGCCGTCGTTTTGGATATTGTCAATGGTTGTTTCACAGCGATCATGTTGCATGAACCTAGTTGAGCGATGAAACTGCCTTTAGCTTCAACGTGTGGGTTACGCAGAACATCAGACGGACTCCATACTCATACGAACTTGTACGTATATGCACACGGTCCCCTGGTTCCGACCGCTGACAGGCGTTGTTTTTGAGGACGAGGACTATGCATACGGTTTGCCTGTTTCCCAGCTGGGTCACGAATGTCGACTGGAGACCCGTATCCACACGAACAGAGGTTGGCATTATTCGCTACTAATTAAGGAATGATTGACAGTAGTTTCACCAGTCACTTAACTGGGCCAGTCATGTGTTGCGCGGTTTAAAAATTGACTCACATGATCTTGAACGCAGGAGCGTTTTTTGGGTAGTTTATTTCGTTTGTTTATTCTACAAAACGAGCTTCTGAGCCAACTGTCTGCACATGTTTTGTCTCCTTGAATTCCATCAGTTTTACCCTTGTATGAAACTGGGCTAGTGCACCTTATGTTATTGAACATGACAATAGTAGTTTCGGCACGGATACACCTATATTCAGCCGTCCTTTATGTCCTTTTTAGCGCTGTCTCCTCCTATCTCCAGACTGCATATGAAACCTTCTATAAGAAGTTTAAAAACACCTCTTGAGGTGATATCACCTCTTTTAGGACCATTGGTTTACTGAAGTGTTTTGTACATCGTGAGTAGTACGAAAGGGGTAATGATATGGTACGTCCATGATTGAAAAGTACTGACTGATTTTGCGCAAAACTCTTAAGCAACATGACAATCCCTAACTTTTGTTGAGCGACATCATCTGCGAATGGAAACCTCTCGGAGTAGTGTGCACGAATGGCACTTTATTAGGTAGTTACCTTAGGTTTCTGTATAGATAAAAGCTCCTTCATTTTTTGAAACAGTGGTATTTTACGTTTTAAATCTGAGGATCTCTGAGCTCTGAGGAGCTCGGCAGTTAGCTTTTGGAGTGCTATCTTTGTGTACGCCGTAACCAACATTTCCATTAACATTGACCATATTTTGTAATTTTTATCCAACTACCATATAAGCAAATGATAATTGAAGCATGCAGCGCAATAGTAACTGCGTACTTATGCTTAACACTGCATATTAAAAATGTATTCCCGGATTGGAATTACCAGTTTCTAAGTAGTGCAGCTACATCAGATAAGCCGATGTAGACGAGTATATTCCACTCGAAGAGCACCGCTATACCTGTTGAGTACTCACTTTCCAGTGTTCAGGTTGGTTTGTTCTTTCAGTTCACAATTTACACTGGAACTCCGGCTCATGCCCCTTGATGGCATGTGAATGTCGTTGAAACGAGTCCAGCTTCCATGTGAATTGTGTTGTGTTCTTTTCTCTGAAAACGTATCCAACTGTTTGGCCTCGCGGTCTAAGTTTGAATAGGATGCACGAACTAGTAGTGCCGTACGTCCTAAGGTAGGTGTTCTTGGACGACGTACAAAAACTTCGGCTTGGGTTGAATTCTGTGACGGGCAAGATCGCCGAGGATATTTTGTATTACTCGAATCAGGTGCGGCATTATTGGGTACGATAGAGTTCATCTGCTGAGTGCTTTTAGGTGTGTTGTTTGAGGGTCTTGGGGGTCTTTGTGTCGAGTGGCGATAACAGCGGGTCTGATTGGCGTCACTTTTGTCTGACTCTGACCGACAACACGCTGCAGTGGATGACTCGTCGACATCTTTCTGGGTAACTGATAGTTCACGATGCAGTGGAGGACGAAGGCTTTCCTCCACGGAGTAAGGAAGACAGCTTTAGGAAGAAAGACATGCAAATATTAAACATGTTGTCTAGCTGTATTTCATAATGAACTGCTTGTGGCACAAAATCCTGAGATATAACAGGGTGTTGTTTCAAAGTAAAATTGTCACTGCATAAAAGCTCATTCAGAGTAATTGGAAAAGTAAAGGAGGATACGTTTACGTTACTGATGCCGGTTGCAAGGACTTAGAGCGTTTTTAACTGAGATTGTTTCCGTTGAATTTTTGGAACACTGACAATTGCTAAAGAATGCAGGCACGATTTACAAAACTCTACTAGAAGCCCGCGCTAGGTCGATGTACATACAAAAGCCACACACAGAGCGTCACTCAGTTTATTTCCAAGAAGCGGAAATTTATACTAGCAGCTTTCGCACAATGTAGCATCCGGATAATTTCTGACTTATGAAGCTACTCACGCAACTTGTAATCTAGTTAATCTACTCATTAAGATTGCATCTAGCAGATGCGGACAGTTTACTCAAATTGCATGAATCTCTGAAGATCCTTTCCCATACATGCAGATTATAGCCACAAATCTGTGGGAAAAAGCTAAATAATTTAGGGATTACAGCAGGGTATATTTGATACATTTTTCATTACATACAATTGAGCCGCTTTGGATGGAGGTAGCATCAATATGGAATCTTCACTATTCTTAAAGCTGGGGATAGAATCGGCAACAATTCCAACTTAAAAAGGTGCATGTTGTACAGAGGGGGTCTCTATGACTAAACAGTTACTGCCAGTAAATGGAAAACTAACAGTTTCCCTGTCCGACCGGTCCACAAAAGACCACTAAAGTAAACTTGTCAACCTGTGTAAATCCGGCTGGCGTCATCCATAGCGAACTTTCCCCCCTGTGATTCATAATTCACTTGACCTTTTTAAAAGCTCTGCAGCCACATTACTTCAAAGATAAACTCAGACTTAATGCGCTACTCATAAGGTTGCTGAAAATTCTTCGACAGCCCACGACCTGTTTTGCCCTTTTTGGGGCTCATCAGGTAGGCGCAGTCCCCAAGTTTCCGTCAACATTATGTCATACTTGAAACCAAGTTGCACGGAATTAACGAAATACACTCAGTTGTAAACAAATTTGGTTATGCGAGAGACTTACAAAAGAGAGATTCAGCAGGGTTTCAGGTGAGTCTCTCGCAGAACCAAATTTGTTTGCAAATGAGTGTATTTCGCTAAACTCACTTGTTGAAGCTGTAGAACACATTCAGGTAAATTTTGCTACCGATATAGCTAGTATGGCATAATGCAAGTATATTGTGGCGTAGCATGGTTCGCCGTAGTATATCTTAATGTAACATAGTTTATTATGGTATTGTTTATTATACTACCATATAGCGCAGTTTGGTAATGCATGGCATCATATTGTTTAGCACAGTATAGCATAGGACACTACAGTGTGCTTTAGTTTAAACCAGCGTAGTATCTGAAGACAATATAGTGCATTTTAACATCCGTTTAGTAACCTTTTAAAAAGAAGGCATTTTCCAGGCAGATTTTATCTACATGCCCCTCCAAACCTTCTTCTTTGACTTTTCACCAACTTATAACTTTTCACCAACTTGGACAGATAAAAGTGGAATGCTAGTGGTCGCACGCTCTAATCCGGGAAGTCATCCTGACTCATTGGTTTGTACGCTTTGATTGCCACCTGCGCTGCTGTTTGTCACACCAATACTGATCCGAGAGAGTGGTTCGCCCTTAGTACACTAGATTAGCACGACCCTTGTAGGGTCAGGTCGATGCAACATGAGAGTGTCAGCTACGATAGCATTCAAGCCTTGTGGTCATTGCTCGAGTACATGACTTTAGCGAAACTATTTGACTATGTGACTGGTGTGATATGATATATGATGTGGTGTGGTATGGTATATGATTGGACAAAAGTGAATAATCTTCATACGATACTTATAGACCTCCCCACGTGGCCCCACTTCACCCGTTGGATGGAATCTTGATTGGAAATTCAAAACATTCCCACCAACTAATTGTAGAAATTTCCTAGTCTCTCATCATTCGCATATTACTGAACAGTCGCCATCCAGGAAAATCAGAAATGTTCCTTAAGGAGAGCTTAACTGAAAGCCATTAGTGTTGGACACACTGAGGTCCAGAATACGAATGCTTCCGGTTGTATAGCAAATGGATGCTTCTATCAGGTTAAATGTGGCTATTCCCAAGTCCCAAATGGGCATTCGTGGTGAACAAATGGCCGGTAAGTTTTTGATAGAATAACTTGAAGGAAATTGATGATGGTGTCTGATAAGGTGAAAAACAACAGGATGCGAAACCTCGCTCATCCACTTTTGCCATTAGGCTCTGTAGAATTTTTGCACATTATATTAGCCCGGTAATTATCCACACAACATCTTAACCGGCGCCAGCTTAGTTGGGAATCCTTATTTTATTCGAACTGTATTTCCAACTCGGAAGATTGTGCTCATCAGGCTGGATAAAATCAGCGATCAAATTGCTATTGCAAAATGGCCGTTGTGGAGTAAAGTAGGTGATATAGGGTGGGATCACCATTGATCTGTCCTTAAATAATGACCCGTGTTCGGGCGGATCTGGCCTGGAAGTACTCAACAGACACTGATTTATTGCCATGTGGATGAAAGTACCAAAGTTTCGCGCGAGTTCACTTTCGCTGAGTACTCTTCACTCGGGAAGTTCATTTTTTCCTGACATTAAACATCTCACGTCAACCGTCATGACTTCTCAGATCAAGGCATAGCATCGAGCAAAAATACATGAAAAGTGTAGTGATTTACGAAGAAGGCTTGTGTAACACTAATAACATGAATCATCGATGAATGAACTGGCCGAATCCATTTTCTGCAGACTGTATTAGCAAACTCTGATCGACGGACCCACTTAATATCCACTCGCTGAACCTAATGATGGTGTTAGAACATGCGTGAGGCAACATTTAACTATCGGACTACATGTTCAATAACAGAATTACTTCAAATTCAACAAACAAGGTTTGAGTGATTTGAAGTCATCTCTTGGAACCGATAACTGGTAGGAGTATATAATATGAGTGTGCTTAAAACTCAGGTTGCCCTGAGATATTGCCGCCATTCCTACCTTCTAAAACAACTCGACAGAGCGTACAAGACCGGTTACTGCGCATTGTTCCCGTGTTTGACAATGTGCACGTGATTTTGTAGATTAATCTGAGCCCACCCGAAGAAAAAAAACTTACTGTACAGAAGATACGCTTCGTGACAGCAGGCAGTGATATATATTTGTTGTTGGAGCACAAATTCTCGGAGTGTGGCATTAAAATTCGGTCGAGCCTGCTCCGCTGGTGTTTTTTGAGTACGCCAAATGAGCTATTCCATAACACTATCAGCGGCCGGGAATAAAAAGAAACTAACGCGCAAGCACGTTTTTCCGTCACCGATAGGCACTCGATGGGCAAATCGTGAATTCCTTTCTACCCATGCAAGTTTTATATATTTAAACACACGCCTGTCATTTTCACGCATAAGCTTTAGGAGCCGTATTTTATGGTATCTATATTGCAAGAAATCTTGACAGGTAATCTGACCGGCATCCCACCGCAGGTTAATGGAACGAAACCAGTTCACAGAGAATATTTAACCTGACTGACAAATAAGACTGCTTCGCTTGGCATAGTTAGGCAAAACTATGTGGGAAATCTAAAGTGGTTCGTGATCGATGCTTGATCTCAGGTAAACGCGCCAGACCGGTCAAAGTCAGCTGAAACAAGTTGAACTCAAATGGAACAGGTGTCGCAGAGTATCATATCAATATATTATCATAAACTTCAGGTAGGAAATTGTTTTCCATACCGTTTTCATGTGGAACAATCTCAGTATTTCCAAATGCTTTCTCAACGGAAAGACAACAGGTAAAGGTCTTGGAATGTGCAAGGTTATTCGGGTTTAGTACCAGTGAACGGAAACCTCCCGTAAAACTTTCAGTGAATATTGGTCAATCTTCAGTTTTTCGCCAGGTCGCTGAGTGTCATACCGATCTCGCTATTCTTTGAGGTTTTCATCAGGAGAAATAACAGATGTTCACATGAAAACTAAAGGCTTCGTAGACAGCACACACGTACCTGTCAAGTGGCGTTTTTTCCAACGCTATATATTTTGAAAATTCTGAATGCATCGTTGAGACAGCCGGAGGGGCTTCAAAAGCGGACGATTCGCTCGTTGTGATATTCTTCGTTCGGTTTCGATTTCTGGCGGAAAACCCGCGCCTGAGAAAGTTCTGGGAAAAGAAACATGAGCGACTCACACAATGGTCAGTGACAGAAAACGCTCTCCACACTTCCCCTTATTCAGCAGATTTCAGTTATCTTGGTGCATAACATTGTCCGTAAAACAACTGACAAATGTATTACTATCCTTTTGTTTATATTACTGTTTGGATATTCTATTGATTCCTTCAGACTAAACAATCACATGCCTATGCGACGGTAAATGTGTGATCCAACTAGAAGATAAAAGAGAAAAGTTTGGAAAGCCCATCGCAGCACCACACGTTCACAGTCTTTGAAAAATAACGCATTGTCATTTTTCGGAGGAAGTAAACAAGAACTGATCGATAACCGAATTAAAAACGAAAATTTTTCGCATGAAACCAAACAAATGGTATTTCATTTGATTTGTGAGCATGGCTAGTTTTTTGAGCTCCAGTCAATGCAGCATCACTGTATTCCTCTTTCTCATGTTTCACTACCAAAGACTGGTTGTAATAGTTTTCTAGATGACTTGGAAACGGGATGATACGAATATAATTCAGTAACCTCAGAAAACATTGCTTCGAACATTGCATGAAAAAGCCGCTTCAGTGTTGGATACCGGCCTGTGGTTTGATATTATCTCGGAAGACAGAAACAGCCACTGATTTGCAAATGAGCCATGTACTCTCGAGCGATATACCTCATTTTATTATATTCCGTTCTCAAGTATACCAAAAAGCACATTGTTCTCGGTGACAAAAGCTTCACTCGCGGTTAACATCCAATAAAACCGGTGGGATACGAGATTAACGGAAGTTTGTACAGGTTTCAATGAAACCACATCCAGCCTTGATCTACTGGCAGGTGTTATATGGTCTACCCGTCATAATTACAATCTTTTCAACTTGTTGCAGGCTGAAAATATGTAGATGCTCCCGCAAATTTTTATGCCAGGCAGTGAACAGCATTATATCTGGACAAGAAATACAAGCCGTAAAAAACACATGAATGCCAAACTTGGTTTGATGAGGCAAAAGCCTGCGACGTTTTTTTTAATGACATTTCGCTTCCTTATAACAGGTAGCTGAAATAATATAGAGTAGAATGCATTGCATTTCACCTTTAAAAGTAAGGGAATTCTATCTTCAAACTACTGGTCCTTACACTATTTTATAGATATTCTGGCGTATATTTTGAACAAGGAGAAGTGTACGAAAGTTACTTTTAATGCTATACTTTAGTGGTTCTCACACATTTTACGGTTGCCATTAGCGGACTATAATAAGCACTCAAGGGGCGGATGCAAATGACATATCTATTCTGCTAACGATAGAATAGCTGTTACGGAAAGGCTCCATGTATGGATATTTTAAAGCTCCCTCAAATGCATGATAACTTATATAAGGGCAGATCCCGAGACATCAGTCAGAGTTAGAAGGGACAGAAAACAGTAGAAAACGTGCCTCTTTCATTATTGCAAATAAAATTTTCAGCGAATACCTTACTTAAGTACGATTTGTCACATGTAGCCCGGTACACTCAAAGCACTTATTCTCAGTGTTAGGCTTGTTTGCATATAGTATGGAAGAACGACTGCCTGCTCTTTAATTTCTAATTCATTACGGGAGGTTTTGGGCGACTCATTTCAAAATTGCCCGCCTTGGGATCAAAAACCACCGTTAGATGCAGAGGCAATCCATAAATAGGCCATTCTAAAATTGTATTACTTTTGCCAGGCCAGAATTTTAGTTGACTGATCAGAGTTCTGATAAAAACGCATTTAGGTATTATCGCAGTCGACATGTGGTCGCTTGAGGCAAACTGCGCGACCAAATGTTAAATGGAGCCAAAGTTCCTTTGACTTAATCAGAACACTGACCAGCCAATTGTGGTAAACTGTTAGTGTGCACAAATGCTTGTCGGAAGATTGCAAATCCGAATCTCCCAATAGATATACGAAGTGCTCACTGTTTGTCACTCCGTCAGAGATGTAACAGCTATACGGTATTTTCTGACTTTTCAAAGCAGACTGCCCAGTAAAATTAAGGTTTAAACTATCTTCAACATTGTATTATATCACACTAAAGTGCCATTATGAATGACTTGTTAGAAGCCACTCTGTATTGTGTGCTTACTTCAAACTGAGCCTAATTATTCGAGCTCTGGAACATTCTTATTTGGCTATCCGAATACCGTCCGAAGCGTCTCACACTGGAACCATTACACCTGACGGTAACCAACTTTGTCCGTTCTCCCTTTTACATTTCCGGCCATTTAATTGAAACCTTTATGTTATTGAAACGTACGCGTATGCGTCTACATCCTTCTGATGGGCGTTCCAGGTTTATCACTATGTTTGGAAAACTGCCCATTACTTACTAAGTTTTCGCCCACTGGATTTTACCGGAATATTAAATACAGTATACGCTGGTTATCGCTCATCATGTGAATTCGTTGGACAATTTGCTCTAATTTGCTCTGGCTTTTTTGCGGGCAGCATGGTGGAAGGTGAATCAGTAATAGAGATCAGTACTAATCTTCGCGCTTACTCAATGGACGCTTAACGCCATGAAATTAAGACACATTCTCTACGGTTTAGCTAGTCATTAGTAGGGCGAATCCAATAACCAGTAAAGTCGGACTTGGCAAACTCACCGTTTCGTGGATGAACCACCTGATATATTGTCCAAGGTGCCTGGTAGTGTTGTTCTGTGAATAATAACGCAACTTGTCAACAAACTTTAAGACACGATCAGTCTTGTTTGGGGACAACATACAAACTTACCGCCAAAAGTAAACTCTTGGTAAGCTGTTTCCTTGGAAGAGCATCTCCCACTTAATTAATACTCCACTGGACAAACCGAAAACGGTACATCTCAATGGGTTATCTCTTCATATAATGGTCTCATGGTGAGAAAACTGCAGATCTTCCTTTGGTTTGTTACCGGCTGGCTCCTTGAAAGGCAAGTTTCTAAGTGGGATTCCCAAGTAAGCTACTAATCACTTGTGCGTCTTGTGAATATCATGAAGTTTGCTCTTGTAAGCCCCCATTTAAATCCTATTCATTCTGTACTGGAAAACAAAACTGCATGTAAAGCGACTCAGTCGTAAAAAATTGAACATAAATATTATTCATAGGGTTGTAGAAAGCCCTTTGGCAGCCCACCACTGTTTTCACTCTACTCAGGTAGACAAAGTCCCTGAGTTGTCAGCAAAATTATTTTCCACCCAAACTCAAAATTGTACGTAATTGACGAAAGCTCTTACTTGCAACTTACATTGATGCTAAGAAGTGATACAGTCGAAACCACCGTTTGTGATGCTTTCCAACTGAATCTACTGTACAGCGGTCTCGAGTGATTTTGGTGTTCATGTCCCTTCCATCCCTGACACCTGCTAAAACCGAACTAATACCCAAGATTTGTTTTACATCACCTGATGAGTAATCTACGTCACGCCAAAACCTTTCGGCAAGAAACCGCGAGCTAAGTTGGGATTCTTTATAGGTTTTAATTGTACGAGAAAAAAACCGTTTCAACACCACTCACCAGAAAAGATTTGTTCTTAGTTTCTGCGGGTTTCGTTTGTGTTGCCATAGATTTATCCGACCCGTAGCCTCCAATCGTGCATCTTTTAGTATCTGTTTTTGTTTCTTCCCTTTGGATCCCAACATCTGCCTGCTTTTCTCTTCGCTGAGTTTGGAGATTAGATTCGTCAGTAACAAACAATGAGGTTGTTGATTTTGCAAGATTCAAGCCCGTCGT
Organism: Clonorchis sinensis; assembly: GCA_003604175.2. Classification (NCBI taxonomy): domain Eukaryota; kingdom Metazoa; phylum Platyhelminthes; class Trematoda; order Opisthorchiida; family Opisthorchiidae; genus Clonorchis; species Clonorchis sinensis. The sequence continues at coordinate 79,494,409 of CM030369.1, forward strand.
GGATTCGCTAGTGTGTTCGGCTAAACGGATTCCGAAACAATGATGTGACGATGTCATGGATTGTGTATCTCTCCCAGATTTCTTCATTCTGGCAATGAATAAAAGTTAGCCATAAAAAGAAGGATTTAAAAGACAGTCAATCTGAGGGCGTCACAAACCAAAACCACAGAACTCAGAAAGTGAATCGCAATGTGGCCTTGCAACACCTCAAATACCATTGAACAAAGTGCTCAATGTAACTTAAACCATATAAATACGCATCTTCAAAATAAAAATTGGTGCTTTGTCCTACTATTCGTTTGAGCTTTGTTACATAAAGGAAAAAGTTCAACCGAGTTCTAAGGCATACTCATCAGCCCTTGTTCTTGAAGCGACCATGCACATCTTCCTAATACAGTGAGCTGAAATATTTGTAATCGAGGTCTTCTTCCAGCAGCTAAAACCAGTCGATTTCGAAAACCCGGGATACCTTGTGTAACTGCCTCATCCTAACTTTCAATCATTTGCGAAGGGCTTCTCGAGAATCTCCAATGAGATTCGACCTGCAGACCAGTGAAAGGTTAGCAGCAGTTAGTCAGCACTGTCGTGAAGTCGCATGTATACAGACTATAGTGAAGCTGATCCCTTACTCAAGAAATTCACACCGCACCTTCACGTGTTGACTGGCTCTTTGACTGACAATTCTCCATTACACACTTCAATATTCGTGTGAATTATTATTCCTTCTGAGCTACTCCTAATTTGTTGGTAGTGCGAGGAGATTTGAGAATATCTGGAAGAGATTAGCTTTACTTACAAGTAGTAGTAGTCCTCTATCTCCTCAGACCATCGGTGGATCGGAAAGATGTCAACGCTATTCCGGCTTTCTGCCCAATGCCTCCTACGTGGTTATAAAGGAATACTAGGAAAGAATACTAGTTTGGGGACACTGTAGCAAACCCCTGCTAAAACCATCTGCCAAGCAACCTATGTAAGAACAATTCAGTAAAAGTGTTTCGCAAATGATGTTTGTTTCGTTTGTTTCGTTTTACTCAAAAGTGTGACCAAATTTGCCACTGATTACTGCACATTATAAGCTGATCACGCATCCAAGTTAATTCGTTGCTTATGTCTATTTTGTCTTTGAGCGGTAAGCCAAGAACGTATTAGACGAAAAGGCGTGCATGTTCCTCTTTACTGACGCGCAAAATGAATCATTCTAATCCCCATCCGTATCCCACGTAGTATAAATTGTTAAGTTACATTATTCCTTCATATTATAATCCGAGAATATGTATGCCTATCTAAATATCTGATCCGATAAAGGCAAATGTCTCGGCAACTTATGGGCATGATTAAACTGTAGAGCATTTACCGAAACCTGATGCGTTTTCTGCCTTGGAACCTTATACTCTGAAAATTGCGCAATCAAACAATACATTTTATGCGTTTTCTGCCTTGGAACCTTACACGCTGAAAATTGCGCAATCAAACAATACATTTGTGCTGTTGAAAACTACTTTTTACTCACTGCTGTGGTTAAGAGGCCAACCGGTTGAACACCAACACCAAAAGATTTCTTCAGCTCCAAAAATTACCGTAAAATAATCAGTGCAATTATTAACTGAGGTACTACTGATGTCACCCATTTTGCCTCTAGCGTCACCACCGTGACTAAGGGTCAAATAACATCACTCGAGATCTTCACATGATCTACCATTTATTGCCTGCCGTTTAATCTTATAGGTGTGGAAGCGATACATCTTAGAGAAAATTCAGAAACACATCTGCCACTGATGCGAAGACCAAAAGTCTACTAAGAGTTACCGTCAGGTCGCGATAACTCGGGAATGTCCAAATGTTAATGATGACAGGGAAGATGATAAATCTATGTATCAGGGAAACGTGGATGAATCTGTCCGATGAAATACAGAATTTTTACCATCACCTAGAAATCCTGTTAGCCTCACGGCTGTTTCATTTTTCGACTGAGCGGTACTTCCTCAGAGTGATTCGAACAATAAAGTTTGCGGTGGAAAGCTTAAGGTCGAAATACCACATAGTGGGATAGGGCGTTATAATCCGACGCCTCGGTTACAGTGACCAGATTTTTTCAAGAAATTCTGCTGCCCGAAATTTCTATTGCTGAACGGACTAACGCCACCGTAATGCGCACTCACAAAAATGCTGATCTGCTAGGAGAATTCCAATTCTCGGTTCCCATCTGGGAACTTGTCAGACAAAGAGTAATCTAGGCGGACGCTTCGGTCATTTTCTGCCGAGACTGTCTAAATAAACTGGTTCTCTTCTGTGCTAGGTAAAATTGGTTTTCAAGATCCACAATCCCTGATCCCCTCCAATAAGTCTACTCCAAGCTATTGTCACCCGGCCTTATCATACTAATAAATTATGGGTACCTCTGTCGAAGTGATAAAATCTAACCTTATGTGAACATAACAGAGAAAAGTTCGCAGTTTGCTGATGGAATTATTTGTATGATCACATGTGGAGCACGGCTGCCGCGTTAGCTGTGATACTGAACAAACTTTGACATCCGAATGCGCACATTCGGCAAAGAATGACTGTTTTGAAGGCATCTGTTAGAAAATGCACTGTTCAATCGCGACGAGTGCCATCCAGTTTTCATGGTAAGTCCAAACTCCAGTTTACAATGATCCCCATAATAGTGGCCGTGTTAAAATGACTTGCTAAATGACGTTTAACTTCTTCAATTTAAGGAACCTTACTTCAGCGGGACGTACACGATCCTGTTTTAGACGCACACTGCTGAACAAGTTGCGGTGCGCGTATAACCGCTGGCTAGTAACTAACTCAGTGGTATTCTAAGAAATCAGCTAAACTGATACTTCAATTGACGTTTTTTAAGTCCGGAGTGGCAGTCACAATTGCACTGAGAGCCGGTTTTCGGCACAGGAGAATGTCCAGTAAATCGTCTACAGACAATTTTCTCCGGGAATGAAGTAAACTTTTCTAAACCTGATTGTGATCACCCTTTTCATAAAGCGCCATGAAGCCGATGGTCTCTTTTACTGCTCTATATCAGGTTCGGTCTCATAATGATTCTGGTTTGACTGTCTAGGCCATCGCCCGTTTCAACATCAGCCTATTCAACTGATATTTCTTGTTTCTGTCCGCCATCTGAAGTTACGGCACCGCCATCTTTGTTCAAGAATGAACCGGAACTGCCAATCTGGTAGTGGAGCCGTGAAGCATAGACTCGATAGTTTCATTTGTTGATTGCCTAATATAGTTCCGTAAAACCGTCCAGAAACCGCTCTGTGTGTAATAGTGCGAACAAGTCCACTTGGCTGATTTCGCAGTAGTTTTCGGATAACTGGCTTATACTACCGTCAAGTGGTTGAAGAGAGATGGTTATATTCGGCAAAAATGTCTAACATGGTCAGCGAATAATTATAAACGTTCCACCATAATTCTTACCCTACCGGGAGCTCACCTGCGAGTTATCATCCTCGGAAGCCCGTAAATCACATTCCTTTACTTGCACACAAAATTAGAGAAACGCTCACTTGGAAAGTCATACCGTTTTGGCTCAGGACCCAGATTATTCTGTCACTACAGAATAAAGGCAAAAGACTCCGTGTAGGCCAACGTTCTTTACTTTCATATAAGACTAACACTTGATGATTTGTGACACGTCTAATCGCTTTTGAAGTGTCGCCAGATCAAGCATGCCGCTGGAGTCATTAGCACTTACTATTATGGAGTCCGCACAACGAAAAAGATAATATCAGCTCATCAGTTAATAATTCAAAACGCTGTAATGCTGGTGGGAGAATCAACACCTGGAGACGTTTTATACCATAGTTTTGTTACAGGAGCTTGTATCTTGTAGCACACAACATAATGTTTTGCTGAAGTCTGTGGGTGGGGATCCACTGAAAAGTGTCCTGGAAAACTCTATGTGCACTCTATAAATATGAACGAGGATAGCTGCTATGTAGAAGACAAGTTGCTCTGATATTTGAGCATTCATCCCATGGTTGGAGTTCAACTAAAGGAGGTAAAATTATACGTCCGGTTGACTTGGAACGTGGCCGCACCAAATTGTACAGGCGTGCTATCGTACCGATGTAGCAACTGTCTATTCAGGTTGGATTTTTCACTTCAAAGCAAACGTGGCGCCTGTCTTGTGAATCACAAATTTTGCGCTCATTTTGTGTAACTGAAAAACAAGTTGCAGGTCATCACAGTCGGTCAGAATATACACCAGTCAAGGTAGACCCAACTCACTTAAAATTTCAACTGTCACCAGACAAGCCACGCATGCGCGGAACTGGCGAGGGATCATATATAATTTGTCGTATGCTACTGTTACGGTTTTCCTATAACCCCACTTGAATTAACAAAAACTCGTAAATTTACATTATTTCTGCGTTTTTGGATGCGACAGTGGTGGAACTGACGTAATCAGATCATGCCCGCCCGCAGTTTTTGAAACAATATCTGTCACACAATAATCTCTTTGTAAATAAGCTAGCTTCCTCGTCGTAGTGCTCATCTACGCCCGGAAAGAGATGATAATGTGTTTAATATAGTGTGGTGAAAACAATGCTAGACCGTTTTAAGCTCAAGAACACATTAGCTATTTAAAGACGAACAAGTATTCTGTAAAGTAAATTGGTCTTTTTTCAGAGACCATCTCCGGAAATTTGCCAATATATATGAAGGCATTTCTGCACCACATTGGTACATGCTCAACTGGTACTAAAGGGCCATGGAGCATCCTAAAGTTTGTAGGAAATACCACCCTTACCAGTTTCTTCCAATGCTGATTCAACAAAGCATGGATGACTACTCAGTTCTCCGGTAAAATAATGTGCCTTTAGCATTCCTCATCATGTACTTAAATTTAAACGGACACACCTGTTCACAGAAAAGCAGCACCACCAATCTCTCAATATTTATAACTTGCTACAACTGCTCATATCTTCCCTTTGTTGTTTGGCTTCACCTGAGTTCTAACGAAACGGGACCCGCAGTTGCAGACGTTGTCTATCATATTTCTCCAGTTGATGTCAATTTTGATGACTTGAATTCGGATCTACGAAATTCCGCATGGCATCGAAATCTGGGTGTGCGGAATCTGTCATACTTTGCCTATTCTACAATGACCAAGGGAGGTTTATATTTTCATCATATATTCACAGTTATAAATGAGACTGCTTAGTAACCGTTTGGTGGTACTCCTGCCGAAATTTTAGCTCAAAACATGAGGAAAACTGATTACAATACTTTGTGTGCAAACTCTTAGTAACTTATTGTTTCGGCTCCAAACATTTTTCCACTAGTAACTTACTTTCTCAATGTTTTCGAAACTCAGGAAGAGCTTTTATTTGCATTATTGTTCCACACTTGTTTTCTGCAACATCCAACACGCTCGTCAGTTTGCCGTCAGAAGGTTACGATTGATGAGATCAGACTGAATTAAAACGTTCCTAGGAAGTGGGCTTGTTAAACAAATGTCACAGGTAAACGGTCACCGTATGACTGAATTGCTTTTAAGCTCTGTGCTGTCCAGTTCTGGTTGATTTGATTGGCACACACTTATCGATTTGTACGCAGGTGTGATGGGGGATGACATTCGCTATCCCGATGCGGAACGTCTCCCATATGCAGAATTCACTTTCAGTCACACAACACGAATTTAAGGGTAAATGTTTTCATATTTCCCCGGTTGATGTTGGAAGGCAGTTTGCTGAAAACAAAGTTGCCTGAACAGATTGGCACGGTGAATGACGTCGCGAGTAATCAGGATTAGACAGTTATGCACTCAACTTGGTTGAAAATCTCGTAAATGTATTACGAAAGTCGTCTACTTACTGGACATTAGCGACCAAAGGCATTCATGTGCCATCCTCAAACCGAATATTACTTTCTTACTTACCGAATTTCTCTGAACGGTGTAACCTGCATTCACTGGGCAAGATCTCTGAAGATCTCTGAAGGTCGCGGGAAAAGCACAAGGAGAGGAGGACACAAACAGCACTGGTCTGTGATAGCTGCGGAAAAAACCAAAATGTCAGTGACGTCACTCTTTACAGTAGTAGAGTTTGAATGTGGAGTCAATATATAAATATATAGGAAATTTCGTGCGTGTTCTCCTAATTAGTTCTGAAGACACTGTTGCTTATTATATTTCGTTATACATATTATCCTATAAAAATGTTGCTGTAGCAGCGCGACCTAAAGCAGCTACCTTGTAATGTTAGTGAGGATGGTACGCTCCGATACCTCTGAAGGCTTTGCTGACCGGAATATTAGCATATTCGAGTTAAAAGATGTCAGAAAGTTGAACATAGAGACAAAGAAACTCGAGCCACCATGGTGTGAATAATCTAATTATCAGGTGATTTGCAGGTATAGCTGAACTGTCCGTCGTGACAGGACTGTAAGTACAGTAAGTCGTTCTAACCAATCAACCAAATTTCCAGATTTATGAAAGCACTGATACAGCCTTCCCCTAGGAAGGACCGACCAGAAAATGTAGGTGCTAAAATCCTCACGCTGATAACAATTTCAGACTTTTATCCCGGATAACGGGGTTGGCTAACTCAAAATTCCGGACGATTGGCAGTGGTTCAGGAGGACGATGGTTTTGAATGGTCTTGGCTTGGAACCTGGAACAGTATGGTTCTACCGGATAAGGAGAATAGTTATGGACCTGAACAGTGGATAAAATTTGTTATCAAGGAATCCAAATCGTATGATTTCGACATTGCGGCGCTGCATGAGATTAGCTAGGTGAAAAAAGGGAAACTGTTTAGATGCAGTTAGACGCATCTGGACTGGAGTCTCAGTGCGTAGTCTCCAGGGTAAAGGAGCTGGATTTGCATTATGCAAAAAACTCTATCTCAATGATCGTCTGTGGGACGAATTGCATCAATCAATTAGTGATAAATTCGAGTCGCGAGAGGGCGTTCGGCCGTATTCTTAAGTGCCTGTGGACACAATTTCTCATTCTGAAAACGTAGTGGTGATGTTTGTACCCACCAGCTATAAGTTAATCAAGCAATAACCATAAACAACCGACCATTTCTAAAAGGATAATTTCTTATGCTCTATTTGGGTAGAACTTTCAAACTCGGGGAAATACCAACTAGAGTTGGATCGATCAACGACCTTAAATGAAATGTTTTCCTGTTTGCAGCTCTGGTTGAAGCCTGGAAATACTCAGTAGTGACAAGGACTTACTTCATAAAAACTTGGGTATTTTTTATTGTCATTGTTCGACGAAAATACCATAAATTCATCCTGTAAAATGATGGAACAAAAGCCGTAGAACAGAAGAACGGTTTGTGGCGACAAACGACAGAAAATAGAATGACTCGGTGTGATGGAGCTTCAAAAGGCGCTATGCAGCTCTATGGTGTTTAGTGGACGAAACCTCATCTGAATCATAAACGCGAGCAAGATGCTGCATTGAAAGGAGCTGGGGTATTAGTTTGACAAAACTAGGTCGTGATTATATCTACAGTTAAGCGAAAAATACACATGTCAGTACGGTACCTAACAACCCGTCAGTTTCCATTGATTGAGAATAACTTCGGGTCACAAGAAGCAATTTCACGGAACAGTCTGGAGGCAGAGTGGAGCCTACTCATTCGTCCGTCAGAAATCAGATGCAACCAAGTAAACACAACCGACTAATCTTGTCAAACTTTCCTGCTCTGAGATAAAGGCTAGTGTACGAGCTTGCGAAACTGCGCCTGCAAAACCTAATATAGATACTAGGGTAAAATAAGGCGTTTTTTGTCTCTCCAGTTATTCAACTTGCATTTGACTGCAGAAAAGTGGTTTTTTGAATGTTAAAAGGTGGGTTTCTATTCACTACGGTCTGGAAGGTAACCTGTTCGAATAATGCTTTCTAGCCAGACGATTTTTCATGGAAGCAAAGTGACAAACTCCACGGCGAGATCGCCGCACACAACGGCGTCAGTCGCCTCTGATGCTTCCACTTTAGTCCAAATGAAATTATTCCTCAACGCGTATTCTGAGTCAAATGGCGCTCTAGAGACACCAAAAGTTGTCAAATATAGAGGCAAATAGTACTGGGATAGCGTGCTACTCGAGTCTCTGCCATCTTTGACCAAGTGGTCGACAAAGAATTAGATTTGCGGAGAGTAAAGGCTGACATCGTATCAGGAGGACTTCAAAAACGCTCTTGGAACTATCAACACACACTGTTAGACACGACAACCGTGGTCTGTCGTTCTATCGATTTGTCTATTCTTTTGTGCAGCAGCGAGACCTAAATGATCTACCGGTGATTTATCTTCTAAATTTTCTGCAGAAAAATTTGCACTATTATAAATTAGTTAGACCGGTTCAGAGCACTCAGTTTCTTCAAAATAGAAGAGTGAAAGAAAATGACGTCATTTTGTGTAACCACCAGCCGCGCTCGTCGAGCCAGGTGAAAAAGGTGGAATTTCATTGCACTCCCAAAAATGATGTAGGCTTCCGAAGAATGGTTTTTGAGGAAGAGGGAGACCGAAAGTAGCATATAAAGTTTGAGTTTAAGTAAGTTTGAAAAGCACTTATTCTAGGTCGCGGGAAAATATTTTACTGGGCAAAGCCAGGTATTTAACAGCCGAGAACGTAAATGTGGTGCATTTCCAGACTCAGTTGCCCTTTTTGCCCAAAGGTAAACGAATCATTCGAAGTCAACCCTCGACTAGTGTACCGACACCAACTCAATTAAGCTTGCGGAGTTGCATAACATACGAGCTTAGGTGCACGGACCAAATTAAACTTAATACAATCGCCCCCATGCCGCGTCATAGTTGAAAGAGGGAAATGTCAGTTGGATGTAGTCCATTCTCGTTCTGAACAAATGAAACTATGAACCTGCTACATCTGTTTAACTTATGATAACCAAAATGACTCGCTCTGGGCGGTCTCCGGTACGTGTTTCTACGATAACTTACAGAACATGTACGTCACCACACAAAAAAATAAACGAACTAACCGGTGACACAAGTGTGTCATTGTTAATTGAGGTGCTAGCACTCGTATTGCCATCGTAGGTGGGCCTGCTGATGGCCTCTAACATAAATTGAGGTGCTAGCACTCGTATTGCCATCTTAGGTGGGCCTGCTGATGGCCTCTAACAGGCCTCTGGGAGTCGGTGTGCCATCCTTATTCATACGGTTTTGCATCTGATCCACAGACTCACCGGTAAAGGTATATCCAGCTCCGTGCAAACTGCTTATGTCATAATAAATACCCACAGGCTTTCAGTGGTCCAACCACTAGCAGAGCCCCATTGGACGCCAACCAACCAATACATTATGTGCTGTCATATTATAGAAGAATATTGCGTAGGTACGCTATGACGTTCACTCTCGGCAAGTTGTGGAAAATTTGTACCGACTTCAAAAGCATTACACCTAGGATTATTGTAAGTGCATTCCATAGCCATCTTCCGCCAAATCCACAAGTTGTGTCCATCCACCAACTTTAGAATTTCGTAATTTATGGGTGGCAGTCATCTTTACTGGGGAAATGGCCCATTCTTCATACGTTATTGTGCGGACAAAAAGTTAATCATCCTTGTTTGATCGTTAAATATATGGGAAATATTACAGTTCCGATTTGTGAATTGTTCATTCAAAGATGGTGTCACTGAATTCATCGTATTTATCTCATTGTAGAGAAATTTTTTGACCCGCTGAAATGACTTACAGCGCTTTATATTTCTCTTTCAGGCGATTCTCGTTCAGTCCTTTGATCGACATCCAACACCTGTCTCCGAAGAACTATTGAGATTTTCCGGGAATTCCTGACAGCTGAAGATAAAACAGATGCCTAGCACTGCGTGTCATACGTGAAAAAATGCAATGAAGCTGATCGAAATAGTTCAACTTTCTCAACGCTTCCAGTGAAGACTCGAGTCACTGAAGGAACAGTGCTACACGGAAAACCGGAAGCTTCCAGTGAAGACTCGAGTCACTGAAGGGACAGTGCTACACGGAAGACCGGAGAAGACTATTCCGTATGGTTCACAAGTTTCAATACTTATTGCTTTTCTAAATGAGGCTTGCTGGAGAACATTCAGCCATGATATACATGTGAAAAATATTGGAAAGTTTATCGGACAATTTTCCGCTATCATACTCTGTGACCTATCGGTAGTTTGGTCGGACAGTACCTCTATGTGTATCCCAGGTAATCTAGCATTAAGATCCTAATCATGCTGAAAATGTAGTTCTTCGATTGGTCGTTGATCAGGTGCCTGTTGGTCTGTTCGCCGAGTTCGGCAATCGACTCGTATACGTTTCGCCACCATACGAGGAGACATCATAAGTGCGCAGTTGTGTGTTGCACTTACATATTATTTGAAAACTATCTGTTATCTTCCAACGTGGTTGGCTCATTGAGAAGAGAGGTTTTCATGAATTTATAGGTCCATGTGTGATCTCGGTTGTGTTGTGGTCAAGATTCCCTGAAATCGAGTGGTTAACCCAATGCCTTCCATTTATAGTAGCCTCCTCCTTGCCTTTGAGCACCCTCATCTCGGTTTTCATTGCGTCGTAGCCTGATCTTCTCTAGACTGACTGGTTGGTTGCGCCACACCATTTTCTCCATTAGACCGACTGTTTTCCCTTCGTCCGTCGGTTAATTCTGTACTTTCGTTTATTGGCTCGGTGACTTCTCCAATCAGATCGCTGTGTCCATTTGAATCGGCCTTTTCCGCTTTCCTTATGAGTTTCTCGTCCAGTTGCTCTTGCAGCTCTGTGATCTTGTCGTTTCATTTCTGTTAGTGGTTGATAGTGTCCATTTGAATCGGCCTTTTCCGCTTTTCTTATGAGTTTCTCGTCCAGTTGCTCATGCAGCTCTGTGATCCTGTCGTTTCATTTCTGTTAGTGGTTGATGAATTGGTGAGCTTTCGGCATGTTTGTTGGTATCTTCTTCGATGGAGCGATTCGCTTCCATAGGTTCAGGCTCTTTTTTCGTTCTTGCTTGAGCCAGTATGTGAACGCCGTTCTAGTACAAACTTGTTCTTCCCTGACCTTTGTTCACTGAAATTGGAGATGATCGTAAAGGGAACCACTCACAAGGTCGCTAAAAACTCTTTAACAGTCCACGACCGGTTTCGCCCTTCTTGGGGCTCATCAGGTAGGCGCAGTGAGTAGTTCCCTTCATGAAAATATACTGTGACATCTCGAACATCGCTCCAACTGAAACATGAGGCGGCCTTTGTATAGCACATTCAGTTGGAGAATATCATCAACAGGGGTTTTAGCTGAGTCTTCCGTGGGAACCAAATTGATTTGCGAATGAGTGTATTTGTCGAAAATTGATCGTCTTTTAGAGCGAGCTTGTGTTCATGTATTCCGGTGGAAAGCTTCCTTCCAGTTTGCCTTATATGTTGTTTGTCGCAGTCCTCGAATTGGACCCTGTATACGGCATTTTTCTTCATTATGGAATCTGATTTTCCTTTTGGTTTTTGATAGCGTCCTCCGAACAGTGCTCGCGGGTTTATAAGCAACCGTTGTATTATGCTGTAATAAGAGCCTTGCCACCGTTTCAGTGCTGTTCTTGACGTATGGGAGTGTGACTCGTTTGTCCCCATCTTTTGCTGTTGCATTGGTCTTACTTGGCTTCCTGAGTGATCTCCGGATGAAATCCCTTGGGTATCCGTTTCTCGAAAAAACAATTTTTACAGGCGTTTTTCTTTTTGATCTTGGACTTTGTTGTTCTGCAATGTTTCTTGATCCACTTGAAAAGAGTCAGAATACAGCTTTGCGGCAATTTCGGTGGTTGCTGTGGTAGCTAAGAATTCGGTTCGTATGCTTCGTCCTTCTGTAAACCTCCGTTCGAAGCTGTCCGTTGGGAAATCTAGTGATGAGGACATCCAGAAATGCCGATTTTATGTTATTATCTTCTTCGAGTATAAATATGATGTCGTCGAGATCGTCATTAAGTAGTTGACGCACTTGTTGAGGTTCACTTCTTTTGTGTCGTCCACGTAGCGGATCTATATTTTGGAATTTATATCATGCAACGCAGTTTGTTCCAACTTTTGCGTTGTGACTTATGCAATGGATCTTGAAGTTAGCGACCCCATGGGTGTTCCCCGTAGTTGTTCGTAATGTTCGCCATTGGACGCAAAATGTGTGGTAACTCAAGTAGTCGGCAAAAGCATTCTTTCTCCGGTGATCCAGTTGAAATGCAGGTGTTACCTAGTAATTTGACCACAGTTGTCGTGGCAGAATGGAGATCTACGGATGTGAATACTGAACACACCATTATTTCGTCCTGATCAAATTTCACGTTCTTCAGTTTCTCCATTATTGCCCCCTCCATTGTCGTTTTAGTGTTGATTCGTTGAGTTAAGTTCTTCGAAACAAACGCAAAATTCTTTCGTGGAGAGCAAGCAAAGAAAATGCGATACAGAAGACTACACAAAACGCCAAAAAAATCCATGGGAATCATGTAGAAATGGCACATTTCATTAGGGTAGATAAATGGTAGGCGTAATCACGACAACCGCTGGTCGTTTTCGACAGATGTAGCCTGAACTTATCACACTGTTACTACTAAACTTCCTTTACTTTTTCGCCGTAATCATATTTCTTTGTGAACCATGGATAAGTGCGCACCAAATGCATTCCCTGATTTACTTAAGGCGTGTCGGGTTGTTCCTTTGAATTTAGTTTGTTCCTTTTGTTCCTCCCCGTTCTGAGTGAGTGTCCGGAGAATCGCTAACTGAATTTTTAGCTTGCTTTTTAAGACAGCCATTTTGGCGATCAAGACTACTTCTACCAAACCTTCTCCAGCTTCTGGGGTCATGTCCTTATTTGTAAATTGTGATTTTCACGATAGGCCTGACAAAATTCTACTTCGCACTTTTTTCATCTGCTATGTGCTTACACGTTGCTCAGCGTCTCCACTTGAAAAATGTTTTTTATGCATAAGTGCCGGCTGTGTAAATTTTTCTTATAAATATCATGTTTTGCGTAAGGGGAATCGCTAGGGTTCCTTTGATCGATGCTAATATGTTAATGTCCGAGCAATATAGCAACTGGCCGAAAGACGAGTGATGGGCCACTCTTGGACAAAAACCGGGCCAAACGTCCCTTCTGTGAATTGTTGTTTCCTATCAGCCATTCCTTCGCTGTCCCCTTCACCGACCCGGGTTTCAATTGAATACTTTAATGTCCACTTTCTGCGTCCAGCAACAAAATTTTCTAGTTGATGAAGTATACCGGACCGACTGTTATCAAATAATTCCACCGTAGAATACGTAATCTGCATAACCACGCCGGCTCAATGCAGTAAATTGCTATTTCCGGTGTAACATAGTAAACCGTGGCTGATGTAAGAGAAGCCAGTTGGACTGTCTCAAATGACAATGACTGACCGGTCATCTTTGCCTCACGTCAGACTCTCACTAAATTATTGTCCTAGCTTATGCAGACAGACAAAAATCGTGGTGTTAAACTATACTGCACTAAGTGACCAGCAGTTAGTAATAATACCACGATTACCACAGTATACCCTCCTTATAATATTACCGTCTCGATATTTTCCATATAGGCTAATTTTGTTTTTATTGTTCCACATTTCCACAGTGCTTCTGTGGCAGCCATCGTATCCAGGTAGCGACACTTTTCTTGACAGTCTCCTTAACGTTCATCCAATCATAAAACGCAACCCACTGGATTCGATCAGTATTTGTAACTGTTCGTTAACCTGTATCTATGACGCAGTGGGTTATCAGACAGTGGGTGGAAGAATGAAATTTTTTAACATCTAGTAAATATTATGCGAACATTATACAAAACCTGAATGAAACAGTCTTGTTTATACGTTTCATTCCGATCAAACAAGAAGGCCGGGTAAGTCTATCTTGTCTGACCTATTCGATGCCAACAAACATCAGAACAAATGTGTCGCACCACAGAGTGGGGTGGTATTATCTATAGGAAATGTACAAAAAGCTCTGCGCGTGAATACGTTCTGTCCTTAGCAATATTTGGTTTGTGAAGAAAACAAAGAACCCAGGTTGACTGTTGGTGCACGTGAGGGTTTCAATATATGAGAACGAAACAATACGGATGAGTTCACCTATTGATATTGTTGCAAGACGAAATTTGTCACCTCAACATACGGTCGTCAGTGGCTGTTTCCCACCAAAGATGGCTGCCCAACATCTGCCAATAAATTGTCTATACAGAATTTTGTTGAGCGTGCCAACCCTAACTATTTTGCTTCCATATGACAGTGCATATCAGTAAACCATCATAAGCTAAAGTGAGTTATAAAGCTAGTTTCAGCTGTTAAGTTCAGATACGCTCATGAAACTGGTTCTTTAGTGTAATGCTTCAAAGCAGTGATTCGCACTTGGTTGCGGGTAGTGCTCTCCCTTTAGTAAATCGTGAATGATCACTCCTCCTGTTGGGATTGCTGACCCCAAAACAAGGTATCTCAGTTAACAAAAAACGGCGTGTGATTGATGTGTGGAGAGGGGTTAGACAGGGGAAGACTGATGATGGGCTACCAAGGAGATTTACCCAACCTTATGAGGGTTATTTTATGATTTGGGATGGTTTCATCAAAGTCTGCACCAAATCTCAGTCTGAAAACATATAACCTAATAAGACCTCAGAGTTTCAACGGGGATTTCGTCCTCTAAGAAACCAGTCTATTGCTGAAAAACCCTGAGGCACTGTACATGTTTTGCATTCTCATTGGGAATCCATACCAGTGCGCGTCTCAGGAAATTCCAGGTTTTCTTCAACTTGCGAGCTTCCGGTTATTAGTGTAACCGAAATTGTTCGGCCATGATTTACGCAGGTAAACCGACAAAGATAACGATGTCCCACTGATATGTAATCCCGCTGCTTTAAACTATGGAGCCTTTGTCATGAGTAGATGGCGTCTTATTGAGTTGAGAGAATGATGATGAGAATGATGTGGTAATTCGAGCATTATAACGATCATGCGGTTTATAACCGAAGATAAATTTCGCTCCGTGGTTTCACAAACTACTGGTAACAGTTGCAAGATTTTTTCACCTAGTGGACTTCAAGATCGATGGGACTGCTACTACCATCTACCGTTTGTAATCGGCGAGGACCGACAAGTGCACATTTTATCATAAGGATCAGATGCGACATCTCAAAACGGTAGCATAAATATTAGCAAATCGGCCGTGGAGTAAATTTTGTGGAATTGCGCATAACCTGTGTGAAACGGTCTTACTAGAACACATTTGGCACGCCTGCCATGAAAACCAGCAGTTAAATGCTACAATCTAACCAAAACAGTGAGACCAGATCAGCGTCTGGTCCCGAACTATACAGTCCCATTTCCTTTCACGCCATACTCTACTATGCACCATTATGTGACGACGTTTTACCGGCCTGGTCATTCTATTATTGGTATTGATCGTAACGGTATGGGCCGGCCTGTCTGAGTAGAATGTATGCAAGGGGAGACAGAGGAGTGTAGAAATGCTAACAGTCTTCGGACCTGTGGGCATCATAGACGCCTACGTATTGACAATAAATGTTTTTCTAGCCCTCCTGAGTTTGCAGCGTCTGGAACCTGAGTAGAATCTAGCGGGAACGTAGACAGCACTGTTGTTGAGCGAACAGGAATTGTGGCAGTCCACTTTGCAACCCGCTGTTCTTTTACTCCCATTCACGGGGAAACACTTCACACGCTTCTGCAGCCAGAAACAAAAAGCCGCCGTAATCACTGGGCGAGAAAGCAAGAATATGACACAAAGTTAGTAGGAGGCAGTGTTAATTGCTTCAAGCATAAGGTAAACAGAAAATAGAACGAATATTTAGCTTCCTTATACAATGAGCTGCTAGTACTTCCCAGAGACTCTTTGAAAATCCTCATCTAGTTGAGAAGTACTATTCTATCGCGTCTACAAGTTGACCAATTTCATCGCATTTCTGCAAGGCTCAACATTGAAGCGCTAGATAGAGTGGCGGTAAGAGTGGATTTAGTACGAAACACCAATAAAAACTGAATATGATGTTTTCTTGAATGGTCAAGCTGGCCTCACCACACACAAACCACATGTCAAATAATTTCATTTTCATGCGAACCAGGGTTAAGTTCAGTAAACGGTACTGCAAACAGGATGTTACAACTTCTTAAATGCTAGTGAGCTTACATTCATGGAAAACTTCAAACTTTCGAGAGCTCGTCGGAAGTAAACTGTGAAACATCGTAACAGAACAGATATTTGGTGTAGATAAAACAAACGGTTGAATAATATTATAACAGTAAGTTATTCATTCACTCCCAACATCATGATACTTGTCTATGGGCTGGCCACAATGTTCCACCAAAGGTCCAACATATTCTAGTGTAGCGCTGCTTAAAGTAATTTTTCGAGTAACAGAAACTGACATTATCGGAAATCGGGACTGCGTACTACGTAAATGATAGCTAGATCAATTCGGCAGTCTTTAACATTTTACAGTGGAGACCGTCGCTCCGCGGAATCATCTATGCCCATATGTTAATTAGTTTTACTATTAAAATAGGATTCGTTGTCGTAGCTGGAAGTAAACCGTCACTCACCCGTTTAAAAAGATCAAATTCTGAAGACGGATTTTGTCTGTTTGTCAGCCGTTTTGTCGTCTGAAAAACTCTTCTCCTGCAAATAGCCAGACATGCCTGGAGGCTGTAACAAAGTTAGAGGAGGTGAAACTGTGTAGGTACTGTAAGGGGTTTGTTCACAGCTGTTTATGCCACCCGTATTGGCATCTCGGAAGAACCATGCACCTGTAATCGTTGATGAAGTTTAACATTTTCGATGAATATCTTGTGCGAAAGACCACGCTTTTTTTATTTTCCGTAGCAAAACACTGATTGGCCTAAACTGTCTGGACTGTGCCTTGTCCCAACACTGAACACCAAATCCTTCTTTTGCGGGGCCGCAGTATGTTATCCCTCCATATTAATCCGTGCATGATATGAACTTTAGAGCTATGGGTCATTCTCCGTAAAGGAGTGCGGAGCGCACTTGATGCTCATTCGTAAATGAGGCCCTTTGTAATCTAAGGTGTTCCCCATTTTGCTGGATGTCGTTCTTAATGACCATTGCTTAGGTAGTTAGGCAAAATTTTCGGTAAATAACTTGCATAGTCTTGCCAGAGAGTTTGCTTTAACTGAATATGCTGCTCCAGGCCATTTCAGGTTTCAAATGGTATTATATTCGAGATATTGCAATACGCTGTTGTTTAGACGAAAATCACTATTCGTAAGGTTGTTGAAAACCCGTCTGCAGCCCACGACCAGCTTCGCTCTTCAGGGGAACCATCAGTTAGGCACATTTTCCCGGATTCCAGCAAAATTGTGTTCCACTTACCATCAGTTAGGCACATTTTCCCGGATTCCGGCAAAATTATGTTCCACTTGAACCTGAGACGGGTAAATCCGTAGGATGTCGAAGGGTTTTCAGCAACCTTATGCGTGAGGTGTTGCGTCGGTTTGCATGAAACTATCCTTCATTCTCTAGGTAAGCAGATTTACAAATCGCATACCTGCCGTTTTTCGCGGTTCTCAGTATACTCAGTAAGACCTCGTTTATTGGCAGCAGGGAAGATTCACGATCCATTCAGGCAAAAATTGTAGGAGTGTTTTTGACATCTGTGTTTGAGTCATCACTCAGGCTAAGTAAATCTTGGCTAACCGGGTCTCCTACCAACCGTAATCTTTGCCTTCCTGTGACACTCGTTTGTCAATAAATGTTCAGAGAATACACGATGTGATTTGATGTGATATGTCATCTTAGCGGCATTCAGATCACTTCAGCTGAAGCTACATGCACCAGTATTTGGTAAATTTTCAGCATTCCAGGAAAAGACTGCGCCTCTAGTCACAGAATAAAACGAGAATCTAAGGCCTTTTATTGACAAAATAGTGTGTTGAGTCACCCACACAAAAATTAAAAAAATCATGGACGCAAAACGTCTTTATTGCCAATTCAAACAACAGAAAAGCAAAGCTGCAAAAGTATGAACTTCATGTATTTTTCTAGAGCAGTATTGCGCACTGTGATCATCCTTAGACAAATTAACCTTGGCCGTCCCAAGCCTGACAAGATCTGCATACTTCAGCTGTGTGACGCTGAGGACATTCAGTAAATTAAACTGAAATCAGGAAGACACACTTGGTACTATCATGACTGACTGAAAATACACTTAAAGTCATATAAATTAAGTCTCTCGAAATGTGTTCAAACATCATTGTTGTGTTGTAATCGTCGCTTGAATGGCCTGACCTGCAATGGTCAGCCGAAATGGTTATGACGTTCTTAGTTGTGTCCCGTTTCAAAAATACCTACAATGGAAGGATGAGCCAAAACTTTATCTGTCTTACTCACTAACTCAGCTTGGAACGATGTTCGGTTTTATCAGGAATATTAAACGGCACCAGTTGTCATAAGAGAACAACTGTGAAACAGTTTCAATTGGCACATCGAGTTTTGTCTGTTAGATGCGGGGCCCGCTTGAGCAAAGCGGTATGTGAAGCATAATAAAGAAACATCATAATGCAACAAGTTACTCAACGTAGCACTGAGCGCAATAAAAAAGACTTCCTACTGCTGACAGTTGAAGGTTTGATCAGTCCCAAGCACGCTTCCATTGTACAGTAACAGGGAAGAGTGCACACGGAGGAACAAGGAAACGCTGACGAACCTAGCGCACAGACGGAAAAAAGAAAGGGTTTATTCCAATGGAGTACGGTCCTCCGTATGTGGTGGCTTCGATAAAGTTGAGCTAATCTGGATTTATCCGGGAATCAGTCGCACAACCGAAGATTCATATAGTAAGGATATCATGAACAGTCCACCTCTTGAGTTTTTTTATTAAAAAAATTATCTTAACTTTGTTTATTAAATATGCAAATACAAGATATGAATTACAGATATGAGTTTATCGGAGTGTTGTGAGGGTGATGGATTTGGGTTAGAAACTCGATAACGTGGCTTTTGTTACCCACATTTTATCCACAAAATGTTCTCACTCAGTACAAGTAATACAGACTGAGAGACGGAAAGCTGTCGTCGTTGCTGAATACATTCACAAGAAACTGCAATATTTGTCTTCCGAGGTAAAATGTTCTGATCAGCTATCGACTATCAGCGTTCTTGTCAAAACTAAGAATATCCCTTTCTCTGAATATGGAAATTTTCTGCGAAAAAATCTTCCTGGATATCACAATAGATTCCTAGTGCAGGGCTGAGCGACAGATGCAGGAAATATTGTTTTCTTTGTTCGTTACCATGGACCAAATTAAATGTTTTCAAGCAGCAATCGTATTCGTGGTCTTTAAGATACTCTACTTACTCTTGCTTCTCTGAATGACCTTCATCCTTCCCTCCGAAGTGACGCAATCCGAACTTTGACAAGCAGGACAGTTTAGAACAGCGACAAAATCCTAGGCTGGAATGACCTACGAGGCCGGATTTTATTCTGCGTATTATGAATCAGTTACGCGCAGGGTTGCGATGTTCTACTCCGTCTCAACTAACATTGCTGAGCCAGTGCTGTTCTACAGACCCTTCCCAATTCATGCTCAGTTAGATCAGCCATATGCTTCCCCATAGACGTAACGGTTGAAGGTACTCACTAGCCATTCTAATGAAGTAGTCGAAACGCGTTAAGCAGATGCAGACACTTCATGTGAAATAACTCAAGCACGACCCAATACTCAAAATGTGTGCTTTTGTCAGTGCATACAACCAATGAACCAATTCACCATTTGTGAGCGACCAGTTCGCAATCAGTTCAAACAGTTAGTCAGTTATCGATAACAAAAGATTGTAAAAAATCTTCTGAATCTATTGGTAGCTCTGAAAAACTGGCATAGTGTTCATGGATAACTGGAAGGTTATGGGTTCGAATCATTCGAGAGAATAGTGGGACGCGTATAGCTGTTTATTCAAAATGCGGCTGTGTTGTGTTTATTAGCCTTTCAGGATGGAAGGGCCATACCCGCATGATGAAATGCCAATTTCAGCTTATAGATAGGCGTTTACGTTGGATTTATTGTAAAAGTTTACCTTCATAAATGCGATAGTAGTGCCGAACCCCTTTGTGAGCAAACTGTCGTCTTTGTTGCGATTTTTTGAAAAAAAACTGACTATATTTGTTGTGTTTGGGCTAGAATACCATAGTCGATTTCAGGGTACATCTACACGTAGTTCTATACTCGCTTTTTGAACATTAATGTTGTAAGTGGTTCTCACATTACAAACTGCATTGTTTTGAATGTTTTGACTCGGGCCTTGTTTGGTATTAAATGACTTAACCCAACATTGTCCTCTAAGACATAGCTTATGAAATTATTCAGCCAAATCCTGCTGCAGTTAGACAGCGGAGCACTTGACTGAGATAAATTATCAACTGATTACCGGTCTACTAGAAATAGCTCATATATGGAAAAGCATCAGGTAGTCCTAGGTTAGAAGACGCTCAGCTTGGAATGAAACCATAAAGCAGGTAAGACCTCCATAAAAATAAGCACACGAGACCTGAATTTGACATCCTATAAATCATCGTTGAAACAACCACAAACACAAGCCGAAAATGTTACACAAAGCCAACTTACGGTATTGTTAAACAGCCTTTTGATTTTGGTAAACATCATCAAATAACACGAATACACGGACGTTTTGCGACGGACTGGTACGATCAAACTCTCAGATGATTGCCAGTTTGAAGGCAAGAAGCTTTGATCCCAGTCACTACGACACACCTGTGTTTTTTAAGCGTCTCTTCCATCTGTGACACAATCTTGACGGTACCGAATATCTCACTCAACTGTGCTTCTTCTCATCTTTCATAAAGCGCACACTGCTGATGATTTCCAGACGAGTACACAGATTAACCAGCCTTGGGGAATAGTCTGAGCCCTACTGCAAAAACTGAACACCCACCAATGCATCTTGCAATGTAAGTTAGTCGGACATTTGTTCATTGTTTGTAAGTAGGTATACTTGCTGACCAGAGAACTGTGGTCAGTGGCTGTTTGTGCTCCATCCGTTCTACATCCGAGTTATACCCGCTAGTGGGCACTGTGTGTATATATTGTAATAATAAGTTTGCTTTAGGATATTTCTTCTTACTGTCGACGAACAAATCCAGGATAGGTTTCCCTTAGAAACACTGCTTTCGTCCGTTATTTTCCAAAAGCACCTGAATGTTTGGCACCTCACCAGCGTTTTCTTTGAACAATACTCCAAGAGTTCAGATTTCTGGAAAGCACTGACATTACCTCAGTGTGTGTTATAAAAGGGACGTCGACACTGGCGTCGACAGACTTCGTCCGCTCTGCAGACACCTGGAATCGAAATGCACAAATGCTGCATTAAGCACAGCTGAATGTAGCTTATTGGACACAATGGGTATCGATTAACCAGAAAAAGCTAGCTCAGTTTTCCTCCTCAGTAGCTGAATGTTACTTCTACTCTGCTTTATTCGAACACTGCTTGAATAGTGAACCGCTGTGTAGAAGTTCTTTCAAGTGGCAATCGACACGAAACGAAATGCAGAGCTTCCTCAGGAGTGAACTAATCTACGTGTACTTAGTATGTATTAACATATGTAGTGAAAAGTTACCTGAGCAATGGCTTACCAATAAGTGCCGTATTACCTCTTGTGTCATCTAGGGAGAGCTTTTAAGAATAAAGATTACTTAGCAAGGGAGGAGATTGTTATCATAAGCCAACCTTCTAGAGGGCCTTTTGGTCGAGCTTATCCTCCCCACTGCCACACACTGCCGTCTTATTAGGGACCGTCATCAAAAGAAGAACTGAAAGTTAGGCAGCAAGTAGCATGAAATTATTTTCTAGTTCCATGTTTGACAAAAGCATCCAAGTTACTAGCGTGAAATGTTTGTTTTAAAACATTTATCACTTTTCTTCTTGTAGTTATCTCCTGTTCTTTCTTATTCAGAAAGTGATAGAGGATGATACTCGACGCCACATGTTTTTCTACTAGATGACTAGTCCCAAAAACTTGGCTTCCCTGTTCACAAGAATGGCAAGAGAATTTGGTCATGCTGTTGCTGTGGGGAAATCAGATGTGTACCACCTGTTGGTCTATGCGCTTTTTGCAGATGGCCTTAATGCGTTTTGCAAGGCTGTCCTGACAAGACTATTTCGTTTAACTGGATGACATCTGGAAAACTCGAGTTGCAGTTTTCAAGAGCTGAGGAAGTACTACCATGGAGAACCAGAAGTAGCGGTCGCGCATTGGTGAGTGGTATAAGTACAACGTCTGACATTCCGAAAAGTGGCGGCAGGAAATTAAAGCACACTAATCCGACCAACAAGCTAATTCTATAGAACTGACCCTAAACAAGAACACTGAAAACTCACGAGATCCATTCTGCTTGTGCATACATGTCCACAACCTGAACACGATCACACCCTTGCAGGTGCACATATAGCCATTCCTGAAGGACTCTCAAAGGCGGATAACTTCAAAAATTACTGGGAAAATCCTTTTCCAACTCGTGCGCCATCGATTAAAAGACTGTTGGAAACAGAACACTTTCTGGCACGTCATCCTTCAAAGTTTTACCCCTCCCCCCAGATTTCAGTGGACTTCGAGGCTCACCGGAAGGAGTTTGGTTAAATACACTCACTTGCAAACTAAATTCGTGTTAGCGGGAATTTCAAATGAATCATAACTGAAACTCCTGTTTATAACATTTTTCAGCTGAATATACTGCACGAAAGACGCCTCCTATTTTAGCTGAGATGATTTTCAAGAAATCGCAGTATATTTCCTTGACAAAACATTACATTGCCTACGACGTTACTGAAAAATATTTGACAGCCTCATACTGGTTCCAAAGAGGTGGCCCATCAATTTCACGTTTAGCCTGAACATCAAATTGTGTAAAAGCGTTTAATACACTGACTTGCAAATCAGGTAAATCCTAGGGGAATCTGCTAAATATCATAAAAAAGAGTGCACTGTTCTGAAACTGTTCGTGGTGAACTCAAATGGCCTTCTCTCATTCCAACAGGTTCTTAACTGTGACTCTGGAGTATTGAAGCGATGCAAATCACAGAGTATGACACAGTCCTGGCTTCTGAAATCTCTCGATGATTTCGTAATTGAGGAATAAGCTCTCACTGGCTGCTGGTTGACAATTACATATGAGTTGTGTATTTGAATCGCGCATTCTTCGTTAAAAATCGACTAAAAATAAAAATGAACAGATAATTTTCAATGCTGTTGCTATCACCCATGTCCCAAATACAGACAACTTGTTGGGAGTGCGTGGCCTACAAAATTACACTCAAAATGACCAAAATGACACTCAAATGACACTCAAAATTACACTCAAAATGACTCAAAATGACAGATTGATTAGAATATAGCAGATATCAACAAATTAACACAAGCATCGCAGGAACGAGGGCTCAAACGTGCGACGTACCATAGGAAGCTGACACCACCCCAACCTAGTCCGGGTTTTTGCGGTGTCGCCATGTGCGTTTGGCTTGTAGCATCTTTTGATGATTGTTATCCAAGTGCCATGAGTATTCTGTTGAAAGCCATGGGCACAAGTGCTCATTCCATTGTTTCAAAGCTCAGATGTACACCAGAATAAGCAAACTTAAGCCACACACAAATGATAAGATATAAGTATGGGGCAGACGAGTGTAATAACGGTAGAGTTCTCTCTCACACCCAGCCAAACATGTCAAGATATATCTGAAGTTTTCTTATAAGCCGTATAAGTCGGAATACTCAACCAGCCGCGCAACGGCGTTGCCCCCATGACTGATAACCAAATGCTTGCAGACAGACGTCAAGCCTAGCTAAAAATCAACGACAATCCTAACTCAATAAAGATTTATACCATCATATGTCCTGACCATCATAGGTCCTAGCGATTTCTCCGCTAGTAAGTAATGGGTTACGGGATTCCATCACAAAGTGTATTTCGATATCCGACTGAGATGACAGTGTCTACAGATTTATGTCTGAATGCTTCTTCATGTGGTACGGAAATTCAATGTACGCTAGTCGAAACAGAAGCTGATCCAAAGATGAGGGTGTGTGCAAGACATTGTTATGTTTGTCGCAGGTGTAGCCAACTGATGCATAAGAGCTCTTTATCGAAGACTATGAGATTTTTTATGAGAAGTACATTTGTGGTTAAGTATTCTGAAATGCTAAGGCATGATGGTCCGGATGATACACCTTCAATGAAGTGAGAAATATTCAATAGACATAGTTCTATGATTCCAATGAACTATGTGAAGTGGGTAAATAGTATCTTTGAACAGCTTTGCGGTTTTGCTGAAATGTATGCCATGTGACGAACTTCAGGTAGGAGGTTTAAGCAGGTTAGACTATCAGGATTTCACAATGAAGTCCGGGTTTTGCGTTAACTATACAAGACACGATTGTGTGGAATGTGCTGTTCTGTACAGTTGCAAGTAATATGTGCACGTTTATTTGAGATGCATTTTGATATCGTAAAGACCGTCTTAGAATTTAGGTCAGTCCTATTGGTTCTACCACATTTAATTACTCAGGATAATGCGAAGGACTCCGAGTTCTGCTACAAGCTTGTAATAAGAATGATTGTGCTGAAGAAGCAAGCTTCAATATGATCCAAATGCGAAAATCTAGTAACTTCTGGACGATGATGATGAAGCTAAATATTCTTATATCATTGGAGACTTGTCAAAGTTTCGGGAGCATTTCTCTCAATATCATCTTTCTAACAAGAAGGCTCTGGATTTTACTGAATTATTTACATAGATCAGAGGTTTATTGTACCTGCATATAGGCTTTTAACTGCAGCTACGTCTATTCTTCCAGCCTGGTTGTGGGCCAGTTCGTCAGAAATGATATTTCGTCTTTTGTGCGGCTATTTGTACTCGTTGCTTTGGTGTTCAGTGCATCGGGTCAACATCCAAAGAAGTAAAATGGCATCGAACGAAATTACATGTTTCTCCCAAAAAGAAACGGAATGAAAAGTCTTGCGTAGCAAATTCACGGTAAGAAAGTAGTGTCACCTTTGGTTACAAGTAAACTGAGTATCCCATGTGGGGAATCTCCCTCCTTAAGGACATCTTCTGGAATACCACCAGATTATCGTCAACATTTTCACATGAATTACTGCATGCGTGAGTTCCGGTTAATTCCCGGTTGGTAACGCGCTAGCGTCTTGCTTTGACAGAAATTTGAAAATCGATCGCTCATCTGATATTAGTCAAGCTTCTAACCGGTCCAAACCTGTGTTATTAGACAGTCCACTGGGGCGTTCTTAACGATGGTTCATCGGGAGTACATACTTGCGTATTTGTACGCACATTTGCGGTCTCTGGGGAATGTTTCAGGTTGACGTCTGTCAGAGGAGATATGCGTGCTTTCTAGATCATTTCACACACGATTCTCCTTAATTCTAAGATCTCATCATTTAGGGTGTCAGCAACGCGGCAAACTCAGCCAGCAAACAGCATTACTCGTGGAAAATTTGCATTGCAGATGACTGAAGAGGTGAAGCTCCAAGCGGGGTCCATTCTTTCAGTGAGTAATTGCACTGAATTCTTTAGGACAAAAACTAACTAGTCTTTGATTAGGAGTAATCCAGAGCAACCACATTCCTATGATATGATGACCATCGCGAGTGTATTAGGGCTCCTTTTGTGGAAAGCGAAGCTAGTGGGGGTACACAAACCGTCAGAACGATTTAGTAAAATCAGAGATGAACACTTAGGTTGCGCTTCAGTAGAAGTTGACATCAGAATTGGGACATGAAATAACAGTAATAGGGCTTAAGAAACATCATTCGCTGGCTGGTGAGATTTTCATTCCTTTATACCGTTTGAAACTAAGTAACCGAGATACGCACAGATACCATGAGTTACTGAACAGTGAGACTGCAATTACTTTGAGTGCAATCTATCGAGTACGTCTACTGGAACAAAACCAAACTCGGAATATGTGTTGAGACTGACAAAAGACTTCAAAGGAACACAGGGCGTTGTTTCTGCGCTGTGATCTTGGGGAAAATGCACTTTCACCTCTAGACATCCAGATTGTTTCAACATTGTGTTTATTAGAACGTCTCATACTAGGCAGAATATGACAGAACCCTATTGTTTCTTGCTATTTGTGGTGCACGCAAAAATATCAGTTTTGCTGGAAACTGAACAGTTTCTTCCTTCTACAAGATCGCCAAAAGGCTTCAGTCGTTTGCCAATGAAAACCGAATGTTAAATAAAGCTTCTAGCTTAAGGGAGCTGACAAGCTGGACACTATGAAAAGCATGTCACATGAAAAGCACAATTCTGTAAAATAATGAGTTTCCAGTCTTTATTTATCTATTATACATAAAATACATAATATATATAATGTTAAAGAAACGTACTGGATAAAATGAACGAGTGCGTCAAAAAATTATCTTCTCTGGGAGTCCGCTGGGGCAAGAAATCATCTGAATTTGACTAGGGACCTTTTAAGTTACTGAAACTGAATCAGACATAATGGCATCTTTACGAGGGGTAAATAAAACATTTTATTCTATGGAGAAATAAATGTTCGCATGAAAATCAAAATGGTTTTAAAGAGTATTTCGCTTCTATAATACGGTGACCTGTGTGTGGAACGCTTCGGACAATACTCAAGATGTGGAAGTGTGTCTCTTGACGTAACACCAGGTTGAAAGTCCAGTTAAATAAATTTTATTTAGCTACAAATATGCGGAGAGCCCATCCGGTGTACAGAAGATTGTGACAATGCCAATCACTGTAGTGCTGAAACAGTGATCTAGCGTTTATAAATATTAATACGGTTATAACCAAGCAAATCGTTATAGGTTTATGAGTGAACACTGTGCACGGATAACGGTTTTCATAGAATCTACTACTTTCGATTTGATATACCATAATATATAAACATATAAATATCCGTTCTTATTCAGAAAGTCAATATCATTATCTTCTGTATCCTTAAGCTATATTATGGCTTTAGGCATGGAGTAGTTGCACGGATTACCTTTAGGTATTTGAGAAGTATTCACAAGGTCTCTGAAAAGTGACAACTGCTACTTATTGGAATTTCGGTTAGTTGGTTGATGATTTCAGTGCGGTTCAACTTTCACGTTTGACTAACGGGTGTCAGTGATGCTTACACTTGGTTGCTACGGCCTAATAAAAAATGAACGGAACGCTGGTAATACTGGCTAGGCCAAAGATGAACAGTTCACCAGGAACTATCTGTAAATGTGTGACTTTCGGAGGTAACTTTTGGCTTAGTGTCGTGAAAGCAAAGGTTGATCCCTGTTCCCCACACCTTTGTGATAATTTGCGAAGGTAGGAAATAAATCCATACAGAAGCTGGCTAGATGGATGGTGCTTCTACCCTGTTCTACGACAAACAATCAAAGCAGTCATAAAGAGCACTGGTAACTAATGTGACAGCGTCCAATCTAAACAAACGCAAAATCACCATAAACTACTGTTTGTGTGGTTGTACGTTTTCTCGTTAAACAAAGGATCGATTAAGTCGTTTTGTGCGCGTTTTTCCACATTAAAGGGATGGGATGCATAGACTGACATGGAATATTCTTCCACTTAAGTCGAAGTACATATGCCAGGCTATAAACTAACTATGCTTTTCGGTCCAATGTCTGTTCATTGCGCCAAATTTTGACCAATCGATGTCCTTTTTTGGGATTTTAAGGTATGCATTTTCCCAGCATCATGGTTACACAGTTTATACCATCGGGAGTGTCGAATGGTCGCGAGAACTGTGGAGAATTCCCCAGTCACTTTAAAATCATATGACAACAAAGCGTGCCAAAAACTCCCCTCTATAAAATTGATGTCAGTATATAAATCACAGTGAGTAGTCACACCCCTAGCATTCACGTTTTCCGTAAAACCTTAAAACTGTTTGCTGAACCTAATTGTTCCTAATGAAACTTTACGCTTTTTTGACAGCTGAACTGAAAATCTCTACACAAACCCTTCTACAGTTACAGTGTACCAGCGGATATTGAAGCATATACTACTTCACCTCCAACCTATTCAGTGTCTTGAGATAAAGTAAGCATTTATTTGAAGTCGCTTTGAAGTCCTATTTCTGGAATGTCATTGATAACATACGATTACTCCACTTAACGTCAAAGAAAACCTGTACTTTTCACCAAAGTAAAGATAGCTAACACAGTTTATTCACCCAGTTCATCTCCAATAAAAGATTACTTATGCTTCAGAAAGGTTGTGTAACGATCGGTATATATATTGCTGGGTAACGTTTTGCTTTTGACACAAAAGCTTCCTCAGGTCAGGTGACTAGGTTACCAGGTTGCCCAGCAATAAATCTACCGGTTGTAACGAAACCTTTCCGAAACGATGACTACTCAATAGATTCTTCTCAGTCTTCTCTGTTTCACACCCTCTGGGTTATATAAGTTCCACAGCGTCAGTGAACAATTTGAGGTTAAACAAGAGATGCTCAGTTATACAAAAATCTTGCAAAAAATCACTTTATCGGCAAGATAACGCAGTAAGACATTAGAGTAGAGAAAAACTATACAGATAATTTGAATGGTGACAAATACCATTCCAAACTCAGTCCGAATCATCTTGTACGAATAAGTACAGTCTGCTGTCTAATATGAAAAGTCTTGATATCATAACAAGGCGTAGTGAGAATACGGGTTCTAATCCGACATCTTGAATAAGGTGAGGACTCACCTGGAACTCAGCTGGGTTCCAGGTGAGTATCTCGTAAAACCAAATTGGTTTGCAAATAAGTGCATTTGTCCAATTCATTTGACTTTAGGGAGTCGTCAAAAATGCCACAAAAACTGTTCGAGTTTATGGTGATTTCTCTTCAGTCAGTAATTTGTCCGAAAAAATCGAACGGATGAAATCTTATCAGTTACTGTTTTGAAAGTCAACATGCGTTACCTAATGTCTATTGTTTGCACTTGCAATATATTTTGAATGGACAAGACTCTAAAACGACACCTGCTACGCATAGAATACCAAGTCAATCCTCATGACCGTATCATCTGCGTCTGCGGAAGTTTTTGTTCTGATTATGCTTGCATTGTTTTGTACACCTCAACAGACAAAATGAAGATTCCAGTCAACGAGGGTACATGACGCACTTGGGTCAGTGTCGTGACTTACTTGCTACTGGAAGGACTAGAAAATACACATAGCAAAAAGACGGGAATGCTCTCAATTAACTTGTATTCTCAACGGCAGCTATAAGTGATGCGTATCTTCTGAATTTGTAGGTGGATTGCAAAGCATTTTCTTCCGATTAGCAGTACAACAATGTCAGTCGACCATAAGTAGCCGATCAACTGTATGACTTTTTTTCATAGATAGACTGAAGTAGCGCTCATAATTCACTGTCACCTCCTACGTCGGCTGATCAGGTGACGCAGTCTTAACTGGAAGGCTTATTTGACTTTTGGGTTCTTCATTCTTTCAGATAAACAATTCCAAGTTCCAGCCGAGTTTTCGTTTAAGATGTAGGGTGTACCCATGCGCACAACCAATGGTTTCTAGCAATACGGACCCGGCTGTAAAGTGCTTGAAATGATTGATGCCAGAAGACGACTGCTTATATATGTGTGAAAACACCAGTTTAAATGCCGGTTTAAATTTTGTGTTTTTCATTTGACCTGCCGTTCTTGCTGTTATTTTCACGTTTTTTACGAAAATCGAAGAACGTAGAAGAGGCGTGCATAATTTTTTACGATGCCTTTCCAACCGTTACTTGAAATTACCAGGTGCACTTTAAGCAGGCTTTTCGGATGCGCTTTATCACCCTGCAACTGAAACAGTGAACAGCCAATAATGTATTCTTAATGTATTCTTCTTATTCATGTATTCTTATTCCTTACTTAAAGCCGTATAACTTATGGATCACTCATTGAATCGTGATCAATCCCGAGTCAATGACCTTTTTCTGCAAGCCATCAAAATTCCAAGCTTTATCTGTGAAGAATTTTGTAACTGCCCCAGACACCCCATATTCTGACTGTCTTCAAACCAAGAAACATGTTTATCTAAATTAAGTTATTGTAGAATTGAACAACTCAAAAACTCTGGAGTTGAGCTTGTCTCTACGATGAACGCATTATGACGGTTCTCTGCATGAGAAATGTGCAAGCCATCCTAGCCAAAAATGAACTGCAATGATTGAATCATTTACCAGATACTGTATATTGGATTATAGATTAGGCCCACTCAATTTCTGACGAACACATTGAAAGTGTGCATTCGAACGTTTTGACAGAGAAGTGTTACCGTCCTGAGGCGGGAAATCTGGCTGTTTTTTAGCTCTCGTGCGAACAAAAGCTCAAACCCCAACCTGGAATTAGATAAATAAAACTAGCGGTCTCCCAGTAAAAATTAGTGTCTTTCCGACTTTAGACAGTACCCGAGAAAATCTCGGGTTCGTCTCGAAAAATACAGCTCCGGATGCTTACTGCTGTATCATCTTAATCCTGATAACTTTCACTTGGACGCAACCGGGCCTTTGGTCAGACTTTACAGCGTATGCTTCTTAGAAGAACATTAGAAATATGGGAAAAATTCGGCTCATATTTGAATTTCATTCACACCAGCGTGTAAGTAAATTAGTAATCCGATTTCAGCATTTGTTCGAATAATTCAAGAGGGCTTTACCGCAGCTAGACAGACAATGAAAATTTTGCCAGATGCGACAACTGCTGGTTCCAACTCACGATCGGACTAGCGGATTGCTAGCTGATCAATGCCATGCTTAACAAAATCACCGAACGAGAACTGCAATCGGCGTACCCTAAAATAAAGTTATCAAATCGTCAACGCATATGTTCAGGTGGCCAATGACTTAAGAGATAATTAACCACTTTGGAGGAATATTACCCGGTTCATCGGAGTGATGGTTAAAACTACTTCAAGGCCTCGGTCATGCAGCATACTGTTAACTTAACACCCCCCTCTGCAAGATGAAGTCACTCTCCAATCTCACCCTCCAACCAGCCAAACAAACCCGTGACTTGCCCAACAAAGTAAGACAGTATTTGTTGACATCAGTGGGTCCCTTTGAGTTATTTTTTATCTCGCGGGCAATTACCACACAAAACCACTTGTTTCCAGCTTGAAACGCTTTGCTGCTTCGCTGTACTGATTCCGTGCAATTTTGCTCGGATGGTTGTAAATGGGACATTGTAATCCCTCACCAAAATATGTGAATGTTCTGGAAAGGACCTGGGAGAATTAGGTGTTCTTTGGCTGATGGTTGCTTTTGCGCTTATCCATTATTAATGTTATCCCCTGGTACAACCCTACACGTTTCTTTTAGGATCTGCTAAAAATTACTTCTTTTCGTATTTGGGTGTTGTGTTTCGTTTGATGTAGGTGGTGAGTTTTGGTCTTTCACTATTCCTCACTATAGGCAGTTCGACCAGCCTCATCATAAATCTGATTGTCAAAAGACTGTTGAGTTAGTTGGACACGATGGACCTCTGACAGAAGAATAACCAAGCTAGCGGACGGTAAATTCAATGAAAATTTCGTCCCGTAGTGGAAGCCAGGCAACGCTGAAAAGCCTAGAAGCATCGTGCAGCTGTTTCATCCTTATTGACAATCACTAAAACTGTGTATCTCACGAAACTTCATGGAATCTAGAAGCCGTGATCTCCCGGTTAGTAGTTTCGACAATCAACCTTTCGGCCATGAGTGGCTGATCAGCGATTTGATTAATTCGCACTTAGACAGGGTATAGCGCCACTCATCCCTCACTCACGGGACCCATGTCACGTGGTCACATGTGTTGACTAGATCCTCGAGCAACGGCTTCTCATATGGAAAAAAAGTAGTCACTAACATACAAAATGCACAAGAAAATCTCCCAAACGTCACGCAGGGAAAGCGAATGAGAGCTGAGTTCCGCAAAAGTGCTTATTGTTCGTACTTATGCTACATTTATAGAAAAGATTTGTGATCGAGTTTCAAACCTTATTCTATTCTGACGGATTTTTGTGTTGTTTTTTTCTAGGGTTCCGATGAGTACTTAACCCCAGCGCCAAAATATTCATCGTATCGTTATTCGTGAACCTTAGGTAAAAGCAGTCCAAACCCATGAAATATACCAGGGGCAACGCAGTTTTCGGGGATATGTTACAGGTTATCCAAGGTGAGTCATTGTGCAGGCAAAAACTCATAGTATGACCAACTGGTCTTCATGAAGTATGTTTCGTTCTTTCTGCGCGCCCTATGTAAACGAAAAGACGCCTTGTCTGAACTACATGGGCTTTTCCACATAAACAACAGACGGTCATTCGCATATACTGTAAACATGAGGCAGGTGTTACCGTTCTTCGTACAGAGGACTGGGTGAGTGTCCAAGAAGCTAAGTATCTCTGGTAAAAAGGGCATAATGTGACCGTTTTGCATACAAGAACTGCCTCTATAGACAAAGGAACCAGGGGATATATGGGTGAGAATTCACGCTTTGGGCATATACAAGAAATTATTATGTCGGCAAAATACGGAAATCGATTCTGGATTGCGCGTGATGCTGTTTGACAGTCCTTGTAACAAACTGCGAGATACATACCCTGTTCCATGCTTGTGCGAATATTTGAAGTTTGCTCATCTTCTATCCTTCACATTCTGTTTCTCCACGTAAATCCACAATGTGCCTAAGATATTCGCCAAAACTAATAGACCGGTATGACGTTTGGACATTCGCACGGTGGACCACGCCTTCTCCAGGCGTCATAACTTTTGACCTGTTCGCTGGAGGCCTCCTTCTATCTGGTGGCGCTCAACAAAGTTCCATTTTAGATATTAACCATTTCGAAAATTCGATCATTCAAACCCAGATTAATACATATTTTCTCGCCCCACCGCACAATTCACCGTTTTGACTCAAAATCAAAACATGGGAAAACTGATAACCAGTACGTTGCAAAGCGAAAATTGGCTGACAACTTTATTGCTCATAATGGTGGGAATATTTAACTTCGAGTGAAGATCGAGCATGGGTCGGTAAAAACTCTGATCGACACCACTGACCAACTGGGCCGATAGGCGATTAGCCACTTCAGATACGACAGCGCCGCATAGTCATCTGTACTCACACGATGTTAACGTGTTGATCAAGCAAATCAAAGGACTGCGTAGCAGAAATATCCTTGTAGATTCTAAAGGACAGGACATTGGAACAAGAAAACTCCATCCACTGGTCATACAGAAACGAAAGCACCAAAGGAGCAGTTAAAGGAACGATGTAGGATTGAGTAAACACAACAAAGGAGGAACTGAATAATTCGGAAGAGAAATACTCAAGATGAAATTATTTGATCAGACCACAAGACACCCGTCTACATCCATCTCAGCAGTAGAACCAACCGAGAACACGATGTGCTTAAAATGAAGGGCACAAAAAATGCAATTTAAAATCTCGATTGATTTGGAAGCTGCATTTTGTTGTACACCACCCTTGCTATAGAAGAATGTATTTGCGTGGATGGACGAGAACTCGTCGAGTGATCTGGTTTGAAGCGAAGGTTTGTACCCTGTGTTTTATCCAGGCTGATGTGCGCCATGGCAGTTTGCATGACGAGCTGCGTCGACCAGTTGTTACATGAACTCATTTGTTTTCATGAATTTTTGCGTCCATTAAACCGCCTACAAATGCAGCTAACAAGTGGCGACAAATACACTAATTTGCAAATCAGTTTGCTTTTCACGGGGGACTCAAGTGAATCTCTCGTTTATGTTGTTCTCCAACTGAATGTGCTGCACACAGGCCGTCTCATGTTTCAGTTGGTACGATTCGCGGTATATTTTCATAAAGAAAACTAAAAAGTAGCTAACAAGAAGCTAACAATTAGTTTACACTGGCGAACCTCAGTCAGCTTGATTGTGTGATTCGCTAAGAGCATCACAAGAATTGCGAGCATCGCACAGCCGGATAGGAAGTGAAAAAAGCATAAGTTGAGATGACTGATGCGGTACACCGGGGCTTTGGGTGTGAGTAAGATAAATGGTCAGAAAGAGGGGGTGATGTATCCGGGGTTTCAACAAACTCAGCAATCACCACATATCAATCAAACTCACGGAGGTGTCAAGGCTGCTCTAACAGAGAGAATTAGGTAACCGCTCTCCGCAGGGTTCCCGCACATGTCGTTGTTATGTAGGTGTGACCTGCAGCGCTAAGATGCCAATTTTTGACCATGGAGCAGCTGGAGCAGCTGAAATGATCGTGAGGCAATTATTTAATAAGAAAATCGCAGAGTCTAACATTATCATGCACCTTAACACTTGAACAGCGAGCTAATCTCACGACACCTCAACACAGCTGCCATTAGTAGGTAAACTCGGGACGTGGACTATAAAATAAAGATAGAACAACGCTCACCCTTGCCGACTTGGTGGGCGATAAATCTAACACGCAATAAGTCAGTCAGGACTTAATAGGCAGCTGTAACATGCATGAGTACAGGAAAATGAGGAAACTTCTGGTTAAACCTGGTTACTCATGAGTAGTTGATGCGAACGGATGTTTCACTGTTGTACCATGAGCTGATTCCGAGAAAAGTCAATGGGAACGAGTTCATTATTTTTCGTTTTATCCGGGGCTCTTAAACCATAATGGGACGTTGAATCTTGGATGGTCGTTGTATATATATCGCACAAATGTTGCTCAGTACTCAGATTGGATTAACTTCGCGTATCGAAGAATCCATTAGAAAAGCATAAAGATTTATTGCGGGATTGAGTTATCTTATTAGCTCGTGCTGATTAGTCGGATATGTGCGTGTATACTGCCTCCGTCTTCCGGCCGGATTGCAAATTCTCATAATGAACGGATTTCTTGGCACCCGTACGCAATGATGTCACGCGGAATTGCAATGTGAGTCACTGAAAATGTGTTGTCCTCCGGTTGCATCAAAGGGCCAAACAGGCCAGCCACTTGTATGACAGCTAAAAATGAAGGGTATGTACGCACGTCACAACTCCTGTCGTTTCCCCTCGTTACCGAGATTGAAAGGAAGGCAGGATAGGCAAAAAACAAAGTGGCTGTTTTCAGCTCTCATATCCCCAAATGTTGTCTCTCGTGCGTCTTGTGAAGACGCCGGGTTGGCCGTCTCTAAAAAACGAACCTGTGAAGCATTGCAAATGCATGAATGTGAGAATGTCTACGATCCAATAATCCATCGACGTATGCTTTGGAACAGGAAATGTGAAAGCGTGCTAGAGAGGATGTGATTTACATACTCGCCAAAAGCATAACTAAGGGATTCATGTAAAGTGAAATGGTAGCTTTATCAAACCAGAAAAGTCAGAGGAATGGAATTCTTATCTTGGGTGAATTCCGACGCTAATCAAGTCCATCAACGCAAAAGGTGGATGACTCTTCCTAAGGCCCGATTGGAAGTTTTTACGCTTGCCTAGGCTCGTTGGTTAAATTTCCACTCCAAACAGACGAGCGAGCAAACGAGAAAAAAACCAATGCTTCCACCATAAAAGTTACGAAGGCTGCAGTGATAACACTACCAATTTTCAATCTTAGCTGGTGGGACAAACATTCATCAATCGTGGTGGCTTATCGTGCGTTTAAATCAATGTTCACGTACAACTTGTAAAAATTACAGCCACCATTCAATTTGTAAGCCTCCAGACAGTGCTTTGCTGACCATGTCACGTACGCGGTAAAGCTTATGAATCAGAGCAGTATTACTCGACAATTTTATTAAAAAAAGCCCGATTTTTCAGTGAGCTCAAGAATGCTAAATCAGAGCAGTATTACTCGACAATTTTATTAACAAAAGCCCGGTTTTTCCGTGAGCTCAAGAATGCTAAACTATCACCAACATTCATGTCGCACCAATAGAATGACACTACGCAAGACGGTACAACAAGGGAAACTTAGCTTCGCCTATAGCATCTAATGATAGCTGGATTCTGCGTGTCAGTGCTTCAGCACTATCATGGATTTGCGGGAACCTATAGAAAACAAGAAAATTGTAGCGTGAGATTTAGTGGGTACGTGAAATGACCTCATTCTATTGCAGTTTCTGAGTGAGTTACCTATCTTTCACTGCAAATTTGTTTTTGTCAGAAGTGAGTCACCTTGTCATGAGTTCATCAAAATTGCAGTGGGCACCAGTTCATCGGTTGGTTAAAACCCTGTTGTGTAATGAAATCGGCCGCAGTGAAATGTGGAAATATAACTTGACATAAGGATGTCCTGACAAATGGAGTAATCAGTCAGCACGAGTAGGACGATCCCTTCATTGTCGTTCGATATTTCGTGCTTATCAGCCTCATAAGTGAAAAACACGTTTGCGTGTTGATACATGATAATTCAGGGGCGTCTGGTTTGCACTGCGGAGTAGTAACGTGATTACTTAGTATATTGTGTTCCTGGGTCTGAAATCCGATACGGGATGGATATAGGAGGACACTGAACATTCGTAAGAGAAATCTATCTCCGCACTTCTTTGTTAGTTTGAGTAAGCAAACTATTCGTACCAGGGCAGGAAGATCATCATGCCAAGAAGATTGATTCGGGTGGAGATGTCTTAGTGTTTGATCGATTTTAATGGACTTGGAAAATCTTAAACAGACCAACACTTCCTGAATGTAGGAGAATGTGGTCTCACCATATGATAATTTCTGTCGATCTTGCAATCCGTTTTCTGGGTTCCTGAAACCGCTGTCAAATCACCATCGATTGATAGGCCTCTGGTCCGGACACCTACAATATCTACGTACAAAGTGGACAGGCGGAATTAGCTCCTCGTGACCGAATATTTGTTTCACGTGGGCTAAATTCTTCAAAACAAACGATGGGCTACCATTCCTATGTACCGAATGGTGTTGATCGCTGTTGTGAATTCCTAGTCAGGGACTTTTTCTAGACGACAGATTTTCACGGATTCCCTTACCACCAGTATATGAATATCGGTAATGTCATTTGCTACTCCACCGATAACCCGCCCAACAATACGCATAATGAGCCAGCTTTCGTAGGTGAACATGGCGGGAACAATTGTGCTCAGTACCGGCGTCCGAACACACGAATGCAATAAAGATTTTGTACGATATTTTATGAGGAAAAAGGTGTGTAATCAAAAAACGCATAACAACTGTGAGTTAAACTCCCTGTCGTTCGTAAATAGCTTGGCGCGGCTAGGTAATGGATGGGTATCTTCTTCGTGTTTAAGTGAGCCAAAGCAACTTCCAGTAAGTTAACAAAACGTCTCTTACCATCCAGTCCAGTGGTTCCAAACCCTTGGGTCGCAAATCCATTTTGAGTGATGGTTCGCATGGCTTCTCAAAATTTAAACATTTACCACTCGAGTTCCAACAGTTTCCCCTTCAACTGAATGGTACGAAATTCCCCGAGTTTCTTGAGATGCACACTATTGGTGATCCCAGCTGCTGGTGCTCCTAGGGTTTTCAGCACGAACTGACTTTACCAACAGAAGGATATCGCTACTGAGAATTATTCTCGTACAGAAACCGCAACCATAGTAGAATAACCATCCGTCCGCTCGGGAAACATGGCACACCCGACAAAAGTAGAGCTTTGCGTTAAGGATGAGATAGCTTGCTCTGTGATGAAGTTAGGTTCAGACCGGCAAACAACTCAACGAATCTGCATGAGGTAATTGAGTCTACGATCAAAATCATGAAGTGAACTGATACTAGGATTAGGGATACTGCACCAGAAGACAAGGGACAAATCACATTTTTGCTCATGTGGTTCTCATTTGTCTACGGTGTCCAAAATAAGATGATATGAATCATACGTGATTTAGCAAGTACGGTCAACCAGTACTGCTGAATGCAGTAAGAATATTGGTCGAACATGAGTTGAACTATCTGAAAATTAGGCAGGTATACCCAGCGTTACATGATGAAGTCATGATTTCATGCATGAATTTCATCCCAACTTAACCTTTTCGTTAAAAATTGGGATGTTATATAAGCTCAAGACAACTGTAGCGGATTGCACTGGAAGTATGAAACAGGCTTCCACATGCTTAATCCAGTTTCCGGTGAAAAGCGGAAAATGCGTAGAACACTGAAGGCGTTTCACGAAAGTTCCAGAAAATGAAGCTGATGGTACACTCGCGAAACACAGTCATTTACAAAATCATTTGATTTTAAAGGAAGACGCTGGTGAAAACCAGCCGAGTCGCTCATTCAGGATAATTCTCAACTGAATGTGCTGCACAAAGGCAGTAGCCTTCTTCAACTGCAAGATATTCGAGATAACAGCTTGTTTATATAGTTGGTAAAAACTCTACGACAGCCTGAGAGCGGTTTCATGCTTGTTGGGGCTCATCAGGTAGGTGCAGTCCTCGAGTTCCCGTAGGCTGTATGTTCCTTCACGATATATGTATGACATCAGCTGGAAAATGAGGCGGCCTTGTGCAGTCACAAAGGAGCGACTCAGTAGTCTCTCGTCATCCAAATAAACTAACAGATAAGTATATTCCGCGAATTGCGCCAAGCGGCTAAATATTCCCCACCTCAAACACGTACTGGAAGGTGTTGTCTGACTAACCTCTATCTGTAAAAAATCTAGGCAGGAAGGCTGCGTAAACCTTACACGCCAGCAAAAGGCCATCGTCATATAATTGTTCGAAGGGGCTGACCGTATCAAAATAGATTGTAGTTGATAAAACGATAAAATATCATTGAACCACAACTGATTCGCACTACCCGGCCATGAGGACAAAGGTTTACTCGGACCCCTACATGATGCTAGTGATCATGGTGAAATTTAGATGGGTTTAGGGCGAAATTTACACAGAATCTCAATCGGTACCTTTGCGCAATCTGTTTTGATTGTAGTACTCTGTTCTAGGTGCTCCTAAGTGTAGCTAGTGCAGGAAACGGTGTCACCAGAAATTATGAACTTCTAACACGAAAACACATCGCAGTGGCTTAATTCCGGCTTTACTATATCGCTTAAGCTATTCGCCTTGTTCCTCACTGCCTAGAAAATATCAGGATGCACCAGAATGACGTCTGACGATTTGTAAGACGGGGAGGATTTGGTGCGGACTCAGAAAATCCCAACTGCGTTGAATTCAAACAAACGAGACCCAGAGGTGCTCGCTGTCTGTGAAAAATTGCGGATTCGAATACCTTTTAGGATACGCACCGTTCATGAATCACAGCAAGAACCGAGTAATTTCACACCATTTCTCGGCGTTTAGGCTTACACTGTCATCATTTACCAGAAATGTGTATACTTCAGCTAGATGCTATTGTTGACACTGTATTGTACAGTATTCTGATGTTCACGTTGAGAAAACCACTGAGTTAAAACTCCTGTGCGTCACAACAAGGAATGCAACCGAAAAGTTGGCGGGTGCCTAAAAGGTTGTGGTGTTCTAGTACATGACAAATCATTCACGACAACTTCCCAGTACAGTTTAT
This sequence comes from Clonorchis sinensis, assembly GCA_003604175.2. Lineage (NCBI taxonomy): Eukaryota > Metazoa > Platyhelminthes > Trematoda > Opisthorchiida > Opisthorchiidae > Clonorchis > Clonorchis sinensis. The sequence goes on from CM030369.1 coordinate 79,533,866, forward strand.
ACCCGTTCTGACAGGTGAAATGGCGCTGACAACAGAACTGTGCCAGTTGCTCAGTCGTTGCCTATCTAACTAAACGTGAGAAGTAATGAAAAAGACCGCGTCGTCCCAACCAGTTGATGACTAAACGGTTGCGGAGTGAGAAGTTCGCAAGATATGTTGTATTGTAGTAGTGGACATGTGCAACAACCCACTACAGAAATAATGCACGAGTGCACAAGGAACGTTCAATGACCAAAAGTAGAAAAATAGCATTGTTCAGCTTCGGGTTAAGTGAACCGAAAACCACACATCGGAGGAGATACGGGAGCATTTGGGGGAAAGGAGTGTGAGACCTAGACTTTGGCATGTAACTGGTAGAGCGTGATGATATCCGTCGAAGGTGCTAAACACATTTCTCTTTGAGTAAGAATTCAGGAAATATATAAATGAATAGAACCAAGAATTCTTAGTAGTGGCGTTTGAAACGAAACACGTAGGTGCGGCGCTTTACAAAGGCAGAAGGCCGTGCAGGCTACCACCAAACAGCCATGGGCCAAAAAAGGAAATTGGCAATAAGATGGTGCAAAATATGTTGATTGTGCAAATAAATTAAAACGAAAAGTATACCGTTCGCCAAAAAATCAGCGTGAGGACGGATGGACCGGAAGGAGGTGCGTGGAAAAAACACGGGAATATCAGATCTCGCCTCGACGTAATTTATTCGCCAAACGTCGAAGATCTTCCTCTGATGGTGAATCCTTAAAGTCGTTTAGAAAGTCCAGAACTTGACTCTTTGGAGTGATATTATAGTGGCTAAAATGAGAAGATGACCAAATAACAGCGGATTCAAGGTATACATGCAGAAGAACTGAAAGATGAACTATCGCATCTAATTCATGCGTGAAAACATTTAACGGTTGTGTTCGCGCCTCCCTGGGAAAAATATGGTAGACTGCACAAAAAATAGGTATCCTAAAACCCGAAAACAGAAGTAACGAAATGTGCAATCCCCTTGTCTCCTTGACCTAAATATGGGAAATTGAAAAGCGAAGCGTAAAATCAGCTGCAAGTCTGAGCACCGGGTTAAAAATACTTGACTATCTGAGACTCGTCAGTACAGTACCAAACCTAAATGAGCTGACCAATATGCAAGCGTGTGGTTACTTACAAGCACCGAGTACGCCAGTGAGTGGATAGACCTATATCAATACCGTGGAATTCATTTGGCCGAGAGGGTAAAAAGCTTTCCGACTATCTGCTCCGAGGAATGCATTGACCTTGGGAGTATTTATGTTGGTATTGAAGAAGAATATGAGTGGTAGAGTATCAGCAAGAGCTACCATGAGCTGACCAGGAATTAGCAGCCACACACTTAATGCCTTTAAACTGATGAGGAACCGTCCAGGATGTCACGTGCGATATTCGTTCATCGGCAGGCTTTGAGTGAAAAGATTCAGCATCCTTGATTACATCGAGGGTCAGGTTGCTGGTGATTGACACAACGTGCGAGATACTAACACTACTTTATTGATTCAGTACCAGTTACTGACTATCGCAAAGGATCTCAACCCTGCGGGGTTATTGTCTACATATCCGAACAGCCAGTTTTCAGAGAAGTATAATTACAACAACGGTGAAGTCTTCAGAATATCGACAAAAAGGACTGATGTTAACAGGCTTAATGTGGTAAATATCTGCTCAGCGGTGGGTCGCTTATGAAGTGAGTTGACTTCCCACAGCTCGAGATCGCTCAATGCCTAAGGAGCTAACTTATTGACCGGAAGGTCCATGGTTCGAACGGAACCTCAGCATCTCGGCTAAGCCTGCCTAGGTTTGGGCAGCCTGAGAGAATCCCTCCTTCGGGTGGCATTGCAGATGGTCACCGAAAGGTTGAACAATTATTATTATCATTATTACTTGTACACCGACCCGTCTTAACAAGGTGACCTACAGTGTTGGCAAACATGGCTTAATGGATGCAGACGGAAATTAATATCAAGGTGACCTACAGTGTTGGCAAACATGGTTTAATGGCTGCAGACGGAAATTAATACGACAAGAATGAATTACTCATCGATCCATCAACAAGAAGCCAAATGGGTACGAAAGACATCAAAGTTAATGGGCAATTCGACCCAATTAGTGCATCAATTCAACTTGCGGATACGCAAAACTTGGGGCACACGAGTAACCCATATCGCGTGTGAAGCAGAAAGGGCAAACAAAAAAGCTGCAACCAACGGATCAACGTCGCAAAAACTCAGGTTAAAGTGGCTGGAACTCCTTAAAGTCCAAACCACGCTAGGAGGGCCAATTGACACCGTCCCGACGAAGGGTGGCGTAAAATATCCGCCTGAATTAGGGTAATGTTCAAAGATGAAGTGTTAGAAAAGTAAGGTTTTTCACCAGGCCACCGGTAGCTCTATTTTTATCAAAGAAGCGATGCTATCCTTCTTTGAGGTAAGGCGGGTTCGAAGAGAGCGGTCACACAGCGCATTATTTGATAGCCTCGAAATAGTTACTTCAAACCAATAGTCAGGTGCTGTCCAGAAATACACCTGTTATGTAGCAGCATCTGGATTCAGATTTCCATGCCTTACACCATGCGTCCTCGGTTTAAGTCGGCCAAACGGAGGGAGACTGGGGTCAATGGCTAACGGCGAGGTATCCGAAAGAGGCCTTTTTGTCAGTTCTCAGCAATCAGAAAACGGTACTCTACTACAGGTTACGCTAAATGCCAGAGAAAGGAGGAAGCCAAATATGGGACTTGAAACCGGGAAAGTAAGGCTTTACTAAATAAGTATAAAAGAACCCCGCTAGATCCCAAACGCATATTCTGTATGTTGCAATAGTAACGATCGGGCCTGCGTGCTTTTTGTCCCTGGGCCCACAGGTCAGGCAAGTCATCCACCGTCATGTGTGTCAAACTTTAAACTGCTAGCTCCGGGAAGGGTCCTTTAAGAAATCCCGATACCCGTTGCCTCATGATTCCGGCTGTTAAATCAAAGCGTAGGAATAGAGCTCCGAACCTAAACCATCTATTATCCAGAGCCCTGTGGATAAAACTCACGAGTCAAAGGCTCAAGATGAGGTACTTCAAACAACCCCTATTCTTTAGCTCATTGCAAACGGAAAGTAACTTCTGCAGGAAGCTATGGTCCCTCTCGCCAAATAATTCCGAATCGAATAGGCTCCTTAACAATGCGATCCACCCTTACAATCTACATCAACGGGGTAAAAATTACAGCTTACTACATTATAAAGTAAAAACGAGGCACGAGATTCTAAGTCCACGGAAGTGCTTCAGTGTAGCTGCGTTTATTGTCCGCACTCTATTCCTACTAGGACAAAAGACATCCCGTGTGTCGTCTACTACTGTGGTGTATCTTAACATAATCCGAATCAATTCTGCCATCCAGTGACTTACTCCCTGATTTATGTGGCCAAGTAGTAGGGGTTTGTGGTGTCAATGATGTGGAAATTGCAGGAGTATGAGGGCCATCAACACTCTTCCCGACCGAATCTGATACGTGATCGAATTAGCCGCGTCTATTAGAACTAACACGCAGCTACCAGTTACGAAATTCGTCATAAGACGCCTATCATAGGACAGCCACCGTGCATATACGCAAAACACATACCTAAAAAATCCAGCAGCGATTTTTACACGCAATGCAACTGATCTGCCGGAATATGGAACGATCAAATCTCGCTTTCATCAAGACCTGTTCCAAAAAGGTCTAGGAAACTATCCATGCTTCATGGTGTTTAATTACCTCACAAAACTATACCGGAAAAAGCCTTATACTTAGAACTGCACGGCCGCGCTTAAATGATTTGTTTCAAAGAATATGCTTTTGCACGCAAAAAGTCTGCACCACTTACGCCTTTTCTGGATCCATGTTCTCCTGCTTCACGATAAAATGTATGATCAGGAAGTGTTTCCAACAACGCCAGAAGTTTACTATTGGGCCATGCGCAGGTTTATGGATGTTTTCCAGGGAGGGAGGAGGCGAGGAATGGAACAATGGATTCCCCTGAGCTAACACGATTAAATTTTGCATCATCAAGCCAAGGTACGGAATCAGCGGAGGCGTAGCAACCTCCAGTTCACGGCGGTATTTTGAGAAATGAGGCGGTTGCATGTATGGTTTCACCTGGCTCAGGCGCTAAAAACGGAGCAGGGAGGAAAACAGAAAAATTAAATCATTACTGACATCATTACTGATGACGCCATCAATAAACAGAAATCAAAGTGACTCACGGCGTGAGTTTTCTTGGAAAATACGTTGTCAGGGATAAGCATGAACGAGCAGAGTATAGATAAGTAGCTGCTGAAATTTTGAAGAGTATGAAGGTGCTGCAAAGGAAGATGAATAAGCTTTTCGTTTTACCAAAAATTTCGCATTACCTCCATCACATCCATTAGTTTGTTCGCAATTTTGTCACGATCACTCGCCGGGGCACCAAGAATTTGATGGGTAGCCCAGTTCGATAAAGAAGAAAAGTGCAGGGCACAGGCCGAAACACTTGGTGCTTTTCCACGTTCCAAGTTACGTATATTCAGCAATTCAGAAATCTGTGGAAAGCAGACCGCAAAGCCATTGTTAGCATCATCTCTGGAAATGGTATGGGTAGTGAATGAGATCCTTAGGTGAACACAAAACAACACTTATAAATGACCCAGCAATCTGGCCCACCAGAACATAATACCATGACTTTCAGGAAATGCATCAGGTAGGGACCGAAGTGTTTCTAAACACATAGGCCTCGAAAATTTCAAACTGTATAGGAGTAACGATTTGATTGGAAAGAAATACACAGAAAAAGCAACAACACCATCATTCAGATAAGAAATACCTCACGAAGAGCCAATACGCCGACGCTGTCCGAAAGTCCGAATGGGGAACACGGAAAAAATCCAATCGATCGATCGATCGATCCAACTGTAACACCCTTCCGGTGCCTAGCTGCCATGCCGCCCGAAGGAAGCACGATGGCTGAGATACTGCCAGGTTGCCCAAGCCTAGACAGGGGAAGTCGAGAGGCAGAGGTGGGGTTCGAACCGCGGACCTTCCGGTCAGTAAATTTGCGCTCTAACCCACTTGGGCCATCTCGCCCCCCAATCCAACATATACTGTTTGAAGCATGGCCAATTACCGACGACAGTGAGGAGATGGTATACCCCGTACCCGGGTTAAAGGCAACAGCGGACCTTGATCTACGCAGATGGATGTTCACAACAACCAGACATTTGATGACAGCATCACAGAAAGGTCAATCTGAGTGTTTTTTGGCCTACAAGAATTTCAAACCTTGCATGGTGAAAGGTGATTCTGTAGTTTTATCGTCCCTGTATTTGAGGAACAATGAAGCAAGATGTGCATAAATAAAAGCCAGTGCGCATGGTTATGGCCGCCATGTGGCCGTAATTTGCACCGGGTTCGTTGATTTTCTTCCCAAAACTACTCCCAGTCAGTAGACTTCAGAACCGTCAACCCGTACTTTAAATTGTAAGTTAGATAAAGCGAAATTCCTTCAAATCGATTTCGGTTCCATCTCGGGTGTTTCGAACACTTGAAGGATTAAGTAGCTCCAAGAATTAGGCAAATGTTTATCTGAGAAGTTTGCCTGATCAGAAACGCAGTAAAGCAAAATTAAACGTAACTTGTTAGAAGCTAATGCACACCAATCCACACACACACACACACACATGCGATATCCATTTATTGAATACCAGGGTCCTTCGAACAAAGCGTTTTTCATTCGTTTTTTCTAGCACATAATCTTACCAATGCTATTTCGCTCGTTTATGTGATTCCAAAGGAGTTCATAACAACGACAAGAAATTACTCACCTGGATGCGGGAGTACTTTTGTGCTTCCAGAAGAGTCATCTGCTCAGCAATATCCTGAGAAGAAAAGGATAGAATATTGGGTTCCGGCGGTGAATCCTCGGATGGCAATTTGCTGGCTCGGGCAGTAGGCTCTAACGGAAGTGGTTTCGCTGATCCATATCTTTCAGGGGGCTTCGGAGGAGCCATCGTTGGCGCATCTTCCGAGTCTGAAGCAGCGGAGATGGACTCGGTTGGTGCAGGATGTCCATTGCTTACATCTGGTTCAGGTTTTTGATGCAGCGCTCTTTGCTGTTCTTCCAAAAGTGCTTGAGCTTGTTCTTCTTGCTGACGTTTTTGCCAGGCCAGCTGGTTTTGTATGTTTACGTCTAAGTATTTGGCTAGCGATCTGGCCTTGTCACTTATCAAGGACTTTTTGAATTTCATCAGTTTGCTTTGAAGCTCGGGTGTGAGGTCTTCTCGTAGTCGAGAGACCTAAAGGAGAAAGCAAGATCTCACAGTCACCTTTATTCATTTGATGTGAGAAAGTGTAGGAAGTGAAACATAAGTCGGAAATTTTATGCGTTCACCAGTATTTTTGACGATAAGCCAATCAGAAATAAATAAAAAGGTGTTTCTCTTAAAATTAATGTGGCAACATATCTGTCTGGATAACCCACAAGCCCGTTTTAGGGACTAAAGCGACACGTCGACAGCATGACAAATGCAGAAGAAATACAATTTCAACCAACTGAAGATCATGGGTTGAAGATTCACACGAGGCCCTTCGCTTTCCAAAAATCCGTCGTCGGAGCGGACCGCCGTGGTATCAAGATTTACCAACCCGTCCGTTTGGTAAGTTACATCGACGCCTACGGATGCGCAGTATTATTCTTTACTGGCTATTTATGATGTCAAAGTAATTTTCCTCTCTTGCGTTTGCAATGCTATTATTTCTTAAGGAAAACACAACTAGTACTCCTATACTAGCATGGTCTACCTTCTACCCGGGTTTTCAGGTAAAACGGGAACCTTGCTTCAACATTTGGCCTCACCAACTCTTGACACTCTATTCAGCACACGGTCCGTGACGGACCCCAGTGACGCGCAGGATAAGTTGGTATGCGACCGACAGACCTTTACTCTGACGTCCTTACGGACATAGTTTGGACAATACGACATGAATATTCGTGTTTTCTCCTGGGTGATCGGCTGCGAGACGATTTCGGGCTCGCGAATGAGGTCTCCACAAGACCCCGAAGCGGAATTCCCCCTCTTTCAACTGCCGTCCCGCTCAGAGTCAGAAAGCTCAACTAAGTTGTTGTCCACATTCCCCTCCGTAAGTTTGTTTCGACTGCCTTCACCAAAGCCCCATACTCCTGTTTCCTAATCTGTCCCATGGAGAACCTCAGAACTTTTAAACCCGATTTCTGTGTGCAGGTACATAAGTCTACCACCTTGAGGAACACAGGTCATTGCCTGTCGAAAAGTTGCATGATCACGTGCCTCTATGCTCCCCTCCGCTCCAGCAGCTTCTTTATTCTGTTTCACCACGGACAGTTCCCGTGATCAAAATTTTCAAGCAACCAGCTAATAATAATAGTCGTTCAGCAATAAGACCGTTTCGGTGTCTAGCTGCCATGCCACCCGAAGGAAGCACGACGGCTAAGATCAGCCCACTCAAGCCTGGAGAGAAACAGTTGAGATGCTAAGGTTGGGTTTGGACGACGAACCTTCCTGTCAGTGCGGTCACACTTTAACCACTCAGCTATCTTGAGCGACAGGCTAGGACCCTACCGCCGTCCGTGCCATTTCTACCAGGAGTCTTTTAGACAGTATCTTTATTCATTTGATGTGAGAAAGTGTAGGAAGTGAAACATAAGTCGGAAATTTTATGCGTTCACCAGTATTTTTGACGATAAGCCAATCAGAAATAAATAAAAAGGTGTTTCTCTTAAAATTAATGTGGCAACATATCTGTCTGGATAACCCACAAGCCCGTTTTAGGGACTAAAGCGACACGTCGACAGCATGACAAATGCAGAAGAAATACAATTTCAACCAACTGAAGCAAAGTTACAAGGTTACGGTCAGCTCACACATGCGATCACCTGGTAGTCTACACGGACTAAACGTCCGTTTAAACATAACCAACACAAGCATCGGGTGAGGCATGCGAAAGGACTCAAGTAAACGGACAAGGTCACATTCCAAGTTGGCCACAGGTAGCACTGACAGCTAAAAGGATCGATGAATAATATGGCTTTATAAAGTCTGCGCATCGAACTGAACAAGCCTTCCGTATCCATTCAATAGCTAAATCAATGTGAATAGATCCGTTCACTATGAATCCACAACTGGAACGCCTCCGAAGTTTTATTTGGACAGTGAATTATGCTTAATTAAGTTAATGTTGTGGTCAAAGGTATGACTACCCATAAGACATTACACATTCCCTACGTGCTATTTCTTGCCACTGAGTGGCATCCTGTGGCAGAAATTTATGTATTCCCTAAAATCGTTTCCCTCTAGAGAACCTGCTGAATCACAGGTTATTTATATTGGAGTAAAATAGTGTGCACATTTACTCCATTTTTCAAATGAATTATGTTCTACTGGTTGGAAGGCTCTCAACTGAGAAGACGCATAAAAAGCCGGAGTAATAGTTGTTGGATATTGGCATATCACGAAATTCAGAAAGGAACAGTAACCCCTCAATCGATGAGAATTATTTTAACGGTTTTCAAAAATCAATTTCCATTAGCAGCACGAATCGGTCCTTTGATTTTTGCTGCAATTTGATAAACCACATCAACAAATATATGTGAATAAGAATCAGGCACAACGACAGGGTTTCGATAACTGATTCCTCATTAAACAGTTTGGTTACCTCATTAGAACAGACTGAAGACATGTTGTTGATGTCGCCCAATCAGTTTACATTTCTCGGAAACAGTACGTCGTCTGTCAGTGTGCGTGGTTTGCAAGCCTCACCTATTTTCTCGTCATTAATTAGGATAAGTATCGAACAAAATCACTTTCCACCGCTACCAAAAGCTTTGCAAGATTTTATTTTTCTCGTTTGGAAAAATCGCTTTTGAATGTATGAAAAATAATGGAAAGAATCCTGTCGGGCCCGCTGACGGATCCAAAGGAGGACAAAAGGCGATCATGTGGTCGGGATCTGTAGAATCCTAACATTCGGCTGAATTTAAGGACGTGGCCAAGTGTTTTATCAAGCCCAAAGCGGGGCTCGGTAATAGTCAATCCATCTTGGATTAGATGATAGCTGGTTCAACCAACATCCGGACGCGGAATCAGAATTCACCAGCTGCGCAAGATTGTCGGCGGAATTGAGGTGCGGAGATTTAAAGCCTGACACCATAAGACCCCCTGTTTGACCTTCACATGCTCAATAAACACAAAACGCTGAGTTTTGCGGAGTCTAATCATATGTTTGTCAGGCCGTCAAAAATGTTCAAATACTGCAACAATTGCTTGTCAGTTGGCGCATTTATACTGTCTCCTCGTGCAAACCAATTTCCATGCTCAGCAAACGGACCAACTGCTACCTGGTCAACAGCCAACAAGCGCAGCCGAAGTACCAATATTCAAGCATTGGTTCAAACCAAGTTTTACGCCTGAGTGAAATCAACCATCTGCACAAGCTGGTCGGCGGACATGAGTTCCGCATTCAGTCTGGAAAATTCAAACAAAGCATCACGTGCCCTACCCCGTCGACCCACCGGATAAAAGCGATCATGTAGATGGGTCCTACACTTTTGTTAAAAAGTAATTTGTTTTCGATGTTTCCCTTGGAACATGCTCATTCCTCTATAGCGATGTTGGGAGCTACCGACACAGTTCAGACCGGATTCCTGTTGAGACCTGCGAATTTCAAAAATTTCAAGGAAACTGGAAGGTGTTTACTTGGAGCTCACCCGGTCACTGGTCTCTGACAAAATATGGTGCACTGAGTACGTTAAACTGTACTAACCTGTGAAGAAATATTGACGAGAGTGTAAAACCGGTTGCTGCTTAATCCACTAAACAACGAGATCAACTGGACTTTTGAGAATTAAAACACAAACTAAGGCAGGTACGAGTTCCATTATTTGTGGATACAAGGACCTGTGTCAATTCAGTGTTGCTTACCACAGAGACCAGGGTTGACCCCGTGGCACTACGAACTTTAGCGTGAGCCTGTCTGTGGACCAGAGTATGAGCTGCGTCGTCACGGAACAATTTGTACCGAATAATCAGTCGTTTGATAAGATCCGCAGGCGACATGAACGCTCGATACGTGAAAAGAAAGGCCTCGGAAAACAGATAGTCTAAAACAAGAATACAGAGAACCAGATAATGCATAGGGCAGACATCATACTCAACGCGTTACAGAAAACGTAAGAGTAATGATAATTGTCTTCTAGCAGATTTAACAATACAGAACGTCTCGTAATGATACAATGACTGGGAAGAATTCAGTCCTTCTATGACGGCTGAAGTCAAATCGGAACTCATGCCCGGGTAACAATTTTCCGTAAGGAAAGTATATACAACACTTTTCTTAAGGAATCAACAAATGACATGCTGTACAATGGAACATAGAGAATAAAGCCATGTGGTGCCGTCAGCCGGGCTAGCTTCGACTTCTCCGCATTTTCTTAACGATAAATCAAGAGTAGTTTCGGCGACTTGGAGAAGCTGCTGAGAGCAGATCGGAACCTGAGATGCTTACAAACTCGCCGTAGATGCCTTAATTCAATTGATCTGCTCGATTCCCCATGCTTCCTTCAAATGATCAGAAGTGGGCTAATAAGTGCGCATTGACACCGATAAATGGTAAAATACGCTGGTTAGACGTCGCTGAAGAAAAATGGGAAACGTTAGAAATTCAGCGGCCATAAATTAGCATAACATGAACAACATATTCGGTGCTCACTAGGTTCCACTTGTATTACGCTGAGTCTGCAAATCAGTCAGTCAGCTTATCAGCTATCAGACAGCGTTTATCGATCCGACAGAGCTTACCGGTAAATGTTTCCATACTTCGCTGCCAAGTGGTGCACTGTCTACTTCTCGGTCAGCATAAGACTGGGCGAAAAGAGCTCTGCAAGGTGGAGGGTCCCATGTCCAACGTCTCACATGAATCGTACATAACCCATCCATTGTGGGGGATTTTCATTGTTCTACAGCCGTTTGGCGTACCTAAATACAATGTTCCCAACAGACCCGGCCAATAATTCGGAGATACAGATGAGCACAACTTCCGTACGTCCCATGCGAATAGACACCACATTTTCTATCCCCAAAGCCGCCTGGATCACACCACCCCAGTATATACACTGCCACTGACGGACAAAATGACTCACTCAGGCACTACAGGTGTCAAAAACTGACCAAAGTTGGCATGGCCAACCTGATTTGAGAAGTGATCTCGTCTCTAGTCAGTCCCCAGAAACTTATACAACTCCCCAGGCAAATAAATTTACCTTCCACGTCGATTGGCCGGCAAGTCTGAGTTTTGGGTTTGAGTCCACCCAGTCTTGTGGCAAAACTTTACAATTTGTAGGCATGAAGCGAGTGCCAAACTGAGCGACGGAATCATCTAGGTTACTTAAAATGGTTTGCATTTTTGAAGGATCTGAACCAAGAACAGTATCGTCCACACATTCACTGTCCGCGAGCGAACGCCTCGCGAACATTTCTATCCCCGGTGTTTCCAAGGCACGAAGAGAAATTTCAAGCAACATATTAATGAGAAAGTTGAGGGATGGTCAGAGAGGGCGACCTTAGCTCCTCCCACTGGACGTGGTGAACGCGGGAAAAAGCTTGTTTTGTACCTGTACGCCACAGTTCTCATACAGCGTCCCTATGAGATATAAATTTGGATGGGGCATCCTTGATCGCCAGACACTGCCAGAGTTTCTGACCATCGACAGTCAAAAGGATAGTTCAGATCAAAAAACGACCAATGTGGGACATTTGAGAGAATGGTGCCGTTTAAGAAATTGTCTAAGGCCAAAAAAATGGTCGATGCAGCCTCAGCCAGGGTTGAACTCAGGGTGAATCTCACGAGTTTGTTTCTCCAGATAATCGTTCAATCTGCGCAAAATAATGCCAGAAAGCACTTAGAATGCCACAGCTACAAGGCTGATGTGGCAACGTATGCATGACGTTCTTCAGCCTGTTTGAAGGCTGGTATACTGTCGGGCGCTCCATTCCACATGTATTCTCTTTTCACCCCACATCTTCCGCAGTAAGGTTGTCAGACTGTTCACCAGGCCGTCATCACACTCTTTGAAAAATGCGAGGTGCAGACTATCCGGACCGGGTGCAAGGGTAAAACAAGTTTTGAGATAGAGAAGGCACCAACGTGGGAGAGATCTCTGGAGGTTAGTACGGGATTGTTTTGGTTGGCATCAAACACTGAAAATCTCACAAAAACCCAAAAGTGGCAAACGCATAATGCGATGATCTTGGTGCAACCGGACTCCCGATAATATAACCTTCAGCTGAAGTATCCTCGATTTGCGCCAGCAATTACATCTCAACAAAACATTCACCTATAACTAATCACAAGTAAAACGTAGCTTCAGGACAAGTATACAGTTCAGAAAGAACTTCGGTTAACCATGGAACGTCTCCGGATAAATCTTCCCACAGTTGGTGTGTCCGCTAGCAGAAAGTAGGTGAGTTGACGGCAGAAGGAAAAACCAAGCCGGCCTCAGAAATAACGCACTGGTGCTAAAATTAGATAATAAGAATTCGACCATTTAGTGAACAATTTCGACCCATCAGCCTGTTCTGAACTTCAAACTATAGGTGCTGTTCAAACAGCAACTGTAGGTGAAAGTTAAATGAAAAACTCTCCAAGCTACAATTGGTCCACACTCTAACAAATAATGGATAGGAGAAACATTGCAGTTTCACTAATCACGAGCAATGAATATCAGTACCATGCAATAGTACCCGTAGCCCCGAAAGACAGAATCTAGAGTTTTCAGTCGAAGACAAGCCTTATGATAATCGTGTGTCAAGTAACAGTAAGAAGCAACCACAATCATTACGGACAAAGAAGAAAGGTTCAGCTCACGTGTACGGTGAACGGGTGAACGCCTGTGTGTGTGTGCTCGTGCAAGTAAAAGTTAACTTGGTGTTCAAGATAGTGGAAACTCACATGATGGAGACATACTTCCAAACGAGGTCAAATAAACAATAAGTGCATCAATAGAGCCGGCATGCACAGATACTTCCTTGTGCTGGATGTAAGAGAAAGGTGTGCAGAAAAAGATAGAATGTAACAGTCATTCTGTGTAGGACAAAAGCTGGCAAATAAATCGATAGTGTACCTTGAGGACAGCCGGAGGAAAACGATCCAGGAAGATGCATTTGCCAATGAAGTGAGGGAAAAACCTAATATGACCGATCAGAAGTAATTCAGGAAGGCTCGCTCAGGAGAACAATGGGCGCGCTAGACTGACTGTAGTGCCGGAAACAATTATCCTCGTAGCTGGACTATAATCACTTAGCAAGCCAATGGGCTCGCTTGTGATCTGCATTCATTGCATGTGGGCAGTTGTATTCGCAGTATCAAATATCATTTAGACCGTATCGTGGTTAGCTCGTTGTAGGGCTAGAAACCCTTCAACAGCGTTCACTGACGAAACCGGTCTAAAGAGGTTTCTACAGAGGCGTACCCAAAGGACATTCGTCATATAAGTAAATCACTGAGTCTTCCGGGTCCAGTGTACCAAGCCAGGGTATGAGCTGTGTCTGGCATCACAGAGGGATTGAGATTCCTCGGGTCTGGCTGTTGGTGTCTCAAAAATACGGTGTCAACGAATTCGCAGCGCAATAATCGTAGGCTGAGCGCTTAGACACAAACTTTACTCAACTTCTAGAGTACATCCGACCTGAGGTCAGAATCACTGTTCACCGAGCTTTTAGGCATTTTGCTGCCTTCGGAATAGCGAAGACTGCAAGGCAGATAAAAAATGACACAAATCTGAAGGACACGTTTTCGTTTCGGTCCGCCATTAGGCCGCCTTTTTTTGAGACATTAATGTGAGGTAGTGATAACCGTCGGACGTACTGTGGATCAACATTATCTAACGGTAGCAATGTGATTGCTGACTAGATACTCTACGTGTACAGTCGAACATCACAAGGCGAATTTCCGGTTGAGTGACATGAGAGAATCAGTGTAAGTGCACCTTTGCAACAGTTTAATACAGATCACACCTCGTTTCCCTCTCAGTGCGGAGTGGTCAGGCCCTATGGGGTAGAAAAGCTGCGCTGCGACGGGGGGTTTGGTTGCTATTTCTTACGACCAATACCTACTTAAATTGCTTGGTAGTTACGCAATATTCTTCCTGCGTACTCCCGCACATATACACAGGGCCGATATAGTATCATTGATAGAGCATCGCTGGAAACATGGAAAAGCTTGAATATGCCAGCGTGTTGCGGCGCGTGTCATAGAGACACAAACTCGATGTACTATAAGTTTGACCGCTTAAACAAATGCACGAAAGCATGCGCTATAGGAAACCCATGGCAGGCTTTACAATGAGGCAAAAACGTTGTTTTCCAACCGCAAACCTCCTGAACGTTCACGCGCCTTCATAGCGAGTAAAGTAATCAGGTCCAATATGTCTAGCTGAGGGGAGCTCAAACAACCTAATTGATGACAAGTAACTCAAACCATACGTGGCCAAAGCCACTTACGTAACTTGAGACGTTCCAGGCCAAATGAGCCACTTAATCCCAGTCTCCCGTGCAAACATCCAGACTTTTCAACTCTAAGCCGTTGGCATTATCCTAACCTTCGCGGTCGGCATTCGGAGTGAGCTGGATAATTAGGGAGGATTGAACTATCAAAAAAAAGTGTCACGAAGCACACCGAGTAGTATTCAATTTTCGGCTTTCCCGACTCCTTTTTGCCCTATTCCCATCTGACCGAACGCTTATGCAAACCTACTGGGGAAATAACTTGGCACGCGATCCCAACACCAATTCTGGACAATGAAATTACCCTGAAATTTTACCACCCACTGGGGAAATAACTTGGCACGCGATCCCAGCACCAATTCTGGACAATCAAATTACCCTGAAATTTTACCACCAAATGGATCATTATCTAACAGAAATGCGAATGATCATTGGAAATTCATTTAGAATACATCATAGGCACGTTATTAAGCTGGGAAATTAATATTCACAAGGTAAGCGCAACGGAACAATTCAAAAATGCGAATGAAGCGCACTCAACGGGGAAGCATGAAATTCTAGAGTTGTACACTGCGTGTAAAATTCTTTAGGGAGGAATTGGAAAACTCACAGATTCCGAATCGGTCCAGACCAAATATTCGTCCGCCTTTATCAGACCGAGAATTTCCCGACAAATGGGAAATTCAGTTGGGGTGCTTTCAACCCTGAAACCACACAAGGAAATAGGGTTGATGATGGGGCATGTTGCATCACTGATAAGGGATACATGAGTGTGAAAACCAAAAGAAAACTTAAAACTCCAACGAACACGTTCTATGAATGAGTTACTAATTTCGTTTGATACATGTCACCATACCAGTTATAAGCCGCCTTATTCGCTGAGATTCGGAGTGTACAATCATAGTGAAAACAAATCTGCAAGAAGATATTGGCCTGCTCAGGCGTGATAAGTACGAGTCCGAGCAGCTCGCTTCCCATGTGAGATGCTCGGAGATCTGATGCCTGCAGGACCAAGGACATGCAATGCTGAATAGTTCAGATAAAGGCGAAGCTCGAACCCAGTCCTTCCACTTAAAATGGATTGGGTAGAACATTCGCAACAAAAAGGAGGAATGTATAAACGAGAGTAGAGGGAATACGAATACTACGAATCGCGCAGCTCCAACTGCTCACTAGACTATGTTCCACACGACGATAAATAGGTGTATGGAGAAGCATTTTTACTTCACAAATGCGTGCTGCAAAAAAACCACAAAGTTGTGCGTCGTCCAGCAGTCAACCAACATGGTTATAAAAACTGACGAATTGCTGCATGTTTTACCGTATTTATTGAAATGAAAAATCGACGAAGATATCTGCTCGATACCAATTCTGGAGGTTTAAATCAGCGTTCACACCAGCGAACAAAACCATTCGCTGTATAATGACCTACAGTTAGATTCACTTCATCAGCTAAGGGAAGCGTAGAGTTAATCGACGTGGAGCTTCTGTGCTTTCCCGTTAAAGCCAAACATCGAAACTCCCCGTCAGTGGTTCACGCTTTAAGCATTGGGCTATTTCGAGTGGATGGGAAACATATGTAGGAGCCACTAAACGGCATTTCCAGCTATACTCAGGAAGTGATACAGAGGCGCAATCAACCATAGAGCGAAGGGATCAAGGGTGATTTTTAACCCAGTAGTGGTAGTTTGTTCAGCGGACGTATGATTCGTCCAGCGTCACGTAGTCTCGAAGAGGCGATTAAAGGGACCAGCAGGTTAACGGTGATGTGTTTGGAGGAATTGTGAGTGAGGTCAAGCACTCATAAATATAAACTTGTGAGAAATTGCCCTATTTCAGTGTACCACAATCTTGCAGGAATAGTTATGTCCGTACAGGTGTTCCCTTCTGGAAAGATCACCCCGAAGATAAGAGCAATTTCCGTTGGGTTATACTGGAAATTCGTTCCCACCAGACCTATTTTGGTCGGTCCTTTCGGGTGACTTCTACTGACACGTGCAGTTTAGGACAAAAGTGAGTGCGAGGGTACGAAAAAACAGGTGAAGTTTTCAACTCAGCAAGTTTGAGCTGTCTCCGCAGGTTGGTCTGATAACTGTTAACAAATCGAATGCATAAATGTTTCAGCTCGAAGACTGACAGCAAGACAAACCCAAATGGGTTATTATGAGACATGAAAAGTCAGGTCAGGCGATTGGTAAGATATGAAAAGTTTGCATGGCAGTCACGTCACGGAATCCAGGTGCACCCACAAAAGTGAGCGAACTAAGAAACCGGAATGCTGGACCCATCTCAAATCTGGGATTTCAGTAGATTTATTGTATAGACAAAATGAAAGGTGGGGATAATTTGATTATTTTCGACTCTCTATCACCTCTGTGGTGCAATGAGTGACCTCTACAGCATTCTGGGACGCTTCCTAAATAAACGTCGACAATGCGCACTGCTATCCTGGTGAACGGTACGCATAACTGTATATAGGGATCTTTGGGCCTGGTAAATAATAACCATGATTGATCCTGTGAATTCTGCTACGTAAGAAACAATTCGCTCCAAAACTAGTGATTAACAGAAGGGTACATAAGATGCATCCAAAACCTTACACTTTCGGGGGCTGCTGGAGTGAGCTGAGTGATTCTGGAATTTGAACTGTTTCGGGTATATCTTCGGAACGCGCAACCTCCATTGAATCTCCGGTATCGTCTGGCTCAAGGGGTTTAGTGGCATCCTCTGACTCGCTTGCGACATCAGCGGAAGCACCCTAAAATGAAGGTGTGACGCATTCCGATAAGCACGTAAATTAACTAGGGAAACGCGGAAAAGATGCAAAAACGCAGACAAAAATATTATAATTTACGCTTCAATTGCGTGAGAGTTTAAAGGAGAATGCGACTATGGCCTGAGTGTTCAAGATTACGCAGGTGTTAAGGTTCAAGTAAGTAAATGGAAAGACGCATGGTATAAGTCAGTTCCCATTCTCAAACTATCCTCATTTAATTAAAGCTTCATCTTGCAAATGGAACCAAGATGCGCTGTGCAGCTGTCTCGTCCTTGCTGAAAATCGCCAGGAGTTCACACATCATGTAATACTAGAGAGATCCGTACGTGCGACCACCGGGCCTTCAGTTGAACGCCATGGTGTTCAGCTTCGAACACCTGATCAGAAATCATAATCATTCATTTAGACACTACATAGCACCACTACCCTCCAATCACAAACCCCAAGCCCGTAATCCTATGTTAAGCAGCTCCTCAAGTGGCGATTCTCACAGGAAACGCCCATGCGAAATGTGAGAGTTTCCCTTATTGCTTGTGGGCTGCGAGAAGACACTGAAATTCTAGTCGGTGTTTTATCCTTCATGCCCAATAGACCAGCAAATACCTCAATTCCTCAGTATCTCACGAACTGTATGACAACACATCGACCGGACAAGAAATGATGGAATAAGCTTGGCATCAAATTAAGACTAAAGAGGACCTAAAGAGATACCAGTGACACATTGCCCTGGACTCGCTCACCAGGCGAATACTCCTGAAGCCTTTGCGGTTCAAAATGCTCTGACAGTCTATTGGTTTCGACTCGCTCACCAGGCGAATACTCCTGAAGCTTTTGCGGTTCAAAATGTTCTGAAAGTCTATTGGTTTCAAGTCAACGGCACAGCTGTACGGCATACAGACCAGGAAGAGAAGCGTGTTCACAGGACTGAGAGCCACACCACCAATTAGTGGCTGGTCTAAGATATTGAATACATCACCAAGAGATGTAGTAACGTTTGCTCAGTGGTCAGAAATCAATAGCCCATTGTCTCCCAGAAACAGAAATCTATTAAGTACAACTGACCAGAAACGGGAAAATGAGGAAATTGTGTTGCCTCAAATTCGAGGAACATTGTAGTGTGTGGAATTTAATAATTCAACCGCAGACATAGGTCTGTTGGCGAGCTACTATTCCCGCCCCCGGAGTCCAAGGATGGGTAACTAGACTAAACCGGATGGCGTCACGCCTTGACAAGCGTATGTCCGTCCTAAGCGCCTAAAAACATATGCTTACTAGGAATAAGGGTTTGCATCACTGTTGCACCGGGGCCCTTTCCCAATTCGTGTGTTTGCTGTTCTAAAAATCGTTCACGATCGGTAGTATGACTGACTGCCACCAAAGTAGCCATTCAGGAAGGAAAGGGATCCCGAAACGGAACAAAACGAAGAATTTATAATTTTCCGCTGTTTGGTGTTTTTATTATAGCAGCTCTATTGGAAACCGCTCGGCCAAAGAAACATAACGTTTGATTGTAGTAGGGCATAAAGCTTATGTGTGGGGATGAGCGCTCTCCACCTTCATACTATCAATGAAAGAGGTCTTCAGGGAGAAGCCCCGCAATCACACGATTTTTGTTCGAGGTGGAGAACTTGAAATTTCCACGAGCTGACATCCCAAAATCCAATGGGTGCTGCTGACGATGAACAACTTCATTGGCTCTGCCAGGAGATCAAGAATGATGACGGTTCCTGAATTCATTCTATAACGGAGCGATTCGGTAGTGCGGTAGTATCGGGTCAGTTGATGAGAACATCATTTACCGGTCCCGAATTTACCGTATTCTGAGAGCACTGCGGTCTTCGATTTAGGTCTTTCTTTGGACTAAAACGCTCAGAATACAGGTGGTCGACTCTTGATATCGCCCGCTCCCCAACACAGCCGTTACTTGGAAAAGACAGGATTAGGAGCTTTGAACATCGCCCGTCAATGTAGTCAATGTGTTGAAGAAACTCGGTGATAGACATCTACTGTCCCTATGCTCTTACTAGACAGTAACTGACATCACCATAGTACCTTAACAGCAAAGTCATGGGCAAAACAACGAAAGCCTCCTCAAACTATTCAGGCAAAATGAACACCAAGTTAAGCCGCCCCCTTTCGTACCATAAACCATGGGGAACGCAACCAGTTAGAAGAATAAAACCAGATAAGGATGCAGAAAAGACACTCGAAGAAATTCACGGCGACTTACGTCTCTCAGGGCTTCTAAACCACCAACCTGAAAAGCATAAAGCAAAAATAAAGACACAAAATGCTAAAACTGCAGGAAAGAAAATATGTACAGTACTTCTTAAAAGCCAGTACACAAGGGAAAAGAAACCGTGTGTAGTTTACAGTGGCAACCATGGACTGCGTGAAAAAGTGGGCTGGGGAGTCGGTTAAAAAATTAATTAGCTTTACTATGTAGTTTTATCATTTTGGGCCGAATCTTCCTCAAATATATTAATAGGTAGTGCACTATAGTTTGCTCCCAAGTAAACCTAGTGTTGATTTTGACCTTAAAGACGGGTTCGATCGCACACTGATGTTTCCAAGTTATCACTACTCGTTCTACTGTCGTATGAGTGAGGGTGCTTCCCTTACCTACGTGTCCGTCTAAAGTTGACTGGTCCTACTAAGGGTTGAAAAATAGACTAAGTCACCCATATAATTGGAAAGCCGTACCAAACCATAAAATAGATTAAACTGATGTCTAGTACCGGGCGGCAAGCTAGAAACATCCTTTAGAGAATTAAACACATCTACCATTAGAGACAGGCTAACCAACTTAGCCTTGAAAAAAATCCAAAAACAATCCAATGCACATCGCCCAATGTTCAGAACCTAGTGGACGCACTCAAAGATAGTTCGGCGATAATGAACAAGTAGATTGGGTCTGTTCAAGTTATTAACAGAACACGGTTCTAGTTCAGATTAATACGTGTTAATGAACACCCTAGTGATTACTCTCATTTGGGCCACACGAATATTAGGTATGAAGTGCACGCATTCGTACGTTGCAGCCGAGTTTGCCCTATAAAAATAAAGTGATTCTATCAACAGGAAGCCTACCAAACACAGAAGAACTGGTGCCAAATGGGTAATCACCATTTGGGAGGCTGACGCTTTGGTGTTGCTTAACTATGTTAATCAAATTTCAAAGAAATCCTATACTAGCAAAAGGCAATGTGGGGGGAGGACGGAACAGTAGCCTACCACAAGCACTCGGGTGCCATGCCAGCAAAATAAGCTGGAAAGAAATTGAGGACACGAATGCCGTTGGCATTGATTCACGGAGATGTTCCAAGCTAAGCATGGCAATGGGCTCGCAGACCCTTATCCTGGAGGGCAATTCGCAGAAAAAGCAACCAGTCATGTCGTGAAAGTTCCTATCTGCGACGAAGATATTCCTTTACAGTCCGATATAGAGGAAACCGCCTTGGCAGTTTCGGAGGACACCTCAAAGCGGCCCACCTACCAGGACACTACATCACCTGCGAATGGCGGCGAGATCATGGTACAATGTAAATCACAGCAGGAAATTTCAAATATTATGGTCACCCACAGGAAACTATATCTGACGAAACTGGAAAATGTAAGACTAAAAATTGAGTTTAAGGGTTTCGGTGGATGAAGCTTTCACAGAATACGTAATGAAACCTCTCAAGAGCGACCGTTGGCAAGACAATCCGAAATCCATGGCCAGAAGGTTGGAGAACACCATAAACAGACAAGCCTCCGTAGATTTTAATCTACGCCGATGTAGAACTTAGATCCAGTGTTTAATTTTAGAAGAGAAACACAGTAAGCAGTTAAGCACAGAACAGTCTGTTTCAGCTTCTATTACGAGAAACCCCGGAACCAATTCTAAAAGGATCGTGAGAGGAAGCTGACAGGACTCAGTGAAAGCGGGCGCTCCAGCGGGTGGTGGGTGGGGACGCCTTGAGGAGTGTACGTGATAGAGTCACTGCTATGATGCGGGCAATAGGCGCTCCCTCACCGAAACATTTTCAGACGACAGAACATTTTTACAAGAATATAAAAAAATTGATGCTTTCAACAGTTGTGAGTACTAAACGCAAGGAAATAACTGCTTACCAGTCGAACACTACACGTGTGCTGAACACTGGTAGAGTGATGTACATCACCGTCCGGTGTTGGCTGCGCGTAAGTTTGTACGTATGACATTTTTTTCAACCGTTGATGAGGTCCCTCCGCTGACTCCTGAACGTCCCAACTGGATCGGAAAAAATTTGTCAAATTCACAGACAGGCGTCTATCTGATTCCGGGTCCATTTCTGTTAACCCAAACTGAAACATATACTGAGTCACTGTGGAAAAATCGAGATATGAACAGTAGATGTTAAAGAGCATGCATATGTGTGGCACAAGACGAAGACATGCGGTATGAGATGACTAGTGATCAGTGACAACTGTTAGCACTATTCTAGTTAGAAACTGGCAGCAAACTATCAGTTACACTGGGACGTAACTGCCATACAACCCTGAGGAAACTCTTGGTAAACAGCAGAAAGCAAAGAGAAGGATAGGGACTTCGGACGAAAAAGTCCTCTATCCTCAGGAGAAACTGTCAAGAATAAAGTACCCACACCTTGAAACACTATTAAAGTAAATAAATAAACCTGAGCATCTTATCGAAGTGAGGTGTTATTATCGAGATCGAAGCAACGTTATTTGCGAACCTCACTCGACAGGAGCCCAGCATACAACGACAAGCTAACTTTAGTTAGGTAGTCGGCTCGGAAATCACAGCATGGGCGCCACCAGGAACAGTTGCGTGTCATCTTCTGCAGGATTTCCAGACACGTGCAGAGCATTAACTAAAAGGCGAGAAGATTCCGCAGCACTGTCTGACTGTAGCAGGTTTCATTTCACATCCTACAATCAAGAATTGTGCTCCACCAAACTTTCGCCAACAATAGCTTTGAAAAGAATAGAGATTTCTACTTGATGGAAGGTAGTTCAGCGCGCACCGTAGCACAAATCCCAATCACCCTAACTTGATAAGCTCAATCCGCCGCTCTAGCGATTCTGATTCGTTAACAAGTAACTGCTAACACATCACTTCTTTGCTTACTGGCTGAAGCCAGCTACATATGCTACGCAACGTAGAAACCGGTGATCAAACATCCGAAGACATTTGGGATGCTCAGAGCGGGGGGTCCAAATCTCGCAATCGTAAAGATCGTCTTTACAGTTGCCTTGTATACCGAGTCCTTTGGTTACAGCGAAGTTCGTCCCCAACACCACAAATGACGCAGCTGGCAATCGTCAATCGCAGTTTGATTATAAGCACGTTGACTTCATCTGTTACGACCACGGAGTATGCAGCAGTATGTGGGCATGTATGTATGCAGTATGTGCGACGACCAACAAATTAAGGTTCTCCACTTTGAAGTTTCAAAGAGGTACAAGATTATAAAATCCTGAAGTACGATGAAGATGGAAAACACATGCCAAAATATAGGACCACCTCCAAAATCCTGTTTAAGGTGCTTTGTTCAGACACAACCGTCAAGTGCAAAAAATGTCTGCATAATCCGCGTCCATTAGTCTCCCTTACCTAGATCCGTGAAATGTTCACTGCATGCTACTGATCATGAATGTGTAAGAGTTAACGGTAGTGACCATGACCTAGAAATGCAGCAATCAAGAAATTTGATTTCGATAACTTCCAGCTCCGTGAATGGTGGGCACCTGAGTTTCTAATTACGTAACCAATGGAATATCTACACTACTTCCGTCGTTTTTGTCAGTGTTTTTGAAGTAAACTGGTGTCAGTTTTCGTCCGCAAGAAATAATTCCCCGATGCATCAGGTTAAATCAAACGTGTAGTGATGAAAAATGTCGAATTTAACGATAAAATGGTGACTAGCTGAAAAATCTAAATTCGAGACCGATAAAGTCCTAATCAGATGGCTGATTATATATCATCATCATCATCATCATCGACAGCATGGCATCAGTGTTCAACACCGATGCTTCACTGCCGCACAACCATTATATGTGCTAGAAACAATTCGTTGTATAAAGAAAAATAAGAGAAGCATGCTTACAAGGACGAAGTGACTCCGAACGAGATGGAATGTTAGGCCTTGGTGGTTTTATCGGACTTGGTTCTTCATCTGCCTCGGATAAATGATCATCTGTTTCGCGGGAAGATTCGAACGAAGTTTCATTCTTCACACCATGAAGAGATTTACGGGACTTCGTGTCGGAAAGTTCCACCACGGAATCGGTTTCATCTGTTGGTGACAGTGGCTCAGAGCAAGGTGAATTGGACTGAGCTTCGATGTTGGGTACGCCAGAGGCGAATACAGCACGACTAAGGTCAGGTCCCGTTCCGTCGGGCAGAGACGGTGCGACGACAACCTACAGTACATCGAGTGTTTAGTAAAAGGACTGACTGTGGGTGGAACAGCTACAACAATTTGGCCACAGGATTGTAACTGTAGTGCGGTTATTGGATTACGATTGACACTTATAGACATATAGATAAAAAGACAGTGTTACTGTACTACATAAACGGATAACTGTTGCATCTCTTGTGGAATAATATTCTTGAAGAAGCAGAATGACAGAAGTTGCATGCACCGTCTATCATCATCACAGTATCTCAAGCCATATTCGTCTAGGCTACGAACCGCTGGATAACTCAAAAGAATGGATGGTAGCATACGTGGTGGTCAATTGCTGGTGGCGATTAAAAAGGTAAGATGCACTGAATAAATCACGGAAGACATGTAGTGCCAGTTGTTGGTCAAAAGGACTACCTACATGAGCTAAGATGTATGTGTTTGTAGGCCTATATTTTACAATAACGACTCTGAGAGTCACCTGGGAGTTTACTTTACGCGATTCTACTTTGACCATATAATCCAAACAAACTCGAAATAGCGCAGTGGTTAATGAGAAAAGTTACTCATTGGAAGTTTCTTCGTTTGAACCCAACCGCAGTACCTCGACTGCTTCTGTCTACGTTTTGGCAACCTAAGAGCATCTCACCCCTCGTGCTTCCTTCAAGTGGCACGGCAGCTAGGCGCCGAAAGCGCATCACAGCTGAACGATTGGTGTTATTAGTTGTACAGTTCAAATAGTACACCTAAAACATGATTCAAGAAAAGGAAACCCACGGTTTCATACGCTCCTACATGTATGGTCACAATCGACACCGTAAATTACCTCAACAAACTTTTCACATCGTGTTGTTCATTCTACTTAGAGCTGGAAACATAATCGCGCCTCTTTGGGCCTGAACATTGTCCAATTCTGTTCAGTCCAGGTTTTCAAGCACGAACCAAGTGCATGAAAATGCACAGTCGGCAAAAAATTGGAATGAATGAATGATCGTGAGATGACATCAGAAGCAAAACTAGGTAGTAGATTGAAAGAAACGAGGGTGTTTGATGGTACATAAAAGCACCGCTGGTTTCGTGAATCCATCACGTCAGTTGGTGTTCGTAGTCCCCAAGATGGCAAACGGGTTACACAAAGGGAACTAGGGTCTTCGGTTAGGTACACCTCGTTGTAATGACATCGGTTATCTTGTGAAAAATTACCCATAACTGAGGATGCAGAGAATTCTATGTGTGGACAGGCCCTCTATCCAACCCAGTAACAAGATTTCGTCACCCGAAAGGAAAGACGAAAATTTCCACCTTCCAAAAACGTCGTTATAAAGAGAGCAAACTGCATTTGATGTTTCTTTACCGCATTATAGCTAAAATACGCGGTGCGTTGTCTACATCAAGTGCATTCTAGTAGGACTGACTGGAATTTCCCCACCGAAGTATACACCACGCTGTAGTTACTGACTGACGTCGCTTTAACTTAAGCAGAAACTGAAATCCGAAATCAAAAACCACTTGTCAAAAAGAAAGAGTTAAGATGCAACAAATGGTTAAAAAGCGTGCGCATTTGAGTGTACCATGGCGGTTATCACATAGAAATGCAGAAAAGCGTGCGCATTTGAGTGTACCATGGCAGTTACCACATGGAAATGCAAGCGGTGAATATAACGAACAAAAAACAAGGACACGAACACGCACCCACAAACATGCGCACACGAACACACACAGGCACCTGTCTTAGTCGGTGTCGCTCAATCACTACGTGTCGCTGAAAATAACGTCGGTACTTTTTCCCATTCGCTTCAATCAGCTCGGAATCATCCTCAATGTTAGTCTTGATTTCTGAATGACAGATAGGTTGACTACCAGAAAACAGACCATCGGTGTCCTCGACAGCCGAAAACGAAGTGATGCGTTGTTGACCTGATGCTTGATCATCGCCATTTGTCGACGCCGAGTGTGGCTGACGGAAAAACGCTACGTTCGCTTCTGATAGAAACGGATTGAGCATCTGTTGAATGTAAAGCATATGGCCATTCGAAAAGATTAGGGGAAAAAATCTTGTTCGACACCATGCTCGTTGCACGAATCCTACTGGACTCTCACGTCAAAGAATCCAGAACAATACTTGGAACCTGCCTGAAGGGGAAATGCATATTCCGTGTGATATAAAAAGCAAGTCCATGTACAGGTGTGAAAACTCAGTGGTGGGAATAGAACAACATTATTGATGTTCATGCGGATACAACTGCGCCAGCCCGACGATTGTCTGCAGGGATAGAGTTCACTAGCATGGAGATTGCCCAGCCAAGTAGCTAACTCGTTCCTCCTCAAACTTATTCAGCATATGTGGCAATCAATAGTTCTGGGGAGGCAATAGGCACTCCGTCACATGGAAAGTCATGGTCGATTCCTTCAAGTTACAGTTCAATTGTTGATTGACATATTCATAAACAGAATCAATAGGTAATGCAACCGAAAGCATCGACTAAGATAACTTTCATCAATGATTCAGTTAACTACTGAAGAAACACATTTGTCCGAAATTTGATCATGACGTTACTAAGTAACGTTGCGAGATTTTAATTCGTCCATGAATCAGTGACAAAAACACAGGTAATTTTAGTCGAAAATCGGAACAAGCACAGAATTCTACCTCACGCCACTACGATGCGTTCAGCTGCTTCACTCTTAGTATGCAACCGTGTGGTCGCTGAAGAGTAACCGTGTTTCATCAAGCTTTGAACGCAATTTGTCTGCATGGGTCGATTCCAGTCTCATAGACTGTGGACCCTTCCCATAGTACCACTCTTTCGACAAGCTGGGCCAATGTACAAAAATAAAGCGCCGGTAAACTTCCTCGATATGAAATGATTCACTGCACTGATAAAGCAGTGGGCCAGGTTGAGAGGTCCACATGTATAACAGCGCCGACCATGTCCAAAGCCTGGTATTGAATGGCTGTTTTTGAAAACCCATTAGATACCTGGTTGTATCATTGCAAACTACCGGGATATACAGAAATTAATGAATAATTAATCATCCACATTGGTTTCAAGAAAACACCAACATAGTTGTGGGCGCTTGAGAACAAAGCCCAAAACTACAGCTTCGTTCTTATGTCCTGGATGTCACAAACACAAAGCGATATCCGAATCCACAACTGAAACCAGTAAACTAATGCTATTCCAGCAGCAATCGAAACAGGTCTGCAACCTTATTGAAATCTACGAAAAATCAGCGCTACGTGGGAGCCGGATTCCTGTGAGTACACGATAGGTAAAATGATGCTATTCATAGACGTTGACAATATCATACAGTGGGGAACTAAGGCAACCGGCTGGACATATGACTATACAGTAGGCACCAGAGGAATTAGCAAAACGAATCAGGCGTGCAAGTCAAACAGATGGGTAAATATAAACTACACACCTCTGGTTTCTCTGTTTTGGTATTGGCACTGTTCAGTCGCATGGCGACCGCTGCAATATTCTCTTGCATATGGTGGTCGTCCAAGGGATTAGGTGCCGGACAAGTGCGTTGGGATTACAGAGGTGACGCTGTTCGTGCAGAAAGGCGCCTCAAAAAAATAGAAATGAAAAATATGGAAACCCGAGAACAAACTGGACGGACAGTGCAGTGCAATGCAGTGCGAACACAATGAATAGCGAGTGATCTGGCACAGACGCGAGAGGTTAGTTGAAAGTCATAAGGGCCTATCGAACTACGTTAGGGACATTGGAAAACATAAGGTTGACCATAAAAACGTTCCACGTGTTCAAACAAACTGGTCCGCAAAACCAATGTGAAATAATAAAAAAATCCACCCGTTGTAACGATGTAAATATAAATCTGCCGGGCATACTACTCATACTCACTTATCGGCAACCTAAAAATTTTAGCCAGTACTCTAGCTTGATATATGTCCCCCGTGACACCAGTACGCACTTTGACGCCACAAGTAACGCAAAATTATCTGAGAGATCAGTCTCAAGTTATCGAGAAGAACCAAAATTAGCACGTTGAACAATGTAGCCGATTAGCTCCAGTCCTGTGGGAGATCATACTGTCAAATGCATCCAGATAACTTAGACAAAGCGAAGCCTAGAAATTCCTCAATGCCTTTGGGCAGCGCTGGTGGAAGTTCCTCTGGTTCAACAGCTCAACAGAGTTCAAAGGCAGAAAGTGCACATTAGTACCCCAGAAACTGAGAGTTGAACTAAAGTGATAGAGCGTAGCTCCTTTGGCGTGGATCTAATGAGAGAATCCGCACCGAAACAGACGGTGATACTAGCCTTCCCAGTAGATACTGTTTTATTATACTGTTATAATATTATTATTATTATTTATTATTTATCATACTGTTTTATTATGCACTAGAATCCCAACAATATACTCAATCCATGCACTAACAGAGAGTTTCCTTATCATGGTTGGCGAAGTAGCTGAAATAGCTCCAGTGTATTTCCGACTGTATTAGCCATTTCCATGACTTACACTGCATGGCTCCAACAAACTTCTGTTCTTGCATGTGTCTCGTTCGAAATGACGCCTAACCAAATCTGTAACCGAATCGTGCTCTGCGGTTGGCAGGATGTGGCCTTTTGCACTGAGGATTAAACTCAAATGTTCCGAGACTCAACAGTTCCTGTGTACGCGATCGGAAATACCATAAACTTACTTTCCACGGTCATACATAGATGCGATTACCTCATTCCGGTTACGATCGATGTCCTGAGGTAAAGTTTCTATTAAAAATCCCACAGCAGACTTTAGTGGCTTTATCTTTTTTTCTACTGCTACATGGGGAGTTGATTTACTGGATGCATCGGACCAATTTAATGACAGCGGAGATCAGACGAGAGCATGATCTGAACCGCCTTGTATATGCCAATCTCGTCATCGAAAATTAATGGCTGTGCACGACGAGGTAAAAACCACTGGAAATCATAAGCAACGTGAACTGAAGCTACCCAGCTCATCAATAACTATGACGTTCGCTTTGATGCAACGACCACAACTTTCAGTGGCAAACAGGAAAATTTTGTGACCGTTGTGCTGGATTGAGAACAGGAGGAAAACTCGATCAATGAACACCAAACAGCTTGTCGGAAAACAAACGCACGAGGTTCTCATTGTATTTGGTCTTCAGTAACCTAGTAACCTGATGTTGGATTAAACAAATGATCCCGCAAAGTGAGACTATCCCCAATGAGGGTTCGAAATAATTAGTTCGTTATAGTGGCACCTTACGGGATAGATTCTTCTGGAATCGGAGGCACTTCCTGTTATTCCATCAAGCTTCCAACAAGCTTCCTTAAGAGCAGAATTTACGTGTGCTCGCGACTCAGTGGCCAAAAGGAATTTGCAAACGGACTTGTTAAACAAGGAGCACAAGTTAATAAGATGGGGTTATGAAAAAGAAATTCGGTGTCTTTTTTCTTAGTGCCAACAGGGCGACAACGGAGAACAGCAGATATACCTGTGGTGTGGTGCCCAATGAACTGAGGCTTGATGCGGGGCTTACGGGTGTTCCGGGCAATGGACGATCCGTAGCAGCTGGCATATCATGCGACACAACCAAGCTTCTGTTCTTCCTCGGGTCCGACCGTGGGTCGGGGGGTCTATCGGGTAGCGCGCTGGACCATCGAGACGGATTCTGAGACTTCTTGACTGGAATTTTGAGGGAGTCAGCTACATCTGCTGCGTGGGGCGGGGTTTCCGTCCCATCCGAAACACCGTCACTGAAAACACAAGAACCAAAGATCTGAACATGATACTGAATTACACCTGTCTGTGTGGACTTCTCAAGTATTGGCTGAACAGCGGATGACACAGCTCTTAAGGCCGTTCAAGAATCTCCGCTATACCAAAAAGCGGTTTTTATCACCCTCACTACGGAAAAAGCAACCCGAATAGTTATCGGGCGAATTCTTTCGGATAACGTTAACTGGACTGATATATTCGATTACCAGTTTGATTCAGGCGCAGGTACATCATTTTTAAGTGTCTGTGAAACGTTTGTACCATCTTTTCGAATAATATATTCGGTGTGTCTGTTGAGTTTTGTACACAAAGGCGATCGGTGAAATTACTCCGGACCTGATGCAATACTTCCGGTGCTTCACAGCTGACTGGGAGACCCCCGAATAAGATGTGGCAAGCAGTCACTGGGTCACTATCTGACCGTTTCAATAGGGTTTCACTGTGAGGTTTTGCCTTTGCAAAAGAACACGGTTGGCTAGTTTGGCTAGACTTTACGGTGCTGTGGCCTTCATAATTAGAGTGTTTCAGGTATTTTGACAAGCTTTGGGTTGCACAGCATGTTTACTCTACTAACGGGCGCGAAGAAACAGCTGGTCTACAGCTTTTTTGGCAATCGGTGGTGTCCTGATTGATTTGACTTTAAAGAAATTTCAAACCAAACCATAGTTGCAACCTTTTACAGGTAATTTTACTCAATTTCACTTTATTGTCGTTCAGTAGATTTGGAAGATTTGTGTGCAAATCCAACAGTCAGATGTTCGAGAACTTGGCGCCACAGACTTTTTGGTTTAAGATGACTGTCATGCTTCTTTTGTTGGCTTGGGTGACATAGGCATTGGAATCTTGCCTCAGACTTTTCCTTACTAACTTTTTCTAGGTCCAAGGTTCCATTCAGTTCACTGTTGCTTCCTAAGACCATGACGCTTTTGGATTCTAGGTTCATTGGTCTGTTTAACAAGAGGAAAACATAATTGAGTTATCAATTGCTGGTAGGAAAAAAAGTTGCAATTACAGTTTGATTTGCAAGTTCCCTAAAGTCACACATCAACCAGGACACCCCCGATTGCCAAAAAATCTGTTTCTTCGCGCCCCTTAGTAGATTAAACATACTGCGCAACCCAAAAATTGTCGAAATACCTAAAATAGTCTCTAATTACGAAGGAAACAACACCGTAAAGTCTAGCCAAACTAGCTACGCAGCCGTGCTCTATTGCAGAGGCAAAAACTCACAGCGGAACATTATGCAAAAGGTCGGATAGTGACCCAGCGACTGTTTGTCACATCTTATTCGAGGGTCGCCCAGTCAGTTTTGAAGGACTGGAATTATTGTAACAGGTCCGGAGTAATTACAACGAACGCCTTTGAGCGGACACTCCTACATTAAGCATACACGTTGAATGTGGTTGAAAGGATAAATACTCGGGGAAACCTAGTAGCTACATTTAGCAAAAAAGCTTCAAACTACGCACACTCGTGTAGCAGTTACACGTGACAGCAGCAAGAACTGTCAAACTCGACATTCTCCGGCTCAGTCAGCCGAACCCGTGAGCAACCTCAGGTAGGCACCTATGGTAACAGACCTGGGCCAGACCGATTAGCTAACCCAATCGTGACAAATAGCTGTATTATCGAGCTATCCGCTTTTTACGATATATAGGAGTCATCTTAATGAAATATACCCTAAATAGCTTCACTTACAAGAGAGTTCACGACATCGTTTCAGGTTAGCTCCCAAGAGCAGTACTATGTTCTGAGAGATTGCTGTAAAAGGATATTCAATCAACAAACGTACATCTGAGCTGCAAAAAACGAGGTGAAAATTGTTTTGAGCTGAGTCCATGGTTATAGGCCTCCTCACAAGCCAGTAACACAGGGGACCATAATCAGCCCGCATGTGGCCAACAGTAAGTCGTCGTAATCATCAATATGCAGATTGGTTATCGTACGAATCTAGAAGTTCGTAAGTACCTTACTACAGCATTCACGACTGACTGCCACGAAAGAAATCATTGTGGCTGTATCGGAAGCACAAGTAAGGCAACACTCACCAGCGGCTGCTGACGGAGCGCTTCGGAGGCGGTGGGGGTGGTGGTAACGGGCTTTCTGGGACAAAGTCGTCGGGTGATGCAGAAAAGGAGGTTGAGTCCTGAATCGGAGGAAGAATGGCGCTAACCAGCGATGCCAAGTAAGCTGATAGCCCTGGATCGTTGATCACATGGGAACGACGCCGAGTGGAAGAGATCCGGGCAGCTGTAGGTTCGGACTGAGTGTCATGTGGATGGGGTGGCTTTTGTGGAGGGGCGTATGACTGATCACTTTCGCTCAGAGCGTCCACTTGTGACCAAAGTTTAGCTAGTAGAGCACGGTCGCTGTCCGTTAGCATATCGCAAGAGGCAACTTTTTCATCAATTTTAACCGAAGGAACAGTGCTGGTTGATTGAGTAATGTCTACTTCCCTGAAAGTCGTGGAAAAAAGTAGGCTTAAGGTAGCCAACTTGTTTAGTTGAAAGGAAGGAAATATGGTGTTCGAAACAAGTTTCGGTCCACTATTTATTTAAGTCCCGATGAAATCTTACAAAATGCATGAAAATCCAACTACATACCAGGTAGATAGGAAATGACCATAGCAGTCATTCTGGTGGCTTTTGAGAGGTTTATTTGCTCGCTGTCCGCTAGATTGGTATTCGCAGGCTACATGGTTAGCAAAAAGTATGAAGTCAAACAAAATTTAGCACACACATAAACCCTATACGGCTATCGCAGGTTGGATACCAGTGTAATGGGGTTCTAGTGTATGAAAACGCTACGCTATCAAGCCAAGATATCCCAGTGTTTCCCATAAAATGCTTAAGTATAAACCTGGAGAAGGTTCCATGTAAAGCTTCGGAGGAGCTGTAACGTTCAGGATTTATGCCATAGGTTGGATACTGAGTCTAGCCTACCGATTTCCTGTCGGGCTACCTCATACATTTTATTCAGCCACTCTCCCAAATCTAGAGGAGCAGCCGAGATGCCTTGGCTGGAATCGAACCACGGACATTCCAGGTAATTTCGCGCTTTAAAATAGGGGCTATCTCGAGCCCCGTGTCTAAGTAAGGGTTAATCAAACTGCTGATCGGCAGTTGGTGGCCGAATGGTTAAATGCGGGAAGGTCGCTGGTGCGAATCTTCCGGGAGCTTCATCGGACGCACGCTGCTGATGCTCAATAATGATGAAACCGCCGTACAAAGTCTCTCGACTTTTCGGGCATAGACTGACTTCACTTGTGGGATAAAATCTCGATTGGTACTCCGGGCAAAATGTCACAGAAATAAGCCCGCATCTATGTAACATATAAATGTTTTCTGCATTCGCAGTATGCTGTTGGTTTTGTCGTGTATTGTTCAAAGGCCCACCGTCGAGTTCGCCTTGTTTGCCCCCCCCCCAGGAACGAACAGTCTGAGACTTTACCAAGGTGGTAACTTACAGAGATATGAGTGCGTCAAACCCTTCCGTACTGAGCTGGCCTTGAGGTTAGGCAATACAGACAGAGCGATGGCGCGCTGCAGCGAGCAAGCTACAATAAAGTCAGACAGACTGGACAGCATGCAATTTTTCAAAGTCTTGTATTTCTCGTAATACGATAACAGGTGGCCTCTCTTCAAACTGAACAACTTATCTTACAGTTGAAATAACCGTCCGAAATTTCGCGATTGTGGTGTCGTTGGATCAGCGATAACTTGTCGGTCAACCGACTTGTCGACTATTTTCGTGGACATTGCTTGTTCTATTGCTAATTTCGTCACTCGGTCGTGTAAGGAATTGATGCTTAAATGCCAACTGCGCATCACAGACGAAAACACATCTGGGGACGTCGGATTACGGTTTTAAGCCTATCCTCCACGCAGAAACACCTAACTGATAGTCTGAGAAAAAATAAATCGTTCAGCTGTAGCACCCTTTCGGTACGAGGGCTGGGATACTGCCAGGTTGCCCGAGCCTAGACCGGGAAATTCGGGAGGCAGAGATCGGGTTCGAACGACGGACTTTCCGGTCAGTAAATTCGCACTCTAACCACTGAGCCATCTGTGAGGCTACATTCGTTTCATTGTAGTTCCACTAAATGCAAACGACCTAAGAATCACTAGGGTCATACCATTTTAAACATCTCGTGGTGAATGAGCACACAAAATAAACTCTAGTGCTAATATGATTTTGGTCAACATTGCTCACAGAATGGGTGAAGTACATGCATGAAAATTGCTACCGTCCAGCATGAAAACAGCTGCTCGGATAAGTTCATTCCAAACCACTTTTGTCACCGCAGATATTGCTCACAGCTGAAAGGGCAGTGATCTTTCAACTCAGCAGGATATTGCATTCATAAAAGCCGATAAAGGAAATGCCTAGACAACCTGGAGCAAAAAACAGAACAAAACAAACGGCCATTCAAGCTATTGTCCACCAGGAAAACTATCTACTGAAGAATAACGGCTGTCGTGAAAATCATTTGTCTATACAAGTGTTTCACGGCCAGCCAAGACACATTCAAAACATCTTTTTGATTCATGAGAAGTACACAACGATTGCATCTGTTTTGGACCACAATCGGTGAACAACCTTACGCTTTCGAGAGATTCACCAAGTCACATTTACAACTGCAAAACACTGAAAGACGAGCAGCTGGGCGGCACTATGAAAGTTCTGGGATACAACTTTCACTTCATGTGATAGAATGAGGGGTCCATTCACAGAAGGACCGAAAGCCTAGGGGTACATCAGCTCGTCGTGATCATGTGTGTCTGATACAGTGGTCCCGTTCGGCTGTCAACTACTGTGTAATTCATGTAGTGTGTATGAGCTGTTTGGGGCCAAGGTAACAGCAACCATATATATATATATATATATATATATATGAATTCAACTACACAATGTGTGAAGAGCGTGTTTTCGACATCCAAAACACCAGTGAATGACGAAAGTCTCACAATAAATTATTACCAATTTTTTCGTTTTTGGCTGATGCAGTCCAACGTAGGCACCATGAACGAGCTGCACTGAATGTTCGACGGGTAAAATTGGTAAATTAATCCAGCCAGGACATGGGGACCTAACAGTGAAGGTCGAGGTTCAACTCATGCGACTACCGACAAAACAACTCAAAAAACTGAGTCTTTTGACAATTCGACTACAGCGCTGAGGTAACTAAGCAATGAGCGCATGACGGACAGTAAACGTTGATATCTGATCACCAGCCGACGTCAGTCAGTAAACATCAGCTGGCACACATCTCGAACAGCCTTATAATCGGTTGTGCTGATCCTGACTTACTTCGGGAAATGACCGTGCGACAGCGCTTCCCATTGAGTGGGATCAACAGCTGACGTGAATCCGGATACTTGAAGTAAATCGAAAACCGCCTGAGAAAAGAAGAATTGAGAGAAATTTGAGCCGAAATAAACCAAAGAGTGAGTTCAAAGACAAACAGAAGTCAATGCGCTGGGGCAAAATGAAGCTCCCTTTGAGAATAAGGTTGGTTGACAAATATGAACCGACTAAAAAAGGTAATCGGGAGGGATTGAAGATGAAAAACCGAATAGGATAAGTGAATCTCACGTATTCCTAGATGTTGACTTATTGGTTCTTAAAGGACGTCTGTCTTTTTTTGGGTACGATGAACCCCTTAAGAGAAAATAGCACACATATGCTAAAAGGTAAACCATACAAACAGTGCTCAATGTGGATCCCATTGCAACTCAAATTACCTAAGTGTTCGGATCGAACAGCAGATAAGCGATCTATTCACTCAAGTAGGTGAACACTGCAACAAGCTCATGAATGGACGCGTGGTAGCGACAACTGAATGAACAAGGCACCAATATTTCGTCTGTTTTCCAAAGGCTGAATCAGAAAAACCCAACTGAATTGAGTTTGACGTCACTCTCTGGCTCATCAGCGGCACGTGCCCCATCTTTGAATATTTTCTGCCAAAGCATTCTGTGAACACGATGAAGGTTCATATGTTACCATAGCATCCGTAGTTATCCGACCAGAGGCTTGCTTAAGGTATCAATCCGTGTACTTTTAGTGCAGTTGTGCAAGTCTATTCTGGCGGACATTCAGCAGAGCGTTCAAGCCATTTATGAAGAGAAGAAGTAAGATGAAGGATTTGGTGGCTCAGAAAAACGGTTTCAGAGTCGGTAATATCAAGGGATACAATCCCATGACAATGAAAGTCACGCCAACTAGAAGTTCACTTACAGCTGGCAGGGTTCTGCAACATCGCAGGAAACGACCATTTTTGAGCGACTGTTGCATGAGCCACCGAGAACATATCTAGGCCAAAGTTCTTCGGTGCCAGACCTGGCTATCACAAACTATCTCCACAACCAGTGGCAGTCTTAGCGGTAGGGGGCCTTGTGATCATAATACGGTGATCAACAGGATGTACCTGTATATGGCTTTCTAGAAGACAGACTGGCAGATAGTAAAAGGTACGAAACACCTAGGCTGCAGCTCCGAAGCGGACCCTATATGGCTCAAAATCCATGAGAACAGAACGGCATCGATAAGGCAAGATATGCTTCACGAAAGAACAACAGAACAATAGAGAGCCAAGGCTTGAACTTGCTTTGAAAACACGGGAAACCCACATGTCCATGACAAGTTTAAACTACTAGGAAATGTAGAAGCAACTACCTACGGCAGCCAAACGAAACTACAAGGATACGTTGATAAGAGCCACCAAAAACGCATTCAAAAGTAGGATACAAAATAAATGGGCAAAGGAGACATAACAGGCAGTTTCCAGGATTCGTTAGATCCGGTGGCTCCACCGACGACCAAGCACGCACTAACACCTTCGAGGAAATCACATGGTGCTACCATCGATAGAGTGCATGATGAGCCCTAAAACACAGAAACGACTGCAGAAGGATCTCCGCAAGCCATACAGAGGTCCACATCAAAGGTGGAACTTCTGACTAAGGTGGACATCAACACGTCAACCAGATGAGGACGGTGGAATCTGGTGGCGTTTAAGGAGCTGATGTTCATTTTGACATTACCACTGGCATACCTTTGCACCGAGCACTTTCAACTAAGGAACGTCCAAGGGATTGAAACACGAAAGTGGTAGGCCACTTCGGATAGGAAGGAACAGTATACTGAATGGCCGCAGGCCCATATGTATGACATCACTGATCTTTAGAACATTGGAAAGGATAGTTTAAAAAACTTTCGACACCCATAACTCCTTTGCGGAAAGCTCGACCAAGCTCATCATGGATTGCTAGTGGACGGTCTAGCATTGCAAAATTATAATGCGCAAAACATGCTGTGATACCAAGGAATACCGTCAAACAAGTCACATAGTGCATGTGGACTTCAGCAAAGCATTCGAACGTATGGACTAGGCTATGTTAATACAAGAGCTTCGAAAAACAAAGAGGACTACTCTATTAGTAGGCGAAAGCACTCGTCAGCCGAGGATACTCGAAGAAGAGAATTAGGAACGTTCGCTCGCAAATAGAGCGGGTTACCAGGGGAGTCCTGCAAGCGGCTGTCATCCGCTCACTACTGTCCGTAACCTATTTCGACTCGCTGCTACGCTAGCTCAGCAGATCATGCTCGAACTATGGAAGATGGTGATAAGGGAGAAGGACGAACAAAAGCTAAAACCCGACCAAACAGGCCAACATAGCAGTGTGGCAGAGATAAACGACCAACCATGACCAAAAAAGTCAACCATATGCGGATCGGTTCGACGGACAAGACTGATATATAGCATAGGAGGTGGACAACCTGGCAGTATCCCAGCCCTCGTGCAACCTTCGGGTGGCATGGCAGTTAAGCACCGAAAGGGTGCGACAGCCGAACGATTTTATATTTTATAGGGGGTGGACTCATTCTACTGGTGTGGATTGCATGCTGTCTTGAAAAATTTGCGCAAAGAAATTTACAAAAACCATGCACACAAGATACTAACATGAGCTAAAAGGTTCGACGTCCACCGCATACCAAGAAATTTTCAAACACCAAGCCAACTCTATTCTAAGCGTCAAAACTATTCTCAATCGAACAGTGGTAGATTACGTGTAGCCAAAATATTACTGGCGTATTAAAGGCAAACGGTAGGACTGGGAACAGACACATGGCCAGAAGGGACGATCGTCACGAGGAGGAAAGGGCGAAGATGCTCAAGTCTGAAATAAAGGCGGTACCAAGAGATCCTGTACTGGTTCCCAGCAGCAGCAACTGGAAACTGTGACTACTGGGGAGGTGTCGAAAAGGGCAACTAAGAGAACGTAGACTTGTTATTATAAGGAGATGAACACAGGACGGAACTTGCAGTCCCATAAGTGCGAGAATCAATTTGTTGACAAGACTGTCTGGCCAGTCAACGATTAAGACCGAGATAATACGGGCTCTAGTTGGAGTTAACAAATGAATTCATGGCAAGCACTATCGGTATAAGTTCATTTCCGGCCAATCACCTCGAGCGAAGTGTGGTAGCCAAGGGCGATTCTGGAAAAATTTGGACCGAAGGGAATTTCTCCGTGGAGAATCTTCGCACCACCTTGTTCCTAAACATATTTTCTATGGAGACTTCATTGGAACCGCGAATCATACTGATTGCTGATAAAACATAATGAAAGATGAGCAGTCTTCTCAGCAAAGGTTAACATGAGCCATCATTGGAAGATCGGTTATATGCCAAAGCTTAAGATGGTCGTAACCCTGTTAGCCTGTAGAATATAATTAGTGTCAGATGAGACTGAGCTTCATAAAGTAGACAAACCATACTAAAACACTGACGTACAAGGGCTGAGAACTGCAATGCATTGAACAATGCCTGTCCACGGCAACGTGTGCTACCGTTAATGAGGTTGGATCCAGGTGGTACTTGCGCCAAATTGTCCAGAGAAGAGACTGATTGGATCCAGTCAAGGAAACCCACGTAGGCATCGTGAAAATCAGATAGCTTTTCAATTGCAGGTCGGCTAAAACCAAGGTGGAACACACGTTTACACGGGAGACCCAAAATACAAACATCGAGGATACACGAAAACGAACGTGAGTAGGCTTGGGATGGAGCGACTTACTAGTTCACGGAAACCGATGTACCCCCTGCAGTGAGGAGAAACGGTTGAATACAAGCTGCACCAGTGGCTACATGACGACGAACGAGGCTGAGGGATTCGGTCACTTGATTAACCCACTTGGTGTGGTTGGATAACGTAACGGTGACGACCAGCTGTGAGGCCAAGGCCGACATATCAGTGATCAAATTAGCTTGCACCTTCGGAATATCGATGGCAGGCTGTTTGGGTAGGAAAGGGAAAGGAAATTACGGAGCTAATCTCTTTGGTATTTTGCTTAGAGGAGAAAGAAGAGAGTACATGAAAATCAAATGCATAAATTGGAACAATAGTACTTTCGGAAAAAAGGATGCGGGAGGGTCAATCTATCAAGGATGCTAGGGAGATAGCACAGAGTGGCTTTCATAAGAATCCAACCAAAAGGACACTTACCGTCCACCTAACGAACACGTTGTTGTGGCCACCAGAGTAGTCTACCCAAAGAGCGACGATCAAGGGGAATGGGCCGTTCTGGCATCTGAGAAGTGGACTCACATCAAGCAATGGGTAATTCATCCAACACCAGTGTACCCAAACATGGAAGATTAAAAATTGTGGTAACCTGCAGAACCGTTTGTCCGACAAACTAGCGCATATTCTTTAAATGAGCTGGCTACCTAAGATCAACCCAATTTAACTCACACTGGATCCCCCCGACCTTCAACTGAAATTATGGATGTTGCTTCGAAGTGAGCTTCTCAGTTACTCAATGAGCTGGAAAGCTTTTGTCCACAGTTTTGTAGATTTTACTTGTTCAGTATACACCTCCAAAACGGCTTTTCAAACTTCATTCGGAAATAGCATGTTCTGGTGACTGAAGCCGGTGAAATTCTTCATAATTATCTTTCTGAAAATAGCCGCAACTTCAGAGTATGCCTCTGTCTCAGGTTTAAATAGTTCCAAGATCACAATTACGATACCATGTGTTGAAACAAATGTTTCACGCAGCATCCAAGGAAAAGCACACCACTTGGTCGCAAACTAGAGGCGCACCGAAAATTTATCTAGACCTAACTTGAATCCTTTATCCAGCAGAGGTCGATACTTCACACACCAAAACCGATACGTGAAAGACGAACAAGCCGCAACAAAGAACTGGTAGTGGGATGGTGAACGTTAAGCTTCATGCTGTCCAACATCATATCAAAGAACTGGTAGTGGGATGGTGAACGTTGAGCTTCATGCTGTCCAACATAATATAAGGCCAAATCCAAATATTGTCACGCAGGAGCAATATCTTTGTGGTTTCTAATCTGAGAAGACTGTTTAGTTGGGTTAACCAGGTTTCGAACAGCTTCATAACTCAAGTCGTCCAGACTTGTGGGTCTTTTCTAGTTTTTACAGGTGTTTTCAGAATACTGGCGTTACTTAAGAAGTGAAATCACCCCTCCACGAGCTCGTGAATTCCTTAGAGAGGTTTGGAACGGCCTATCCAGAGGGCCTCATCAGAATCCAAATTCCTTAGAGAGGTTTGGAACGGCCTATTCAGAGGGCCTCATCAGAATCCAGGGGGGGAGATTCCCTCAGTGGACTCTCTCAGGAGTGACATTTCTTCTAGACTCTATTGGAAGTAAGAAGTTCGGTACTATTTTCAGGACTTTTTGAACTAATTGCTGCTAAGTTTGGAGGACACTGAGATGAAGACGAGTACACAATGAAGTTAAT
This sequence comes from Clonorchis sinensis, assembly GCA_003604175.2. Classification (NCBI taxonomy): domain Eukaryota; kingdom Metazoa; phylum Platyhelminthes; class Trematoda; order Opisthorchiida; family Opisthorchiidae; genus Clonorchis; species Clonorchis sinensis. Next base: position 79,574,126 of record CM030369.1, read on the forward strand.
GATCCAATTTCGGTCTCGAACGAAAACGACAACGTGCTCATCCACAAACGACCTGAACTGGCATTTTGGAAGTGATATAAGCACGCCGAAATACTGACGCAAAAGAAAGCAAATCGAACCAGAGGGAAGTTGTAGAAGGACCAGTCGTGTATAACTAAAAGTTAGCATTTTATAGGGTACAACAGAGATACATATAATTATGGTGAAACAAGTTTACTGTATCAAAGCGTGGGTAACTGAAGCTATGATGAGAAAAGTCCAGATATAAAGAAGTTCAAAACGTAAACGTAGACCTGCATCTAAAAAAATGGAGGATTTCCAATGCTTGGTTGACGTCAAACAACGGCTAGTCCTTGCGGATGGAAGGACACCGTTTATTCTCGACTATCGTAGTGTGTACAATTATTGATTCCTCAGTGACAAAACTCTCCTTCGGCCCTACACATACGACGGCTGAGCTGCAACCGCGGAGGGGAAAGTAATTAAGAATTTGAAGAAAAAGTACGGGAAGAAAGTTTGAAGACCACCTGGACAACACATGGAGCCCAAGAGAGCTCAGTGGCTACGGCTACTAACTGGAAGGTTCGTGGTTCAAACCCAACCGCGGTATCTCGACTAGTCCAGTCTAGGTTTGGGCAATCGGGTAACATAGCAGTTAGCCGTCAAATGTTGAACAGTTGTTATTATTACTACCAACTAGTGTTATTTCTTATTATTATCGTCATTACCACTTACCATCATCAGCTACCATTATTATTCATCATTGTTATTTATTATCAATATTACTAGGATGCTAGATGGACACCATATCCTGGGTCCAAAAAGAAGAGTTGTCGTTTCAAATGCCACATTCTCTACTAAACATTGCACACCAGGTTATTTGAGTTGTGTGAGGTCAAAACTACTAGATCGTTTGCCCAATTGTTGAATAGAAAATAGCGAATTCAGCGGGACACAGCAAGAGTAGTGATCTGTTTCATGTGTCCGGTTCAGGTATCGTGTTCTCACAGTAAAAGGTTGAAGACTTAAATAGGCACTATGAATTGTAGACAATAAACTGGTTGCGGTAGCACCTCATATAGAAAGTGGTAAAGGTGATACCATTGATCCACAGGTCAGGCACTCTGGGTTTTGGAACAAGCTCGAATGTGCATTATAACCAGTGGACAGCCTAGCATGCGGATGGAATGCAGGAACAAAAAACATCCCTTAACCTGTATCTTATCTGGAGACCTTATATATATGATTGCCGTATGCGTACAACACATTCACATAAGGGTTTGTTCTCAGATTACCCTGACTATAGTTCTTGCTGCAACTATTCCGAAACTACAACTTTCAGTGAGTGAAGTTAACAAGGCTATAACACTCCAAGCATAATAGATTTTAGCGTCAGATGACGCGGTATGCAGGAAAATACTGCATATATGTAAGTAGTATTCACTCTTTTTGAAAAAACTGAAAAGTAAATACAAACCGGTTTCTGTCCGCGAATGGGTAGAACAATATACTTATCTGGTCAAGAATTTACCCACAAAAAACCAATCAACATGCTGGACAGTGTTATACTATGATGCTAAATTTAACGTGTGAACCAGCAGAAAAGTGTGCAATGTCTTGAAAAGAACAGGTGCAGCTCGTGCAAACACAGCAAGAATATAAAACGAAATGAGAACATACGAGGGGAGCATTCTTCTTCCGGCGAAAAATCTGACGTGGCCAAAAGCTTTTTTTATCTTTCCCATGGATCATCTGTTTGTGTGGGTCTGTCACTATCTCTTTCAGAGTGACATCGGCCGGAGGGAGTGATCCCTTAGTAACGTCCTGGTCTTTCTTTGGCATTGGATCCCACCAACTTCCACACCTGGCACCTGGAAAGTGACAAGCAGACGGACAAGCAGTAGGACAGCAATGACAGGAAAAACTTTTCAGACTAATGACTTCTCATCATCATCGCAGACAGCAACACCAGTAAGAGAACACTGGTGCCTAACTGCCGTACGATTTAATTCGCCCTATTCATAAGATGAAAAAACACAGTCGGAAAAGAGGGGAACTCATCGTCACCATCATCATCAACAGCATGACATCAGTCTTCAACACTGATGCTTCACTGCCGTACAACCATGATTTATTTGAAAGCCTCATTGTGAAGAAAAGAATAAAAGTTGATGGGAAAGGGATTCAGTGTTGGCTTTCTACATTCACTCCGAGGTGCCTACATCTCCAGACACCCACTCAGGATATCTGGATAGAAACTAACAAGAACGCCACTGACATCGATTAGCAGTTATATCCTGCAGTATCTCTAACCAGGCGCAGTGGGGATCACGCGGTCCCTATCCCGGAAGGCCAGTACCACAGTCAGCACCCAAATGTTTCGTAATCTCCTTCATACCTCTCTGCCAGGTCAAGGGTTGGGTACCTCCCTCCTTTCCCCATTCCGAGTTGGACATGGAAAACAGCACTCTCTTCAGCAACACAAGTCCCAACCAACACCGTTTCTGGTGGTACACACACCCTTAATGGAAGTACTCGTTGGACAACCGAAAACTCGCCTTCTAATTGCCTCCGTACAGATTCGCCGACACCAATTCACAAGAGCTGTGGTTCTGAGACAAAGATTGCCGAACGGCTCAGTTCCGCTGCTCGAACAGACCAAGTCTCACAGCCATACAGCGAAACGGCCCGCACTGTAGCTTGATACACACGTCCCTTGAGATTCAGAGATACACCACTTTGACGCCGTAGGTGTCTCAAATTAGCAACCGCGACCCGAGCCTTGCAGATTCGTGCATTGACCTCATCTGTCACATTACAGTCAGAACTAATTCAACTTCCAAGATACGTAAAACGCTCCAGAATTTCCAGTGCCTCAGTGGATTGTAAATGGCGTGTTTTTAATGACTGCATGTCCACGAGCATGACCTTACACTTTGTGGGTGCAAAGTGCATACCAAAGGACAGGATAACTTTGGTCAGTCCATCCAAAAAAACTTGCGCCTTCTCCTCCTCTTCGAAGATGAGAACGATGTCGTCTAGATATTCCAGATCGACAAGATTTTCGTCGCAGGCTATTTGAACACCAGGGTTTTGGAGACCCTCAAACGTTCGTCTCATGATTTCATCGATCAGGGAATTAAACAGGAATGGGGAGAGTGGACATCCCTGACGGACACCACTTTGTGTACGGAAGCATTTGGAGAGCTCGCCGTATACTCTCACACGTCCGGAAGTCTTGGAATACAAGGAGCTTATTATGTTCACGAACCTCTGGAGTATGCCATGGTGGGCAAGCGTGTCAAGGAGACCAGACCGGTCAACCGAGTTGAATGTGTCTTAAAAATCCAAGAATACTAAAACTGTGGGTCGTTTGTACGTATGGCGTTGTTCTAGCACGTGATCGAGTGTAACGATTTGGACAGCGCAACCCCTACCAGGCCGGAAGCCAGCCTGCTGCTCTCAAGTCGGTGTTTTGCGAGCCACCATAAGGCCATGAAGCACAAGTGACGGCAACAGTCTCGTTGCGACCTGAGCTGATCCTCTTGTGGTTACCACACTCATCACGAGCCCCTTTTTGAAAATGGGCATTAAAACCGATTCTCCCGTTGTCTGGGACAGTCTCGATTTCCTAAGTGCAGGCAAACAGATCATACAAGCGCTGACTGAGAGCTTCAGCCCCATTCTTAAATAATGCAGATAGGAGATCATCCGGACCAGAAGCTCGGTGGCTCTTGAGAGAACATATGCAGCCATAAACCTCCGAGGTCATAGGGCGCTTCACATTCACCGTTCAGAGTTCTATGTCAACTGTGGGCTCCAGATGAGTGGCAGCTGATGGCCACGATAACTGTTGTTCGAAGTATTCGGCCCAACGGTGGAAGCGTTCTGCTTTATTCAAGATGGTCTCTCCGTTCTGACCCTTGATGGTTTCGCTCACAGGTGGTTTCCGAGGACCGGTAGTCGTCATGGGCAGTCAGCACCTGATCTACACCATCGGTAACCGATCGCAACGTGGTCAACTTGATTTCGTGGCCGGCACGCTGTTGGAGGACACCATATGATCGGAATTCGGTTATTTCGGAAGTACGTTTTGTCTTTAGATGAGTGGGGTTTGTGACTAGATAATCAAGATAATAGTTCGCCTGTAACACCCTTTCGGTGCCTAGCTGCCATGCCACCCGAAGGAAGCACGAGGGCTGGGATACTGCCAAGCTGTCCAAACCTAGACAGAGGAAGTCGAAAGGCAGAGGTCAGGTTCGAACTACGGACCTTGCGGTCAGTACATTCGCGCTCTAACCACTTGGATCATCTCACCATTGTCTGTACGCACCCAGTCCAATCCATGTTGGCCCCCTAATTGAGTCTCAGATGCGCCAAGCGTGTCCACTCTGGCAAGCACCACTACAGCTGCGCTTTTAGGTCTCCACAAGAGGGCATTCAGGGCGTCGGAAAACTTGTCTTTGATGGTATCAGAGCTACAATCACATGGGGCGTAAGTAGACACGATAAACAAAAATAGACCAACTTCCCCCTTGTGAGACTACTTCACAGAGGTTGCCAGACGAACCTTACAGAGGCGAATATCAACGGGTATCCATTCAAGAAAGAATCCTTACGCCCGGTGACTGAGGACGATACCAACCCCTGCAAGATGACTCAGTGGTTAGAGCGCGAATTTACTGACTGCAAAGTCCGTGGTTCGAACCCGACCTCTGCCTTTCGACTTCCCCTGTCTAGGTTTGGGCAACCTGGCAGTATCCCAGCCCTCGTGCTTCCTTCGGGTGGCATGGCAGCTAGGCACCGAAAGGATGTTACAACTGACGATTTCACTTCATTTCTTTCAACTCCTGCACATCCTGCCGTAGTCGCCGCCGGATCACCAGAGGTGCGCAGCCGGAACCAAGTACAGTGATGGAGCAGTCAGCTCAACCATTGTGCTTGCATCTTAAATTCTCGTTTCTGATACACAGCCCACATCAATGCTGCACGAGTCCAGTGTGAGGGCAAGAGCAGCTTGTTGTCCCGCCCGCTTCAGAGTGCGGACATTGAAGGCATCCATAGAGACTGGGGGTCGAGGATTGAAGATTGATTTAAAGATGTCCGAGGATGTCGGTGCTGGATGACGCACAGATGATGCTTGCAGGAAGAACGAAGTCATCCGTCCTAACTGCTAGGCCTACAAGGAGATTTATAAATGGGGTGGGGAGAAAGGGAAAAAACTATGTGAAAGTGAAATAAGGTATGCATCAGCAGTAGCCCAGTTTCCCTTACCAGCCCCGCTGCATGCAGCAAGTAAGGCGACCCGGCTTGTGGTATCACGTGACGGCCGACTGGCATGTGTGTATGTTGCAACTCACGATTGTACGTGGTCTGTGATACTGTTACGGCACCCACACCTAGAAAAGACAATTATGGTCCTCAGCGAAAGCCTTTGGCTGAAAAGCCTGCCTGCAAGACAACGGTGTTTAGCTTGAAATGCAAAGGCTCTTCAATTTCCACATAACAAGCCGCCATACATGCTCCAATCCCCAATCTGGAGGACCAGGAGACTGTGTTCGTCAGACCTTGACAGGCATTGACGAACCTGGTATGAGAGACTGCGAGCGTCGCGCGGCATAGCTCCGTGGGTCGCGGATGTACACAAACTGACACACCACGGTAAGGTCCAATCTATTCATGATGGGAGAGGGGAATTGATGGTAGCATACAACAGACACCTGAGATACCTACACTTCAAATGCCCGTTTACATCATTTGGGTAAATACTTACAGTACAAACACCACCAATGTTTAGCGACCAAATCCAGCAACGTTTTGAGCCAAACACAGGGAGAGTCGTAGATACACCATCCTGGACTAAAGAAACAGCCAAAATTTCGCAATATCTCATTTTTCTCCAGTCGTCATATTTCGCCCATCTGAAATGAATAAACTACTCAACGGTCTCTCCAATGGAGAATAACTCGACATGTGCAACACATGACCCACCCACAGCAGCCTGTCCAATGCAACCTGTAAATGATCTGGCGCTACCACCTCGACGATTCGTTGCAGCCGGCCTACTAAAGCCGGCACTTTAGGACGTTGATGATCAAATAGTCCCGTTCGGTTCAGTTTAACAGCTGTAAACAGTGAGTGTGCGTGGTGCTCCAGATCGCCGTAGCTTGTGCCAGTGGATAGTGTAGGATGGAGGGGTTAAGGAGAACACAATAAAAAAACTGAGCGAATGATTAAGATTCATGGAATAGATACAACACAGCCTCTGACACTGACATGCCGATAACTACCTCAGACTATTGATGCGGTAGGTCTCTGATACTCCAACCTAGGAGACGAGATGCACCAGTGTAGACAAGGTCCTCTGTTATGTTCTTCACGCTCAATTTAAGGGTCATGCGTTGTTGTTGAGGTATCTCCTAGCCAGAACCTGACTCAGCAAGCACGGTATGGCGTGACAGTCGATCACTTGGTACATGGAGCACATAGCTCAACAAACAAGATGGAAAAACTTGTCCACTAGTCCCAGTGGATCTTATGTCATAACCGGCTTTGGCGGTGCACTCGCCCAATCGTGTATTAGCACCTTGCGCTCTGAAGGCGCACTGCGAGTACCATATCCTAGGGCGACATTATTTACATTATTTCGTGTTTTGTGTTTGGGGCCGGGGTCTAAATCAAGCAGCACAATACCGTAAGCATACTCCAGGTCCTTAGGGTTCCCAGGAGGAAGCTCCGGACCAAAAGATACAGCGAACGTTTCTTGGATAATCAGTTCTATTACGACTTTGAAAGAGGTAACATAAACCATTGTGGCGAGAGATTTTTGGTGAACTCGGAAGAATACTCTCCACAGACTCAGGCGTCCACGGGTGTTGAATTGTAATGATTTGATGTGACGGAAATGCTCGCGGATATCGCCAAAAAGCAGTACGAGCGGTTGAATCAAAAATGGAGTTTAGATGTGAACGAGGACAGCTGTTAATTATTTGTGTTGTTCGAGAAGTTGTTGAAGGTTAAAGACGCAATTAGTGCATCCATGGCCCGAAAGGAACTCTGTCTCGACTTCACGACTCTGCCCTTTGCCAAAGGGGACAATAATAGCAAACAAGTTGGAAGCAATGGTGACTGATACCCGTGATTCACACACTGAGACCTAATACCATTTAAGGTCAGAAAAGGCACTGAGTAGCTGCCGTTCCTGTCAATTTAGTCGCTTTTCGAACGACTTGCATGAAATTTGGGCAGTGGACAATTCTTGCTCCCTAAGCAAGGCCTGAGAAAGACGGCCAGGACCGGCTGCTTTTTCTCAACAAGTGTTCAGTTGGGTTTTCGACTTCGCCGTCTGTTGGAATCGAGCAGTTGAAATCATAGTAGGAAGCTGGCGGTGTGCTTGGCACCTCAGGCCAGCCAAACTGTCCTTCGAAAACTGTTCCCCCACAAAACCAGGTGGTGGGATGTGAGATGGATTTTCCAGCTGTCTCTCTTGCAATAAATTTACTACCAAGTGGTTTTCCCGACTCGGCAGTGTAGGTAGGTTGGAAATGAGTTCGACTACTTCCAATCGCTGTCTTCTTTTCCGTTTTTGGATTCACCCTAGCCAACGTTTCTCTCGATCGGAACACGATTGCGGATCAGCCGACGTTCCAGAGATCACGGGAAGTCGTAGTGCCGACCCGGTAGGGCCGTCCTCTCCTCCGTCAAGGACATGGATCACCATGAAATCAGACTTGAACTGGGCCGTGGTTTTGTTTCGGTTTTCTGCTTGGTCACTGGGAAGGGAGCAGTAACAGAGGCACGGACCAGGGAATGAACTGACTGCGTACAAGTTTTATACAGAGGATGGTGATCTATAGCTAACCGCTGTGCTTTATTGGTTAAGCTTATGATGACACTTGTGCTGTGGGTCTGTTTCCGATATATATATATATATATATCATATATAGCATATGTATAGCATAGCTGTAGCATCTTTTCGGCGCCTAGTTGCCATGCCAATGGAAGGAGGCACGAGGGCTGGAATGCTGCCTGTTTGCCCAAGCCTAGACAGGAGCAGTCGAGATGCTGAGTTTGGGTTCGAACAACAGAACTTCCGGTCCGTAAGCTGGCGCCTTAACCATTGAGCTATCTCAAGCTTGACTCGATAAATAAACGGTGATGAGCGACATCTGTAGGGAGCAATCGCAGCTGTCGATTCTGGGAGGATTTAAACCTACTCTTGCGCCTAGATGGTTCTCATCCTTGTTGACTTTTCCAAAATGAGTGTCCAAATCGCCAGCTAGATTAGTAGCATGCATGTACCTTTCCATGTCAGCAGCAACTGGAAAAAGCGTACATTACTTACATTGGCTATAGCCGCCACAGTGTCGTTCACCAATAATTTAGGGAGGTGGGGTAGATTAATATGCATTGGAGGCGGTAGCTGACATAATTGATGCATGAACACACGGATGTCGGTGAACTTTCCACTGGGGAGGGGAGCAATGCAGTAAAAGCAACAGCTTGGGTGCACGCACATTACCGGGCCATGTTTATTAATGTCTCTAGCCACTTATGTGCCCCGTCCTGACGTCTCCATCCGTAGAGACGGCAATGACCCCCTGCATATCCTGTCGCGGCAGTTTCTGGATAGCCGGAAGCAAATGGAGAGTGATGGGGTAGTTGGTACAACCACTGTGCTTGCACCTGAAATCCTTGTTTCTGGCGCACAGCATACAACAATGTCAAGGGAGTCCAGTGTGAGAGCAAGAGCATACTGTTGTCCCGCCCACTTTACAATGAGTACACTGAAAGCAGACAGACAGCGTCAAAGCTCGTAGACTGATTTCAAGATGCCTGAGGTTGTCAGTGCCGGATTACAAGCAGCTGTTGCGGTAAACAGTGATGCAAGATGAATGGGGTCGTCGGTTCTAACTGATGTACCCACAGAGAAGGAGTTATTAATATATTGGGGGAGGATGGAGGTATGTGGAAAAGAAGGATTGGAGGCGTCAGCAGTTATCTGTTTTCGCTTACCCGCCCTGTTGCATCAAGCAAGTAAGGCGGTACCACGCGACGGCCTGTACGGCACTATGACATTTTGTTGCAGGAATGTGCCAGGGTTGTGATGCTGTCAGGACGCTGAGACCTAGACAGAACAACGAGTAGGTTCCTCGATCAGAACATTTAACACAGAAGCCTGATCGCAAGGCAGCGGTGGTTGACGGGAAATGCCAGTGCACTACGTTTTAAAAGAACACGTCGCCACATGTGTTGCAACCCCCATCTTGGAGAACCAGATGACTGTTGATCATAAATCCAATCACTAACAAACCTGAGAGACCCTGCGAGTGTTGCAAGAACACCCTTCAGTATAGCTAGATGGGTCAAGGAGGCAAACCGACCATCACATCACAGTAAGGTTTTGCCTCTTGATGACGGCACAATATCATATTCGCATCAAAGTCTCGGCGTTTTTTACATAAGGGGTTTACCTTTATTCCGTCAGGACTTGTAATGCTGGTGGTTGCTGCCACCAAAACTGAACAGGCGAACTGACCGCACTTCCCGTGGTACCTCGAGCTGCCAAAGTAGGCTGCGGTCAGAACACTGCACGTTGCAAATGGTCATGCCTGCCCATCCCAACGGAAAATAATGCATCGACCATCCAATCGCCCCTGAGAGTTTTTTATACGTGGCTTGGATCAATAGGATGTGGTAGTGAATATTGATATAAATTTTACATCTAAAACCCCCTATTGATTTCGCCATTTTTGAGACACTGACTTGCCCAAGACAGTGGCCGTTTTCAAAAGTCGAGGCCAAGCACACGTGTATGAGTGCACAATCTCCCTGTAGGCTTCCACTTACGCGAAGATGGCGTGTTTGGCATTCAAGTGTTAGCAAGACACCTTCGAAGCACTCAGTGAACAACAGACCTGTATGGAATTCTCGGTAGGCTCTGGTTAAGTGGAATATGACGACCTGTTGTACCAATCGCTTAGTATCGGCTGCTTCTGGTAGATATCCTAGACAGGACAACGGCTGATATTCAAGAATGGTGTTCTAGATCATGTTTGTTTAGTTAAGACCACCAATAATGGTGTACCTAGAATGGTACTTCAGCCCCTGATGACCTCCCAGATGCAGCAGGTATCTAGATCTTGCAGTGTGGTGAAGCAGCTAAGTCACTCGTGGAAACTCACTTAAAGTCATGACCACAACCGACCAAAACTGGATCTCGAGTTCACATTGACTATGCAGGCCCATTTGATTATCAGCAATTCTTGACCGTAATCGATGCCTACAGCAAGCCGTCAAAACCCATTCCAGCGGACAAAAACACAACTGCCATTACATTACGGGAACTCAGACAACTCAGTCGTCTAGGAACTGGGGTTATTGCAGCTGACAATAGCAAACTTTTCACCTCGTGACTCTTCACGGGGTTTGTCCGGAGTAATGGAAGACCCATGTCTGTTTGACTCCATTTCAACCAGTCGAATGATAGTCGAAGCGATCTACTGACACTTTAGAGCGAGAACTTCAGAAGTCCACAGAAGGATCCAACAGAACGCTGCAGTTTTTGGTGGAACGTCGAGCGATACCGAGCCCAAATTCGCTTGATGGTGTCACCGACGCAGGCACCGAAAGACGGATGGAATTATCCGGTCAAAATAAAAAACTAGAGCGTCACAACACGCGGAAGGAGGCAAAACTCAACCGGCACCTTGGCGCGACCATGCGCCCCCTCAGTGGGCGCCAGTTTCTCGTTCGTTCGCATGGCATCTATGCATCGAAAGGGTGCTACCGTTTACAGGCGTTTCCGAATCACCCAAAATGAGGAGAAAACGAGTATAGACAACAGGAACATATAGTCACTTCAAGCGTACGCCTGTACCTGAATCTGTTCAATCCGGGCCACGAACAACTGTTCAGACAGAGGATACCTTGAAGGAATGGATGGTATCCTGCCCAGGATTGTTTCAGTACCTCACCCGTGCCTCGATCGATATCGGTGGAATGTGTAGGCACGCCATTTCCGTAGGGGGCGGACAAGCTGAAGTGAACCGTGATCACATTACCGTCGGCTTCGTAAGGTCCTTCTGAAACTTACGGCAACTTGTTAGGTCAGTAAAACGTGACCAATATTAACATCAAACTGGCGTAACTATTCAAGAGCCTGCTTTTCGAAACTAGATTCACAGAATCGGTGGGTCACAATTCCGGACCTCACCGTGAACCTCACGATCAAGAGGAGCGCCGTTCACTGCCGGGTGCCGAAGAGGCAATAAACCCTAATGGTCACAGGGGGCAGTCGATCCATCCCAACGCTGAGCTGAACTCTGATTGGTTGAAGATTTTAACCCAACAGCCAATCATATTCTAGTATCCCCAGTATGTCGGCTGTTAGTGACGACTCTTATTTGGCATATGCAAATTTTTGCCACCATAGAGTTTCCAAGAGGCACCTCCACGTAGGGCTTTACCATTTTCTTCGTACATACACCGGAAAGATCCGACCAAATGGTCATTAAATTCGCCTTCACAAAATCCTCCCACCAAACGCGTGACCCTCTTTAAAGTCATTCTAATTGTTACACTTCTTCCTCGTAGGACAGATAAGCCATGGTGCCGTTATTTTCAAGCGTGAACGCGAATGTGTGACGCCTTATTTTAAGTGCCGCCTTCATCGGCTTGGAGAGCGACAGGCGAATGTCCCCTAATATTCTTGCGGTCAAGCCATAAATACAATCCAATGAGGCAATGCTTAAAACGTGCTCGAAGCCATTACGCATCTTGTCCCCGCGGTCAGCGAACTGCGGAAAGCTTGAGACAGACCGCACGAATAGACAAGTGGCCGAGTCTTTCGGCAACCCGGATAATGCCCGTAACCATGAGAGAAGTTTGATGCCACTGAAATTAGTTCTGGTGGGAGTCCTTCGCAGAAAAGTTTCTGTGAACAGAATTTGTGAACTTGAGCTTTTTGGAAAAACAAATCCTCATGAAAAGTTGGGTGATCCCGTGTCTCCGGCCATTAACGGGCGGACTTGTGTTTCCCTTGGATTTTGGATGACAGCTCCACACTCCCCGAATGCAAGCGGGTGAGGACAGAGTAACCTACAGTAGTTTGAGATCCACATATCCCTTAAGTGACTACTCAAGGGGCTATAGAAGGGGGTTTTTGAGCTGTTATTTGAAGATGGTTCATTTCCAGCCGTGCGGCCGGAATTTCTTACCAAATAACCTTCTCACTGGTTAGCGTCAAATTCAGGGCAGAATATCAGGAAATTTCATCGCATCCAGCCTTCACGAATGCCCCAAATTGTGATCAACGGTAACACGCTGGGAAGACCTGAGTCCAGCTGCCTGACACCCGTGTTGTCTGTTGCGTCCTCCAGTTGATCGCATCATTCAGGATGACCGCGTCTGGTCTACAAAAAAACCATTCGGATGTCGAATCAGCCAAAGACCGCGAAAAACCCTGATCACTGCAAAATCACATGCTTATCTATAGTGTCCGCCATCAAAATTTTCAGGAGTTTATCAGCTTATCAGTTTATCCTTTAAACTGCCTGGATTTTTAGTTGGAACTCGACGGCAAAGGACCTTCACCGGGAAAATACGACGAAAAGCTCCTGCAACCTCAATTTGAGTACTAAACTACCTTCTCCATAGAGGTCAAAAAATGGAACACCCAAGAAATTTGTTTTCGGACGTCTTCTACTATTTATTCCTGAATGGTTCGCATGCGGGACTAAAATGCTAGTATCTCATTTTGGCTAGTGATCTAAAGCTTATCATATCTTTCAAAAAAAGAGCGAGCTCCAAAAAAACTGAGAGGATTCACCGATGCTTTATGCTAAGGAGTCGCTTGTGAAATTTGCTCAAGCGTCAAAAGGCCGGGAACTTGACTGTGAACTTCGTTAGCATGCATCATCGAAGGTCACACAGACTAAATGCCTCAAAGTTGTTGTTGAAAGGGCTTTTAAACCCACGACGCGGAGTACGCCTGTTTTCACTGTGCAAAGGGAGCAGTGCTCGTAGTCAAAGGATGTGTCACTAGCCGCCACACGTATGTATGTGTCTCCCCGTAATGTGACATCTTAAAAATACCTTAGAGAAGACGTCGATGCCACATGAATCTCTGGCCAGTTGATAGTCAGTGGGTTGGCAATATACTTGGATTCCCCCACGCAAAGAGACTGAAACGTCAAGAGCCATTTATTGAAAAACTGTCCACCAGGATCAATATACTTTTCTTGGGCGGCAGGATTCGTATCAGATGTTCCACTGCTCCGCAATCACAGGGCGGAAAGTTGAGGGCACTCGAAAAATGATCCCAAAAGGAGGGTTACACGCGTGATATTCGGAAGTGAACCTTCATAGAACGCGAGGCCGATCTCTGCAAAAGCTTACCACAAAATTGCTTGATTTGCCCCTTACGCTATTTTCAATGGACAATTTTATGCACCTGAGACTATTTGCTCTCTAGAATTCGTGACTTCCGAAGGGACACCAAGTTGGTTTGATTCAGGTAAGGGTTTCCTGTGATATGTGCGAGGCAAGTGCAGTAAATTTTATGGTGCTGAATGTTGAGGTATGCTATTGTTAAAAGCATAAATTACGTACATCAGTCGTCTTGAAATCGTGACTGCACAAATCTATCTGCAGGACTATCTCGCAAATGTATTGGGTCCACGGAGGATCAAACCTCGTATTGAGCAGCGGTCTGTTGGGAGAAATGACGTGTTGACTTCTGACCACTTCAGAAGACCTGATCGCAACGAAACCGGATACGTTGTTGAAGCGGCTTGAACACGCATAGAATTTCACCTACCTATTAGAGCTCCTTAGTTAAACAGAATTCAAAGACGCCCGTCTTTGAAAATCAATTCATCAGCGAAATTCTAGCCTTGCGATCGCGGTGCACAAAATTTCCTTAACCTCACAATATACTACCGCTACAGACGACCGAATCATGTGGGCCATGGAACATTGAGGATGACCTTCTCCGGTAGACGGGCCGGTGTAGTGGAAGACGCTCCCGTTCTTGGTTCTGTTGCTCCTACTTACTGGCCAGGCACTTTCACGCCTACTGGAGACCAGCTCGCAATTTTCTCCCTCATTTCCGTAACGGGGATTCGTGAAAACCTCCGCTGCTGTTGCTGCGTATGAACTATAAAGTCAGTGAAAGTTGTGAAAGAATTCTTTCTCTGTTTAATTTTTTACAGAGTTAACACGAGCCAATTTTGAATTTTCTACAGTAAAGAAACCTGTGCGTGAAAACTTGTTATATTTCACTTCACTACTTTGGTGCACCCACTTTCACCACTGAGCGAGCTCATTTTAGACTTTCCTCCTCTACAGCTATCGGTGGACCAAAACTGATACGGGCCAGATGTAAGTCCATTGAGTATAAGACGTGGAGTGCAATATCACGCCTGCCGGGCCTGGCGGCATTTTAAAAGTGCGGGGTTACAGGACGACAGGATGTGCTCATTATTTAACTGTCCTGATCAGTTTGTCTCCACCAGCTGCTTTTACGTTAGGGGTGCTATGCTAGTTGTAGACCAACTAACAAGAGAGCTGTCAAAGACGAAACCAAGTCTTTACTTCTGAGTGGGAAGGGCCAGGGCGAATGTCGCGTTTTAATCGGCGTGCTCGGGAAAAAACTGGTACTTCTTTCCATAGCTCTGGAAAACAAAAGCGCAAAGGACACAACGACCTCGACGAAAGTTGATAACGGTCTTTCCTTCCCGGACGAGTACTCCTAGCTATACATTCCGGGTCCGACTGCTGCGAAAAGATTATCCAGATCTCTGGTGCGCTAATCAAGACCATCACGGCGTCTCTAGTGGACGGATGCATGCCGAAGCTCGGGTTGATCATCCGTGGGCTGTTCTTTAGAATACTCGTGTCAGCAAAGTTGGCATAGTCGCTCCTTGGTGATGTCGCCAAAAAGCCTGAATACGAATCGCCTCACCGATGGTGGTTAACGGAACAGGGAGCAAGCGAACATTTTGGTTTCCCCTCACCCTTCCCTTCTTAAATTCCGTACAGAGGAACTTAAAACCAGCTGTCTGTATTCAGAAGTCATACCAAAAAACCAAGCATATATTCAAGGATCGCCTTCTATAGGCGCGAGAACTGAGCTATAGCAGTACTACAGATGGGTGCGAAACAGGCTTCTACTTGGTGACAGATCAACGGACTCCAAAATTATACCCAATCAAATGGTAGTTGCAGGCCCCTGTACGCTTAGAAGGACGTCGAGGCAACGGGCTACAACCGACGCAACGTACACTCACGCGTGCAAGTGGCAGCCATCGACATTTTTAGCCAGAAGGGCCGAACCTACATCCCTCAAAGGCAAACGGCCCACGCAAACCGGGCTTTCATGGGGCCAAAACCCTGATGCAAACAAAAGCAGTTCTCAGAACCATTAAGGCAAGAACCAGGGAAGTACGTCACACTGGGCCCTTCGACGCCTTGAACTCAAACCCGGCGTACAAATAATAAATCTTCTGACCTATTTGTTAGAACACCTCTCGGTTCCCCACTCTCGGATGCGAAAGAGATTGTATTGGAGTGCTCGTCCACAAACTGCCTCAGTCTTCTCAACCAATTCAGTCAGCAATCTATGAACACGCTCAAAGAAACCTGACACACACCAGATGTCTCTGACGTGGAGATCTCAATAGACGGCTTTTCCATGTCCTGAGCTGCCTCGAAACTCGAAAGGGCAGGTGGGTTTGCTCTCTACATACATACGACCCGGCCCATTCCATCTGTCCTCTCCAACAGCACTCCTGCATCTTTTTGTGGTGCACTGGGGATTCAGATACTGCTGCATGAGACTGATTCTCTTTCTTCTCGGCGTGGTCTACCATTACCCATCAAGTCCACCGGAAAATGACCAGTTCTATGCACAACGCTTTGAGTAGATCTCCTATAGCTACCACTCTACACGTCTTGCTGATTGGTAATTTTGAAGTTCCCGAGACATCCTGTATAGAGCTCCAGCGCATCGGGGCTAGTGGACAGTTTACATTGGTACTGACCAAACATGTTCGACAGAATATGTGAACTGAACATGGCTTCGCACCCACCAATGACCGCGCAGGCCATCTACCATCTGTAATGAAGGACACTTCTTTTATTAAGCCATACTTAAACCTCCACTGGGATATAGTGACTACTGTGTGCTGACGTTTGATTTCATCTGTTTCTGAGCCAAAAATCTGGAACCTCAATCGTGGATTCAAAACTTCTGCCAGACAGACCTCCCAGAAATGCATAGCTCCCTTGAACAACTTAACCTGGGACCAGCTTCAGTGGAAGGGTTATACAGGGCCATCGTTCGGGAAATCTATGGGGCAAACGCCATGTTTCTCCGAAAAAGCAGCGCGCAGTCGGATGGACCAAATGCTACGTGAAAGGATTTGACGTCTTTTTCCAGGATGATAACCACAGGCGACACTGTCGATGAGTTTGTATTTCGTAAAGTGCGGAACCGCTGTTAATTAGAACTCCGCTAAAGAAACATACAAAAACAAGCCCAGAAAGACAAAATGTGCCAGTTAAGTACATGAGACACCGTCGCAGAAATAAGTCAACCACCTTCTACTTGAGGGACGGAAAAGGGAAAACCAACAGGCGACCGAATAGTGGTATCTGAATTTTATGGAGGGCACTATGCAAGCCTGTACTTTGCCCCAGCGGCCTCAATACATCTTATATGGTTAAAGCGTAACTAGGAACGGCCTCTAACCAACTTGGCTTTCATGGAGAATGACATTCATCAACTCTTGCACAAGACAAACCCCTTCAGTTCGTTGGGGCCAGACGAGGTTCATCCAAGTATTCCGAGGGCAACGTCACTCACACTGACGAAGTATTTGTACTCGGTGTGTTGTCAGTCGGTTGATGAAGGCAACCTCGCCTCTGCTTGAAAGGAATCGATTGTTATGCCACTCTACTAAGCTGGAAACCGACTGTCGTCCGGCAGCTGCAAGACTATCAGCCTCACTAGCATACCATGCAAAGTGATGAAACGGATTCTGATGCAGGCCATCCTAAATTACCTTACTACCAACAAATTGATATCTACAGTTCAACACGGATTCCCGCCAACCCGTTCATGCTTGACGAACATGCGCGTATTTATGGACAGCCTAACCGGAGCTAGGGACGAGGACTCACATGAGGTGCAATATCTTCCGACTTTTTCAAAAGCATTTGATCGATTCCCACATGTCTTGCCGCTCCACCAACTCTAGGCTTACAGCATTCAGGGAGAACTTCTGCGCGGGATTAAAGCACTCCTATAAGACAGAACATTCCGCGCGAACGTAGGCTGGACACACTCTTCTCCGGCGCCGGTTTCCATTGGAGTTCTTCAAGGCACTGTTTTTGGGACCACTTCTGTCTCTGATATCTTTCAACGACGTTCCAGACGTTCTTTCAAGCCCATGTTCACTTTACACGGACGACTTGGAATCCTGAGGTTCAAATGCCAATACCACCCAAATGGATGTAGACTCTACAAAGCTGTGGTCTTCGGACTGTTACCTACCCCGGAATGAGAAATCGATCCAAAAAATTATTCACCGTTCTACGAACGATTCGGCGCACCTTCTTCCGTATTACTCGCATGGACATCGAAATACTGTACGGGGGTTCGTCAGACCGCTTCTTGAATGTGCCAACCAAGTTTTCTACTCAGGAAGCACGAAGGATGTGACCCTCGTTCAACGTGTCTAGCGAGCTGCTACGAAAATTGCTGCCGGCCTGAAATCCATGGACAGTGATACGCGTCTCGCGGTACCCGACCTATTTGCCCTGGAATATCGTCACCTCCGAGGGGACCCAATACTTACTTATGCCCTGTCTGAACAGGTTTTGGCCAACAGGTTTTTCACCGCTGACCCAACTAACCCACGGCGGGGACAAGGTAAGAAGACTTTCAAGCTCAGACTGCACATCTTCATTAGGTAACAGTTTTTATTATTTCGTGTAGCCTTCCTCTGACGGTTATTCATCTAGTAACCAGTTCAAGGCACTGGTAAATGCTTTTTTAGTTGAGGGATCAAGCTGGTAATATCACTGTCACTCGGTGAGAAATTAAAGAGCAGTGCTTCCGCGTTCTCCCTGAGGGACAGGAACGGGGAACCCACGAGTGACCCAATAGTGGTATCTGAGTTCTACAGAGATCACTATGCAGGTCTGTATTCAGTCCCAGCGTCCTCGTCACATCCAACCTTGTCAAGGCGTACCTACGAACGGCCTCTAACCGACTTAGTATTCACGGTGGAGGACATACATCAACTCCTGCACAAGATCAACACATTCTGTGCGTTGGGGCCCGACGAAGTCCACCCAAGGATCCTGAAGGAAACGTCGTACACACTGGCAACTCATTTCCATCTGCCGCTCTGTCAGTCGCTTGACGAAGGCCACCTTCCCTCTGTTTGGAAGCAAGCGATTGTCACGCCAATATACAAAACTGGTGACCGACTATCGCCTGACAGCTACAGGCCACAGGGCCATCTGGGAAATCTATGTGGCAAACGCGATGTTTCCCGAAAAAGCAGCGCGCAGTCGGATGGACCAAATGCCAGTGAAAGGATTTGACGTCTTTTTCCAGGAAGATAACCACAGGCGACACTGTCGATGAGTTTGTATTTCGTAAAGTGCGGAACCGCTGTTAATTAGAACTCCGCTAAAGAAACATACAAAAACAAGCCCAGAAAGACAAAATGCCAGTTAAGTACATGAGACACCGTCGCAGAAATAAGTCAACCACCTTCTACTTGAGGGACGGAAACGGAGAACCAACAGGCGACCGAATAGTGGTATCTGAATTTTATGGAGGGCACTATGCAAGCCTGTACTTTGCCCCAGCGGCCTCAATACATCTTATATGGTTAAAGCGTAACTAGGAACGGCCTCTAACCAACTTGGCTTTCGTGGAGAAGGACATTCATCAACTCTGCACAAGACAAACCCCTTCAGTTCGTTGGGGCCAGACGAGGTTCCATCCAAGTATCCGAGGGCAAAGTCACCACACTGACGAAGTATTTGTACTGGTGTGTTGTCAGTCGGTTGATGAAGGCCTCGCCTCTGCTTGAAAGGAATCGATTGTTATGCCAATCTACTAAGCTGGAAACCGACTGTCGTCCGGCAGCTACAGGACTATCAGCCTCACTAGCATACCATGCAAAGTGATGAAACGGATTCTGATGCAGCCATTCTAAATTACCTTACTACCAACAAACTTGATATCTACAGTTCAACACGGATTCCCCCAAACCGTTCCTGCGTGACGAACATGCTCGTATTTATGGACAGCCTAACCGGAGCCAAGGACGAGGACTCATGGATGCCATATTTTTCGACTTTTCAAAGCATTTGATCGAGTCCCACACGTCCCTGCTGCTCCACAAACTCGAGTCTTACGGGATTCAAGGGAAAATCCTACACTGGATCAAGGCATTCCTATCAGACAGATCATTCCGAGTGAAAGTAGGCTCGACCTACTCTTCTGCGGCGCCGGTCTCCATTGAGTTCCTCAGGGCTCCGTTTTGGGACCTTTGCTGTTTCTGATATACGTCAATGACCTTCCAGATGTTCTTTCAAGTCCATGTCTACTTTTTGCGGACGACTTGAAATCGTGGAGTTCCAATGCCAGTGCCCTCCAAATTGATGTAGACGCCGCAAAGCAGTGGTCGTTGGACTGGCACCTTCCTCTGAATGACGAAAAGTGCGTCCATATGTCATTTGGAGGAGACTCAGCGAACTCCTTTGTCATGCATGGTGAGAAAGGACCAGAAGACATCACGAGGATAGATGCCAAAAAGGATTTGGGTATCTGGCTCTCTCCAAACCTGTCCTTCTCACTGCACCTTGAGAAATCGGCTCAGAAGGCATTCGCTGTTCTACGGATGATTCGGCGTACCTTCTCTCGTATTACTCGCACGGACTTCCAAATACTCTATGGGGCCTATGTCAGACCGCTCCTTGAATATGCCAACCCGGTTGTCTACTCAGGACGCACGAAAGACGTAATCCTCATTGAGCGTGTCCAGCGAGCTGCTACGAAAATGGTTGCCGGTCTCAAGTCCATGGACTACGAAACGCGTCTCGTGGTGCTCGACCTCTTTCCCTTGGAGTATCGTCGCCTCCGAGGGACTTAATTCTGTAGTTGTTGCGTGGAATAACCTTCCTCAGACGGTTGTCTACGCTCCCTCTAGAACTCAGTTCAAAACGCTATTAGACACTTATTTACGCGAGTCCTCGCGCTGGCAAACATACTGCCCCGCGCTGAGAACTTAAAGAGCAGTGCTACACCCTTTTTTCACTTGTGCCTTTCAGGTGAACGACAGCTGCTGAACGACAAGAACAAAACCGACCCGGGAAACTTGGGCAAAAGCCTCGCTCCTGTGTATCAATCCGTGAATCCGTGCTGCACCCATTTTTCGCCTGCGCCTTTCAGTCGGATGGAAACTGCTGAACGACAAGAACAAAACCGACCCGGGAAACTTGGGCAAAAGCCTCGCTCCTGTGTATCAATCCGTGAATCCGTGAATCCGTGTATCCGTGCTGCACCCATTTTTCGCCTGCGCCTTTCAGTCGGATGGAAACTGCTGAACGACAAGAACAAACCCGACTCGAGAAGTTTGGGCGAATCTATCTGCCAGTCCCTGAATCCGTGAGAAACCTTCGCACCAAATGTTTATTCACTCAGTTTACATTGATTTCAAGGACATAAAAATAGCGCTAATATGTATGACCTCCAAGAGATATCGCGGACTCCGGATAGCCCGAAGACATTCCAACGTGCTTTGACTAAGAAAGGTTGAGTACGAATACGTCGGCGTTTAAGTTTCTTATTTTTATTTTTACAACATATCTCAATCGGGGTATTTACAGGAAACGGACAACGTTTCCTTAATTAATAAAACGTGCAGGGACTACATGCATGTAGTCCGAATACGAACTGACTTACTGGGTCTATTTGTACATCAAATGCGTTGATGAATAAGCCGCGTGATGTTATGGGAGGCTACTTAATACGCGTGCTGACACTTTCTCGGATGTGATTATAATTACAACTCAGAGTGCCAGAACGCGCCTACTGACGACCGGGTTGCTCTAAAAATCAGAAGTTCATGTGTTGGTAAGGATAGCAAAGTAAATATCAAATAACGGAGAAATCGAATGTTTCCTACTAGCAGACGGGCGGACATACAAAAGGACGTATACGTACGTTGTGACCAGCGCAACTGAGTTTGCTGGTAATGGCTTTTACACTTCGCTGCCAAATCATTGTTTGACCGTCTCTGGCTGGTTTTCACCATTCATGTGGCTGTGCAGCTTGAACCCTTCGAAGAAGTCGGTCGACTGGCATACGCACCACGTGGCCAAACCAGCGCAACCTATGCAGTGTGATCAGTATATCTATCGAGGGTGAGTAATTTCTCCCGAATACCATTCGACCTACTCCAGCACTGCTGACCCGGTGTTCCCACCAGATCCGGGCAATGCTCCGAAGACATCGATGCTCAGACGATGAAAGTCTTTTCACTCCTCGGCGCGCAGCGGCCAGGTTTCCGATCCGTATAGTAATACGGAGCGCACTGCAGCATTGTAAACTCGACCCTTGACGGATAAGCTGATGTCACGCCTACGCCACAGGTGACTCAGGTTCACAGAAGCTGCTCGGGCCTTCTCAATTCGGATGGAAATATCATCTTTCGCGAGAACACCGGGACTAATACAACTGCCCAGGTAGACAAATTTGTCTACTACCTCAATCGGTTCACCCGCAAGCACTAGGCTGGCGTTCGGGCCCACCCAGTCTTGCAGTAGCACTTTACACTTTGCAGGTGTGAAGCGCATGCCGAACCGTGAGGCGGAATTAGTTAGATTATTTAATATTACTTGCATTACCACGGCATCAGATCCAAGAAGAGCTATGTCGTCTGCATACTCGATGTCTGTGAGCGGACGCCCCGGGGAGCACTTCGACCCCACAGGCAGTAGAGGCTGATAGTGAGTCTTCCATGATCGCATCAATGACGAAGTTGAACAGAAAAGGTAAAGGAGGACAGCCCTGTCTGACACCACTTGATGTGGTGAACTCAGGCGACAGCTTCCCGTAGACCTTTACACGACCGCGGGAGTTAGCGTACAGCGCCTTAAGGAGGGTCAAGAATTTATGGGGACACCTTTGCTCCACAGACACTGCCATAGTGCCTGGCGGTCTACAGAGTCGGAGGCGGCTTTCAGATCGAGAAACACAACCTTGGTGGTTGCTGGAAGCTGTGTCGCTGCTCAAGAGTGTGAGGATAAGATATGATCGATACATCCTCTTGCAGGACGGAACCCAGCTTGGTTTTCACGGACCTGCCTTTCCCTGTGTTCAGTCAACCTTCGAAGGATAAGACCAGAGAGCACCTTCAATGCCATAGCAGGCTGATGCCACGGTCGTCTTTGCACAGAGTCCGCGTACCATTTTTGCAGATAGGGATAACTGTCGACATGCCTCATTCTGCAGGCACCTTCTCTTCGTTCCATATAGCACCAACAAGCTTTGTCAGATGGGTCACCAGGGATTCTCCGCCTTCTTCGAAGATGGATAAATAGAGACCGTCCGGTTCTGATGCCTTCTCATGTTTTAGTACGGATATTTTGTACTTTATTTCTTCTTCCAAAGGGCGATCGAGGTTTACATTCCATTCGCCCTTATGCATTATCTCCACAGGCTGTGTTGCAGGATGCCAGCTGAACTGTTCTTCGAAGTGTTCGGCCTAGCTTTCTAGTCGACGTTTTTGCGAGTGAATTATTGAACCCTCTTTTTATTTATCGTTTTGCTGACCGTTGCTTTCCCACCTCAGCTGGTTTAGTATTTATCGTTTTGCTGACCGTTGCTTTCCTACCTCAGCTGGTTTAAGGCTGCAACCCTTAGCCTTATCCGGCTGCAACGGGATTCGAAAAAGTTTTGAAAAAGCAAAAAGTCAATAAGTTGTTTTTGGGTTGGCACCTTTGGCTGACCGTAGCTACCGTTGGCGTGTTTGCCGGGATAGACAAAACAGAGGATAACCACGTAGTTCAGTAATGAAGGTAAAATGGACCAAAATAGACAAGGATTCTGTTTGGATCAACGAGTATGTATGGTGGACTTTGTGATGACAAAGTGGAACGAGAGACACACAAGCCATGCAACGTGCCATTTGAGAGCGCTATAACAACCACATATGAAAACCACCCAATTCAGTCACGAATTTTACGGCCTGCTAAGGCCAAACTCTGGATCAAACTCTCTGAAGGTGTTTGAGCGGCGTCATTTATATTCAACAGACCAAGTGTCACAAACTTTTTTCTGGAGACTCCAATAAACCGATCGAAGTCCACAACTGGACACCATCCGTGGACATGGGCATTACATTCTACATGCTGCACGGTAAAAATCTCCTTACAATGCCGCAGCAATGTACATTCCCTGTTGATGAACTGGATGTTTAACGTATTGCAGGATCGCTGCAATAGTTTAAAGACAAAGTTCCAGCGTTCTGATCGATTACCTACAGGAAGCGGCCTGCCACGATAATGGTACATAAACTGATCAGCGCCTATCTGAGCCGATTACCTTAGAAGCTACAACAAGACCTTCAGTGTTTTGTGGTGAGATGGTGGCTTGGTGTTTTATATACTTGGACTGCTTTGAAGAGATGGCGCTTGGTCATCGGAGGTCAAACTGAGCAAACGTCAGCATCTACCTATCGGCGGAACGCCGAGGGCTACTTTATAGTTTAAGTTACTGACTGGTACTATACGAGTTTGGGTTTTCTATCGTATGCATACCTATACTTAGGGATCCTAAGACAAAAGGTTATGGAATATTTTGTGGCCCTTACAGTAAACCCAGAAAGCCTACAGGGAAACTGCACACTTTGGTTTTACGAAAGTCGAAGTTTGCAATGGAAACTTTGGAGAGTGCCTCGAGCTTGCACTAGTAGCCATTGAATAACTCTTGTTTTCAGGAGCATATCCGATGCGCGTAGGTGGAAAAGCTTTAAATGCCGGAAACACCAACTGAAACCAACAGTAGTGTACACTAGCAAACTGCTATCAAATTGCTATTATCTGCCCTGGTGTTAATAAAGAGTAGAGTTTAGGATGCCATTCACATACAAACTGCTCACTAGTATGAGTCTAAAGACTATCTGGGAACATTTGAAACATCTTCTATAAAAAGTTAGAAGAAAGGTCGTCAACAGAGAGGCTTGCAAGAATGTCATCACAAGTATTTCTAACTTTTATCGATACATGTCTTGATGCAAAATGCAACACTTAATGAAGCCATGAAACATATCAACAAAGGAGTCACAGAATGCCAAATTATATCATCTATACAAAATGCAACACTTAATGAAGCCATGAAATATATCAACAAAGGAGTCACAGGATGCCAAATTATATCATCTATGGGCGGCAACCAGAAAAAATAAAATAATTTCGAGCTTCAATGCACAAAGGTTCTTTTCTTACTAAAAGATTTTGTTTTGCATGTGCTAAGTTTCAATTCAGAAACGTTCGTCGACAGGTGGAAGAAGATCACGAATTGTAGTTTTCCGAGGCATTAACAACGAAATAGTAATGTGAATGCATTCGATGGCAAAGAATTGCCCTAAACGTTTACGTTTGTCCTGCGTCAGTCACCATTACTCACTACATCGTGGCTTTCGTAACTTACCACTTCCATTTCAGCCACCTCAACCATCCTGAGTAAATATGAAGGTCATACTACCGTAAAAAACGTCAGAGAGCCCATTAATGGCAAGGATTTTCCTATCCTGCCGAAATTGTCGTATCGTACATGCTACTGAATCAACACTTGAGAGCTTTGTGGTGGGCATTATACACTCCGATGGCAGTTGACACTGACCAAACTAAGACCTTGCCAGTGAGACCAGATATTTTTTTACTTATCAGCTTTCAAAGCTCATACTCTATGCACAAAAGGCAATCAAAAAGTGCTTGTCCAGAACTTATGCTCCAATAAAACCAGTATATGCTGTATTTTTGAAATACGCACACGAGATTCATACTTTCTCGTGTATTTTGGAGGGCCAAAAATCGCTAAACTGTTTCAAGCTTTGATTTATGTTTCCTGTGATCCAGAAGTGATTACATCTGGATTATATGGCGTAGGGTATTCATTCAGCCCTAAAGTTGAATGCACTTCACTTGACTGAATTCCAGTAAACAGCGGACAGTAGACAGTGAATAACCATTCGGTTATTCAGATCAAGCAAGCTCAAAGCTATTCGCCACAAGCACCGGTACATGATTGTGACGTCGGTATGTGCCTCAAAGGACTACATTTGTAACGTTGAGAGGGATACCTTCTGTGACGTCGGTATGTGCCTCAAAGGACTACAATTGTAACGTTGAGAGGGATACCTTCTACGAAGACTTATATTGACTCATTTGTGAAGCCAGAAGCACTGCTTATTTAATCCTCGCGGAAGGTAAGGCCACCCAAGTTAATCGTCTTAGCTCATTGAAGTCACATCTATACAGTCGATTTGGAGTCGCTGCTTTGCACAGAACACGAAAGGAGACTCGCCAAGTTGTACGCTGGTTGTCAGCTGTTGATGGCCTGTTGGAATTTCAAAACAAACGCTCGCGTTGCGGAACCTGGTGGCCAAAACCGTAAATTAATCGTTGACGCACTTGAATCACATGTTTTCCACCACCATTAAGGAGCCACAATTCAAGAATGTAGTACATTTTGTTGCTCCCAACTTGACTCAAATTTCCTCAGGTTCCCACAAGCCAGGAAGAAGCATGTCAATTCACTATCTTTGGAGAATTACCACAGCTTAGCGGCATTGATATGAATAGGGTAAACTATTCCCTGCAGTAAACCGGCGCTGTACTGTTAAAGATCAACTGGATAAAACAGGACAAACTGTGAAAGCAGGTATGCTGTTGACATTTGGTACTGCCTGCCTGACAATACGTTCAAACGACCACAACATATAGTCCTAAGTGATGCTAGTACATTCATAATAGCAGGCAAGGAGTACTGGACGCACGCAAATCTGTCGCGAAAAAGTAGTTTAGAGTTTAAAGATAGACCAAAAGCTGTAATGTATATTGAATGACCGGGAGATGGAGATATATTTTTCCCCAGGGAGAGCCACGCCTGACACCAATAAAAGCTACGGGCTTGCCAAAAAAGCAACGGTCGATGAAACCATACGTGAAAAAGGCAGCTCACCAATTCACTTGCAAAGAATTCGGCTGCAGTTGGATATAAACTCTAACGGCCCGTCGGAAGGAAAAATAAAATAAGAGACATCTGTGCTAAAGCGTAACAAGACGCTAGGACTTAACAGTTTGTACTCAGCCCCCCTTTAACAAGGTGGAACATCCTTGGTTACCTATCTGACTAAACTTGTAAGTGCTTTGTGAAATGAAGAGGAAGTGTTCGAAGAATTGAACACACTAGCAATCAATTTGAAAATGGCGTGCGAATACTGTATAAAAACCGTCTTGTCATAAGCTTGGTAGCCATGGGATTCAAGGCACTCTCTTGTCTTGTCCATTGAAGTTTGGCTGAGTACACACACAGAGAGACAGAGAAAGTGGATACGTTAATCACATTTTCACCCTCCCACAGTGAAGTTGCTTCCAGCAACCCATCTTTGTTGATTGGGAGCTGCCTTTGACTGTATGAACCTTCAAGCACCATGCAGTGTCTATGGATAGGAGGCGTCTCCCATAAACCCGGTCAATTGTAGTCACGTGACACAGCTTCCGCAGCCGCATATGTGAGCAACGTTATATCCCATCTCAGTAGGAGTCGCTGGTAGCCACTTACCGAATGACCGCAATTTCGAGCTTCCTTAAACGTTTGTGAGATACACTGCCAATGATTCCCAATAATGATGAAGCAGTTGTACAGCTGCATAGATTATCTTCAACTACAATTACGTTCTACGTTGTGTTTGGACTATTTTAGTTTGGCTGACTTGAATGATTTTTTCTGGACCAACTTGCGGTACTGTTTCATATAACAGTACGACATATTTCACGGGTGGTTTGGTGTTGTCCTGGTTGTGGCCATTATTTTGATTTCCACCCATGACACTGGTGATTCCAACTTTGGCAAAGGTATTGGTATTTTACATTAATGTCACTTCGAAGCATTTGCGGCCCGTGATTAAACGGGTAGGTAAGGACTCATTGCAACAAGTTGACTATCCGCTTTGGGAACTGCTGAAATCCGAGAAGCTTCGACAAGCTAGCTCACTAGAACTTGTAGCATCCGAAGTAAGTTGCAATAGTTTAGTTTGTGAATTCTAGAATTTCACAGGACGCGCTGTTTTGGAATGTATTTCATCATGTTTGACCAACAAATACACTGAAGGTTATCCATTTACCAGGTAAGTCCAAATGTTTCTGTTCAACAGTGAACACATCTATCGGTATTCATAAAATGTTGTTGCGACCTCGTAAGCACTGAATGATGCCAATCGGGATACAGGCAGTTGCTAAAAGTTCGCTGTTTCAAAAGTTATGTTGAGCAAAATTGACGTAGACTTCAAAAGGCCTTGTATACATATACACATTTGTATACACGTACACATACATATATATTTATATATATACGTATATGTATACGCGACACATGGGTTTGCTAGATCCTAGGTAGTGTAACAAAAACTATCAGATGGTTTTTCATTCTCTAAGAAATACACACTGACGGCAATTACCACGTGATGCCGGGGGAATTCGTCTTCTGGCAGACTGAGTATATTCAGCCTCGCAATTAAAGCATGACAGCTGTCAGATAACTTTACTTCTTTAGATGCAAATTACAAAACCATACCATTCGGGTTGCTGATAGCGTTTAGCTTTGATTGATTGCATAAATATTAGTTAAGGAAGTCTCTGTCTTATGTAGCAGGCAAATAGAGCAAACGTTCGAGGTTTTTTTACCTGCTAACTTTACCACAACCTTCTTATTCAAAGTATAATATATTTCTCATCCAAAGTCAAGTCACCGTACTTACGCTTCATTGACCCTATTCCTTAGTAACTTAAGCACAGTTTTGGATTGGTTGAGTTGATCAAGCGACTACTCAGGTTACTTTGTGTGATGTGTTGCGAAGTATACTCATTCACCCTAATTTTCCTGCTTCTACCCACCTCAGAACATGTGTAGCCAAAAATTTATTGAGAAGGATCTGTCGTGCTAGAAGTTGAATCTATGGTTTTAATTTGTTGACGAAGATATGGATAAATTTTTCATTGTTAAGTCATAACACCCTTTTGGTGCTTAGCTGCTTTTTACCCAAAAGAAACATGATAGCTGAGATACTGTCGGGTCACTCATCCATAGACAGGGCAGGTGAGATGCAGGGCTCGAACCATAGAAATTCCAGTTAGTAAATATGTGCCCTAACTACGGAACAATGCTGAGCACCAGAAAGATAAAGAAGGTTGTGATTTGGTGATTTTTGCAGTGAGTTCTGCCAGTGTACAGAGTACAACTTAATTAAAGTTTTATCATAGGATAATAATAAGGACATTCAGTAGACATTTTGCTGGGCATAAAACACTACGCTTGAGCAGGAGAGTAGGTTTTCGGAGGAAGGTGGGAAACTTGTCTTTGGCAAAAGAGTTGAGGTGATAAACGTTTATATTGGCGCCGGATTAATTTATTGTTTTTTTGCCGGCTTCAGTGTTCTACAGTCGAAGGGATTTTGGAACACTCAAGGTTCATCATAAAATAGTGAATCTAGAAAATGTCAGTAAAAGAGAGTAAACTTCTGTCGCTCTCTTCCTTTTCAAGGTATAATTAGTTTGGGTTTAGCGAGCACTCACCTCAATAAAATTTAATCCGCACTAAAAATACCACAACCTTGTTCGATCGGGACCCATAATTCACAAGTTGTGGAACGTTCATGAAAAGGCAGTGAGCTCATTGATTATGGTTGCCTTTCTGCGTTCTCATAATTGGAGCAATCGAAAAATTAATTTTTCAGAAATTATTCACTGTTCTCGATACTCACTGAGAACATTTTACTTAGGATACTAAGACTGGTATCTGTCTGCCGTATCGTCAGTATTGAGACTCAACCGATTCGCAGGCAAACGTTTATCACTATGGATTCAGCACACTCTCGATACAGGATTCTGCCACACATATCGACCAAGAATCTAATCGTAGCACATTCATTATGGTAAGCAACCATTAGTGCAGAATGTTATTTTGTTGCATAGTCCTACTTGCCTTCTACGAAGAACTGTCTTCACGAGTTCGCGTCATATGTCATTCAAATCTCGGATAGATGACATTGTACATGGTATGATAGTATTCACTTCAATCAATATACCAGGGTATATTTTGTCCAGTAAGGCGGTGTCTTAGTGACAGCAGTGCGTGAACACTACTTTGCACAGCTCGCACTTTCGCCGTTTACTGCTGTCCCATTTATTACCAGTATTTCTTACTTCACATTATAGAGTTGGCTTTTTTCTACTACAAATGAGCACTACCACACCCAAAGAATGTGAAAGCGTCCCCGTTGAGGACCATTACACTTGATACTCATTTAGGCTATTCACAGTGAGATTTTGTCCCTAGATGTCACACCGTTGCGAACAGATGGACTGACGTTTTGCCCGGACAGTTCATTTTGTACAAACAGCAAGTACTCCTTTATTTTTCGAAACAGGTTTACATTTCAGAAGTTAATACCTAGAAAGGTGTAACGTCAGTCAGGCTGCTACAAAGATGAAAAGATAACTTGTCGCCCAAGACCATTTGCATTGCTTCAGCATCGTTAGTCCATGTGATGTAATCCACGTAATGCTCCGTACGAACTCGTGGTCAACATAAGCAACCATCCCTCTTCGTGCTTCTGTCTTTGCGCATAACAATATCTGATGCACCCGTTGGTATTTTTTTTGTCCTATTCAGGTTGGAAAAAAACAAGCTGGGTTTAGGAGAACTAAGCAATCACGTTGTGGACAATCATACCGCTTGAAACGATGGTGGGTAAATTTACTATCCATCTATGCTACGTCGGCTGAATGAACAATGAGGATACACAGGTGACCAGTCACGACAATCGGACTGCAGTGGTTCTGGCACATAGCGGTAGTAGATGGCTATTCAACCAAAAAATGGGAATGCAACCACTAATTCATAGTTACGTACTGGTGGTTATTAACGATACTAAGTATGCTGAATATGACTGAATACTTTCGAAGCAACCACAGGTAGGTAGCTCCTTCATAATAATTCCAGGAGGGATGACCATGCGAATCGGCCTACAAGACCATGAACTATCAGAAAGCAGGAATTTCGAGGGCATCTCGGCGATAGCTATGTACGATATGGGTAGCATGAATATGGATATGAATATTCTAATATAATATATACACATAATATATAATAAGAGGCTTTCGGCTGGGTAATAAAGGCATCCACAGAATGCTTATTCAGCCTAGATGTCTAGAAAATGCATTCCACAATGTGTGGCGATATACATACTTATCCGGTGTATAATTCATATGCATAGAATCTGAAGAAAGTAGTGTGATGAGGCTCGTATGTCCTTGACGTTCAAATTTTTTCAAAGGTGAATATTTAAGCTGAGGATTGTAAACTTTTTCTGTGGGATTCTTTGACAATTTAATTTGAAAGAACACCAATTAAATTCTAACTTCCTTGTAACAATTGGTCGCAATGGTTCTTTCCGACAAAGCGGCCCAATCGAATACTGAGTGGTGAAAGCTAAAATTTTGATACCCAAACCCTGAAAAATGAATATCAGCTAGGATAAAAAGCGATTCTGACGATCCAAAGTTTTGTCACAAAAGAACCAAACACAGTAATCATACGCTACCAATCGCGGCGGTGCAACATTATAGTCCCTTTCTGACTCCCCTCTGACTAAACTTCTGATGCAACGCCTTGTGCCTTACTATCAACAGTCGAGGGATGTGATTCTTCGCCAAAGACACTTGTCAGTGAAAAAACATGTTTTAGAAACCATGTAACTACCTAGACGAAATTACCACGGCACCAGAATCAAGTTGATAAATATCCGTTTTTAGTCCACCACATTTCGAACAGCTGGTGTGAAATTCAAATCAGATTTCTCCGAAGGCTAGTTACGTGGATCCCACAGTGTGATTCAGATCGATAAAACGCTTGTCTGCATCTGGTGTCATAACATTTGCAGATCAGTTAAGGTTGTCTCACATGACACATCTCATTTCCGAAACCAGCATATCTTGTACGAGACCACTGGTCGGTCCATCCGGAAGGTGCAACACAAGTGATGTGCCACATAATATTGCAACCACGTTGCAATTGGCATTGTTGACTACACATTGGTAAGATGATTTTGCTTACTACCACTATGGGCAAATGCTAAGCAAATAACCACCCCAAACAGGCTTGTCATTTTGATCGCCATCTGTAGGAAGTTGATATCTGTCCACCGAAACCCAATCGGCCAGCATTGAGACGATGTTCCTGAAGCGACGAAACCAACAACAGGGTAATCGTGTAGTTTATTTTAGGACGCGCCCATCAGTATGAATTTGACAGTCTTATCCTTTGCAGTCACATGGGCTCTCGGGGATTACAAAAGGGTAGAAGGGTATAGTTTCCCCTTGGACATTTTATGAAGAGAACCAGTGAATTACTTTACTACATTCAAAGAGGATTTCTGTTGTATACGTGGAGTGCCCAACAATTTTTTCGATTAAGCACACAAATTTAGCCGGATTTATAACGGTGCAGCGCAAAAACACGTCAAACAGCGTGCCTTATAGACAGTTTCAGTGTGAAAAGAAGTAGAGTTATAACCAATAACACCTGAAGTATACACGTTTGTACCACCATCAAATCGTCTAAACCTTGGTATAAACTTGAAGGTTTCGAGACACAGTCATTTTAAATCAAGCCATCATCTCTTAATTAAAATTATTCTGGTTGCGGCCGGCAGAGCCGACACAACTCTACAACTACTGCTAAGAATTAAGGAAAACTGACTCTACTATTAAAATGGTTGCCCAAGTGTGAGGGATTATTGAAGAACATTCCAATCAGGCCTGTTTCTAAACCGGTGTCGATGGAAAATTATAGAGGTTTTACTGGTTAGGTAAGAACAAGCTGAATAGGAATGGCTGCAGTAATATTCTATTTGTTGTGAAGTGGCACGCACCGATTTATAATAGAAGACATTTCTAAAAGGGTAAGGGTTTTGTGTCCATTTTTGGTGCAATATGCTGCAAGTTGCTTCCAAATTTCGACATCCTATCAAGTGAATAACTTTAGATCATTCGTTGTGGTACAGATAAGGAATTCAGGAACAGAGGTCACTGAATAACCCTTCAAATTACCTCATGTCTCAGTGTTGTTTTAATGGATCACCGTCAGAACATTTTTTCCGCTCGCAGTATTTACAATATTTGTGTCGTGCATCAAGAGTCCGCTTGAGTCTTAGTTTTCATTCTCGGCTACCATTTTTATAATTTTGACAACAGTTCGTTATTAACCTACTCCCATTCTGATTCACCGAAAAACGCCAACTTAATTAAGGAAACGAGTAGATGCCCGACCTAAGGTTAGAAAAAGAAAAGGCTGATTCAGGTCAGAATGGTGGGTACGTATGTTTTGAATCGGATAACGAGAATTCGCCCGGGAGGATCGAACGATTGACGAACAGCCCTTCGTCTGACAGGTGGCAGTAATTTCTTATCTACGAGGTGCTCCGTTCTCAATAGTTGTTGCTTTCACCCATACTCAACCGTACTCATTATACATTCCGGTAAAATTATATCCCCAGGCTGCCGAGAGGTACCGCATTCATTGACCAGATAGAAGTTTTAGCTCAGAAAAGGCTTTTGGAACTCTTCAAGTTGAAGCTTCCCGAAGAAAGCTTGACTGTCGCTCCGTGGGGCGTGAATGTTCAGCCACTGAGTGGGTCTCCAGCAAACATGGCTGCTATGACGGCACTTCTCCGACCACATGATCGTATCATGGGTTTGGACATTATGGCCGGTGGTCATCCAACTCACGGTCATGCAACGGCCAACAAGAAGCTGAGCGCAGCATCCATTTATTTCGAAACAATGTCTTATCGCTTAGACGTAAGTCTTCTGTCTTTCTTCTTAACTAAAAAGACGTGTTTACAGTGTTGCAGATGCACAGTATTCTGTTTGTATGAAAAACAACCTCGTGGCTCCAGCATGTGTTTTGATTTCGCTGATGTTTTTGCTGTGTTTGTCCAGGAGTTTTTCTATTGAATAATATTGACAGTAGTTTTCCCCTGAAGCCTTTCTAGATTCATTCTGGTGGTGCGACCGCACGATGACTTTAGTTAGGACAGGTTTCACACTTGCCAAGTCGTTAATTACGGGAAGAAATGCGGTTCCTCCGTCTATTTGATGGATACGAATAGCCGAGGTGAAGAGTTTAGAATTGACGAAATAGTACGGAGAAGGAAGTCAGAAACTTCGAATCCGGCTGCATAAACTAGAACATAACTGTTGATGGTCCTCGATGAAGTTTGTGCTGCTTGCCTCTTTCCAGTTTATCCCAGTAACCGTTTAAATTGTATGAACCTCGGAAGCCATGTGGTACGGTAGCGACAGGCACTTTTTATCACTCGAAGTTTCATAGACCAAGACGGTGCCATAGTGAATGCGCTGTGTTGAGCATTGGCGGTTGCTGTTTAGCTTTCCGGAGCTGTTAGTTTCGTAAAAGTACACTCGTTTTTTGCTTCCAATATGTGTATTCAGATAACTGTTTGGACAATATGCGTAAGCTCCAATCCTACAGAAGCTTTTGACAGATAAAATGAACTTTTTAGGTAGCCTTATGCCCCCCACCACCGAAGTTATCTGCCAAATAATGACTTCAACGATATGTGAGTATTCAAAACAACACTTTAGATGTACACCATCAATAACATTTCTAAGATAAACGTTGTCCTACATTATCCTTTCGTGAGTTATCAAATACTCGCCAGTTTTAGGCGGAAAGTTTTATGACAGCTTTTATGCTACGGGATTACGGATGCCATAGGTAACTCAAAATTGCACTCCTCGACCAATCAAGCGCGAGGAACCAACCACGACATCGTCCACATTATCCATTGTTTCAGCTACGACTGAGGTAACATGTAGTAAGAAATGATGGTTGAATACACTGTAGATTATTTTATGCAAGCATGTAATCGATGATCATTTGGTCGCGTGCAGTTCCGCCCCGCCAGAGTGCAAATTCTTAATGATGGCATAAGTATGAGTATTGTTGAGCAAAACGAATCAGTCGGTGTCCTCAAAGTTCTGCATCAGGGGATCACCAGAATTTTTCAGGCTAATTACTTTTTTATTCAAGATGGCCACCATTCTTTCGAGTAGCATGCAGTGAGCATTTCCCATGGACAACGGGGCAAAATAAAAACGGTTGAAGTCTCATCATTTTGAAAGTGTTTAGTCCCCTAATGAATCCCAGAGAGTTGTAACCTTTCAGAACGCCTTAGCCTGGTATCAGCTCATCCTCAAAATACTGTCGAGGTATCTGAGGAATCCCGCCAAGTGATCCAACGAATTTTGCTGAGATAGTTTGGAAAATCGATGACAGAAAGCCGTACACAAAGGTATCTTGCTTCTGCATAATGGTCGTCAGGTCTTGTTGTATCTATGATTGTGAAACAGGAATATTTGTCTTTCCTAGATATATTACCATTTGAAAGCCACGTGATAACTTAGGGAATATGATATGATGGTAGAGGGTCGAAGAGAGGAATTTAGTAACTGCTGTATGTGTTGCTTTACTCTCTTTTGGACGACAAATGTCGGCAACCTGTGTATGTCAAGTGCTAGAAACTGCTCATTGGGATCCATGAAGCTAGTACCAACCGACATATGTTGTGCAATATATCTTTGAAAATTCTGGACTAGTCTCAGGAAACAGTGTCATTGTTCCTTTCCCATTGGTGCCTTGTGGATAAATGGTTTTTACGTACAAGAACTCCTGTTCAGGTGTTTTGCTATTTTCTTGGAAAAAAACACTTCTTGAAAAAACCTTAAAAAGTTTATTATTTAAGGAGACAAGATATGTAGATCCATATCCGTCAGCAATTCAGGCAGACTATTTATCGTTTCAGCCGAATACTGGGTTAATTGATTACGATGCACTGGAGGAACTTGCATCCAGATTCTTGCCGAAAATGATCGTTGCAGGCGTTTGCGTTCACCCACGGTTATTGGACTATGCACGGTTTAGAAAGGTCAGTGTTAAAATCCAGTCACTAACAGTTTATTTATGGGTTGTGTGAATTTACCCTCCCCCCTACTGAATGGTATTCACAGTACTTTTCCCTGGAACATTTCTATATCCAGTGCACTCTAACCTCACCGCAAGAGAGCTACCTGAAGTCAGGAACTCCCCTTCGTAGTCTTTAACTGCATTCTCTCTCAGCCGCGGTTTATTCTAGTTTACTCCCGAAAAGTAACCATCCTCAGGAGAGGTCAGCCATTTCTTCTTTCTAGGTTGTCGCTCTTGCTGGTCCTTCACACCAATGGTCCAACAGGTCTTTCATGCACGAATAACTTTTGCTGAACATACGATCGGAAATAAACATTTCAACCTTTGATGATATCACTAAGAAACACTGAAGTTAGCGCAGCAGTAGTGAGGATTTTCCTCATGAGACTCTTGGTTTAACACAATTTTTTTTATGCAGGTTAACTTTTGCATCTACACTAGTCTCACTGTCAGTAAAAGGGAAGGTTATTCGGTAAAAAACTCAACGCGCCAAAAACAGAAGCTGTAAACAATAACAAACAAGAAGCACCCTTGCGGATTTCTTTCTACAGACTGAAACATCACTGCATTTGGAAGAAGGAAATTAGTTACCAGTCTGAGCTCAGGGACCATCCGCATATTTTGAATTCAGTATACAAATACTGAGGTTAGCTTACAGTAATGCTTGGCACATCAATTCAGTATACAAATACTGAGGTTAGCTTGCATTAACGCTTGGCACATTATTGAAAGTCATGCCAATAGATGTGGAACTTACAGATAGGTACGTCATATGACAAGAGGGGAGTGGGTAGTACGGTGTTCTTAGTGAAAGCTAACTTAAACTGATGTCCATTTATCATACCACTATCCAGATGGTTCCGGGTGCTCAACCTTCTTGAGGTGGGCACTGATGGCGATCCGTCTTGTCCTTACGAACACGTTGACTTTATCCTATGAAAAATTCGCCACTGAAAATTCAAAAGCAACCAAGGAGACTACTGGTTAATTGTGGCCGTTTGTTCATACCATCCATCAGTCGATAACCAGACAGCACTTTAGAAGGACTGGTAGAACTGTGGTCGTTTCCGAAAATCTCAACCGCACAAAGTCGTTTAGACTTATTGAGACCTCATCTCGATGGAACCTATCAGGTTTCATTTTGCACTTAGTTGCACGGTCAGTAAAGCGTAAATGTCACAAGTGTAAAGCACGATAAAAGTACCCGTCTTTATTTTTGATTGCAGATATGTGACTCCGTTGGTGCCATCTTGCTGGCTGACATGGCTCATATCGCGGGTCTGGTTGCAGCAGATCTGATCCCCTCACCGTTTGAGCACGCGGATATAGTGACCAGCACGACGCACAAAACTCTCCGTGGTCCACGTTCTGGTATGATTTTCTACCGGCGTCATTCGCTCAACTGTGAAAATTCAAACCGCACCGTGCCGGTTGCGGAGTATGAAGAAAGAATCAACCAAGCCATCTTCCCCGGACTGCAGAGTGGTCCACATGAAAATGTGATCGCTGCAATGGCTTGCATGGCAAAAGAGGTAAATCTTTGATAAACTTTCAACTAGCGGAAATTCTATCTGGCAATAATCAGTATGGGGTCCTTGAGAATGAGGAATATTTGACGTATTGGTCCGAAACCAATCAAAAAACACTTAGTCTAACTTTTTGGACACTAATGCTGCAATCTGACTAAGCATGTTTAGTCGCAATAGAGGAATTAGCTCCGTTCAAGTGAGCAGAATAAGGGTTAATGAACAAAACATTTTAGATTTCTTTAGTAGCTAAATTACTCAAATTAGAATCACACATATGAGTGAAACTGAGTGATCATGCAAAGAATGGCTGCCCATCAACCCGACTCAAACAGGAGCATTCAAATGCTTAAACCATAAATCTTACATTCTTGGCCTGGTCGTCGATATAGTCTTTACTCGCGAATTCCGCTTTATGAAGAAATTACTCATAAAAATGAAAAGTTGGTCGGATGGTGTCCGGCTTTACACCAATAGTTCAGGGTAAGTGGTTTCACAAGCATTATTCAGTCAAATGTGGGGCATCCCGTACTTTTTGTTGGATCGAAGAATTGCCCAACTCCCTGACTGAGATCCGTGAAGAGCCGCTGCTTATTTTTTTTACCGCGTGCACACACCTTCTAAACAATGCTTGGAGGATGAATTAAAGTCTACCTTACTCACATTCTGCTTCATGAAACCTTTAAGTTCGTAAGCTGTCAACAGTTGTAATTACTCGTGTCGCACGAAAAAAAACAACTACATTTGCGTCCATGTGCTTCACGATGTAGCGGCTGTTTCTACCCAGGATTTACTGATTTTTCAACATCTCAAATACTGTGCTTCCTACAAATTGCATAGCAGCGACGCACCGAAAAATCGCTTAATCTGGAAAGCTGTGTCTGAGGTATGACTAACAAATATAGTGATATTCACTGATGATTTTTTTCACCAAGCGTGGGAATTTCTTACATTTGTTAAGGATTGTTCTGAGTAGCATTCATTCATATTTGACTAATAAGCCAATGTACGGTATAAGGTAGTGCAATGCGGTGTAATGTAGCGTAGCATAGCATAGTATAATAGTGTGGTGAAGTACGGTATAGTAAGCTTAAGGTAATTCCCCTCGTTCGTCATCTGAGATGCTGTGACTTCACACGGTGTACTTCAATCTAAGCCACTGTTTCATCTTATTTTACCCTCGTCACATAAGTGTTCAGTTTTCCACTTTCATTCTTTCTAATACTAGGGACTATGGGTCTCCATTGTTAATAGAAAAATCATGTAAGTATTTTGAAGGCAGATCACATTACCGCATGGCATTTCCTCTCGATTGTTTAGGCCTCAGAACCACATTTTATCGAGTACAGTGAACACGTGTTACGCAATAGCCAAGCACTTGCAAAGGAACTCCTCTCCTTTGGACTTCAGCTGCTCACTGGCGGTACTGATTTACACTTCTTGATTGTCGATTTAAGCCGTTCCTCAGGTAGGCCGAACGTAGGCATGGGAGATGCTGCTCGGGTTCAGGTGGTTGCTGACGCCTGTGGCCTCACTTTCAGTGCTGTACCAGTTCCACACGATGACAGTTTTAACAAAACTTCGGGACTTCGGATAGG
Source organism: Clonorchis sinensis (assembly GCA_003604175.2). Lineage (NCBI taxonomy): Eukaryota > Metazoa > Platyhelminthes > Trematoda > Opisthorchiida > Opisthorchiidae > Clonorchis > Clonorchis sinensis. Next base: position 79,612,606 of record CM030369.1, read on the forward strand.
TAAGGGATGCTTGTGTATTATCTTGAATTATCTAAGTCTTGATGTTTGTCTCCTAGCTAAACGAGTTCCAAACGCCCTCTCTGAATGGCTCGAGGGATCATGTTGCAAATTGGTGTCCCTATACACTGAGCGAGATACTAAGGTTGTTTATTACCCTTTTCTTTACTTAGATGCGCTTAACATATTTATTAGGGATGTGCGTGTTAGATGTAACAAGTAAACCAGAGAACATATCAGCCTTGGCAGTTCGCAAGACCTTTGTACAAAGAGAATTTGCTCAAAAGTGTGTGGATTCTTGATAGTTATAGGTGTGAGGTTACTTGTGTTGAAGCGCTGTTTATATTCTGTAAAATTTTCAGTCTCATCGACTGTGTCTTTGGTGGTTGCTGCAGCAGCAACGTAACTGAAGTAACCTTTACAAAAAGTCTTGGCACACTGGGATATTCGGACACGTTTGATGTGTTTGGGTCACAGGATTTCTCTCTGTGTGATTGGCTGTGCAGGTCAACAGCTCCGTCGTAATATGACGAGATTTCCAGATTTAAACCGGGAATTCATCCTGCATGTGAAGTCAAGCTATGCTGAAATGTTGAAAGGATTGCGCAACTGACCCTGTTTGGAATAAGCATCGATAGGCAACTTACGAATTTCTAGGAAGATTCCATCCTGAGGCTCTGAGTTGTGTGACTGAGCGCCACACCATTCAGTCGCCTGTCGCTTATCGCAAGTGTGATTAGATGACAGTCTATCGAAAGGGCAGGATGTACTCGAAGGTGTATGTATATATGTATTCAGTGTTGGTGGAGACAAAGACGACGAGGATGACGATGGTCCCCCTTAAAATGGAGACCAGTTTTGCTAAGATCGACGTTTGATGATTCTTCGAAGTGTCCCTCTTCACCGTTTAGGGCCCTTCAGGAACACATCAAAGGTTTCTTTGAATAGTCACCCCGGATGTTTGCACCCGTTATAGCATACCAGGACAGTAGACCAGGAGAAGTTTGACGTGCAATCAGCTAATTATTTAAGGTGGGCGAATTTCGTTTATCCTGAAGTGAGCTCCCTGTGAGACTGAAAATCTACCTTATTTTTATCCCTCTCTAACATCCGTTCTAAATGTGGCTTGAATTCTGACTGTACTCTACTTGTGTCGTCAAAAATGGTTTATGACTCAAATGCGTGGAATGTAATAGCTGAATCGCGTTCTAGTTTTTTCCAACTCTTGGTTTTTTGGAGGAAAACGAGCATTTTGTTTGTGCTCCGCGATCCGTACATGGAGTTGCTTGGCTGTCTGGCCTATGTATTTGGCTGGACATTCTGTACAGGGAATTCGGTAGACGCAGTTTGTACGGTGTTTTAGTTCGATTGGGTCCTTAGCCCTCAGAATACGTCATTGTAACGTGTTGTCAATTCAGAAAAATGCTTTGCTATCATAATCCCGAAGATATTTTCGAGTGGCGTCCGAAGTGCCAACTCCATATGGTGTTCTCACGGTGACCATCGGGTTTTTGTCTTTCTGTCTCACCATTCCGAGCAACGTTCTTCCCATTTGTTGGGCAATGAACCTCGTGGGTTATTTATTTTGCGTCAGTTCGTTTGCTCATATGGATTCGTCCGAGCATAGCTTGTTGATGCGGTTCACCAGCGATCCGACAACTGCACGTTTGACATAGTGTGGATGCGAATACTTATGATGCAAATGCCTGTCTGAATGTGTAGGTGTTCTGTGGATTCCCACTGAGAATCCATGGTTAGTGTCAACCGCGAGCTTCCAGTCCAGGAAACTAATGGTCCGTTGGGCCAGACAGCTGGACAACTCCACGTATGGATCGAGGAACACTAACAACATGCGTGTTTTCCTCCAAGAAACCCAATAGAGTTGAAAAAACTAGAACGCGATTCAGCCATTGCATTCCACGCATTCGAGTTCATGTTTACTACAGTCAGGATTCAAATCACATGTGGAACGGACGTGCGCTGAGGCCCAAGAGATCAGGACAAAGCCGAACTGCATCAACCGAGGTGGTGATGCCGGCATGCCGTCTATCTGGATTGGACTTACTGTACACCTTAGCCGGCATGGTGACCAGATGTCAAATAAGGATCGCAAAATGACGCATCAGAGCCTACACAACGACAAACGGAAGCACATCCTAATCAGAATACACACAATCACACTTACATACACACTCACGCGCGCTGACTGCCAACTGATCACAGGGATGCACCAACTCGAAGACACTGCAATGGACCTAAATGTCGCTGCATTTGACTCATATTCGATTGATTGTGGAAATCCTTGAGAGAGGTTGTCCACGGCAATCGAAACGTCGGATTACAACAACCTATTCCACTACGCTGTGTTTTGACTTTACAAGTAAGAAAACCTATTCCACTACGCTGTGTTTTGACTTCACAAGTAAGAAACTTCCATATTATATACCACGTGATGCTCAATCTTTTTAACGCTCTTTGAGCAGATTTCGTCCCGGAAATCCTAAGTTTGTCATTATTTCGGTGTCTCTCTCGCACTAGTGTAGAAAAACTAAACGAAGGTTGATAGCTACGATAAAATAGCGACACTCACTATAAAGTTTACCTACTGGATCCACAGCTCTCACTGCTTGCGGGTCATTTTTCTAGTTGCCAGCCTGTAAGATCATTGACGATTTCCATTGATAGGCCAAATGCTTGACATCATTTTCTGGGAAGATGGTCTATTATTTTTAGGGGAACCTCTTTCATCAGAGATATCTTCCGAGAGCAAAGGCTGACAATCACGAAAGAATCTGTCACATTTACATGAAAACTTCAAAATCCTCATCTGATGTGATAGGGATGTTAGGGCGAATAGGTTTTCCTATACCCTTGATCGTTTCTGCATTTACATAAAGGTTCTAAGCAACCAAACGGTTATATATCCTGAATTGGGTTGTCAGTATGTTGCGCTCAAATTTGCGGTTTCGTTGATGGAAACGGCTGAGTTGTGTATCAACATAATTAATGAACCCAAGTACTTACCACGGCAAGACCACGAAAATTCTTGGTCTAAAATTTTCGCGGACTATACTCACAGTCGGAGGGTGTTTTCATAGATGGGAACGGAACCATCCATTTCTGTCGAGAAATCATCTGCAGTAAATGGTAGAGATAGCTTGTGCTGTCATTCTGGGAGGTGCCCCCTTCTAACCGGCAGAAATCCCATGTTTTCCGCCAAGCCAATTATATGAATCTTGTTACTCCTTGCTTGTTGAGTACCTATGAGAATACTACGTGTACGGAGGAGTGGATGGGTAGAGAGAAATTTCTGACCTTAAGTTGGCTGTGAGTGCTTAAATCCCTCGGTTGATACGTTTTACAAGGAGCTACTGCTGTCAGACTCACCTTTCGTGTAATTTAATCCACATAAGAATAAAATGCGATAATTTACCTAGGTCCAAACTTTGTTAAAATCAAATCCGTGAAGCGTTATCTTTGTAGTTTTCCTTAGCAATAACGAACTCCCCTAAAGTGCGGATATTCGTGCTTGATGTATGTGGACTAGCGTTGAGCCTTATACACTTTTTGCCCGCAGGTACACCCGCACTCACCTCACGCGGTTTTTTGGAAGATGACTTTAAAATTGTTGCATCATTAATCAACGAGGTGCTCAACATAGCTGAGGAGTGTAATCGCGTTTCGAGTAAGTTGGAACACAGTTCGAACATAGTGTGTCTTGTCCCACTTATCCTTTTGCTTTCCTATTTACTTATCTGTTTATTCACTCCACTTATCACTTATTCGTGCGCACACATCTGTGTCTCCAAACTCATGCACTAAAAGGTAGCCACATCTTACAGGATTCTGTTTGTTTGTTTTTCTATGAATTTCTGTCGTTTGACTCTACCAAATTGCAAATTTTTTATTCTTCCCTTTAGATCACTGGGATTCTCTACCAAAACTGCTCAGCACTAACCCGAAAATTGCTACACGGATTTCAAATATTCGTCAGCAAGTGTCAGAATTCGCTTTGACATTTCCAATGCCGGGAAATGATGATCTATAGTAGTAAATCAGGTTAAAGCATTGTTATTCCGATGGTGATGTTTACGATCGGACCTGAATGAATGTACCTTTTCTTTTGCTTATACATTTGGCGCTCTATGAGTAGTTCTTCACTCTCAAATTCTGCCCACTGATTTACAAAGTAGTATTTTTATACAACATCATTTTTCTTCACGAATTCATCTTGAAATGCTACGCAATGTCCATGCGATAGCTGCTCGCAAATACAGTTCACCTCTCGGTCACAGTTACGAAGCAGTTGCTAATGTCGCTAGTGCATCTACCTGGCTAATCTCAGAATCAGATCACTGCAACAATAAATATGAACAAGACTTTCGTCAAAGGTTTTGTTGAAATAGAAAATGAAACTATCAGAGCTTACAATATCAGATGATAAGAAGGTAAATTAATATGCACCGCCATGGTCACTGGTTTGTTCACTGAGCTGGGTCATTTGATTGCAAACCAATCAAAGTGACAGTATCAGAGTATTGTTAAAGGGCGCGGTGGAGCGTCGCGATGGGTCGGTGGTTGCACATCTGTTGGAGTATGTGGATGGGGATTAAGGCGAAACAGCTGGGAATCAATCTATCCACTCTCCCAGCAAAACGGATCAATCGGATGGTCGTGTTCTGTTCGTGTGCTACAGGGGCGGACTAGTATTATTTTCGCTGGAAGATTTACTTTCTGATAAGATGTGCCAACTGCTCACTGAAAATCACTCAGTTCCACTAACTTGGAGCGAAGTCACGGTCAAAATCATGACTCACTGAAAATCACTCAGTTCCACTAACTCGGAGCAAAGTCATGGTCAAAATCATGGGTGTCCCACACTTTTGTTCTGTTGCACATTTGTCGGTGGTGGAAAGTGAAAAAGTGCCAAACCCTGTACGCCATTTGGCTAAATCAGCTGATTCACCTATTTTTTTCGATAAATATCCCTCAAATATCTGTCTTGACTTCTGATGAATTTCTGCTAACATCAACAGTTGTTTGGCACGCAACGATTTTGGGCTCAGCAATCAATTTAGTCCATCAACCACAATCTTTGTTGATGACATATGACTGTGGCACATTACAACACCATATTGTTTTTTTCGATGGAGGGATAAAGTGTAAAACTTACGTCTTAATTTTTTCACCTCATACTGAAACCGGTTAAGATATTTAGAGAAAAATCGGTTTGCTGCTGTGCTCCCAATAATCTGATCACAACCAGTTGGACAAGTGTCGTCTTTTATACACAAAGACCTATAATATCTTGTCGGTGAAGCTTGGTCAACTTGCTCTTAGGTTTGTAATAGCTCTGCATTTTGAGTACAATCACTTGCACGCTGACCACAACGGACAAGGGCAAACTTGAGTTTGTACAACCGAAACTTAATTGGAGAGTACATTAAATATCTAGACCCTACTCGTGCGAGACGATGGGAACTTGGTAGAGATGTTACGGCAAACTTAGACGAGGGGACATGATTTATGGTACAAGAGACCTAAAAAGGTGTTTTGTAAATGCTGGCTTGGATCATCTTCAATTCACTCTCGATCAGGACATTGTCCATGTTCGTCCTAGCTCGCTAAAGCTTGGCTTCTGATTTCAGTGCGAGTGTGTCTGAAACAAAACGTCAAACCATTTTATTTGTTGCTTCTAAAGGGATGCTAATATCTAACTAACCACCCGCATCTTAAGATAAAAGATCTGATTCTAACAAGAGCAAGTTCATTTTGTAAGGTTGTTCAGTTTAAAAGAGCACTACACCTAATAGATTACGTTAAGGACTCTTTTAATGCACTCAGTAAAGCTTAAGTCGAATCGTGGTACAACTTGGTGCTCACAGTAATAGAGGGAGGTTTAATAAACAAAGAAAATGACCAGTTATTAAGACAGAAGTAAGATGATCGGGCAATGTGTTACCGGTCAGTTCTGTTCAGTCTTTTTACTTTACTTTGATAAAGCTTCATCTCCAGTCCACACGCAATCGGATTATCCCATTTGGCAAGAACTTCCAGTTTTCGGTTATCTTCGTATTTTAAGAGAAAATAACGTACTGCACTGGAGATGCGAGACTGAAACTGTTATTCATGTAGTCAAGAGGCCGTTGAGCCGGTCAGTTTTGCAATCGATTTTGTATAATTTCACTTTTCAAGAGGACGAGGTTCAGCCACAATATATGGACAGACACCTCTTGAGTGATAGTGCACAATTTAGCACTTAACTGCAACAATCTGAACCAAGCCTCGTGCGAAATTCGTACGAGTCTGCAGAATAAAGTCTACTGTAGACAGTCTATGTTATCCTGTCCCTCCTATTTGTCTCTCGTATGTTCCAACTAGCACAGGGAAATAACTGAAACAATAATCTGTCTATTAATGAGAATGTAAGGGGTACTCGGACGACAATTTTAACTTGCGACAGTTTCTCAGCAATTCGGGCAACTTCAGGTGCATGGACCATGAACAATGCTATTCTAGTACATTAGTTAGCAAGGTTTTATCACTTTGCCTGGTGACAGTGCGTTTCGCCAATCAGGCCATCGACAAACGACCACAACAAATCGCCCGCATGAAACGAAACATGTATGGTTTGTAACTCCAAATTGTGGACAGGTTAATCGATCAGCCTTGAACAAAATGGCGGCTGCACGGTCGCATCTTGGTTGTCTGGATTCCAGCGGAAACACGATTCGAAGTGTGAAAAAGGTAGGAAGAAATAAAGCGACATTGAAGTAGGTAGCAACATGCAATGTTACTGGTTTTTCCGTAGAAGACTAGAAACGACGGAGTTAACAATGAGTCAGTTTTTGACCTTGATTTCCATCAGTTATATTACTGTACTTTGGAATTGGTTTCTGGACTGTCAATGAATAAGAATGAATAAACAGATGAGAATTTTCATTAAATCTTTCCAACATACTTCGCTGTCTTTACGTCCTCATAACGTCAAGTTTCTATTGACCTGGAGGTTGACTACTGGGATTTCTACCTTGCGTTGACAGTCTACAGGTTGATTATGACAGATTTGGGAAGCATTGTTCGTATTATTCTTCTAGCGGTTACTTTTCGACTGTATGTACCTGGCTAGAGTGATTTTTGAGCTGCATCAGCGTCTTTACTGAACTCCTTTACGTGTTGTCCATTATTATTAGGAGAATGTGTAAGCTTACGCCGGCCACTGAATGGAATCTGGCTTATCTTGTACATTTGTAACCTGTTACTCTACTTTTCGATCGCTTTCTTGTCTCCTTGTATCCAGTCAGCATAATTTTTCCCTTACGAATATTAAAAGAAACAGTAATCACGTCAAATGTATTAGGCTGCCTCGTTAATACCCTTGTCAATTCGGGCTGGCATTGCTGAGAACTGGTGTCTATCATGGATCACTTCTCTAATTAATGTCTCGTATGCAACACACTTTCTCTGGTCAAAGCTTCGCTTGTCTCATGTGTAGTTGGGCGTTCTTTCTCCCTTGATCTTTCTCCATTCTCAGTCCTAAAGAGAGTGCTAGTGGAGTCTAGAGGAATCAAGTGTTTTACCTCCCCTTAAGGGGCAGCTAGAAAGTATACGAACTAGGCGAAAATTCGCATCCTGCTTCTGTCCATCTTAGCTAAGATGATTTGAATTATTCGAAATCATATGAAAGCTCGTAGCAGGTATCTGGAGACAGGTGTGGGGTACAACTTCAAAAGATTCAGCGTTGGTTGCTTGATAACACAGCAGAACCGGCATTTTATCCTCGGTGAGAACCACCAAAGATTACATTCATTTGATACAAAAGCTGTGCAAACGCGAACATCTCACCATTGCTGGTATCTTGTACATTAAGCTAAGCAAATATTGGGCTATACGAATAATGTTCAGGACATTGTATATGAGAATAGGATTTCTCCCAAAAACACGATAAAGATGTTGTAAATTATCTTTTGGTATACCGCTTCAAGTGCAGACTGGATTAATCAAAATTGTTTCCTGTTTTTGAGAGGCATGGCAGCATCATTCTTATTTGAACACACTGAGTGGCTTGAATTTGTCCTCCTGGAAGCTAAAGAGACCAAACATATTTAACATTTTCGTATAGACCGAAGATGTTATAGCGTTTTCAGTGAATGACTGGGTTAGTGTCTGTTCTTCGGATAACCCTTAAGATAAGAAAACTGTGTCTAAAAAATCGATGCACAATTTGACAACCTGTCACTGGATTTATTCTGTTCCATGGAACATGTACACCAGCACACGCCATCTTTCAGAGTACCTCGAGTTCCACTTATATGAAAATGCAGGTTAATTCTAGGGTATCAGAAAATGCTTAAACATTCTTAAAGGGCATTTGATCTTTCAGCGACTTATGAGTGGTGTGTTAGACTCGTAAATCCTTTCACTCAGGAAACAGCTTTGCTAATAATAGAATGCACGGAGTTTGTCGTGTCTATGAAAATCCTGAAAATTTTCCGTAGGTCGTTTGTCAGACAGACGGTCGCTGGTCGTCTAGACGGATGTCTCGAAACAACAAGATGACCGGCAAATTTCATCAGCTTTCTGCGGATGAATAGAGTGTTGCAGCTAAAATAGACTTCTGACCGTGGATGGTCTGTGTATAGTGTTGATAGAATCAGTTAACATAACGGAGAAAAGACGTGTTAGACGCACTCCTATGACCTGACGCAATATATGCCCATTTCGAGGTATCTTTTCCTAAAACAAGAAAACACAAGTATTCTAAAGTGTCGACTTCGAATTCCTAAACTCCAGGACATTGTACATTAGTCCAAATTCTTAGGTAATTTTTTTTACTTTATCGAGCTTGAAGACCCAGAGTTTCTAAAGTCTCGCTATCTTAGGGGGACGTCACAAGTAACCCCAAATAATTGAAATGGTCAGTTTGAAAACGAAATGAAATTACGTGGTAAAAATGATACAAACAATTCATTTTGCCGTGCCACGCACCGCGTGACTTCGCAAAACTTGGTTGCGTTGATAAACATGTGACCAAAGAGCGGACTCCCCCGTAGATATAGTGGATGCCGAACCTCTAATCTCGGAAGGAACTACCGTGTTTTGTTTCTGAGCTACACACGTAGGACCTTACATGCACGTGCTCGGTCTTCCAAATTAATTTATAGTAGCCACGCCATCCGATCCGCAGCATTTACATTCGTGGACACGAAAAGGGTAGTACATACGATGAAGTAGGGATGTGATAAGGACCCCACTAATATGGGGTAGTGCATTGGAGGTTAATAACATTGTTCCTGCATTGGCGTAAAGGAACCCGTCGCCTCACCATAACTAAGGTATGGAACTCCTAGTCGTCTTCATACTAAATTATAACTGTTGAGCGGAACTAAGTTATACTAAGGCACAGCATTTAGCAAAGAAGGCGGAAAAAGTGTTCAGTTTTTCATGTTTGTCAGCTGCGTCACTGCCTAACCTCCAAGAGCCTTTTCCATGTGAAATCTGAAGTAGTAAACAAGGTTCTCAGTTGAGATTTTCTTCAAGGTGTTCCTCAATAGTTGCTTGACTGGCATGTTCTATACATGACCCAGCTCTCAACCTGCCGGGCATTACTGATTGGTCGGGGGAAAATTTCCAAGATTTCTAAATCCCCGTCTCATTGTGGACTCACTTCTGAAAAGCAAACCCTACAAGAGTTCAGAGATATCAATTGTGCGAACAGAAAATTGTTTCCGAGTTACTCTTTCTGAAGTTTCTACAGCAGTAATGACGCAAACGGTTCCAAATTATAAGGAATAAAGCACGACGTAGTGAAATCCTACATTCACACAAACTGTTTACAAACTAACAACTTCTTGTTTTAGGCGCAAACTATTAGTTGATTGAGTAATTTCGATTAGCTTCATTATCTAGCTGTTGTTCTTTTGTTCTTCGGGTATTGTCAGTTGATAGCTGTTTTAAGACTTGCTGACCATATCAAACTTTCCAGACTGGGCACGTGCAGGATATGTAACATCACATGCGGTTCGCGCTGAGTCATTTGTGGAATTAACTGGACTCCCAGTGGAAAGGTATCAGAGTAGGGAAACAAGGAATGCAGTCCTCGAACCATTGGCATGTCCAACTTACTACTAGTGAAACCGAATAGAGATGGGTTGATTAAGCCTTTAAATTATATGGTTTATGTGTGTATGGATGGTGCGCGCCATCAGTATCACAGTCAGAAATAGATGATCCCTTATGGACCTATCAGTTATTCTTTGTGAATGGACTTCATCCAGGCACATTATAATCGGTGCGAGTGGTAGTGTCCGAATTACAGTACACCTCCTTTGAATGTGAGTTGCGTAAGTTCCAAAATATGGTTCAATATCCCATCATTTTTCTGAATAATAATTTTCCGATGACACACGACCAACGTATCTGTGACCACTGGTAATGCGTCAAACGTGGTGCCCGGGCACAACTTAGTACTTTACGGTAAGGCGAAAATTAATATCCTTTTTCCGTTAAACGGTAGCTTGAATATATTGAACTCAATTTGGTCGACAACCGTAGAGAATAGAGAAAAAACTAATCGTGTTGTTGAGTACATGGTGAGAGCCGGTGTGGTTGTTCTTGTCAAACGACAATAACCAGTTTAGTATCGACATTGGGCTCATTAAATTACAAGTGCAGCTAATCCAATGAGGTTTCGGTTACCTAACCTAGCTTTTACGTCCGTCATGTGGTTACGTGATTCAATATCCAGTATTGGTACTTATGTTTTTTTGTCGTAAAAAGTATTACGGACGCCAGTAAATGGATTGTTGACATGAAATTCTAACGTACAGGTTATACAGAGTAGACGAAGAGGGAGACAAACATGAAACCCAATGAACTCAGAATGAGTTATCCAGACTAGCTCAAAAACCCCGTTGAATCACAAAAATAAGTTCTACATAAAACATTCATCAATGCTGTCAGCTGGTTTTGAATATCTCATTGACCTAATACTCTCCTGGCGCCCCTATTTTGCAATGAATTCTTTCGTGACATGACCGTTGTTACCGAGCTCATGAGTATTGGTCATAATATGGAAAGCCGGAGATTAACTTGGGCCTTTCTGAAACTAACTAACTAACTAACTAACTAACTAACTAACTAACTAACTAACTAACTAACTAACTAACTAACTAACTAACTAACTAACTAACTCTAACTCTAACTAGCTAACTAACTAGCTAACTAAAAAATTGTGAGAGAGTTAACGCAAATCCAATGTGTGCTGTCACCAATCGCATCATTTTTATCTCTCTCGTATCTTGAGCTTAATGAGAGATTCACCCAATCGGACGGGAACTCATCATAACAACTTAAGTGGCATTATGTCAGTTGCTTGGGTTAACAGTTAGTTTGCATTACATTCAAGCTGCAGGATTGCGTCTTACCGGATAACTACGTTCGAGAAAGGGCAAAACACCTTAGAAAAGAATGGGATTAACTTAAGAGGTATTTTCCGAAGCCATTAATCACACCTTTTAGGATAAATTGGCCACTAGAGTTTACTGTCGCTATATAGCTATATAGCTTTAAAGTATCCAAGATGGAATTTGTGAGGTTGAGGGTATAGAGGATCATTTAACCAAACTGACATACAACCCAGAGCTTAGTGACAGTATAGCAACCGTTTGATCGCCTGTCATTTTTCTGGAAGAAGCACGGGCACACTTCAATTCCTAACGTATTATTCCCCGATATACCACCCCAACAGGTGGTATATCTGTCATTAACAGAACCGCAATTGCAAAAATAAATTTTGTGTCACAGTAGGATACTATTTGGTTTGTGTCAACCGGTCAACTACAGTTTTCATACTAAGCGACCGACGAAACGATAAGGTCTCGTTTATTGGAAGGTGATCTACTCTAGACTCCACGGTCAGTTTCGAGTAAGTGACATCGTCACCGTCGCTTGAATTTCAGGTAGATTAGCAGTCTTCAGATTCATGAGAAATTTTCAGTTGATCATTCAGCTACTTCCGAGTAATCCAAATGCTAACAAAATACAGCACTTCGTTTTAGTCCAAATGCACACGGTGCTTGCATTGCAAAACAGTAAGTGAGTGAATCTTAAGAGTGTTGAAACAGGGAGGCAAAATCTACCTTATTCCTAATGGATGGATGTAAGCAGCTAGGACATTCTTCCATCCAAAGAATTCACTTCATTTTTCTGTGTTACTCACTGCGATTGTCAGGCTATGATTAGGTGCACTCTTTAATAAGAGATTAGGGTAAGGAAAAAGGACCCAGCAGAGAAGAACTTGATTTAAAAAGCCAGAAGAGAGTATGGACAGCTTACGAAATTCTTTGAGGCTGTGAGTCCAAATCATAATTTTCGTGCAACGCTGACTGTATGAGTTACACTTTAGATTTGAGTCCTGGTTTTAAGTAAATGTAATCCTACAACAACAAGTAAAACAGAGCATTTTTTTCGAAATAATATCACGATTGCTGAAGGAAGTGCAAGCACTCTGGGTCAAAGAGGATGAATATGACTAAAAAAAACTAGCTTTTAATAAGCTAGTTTCCCCCAAAATGAACTGATATAAAAATACCGAAACTAGGGAGGAGGCGCGAAACCTCATTGTGTGAAAAAGTGCATCATTCCACTGAATGAGACTGCTACCCTATCTTGGGGCCACTTCACTTTACGCCTCCGTTAACAAATCGGCCAAAATTTTAAATGACTTCGGAGTGACCTTTTGAATGACACTTTTCGAGGAAATCATCAGCTAATTTCAGAGACAACGGACTCAACAACTTTGTCCTCCGGACCAATGAATGTGTTGTCACATGTTGTGGATACGTTGTGGGCAGTTGTAGTTTGCAATGCAACGACCTGAGTAAGCTAGAGGTTCCATTTTTATTTTTCTACTTGCTCGATTAGGCGGGTTCCTTTGTGATAAAAGTTTAGTTGACGCTTAGGGAATGGTCAAGAATGTGCTTGAATGGATTCAGTTCCAAGGGCCTTTTGCAAACAGTTGCTTTGCTGCTGTATTAAGCCCATCGTTCAGTAACGAATAACCTCACGTCCGTTATTACATTAGCGCGCAGGGTTGACTATTGGTCGGGTCGAAATCGCGACAAAAAATAAACTTATGTGACGGCTGCAAATAAACAGAATAGTCACCAATTCTTTACACCATGGGGTTGAAAAAGAAATTCTCGCGGCCTCCCACAAGTTTCCTTTTCGCTGGAGCTTGTCAGGTGGGAATAATCAGTTTTCACCGGTTATAGTTTCCATTTGAACAGAATTAGTACGTAAGTAGATCTATACAGTCAACTGGAGAACTAAGCGGATGTGCGCTGAAACACGAAATCTTTTTTACGCAGCACAGTTGGTTGAGGAATATTTCAAAAGACTCATATGAGTCGCTCGTTAACGACAACCTAATTTTCAGATTAATTTATATCTCGAAAGAGCGGTTCTGTTTGCGGTTAGGTGTTTTGACCACAGAGATTCCCCGTCAGAACGTCCCATTTTGCCACCAGAGAAAGACAGTCACTTGAAATAATAGTCTTCCGAATACCTTCATATACGCGTGTTGATTTCCGTAACCGTCAAGTGTCACTATTTGTGTTTGTGTCCTGATTAGCGTATCCGCATTGCATTGAAACCTTGACCTACTCACGAGTAGTTTGGAAATTTGCAATTTTTCAATGAAACCTGTGGTCAGACTAACAACTTTGTGATTCTTAATGGCACACAAAATGTTGACATTGAAAATCCCTCCGTCTGCCCCATTTTTTGCCTTTTTTAAAGGTGAATTCGATAATCCATGAATGTATTTGTCTTCAATCCAACAATTTCAGGCCGTTATGATCTGTGCGATGTATTGTAGCCAATTGGAGTTTAACGGATTCCTTCACCATGGTGGTTTCATGTAATTTGATCAGGAGTACGATTCTTCATCACAAGGGTCAACGTCATCATTCCAGAGCACACTGAAAAGATTCTATATAGCTTGGTGCAGCTGGACTATTATCAGTATTTGTGCGGCAGTAATGGAAACCAAGCAATCAGCGTAGGCTTCTGGTACACATTTCCTTATGAGAAACCCTACCGTAATTCAGGCTTATTCCCTCAAACTGAACACAAACTTATCGTAGATTTATACTTAACATAGGCCCATAAGAAGACTACACTGTCAGCTTGGACTGTGCCTAAGGTGAACTATGGTTCAATTCAGAACTTGGACTACGAAGTGAAGTGCAGCACTTCATCAAACTAAACATATGTTGCACTTCTGTGGATACTTCAACGTCCCACAATGTTGAATCTACCGAACATCCGATCATTCTTGTCGGCAATGGCACTAAGGAGGTGGCAATCTAAATTGTATCATTTATTGGACTGAATGAGAATAGTGGTTTCAATGGCGCCGAAACCAAGGGCTTTCTAATGGGTTCCCATTATTATCACTCTGTTTGATCAACTATAGTCAAGTTTCTCCTTACGGTATGCCATAGATAGTATGGTTGACAAGACTGCTGACAACGGAACAAATTTATAAAAACATTTCTAGCCCATTTAACGCCGATAGGATATGACCTTGATTTTGGAAACTCCCAGTAGAATCTGGAAGACAGAATCCAAATAGCCGGATTTTACCGCTGTTCGACCTCATGTGGACTAGAAACTAGAAAGCAGATTGGTAGGACTTAGAATATTGGACAATAAGTATGTTTGTGCTGGGAGAGATAACTGTTTGCAGCAAACGAGTGATAGGGCAGGGGGAAACACGGATATGGTTCTAAAACGAGTCAGTTCAAGCACGGTGTCAATATGACCAAACGGTTTCCGATGGCAAGTTGTGGTCGTTCGGGGGTTGCAGAGGACAGTCTTATCGGTGAACATGCGGTCTATGTGGGGACCACGGAACAGACAAAATGATTTACGGGCTGAGCTGACGGGCATCAAATTACCAGGAGAAAACAATCGAAGAGTTAGTGGTGAACATTAACTTATCGGACAGACGCAGGATGGTCCGCTAGCGTGCACCGCGCCGCCTAGGTGTGCGCCGTACGGCCTGCCCCACAAGGTGTGCCCGAAATGCGCACAGAGGGACGGGTAAACAAGAGACTACATGGGGAGTGGATCGACCTTGGAGGCGATCAAAAAGAACGACCTTGATCACGTGGGTCATGTCCAAGTGGGCGGTGGGCTGAAATTCCTTGCTGAACTTCCATGTCTCCTTAGACCAATTTCCACCTACAGGGACACTCAGCTATACCGGTGGAGAATCGAGGCGCCAAGCCGGTAGCGATGAAAGTGACTCACAGTGATCTAACTGTCAGTCATCGTAACTTTCTAATTAGGAGTTCGTTTCGGACAGCAAAATGAAACATGAACAACAGCGTAAAAGTAAACACAACAAAGCCAGGTTGTTTAGCAATAGCACGAGTTTACGTAAAGTTTGAATGTCCTGGTTATCACGAATCAATGCAAATCCAACAAACATGAAAATCGCCATATCGCTTCTAAACACCTCACCCCAGAGCCAATAACCTATCTAAAAGGAACACTTTTCTCGATGTGACATTTCTTACCTGAAAGAACCCCTGATTACCCTGATCTCATTGATCTCTGGATGAATGAGTCCAGCTTAAGAATGAGTTTGAGCAACACTGTATTCCAACACCAAAACATCAAGAGAAGTCACTGCCGTAACTACACCGATCTAAGTTGTTCTAAAATGCAGTTATTTAGGGTTAGTCTGCGTGATGAAGATCACTTGGACTGCAATGGAATGTGCGCATTTTCCAACACAAATTTACCTTGAATGCTTATTAGAGTTTTTTCATCTCTGAGCTCGTCTGAGCGTCAAACGAAAACATACAAGTATGAGTACTCTGACAGGGAACCTGGTGAGGATTATTTCTTTCCTTGACGTAGAGAATGCGAAGGGAATGTGGGAATTTCAGAAGACGTAGCGTCACTTGTAGCAGACTGGAGTACTTGATTAACAGCAACCGTTCAGGGGAAATTCGGTGGGGAAAAAAGGGATAACTTCACTTGGAATGTCGGAATACATTTACAGTTTCTGTTGACGAATCTTAAGTACAGCCAAATCTGTAGGACTACATCGATGGTTTTGAAGCAGCTATTTAAAACTAGTTCATGAAAACTGTAATAAGACGTCAAAATTTCGTTTACCTCTGTCAGTCGCCTACAATGAAATTATAGCTATAAGTTCGGGACACGGTAACGATAATGACGAAAGATCAAGTGGTAGCCAAAAAACATTATTGCTATAGAGCATCGTTTGCAGTCAATAACGTTTGCGCGCATAATGCTGACTGCGTAACACAACGGTGGATGACCCTCCAGAGATAATTGTCAGTAGGTGTCTTACAAAATGTGACTGATAACCAGAAGATCACAAATTTCTCATATAAAACACATTATCTTGACAAAGAATCACCGAACCATTTCTCTTGAGGCACCAATAACACTGATTGGTCATCCCAAGAAATGTACCCACAAATCTTGTGAAAACCTTGGAACGGTAGAATGAAAAATGCACTGGTTTGTGGATTTCGCAGTGGTAGTTGAGTATGGCGCTTATCGCTTGGTCCCTTCCAAATGATAGAATTGTATGTGAGCGACAATCCAAATATTCCTGTTCCCGCTATCATAATTCCTACGTGTGGAAACGGAGTGGAAGGTCACGGAATACAAACAACATTCTAGAACATCATCTTCATCTTCTACATAATTAGCAAGCTTAAAGTATATTGTCGAACGATTTACGAGCAGCTAACTTGCCCAACTAAATTGACAACTTGTCAGACGTGCTTAGTCACTGCAAGCCGTAGCATTGCTGAAACTGTCTGACACCTCCGAAAGAGACGGTCTCAATGAAGTTAAGTGATATAGGCGCACGATGAAATTTTCTATCGTGCTTTTCGGGTTTAAACACAAACTTGATAGTCAAAATGACACGAAATTAATCTATCTGCTCACCCCTTCTGACTGAATCAGCAACATTTATATTGCGGTGAATAGCATTTCAGTCAGTCTTTCCAAGTTCACACTAATATTCTCTAAGTTTTTTGGGCTATTTTGTTTACTGTAAATAAATACTTATTGAGAGGTCAAGTAAGTTATCACGTTCAAAAATGCACATCATTAGTACTATACCCTACATCTTGAAATACTGATTTTTTGGGTACGTTATTCCTCCGGTGAAAGAAGTGCATGCATCTAGCTCAGACTATCCCGCAGTTGGTTAAATAGTTCACGAAGTCTAACAGTTTTGTTGCAAATGCCTTAGAATTATGAAGGAAACATAATCAGTGCTTTGTTTTGAATTGAAGCGACAAGTTTCAGCGCTGGTGATGTTGCCTGGATCGGTGGTGGGACTTTTCGAACAATTCACCCCCCAATCCATTTTGTTTTTGAACGCGAACTAAAGTGGGACAGGACCAAATGCTTAAGCGCAGGTACGAAGCACTTAGTTAGTTTTGTCCCGAACGTCATGAACAATACATCTACAATAGGGCACATGACGTACCATTCATAAAGACAAGTGTGTGAATGTTCGTGTGCAAAACAATAGAATCGGACACGCCCATGCAAATTCGTCAAAGCGAAGTGGTTCAACTGCCTTGGTACTGTCAAGATTTTTAGGTGTCTCGCCCAGAATGATAAAAATGTCTACACCTAAAGCAGTAGCATTCTTTGTCTTCTTGGAACAAGAAAAGGTGACAGGAAGTGATATGTGTTAACGGACACCAAGGAATTCTCTAGGTTCGAAGCCTTCCTCAGTAGGTCGAACTGTATAGCCACGCCCACGAGTGAATGATCTGAAGTCTTGATCATGATGTACAGCGGCAGCAGTTAATCGTCAGTCAAACCCAACTCAGGCATTGAGATTTTCGGTCAAGCGACTTACATGCTACAAGCAAAACAAAGGCAAGCACTCTCTTGTTTCAAAGAATTAAAGGCGCTTGTATTCGTGACATTTTAAAGCAGTCTATACCTTTTTTAATGGCGACACCATATTATACAGACTGACAGATTATTCGCGCGCAAAGCAAAGACAATCAATGGAGAGAAAACAACCCAACTTTTTGTCAATTCACAGAAAAAAGCGCGATGTCACTTCCCCAGTAATTTCCTAAAGTCAGTGGCGGTGAGACTTAAGACGACCCTATCAGACCAGACGTAAATTAGCAGCCGAGTAATTTGAATAAGTTTGTATCATATTAGCTGGAATACGCTGAAACATTCGTCTTCTAAGTGTTTATCGTGTTTGACTCAGCGACACAAGCAGCCTGTAGGGTCCTTCTTTAACTTGATGAGTGGATCAGTCCACTGAGTGTATGATTAGAATTTCAATTCAACCAAAAACATAGAGAAATAGTAGCTTAAAAGAGGCAGTCCATAATTATACCGGTATCAGCTGTACAAGGTAGGCCATAAGACTATTACAAAAAAATTTACACAGAAATTAAGTGCGACAGAGCGCGTATAAAAACATCAAATTTTTGGAACAAAATCGTGAGTGCATATGAGATTCAGTTCCAAAATGTCGACTACTTTGGAATCTCACACCTGTAGAACTCATGGACGATTAGACAGCCTTTTTTGGGAAAGGTTATCCGAGGTTGCTGTTTGAACAGACGTTCTGGGAGCAAACATCACCGATTTGTAGTATCATTCTTTGTCAGATGCAGACTCCGCTGCCTCTAACTCTGATTCGATTTGTGGTTGGAAGAAAGGATTATTGACTTCTGAATAGGGAGGCTGTAGTGGAAAGCAAGGGAACGAAAAAGGTGCTACAAAGGGATAGATTCGTCGGAAGTCGTCTTAATTTTTAACTCAAACATTTACGGGTTGCCAATTCACCTGCCCCAGTTCGTGTTAACTCGATGCGTATCCAACAGTCCATTCACAGGGCTTTGAAAGTTACTTCTAATATTAACTCGATGCGTATCCAACAGTCCATTTACAGGGCTTTGAACGTTACTTCTAATTCATAATTTCTAATCACTTCAGTCATATCATGTTTACCACAAACTTTTCTATTTCAAGATATGTTTGCCAACACAGATAAATATTGCTTGCTTAGTCAACTTGTTTTGCCTTAAGGCATTCCTACCCAAAAATGTGTGCTTCTGGGTTTCAATAAATTACTGTTAATGCATCAGTTTAGCACCGATTGGAAAGAAATGTTCCGTCTTGCTCTGAAAACACCAAATTCTACCTTTTAAATGTGTATGCGATCTCTTCTCAGCCGTCTCTTTCGAAACAACCAAAAGTCAAACGTTTCAGAGATCGAGAACTGTGAAACGACCTAGACGCTATATTAACTTAAATGCTACATATTTCTCCATTTTCACAGTAACGATATCTTGGCAAAAATAACGTCACGATCCCTTTCACTGATCTTATTGAAAACCTTCATCACTACATTAGTAGATTTTAAATGGTGTACCACGATCCACAACATTTTGTTCATCTTCCAGCTAGATTTTTTCGTGAATTCCCTTTCTTAAAAAAATGACCTACCTCTCCTCTACGAAGTGACGCTGATTGGCTTTGCACTTTCTACGCAATTCATGCTTTGCTGTTAGAAAACTTTATAACTGGGCTAGTGCTGGTGATGCATGGAACAGGTTGCCTTCCGTACTTGCTCCCTATCCCGGCGAAGATATACTTTCGCTGATACACAAGGCATAAAAATATCTGAAAACTAAGAATTAGCCCAAGCCTACAACGACAGAAAGTTGCGCATTTGAACTCTGACCAGTGAGACAGTCGTTCGTGTGTTTTAAGGTTATTAGCAATAGTTGGATCATTACTACACGAATTTTGCTCTGCATAAAACTCACCACCATTGGTGGTGGGAAGTGGATTGGTCCGCGATCTTCGATACGCGTCTCCTGCAGGTACGATTCATCCGGTCCATCTTCAAACTGATAGGCCGCGCTACTAAAATAAAATAGAGACAAATACAACGCTGTCCATCAGATAGATCTATCGCCAGGACAGCTGGTAGCTTATTCTCAGACATAATAAACATCTGTTTACATTCAAGTACAAATGCTCCAAAATTCCGGTGTTACAAAAAGGAACGAGGTGTACGGAGTCAGGTACGCATCTATGCACAAATAGCTTCTTTAGTTGGGTTGCGAGGAACGCATTATGGAAGACAGAGTCTAAGAACAAGCACTGTGAGCGTAAGCAAAGATTGAACTGCAACACGAAAACGAAAAGACACATTTCAGTAGAGTTTGAACAACTGCAGGTCCATTGTCAAGGAGGAACGATGCATTGACACATGTTACCTAAGACGACGTATTTGGGCTTGACGATTCTCGGAACATGAAAAAAGTCCATGCACAAGCATAAGGAATAAATTGCTATGGAAAGCACATAGAAGTAACCTTAAAATATTCTTTGGATTTTGAACAGGACTACAAGAACCAAACAGCCTTTCTCATGATGGATCAAATGGTGGTTTCTGACAGACATTTAGGCTAACGTCTAATTTCAGAGAAATTACCCATAACAACCGTCATTCGCTATCCAACTACAACTGTCAATGGAAATTACTATAGGTATTCTCTAGACAGCTCTCAGTAATCGCCAGTATATGTAATGAGGCAGTTATCTGAAAAAACCGTGTTAAGATGACGACGCAGAATGACGAGTTCAACTATTCACAACTATGAGGCCAGCTATTTGTTGATATTGATCTTCGTCCTTCGTTGCCTTGTGTTGCCATATGGGTGTGATGAATTTTCGCTACTGCGTAGATTTCTGACTGTCTAATGTATGAGCTATTGTTAACAGGCAAACCTGCAATTGACGTTCACGACCAGTAATGATCAATTTTCATGATGTTGGTGTTTCACGATTCAAAAATGCATGCAAAACTCTCACGAACATAGGAATCGTTGGTATATCAAAACATGCATCAATGAACGCCACGATTGTTTTCAACTTGTGTAAATTTTAGCTATGCGATGTAGCTCCGAACGTACTAATCACCAGTCCGAAGTTGAGTCTGAGTAGCTTATTATTCAAACAAAACAAAACAAAATGATGAATCGTACTGAGCATTGTACAGGTTGCTAACTGGCGCCTGTGACTGAACTGTTTGCTGGGTAATAGTCCCCGGTGAAGTATCCCACAGGTTTATGAGGCCCTGAATACAGAAACCCAGGTGTGACAAAAACTGTGCAAGAGACTCGGTGACCTAAAAACTGTGAGCTGTCACCATGAACTGCATCACTAAACGTGAAACAGTTTAATAAAACACTGAAGCGACTGTGAGAGTTCAGATGCCTTCAGTCAAAAAGGGGCTGCAGAAACATACTCACAGCTCCGGTTATGAAAAAAACCGTGAAATCGTAGACGGTTAATGTAGTAGTGGCAAAGGACATCATGTACAAAAACTTTAGGTGAAGCAGTAAATTCGTGAACGTGAAGTGAATGGAAATACTGTGCTCTGCAAAATGATTCGATGAGCATCTGACTTGCAAATAACTCAAATTTCGGCTAAGGGAGGCCTAGTGTTTTCTGCAACGATTTCATGCTTTGGTGCGTCGACTGGATCACTGTTGATGCTACACTTCACGGAGGTAATTTGTGACCACCTCCAAATAATCAAATTAAATAAGGTTGTACAGCCTGTGACATGGTTATTGCTCCAAACGATATTGGTTTTGGTTTTAAGTACACGTGTGAAACACCAAGTGGGAGCTTGTTGCCCACAAATTTACCAGTAAAGGGGGACAAATAAGGTCAAAATTGAGGTGAAATAATTTGAGAGCTATTGCAATCAATTCACTTTCTCCTGTTAGTCTTGTGCCCTGTGTGAAATGGGTTCAGTTGGGGATTATCCTCATTTAAGTCTACACCGTTCCTCCAAACTATGATCTTACTTTGGATCATTTAAACTTTAAACGTTTAAAGAATAGACCCAGGGAATAGCCACATATGCTGTCCTGAGAAGCTTCGAGACAAGATATGTCTCAATGCCGAAAAACAAATGCACCATTCAGATTGAACTAAACGACCCCATCATGGCAAAGACATGCGTGCAACCCCTGGATGAACCTGATTAAGTAGAACCAGCCATATGGGTTGTCAAAGTGTTCACACCAGCCTACCTGTCGAACGTGAACTACTGAATCTAAGTAATTGTTTTTGACTTCTAATCCGCGCCCGCTTGGTATAGTATGATTTCACGGCAGACAATAGGATTGGCAAAAATCACTTCAGCCTATCAGTCTACAACAGCACAAACCATCTGTATCTGTCCAAATTTGCACGCCGGTCCAATGGTTTTGCCACCTGCATTCAGTAAATCCAGTGTGTATGCCAGAAACCTGTTCGACGTACAACAAACAACCTCCACCTTTCGTACCCTCAAAAGGGTAAGCTGAAAGTCTTTGTCCAATTCTGACAGAGTCCATTCGTCTTGAAATGTACAGTTACTTGTCTTTCATCTTAGCGTGCGTTTTTTAAATATCAAATGACCTGCGATATTGGCAGAAGGACAGCTGCAAATATCTTCGCCGCGATTCACTGGCCAAATTGACCATACTACGTAGTCATCATTTTTCAAGGTGTAAAGATCCATTCAAACTGTGATGTAGTCACAGTACGGCATTAATCAACATAGTACGCTCAACTGAGAGCTGATTTGATGGAAATTTTATTGTGCAGGAAACTCAAAAACTGATACACAGGTTAACAGAGGACATGTTATTGGTCAAGCTGGCTTAACTGGAGGGGTACTGTTAGAAGGCAACTTGAAAGCCTAATATCAAAGAATAAACAACCTATAAAGTTATACACATAGTAATCATGCTCAATATAGCCATGACGCATGCAGTCATTAGTTCCTTCCCCGTGGAATACAAATGGTGGTTTTGTTCAATGGTATTCAGTTTTGAGGGAACGAATTTCTGTGAGAACCGAATAGTCGCCTCATTTAATTTTATTTGTTATGGTGTCTCAGTGACTGTCATTTGTTTGATCACATATGACTGAACACAAACTGGCAGCTATCACACATTTATGGCGGATGCTTTCAAGGAGTTTATAAAAGATTACGACTGATTTTTGAAGGCTAGTTTTTGTGTGATACTATTCCATAAGTGCTAAAGCTCAGTAAAGAAGCCCTAAACCGAATAACTGTTTCAGGTGTTCCCTATCTTCATATCGTTCAATACACTGCCGTCTGGACGTTAGTCAAGCTCAACCAATTTGAGTACACAGAACTAGGTAGCCCATCCAAGGCTTTTCCCCAACTTTTGTTAGTTTGCTCCACACAATTACTTTGGCAGTCCGACTACAGTCGGTAAGCACGCCCAAGTTCTATCGGGTCTACTCTTAACTGCTTACATCTGCGGAGCTCCAGTGAAAATTACCTAGACACTAAAGTTACTCAGATGAGTTTCATAGAGTTGGGTGTGACTAAAATGCACTTTTTCCGATTATTCGCGAAGATGGTGATTTTAATCAATTATTACTATTTTTCTGTTGTCCTTTTGCACTCGATGGGACGTACCAAAGTTACCTGTAAAGGCAGGCACTTAGACGCCTGCCGACGAATAGCATCTTACGTGAAAAACAACTCAAAATAAACACCAAGTCGGCCGACCTGAGCAAGCCATTTCAGCTTGTCACTTTAGGTGAACACAATGTTGAAGCAAGAAAAGAATATATTATGCTTGCGAGATACATGTCCCAATGATGACGTATGATCGTCAGTTCGAGTTAGGAAGCAAGATCCCCGAGCCCTTGAACCGGTGCTATACATGTGCTGAAGGAATGAATAACCTGGATTTTCCACACTCGGTTAGTGGTGAGATGAGCTATTTTCGGTCAATTCGGGTTTCGAAATACTAGTTATTCACATTTTTTAACTCATCCACTTGAAAATGGGAGCCTTGAGTGTATGCTGTGTCGACCAGTCGCGTGAGTCACTAGATTTTCAAGTTCATAAGGCTGACTGTAGTCATCTTTCGTCTGATTTAATCTATGTACAGATGGCCAAAGGAGATCACTGCAAATGTGGGGCCGAGTCCCTTATTTCCCTGGAAAGGTAAGCTACTGAGGCACATCTATATAGAAATATGCAAATCAGTCCACCCAAGACGGTCAGCAGCGGTATGTTGAAAGTGAACGAACTGCAAACTGGAAAATGTGGTAAGCAGATAAAAACAAATGTGATTTTATATAATTTTGAGTGCGTGTTTTCTAAGACGATCGATTAGACTACCCTATGTACACTTGACAGAATACATCACTCATAAGGTTGCTGAAGACTGCGACGCTAACCTTATAATTCTTCTGTTACATCAAGAGGATTTGCCACAATACCTCGGAAAACACGCCAGATGAACAACTGGGGAACTTTTGGCGGAATATCCAGTCTAAGAATATTGCGAAAAAGAGACGCAGCTAGGAGTCAGTTAAATCTTTCACTAACACTAGGTCCGTCTGCAAATGAATGCATTTCAACACCTCGCATCTCATTTAATTCCCCAGCCTGTGTGCGTTGTAGTGCTGAATACTTGCCTCCCACTGGTTTGTTATTCATTGTCAATCAGTCAAAGAACCTACAGCTAGTCAGAGGATGCAAAAAAGAGTCCCGTTCTCATCATGCTTAGATAAAACCTGCCACCACAAAGATATTGACTCCACCTCCGCCCAACCTGCATATAGCCTAGTCAGTTCAGTCAATCAGAAGAAGGCTTGGATTGTGTGACGGCATGCTCAAGTTGGTCCCAAGAACCAATCCCGAATTCAAGTAGACCAAATTGTCATCAGTTACCGTTGGTGAGGACCGAGCACTGCCTGATGCTCTTCCAGGTATACTTGCGTGAATTCCAGTCACGCACTTGTCCGCTGCTTCTTCCCATCGCTCTTTGAAGGCTTACAAAAAACGTGTACAAACGGCATGGTCACTGACATTCTCATGGATTTGCACATCAGACAGTTGTAGTGAAACATATCCCAGTTGCTGATTTCTGATTAGACATCAGATAGTAATCATCCTTGGAGCAAGACATCCAAAGCCTTACTCGATGCCTAAACCTCTATCTCCGGTATGAGCGATTCACCCTCAGCCAAACAATGGAACGTTGACAGGACTGGGGTTTTACTGGAAGCACGGTGGGAGATTCCTTCTTATTGTGATCACAATCCAATTCGATGCATCATCCAGCACCAGCTAAAACTGAATGTCTGCGCAAACCTGAAAGGCCGGAGGAACGAAATTAGCGAGAAATACAGTAAGTGTTTTCAGGTTTTTCACTTGAATTTTTTAACTGTTCCTCGGAAGACTCTTGTCAGAGAAACCAGAAAGGGGTACAATGAGAACTTCTGGAGAACTTTTGTAATATTGGGAGGAGTATTTCAAGCAACAATCCATTTGGTCTCCTGCGACCTGCAGTCCGGAGTGTCGTCTTTAACAAAGATTATGAAAGCCCTTCAGCCTCAGATTTGTCTGAGTGTATATCCTCCCTACATCCTGATCCCAATGATCTTCCACCTGCTTCGTTGTATGACAGCAGTGAACTCCTCAGCCAGTGAGTGTTTAGCTAATTTTGTTCACCTGGGAGAAACTATTCAAACAACTGAAATGAGTGGATAAGAGAGTTCATCTTTAAAAAGGGTACATCAAGTGAATGTAAAAACCACATGGTCATTAGTCTCAATTCCGTTGTAACAAGGATTCTGACCACAGTGATTCTACGTCGTGTTACGGCGGCAGGCGAAAACACTACGCGTGAGCATCAAGCGGGATTTCGGTCATGCACTGATATTAAGATAACACCATACGTACCAAAGGCCCATACTCACTGTGTCAATTGACTCTAAGGCTGCGTTGATTCTGCCGACCCCTCGGTGTGTTTAACCAAGCTTGCTCAACAGTGGATGTCTCAAAAGCTTGTGAACATAACCTGTATCCTCACAAACTTCTGGGCATGTGAGAGTGTGTGGGAGGCTCTGTGAAATCTTCCCACAAACCTGGTGTCAGGTGAGCACTTTACAGTTTCCATTTTCGTTCAACTCCGCCATCGATGAAATAATGATGCAAACGCTAAGGGGTCTCAAAACCCTTAGTGTGCGAAGCGCTGCTGGCGATCTGCAATATGCAGATGACTCGCTCTCGTTCTGAAAATGAAAGCCACGCACAAATGTGTTGAACACACGGACCACCATCACGCCACTTTCCGACATGCGGCTTGCACTTACAAAATGCAAAGTCATGCCTCGAAACGTGCAGCTGCTGGCGTGTCGCTGCACCTCGAGGAAGCGCACTATAGGTTGTGGAGAATCTTACATACCTCACCAGTTGTATTAGCTCTGACAGAAGTGTGCCTGATGAAGTCAGTGCAGGCTTCGCGTTTGTCAACTTGCGTCACTTGTGGTCTCAGAAAGCCATATTACTTAGTCTCAACAGTCGCATGTACCAGGTCACATAAAGGGCTGTAATACTGTACAGTTGGGAGACATGGTGCCGACAGATGATGTAGGGCGTCTTCGGGTTGTTCACCACCGACGTCTCAGAAGCATTATTGGTGTCAGACGACATCGACGGATGCACAGCGCGGTGATTAAAACATAAGCACCTGGTTGTGCAGCAAGCAATTCAGTTGAGGAAAATATCCAGCACTACCAGCTGCGGTAGCTAAGCCATGTACTGCGCATGCCGAAACATCACCTATCAAAGAGGGTATTAATCTCCGTGGGTCCTTCAGAAAGGCGGAGACTGTGGGGTGGACAATAACTGACTTGGCAGAATGGTGTGCAAGAAATTACGGATAGTTCACCTCAGTAGCGTCCGTGCTATCAGTTTCGTCCTTCAATGCCGATGGAGCGTTCGGATATGTAGACATTTCAGAGGGTTTGCTGTATATTACCAAAAGGTTCCTCCCTCATCAAACCTTCTTTTTTCGTACTTTTTCCTTCTTTTTTCTTCTTCACTTTAACGCTTTACGTGTAGTTGAATGGATGTACGACAGTGAAGCATATTTTACTGTCCCTGATGATGGTAATGATGTACATTATCCTGACCTAGAAAAGGAGATGATCCCACCCGTGTCTGCCTGCTGTGTGTTAGTGTACGACTGCACTCTTCTCGCTAGAAGTATCGGGCTATTTTACCCAAGAAATCCTTTGAAAAATCTTCGGATGTCTGCGATGGAAATTTCTGTGAAATGCTACGAAAGTTTCTATACTTATTATACCATTGATATAATATATATTTATGTATCAATATTTATAGTAGGTGTGGGCGGATTCACCTCCAATATAATATACATCTAACCAACAATTCAACGAAGTGAACTGGACAAATACGGAACGCACTGGCACAGAAAAACATTGGAATAACCCTTCGAAAGCCAAAACCTCTCCTAGCACAAGAGCAACAGTTAGTTTAAAAAGAAAAGCGCGAACAATCAAGCAAACCCGAGAAAATCAGACAACGACGTAGGCGAAAATGAGAAGGGATCAGTCAACTTATTGAAAGTAAACTACGAAAGATAGAAACCGCCTCAACAGTCATTCAAACGAATGATTGGAAGAAGACGACGCAAAATAAATCGGAAACCGACCAATCAGGGCAGGACCAAAAGTCCTCAGACAGAAGCAGCTGAGCGCATCAACTGAATAAAGGGACTACGGACGAAAAAGCAAGGCAAATTGCAACGGGCCCATCGAATTCCTAGCAGGGTGGGTTCCAATGGACCAGCCACAACAATAGATGTCAGATAGTCATGTAAACCCGAGCGAGTAAGGAGCAAGTGCATGCCCAATTACACACTAATGATGACGGAACGTTTGCAAGCCAATTACAAGGCTCAGCAGACAGACCGACTACACGCAAACACACCCTACCCACCAGTATTACTACGTATTCCCAGGTTATTGAAGTGCCTATTGGCTCTGTTCACATGTGAGCTTCCCACAATTGCAACCACGCGTGAATGCAAAGTGCATTTGCAACTAAGTGCACTTAAGTATGTGTGCTTCGCTGGTATCGTCATATTTTTGTGCAAAATTTATCAGGACACAAAACCAAACATCGATTCATAGTTGGGCTGATAAAAAACAAATCGGTTTTGAAGTTGTTAGCTTTCTAACCTTTCCACTGACGGTTTTTGCTGTGGATACATGTACTTACACCGTAAGATTTGGCGATACGATTAAATGATGTGCGCAGACACCGATATAGTGTCCGAATAGTGGTAGCTCCGGTGGATGTATTGGCAGTTGACCGGGTGGCTGCTGATCTGTTGGTCGAACTTCGCACTTGCAAACGTTTCGTCACCATTCGAGAGAAATCATCAGCGAGCAGTTGACAATATCTCCTCTGATGTAATGAAACGTTTGCAAGTAAACTGCCAGGCTTGGCAAACAGATCGACAGCAACCAGGTCAATTACCAGTTGCAGAAAGTAATTGCTGCAAAACGACTAGTGGAGTGGGACAGCCAAAGACTGATACTGAACTCCCACATTCACCCAAACGTAGCACACCAACTGTTTCTAGGTTCGGGACTCAGTACAGTTCTTCTCATCGAACAAAGAACACTGTATTTACAATGTGAGGCTTCCATGCGCACCAGAACCACAGTAGAGTCACCGAAGAACCGATGGCACTTTAGTGTTGCCTTTGTTGTGAGCACCAGAAAGAATCCCTATCTAGTTCAATCATCTGATACCCGTTATTCTGAATAAGCCTGGACGTGGTCGCAATTCATGTTTACAAGATTAAACAAAGTTGTATGCTGATCATAGGAAGACAATTTAAAAAAAACTTATTTGCATAAAAGATTTTCCGTTGGAGATGTCTTACACAAAGCCAAACGGATCCATCAGTAAAATCGTTGAAAAATCAATACACTACATGTTTGTGTAATGTTGCCGTGTTGGTGACAGTAATCACAGTAAAAAGTTGTGTACTGTCTTCCAAAAAACAAGTAGGAAGTAGAAAATATACAGCCAGCTCGTTTTCACTGGGCTTTGCCAAAATGACTAATATGAATTTTTCAGCTGTAGGCGTTCTGTTTCAATGCGCCATTAGGTATCATTAAAGGATATGCTCTAAAGAGCCTTTAGGTCTTAGTTAATGTCCATATAATACGTCTCCTTTGCCTCGGACAGTCTTGACATTCATAATTTACCACAGTTGCCTTCACTTTTGCTGTGCTGTGATAAATAGTGCCACCGTTCAGGTGAGATAGAACTCAATCTGGTAAAAATTAATGTGCTTGGAACTTGGAGATACGGTGTAAAACTACTCCGCAGTATATCCAAACCACTAGAAGGTAGTCAATCAATTGTAGTCCTTCAGGACCTACATGAATGAACTGAAAAATATATGCCAGTATACTAAGCTCCAGTAATATTCACCACGAACCCAGTCGCAGTATATACAGCACAGTCAGGCACGCCACCAAAAACTCAATGCGCGGATTAAAGTTACATCTTCTGAAACGAATACGGCTGCCTAGCCATCTAAGTTGATTGGGTTACCACTTGACGTTCGTGACGGTAGCCCATGTCGCTCCGACAGAATATAAGTGGTGTTCACCGACTGAGTAGCAAACTACGCTGGCACAATGATGATTCTCATCAGATGAGAGAGCTTTCGTTCACCCACGGCCAAAGGGCGGGCTGCTGGCCACATTTGGCTCTCCTTCACTCTGTTTAAGGCGACAGCAATACGGTGTGCGGTTTGGACAAGACAATCACAAATCGTTTTGGGTTCCTATTCGCCTTACTTGAAAATAAGATTCACTGGTCAAGTAATTTATTAAAGCAACCAGAAGTCTTCGCGAAATACACTCGTTTGCTAATCATTTTGTTTTTTAACTGAAGACCCAACTGATTTCTAGCTTTATCTTTCGTTTGAGATATCCTTCCCTTAAATCTTTAACACAAAAGACCATCTCATGCTTCAGCTAGTATGATATTCGAGGTATCGCAATGTTTATTGAAGGAACCTACTCATAAGATCAGTGATATTTCTTCGACAACCGAAGACCGGTCTCTTCTTGGTTAAGGATCACAAAGTAGGTGCAACTCCCGAGTTTGTGTCAAGCACACCTTCCTCCAAAAGGAAAGACAACTGAATCCCAGTTGAATATCTGATTTGTTATATTTTTCAAGATGACATGAGCTTCGTGCCACAAATTCAGTCAAAGAATAAGTTCATAAACGAGAGATTCATTTAGACTTAGCTGAGCTCACCGCTAAAAACCAATTTAGTTCACACATGAATGTGGTTCACGAATTGCATACAATTGAGGTTCAAATATAACATAAAGTTGACGGAAACTTTGGGGATGTGCACACCTAATGAGCCCCTAGGAATGTGAAGGGAGGCTGTCGAAGAGTTTTCAGCAACCTCAGAAGTGGTTTCCAGCTTTATTCTCGTGTTCCACTTCGCAAATTTTCATTGAACACTATTCAGGATCCCAACTTATCCAGATGGGTTTTCTCTGTTCCCTTACAATGTCTCTCGGCATCAGTTTTCTTAAGAGTAAACGCCAGCGAAGTAGGTCTGACGTTACATGCAGAACCTGTTCGTAATTACTGCGATATTTTTGTGGAATTCCCCACATTATCTAACAATGCTTGGCTTCCTTTTAGTAGAATTCTGGGCTAAAAGGCAAAATCACTGGTACTGAAAAGATGGCTTTTGTCGTTTCAGCAACAAGCAACTTTTCAACATGCAATAATCTCCCTGGAGAAGCGAATCAGAATTTTTCTCCAAAATAAGCAAAAAGCTTCATGACCACATTTAACTGCCAGTTCATGCTTGGCTGGGTATATTAGCAGACTGTGACTTTGCCACATTTGGCAGTTTGCACAAAACGTCTTTCTTACGCAGCGCATGCAATGCGAAGACTTATTTGGATGCCTAGACCTCAGACCACCGATCAGCTGGATGTACGAGCTTATTGCGACTTATTGACTGCATCAGCCGGTGTGTTACTTGTCTAGTACTCTATCGCATGCTTTCAGCGACGAGTAGGGTGGGTATCAAAAAACCGAGTGGCCGGATGCGTGTGAAATGTACGACATTTGGCACATGTTTTTAATGTGTGGAGAGCATACGCCTTGTAAATTCCTGTACCGTACTACTGGACCACTGCTGTGATTGTCATTAAATGAACTTAGACGTCGTATTTTGTATGTTTTGTTTCGGCCTTGATGTACTACGTTCGGAAAATTCAGTATTGTGTTTCGTATTCATTTGTCGATTCAAACTTTTGATCTACTTTGGAAATAGTTGCGTCTTCGTACACTTTCTCCTGAATATCACAGCTACTCAAAACAGTGTAAATGGCGTGTGTATAATCCAAACGAACTGTCTACACTCTGGAGATAAGATCCGAGCAATTTGGCAAGCGAGGCCGGATAACATAGCCGTAGTTCCCCTTCATTGTATGATGTCAGTGAATACCGAGTTTCGTATGTGGTCCGGGAAACATACTTGCAAGAAACGGTAAACGTCAGATGGAAGCTCAGCCTATCCAGAGGTAGTATGTTCAGGAAACTTGAGGAGACAGTGGTGCGTAGATGCAATCCAGTCATTGGAACTTTGTCGGGAGGAAATCCAATGGGATATGCATAGAGCTGAACTGCGTTGAGGGTCCAAGAAGTGGCGGCTGGTTTTTTCGTACTCCAAAAGCGACGTGATATTAGATGTGGCAGTGTACATGTCACACTGCCAGGCTTCAGAGGAGGCAGTGGTTAGTTGACTAGCAGGATCAGCTAACCTCCGTAAAGGTTACGACGTAAATGATTTTTGTCTCTAACCAGATGGTTTGTGTAAGAATAGAGTGCTACAGACAGTTTGCTGCATAAAATTTGCTGCGTCGTAAATTGTATGCACCTAGAAGTTTATGCGAGTTCAGTCAAAATTTTTGTTTTAGCAGGAGGCTTTTCAGGCTTTCAATAGGATGGTGATTAGTTCCTCCGCTTCAGTAAGATCGTCGAATATTCGTAGTCATCTACGACGTTCAACTAAATCATATGAAAATGGGTACGATTATGCAGGCGCAGAAATCTCACTGTTGCAAGGATATCATTACGGGTCCAACAAATGATACGGATAGTTTCGCATGCTAGTGAAAGGGCTAAGGGAATAAACCGAAATGTTTTAAGTTGAAAAGTGTAAGTTCTAATTTAATGCGCAATCAGAGGCTCCGTAAATGCTGGATGAGCATTACTCAATCGTAGATTAGGTCGTTCTTTAGAGCTTAGGCCAGGGCTTGTAGTAGATGATTCTAATGGAACGGATGAAGGTCTAGCCACCATTTCACCAGACGCTTTTAGGCTCTTGATTGTGTTAACAGTTTCCGGATATATCTTTCAGGATTAACATTTCAATATTAGAAGAGCCGTTAGACAGAGACGCAAACTGCCTGCTTATCAAACCAGAGGTATCGAGGTCGAAGTCATGAACAGCGCTATACTTCGTGTACTAATGCTTTCAAGCGGGCGCATCTATCCTGGATTATTTATTATTATTATTATTATTATTATTATTATTTGACATTTAAACGTCCGGGAACATGTGACGGAGAAGTGTACTCTGAAGACTACTAAAAAAGAAAACAACTTCAAAAAGGTAGTCGGCGTGCAGTGTTCTGAGGGAGCATGAACCAGTTTGACCGCTTTGAATTACACAACTATATGATGTCAATTGTTAAGTTTTCCGAAATCCAGGAGGTTTGTGACCGGGATAGATGAGTTCAAGCTGAGTTGTAAGTTTTCGTATGTAAACCGCATCCGTTTCTCTAGCGCTAAAGCTCGTCGGTCAACCTATCGCGCAGTATCAACTCATTCACGACAGAATTACAGTGAGTATACAGTCAGCACCAGTTAAATCCAATTCCTTAGAGCGCATCTGATTTATGGATACCAGCTATTACCTCTACTGCTAACACTGAAGGCACATATAACTATGCCAGCTGTAACCGATGTGAGAACAGTACATGGGTAATGGCTGATATTGGGGAGGAAGCAGGTGTATGAACCCTAGTACTGGGGAGGCTGTTCAGTGTTGAGCTGGGTACTTATCATGTACTGTAAAGGAACATACTGGACTTTTGGACTGACTAGGGAATGGTCACTTCGGAAGACAACGCGACCGGTATTGCTTGAAGTCCTCCCCAAAATGCGATTAGCTTCGATAAACAAGAACTGCTTTGTTCCAACTTAGACGATTGCCACAGCAAGAACGTTCTCTCTTCACCCGGCATCGGCAGTGTACTCCAGAAGACATCTTTTTAGTTGTTCGATCTCCACTGATGGAAACACCTGGCTATCCTGCTTCTGTCAGGTGAAATACAATGAGTAAGCTCTTGCTTTTAGCCCTTCGGCGCAGCATCCGAAAGTTGGACTGATTCTACCCCTCTTCGGAACAGAAACACCGCAGTGGACCTTGTTATTCAGCAAGCGACATACACAAACTTTGGGTTAGACATACATCCTTCTCTGTTACTAGTCCTTCTGTTTTTCCGGACTCTGACTGCACACTCAAATAAATAGGTGGTACTTTGATCGGAGATCCTACCAGTATGTGGTGCATCATCTTGCTCTAGTACAATGACCTCGACAACGCTCAGAGTGGTCGTGTATTGTAATCAGAAATTTCGTGCATTCAAGTTGTAGGCTGAATCAGTCCTTTTTACAACGCATTGTTTCTGGAAACAGCTGAGCTGTTGACTTCATGTGCTTGAGGTTCGTGTGCCATTTGACGCTCTCTGAAGTGAGACCAAAGTAGTCTGCTGAAAAATACACAGTGACGACGTACCAGCAGTTTGCTGTTTAAGGCACAGCTAATGAACTGAGATTTGTGTCACTGTGTCAGAGTGGTCCATTAGTTGGAGTCGATACCCTGTCATTCGTTTAAGGATTCACTTCAAAGATCGCTTGTCTCGCATCGGCTTAACCCAATCCTGTGGTTTGAAATGGTTCTGCATGAGGGATTAAGACAGCTTTTCACACTTTCAAAGACCTACAGGAGGGCAATTAAATCACTTCGTAAACTTCACACTCGAATCCTCGTAGGCTATGTCGCAGTGTGGACGATAGTAGGACTGTTATACGGTACAGTGATTCTGGTGTGCTAATGCAGCTAAACTGCAACCAGTACTGCTGTCAGCAATTTTTTTCTTAAGGTGATATATATATATAATATCGGATAAAATCCTCAGTCGCGCAAGTTAGGCGGCCTGTGCTTGTAAGCAACTGTTTTACCCGGCATTTCATTAGACACGGCATATCCTACTGGGGTTACGTTTTGATGAGGTTTTATTTTCTGATGACAGTGGAAATGTGATGCAAGAATGTGGCAGACAAATGAGATGAGAACTAATCGACTTTTCAGTGGGGGGCATGTTCCTCGGAAATCATACTCTTAGGGACAGAATACCCGAGGATACTTTCAACAAGCTGGAAGGAACGAAAACCCACACCGCATGCGCTGAGCACACACGCGTGAACACTTGGTAGACAGATTCGGAAAGCTTTTTGAGAACAAACGAACGCAAACTTTAAAAAAACTGGATAATTCCTCTGACCAATCCTAAGTGCTGACGAGCTTGTTGTTTGAATAGAAGAACTCAACCGCAACACCGAAAACGCACGCTTTGCCATATTAATGACAGGAATTGCAACCAGTTTTGAGCGGACCGCAGTTGACAACCAAAAAATGATAGCGTACTAGAGCAGCAGACACAGGCACGTTATAGTTTTAAATATGACAAAAAATGGACAGCACTTGGAAAGTTACGCAACACTGAATTAATAGCGGTTCCTCCAGCACGCAGAGGGAGTGTCTTATGGTTATAGAAGAGACAATAACACAGAAGTCCCAGAAGGACTATATCCAATAAACAGATTGCAGAAGTCACTGACCATGTTGCTCAGTGGACAGAATTGAGCTGATAAACACACATACAGTCCGGTTGGGTCATCCGAAAGCCGCAGTACGACAAGCTGGTTGGCTGGACCACTCACTAAAGTTGTAATAGAACAATCCGGACACACAGCATCTGATCAAAAAAGATCACCTTTTAACTGCCCTTCATCGATGACGCCTTGTCAGAAGTTTGTGATAAGTGCCTTTAGCAAGTATATAAGCAACGCCCCATCCGCCCAAAACCGCTGCATTGTTTCTCAACCAACACACTGCCCAATATGATATATAATCATTTTAACTGCTTTCCTGCCGAATTCGGTACAAACACCCTCAAACAAATGCAGCTGGTTGTGTGCCAATTAGTTGGTAACTGTGTTCTGACATGGAAAATTCGCTTTCTATCGGTATGTCCATTCTCCTAACTGTGATGCTTCGGATTCAGATTTGCCCGGATTTCGACATGGATCAACCGTTGATTTTTAGAGGACAAAATTTGTATTAGACATAAGCCCGTCGAGCGTATGTCGGTTTAAAGAACGTGCGTATCACCGAAGCACTCCATGCAGTGAACGTTAGAAAATCTGCTGGAGAACAGAGGGGTTTACGTGTCAGAAATGGTAGTGTTTCAAGCAGACTACTCAAAATAAGGAGGGCTGCAGTTCTCCTCAGTCATATAAAGGACTTGAGCTTCATATCTAAACGATGGGCAAATGGGGTACTACCACTCCCTGAGTTATGTACGCAGAGAAACTGGTGGTACGGTCAAGCTTTTAACCTGCGATGCATCAGAACAGCTCAATCTAGTCACAAGCCAACAAATCAATTGACAATTTTACGTTCGGGAATAATAGCACTGGAGCTTTGATTTGAGAAAAGTAACACTTGGCATACGTCTACCAAAGTTTGCTTACTGGTCAGGCTCTTCATCTTTGTACCTGTGAAAATGAAATTGATGGGTGCCCGCGAGTCGTGCATCATCCAGTTGTAATTTTGGTTCCGCTTTATCAACTCGCTTGCTGTCCGGCCAGACTATGGGATCTTGATCAGTCCGAGAGTCTAAACAGCAGGACGAAATACACGGCTTGTCCTGTTTTCCTGAAAGTTTCCGGCTGTGAGGAAAAAGCATGAAGGAACACGATAAACGCGGAAGAAAAAGAATACAACTGTTTGTTTTCATAAATTTGCAATAATAACAGATTACACGATATGTGCTCAGGATATAAAACGTTTTTAGCACCAAAACTACTCTAGTAGAGTTGGGAACATATGTTAAACCGGGAATGTTTTCGGATGCACAACTCATGCCCTGACGAAATATAACAAGACTGATACATCCATTCTCTGGAAACTCCAAATCACATAGTGGTAAAATAAGGTGTAATACCATTCAAAAGACCACGGAATGTAAAGTTCTGCAGTATAATGGGATGCCACAGCCTTGGCCACGAAATGCAACGGTAAACAGGAAACACAGTCTTGAAATAAGCAGAGCGCATGAACAGCAGTTGAGCAACTGGTACAATATTTCATCAAGAGTGGAACTGCAGTCCCAAACAGTGCTCACCGTCGTAAGTAACATTGATGAGTTTGTCAACCACTAGACTGCGCGGCGCGTTTCAAGTTCTCTTTAACTCACGTCTAATGGTTAAGGCCACCTCTCTAATTCCTGTCAAGATGCTGTTGCCTGTTTATCGAAATATTCCATAATTGTGCTCGGTGGTAACGAAGGTCCACTTGAATCGACAGACCTGTTCATTTTTAGAAGGTCTTTTCATTCAGATCAGGCCTGCGCGAAGCTGGTGCAGTCGAATTGTTTAGAAAACACCACACGGTAGTTGTCATCAGTAGAAGGAAAGGTGGTGTGCGTAGAAGGTTAGTGTACTAAAAGTACTATACTTCTAGGTAGCCTGAGAGACACGCTCCCGGTTAGCAGCAACTCAAAACAGAGCGGATCTGGACAGAAGTGCACCATCAATCATCATCAAAATAACGTGAGACACACAATGCCTGGATGATCAAGGGCACACGCCATCGAATCAGCCTATGGTGTCTTTTATTTACTGTCGGTGAGTGACGATTTATAGTCATTTTTATTGTTTTTTTTCTAAGTTGTGTGGTCCTTACGAATGTGTACGGTCCACCATGTGTAGATGCGACGGTACGAGCGCCTGAAGGTTCCAATAATCTCAGGCAGCTGCAAACTTACTTTGAAGCCGAAGACAGTTTGTTTCTGGCTGATAAGAAGACGGTCTATCAAAAGGCAGTCAGTTAACAGCTTTTCAAATGGGATTTCATCCTACACAAGAAACAGCGCGCAGCTGTTTCATCCCTATTGGAGGTCGTCAGTAGTGTGCTTTGCACGAAACTCCAGGGAGTTTCGAACCCACAACCTCCCTACCAGTACTTTTAACAGTAATTTGTTCTGGTGCGAGTGTCTGATTGGCAGTGTGGTTAACCCCATTTAGACAGCATACAACATCATTCATCCTTCAGTTTCGGATTCCACATAAAGTGGTCACTCATGCTGACTGCCACGTGGAGTGACGACTTCTCATATGGAAGTTTCATTTATCTTGTGCAATTAAGCTTCATTTCAGCGACTACCGTCAGGTAATGACTGTAATTGTAAAAGGCCAAGGATCCAATCCAAAGCTACTGAATAAGGTGGAAAGTAAATGAGTAGGCACCACGCACCTTGAGGACTTTCGCACGCAAGTTACGACTCAGAATTTTAATTCAGGAGCATTTTGGTGAATGAAACTTTATCTGGAGACTATCTCGCAAACACTGGTTGCTCCTCACTGGGTTGTATTAAATAGCAAAAACCTTGGGTAAAGTCTGAAAGACATCTGTGGTTATTTTGTCAGCAGAGGATGATTTGCAAATTTTTACCAGGACAACGGTGTTCAAATTACCACAACACACACCTTAAACAGTTGCACTGGTAGGGACATGTGAGCACCTGAACTGTTGTGTACTAAAATATGCAAAATCGATTGTATCCAGGTGTAGCGACTGAAAACTTAGGCGAAATGAGCTGTATTCAGGAGCATGTCGCAGTTCAGATGCTCAACAAAAGTGATCACTTAATCAAAAATGCTTCGTTAGGGCGTTGCAGTATTTTCTGTCAGTGAAGTGACTTTGGCATCCACGGAAACTCAGATGTTTCGTCTGCGTGGACCTGAACAACGAAAACTCTGTGACTAAAATCGTTCCACGTTAACCCTAGACAGAAATAGACGGTTCGCGTCATCATTCTAATGAAAGATGTCACATCTATTTTCAAAAATATACATGTCAACATAAAACGAGCTTCATATAAAGAGGATAAGGGGACCCATTAGGTAACTAACAACCAAAGAATCTTTAATAAGAGAAATGAAGCTGTAAGAAGGTAGAGGTGTGGTTAACTAGACACGCCAGGTGTACATTTCCCTTCATCAAACGTGCAGTTAGAATTCCCAATAAAGCAGTAATACAGTTCTCATTTAGGCGTCGTGAACTAATATTGACTTTGTTGCCTATTAAAATCGCCAACATTGGATTTTCCCATTGTTTCGCATATCCTTGTGTATAACACATATCGTAGCACGAAAACATGAAAGACGGATGAGAAATAAGAAGAATTTTCAAGAACTTTGTAAAGCTTATTCGTTTAAAAATGACTCGCCATTTTCAAACAACATTGGCCATTCCATTCAGCAGGCGTGGAGTTCCGTTGAATAGACTTAACAAGCGATGGGTTTGTGAAATGATCAGCATATTTTGAGGACTGAAACCTAAATTTGCTACAACAATGCCGGCCGAAAACTTTCGCGAGTCCCTGTGCTTTTGATTCCGCTGATGTTCGCACACCCCTAAGCCAAGAAAATTCCTTACCTACAGAAACCTACACGAATATACGACTACTCATCAACTACCAATGATAGCCATGTCTTGTGGGTCCGCATACATCTGAGATCCATTAAATTTATTATATCTAATCCATTCTATTCTACGCGGCTGGGTTGCCAAACTCCCCATACGCGTGCTATTAGATTAATAATCCTTCGTAGAACCACGATTTTTTAGCATTTATCCCAATTCATCGTAGTTCCGAAAAGATCAGCACGAAAATAACTTATCCGTTAAAAGGCCCTATGAGTGATTTCCCTCAAAAGTGGTGCAATATGCCAGATACTAATGCGACAAAATTACTTGCAATGTGTCTTTTTGCGCTGACTTAAACGAAGGTATCAACATGTTTCTGTCCACAAACAGCCATCGTGAACTGAATTCACACAGATGGAGAAGGAAACTATTCACAAGGTTGTTAAAAACGTTTCGGCAGCCCACAAATGGCTTTGACCTTCTTGGGACTCATCATTTAGGTGCAGTCCACTGGGTTTTCGTCATCCGAATGTATCATCCTGTGCAGCTTGATTGCGTACTTTTCCTCACATGATTGTCCACGAGTTTACTTGTCACGTGTGCTTCTGAGCGCACCATGTGGGTCATGCTGGTGCAGATACCGTGCGTGCGGCAGACACATTATTTGTATGACTCGTTTGTGGCCACGCAAGAACACCGGATGAACAAGATGATAGCGGTGGGTTTCAAGTGCCACTGAATAAACTTAGCGCTTGGGCGGACAGTCTACTTGGCACAACCGACCACTAACAGACGTTCACCGCAGGGACCGTACTGGATTCAACTTGAAGGCACAGAAATTTTCAGCCGTAGTCGAAATATGGGACACTATTTGTGGTATGTCGTAAAGTCATGGAAACACAGCACAATTTCAGCTTTATTCCACTTCCACAAGAATAGCTGACTGACGAGCACGCCATTGCTACAAGGAGAAGCTTTTGCTATTCTGGTAAACTAGTGTTAGCTGGTGAATTTCCTTGTATAGAAGAATGCTTAGCAAAGTTTAATTCATTACTGTCACCATCATACTGGCATCATACCAAACTGTTATTTACGACAAATATTAGGTAAAACGAACCATCTAATAAGACGGTACTCCTTGTTTTAAAATATTTTGTATCATGACCGAAAGTTCCTAAAGGCGAAGCCTTAGGGTACCAGTGGATGCCATAAAATGCTTCACCTTATCTGATCTATTCTTCAGTAACTTGCGCGGAAATTATGGAATGCCTCCAAAAAGGCAGGTTATACATGATTTTAGGTAACCATGCTTCTGCATGCCCCGGTCCGACCTGAAGAACCCGATCTCCAAGTTTGAAATCCTAACGATATATGCAGCTCAGTACAACACCTTCCGACCACACAGCGCACGCGTATAAAGTCATGCTAATGCAGTGAATTCGCTCCACTGGACGTTCACTGGTAAAACCATTGGGAAATAAAGAAAGAATTTGCTGATGCGAGGTTTCGTCTCTGAGAAAATTTTCACTAAATGTGAATAACTGTCACGGAAAACAAACGTCCAGTCAATCCCCATTACAGCCTGCCCAGTGCCAGCGGGTTTAATAAAGTGAGCTTGAAGCTATGGGCTAGGTGAATGTACACTTAAAGAGACAGCATTATCTGGAAAAAGTCCTGGCGTATTCAACATTTTTAATCCTCATCTG
Source organism: Clonorchis sinensis (assembly GCA_003604175.2). Taxonomy (NCBI): domain Eukaryota; kingdom Metazoa; phylum Platyhelminthes; class Trematoda; order Opisthorchiida; family Opisthorchiidae; genus Clonorchis; species Clonorchis sinensis. The sequence goes on from CM030369.1 coordinate 79,653,134, forward strand.
CCTCGTGAAGTCCCACAGAATGACGTCAGGTACCCAGTATCCATATATTTAGCATAAGTTTATTGACTGGAGATGTGAGTGGAATTTAGCCAGAAAGCCCAAGTCCACTGACTCTCCAAGTAGCTCAGAAGAAGTCAAACATGATTTATATCCAAACGAGCTAAAATTATATTTGATTCTACCGACTGGCGGAAGTAGTTTTGATATATTTTCAGGCACATTGAACAACAGACTGGTGTTCAAGACCTCTTTTGTACAAGCTGGATCCTTATTGAAGTTAGAGATTTTGCTCTTCTGTGACATGAGCGGAGTAAGGCTGACGATAAGTCTGCTGGATGGACTTTAACCAAAACGAATAAATTCTATTCATGCTAGTTTTACCGCTGGAATATAGTCGAAAAAGCACAAAAAGATGATGTAGTTGTTCTGAAAGGAAACTCCCCTTAACCACCGTACGTTTGTTTGCTCTTGGGAACGGGATTTCCTAGGTGCTATATTCTGATGATACATGAAAACAAAATTTCCTATCGTCCACTGAACGACTGAACTAGTTGTATCAGCCGTAAATTCGGTCCCAGCGGACTGCTCGAAAGAGTGTACGATGGATTAATTGTTCAGCTCTCAACCGTAGTCGCCTCTCCAACACGCGTTTTCAGCTGCCACGAAAACGCCTTCTTACTTGTTAATCGAAAGATTGGAAAGCAACTTGCCGGAATGATTCCAAACCCCTACGGTTGTACTGCGCTTCTTTTAGTGGTGAAATTCGCCTTTATAAGTGAGCGGGTGCTAGTAACAGAGGATGATCACCATCCATAAGGTCGCCCTTGATAACACCCCGAAAGCTCGCCCTTGTCCGAAACGGTCAGTAAATGAGCGGCTTCATCCCAAATTGATGCGCCATGTCACCATTAGAAACACCAAACTCTTGGATGTATGCTTAGTTTGCCTGAACCTAAAAAAGAGGCCCAATTAGCTCACTCATTAAAATACTGCCTATATTACTGCTAATGAAAAAGAATCCGGTTAATTGGTTATTGATCAGGTGGCTGTGGACCTGTTCACCGATCTTGGCAATTGACTTAAGTTTTACATAATGGAACAAGGCTTCATAGCGCCTTGTACTAGCCGAACCCGCCATTAGTTACACCCAATCCGACTACCAGTGTTGGGTGCAGAGTATCGCCTCCTATCTGGAGTGACTCAAATCGGTCGCCTGGATAAATAAGGCGACAGCTGGCAAGAAAACCAGGGCTCGAGATTCAAAATCAGGCATTACGCATGCATGACCGCTTTCCGAAGTCTGAGAGTGCTGAACTAAACGTAAACAACTGTGAGCAGAAGGGGCTTGGTCAGTCCTGTTGTGTCTGTTCAACATCCCATACTGTTGACCAGTCACCGTGATCTGATGATGAGGGTTACCATATCCCATCTAAGTCCTAGTTCATGCCGCTGCTGGTTAGTCCCTCGTGACCTAAAGTTAAGTGTTCAGCCTACTAGCCCGGAAGTTGTGGGTTCGAAACTCCCTGGAGTTTCCCGAGATGCGCATTGCGTGTGATTCTTGGAAAAAATGAAATAAAATGAAAAAGCTGCATAGAACTTCTCGGCTTTCATATAGATTGACTTCATTTACAGAACGAAATCTCCATCAAAAACATCTCTAACCGTTGTGAACTGCTCTTAGGTCAAACCGCATCCTGGTATTAAAGCCTTCAAAAATAACACCAAATAGTTCAAAACAACCCCCGCCTCTACGCACTCCCGGTCATGCTGTTGATGATGATGATAATGATCGCTCTTTTCTTCGAAAAAAGGTAGGTCAATTCTTCGACCGCAGTGAGTTCATCAGCACTGAGCAGTCGCACTAGAGCTGAAAGTAAAACCACTCTTGTCGCGCTTAAGCATACATCAGATAATATTTTTCGAAACAGTCAGCATTCCAGTGGGGCGTTGTATGGATTTTTGCTGGTGAATCGAAAGCTGGTCCAACAATTAATGGATCTGTATATTGTTTGTACTTGCTTTCCAGGGTAGGGGATATTTGACCACTAGCTCATGGATTTTAAGGTCTAGCAAATTCGGATGAAATGTGTTCACAAAAACTTTTCAGAACTATTCGGTGATATTCATTTCCACTTCATTGATACATTAGTGACAATTTAACCAGGTCACTGGGGGCTGGAGTTACCTCTTAGGTCTCTGCGGACACAAGGGTCTCCACATGGCAACTTAGAGAGAAATCCAAAAACCACATTTTGTAGTTGTCTCCCCACTACTTTGCAAGTCACAAATCAGATTGCCATAATTCAATTTGCTTAGACCAGTCCTCCCATTTATCTATCCAACTTCTTGACAAATTGATATACCTAAATCCTTTACATACTTCACGTGGAGCATGTAAAATAACCTAGAACCTGATTCAACAAGACGTGGAAAATTGTTTTGGACCTTTGAGTCTGTTTGCAGGATCTCGATGGTTCCAGATCAACATAAGCAGCTGTATAAAGTTAAACCGCAATGAAGATCACGGTGAGCATGCGTGAACTTGATAGTGCTGGCTTAGAGCTAGCAAAGTATGAAGCATGTATCATCTTGAAATGGTTGAAACGATATGCCAGTTTACTTTTACATCATTGAGTATGTGAATGGAATCTGTCGAAAAATGGGTTGGTCCCATGTTGCCTATGAACATAGTCATCCTGAGTCGGTTTCAAGTTTCATTCAGCTGATATATACCTCCCTGTTCTCATCCACTCAACCAGTTCTCCCCTCGTGATCTAAACCTGTGCGCACCAAACCCGTTTTTTAAGATACCGCACGGTTCGGACGGGATTGGGGAAACAAACTGGAAGGTCCAGCGTGAAAGCAAGGAGCAGGATAACGGAGGATAGTTGCACCCGACTGAAGCACAACGACCGTTAGCATCATATTATTTCGATTGTGTGGTTGAAAGTATTTGAAGCCACAAGTAGATCAGAACAGGTCCGGCAGAAATGAAGTAGCAGCTACGTAATGAAATATATTGAGCGGCAACAGATTTTTTGTACACACATGAGTTTTAGTAAATTTGCTTGTTAACCACCGTCGCAAAACACCATTCTGAAGCTTTGTGGTCTGATGAACTTAATACAATTTTATTTCCAAGACTGTGAGAAATTTTACTGGATTTTTGTGGTCAGTGACCGATCATAAAGGCGGAAGATAATACGCGCTGGGTAACTATTTCTCGGCGTGATAAGAAGGATCGGGCAATCGTGAATTACCAGAAATAGTTAACGGTGAAATATATTTATACATATGTACAGATAGAGAAGAATAGAGAGATAGAAATCAGGATCAACCTGCGACTTGAAACTTACAAGTAATAGTAGGTAACGACGACAATTAGGAGAACCACGATGACCACGAGCAAGCTAGCAATGCACACTGTGGAGACAAGTAAGTAGAAACAGCACTTTGAGACATTCGGAAGACACTGAAATACATCTAGCCCTTCAAGATCCAATGACAGTCCCTGAATTCAGCAAAAACAACCCGATCAATCGCGTTGAGTTCCGATGGAGTCCTCGTCTAATTAACACTGTCCCTCATGGGACAGTGACCAATAGCAGGAAAAGAGACAATATTCAAGAGAACAGACAGTTGCGAATCACTAGACCATCAGCGCTTTTAAAACGAAATTCGTAGAATTCACATGTAACCGATCTCCGGAAGGGCGGCAAGTCAACGGGCAAGAAACCCAGTGTAAGACCCATGATGTAGTTTATGCTTGACTAACATAAGTTTTTCGGTAGTCGTGTTTCACTTGGACTGCATTACATCAGTGTGCAAAAACGATGCAATAACCAAATTTTTTTATCTGATCTACCTTTATACAAGGAGATGAGGTAGTCTGTTCCTGAATTCACCTCTCCCATTGTCCTCGCTCCGTCAATTTGTTCGCTTGAACTTTAGTGCATTCAGTCAACTGACATATTTCTGCTCTTGTAACCCAAATGGTTCCATTGAAAATATCGTATGCTGCAGCCATTCTACAGTAAAAGCGTGTCCGTTCATGTGCACTTTCAACGCACTCACTGAGTCCTGCAGAAGAATTTTCCTGAGTTAAAAGTTTTCAAGAAAAACATGGTTCAATGTGTGCGTCATCACTGCCCACTGAGGTCTTGTTACGGATGCCTTCGTATTGGTAACCTACTGCTACATTCATTCGTCATTGATTCCACGCACCATGGAAAAGACAGCGACTGTTGGCTGCGAAGACCGAGTTTGGCAGTAATGCATTTTTGATGACAGAAACACTACCAGCAGTGTTCTATGAGACAAGGGTAACTATTCCGTTTCATCCGTTGCATAAGAATTTTCAAGTCGACACTAGGATAAGGGACATTCATGATGAGTGTGTTATGCTACCATTAACTTGCAAGTGGCGTCGATTTCAGTCGAAATATATTTCATGCTAATCAGGGGTAGTACAAATCAATTAAAAAATTCAATTACAGAACTTACGGGCGAGGATGACAATATTGTTATTGAAGTCCTTTGGTGTTCGTTCATCCATTTCTGAAATTAATCTAAAGTATACAGAAAGGAAAATAACCCATTGGGATTTTATCAACCAAGTGTAAAATAATGCTGGGGTTAAAGCACAAATCATTCTTCGTAGATTCCGTCTCATTTTACGGACATCTTTATTTTTCGTTGAGCTAGGAAAACATTGCGTTTAAAAATGGCCACTTCGTGGTCAACGTTGGCATTTCTGGCCATAAAAGACTCTGGAAAACATTCGTGATTCTGATCTAAAACTGCGACTAAATTTCATTCACCACAACCGTTGCCAGAGTTTGCTTCGTCGGACTTTAAACTGCCCATTCTTGCATAAGATAATACACAATGAGAAGTTGTTCACTTTCGCTTTCACTGCCAACCAACAAAACGAACATTTGTACTTCTATTGTTTTTTATTTGACAATAACTCAAACGACCATAACCAGCTTTGCAATTTGATCATGAAATCGTATGGTTTAGGTACGTTTTTGAGCACGTCAAACAAAACTGGTGTATTTAGCAACGTGTAGCCCCCTAACGATCGGCCATCCGCTTTTATCATGGCCTTCTGTGTTCTATATACATAGAATGATAGATTACTTGTCTAGTATCTGTTAGCCAAACTAAATTTCTAGATTTTAAACATCTAAGAGGCTGTTTGGGAAGCTCATCGAAACTGTGGCGTCTTAATGACGTTACATGCGTGCAAATCCTAAAACCTAATTAATGATTGCATCATGCCATGGCAGGTAAGAAAATCTAGTCCATGAATCGCCTACTTAGCTATAAACATCTAGTTCAATTTCTCTTACTATGTTTGTCTGATCTATTCAGCTGAATGTTTGGAATGTCATGATAAAGAGCAATAACCATTCACAGATTTCTTGCTTGTAAAGCGCCTTTTCGTTAACACTACGTACACCACTCTCACATAACTCAGAATGATGATATGATGAAAGTCGCCCGGAAGAAAAACCACAAAATTACCCAGGAATGAAAGCGTTGAATATGGAGGAGGAATTCATTCTCGCAAGTTCCTAAAACGCAGTTCCAGATGATTCTTATAAAGTGGACAACAACGGCATCGGCTTAAATCGCAACGTAGCTGCGAGTAAGGACCACATAACTCTGTTAAGTAATGCATTCACACGTTCAAGGTCGTAAAAGCGCGAAATTTGGCTTCTTCTTTATGCTTCAACAACTGGACGAAATTTATAACCGTCGCTAACGTAGAAGGCTGTACACAGCACTACACTGATTATAGGTTGTTTGCATGCCATTACTGAATATCAGCCATGAACATTTCAACACGACCAAAACACAGATTAATAACAAAATCAGTTATCACCGTATCTACTTTTTTTTCGAATGCGCAGAGGTTTTCAGTAGCCACCATGTTTAGATGAAATGCGTTAATCAAGAAATTACGCTAATGAATTTCTGTAAAAAGTCAACCGCAAACCCTCATTACAAAATTCCAAATGAATTGGGCGAGAACTAAATAACACACCGGCATCTTGCAGCTTCATTTTGAGATTTGCTCTAACAGTTGCATTCAGACGGTAGCATCATTCTGAGTGCAACGAGCTTTTGATAGCAGTTCCTGGTTTTTTTCTTTAAAAATTGCAACCAGTGCTGAAGTTTGCATGTGAATTTTTCTTTGAATTCTTCGAAAGGTTTACAGGCAAAATGACAATGCACGCATTTTTGTCTACAAGATACAAGCAGTAAAATATCTGCTGGTTTTTCTCACAAGAAAAAAAGGGTCACCTTATGGAAAACTTTTAATTTAACTCCCCACTGCCACTCATCATCTGCCATGAATAGCAGTGATTAGGTACATTTTTGGAGCCGATGCTAGAGATAGCAGAAATACCATTGCTGCAATTGTGTATTCACTGCGTCTAAACATACATAGCAACGAATTTTCCAAAAATACTGGCAGCGCAACAATTTCAACATTATTATGTGTTAAAAATTTTCACAAAATCATGGATTTATGCTGCATTCATTACAGAGAACCAACTTGCAGCTGCGTTGCCTCCCCAATTTTTCTGTTTAGATGTGGTTTGCCGCTTACGATACACAAAAATCCCACCAATGTCAATCTGTTTCAAGTCGTCATGTTTCGCATTTTTGTTTTCATTTATTTACTGTAAAAGTAGCATTTTACCTTTATCCAAAACCGGTTGTATTCCTTATCACCAAATAACATTAAAAGCGTGAGTAAGAAATGAGTGCATTCCGACCAAAACTGCCTGGATATCTGCCACAAGCTGTGGAAGTATATATATACTCGTACTGTCTTTGCACGTTTAGAAAATATGCAGAGCATCCGAAATGGAATAGTGTGAGTTACCATCCAGTGCAAGCAACACATTATCAGATGCACGTATTAAAAGACCTAGCGCAATGAACCATTGTCGTTCATTTTCAAGTTAACTCCAAGAAAGCAGGAAACCACCGCGGTTTTTTGAAGGGTCGTACGCCGAACAAACATTGTCCACTTGGGTTAGTCAATCGGAACTTTCCTGAAAACTTCACTCTTGCGGCGACATGATCATCAACACCTTTTGGCTTAATAAAAGAAACTCGTTAATGCGCGGTTACCTAATTCATAATATGAACAAACGTGGACTACACAAGCGGTTCTTAACTTTAAGGGGTTTGCTTGGATTATGAACAGGAGCCAAAAAAAGCCGGAATCAAACACGGACCCAAAAAATATTTATTTACCATACATTGGAGTATACATACATATATACATACATACATCGGGCCATGAAACAAAAAAGCCTGATGAGTGCTGTTATTGTCTGTGTTACGGGGAGAATACCGTGTTTGTGAGGCAGGCTATTGCTGGATTTACTTCGGTTCCTAAGAAATACACGCGCCCGTACAAACCATCTTTTTAGAATGACCGAGCCTTTATCACATCATTTCTCGATATCCACTTAGTTCATTAACACAAGACATACCTCACAGTCTCCAAAATCTGCATATCAGGAATGTATACATGGATATATATGTATAGTATGAATACAATCGTAGACCTATTTTGGTAAGACACGGTGCTTTAATTTGCTGGAATATACCAGACCGTTTACAGGACGTATCTTATGGGGAAATGATAAAAACTGATTCAGCCACAAACGTATAGGTAGTTGTCGTTTCATGAATTGTTTTGAATAAAACTTGGTTCACTACATTTGACGTGGCCGTCCTGTTCGCCTGGAGTGTTATTTTAGTGAGACAAATTTTTCCCAATCGCATGCTGTGTAGAGCTGCCAAGACAAATGATTAATAACGCCGAAAAATCGAAATGCAAAAATTGGTCCCTAGAATATATTACCTAGGTCGACTTTCTTTATTGCGAAAAAAGCCATTCTTGTAAATCATAATTTGAAATCGATCGGACTGTCTGTTTCTTCGCAGTATCCAATAAATGGGAAGTTCCTGGAGGACAGAAGTGCTCCCATTATCTTCAAGCACAGTGCACTGGTAGGTGGGCATTTTTAACTTTGCGTAATTTATTGGATAAGAAACGTAAACTTCTGAATACATGTTCGTTCTGAAATACTGTTAGACTGCTTAACCCCGTTCGTTTTATTTCTCATCCTGCACGCCTAATCGATGTACTCAAATGCCACTCAAGCGTCATTTAGTTACAAAAACGGATTATTTTGTAAGGATCTTGTCTGTCAGCATAAAAGCGGCGTTAACTAATGACCCATCGATGTTCCGAGATTGAGTTTTTCCGGTCATCTGAGGTAAACATAGAGTAGCTGTACCTTGTTTATTCTATCTCGGTTGACTGTCCATAATGATTTGAATATTTGGTGAATGACCGAAAAGGAGGCCTTCAATTTTCGCTATCGACCGAATCAATTAACCCTGTGGTTTCTTGTGTGTACTGACACTGCCAGACTAATCCGATCCCGTTAATCCGGCACTATTTTTGTCTTTGCAGGGCAAAACCTTTTAATCTTTGTGTTGCTGAACTAGAGCGCCAAAATTATACACCTGGCAAAACCTCGTTTAGACGCGGTCTGGAGACCTTTCAAAAATTTCTTTATGGCTAACGTTATCTAGGTGTCCTTTGAATTATCTAACAAATCGAGTTGGTGGTCTTCATATAAATAATCGCGGACTGCAGAAGAATTACCCATTTACTCTCCCTATGAATCTAGGGAAATTATAGCTTCCTAACCGTTCGACATCTTGTCTTACTAAAGACGTTTTAGGGCTTTCTTGGAGATAGGTGATGCAAAAAATAGGGACGTAGAAACAGAAAATTGTTTATAAAAATCCTCGGTGGTTGTGCTGTGTCACTGCCATGGGGACGTTCCTGGAAAGCGTAAAGAGGGACACACAGAGGACTTGGTGCAAAGGTTTCCGAATACAGGAGAAAATTAGGAAGATGCAAACACATTTTCAGTCAGTATTGAAATGAAAAGATGTGAACCCAATATCAGAATGCGGTAACCTTCACAAGCCTGGTCCAGCTTTCTCACAGATCCCAATCAAAGTAAAGCCATGAAATCAATGATAGGTGTATGTGAGCCATTCAAACCGACTAGGCGGTCCCCGGATTCTTGGCCCTCGGAGTGGTTGCGCAGCATGCCTATCCTGCGCACAGATAATCAAGGGGATTTCGTTGATGAAACCAAGAGAGTTTTACGAGTGTCATCTCGGCCGTTGGATCCCGTGCTTTGAGTCACCGAACTACCGCTTTCTCTCCGCTAATCTTTAAGGAAATTGGTGTTCCAACTAGAAAACATGCTTTTGGGTGTACACTGATTACGAAGGGAGAGTAAATGCCTCTGTCAAGCTTTGCTTGCTTCCTCTGTCTTTGGTAGTCTTTGATATTTCGCTTCAAGCACGTTCCTGTCAGCTTATGCTTAATACAACGTGCTCGGGAACTTCGGTTATAAAAAGAGCACAACAAACTACCACTAACATGGCTGTTTTGCAGCATGGTTCTTAACTTCAGTGAGCTGCATTTCTGCCAGCAGTGACACAAGCTAGGGAATACTACTCGTGTTCTAAAAACGCATATGTCAGTTTCATTTGATATAGAAAAAAATGAACAAATTCCAGCTCCCTGTTCCATGTTTCGAAAGAAAACTGAACAAATCAGAAACATCGACAAATTCGCCCTTCAAAGCCACACTGATGAGGAGAAACTGCTTCTAATCAGAGAAAACCTAACAGAGGTTTTCACTTAGAAAAGTAAATGTTGTCTACAATATACAAGTGAATTACCTAAACGCACAGCCCTTTGGAGTGGGTAAAGAGCATGAACTGTAATAAAACACTTCTCCATTAGTTTCTAAGACACTATCATGCACAAAACAATAAATCTTAACATGCTGACGGCTAACGCTGCCAGTAGGCATAAAACAATTTTGGTTTGAAACTGGATGGTGTGGCTGTTGTTCTGGGCAATTTGGTTAGCAGTGTGTTTGCAGCGAACAGAACAACAGTCATGTATAGAACGTGAGCTAACCACAGTTCCCTGAATAGCAATTCTGGATTAAATCAAAGACAGTGTCCAAAAAGTGCAAAATGGCGCTGAAATTACAATAGACATCTCAGAACACTCATTCGTTTCGAAAAGCACTGGTTTTTATTCTGTCCTAATGAGACGTATTATTTCAGACCGCTGTTTTTAAAATCTAACGTAAGATAGAGTTCAAAACTTGGTGTACGTGCAACGTGATTCACTTGAAGCAGAGAAGCGTATAAGGATCCACGTAAATTCACCTCGCCCGTATAACCCATACGTATTTAGTTCGGTCAAGACCTTTGGTGAGCCGATCCATGGTCTTGAAGAAACGAACCGAAAACTGTATTTTTGACAAAGTGTGTATAACAGACTAATGATGCTGAGACAACAGAGCCGAGCCGGTTTGCGGGAGAGGACAGAAGCATAAACTCATTGAATTTTGTAGGTTTCCTTCCGAATAGACCGCCGAGTTTCTCGTCTGAAAACTTATTGGCGTAAACCAGAAGAACAGCAACCAAGAACTCAGCAACTGAATGTGGCATTGGTTTTTGTTCAGAGTCCTAGTTCATTCGGGTGGTAAGTGGCCTCTGCTACCGTTCGGGCTACCCAATACAAAAGAGGCTTTTAAGGATTGCTTTCTCAATTCTCTGGGTTAAGATGTACCCACTCTTCTAACAACCAGACCGCTAAGATGCCATAGCTGTAGTCATTGTTTGCAGAAGATACTTTCACGGGTGCATCTTATTATTAATGAAAACCTGCAAGCCTTCGTTGTTGTATCACTGATTACTGAACTCGGCTGATGTGCATGCAGAGTGGTAGTCATCACATAAGAAAAACTAAAACCGATTGATTCTGAAAGCATACACTCAACAGACAAAATTCTCACAAAGGATGTGATCTTCTGCTATACTTTAAAACGAGGCACTACCCAGCAAATCTATTGATCTACTTTGGTTTCTGGTTTGTTTATGGTGCCCCTGGGCCGTATGGGTCGTACTTGTAAGGGCACAAAAAGTATTGTGGTATTAGGGCCTTTTGATGATTACAAACGTGAGCTAGTTCTGCAGTTAAACTATGGAGTTTAAATCAAAGGCTCAGTTGTAAAACGCACCGCTGGCGTAATTTTGGACCTGAGCGCAAGATAGTTTCAAAAACATTGAGAAATCACCGGTCGAAAATGTCATAAAGTTGTTCGGATATTGTCATAGACAGACTACTGACCTATAAGACGTAAACCATGACCGAAGGGGCCAAGTTCGTTTAGGTAGCAAAACGTCGATTTCCCGAATTGTGACTGCCTAAGAGAAGACTGAACGTTTCGTTTGTTAGCAAACCCTTATCCTGGAGGAAAAACGTGTCATAATATTCTTCAAGTACTTTGCGGCTGCACTGAGGAGTTTTACAGGAGCCAAAAGTTAACAGCTCAAAGTACTAACTTAACAGGGTCGCTGTACCGAATACGTTGAATACATGTGACGTTACTTAGCACATAGCTTCAGCCCAAAGTGTATCACATAGCAAATCAACTTTCTAAATGCAGTAGTAACTTAGGCTACAGGAAGAGAATTGCTGACGCCAAAAACAACAGATAATGTCCGGGAATAATTTGCCAGCAGCCTGGCAGCCAAGGTTCTTTTCACATAAAATTCGAGTGAAAACTTGGATGTGTCACTTATGCTTACACAGACTATCATATACTCACATCTTTTTTCCAACGTGTGATCTATTTCAAGTTGTAATTTAGGTTGGTATCATGTCCTACAGTAAAATACCAAAAAGACAGAGCAAACAGCAGGTAAACGTCATTAGCAAGAACAGCGGAACAGTTTATTGCTGGGTGAAGGCAAGACGGGGAAGAAGTGTTTGTGAAATGCTCGGCACCCTCTATCTAACCATCTGCGAAGGCCTCATAGTTCTATTGTATAACACCTCACAAGTCGTGTCGAATTCAAGAGCGGCTCTATTTTAAAAAGGAAACTGCTGGAACTGCGAGTTCCTTGTACAGAGAACTAGTAAAGAATATAAGCGAACAGTTTTTACCCCCGAATGCAGTGGCGCCACTGGTTTCATCTCATTCTTTTGGCAGTTGTCCGAACGTTGTCCAACTGAACTGATGACTTTCACTTTTTCTGCAAACTGAAACAAGTGATATGGGGTAATGTATTCTGCTGGCAAGCTTGTGCTCACTTAATCCGGCTGACATTTTTCTTTCAGGGTTTGTTGAATCCTTTACAATACAATGGCGTAGCTAACGTTTGCATTTGATGTTCTCTTGAGTTTCTGGAAAGTAGTCCTCAGGCTGTCCTGGGGCTCATTGGTAGTTGTTGTCGCAGATTCTTCCAGTCATTTAGGCAGTGTTGCTACGAAAAAGATAGCGTAATTCTCGAAGTTTCCTACTGTACCTGTCTTTTTGCTTTGCAAGGAGTTTCAGATAAGTTGTACAAGAATATCTCCCGTTTTCAAATATTTCCTGCTTCAGAGCGCCTCACTGCGTTCAAATAGAGTTTGGAAGACCACAGATTCAATATATCGTAGATATGATCTTTGTTCTTGGAAGATCCGTTGAGGTTCCTCAGATGTCCGGTAAGTTTCACATTTTTTTAATTTGAGTCTGCCGGTGCGAATTATGACGTAATGTTGAACGCGTGATTGTTTCTTGTCTTGTCTTTGGCAATTATACGAATGAAGGCAGCGATAGTGTAAACACATCGAAGTAGATCCATGACAACAAGGCCTGCGAACAACAGAACTACATTCTGATCCCTGCAGTAAACTATACTAATCAATACCAAAGCAACCGAAACGGTGAAAACATAAGATTGGTTGTTGACACCCAAAAAGGAGCTATCGAACAAGTGACAAGGGCATAAGAACTTTCACTGAAGCACATAAACAAGTGATCATTTAGAACAGAAAATCAATTAACCAACTAGAACTCATGGTTCATTAACCGAGTGTGAAGCCAGACGGGTCAGGCTTCACACAAAAAAATTATGGGGCATGGACCGACAGTATTTTGTTAGAAAGAGGCCTGATAACCAAATAAAACCCACTCTTATAATGAAATCAACCAACAAGAACAAAGAATTAGATGCTCACAGCTTACAATTCTGTCTTAAACAAAAGCCGGGTATTACAAGTTGTTTAAGGTACATCGTTCATCTAGGAGTCGTCATTGGGGTAAGTGTGGGAACGCAAAAATGATCTGAGAAAGTACTATAATTCCCAGTGGCGACTAAAAACGAGTGCAGTGTTTGATCTTTCTTTTTGGTGCTGTTTTTGTGAGTGACTGTTGGAATTAAGCCTTCAAACTGACAGAAAGTCCATCTGTGTCAAGACATGATTGACGAACTCCGGGAAAAATGCCTTTCGCGTTATTTGGCTGTTAGTGACAGACCAAGCTGCAGAGGCTCTGCATTTCATAGTGAGGTCCACTGTCCACTCACTCGAGTTACGAACTTAACTGAAATGAAGTTTTGTCATCTGAAACACACTAAAAGAGATATCAGACAGCGACTTTTGTGCGGTATTTATGGTTGTGCTTTTAGTTTGGTTGAACAGTCTAGGCCAGTAAAAAGGAATAAAGCAGCTTCTAGCTTTAAGAAATCAAGAATTTAAGCATTCTATGCAAAGATGATGAGAAGACACAGATGTAACTTTCGGGGAAAAATTGCTGGTAAATAAACTTTTCAAATGTCAGCTGGTTCCATTCAGTATATCATAAGGTCATAATACCTTGAAAATGGAGGAAACTGAGGGCGGGTCGGAGGATCCAGGTTAACCTAGGCCTGCTCGATTGCCATTTAACACAAAAAACTCCTTATAAAGTAATCCTCGATAAAGGATAACAAAATTCGATGGTACTTCCAAATTCCTATATGTTTGTAAGAAAACTGAATGAGCCGGAATGCGACACTAATCACAGATTCACAAGATTTCTCCAGGGAACTTTACTTTGCTCGGTGGTAGAAGAATTAACTTTTTTAATCCAAAAGAAATTATCATATAAACAGTTATGAACGCATTGGGTTATTGAAGCATTCTGACGAGGAATCGTGAATAGTGACCGCCGTGGGGACGTCAGTCACACTTCAAACAAAGATAGTTTGTCCCAGGGTGATGCTATCCGGCAGCTAAACGAGGGCTTGTCGCCCCGGCTAACCAGCAGCTCAACAGATATACGGTATCTTTGTTTGCATGTGGGAGTGCATGCAAAATTTGCATCTGAAGTTTGCTTTTACTCGATCTTTAAGAGCAGAGATATCTCTGCGTTCTGGTCCTACATATTCGTGACTTGTTTCTGAGGAGGTCCACTCTTCGATACACAATGATTCAGTGAGGTAGGAGACTACGATTCTGTTGACTGAACGAACCACTGCTTTCGTCAAGGGAAGGAGTCACCACGTACACACAGGATCTAAGATCTTTTCTTCATGTGTGTGGGAAACTTTCCAGTGTGAGATGATGCAAAGCAGCCGGCGGTAGGTAATGTATCAAGACCGTAATCTTGGAGGACTAGAATCATGGATTTCAAAGAGGTGGAGCGCTGTAGCATACGAAATCGGTTGTGATCCGCGAGAATAATGTCAGTAACACTACAATTTCCGACAGGTTTCTACAGGAATTGCCAAACCTATTAAATAGGATACATCCAATTCACGGTCATCGATGGATGTCTTGTAGGGTTTAAACCGCGGTATAGTATTTGCGGTCAACCGCTATAAGAAAATGCAAGTAAGTAACTAAAAACAACGATGAGTAATCAGTTCGTTGAATCTTTCTCCTGCTATCAGAGCAATTATTCGAATGACAATGCGCAGAAGTCCAATATGGAGAGACGGAAGGTACCTTTCGATAGATACACTGAACTCGACTTTCTTCGGCAAGATCTCTTACATATTAAGCAGTCATGGTCGTCTCCAATCCATAAGAAAAGTTGTTGGTCAAACTGTTAGCTGATTGTGACAATTTCAGTGAGCGGCGTTGTGAACTGGTGGGATACAGAGCTGGCTATCTAGCATTTGGATAAAGGTTCACGTTCGGGTTCCGTAGTCCGGAAAAATTTGTCAAGCTCAGCAAACAAAACCTCATAGAGGAAAACATTCTGCTTCATTTCAAACTATGTGAAGTACATCATATTCCGATCCACTAAACCTTGTAGACGATAATTATGGATATCACCTAATCAGCGGTTATGTAGCCTCACAGCTTTCTTGACCCAATGTTCTGTTGCAACCTTAACCTGGCTTTTGTACTCTCTACGTATCAAACGCAATCTTCAATGTTTGGAAGAACCTCATCGTATAGTTCAGAGCATCATCATCAAATGAGACGTTTATTTTCACTATCTTCTCGTCAGATTCGGATATATATATACATAAATCAGTAAACTCGATGAAATGTAACATAGTATCAATCAGAAAAACATTCAGTGGTCATATTTCAAATCGCGCCCCGTTAAAACCCAGCACATATATGAGACACATGGTCCTTCCACTGGTCACACAAGCCCTACGCCCGTACGCTTTAAATTTGAATAGGAAGTTCCAACTTCTACATTCCTACATCAATGGCTCTTGGGATGCTTCTGGAAAATTTCGGCGAGATTAAGGGTACTTTGCAGATAGGTGTAAAGGTTTTTGGAGCATCACTCGGGTTTTGTGTGTCCAATTAATGATAAAAAATCGAATTGTCAATTCTGATTTCTGCATCCTCTGGAATACATATGGAATACATTCAAACATTGGACAGCAACCCCCTTGTTTGACTAATGAGAAACACTTCAGGAAGTTCATCAGTGAAATTGTTGAATGGCATTGTTTGTAACGGAATGCCTCTTCAGTTGACAAAATCTGTTTCCATTCAGGTGGTAAAGGACTAAGAACAAAATTTGTGGACGCAAGTCAGACCAATGCAATAACAGAAAATAGACCAGTAAAACAAAACAGCCGAATATCTCGGGTATTCTCATACCTTAGTCCACGATAAAAGGAAAGCTAAGCCGACTACGAACAGTACATACTATTCGGTAAAAGACCTAATCATTGACCCGGTGTATTTCCCCGTTGTCTTGGAAAAAATGTTGGTTTCGCAAGTTTTTCAGCAGCAACCAAAGGTAAGAATTATATGCACATCAAAGCTGACTTAAACAAGCTTCGTGAGTTACCGGCCTACTAATACGCATCAAAAGAGCTGCAGCTGTAAACGAAATTCATCCATGAAACTTCGGTTTGTTGTAATGGCGGGTTGTAAGGTTAGTTCTTCAGTAAATGATGCTTCACCCCGCTTGCTCTTGTCAGCTTCACTCGTTCTGCTCGAATTTAGTTTCATCTAGCTAAAGCTGACTAGTTTCCTTTTGATTGGATAAGTTCGAAAACCGGACCTAGTGAAAGTACAAAGAAGTATGCGATGATCACCAAACAAGGAGGAAACAAACAAAGCAAGGTTTTTGTAAACGACAGAGCTTCGTCAAGTCATCAGTATTATCGGAATTGGGATCAAACCTGTGTGAACAGGAGTACCCGAATCCATTTTGACTCTGACGCTCAGCAGCAATAAGTCCCCGATTAGAAGCGGTAAACATGACAGTCGTTTCTGACTTCAGAGTTCGGGACAAGATGGCACAAACTTTCTCATTCAGCGGTTTCATAGAAACGCTTCTAAAGTAAGGCTTCTGGCTGATATGGAATGTCAGATAGAGGGAGTTTCTATCAAGATCAATTTAAACCTGTATCGCTTAGAGACCTGCCCATCAGACACAAAAGGATTGTCGTGACAAACAGCCTGAGTGTGGTGTGTACCTAGATGAAAAGACAAAACTCATGGGTAAAACTCAGGAACGACTACTTTCATGAAGAATGCTCACAATCACCGTTGAAGTGTTGTAAGTAATTGCTGCCCTGTTAAAGATAGGTGATTTTTGGGGTTAACATGGGAACTACCAACCATGGACAACGTAGCTAATTACGTTGTGCTGTTACGTGACAGCCACGGAGTATGTACGGTAGCTGAGTGTCTCGAACGTACTAGTTAATTTGGCCAGTTTCGAATGCGTGGTCCATTGATACAGTAAACAATCGTTTTCACAGCGTTTTATTTAAGTTTATCACGCGTATAGTCCCTGATAAAGAGTAAACGGCTAAAATATCGCACGATTCTTAAGAAGCTAGCCAACTAAAGCCCTAGGATATTTGTTATAGTAATCAGACCAGCTGGAGCATTCGACTCACTAATGATACACTGTTACAAGCCAAATAAGTCAAACACAGTCGATCAAGTTTACATAGACACAATTTGTTGTCAGTTTAATTGTCTTTTAAAGAAGCTAAAAACGACTTTCGGCAATGTTCTCTATCACAATTTGTTTGGCTTACCCTTAGAACTAGGTTTGTCAGCCCCTAAGCACAATAACATGGTGGCAAAGTACTGAAGGCAAATAACCTTGTATATGTCGAACTCACGATGTAGTCGACTAGTTAGTATTCGCTTAGGTACTAACATTAGAATTTTCTGCTACGCCACTAACAATCGTACGATTTTGTGTAAGCTCGCCGAAATACGATATCACACTAATAAATGTGCACAAGCCATTCAGTATTTGAATGCATACGTTCTACAGTGCGTTCCTCCTGATACACCGACCGTATTTGGTGGATACGCTTTTTCTCTCAGCCATATTTTGTTTTTAGTATTGTTTCCTACTTTGAAAAGCTAAAAAACCACGAGCGAAAGGTTCTTCATTTACTGCGGTCAAAACCAAACAATACAAATTTCGTCACACGTTCATTTTGTCGCGTGACTTGACATTCCTCAGCTTGTTGTTCTCTAAAGATGGATACAAGTTTTTTCGATCAGCAGGACGCACAAATATCGTTATGTTCATTGGGGTGTGAAACCGTGCTGCACAAAAAACTGACTCTTGACTAGTGGTGTTTTGCATTGATTTCTTCAAGACAAGCAAATCTTCACATCTGGGGTTAAAAACGGACCGCTGAGCCACCAAGCATGGGGTTAGTGACGCAGCAGACCCTGCTTCGCGTAAGATTTGCACCTCAACTAAAAGCCCAAAAACTGGCACCGGGGTATAAATGGTGCAATGATTTAGCAGCTTGTTTTCTATGACTCTGTTACTTAGTTTACCATATCATAAATTCTGACAGGGAACATACAAGCAACCCTATCAAAACGTAAAGTTTGCCTCACTAGACATGGTCTGTATGCAGAAATGTAAATGCCATTCGCAGTGCCTGTGTTAGAGGTGGTTGCAGCAAACTGGATCTTAATGAGGAAAACTGAAATTTGTTACATCTTCCTGTGGCCAGTTAGCAGCCTGCTGAAAAGGCTGCTCGTAAAGAAGGATTATTGTAGCCCATTACGATGAAATTCAAGTTATTTACTGCATGTATTGCGCCACGGTGGAGCACCCTACAATATTACGAAGGGTCTGTATCGTATTTGGACTCACTGTATTCCACGGACGGCCAGTTGATCAATGGTTCGGTACGCAAGTATTTTATCGGCACTTTCACTTATCTACTATTTGGTTCTTGATCTTTGCTTACTATTTTCTAAGCCCAACAGCACCTCAATCCTGATGATTTCTAGGTGGCCCACTTCCATACATTTCAAAAGCTTATCCTTATGTAGTGCCGCAAAATATTCATGCCAAATTATCAAGAAGTTCCGCAATATGGCAGATATTTTCAGCCGCCTCTGCCAGTTTGCAAGCTCACACATATCATAAAAAGAATAACGTGGTTCGAGAGGCGGACCTCCGGGCATCATTGTCTGATTCCTCGGGCTAAACAACCTACTCTCCAGCCGATTAGATTTTCGTTGGTTATGTGAGACTACTCAGAAAGATTTTGAGGTCTGTTGTAATGAAAGTCAATCTATGTGGTTGGACTTTGCGGTTAGACTTTACAGGTGAAGGAACAATGACATTTCCCCGCAAACCTTCGTCTGCTGAATCTTCGGTGAGAATCCCACCTAACATTCAGCTACGTACTTCATGTTCATCTAATATATATATATATATATATATATGTATATATATTAAGTGCGCCTGCGGGTTTGGATGTTTATAATGCATCATCCATCACCTCTGACGTTCGGGATCTTTGCGGAGAGAGTTAAATTTGCTTGCTACTCTAGGCCTATAATACAGGGTGTCTGCTTCACCTTTAGGGTTTAATTAGTAAGATGTCCATAGCATGTAAAGAGGTCCGAAAAGAAATTGTTCTTCGAGACATAATGCACATCATGCTCGTAGAAGAGATCATCGCCATGCTGATCCTTGCAAGTCACCGTGCACACGAAAGTGTATGGAAAATGAAGCCTTGCAAGTAGTTTATACTTTCTGTGCACGGCAACCTATTCGAATAAAAACAGTCGTTTCGTCCGTTCGGGATACTGAGGACTGAATTTAAAAGTCTGCTTCAGCTTGCTGAAATGCTCTAAGAATTATGAATCCATACACTCATGGGGAGGTTGAGCTCAGTAAAATATAGGTGGGATTTCCGGAGTCCTAATCCCTTCACAGCCAAAATGTGCTCTGCTGACGAGTTCTAACAACAGCCACGTTTGACTCCAACACTTTCCATCTTTCATACATATGAGCCAAAATAATCGTGCCAGCGCACATGCGATTCAAAATTATATCGTTTGCATAGATAGGTGTTAGGTCCACATTTAAGATGTAAAGGGAGATATTTGGTCTTAGCCTCTACTTCCATATGCTGCGCTTTTAGTTCATTGACTCAAACGTCAGCAATAGTGTAACAGCGAGACTTTGCCTTCCTTAATGGTTTTTGACGAACGATTTCTCGTACGCTAGTGTATACAAGATCATCGCCAACAGTAGTACACCGGTGAAGAATACTGGTGCTAAACTGCCATACAACAACGAGAAAAATCCCTATCAGAGATTGAAAGGGAAAGGGTTGTGTATTAGTTCAAAAAAGCCGTTAGAGAACGTGCACGCAGGTAATGTGTTTATTTCCTTCAACAGCGCTAGGCATTATGTTGTTATACCACTACAGAATCCAGTGCTAAACTCACTCAGCAAAGGCCCTGTAGCTTGGTGTTCTGGCTAGGATCAGATATCATGTCCGCCACTGAGATCGCTACAGGGAAAACCTCGTGCGCCACGGTCAAAACGAACAGTCTATCAAGAAGCACTCAGTTTGAGTTGAGCCTATTTCTTCTTGCATAGCTGATTTCCCGCGAAACCTCCTCAAGCGAAGGTTTATAATGGAAAACAATAGCTACTTTGGTAGACGGTAGATGGGCATGCTTCATGTATGTCCTGACAACGTTAGCCTGGTGGGCCTATTTGGTATTCTGCTGCGTCATCAATTATTCGCATATGTACAACGTAGCTGCAGAAATCTCTCTCCAAGAAATCGTCTATCTAATGCATCTCTTTTTTGTCATTGTATTGATAGTTGAGTTGGGACAGAGTTCATGGAGAGAGGACACCAAAGCTTATGTTAAGAAGTATCAGCAGAGTGACCTTAAAACCATACAAAACTAGGCTGCCAATTTCTCTTGAGTAAAAACTCGTTTTTTAGTTATTTTTTTGGATTATCTTCCATGATACCCCGTGTTTTTGGTCACCTGGTAATGTAAATCCTTCGACTATGAAATTACACGGACCCAACTGAAGATATTTCGAGAGATTAAAATATACTGGGAACTTCACATGGCGTTACCAGACCCCAATGAAATCACCCAGTAAACCAACCTATCATGGTAAATGAGCTTTGATGCTGCAGTGATTGTTACGAAAAACTGGGTGTAAACACGTGGAGCCCCCTTGAACCAATTTTAAATAGAAGCCAAAGTGAAGCAAGTCTGTGTCTCTACGCCAACCCTTTTCAACCTCTAACAGTCATTTCCGCAAAGGGGTCCGCTATTGCTGGTTGACTATCCCGTCAGTACAAGACATTTTATAGCCGAAACACTGCTGAGCACTTCCAATGGCCACACATTCCTGTTTACAGATGAATGTGCCTAATCTTCACTTTCTAGAACGGACCAACACCGGCTGGCTGAAGTGTTCGGTCCATGATTCTCCTGATTTGGCTCAAATGTAGGTATTTCTAAAATACTTATCTTTTATTGGCCTGCATCGGGGATTAAACAGGAAAGACTGGGCGTTCTGCTAAGTGCTTCTTGGATAGAGTGATGCATGGCTTTTTGCTATCTTTTAGCGCACTACTCACTGACCAGACACTTGGAATTGATGTAAACCTAAGAACTTCAAAACCCGGTGTGGTATTTGGTCGTCTTAAGAAACGCGTTTGGAGCAGTCACCGTATGTGCTCAGGCACCAAGATCCCTTGCGTCGTGTTGTTATTCTGTTCTTCATGGCAAGTGGATCTGTAGGCCTTACAGATGACGTATTCGGGTTCTCAACCGATTTTACTTGCACAGCCTGCGAACCGAACATCTTTTAATGAGCAAACACAGTAGAGTTAAAGGTTTTGGTTAGGCCATCTACGATGAATGGCCAAAACGACCTGTCCATGGTCAGCTAAAAAAAGGACTTTGAAACCGAGGACACCCAAAATTCCACTACTGGGGCAGCCTTTAGAAAAGTTTGAAAAATTGCAACCTCCATTTCAGATCACGGGAGCACCTGGGACTCAATAGAACGGTATGGTGAAAGGCTATCCAAGCAGGCGTAAAAAGCTTTGAGGTGTGAGGTCTCATAATGCTGTAAATTAAACGGGAAAATAGGAAGAGGCTGAACCTCCCAAAACAGCATTGACCGTGTGGACTTGTGCAAGACGAGGACGCACTTGCTTTAGTGCAGTCACTATGCTGAGTCATCAGCGCATTCGCCAATCCACCAGATAAATATAAACTTCTGGAACCCAGACATATCCGTTTCATTTGCTAATCAATGCCCACCAGACATTTTTATCCCAGGAACGACGACGTCTTTAAACGCAGAGTTATCATACATCGTCAGGCTATCTACTACCACATCGACTCCTTGCTAATGGAGGGCTTCCAGTAACACTTGCGAAGTGCTATACTGTAAGAGGTAGAGATCGCTCTGAAACGTGCAAGAATTAACGCTGGTACATCGACTATAATCCGGTGACTATTGCCGGTGCTCATCGTTGCGTCATCATATTTGGACCCGCTTATGGATTGAGACAGGCGCCTCAGTTGGTACGCCAGTCATTTCCTTGGGTCTACATCGGCTTCCGAGGCGTGCATGCATCGCCACATATAGCTCAGCACAAACCATATGCGGCCTTCAGCCACGCGCGAACCTAATGAAAGTGGGTAGGCTCAAAATTGAGATGAACAGCAAAAATATATTTGAACAACAACCAGGCGTCTTCTCATGATCCATGCTATTCCTTAATTTCCTAAGGCATCAAATAATTGACGAGCGTGTCTACAAAACCGAGTGAGCTTGGAAATTTGTGTAACTTTTGTACAGCACTCAAGACGCCACGAAGATCGTCAGGCGTTTGAACGGCTAATTTGAATAGCAAAAAAATATGCACCCAATGCTGAGATGCATTCACATTTTGCCATGCCTCTTCGACATTACTGTCGCTGTCATCAAGCGAGCGACTGTCCCACTAACGCTATAATTTGACAATTGTTTAAGATTCGATAGCCCCACATAACCCATCGCCTATAATTAAATGCATCTTGCGGAAGCAAAATGCGACAAGCTTGTCAGTGTGACGATTTCAACGAATCCGATTGCGATCAAAAGAGGCTATCCACCTCACTTCCCAAGTGGACAGTGCCGTTGGCCTTCATCTTGACGGTCGTAAGGGTAGAACTGTTCTAGTTTAAAAAGTCCTGACAGAACAGTGTGATACATGGGACTGGATAAACCTCATGCGGGCATTTTCAACCACACAGCTTTTCTAACATTAGTAGGCTGGCATACGTTTCTTGATTGGCCTGTCAAATGGGAAAAGGCCTATAAACATCTGTATACAATGGACAACGCCACATCAGTTTACGTTATGCAGCATGTGCATCCACCTGAGGCCTTTGTTCCTGGTGTAAAACTGATGGAATAAAACCGGACAGTGAAACAGCAGGGGACCTCCTTAAACCATATCCAAATGGTGCCTTACGGTTGTTGGTTGAAGTTGATACAACAGAATAACTGAGCCTCTACAGTGGAAAACTCTCAGCCTAACAACCAGAGCCTTTTAGTGGGAACCATTTGCGGTCATCCTAAGTTTGGGTGGTGGACACAAATAAACAGCTAGTGATTACTGAGGTCGGTTCCAGAGAATTATATACTATATATGGAAGCTGGGAGGTTTCCTCAGACTTGGGACTATTTGAACCAAACTGGAATGAAAAGATAGCTGGGTAATCTACAAGTTCGAGCAAGTGGTACCTTAGTTAATTGCTAAAAGCAGGCTAGCTCTTAACACTCTCTTGCACTGCAGAACGTGCTTTACTTGCCTTTCAAAAGTACGTCCACTAAGAGAGGATATTTGTAGACATAGAACCCACCACAAGGTTTCCTTATGAATATGATAATAATAATAATAATAAGTGAGGCGTTAGTCCCAGTAAGCTGATGAAAACTGTACAAGTTGTGGTGACAAGCCAAGGCGGGTAACAGGGTTACTCCAAAGTACTTATTTAAGAGAAAACATCGTTGATGATGCGGGGTAGAATAGTGCACAGCCTGTTTTCGTGCCGCGTGTCTGAAAGCAACAAAACTGATATGCCGTAATAGCCTCAACAAACATGCTCCGTTCGTGATATCACCTAATGAGCTTGTTCCACCCCACTTACACGTCTCTGCATGCCTTCGCACTTTGACCATTAGAGCCACCTTCAATATCCCTTTTCTTGGCGCCAGCTCTCCAGCTACAAGCAATATTTCCCACATAGAGACAGACTAAACAGACATGCCACTGCTTCAGATGGAAAAGCCAAGTACCCCTTGAGTAGCATAAGGAGCATTAGTTTTGGAAGCCTAGCAATGTCACTTTAATTTTGTCGTTTACGTCGAGTAATAAACTACTGAGCCATTTCGGTGCGATGTTAGGACTGATCGCTTATTACGAATGTTTTCCCTAACCTCTGTAACCTAGTTCGGATTTATGTCTAGATACCACTCCAATCTGGCGAAATCGCCATCCAACCAGCCCATGATCGCTGCTCCTGTGCCCTCTCGATGCCACTGCTTGGAGGCAATGAAGATGTCCCACTTGAATCTTATTCCCACAGATCGATCAACAACTCATATAGCTGTTCCCTGTAGCCCACTGATCGAGACACCTAATTTGACCTTGCAAGTGTTTCGATTTTTTTCAGTGTGCAGTGTAAAATGTCGATAAAAATGGATCAGCTACATTGGACTGATCATAACAATGTTTTTGGAAAAAAAACTCACGTGGCACACGACTTAGAGCATACCATTTTAACGAAGCCTGTAGACAGTGGTTCTGTTCAAAACTTGAGAATTAGACTGTACAAGTGGAACATTCTAGTGCCTTCCCATGGAGTTTTAAGTTCCTATAATTAGTTGTATTACGACCGTTCTTAACAGCAAAAGATCTCATGACTCAGAAAACTCCCCGCTCCTCTGAGATCTTCAGGAGTATCCCACTTTTTCACATTTTGCACCTATATCCCTTTCCAAAACCAAAAATTCCAAGTATCCATTATTGCTGGAATTAACTGTCGCTTACCGGCTGATAAAGCTTGAAGCAGAATTGTCCTCGAATTTCGATACATTAAGTCATCCACACCAAACTTTAGCCTGAAGACCAAACCGATTCAACTGAACTAAAGGCTGCAATTTTTGGACGGTTTGCAGTATGTTGCCCACAATATTGGTCACACCATAATAATCGTGTGCGCGCGTTTGCAAGCCAAAAATCACTTAGCTCCTTCGAGTCGAGTGTGAAGCATGTACTACCCGCTTTTTCGAATGAGGTATAGGAAAAAGAAAGCACGACAGTCCGAAAGAACTTCTAACACATTCTATTGCTTTGCTGCTAGTAATCTTTGCCAATAAATTCTCAGTGAGCCAGTTAGCTCTGCTTGTTTTTACAGCCTAAAGGCTTCTACCTCTGACAAACTAAAAAAATCATGTTCTGTTTTCACTCGTACAAGTTGTTCATAGCTGCAAAAGAAGTTGCGTTAGGAAGCTCCAGATGATGTACTTGAGATTTGCGAGCAAATCGATCAATGCACGCGCAGTAAATTTGTCAGCGTACAGGGGAAAACAATGTTCGAAATTGTGCATTTCCACTAATATCTCACCCCTGGGGTATTATTTGTAGCAGTGTCGCAATCTAGATGAGCTTTCAGAAAAGACGCTGCAGTCACTGCTTCAGGGAGTACGAGAGGAATTATGAACGGATTGGACGTGACGATAATCAGTGTGCTCACTCTCAAACGATAACCAAAAGATTGAAGTGATGTGCCTGGTTCTAGCCAATGTCTTTCACCAACCAGATCGTGTCAGCTAGAGTTGTGGCCTCTTTGTTCGCCCAGATGTCAGGTTCTGTCAAACACGGTCATCACAAAACACTTGGACCTATCTCCAAGAGGTGACTCCACAACTCCCAAATTCTCTCCGAAAACGTGTCAGTCACTCGTATAATTTTAAAGAATGGCAGCTGGGACGCAAATCTGGCAATCTATCAATCGTCCACTACCACACGGATACCATAGATGCTCCTATTGGGCTTACGGCACGATGCTGTGCCGAAACAACTGTTGCAGAAAAGCTAGTATTTCTAATGGCAGAATTCATTGGTCACTCGAAAGCATCAATCATTGATTCAAAAAGACTCCACAGAGTACCCACAACTTCTATACTAAAAATAATGGTAGTATCTTTCAGTGGAAGATGCTCATCTGTCTGGGTCTGAACGTTGTGCATAAAGCGTATTTATACCATTTTTAGGACGTGGCATTTGGAATAGCACATCCCTTTTCTTTGTTCTTTAGAACCGAAACGGTGCGGCGGTCTCCCACAGGTCATTTCACTTTGACCGACAATAGTTTAATTGGAATACTTTCCTCTGTTCAGGCAAGTGTAAAAATGAACGTGGTTTCCCGTGTCCATTTTTGGCCTGCCAATGTTGAAAGGCTTAATAAAGCGATATTACTGTCTTCCAGTCCCTTCGCACTGGGATCATGAACAATTTAGCTTAATTTGCTCCGCAGTTAAGGTAGAGTGTACGTGCATGGAGTAATCCAGCAGCGGTTACAGTCAAGCGTAAGGTGGTCGATTTGTTGATTTTGCAAATGGCGCTTTCAAAACCCGGTAAAATCATAACTGTCGAGCAATCCTGAAAATCCTCAGCCTCGCCTGAAACCACATGCCTCCTTCTCTGCAAAGTTCCCAGTTAGCCGCCTTCCACGTTCCCTCGGAATTCAATAAACCAGTCTACTAACATTTGGCAAAAACATTGGAGCAACCATATTTTAAAGATCTCTCAACACTGTAGGATTGTTCCATGAGCAAAACTTTTTCTCTATCTTCTGTTTATAGGTGCTACACAAGTAGTATGGTTGGACGGTAGGATTAACACAGGAGTAGTATAACTTCATTCTTAACCACTTTAATTCTATATTTGATGATATATTTTATTTGAAGGTCTGAATGATTCGTATTCTTTGGCATGTTTATAATCCAAGGAACACGTGTCAGTCAGTTTATCCAAGACGTTTATTGCAATTCTAAGATGAAAACTAAGATAAAGTGACCACCTAAGACCTCGATGCATACAAATACAGTTTTGATCCATGGATTCAGTATTAGTCCCGAAGAACTGCACAAAACTTATTGCGTTTAACACAATTTTGCAAAGAAGCATGTTACGTAGTGTTCAGTCAAAACATTGATACTGAGCCTCAGAAGTAGTCGGTCTTGCTAGACACACCGTACTCTAAAAGTCTTGCTGAATCGAAGTCCGATTCTCGTTCGCTTCTAGAGGCAACATTTGTCTCAAGTCCTATGTTGTGAATAAACTGATAAGGAAGCGTATTCGAGGCCGCTGCTCAAGAGCAGTTGTTGGTATACAGCCAGCCATTTAGGATGGATTCAATCAAATTACTTATGTGAACATTGAAGCAAGTCGCACCATGATGCGAGACGTTGCATTATGCATGAGCCCCGAGAAATCGGCAAACCGTACCAGTACGTTACAGTATCGAGTGCTTCCAAAAATTCAAACACCATCGTACCGAGGCCAGCCTATCAAACTCAACAGACTTCGATGTACTCAGTCACTGCCCTTGCTCCTATAAATTTACGGTGAACACCATGCCTCATATTATTTAGCATGGCTAATACTAGAGAGTGTCTGGGCTTCACCAGCTGTGCAGTGTTTACTCTTAGCGTTCTGTCTTTCTAAGTTGGTCAGAGTAGTCGCATCGGCTAATAATTTGGGTTCGGCCGAAGTTTGCTAATATCTTGCTTCAACCTATCCAATCCCTAGATTCGCTATAGGGACATCGGTAAACACAATCGACTCCCAATAACTTTTCCCCTTCTGCAACAATGCACATGTGCTTCTCTTTTAACACTTTACTATGATCCATTGTCGGCTTTTCAAGTGTACACTTCATCAGCTAGGATTTTAAAACGATGTTATTCTGAATGAAACGGCCGAGTGCCCATGGAAACTGAATTATTCACACCATGGTTCATAAGGAGTTCATCAAGCCTTCACCCTACCCTCCCAATGAAATAAAATAAATCTAAATTAAATTAAATAGGATAAAATGAAAAGATAGACGACATTCGGAGGGTATCCATTCTCCCAATTCCATACCACTTCATGGTCAGCACGTGTACAGTCATATCTCCGCTTTCTGGCAGAGTTTCACATGCTGTAAACATTAGTTTCCTATCGTCATTGCCTCCAACGGAAGCCGAAGAATATTTTAACCACAAGATCGTTCGGTTGATACAGTCCATTCCAATTCAGACTACGTTCCAATCTCTGGAGGGTTGCGGAAATTTGAAATCTATGAGTACACAATTGGCTCTTTTAAAAAGGACCAAACCGACGGAAGAAAACTCAGAAAATCAACAAAAAGTATGTTCTTTCCAGGAGACCTTTGCTACTAAGGTCAATTAAATACGTCCAACCCTAAATCGGGCTACGTCGCCGGCTGAAACCTCCAGGAGCAAACTGATTTGCAGGTAAGTTGGCCAAATTGCAACAGGGTAGGTAAAAACAGGATGTACACTTAAATTGGCTTGTAAACCTCTGTTGATGTGACAATTAGGGTGCTAAATTCCTCAGTTAAATGAAGAAACCTAATATGATTTGACGATAGCGCAGCGCAGACTCTTTTCTTCTTCATTTAACGCTGCGTCTAAACAATTATCAAATTCCGTCACACTTTCCGTCAGTATCGCCTTTGTACACACGCGAGACTTTCAAGACTAACCGGTCGATACGGCGGCTTTAAGAGGTTTCGAAATCACGAAGAAAGTAATATAAACCAAACTGTGGCAAAGTTGCGCCATACAACTCATAGAGATGTGGTGCTACTAGGTAGAAGACCTTGGATAATATCTTGCCGTTTATCATTCAAAATCAATTCACAGTGCTTTCTTACCCCGTAGTGTGCTAACCAGCACAAAGACAAAATTTGCCTCCTGTGTTTTAGAGCATGAGGTCAAATTTACGCCAAACATTTAGATAATAGACTGTTATTCTTTTGGACAGAAAAATATCAAATTTCTGTTTACGTTGGTGGTGTTTTCAAATCACGGATAAAAACAAGCTAAATCACATCAAAAATGGCAGGTATAAAACAGGTGATTTATCATGTGAACAAAAATTAGTTTATTGACTTGGCATAACGCGCCACCTATACGATTGCAGACAGTTCAGTAAAATATCTTGAGAAATAGCTATCTGCTTTGGATGTGAACAACATGAGTCTTCTACAGTTGCCTCCTCAAGCTTTTGGGCAGAAGGGAAAATCACATATGGAAATCGTTTCCGGGATAGACCATAAGTTAAGTGTCATATGACTCTTCCTTTGGGCGCACCAGAACACACCTGCTGGAGTCAAAGTCGAAGGTATGCCTTTCTGATTCGAACTTAAACAACATGGTAATTTGACTACCTGAAGATTCCATTTGATATCAATTGGTAGATTTGGTGGTTGCTTTTCGAGCAATACGTAGACGTTGCAGAGGTGGTTTTTGGATGCCTTTTCCAAACACTTTTAGATGACTCATTATACCCTGTTTAAAGTTAACAACTTGAGATAGAACGTCATTGAGTTTAGTCTTCTTAGCATGCATCATGTAATGGGTGACAAAAAGGTCACTTGCTGTGCCTACTGTCCTCGTAATCCCGGCCTGTTGTTGTGCGTATTGTGAAAAATGGTGTGAAGATTCGGGGTTAAAGTTTTGAGTGGGCTAAAGCTAATCCTAGAAGGTCTCAATGGTGGGGACTGAATTCCACTTCATTCCTAAACGCGTGACCACGCCTTAGTTACTAAATCCTTGTGGCTCAGCGTATAGTTCTTACCATCATACAACTAGATTTCTAACCAGCGGTTAAAAATTCTTAAAGTTACCACTTGGTTTTTATTTGGCTTCTTTTAGCAGTTGACTCTGTCCATAATTAACCGGCTGACATGCAACTCAGGATCTGTCTGGTGAGACATCAGATTGCTTGTTAGTGTTTGCTGGTATTCTTTGAATTGACGCCCAGCGGATGGAGCACGTTTTTAAGATTCAATTCCAAGCAGTTCAATTATCCCTTTCTAAGTCTGATTTTTGCAGCTGATCAGGGTGTGCGATGACAGTTGACAGTTGCCCGTAGAATTATTCCCATGCGCTTTCTAGGTTAGACGCTGTACAAGCAAACACAGTGACAAAAGTGGCAAAAGGTCCTTCCGACAAACGAAGCCCAATAGCCAATAAACTCGGACTGATGTACTTTGGTTCATCCAGTATTCGTTCACTCATACCATAAACCGTTGCAAATTCAAGCGCATGCATCCGATGACGATCTTGTGAAGCTCTAGATTTTCTTATAATCTTCCCTGATTTGCCATCCAAGTTTTCCTTGGGCCAAATATACCGATGCAATAGTGTGTCAATCCTCTGGCTACAAAAAGAGCACGCCCTTCGGGTCTGTCACCTCCATCTCTGTGAAGAATGGTTCAAACGTTCCAAACACCGGATTGAAGTTGTCAGACCTTCACCCTACTCTACTAGTGGTTACTAACTGTTGCAACTTTTAAACATTTAGTACCTTTCGAGTGTTTTTGACTCTGCTTTACTTGTCCGAGCTATGCTTGGAAGGCAGACTCTTCTGTCTTAAGACGACTCCACTATATCTAACACCGGAAGAGGGCGTTTGACATAGTTCGAAGATGCAAGTGGTATATCACAAATGTCTGGCTTCTAATGCAAAGTAGGTGTGTTTGGCGCCTACTCTCAACTTTTACAGGTACTTTGGATACATCATGTAATGACTGATGGTCACGGTTAACCACTGGGTGATCATAGTGTGCGATTTCCGCAAAAAACTTTTGGCGACCTATCATTCATCCAGAGAATAAATATATAATCGTTACGAATAGTATGATTTAATTCCCCACTGCCCCGTACTAAATTAGTCGCTGAGCGTTGTCTGATTACTATCTGTTAGCCTTCCTAGCATGGCAAATTCCTACGCAACAAACTTTGTGCTGTTGTGCCTTGAAGAATCATTGTGGAAATGTAGCCTACCAGCCACCTCAAGGTGCCAGCTGTCGATCTGGTATATATATATATATATACGTGTTTCACATAGTTTTCCTCGTCGGCGACGACTTCAATAAAATTTCGTGGGACTTACCTGTACTTCAGTCGCGCGCGCTCCGGTCCATACGCCTACATGTTGCGTTGCGTCACCTACAACGCGGTATTTGATCGTACATTTAGGCTATCCATCACTACACGAAAGATTTACTCTTCCAAACCCAGTTTGTTTGTACACCCGTTTTATGGGTAATTTTAACCTTGCATCGAAGGATCTGTCGAAACGATTTCCGTACATCAACACACGTACCAACTAAATTTGATCAGCCAATAGGCCGGACTAAATGCACTTTTCGTAACGAGGTTTCACTGCGTTCAAGAAATCCATACAATAGTGCTAGTTGTTTGATAGTGGTTATATTCAGTTCCAGAACCCTTTTTTCTTAAAGCGAAGCTTATATGTGCATCTTGGAGGGGGGGTCTGTGCTACTCCACTGCGTTGTCGAGTGACCGGATAGTAGTAGGTATGCTACAGGGTCAAATCACATAAAACTTCTACGGGCTGTCCACAATACGCTGCTATCTGTGGCCATTTTGGGAGCAAAAATAATCATCCTCGTGCAGCTTGCCAAAAGGTACTGGTTCAAATCAATTTTTAACACAAACCATCCGCCAATTATGTTGCTCATAAAGTTACATACGCACATTTGGCATATGCACGTGTGAAGAGTATAACTTGCCAAAATAACCCCTTGATCATTTCGGTTCACAAAGCAGATAGTAACTGAAAAAAATTAATTGTTCCCACGTCTGCAACCGTAGTGGCATTCAGTCTTTGTGGCTAAACAAAATGAATTTATACCCGATAAAATTTGTCAGTTTTTTTAACTTTTCTGAACGCTCTAAGAATACGTTTAGTACATTTAACTCGATTAAAGTGAAATTTTATTGCCAAGTGATGGTAAAGTCCGTGTATGTTTATTAAGTTCGCTGAGCGTTTTCTTTTTTGCCGGAAATGTGAGGTGCGGATCGATTTTTAATATTTTGATTCCGAAAGTCCTCCACAGTAAAGATTCGCCCTTGTTTTGCCCATTCTTGTTCGTGTTGAATGCTGCACTAAGCCCTCATTTCACAGATATTCCGTGGATATTGATTTCAAACTTACTTTTTACTCTTTAGTAGAATCCGCCGAGTTTGTAGCATTATTAATTGCGTATAAAAGTATCATACATAACGCTGGGTTTGAATACCGAAACTTACTTTCTATTGACAGAAACTAAACCCAAGTTTCAGCTCCGTAAAAGGTGAAGGTTGCAGTTTAGCTGCTTCGAAAGCATTTCACAGACGGAAACCTGAAAAACAAATGCAAAAGCGTAACCAAGACCTTTTTGAGAACCCGGTGGTAGCACAAACATGACTTCTGTATAAAGCGGTGGTTTTAAAAAAACTCGCAATAATGCGAATTTTACTCATTCTGTAAGAGATGTACGGGATTTTTGCTATGTTACCAAACACTGAATCAGGAGTGAGTTTGCAGTTAGGCCGTAAAAACAAATAATTATCTCCACATTTTAATTTTCTTCGGTCGGCTGCGTTTTTTAGCAGGACCAGTGGCACCTTGAATCAAGCGCTGGTCATACTTAAGAGATCAGTTCGGAGACTTATCTTTGAATTACTGTTCAAAAACGAGAGCTCTAGTCGTATTAGAGGCGTGAATCACTATAACGCTGATCAATAGTGGTGGAAAGCACTTTAAGTAGTGCTTTTGTTGGAATGTTTTTCTCAAGAGGTGCAGTGGAGGTTGCCAATTTTTAGTATCTAAAGTAGCCAAATTTGCTGTTTTCTCCCATTTGAAGTATGGATGGTATTATCGTTTATCTAGTCCCTGCTTAATTGTGCGGCACGCATCACCACTTATCTGTAGATAAACAGACTGTACAATTTTTCCTAGGATAACTTATTGATTTCCCCTTAGTATGTCGTGACCTCTTTGTTTCACATCTTCAGCTGTAAAAGCTGCGTAAATATTATACAGTGGTTGGGGCTGGCGCACTTTTGTTTGCCAGTACTATGTGGAAGTAGTGGGGAATAGTTATGCATAAAAATCGACATGCGGTGAAACTGAGCCATTAATCCAGGTGTTGAAGTAGGCACCATGTTGCGGAGATCTGAGAGGAAGGTAATGCATTAGAGAAAATAGCTTCACTGCATGTGCTATTGGAATATGCCTGACAATGTCTCTAATAATTTCCGTGTCCCTTCTCGGGGTCCACATCCGAGGGTAACGCAAGCACCAACACAGCTAAGTATGTTGACAGTGGCTTTCAGGCTTCGCTTCCAGATAATTTTTACTGCCCTGATATGTGAAAAGAGTTTCGTGAGGACTTCGGTCGACTGGCACATGCAACACATGACCACGTCAGCACAATCTATGGAATCTACCCAGCTCGTCTAGCGTGAGCGAAATATTTCTACGGAAAACCATTTGATGTACGTCGGTATTACTAATCTGATGCTCCCAGCAAATTCGAACAACTCTCGAAAGCACCGATGGTCAAGCACAAAGTCCTCAACGTGAATCGGCAGCTTACTGACCCGCATAACGATATGGAGCACACTGCCGCACTGTAAAGTCGACCCTTTGCGAATACGCTGATGTCACTCTTATGCCACAGGTGATGCAGCTTCACGAGAGCCTCTGCATCCTTTCCAACTCGGCTGGAAATATCATCGCTAACTATACTGTTTGGACTCATACGGCCGCTAAGGTAGATAACTTTGTCTACTACCTCAAACTACCCAATTTCAGTTCCTTATTGAAGCCAACCATCCAGAACCATAAGTGGGCAGGATGCGAACTACATCAACAGCAGAGTAGACCACACTGCGAGTGACTTACTCCCAGTCACACTCCGTGTTGCCCTCTGAAGGTCTCACAGGTGAGCTGCGTCAACAGTTCTGATACCGAGTAGAACAGACATCAATGTCATTGAGTTCCAACAGTAAACCGAAAAACTTCTTGAGAAAAGAAGTATAGTAGGAGGTGGTTATTGGCCCTACGTACATTTACGTACGGCTCGGTAGGTGAACTTGAGCTCTACACTGATATTGTCGCCAGCGATAATGTTGAAGATGAGAACAATGATTTTAAGCACTACTTTCCAATGGATGTTTTCAAAAACTCGATTCAGGTGCCAATTTTGTGGTTACTTATTCGATCCCACGATAGAATGTGAATTGTTCGATCCCAGCTGAGGGCATGAATAAAATCATGCATCCGGAAAAAGGTATTTGGCCTGGCCGATCCTCCCTTTTTGGGGATGAGTACACTCACCATCTATAAAAGCTCGCGCGCATCAGTCCCTAGATGAATTGCGGGGCAACAAGTGCTTGCTATTACTCCAATCTTCAGAGACTTTTATTGACCACATTATTGAAGCGTCGTTACTCAAGGACATTAGTAGACCGGATACTGAATTATCTGTTTACGCACTTTTTTAATACCCATACCCGGTATCCTAGACCTGAAAAGCAAGGCTGCAAAATCCTGATTTAACCTGATGACAGACTCTCATAACAAATCTGTCGTGTTGGTCATTCTCCCTAACAAACAAACGGGAACTTCAGACCGACACAAATCAGCGATCCAGTCAGCTAGTACTAACAAATCTCACAGGTTCGTTCTCTGACTGGCTTAAAACCTGATTAATCTTGCAACTTAATCGCTTGAACTGGCGAAACTTCTGTGTCAAAAGCGAAACGTTGCCCGGCTATAAGTTCACCTATTGTTTGCTAAACCCCTCTGAACGACGACTACTCGGTCGGTCCCAGACATTTCTCAGTTACTTTTTGTCCGTCAGACTAGAGTTAACAGCCCGGAGGCTATTCCTTAGTTTTTGTAATGCCATGCTGACTTCCACTGATGATTTTCAGACCATGGCAAGCTGAGCAGGCATTAAGGTTGGACCACTACTGTTCTTCTAATTTTTGGCCTACCCTTCCAACTAGCGCTTTTGCGAAAAAACTGCAAAGCCGAATTCTCCGGTTATCATTTCACTGACAATTGCCTTCCTGTGGCTAGTCATTCATATTATGTAATGCACGACACGGATTTTCTTTGTGACAAAGGCTTTCTCCATCCGTATGACTTTTATTGTCTACCAGTTCTTTCGGTTGATCATTATACTCTCTAATGGTAGGGTTTTGAGGATTTCGGTGCATCTCTGCGCTATTTGTTGGTTGTTACAGCAAAGTATCAGTCTCGAACACTGGTGTCATGCTATCCATGATGATAATGATGTTGCAGATTTCCTACCATTAAATCAGGGCTAGCAATCCCGGCTGTACTCAATGTCCATTTGATTGTGCCAGTGAAGTCGAACAAAGAGAACTGAGTGCCATCACCGTAGACCCTTTTACCTATAGACATGCCTGATCAATGTGTTTGGTTCCAGAACTGCGTTGGCCTACTACAGACAGTAGTTCTATTAGCCTAACTATATAGTGCTGAGTTATGGTAGTCTACAGACAGTAGTTCTATTAGCCTAACTACATGGTGCTGAGTTATGGTAGCCATCTGAAAATAATGGATTGACCGGCTTCTCGCTGGTCTGAGAGTGTCCTAAGGAAGGCGAATTATCGGACATTCCTGCTTTAGATACTGGTTAAAATCATTCTGAATGCTCCGGAGGAAGCGGCAGCATCGGGTTGCGACTCTCTATCAGTCATCTTGCTGCAGACATGTAGCGATGAATGAATGTATCAAGTACCTGCTTTTCATTGGAGAGTGCTGCTTAGACAACGAGCCGTGAAGAGCCAAGAGCAGTCTTTAGTGTAATGCTATCATTTAGTTAAAAGCTTACTTTACAGTCGTAAGTACTTTGAAAAAGTGTGGAGAGGTAGTAGCAGTTAATTTTGTTGTCCCTTTCAGTGGTCCACTAGCGGATGTGGAGCTAATGGAACACTGTACTGGAGTTATTAATGGAGCACAACAGTATGCTTTAGTTTCACATCTTCACCGTTATGCTTGCAAGGAACTGAGGTTAAGCAATCTAAACTTTACAGAACCAACACTGCTTATTGTAGATTATCAGTTAATACCAACATATATATGTATGTATACTGCTTATTATTCACATAGAAAGATTAGTGTCCTAGTCGTCAATCAGATAACTAAGATACAGATTACTTGGTCAATATCCAGAACTGGCAAATGCAGTAGTAAAAATACCTTGCTGACCGTCAAAAAACTGTGAAAAAATCTTCACGTCCTGGAAGAATTCTCGAAAAGTGAGCTCACAGTTTGTATCTATCCCTGTTTGTTGCCGCTCTATTTATTTGCTTATTATAGAAAACCTTAAACATTTGGACCTTAGCAACTCAAAGTGGTGGTCTATGGTGCACTCAGTCAGTGTCAAATTAACCTGTAATTTAGGCTGTCAAATATACGGTTATCTTATTTCTCCTAAGCAGCAAGCAAGCACTATTGACAATTGATTTGATATAAGTCGCTCACACTAGTGGCAATCAAAAAATATATGGGCACCAAAAACACTCAGTAGTGCTGTATGATTCCTTATCAACTGAAAATAAATGATCTCGGAAATTCACTGAGCAGAATATAATGATGGAAGTTTGCTAAATCTGTCGTGTAAAAAAGTGATAATATAACGGTTTCTGGAGTGAACGATTTATCCACAATTAGATGCTTTCATGCATTTTGGGCTTTTGCAGTAAGCAAACGCTCGAGTGCTTAGTATCCTTTATTCTTCGTCAGAAAAGAAGAGCGGAAATAGTGAAATATAGAAGGGTGAATTTTGTTTTCCTTTCCGGGGAACTCAATGACAGTAAAACATGGGCTACATGTAGTGAGCACGAGATGAAAAATTACGCCTACGTGTGTCTTTTCATTTTACTTGCCAAAGAAATGCAAGAAATTAGCCGAAGCCACTTTACAAGAGTCTTTTGGTTCCATTTTGCTGGACAAATGCGAATCTTATCTTGTCCCATATGGTGTAGAAGTTATGGCTGGAATGCTTTACGGAATAATATTTTTGTAAATTGCAGCGCCTAAAAACTGATCTGTATCTTTTGTAATATTAATGTCAGGTTTTATGTGCAGACTAATTTTGTAAACAAAACACAGGGTAGATATGGGATATATTAATGACAGCCTACTTCACGGTTGGCTTTTATTTTAGGCTACCGCAAGTGGTAGGGCTAGCACTGGCGAGTAGCCCTTAGTAGAGTGATAAGAGAATGTTGAAGGCCAGAAAATATAAACGCTTCACGTCTCAATATTAGCAACCTACTATGGAGTAAAGGAGCTTGTCCAGTTGGTGTAAAAACATGTGCGCAAAATCATCCCTATACCTTGCTTAACGACTAAGCGCCTTGCTCGAGTAATGTTTCCTGCCTACGTATTAAAACCTATGTACGGATGGAGGTAAGCTGCGGCTTACGTTTTTGGTACTATGCATTCGCCTTTAGGGATTCAAACATCTTTGAGTCGTGCTGACACGTTTCGAACATATGCGACCTTTCACATACCATGTTGAATTAGACTTCTTGTTAGCAAGCAAGACATTAAGGAGCACAACCTAAAGTAGGGCGCTGTAGCAGAAGCGGACGATATTTCTAGTCCTTGAAGGACAGAAAGTCGGGTACCAGATAGTCACGGTCTACGTCCATTCATTTTTTGAGTACCGAACCAAATCCAAAAGTATACTGTTGCCAGATAACTGTAAATAAAGAGGCAAATTTTTCCTGGGTTTTGGTAGTGAGTGCCGATAACATCAGGTGCGCCTAAACTAAGAAATGTGTTTCAACTTATTGGTTGTAGTGGCAATAGCTGCAACGACAGCCAGTACTCAGTTATTTGGTGATAGATAAGCAAGCTTGAGGTAAACTCATTTATGCACGTGACTGTTTTTTATCAAAGTCTTGTCGTACCGTAGAAGGGATAGGGTTCCCAAGGTTTTAAAATTTAGTACATACATAGCCCTGTGGAGTGGGGACAGCTTGCTGCGTGGACGTTGTGAGCGCATTAAGCGTCGGGGGTTGCACAACTTACGCTGAATTAATTGATAAATGTGTGATAACTGGAGGTTACTGGGTTTTGGTAGTACGCTCATTTTGGCAAAAACTAGTCATTTTTAAAATCTAGGTCTGGGGGTGCAGCAAAATGGTATAACAAGTTTTGTGAGTTACACAGCTGAATGAGTATGGGGAGATAAAATTTGAAATTTTTTCCCAAGTGCATTCGCAAATATATCAATCTTGAGCAACGTATTTATAAGACCAGACTGTAGTAAAACAACGAGTTTCTGAACCTTTTGCGCCGTTCGACGTTGCACTATTTATCAGCAAAATAAGTTTAGAGATACAAGTGCTACATCTGACAGATAACCGGGATTAAAGTGTTGTGGTTTATTTGTAGTAACTGATGTTTACTTGACGTGCTAGTTAATGACCCGCCTTGACAAATAACAACTTTTCAAGCTTTTATTTCTTCCTTCAAACCAATTAGTTATGAGTAATTTTGTGCTGAGTGTTAAAGGCTGAGGAGGTTCTGGTTTCAGCTATCTTGGTATGGTTTACACACGCGGTAGCTACACGCAAGTTTGTGTATGCGTCTTTACCTGCTTTAGAGTAGTACAAACGCTGGTAGTGGCCGATAATAACTTCTTCGACTGCGGGCACTATTTCCTAATTTTTAGTGACGGAAAACATCGATTAACAATGACAATCTGTTCCAAATCTTACCAGCATTTCTCATATTCTCATGAAGTAGTTGATACCAAAGTGTATAGAAAAAATTGATGGGCTGTCTTAGCATTCAACAGCATTTTAAAAGCTCTGGGTAATTCATTCCAGATTGACCTTGATTGCCTTTACTCACACTGTAAGTAGCAGTGTCGTACATAAGGTACCCATATAACCCGTTCACTGGCAACACACTAATTGTGATCAATAGCTCCAACTGGAGTGTCCAAACTGCCAATTTTGCGTGCAGAATAACGTATGTATGTCGAACATTTCTGTGGCTTGCCATTGCTTGAGAATTTTTCCCGGACTGTTTCTGTTTTTGTTCCAGAGTATGATGCACAGCATCTCATACAAACCGATGTTTAAGCCGCACTTATTAGCCTCGTCAGTCCCAGGCGTATATTCTTATTTTTCTAATACCGAAATTATAGACATTTACACCTCCCTAATTGAGGTGACTGAAGAAAACGTATGCATTGATTTCACCACTGATGGGCTCAACAATGTTAGTGCATATGCTTGCAGAGGTGCCCAAAAAACCTGAACAGGAGCGTCATCCGGACATGCAGTAAGTCTGTGTTGTGTGCAGGCAGCCGTACAAAACACTCGTAAAGAGAGTAGTGCTATTTATCAGTACTAGTATTCATTCACTAGTCCTGGTTGTTGTACTCCTGGAAGACCTGAGCTTCCTACCGGACTATTTTAGGAAAACGAAAGCTGTACAAAAGCCGACAATATTTTTAAAAACAATCTTTAACATTTATAAATGAATATTCTATTCACTATTGAATGAACAAGGTATAAGCACATGGTACAGAGCAATTGTTCCTCCAGCGTACATTTAAACGGAGCAGTAACAGGCTTGTTGTGTAATTTGCTTTGCTTTGAAAAAACAGAACCCGTTTTATTTGGGAATTATCCTAACACAAGCTGCACTCAAACCACAGATATCATCTAGCCTTAGATCCAAAAACAATGCAGACAATGGCAAAACAAGCTGGTTTTTGACCTTACTCTCTATCGTACTACCAAAGGAAAGTAGACCACTAAAGGACTTTGGGAATAATTTTTAAAACTTTTTATGCATACTTTTGATTTCAGTAAACAAACGTGATCACTAATTGCGGTTTTTTTAAATGGGTTTACTCTTTTTGGTTGCAGTACTAGGTTAAAACAACCGATTTTGAAGAAAATTTGAGGCTACAAGGAAAACAGTCGGTCATCAATAAGGGCTGATATGGTAATCTGCCGATAACCGGCAGATAACCGCTCAAGAATTTCCCATGACTGGTCCATTTATGTTCATTCGGGCAGCCAACGGACAAGCCAGGCCACCAATATGGACATCTAATGGGCATCTAATGGGTACTGGTAATAAAGTACGCTAGAAAAGGCATTAACCGTTGACTTATTTCAAAAGATTAGTTACCAGTTCCATATCATAAATAACTGTAAAACGAAGGTGCTACCTGAGCCAGCCGGAAAGCATGTCCATTAAAAAAAGTTCACGTAGCATTAGCGAGCAATAAACCCATGTTCATTCTAGTCGTATTTGAGAGTAAACAGACTCGGTTCAAGGCATATCTTTGTATATCTTCTGACGCAAACTAGTAAGCAAACTTTTCGTCATTTTGAACCATCGCATCTATTCCCTTGCCACGATTTGCATAAGCAAATGAAGTCGTTTACATTAAATAGAAAAGACGTGAAAGTGTAAGAGTCGAGGCGTCAGCAGTAGCACATTTCGCTTACCCGCCCTTCTGCAGGTAGCACGCAGGGCTGGTGACAACATGTGACGGCATAGTCCAAAACTATGTCCTTCCGCCCACCCATTTTTTCTCTCCTTTTCTCTTTGCGGCTTCAAACATAATCAGATGAAATTTATGGTGCATCAGTGCCAACAATTATGTTGCTGGCTCTGATGAAAATGACGATGTTTTCAGTGGAATAACATAGATTTGTCCGTTTTTCACGAAAAAAATCTATTTTGACACAAACACGAAAACCTATGCACAGAATCGAGTTGCTTAGTTTTAAATTTTTTTCTCAAAGATATCTCGATGTTGTGAAAATACCTTTTGTTTTCGATGTCAACAAGTTTATGAATTACCCTTTCGGGTGAATTCCTTCTTGCTCTTCCATAGAATATTTTCAAAAACCCAACACCGACGATTTCACCACCACATATCTAACGGTCGTTGCTGATGGTATCACAGATCCTCTACCAACCGCTCCGCAGTGATAAAGACCTCCCTATCTGGACGTGGTATCTAAAGTCAGGATCATCCATGTCCATTCAAATTCAAACTCTGTCCAAGTCCACCCACCAACAGTTTCACCATCCTTTACCATGTCTGCACTGTTAATAAATACTTCTCTACCCTTCCACCCATGGTCCTTGGCGCAGCTAAACCAACCCAGCTTGCTCATACTGGGTCATCCTCTGTCTGACCACTATCCAGCTGATCAGCCCCATTGGTGCACAAGTGTACTTCTGGGGTAGAGACATGTTGGACGATCTCTACTCACTTTCGTGCCACCAGTGTGGTTCACAAAGGACAGGACACTATACTCACATCAATTTTCGTTTTAAATATCGGACTCACGTTTGCGCTTGTTTCCGATGTAAGTGGTCATCAGTTCGCGGGGGATCTGTAGCTATGGAATAGAGTTCCATAATCCCTAAAACCGGCGAATGACGCCCGCTGTCACTGGTCCCATATCAACCATGAACCTTTACATAACAACACACATGTAGTTCAACAAGATACAAGAATGAGATCTCAGCTGAGCGTTACTATCCGAACCCCAAACCACGCTCCCTGTTGTTTATCACAAAGACCTCAGAAAATCCCCGAATTCCTGCCACGCTGGCTGTCTTTAGCCCTCGAAGAAGAGTATTCGAGCGGTTGATTTCCTCTATATGGCATTGTCTTTCAGAGACCAGCACAACCCTATTACCCTACATTGCCATTTATTAGTTCGCACATAGAACTCCGGATTTTTGGCTAGGGGTGTGGTAAGAATATGCTTGGAATGTCTAGCGAAGGGTTGAGAAATCAGTACCCACACGCAGTAACTGAGTGCGGTAAGCAAAGTTCTTCCGCCTACTTCTTTCCATCCTAGGCACTTTTTGTGTGTGAGTCTCAAAATCGTCTCTTCAAAACCCAGTCAGCTTCTACACTATATCGCACATATATATTGCTACAAAGCAGTCAGCGGTTTACATCAGGCTACTAGACACATCAATCCTCTTTCAAAAGGGTATTTCCGAGTCTGTTGTGTTTTCTTTGCTGTTCCGCGCTCCTGGATCAGGGATTGACGAATTCCTCTCATGTCTAAAAGTTATCTTTGCAGCCGTGAAGTTGTTATCCACTCCCAGCTCTCGACCAGAAATTGTATGCTTTTCTCCAGCTGCCACCAGAGATATTCATACTCGTCCATGTAATATATATACATATATACAAACAGTATACATATAGTACCCTCTATCCAGGTGGCATTTACTTAGACATATATATTTGGGAACGTGTATAGTGTTTCGTAAATCACCTAAACCCAGAGGCTTATTTCCTAAGACCCGTAAATTCTTTCGCTTAATGCTGCGCTGTGGTTCTTAGTCTAAATGAGATATGTAGTCATCTGGACCCGGGAATTCACATGCGCTGATCAGAAGTCTCTGGTGATGAAAACTAAGCATAATAATGAATACTTTTTGCACTCACTGAAAACCAAAGTGCGTCATTTTATTGAAAAACCCGGAACAAATCCTTAGGTAAGTGTTACAAATGGTCTACGTCCAATAATCTCATTAAAGTAAACGACGTACCACGAAAATATATGCAAACTTCAAACCACGCGCTTTCAAGTCTGCAGGATTGACTAGGTTGATTTTCACTTATCAAACCGCGTGAAGACGATTCCGTTTCAAAGGCACAGCCCACTTGCTCTCATGAAGTAGGTGAATGGATGCCTTCCTCAGTTTTATTTTAACGTAACGGTCATATGTTGGTTGTGCAAAATACGGAAGCACGTGATAGGATGTAGCGGCTCTGATGAGCACAAGAAAATTATTAATATCAGTGGGTGTGAGCTAAAACTGGCCACTTGTGGGGTTTCCCAGTTCGTTTGGCTGCTTCAACAGTTTCATAACCACGAGGTTTGGTATTCAAAGTTCCACGCTGTCCCATCGACTTTTCAATACTTTGCCGTCCCTCCCATAATCGATGTGCCGGCTTGATTGCAATCAAATTGGAGTCCTGCTTCAGTACCATATTTCAGGGGTGGCTGGATAAAATCAAGAATTATAGCATTGTTCAGGTGATTACTGAGGCTTCCCACAATGTTATTTACTCTCAGCATCACTATTCCCACTACTTCCCCACATTATTTGAAAGTGGCTGGTAATTGCTGACGGGCGCGCTATACATATTCTCATAATTGCTTTTCTGGCATTAATTTGTAATCTGGAGGACTTTCTTTGCCATCTTTTCCTGCCGGGAAATTATCACCATTTGGCGCGCGCGGACAGCAGATGGTTGACGTGGCGATAACGTGGACATCTTCACAAAAGAAGGCAGATTGCTTCCTTGATTCATCTGCACGAACTTATTTCAGACCGGTGGACTTATGAACCAAACTCCTATATGCTGAAATGCATTGCCGTGGCACATACCCCCCACTTGCTGGGAATACTTACTTCCAGATGCCTCCAACGGATCTTTGAAGGGCCTGTTCTTCCGTTCGGTCTACCTGTTTCCACGTAAGTGGTGGGGTGGTGTGCGACTCTTGCACGTTTTACGCATCAGAATTCCCTCAAAATTCAATCAGTAATTGAATTGAGACCAACCTGATATTTCGTGTTAGTTTAGCATTTGTTGAACTAGCCTGATTACATCAGTATCTTGTGCAATCATGTGTGAGTTTTCCATGTATGTGCGCCCAAGGCTCCTGTGCTATCAGCACCTATATACTCTTTAGACAGCGGGGTTTCACCATTCGAGACGGTGTTTTGTCGATCGTTTAAAGAGTTCTCATGAATAATTATTTGCGAGGATTGATCGTTTCTATATTTTGGTACTGAAACCATTGAGAGCTGTGTACGGCGATCTTTGTTTTTTGTGGGCGAGCGTGCCTCGGTACGTTCTAGAGCTTCTTGACCTTTCTGGACGGCAGTCTGCATCAATTCCAGCAAGGCTATGGTGGTAAATGTTAGGTGTCGAAAACCACTACAGGAGAACGTCGTAGAAGTCAAAAGCAGCTCAATTTCTGGCCGGTGCTCTCTAATTGCTTACCATCCGATGAGTCAACCACTTTGATATCATAGGCAACGCAAAACTGTACATATCTCACCCCGTTTCACTCTAAGGGTTTATTACCCACCACCGCCGCGTTGCCTCGTACCTACGGCGTGGTTCGTATGATTCCTGTTCGGCCCTCTGGAAGATGCATCAGCATGGTTCCCCCTGGTTAATCTTCCTTAGACGAGTTAACCGATTAGTTTGCGGATGATCCGCCATAATCTCCCTACGCCTGTTGGCTCCTTGCATGACTCAAGCGTCGTTCCCGGTTACCCCGGTAGTAGCGGTGGTCGTTGCAACCTACACTTGGACGCACATGGTATGTTTCTTGTAACGTGGCCTCTCTCCGGTGACGGTCGTCAGCCGTACGTTTCGGAATCCGGATGGTAACCTGGTCAACATAGCTCTTTGGGGCCCCAAATTCAACCCACGGATATGCTCTAGTTTATTTATCAACCGACTTTATTGCGCTTAGTTTTATTCCTTTGTCTTCTGAAACGAGTTGGGCTATTATTAGCAACCCACGTTCCTTCCTCATTTTGGGAGGATTCAGGCGCCCCGGTTTCCATGACACCGAAAATCCGCACACCGTCCATAGTAAATGCGGTCTCTAGTGATAGCGGGTTGTTGGTAGCGATGAGAATAGATGGCGTAAAACCATCTCACATTTTACCTTGACTGGATGGTTTCCGAGCCGGCAATCTACGACAGGCTAAGCCATATAAGCATTAGGCCAAAGGGAGCGCCGTTCAACGATATTATGCCCAACTTAGAATGTGGGAAGGGGTTGCAGGTTTGCTGCCACTTAATCCAGATAGCCTGAACTCTAACCGTTTTTGGTTAACGCTTCGCAGCAACGGATAAAATGTCAGGCAGCTTGAAGCCACAAACTTAGCTGTATTTTTGGTATGCCATGGAGAATGACTAACCGGAAGGCGCGAGACTCGTATAGCCCTCCAGCTTGATATTCATGGGCCTAAAATCGGTAGCTTGCAGCGAGTGCCAAGCGCCCCTGATGAATTCAAATGTTTCAAGCTATGCTATTTATATCCAACA
Organism: Clonorchis sinensis; assembly: GCA_003604175.2. Classification (NCBI taxonomy): domain Eukaryota; kingdom Metazoa; phylum Platyhelminthes; class Trematoda; order Opisthorchiida; family Opisthorchiidae; genus Clonorchis; species Clonorchis sinensis. The sequence continues at coordinate 79,698,057 of CM030369.1, forward strand.
GTAATTATTCAGGATGTGCCTCGGGGCACAGTTTTGAGTTCTACATCATCTTGTTTGAGTAGGCTCCAAAGTCCTACTCACCTCGATTTCCTGCAACTTCCATAAAACTCGGAAGGCCTCTTGCCTTGTATGGGTTACCACGGAGCCTAAACTCTTCTCTATGGCCATAGTTTGATCATGGGTCGCATTTCTTTATCTTTGAGCTTCTTTCGTGTTTCGCTGGGGCGTTCTGGGCATACATTACGCAGCTTTTGTATGCATATTGCACAAGCAAAATTACGATGTTCGTACTGGTCCAGCAACATTTATATGTTATTATCAAGCCTGTGCTGTTGCTCGCAACACAGAAGAACCATTTTGAAAGGCAGTAGTTTGCGCTAGAGTACCTACTGTTTAGGCAGGTACCCTATAAACTGATCATCACACACCACTTCCTAAACCCACACCGATTTTTTGTAAGCTTGTTGATAGGGTTTTCCTTTTTTATAGGGTGGCTGAACACCTTTAATGGTTTTGCTTCAGTGGGTTATTCGGCCTTGGCAGCCACCGGAACAATAGTCGGTGTCCCGCTCAGTGATGTCTACTCTGCCGTCACCGACACTGTTTGAGTCAAAGTTATTTTGTTGCCAAACCAGGGTATGATTTTTGCATTTTAGGTGCGGTTCCACACCCTAGGAAAAATCGTCAGTTGAATACCGTGACAGCCACCACGGTGCTGGCCGCAAAACTCACAGATGCGGATTAGATTTTCCCAAAGAACGCTCCCGTGACCACCTACTGTAACATTTTCGGTCGAATTTCTTGAGCCGTCCTCCAATTCTTTTGTTAGGTCGTTCACTCCTCTGGAATCAGTCCCTTTGGCGAATAAAGTTACGGCTAATTTTTAGCGCCATCACTCATTAGTGTTGCCAAATTCTTATAACAATAGTGTTTATTCCAAAATAGTGAGTGGCATACAGTCAGGCATGACCTTGTGGGCCACTACCATTGGTTCGAACTTCCTTGAGCGCACGCAGTGAGCCGACCAACGGATTTATACGAGGGATATACCGAAGACACTTTGGTCACCGACGTTGACTTTAACTTCCCTCTTGCAGCTGAATAAGCCAGACCAGCAATATTAAACACAGTCGTTTTTGATTGAGGTTCCTCACGGTTCACTCCACAACACTGATTTCAACGAGCCAAAATAATCTTTACACGCTTGTTCTGTCGTTCTGCGCTCTCCCCTACATGACTTCCTCAGCCCTAAGCTCCAATATAGATCGGGCTTGTGGCTTTTGATTAAGCATGTTTTAATTGTTTTTAAGACTATCTGCCATGCTTTGAGGCCCCACCCATCGTTGCCTTCGGTTCAGCTCCAAACTCGGCACTGCTGTCCGAGTTGTTCTGGTTTGGTTAGGCTGATTTGGCCCGTGTTCAGCGCCCTTGATAGTTACATTCCGGTCTCAGCCTACAGACTCCACTGATCTTCAAACCGTTGTTCATGTAGGTAGTGACTTTTTCAGGCGTTTTGATTTCCATTTCTCACCGGAGGTTTGACACAAACATTTAAGTGATCCCACTCCGGATGTGGCACAACAAACTGTTCGGATCACTGTTAAGCAGCCGTGTCCTATCAAGCGCTTTGCGGAAACGTCTGTCACCTGCTTCCATTTGGGCGAAGCTGCCACAGGTCACCATACCTTCCTCTGAGCACCGAAAACCAATTGCATCTGGGCTACCTGGAAACACACCACTACGGTAGCTGGCACTGGTCAAAGTACTAACAGTTCATTTATAGTGTCTACTAATGCACCAACCGCTCGTTGTTCGGTTTGTTGGATGCAATTTCCGTCAAGGAATAATTACATTTATATCCTTTACAAGGGCCCACATATCGTAATAATGAAGACCAACGCACGTGTAGGTCACCCTAGCTTGAAACGGGTACATCAATCTGGTGGTTTAAGTTTGAGTGCCAAAGGTTACGACAACGGTGAACGCCCTTTGCAACTTCGTGCTGAACATTAAGGGCTTTCATTGATACTTATTTCAAATGCAGATGGTACCACTGAATCGCCGGATCAAAAGAAATTAATGGTATTGGTAATGTTCATTCCAAAGTGGTAGTGGCATTCCGTCACGTATGGTCACAACAATACAGTCAGAATAAACGGAACATTGGCTATGGTTGTGGGTGTCCAGCAATGCGCGAAATCGGGACAGGTGAGATACGCAAACTGGCATTATTTAAATGCATTGAACATTTGGGGTAAAAAGGCAGCAAACAGGCTTTCTCACCTTGTGTGGAACATACAAAAGGAAAACAAGATCAGACAATAACCATTCGGAAGTGTCGGGTAAAGGCGAAACGAGCGGAATGAAAATCCAAGTGGTCTCTCCTGGCACATGACATCAAACTGTAAATTATAGAAAACAATAAACCAGAACAATGAATCTGGTGAAGCAATATTATTTTGGTGAGCCGGCCGGCCATTTTGATCTAAATTGGATACAGTGGTTGAGGCTGTGTTTCGGACAGATGAGTAAATGTCCAGGGTTACAAAAATTGTGGGCGGAATTGATGAGGTGTAAAAATTTAAAACAGACATGAAAGGTAGATAGTCTCTCAAAGTGTGTGGTAAACTTGGTTCCACCGTGTAGATAGGAATCTAAGTCACAAGTTCCGGATTTGAATTTGTAACCCTGACCATGCACAACGTCCTTACTTAATTTTTTATGCAAATTAATCAATTTATTTACGCCCATTCCCCAATAGCTGCACTCATCATGGCCCCCGGCTTTCGCCCTCTTCATTAGGGTTTATCGATGACGAAGCCTGCCAGTATCAGTTCAGCAGAGCCTGTCTTAAAATTACGCTGCTACCATCCTAGTTCATTGCCTTTCTGCTTCCTGATGCACATATCCTGCGGCTAAGAGAACCAACTGGTCTGCCCCCTCACGATAGTTTGCAATTTGCCTTCCCCAGGTGTGTTACTTATCGAGTAACGCTTCGTGCCATAGATGGTGAAAAACTGACCTGTCGTCTTTAAAAAAAGTATACGTGAGACAGCCCGATGATTATCTGCGGCGCCTGTGGCTTATCCCTACGTGCAACGCTACAGCCATGCTAGTCTTGAGTGGGGTTGCACCGCATCAAAGTACACTTCGTCAGCCTACTCTCAGAAATAGGAACACAATAAATAAACATCGAAAAGCATAATGAAGTTCGCAATCCTTCACCAAAAGCACACAACGTCAGCGCTTATAGACCTTTTTCGCCGTGCACCACTTGTTAATTGAAGCTCAGTGCAAAGCTCCGGGGACTGGTGGCCCTCCCTCATTCATTCAATATCCATCGGAAATTGTGGCACTGTCCAGTTCACCTAGCAAATTCAAGATAAACTAGTTCATTATTTTAAAGGTTACATCCACATCAGTCCTTATGTGTGTGCCATGTACTATAATAGATTTATGTTGACAAGCTTAACCAAGTCTTGATTGCTAAGCTAACGTGCAAGGATCCATCCCTGTCTTTTCACATTCGGCCGCATGTTTCACCATCTTACATGTAGTAAATTTTAAGTTGTTTTATTCTAATATTGGACTCCATTCAATATGATGCCTTTTTACACTCACCAGGCCCTAATGATCTCATCCGATTTCCCCTCTTTCCAAGTTTCAACCTTCGGCAGTAGCTGCTCCAAAAGCTCTACATGGCTAACATTTGTCCATTCTAGCTGGTCTCGGGTTTACATCCACGTGATCCAGGAAAATAATCAAAATTACCGATGACCATACATCGGCCCGTCTCTGCCTGCGTTAGCTCCTACATATAATTCAATTTTGGCTGTCATACAAAGGCGCATCCACTGTCCGATTACCACAACCTTGGAGCCCGTCAAATGAATGTCCGAAAACCTAAGTACGTCGGTGCAGCGATGGCACGCCACCGTCATTTCATTCCCACAATTTTCCTCCTCCTCCCGACCAACAACTCTCGCCCACTCGAGCCTGTAGTTGCGACGACGAACAAATTGTTCCCCCGGCCTCAACCGCCTTTGAGACGAGTTCGCTAAAACCCTAACGCTAAAACTTTCGTTAATATTTAAACCTCCCTTTTTCCCGCTGCTTCAGTTCGCCCATTGCACGTGTACATCGATTTCACTCACGGCGTTCGTTCGGCCCCATCCATGAACACTACCTCCCTATCGAGAACCTCATTCACACCTCAGAGTGCAAACTATATTTTCGAGACGAAACTTGTCATTTGTCTCCACCTCGAATTTTTCCAGTTCCATTTCCATCTTGCTTTTTGTGACCCTGACCACTTATTCGACCGGTCAAGGTAACTCGTGTGCAGTAACGACGTCACAGTATTAGTTCATGCCAAAAGGCTTCGTCATTGAATCGTTTTTGCACTCCCTCCTTTGTGTTGCTGCCCGCCACGTTCAAGCTGTAACGACCTGATTCTGCCTCGACTGGCGTGTTATCTACAAGTTGTGAAATAACCTATTTTAATCATCATTACTCAGATGCAAAGGGAGCTCATTAAGTGGGTGCTAGGTGAATCTCAGAAGCCGGTCAGTGAAGACTTCCGGAGAAACCTTTCTTCCGCTCACCACCACGTGCGACCGACGTGACTCAATCACGGATCAGTTCGCCCTTGGTACATGTAAGCAAATCAATCGAAAAAACCCACATCAACCTACCCCAATGAGCCTGTCAAATAACGCAGTCTCCAACACAGAAGCATCAGACTCTGCTATACTGTTATCGTCCCTGATAAAGCTGAAGCTGCCGTAGTATCGTCGCCCACTTTACACCCTAATTCTACATCTCGTTCTGATGCGGCGCGCAAATATCTGTTCACACACAGTCTCGCGAATTGTCAGACCCACTTCCAGGCTCCATCTTGGGTTGGTCAAATCGGAGTCACCGGCCCACTAATTTTTCGGACGTCGCAGGTGGTCAAAAAATGATGAAATCCACAGTGCACTGCTGAAGCATCTGTTAGTGAAACCTAGGAATGCCCCATCTTGAAACATTACCACTTGTCCCTCTGCTTACCCAGTCCGGTGTACCGTCGTACACAATCCCATTGTGCCATCGACCGACAGTATTCCCGTGGACCTATCCATAGTGCTCTCATACTCTCCGCGTCCTGTGATTGCTCTGCACAACAACTAATTCACAGACTTCAAACATCACAGCTTTCCAAGACCCTGAACCCTCCATCTCTCCTCTAACTGAGCTTTTTGCTCTGCCACCAGTGAAACTGTGAACTTTCCCATCAATCCCGGATCTCAAAAAGCCCAGGTGACACCGCTCGACGACAGCTATGGCAACACCAGCCGTTGACAGCAGTTGTCTAGTCACAAGCTTCCTGGCCTACTCTCCCTTGACATTCTACCCACTTCAGGCTTCACTAGAGCTCTTACTGCAAAAGCCTTGTTACTTGGCGCCTTCTCAACTGAGCTCCAGAGAATCTATCCCTCAACGTTCGTGAGGTACCCTGACTGCACGCATACCACGTAACTGGTAAATCCCCATAATTACAGAGACCGGGGGGTAACCTTGGATACTACCTGCTCCCATCTACATTCCCACCTAAATTCTTCCTAACGGATCAAAATTTTTGGCTGCCACACTTCCCTCCACAACCATCAGCCGACTCTTGTGTACCATGCCTCTCTCCGCACCTTCTGACAATGCAAACTGGAGCACCGCTGACAGCTCCCCAGTTAAACACACGCCTTCCTCCCTAAGAAGTTTTATAGCCCATACCGATCCTTATTATCCACCTTCTGCCGCGGGGTTAGAGCTACATTTCCCGCGATTCACTCTTCTGCTACCGGCTTCTGGTATACCTCGACCGGCTCTGAACATGCTCCTAGTCAACTCTAATTCATGTACCTCTACCGCGCCTTCCGATTCCTCCCAATCACAGGTGACGATACTTCATGCGCTGACAACTCTCAGAGTAGAGCAGGTCAATCTGACGCTTTTTCAAGATTTGACTGATTGCATCTTTCAGCATGAGTTAGAAGTCATTCGATTGGTTGCATGTGTCGAATGGAAGCTAGTCTGCATTCCATCTCATGCACACAGGCTCTGAGATTTGCCGAGTATTCGTGGATATGAGATATTTCTATCAAGGAAAAGAGGTGGCTGCTGAGGGACGGGGGAGGGATGCCGAGCGCTGATGGCAAACAGTATGGAATTATTGAGAGCGCCGTCGACTGCCCGTGAAAAGTGTGGTGGTTGAGAGGTGGGGCCCTTGGCTGCGAGAAGCCTATTTTGATCCATTGTCCAACAAATGTTGAGTAAATGAAGACTGGAGATTAGGTGGTATTTGCTGCCTCGATATCAGTTGAAGGATGTTTATCGGTGCTCAAATGGTTTAGATAGGATTGTGAAAAAGAAGCTCGGTGATATTGCGTCGACAAGAACGTAGGCCCAGATGAGGTTCTTACTTGTACAACAGAATGGGGGAATAAGCCAGAGGAGCGGGCCTTGACTTTGTAAATGCACATCGACTTGATGTTTAGAAGTCATTTTTGGAAATATTTCAAATAGATACTGAACATCACACCGGAGCCCGGTTGCAAACTGAAGTGCAACACCAGGATTTGGTGTCTAAAAGGGAAGCCTCCAATGTACGCGGATGTTGATGCCGTTAGATTGGGCACGGTTGAAGATTGTGGCGAGGATGGCAGGACTGTTGCTTCTTGTAAGCCACGGAGCATGAGTATCTGGAAGTATACGAAGAAGAGATAATTTGGGAGTGGGCGGTATTTCTTTATCAGGACCCAATTAAACGGAGAACAACTAGAGAGCAGGACGGGTAAAGTTGTCCAGGGTTTGCTCTAGGTAACTAATCAAATAATGTACAAAAATCACTCAGTGCTACAGCACTTGACCCTGAGATTCGGTCTCTCGGGTGGTTATGCATCACCTCTCCCCTCTTTGTCCGCACGAAGCTTTCGCAATCTGTTGGCTGTGCCCTCAGTTTTGTCGTTGTATTCAGGATAGGCATGGAATTTTCGCCCATCTTCATCGTGGCCTCAAGATATGCCAGCTCCCGGCCATTGGAAAGCGTTCAGAGGAGTTTGATACCACATCTATCGTCAGCAAATCTCCATTCTGCATTTTCTCCAAAACTGGTAATTTCAGGACGCCATATCCGAGCTTGACAATTGACTTGCAAGCGTTTCGTCAACAGTTGAGTGGACATCTTCAGTGCACTGAATGGTGACTAAACATTTAAAATCAATTGCGAAGCTCGGCGAACACATCAACAGCCACCTGCTCCAATACCAACTAACGCACCCCAGCTACCACTATTCCGACACATTACCAGATGCGGCATAGAGCTTCAGCAAGTTCCACTACCCTGGAATCTGCGGAATGAGTAGACAATTCCTGATCATCCTGGTAGTTTGCCTGATGCTCACCGATGCAGCATTTAACCAGCGAAAATATGGAGCTTTTCATTTAAGCGCGGGTGCCTACAGGGAGCAAGGTTTTAGGTTTAGACCTACTTTATATAATAATGTAATTTTCGGGAGTTTCCAGCGCTTCATTCTGGTCGCAGCGGGTCCGTTGTTTTACAACGTGGTTTTCGACCGGCCTGTTATGGCTGGCACGGGTTAGCTGGATACCTGTTCACGGGGGGTACCAAAATTGCAGTAAGCGGACGTATGTGTATGTTTGCGAGGCTCCTATCGCTGGTGAAGTTTCCAAAACCAGATCTGTTAAGAAGCGCTGATCGCGGATTCGGAGCATCTTTGAACAGGGGGAACTCGATGTAAATGACCTGTTCGCCACTTGTGGGTTCTATCGGTGTCCAGTTGTCGTCACTGCCTTCAAACATGAGTCAAAACTTGATATTTTGGAACGTCTATTCAAATCCTAATGGTTGGTTAGGGCGTCTAAGTATTAGTAGCTAGTGCGGAAAGCTGTCAGTTGATTAGTTGGGGTGAACTAATCTTCGAATTCGGTGTGCATTCCAGCGGGCTCGATTCTTGCCCAGAAGTTTATGCGCTCGCAGTGGCTTCAGCTGCCTTTTTCTGGCTTTTCCTACCGTTTTGGATTTCAGCCCTGAAGTTTCCCATCTCCGACAGACAGATTGTAGAATACTTTGACGTATTCGGGAAAGCCTGCATAAAATAGACAAAAAGCGCGCGTAAAAGATGGTCAACTAAATTGGTTCGGGGTATCAAGGGCTTAAAATACATGAGGGGTTACAAATACACATCGGGTCTGTGAGGTAGACGCAGCAAACAGCAGGCCCAACCAAGGGCGGAGGTTGACCAGGGGAAAGGAAGTACGCCGCCCCAACAAAACCAGCTTGGATTTCCTAAACAACCCTCCCTCAACACCAGACTCCAGCGACTATGAGAGACAAAAATGATACAATTGACTCTATGCACAATCATCTCCAACAATCTTCCATTTCCCCTACGATGACCGAGGTCCTATGACTCACCCATTCTCACTAGCATGCATATCGTCCGTATATCTCCGGTTACCGAAGCATCGGGAGTGTTGAGCTTGACCGTCCGGAAGCACAAATCCGATCCAGGTATAATAGCTGCAACAATTCCATTCGACCGGGTACCGCGCGTGTGTTGCTCTCTAAGTATCAATACCAGATAACCTACCTTCATGTCTCTTCTGAGAGTCGTCCACTTATGCCGCGACTGAAACTATGGAAGGTATTCTCTTGGCCAGCTGCGCCAAAACGTGTCCATCAGTTGACTCTGCCTCCATTGCTAAGTATATGGGTGTCGTAGTCCTGGATCTTCGTCAACAGGGACGAATGACACTCGTGGTAGCAACAGATGATTCGGAGTCAATACATCAACGTTATCAGGATCATCTAGCATTGGGACCAGTGGGCGGTTGTTCAATATTCGTTCCAATTCCGTTAGACAGGTCGTCAGCGATTTTTCTGTTAACATATGCTCCCAAGAAACTGCACTCAAAACACGCCAAATCGACCGTATCATCCTCTTCCAAATGCCAACTCTGTGGATAGCATAAGGGGGATTAAAGTGCCAGTCAACTTGTCGTCGTACCATATCGTCCTTCACTTTGTTTCAGTTCAATGGCTTGGGCATATCGGGATATAATGAGCTCAAAGACCCCAGGTCAGTAGCACGCTCGTGTACCGTTATATGGGATGAAACCCAATCGCTGTAGCTTGTCCAGTTGTGCAGATAAAAGCCGCCCTTTTCAACAACTCAAACCGCTGGTCGACTAGCCTGAGAGCTTGCTTGGAAGAATCGACCCACACCAAGCAGTCATCAACGTATACGTCCTTCCCCAGGAATCTGATTGGGTTTCCACTGTACGCTTCATGGTTGTCGTAAGCAGTTTGTCCCAAACAAGAAGTTTCGCAGAATACCGAGAATATCGCTCCAAACCGGGTGAACATTGAGTTTGTAGACCTCCAGGGTCTTCTCTAAGTTACCGTCGGTGTACCATAGAAACCTTAGTTGTGCCCTATCCTCTGACGTTAAATGAACTTGCAAGAACGTTCCTTCAGTGTCTGCAGATAACGCAATATCGTTCGAGACAAACCGTAGCAAAACTTCGGCGATATCATTCGTCAAATCTGGTCCGGAATATAAACACTCATTCAGCGACAGTTTACTAGACTTCGCTGCAACATCAAATACTTTCCTCACTTTCCCCTGTTTGTGTGGACTAAAAAAGGATGGCGGAGAAAGAATAGACGTACCTGAGGCTGGTCGGTCGGGGCCATGCTGACGTAGCTCTTAACCTCGGGTTCTGATATAATGTTTGTGTACAGCCGCAAAAGGTTCCGGTCCTTCTGTAGGCGGAGCTGAAGGTGTTACGGCTATCTGTCTTTCGAGCTTGAGTGACGCGTGCCAATTCACAAAAAAGGACCAAGAAATCTGATTTCCGGAATTACGGTACTATTAAAAGATAATACACATTTTCAACAAGCCTCAACAGCTTCTCCTCTGCAGATACCGTAAGAGTTACAAAATAGGGCGGTACAACCACCAGCCTGAGGATAAATCGCAGTTCACCTCGCCACAAAATCGATATCATCACAAGGAAACAGATATCGACGGCGAGTGACCACAAAATACAATGTCCGGTCACAATCCGTAAAAGCTATAAAAATAGCTCATTTAAAACAACAGGGATTCAGTTCATCGGGTAAAGGGGAATAAGTATGGGATTGGCATTCACATATAGTGGGGAACGGGAGCGCAATCTTGGTAAGTTGTCTTGTACAGAAGGTACTTCAGTCGCCTCTCAGCCATGTGTTTTTTCCGTTAAGTCATGCCAGTTACGTTTCCATGGGAGCCGGATCTGGTAGCGACCATTCAAGGCTGGTTGGTCGCTTCGCTATCACTTGTTTGTCCTCGATTGACGTAGATATATCTTTTTTGGGCATTTGATCATTAAATCCGTGTTCAGAAAGTACTACACCGCTTTCTACGGTCTCCTGCAGTTTGGTGTGCTTGTTTTGCAACCACTAGTAACCAAGGATCAAAGATGGCCGAGTCAAGTGGTGTCAGTGGTGCATACGGTTGCTTACTGGTCCAGATACGCTACTCTATCACCCAGTATGCACCTGGTAAATTCGTACATATTATAACAGACACCTTTTGGGATGCGATTCAAGGGAGCGTGGTGTCTCGCAGATGGGGCCAGCGATGAAGGGACTCTCAAGACGGTACACTTGGTCTCATCAGGGGTCGCTGGTCCCTTGAATACACAGTTTCTACGTGCTTCTGAAAATCGTTGTTCAGAGACCCAGAGGTCAAACTAAAAGCTGTTGTACTCTTTTTCGACGCTCCGTTGATCGAATTAAACTCGAGTTCTGTTGGTATACCCCTCAGCCCAATCCAGTCAGCGACTTTAAGCGACACCGAATTGGAGTCTGATCCACTGTCCAGAAGTGCATAGTATAGTACAGCACCACGGGACCCACGAAGCGCACTAGAAGAAACCCTAGGAATGCTGGGGTGACCTCCACTGAAGTTGAGTTCATATGTGCAGTGGGCAAAGTGGGTGGCTTCACGTAGTTGTCCATGTGCAGTAACCGATGGTGGCGTCTGCCACATCTTGCCACGTTGCCATGACTGGGGGCTGGGCGCGGTGTTTGGGTTTCAGACAATTAAAACACAGCTAAAGTTCCCCCAAAGCCTGAAGTTTCTCTTTTGAAGACCTGGCTTGGAATGCAGCACAATCGCATAAGCAGTGATAGGCCGCACACACCGGACAACTCAGAGCTCTAGATGCAACGGCTTTGACGTGCGGACGAGGGAGCCTGCTGTATCGGTTAATATCATGTACACCCCTACTGGACACGGTTGGCGCCGGCAGCTGGCCGTCCGTACACGTTTTCACTGCGGACAAATTTCTTTCAAGGAATTGAGCCAGCTGGCGAAAGGACGGCTCCTTTTGTCCATATAGATTATTGTCAGCTAACTTTGCCCATTCTCGCTGGAGATGCCTGGGCACCCACATCACAATCCGTTTCAGGTTTGTCGAGCAATTCAAGTCGGCAGTGAAGCCCAACTGGGTGAGGGCGATTTCTCAACTATGTATTTCACGTACCAGCTTCCTCAGCATCAATGAGGCTTGCGACCAGTATATTATCAATGAAGCTTTGGAGCCATCCGAACTCTTTATGAATGATAAACATTGCTTTTAGGAAGCAGTCGGTTTCCGGTAGCAACACGCAGTTTTCTATTGCTACCTTGGCTTCGCCGGCACAATAGTGGATAGGATACATTAGCCGCTGGGTCGTCAACAAGTCTGCTGGTGAAGTTCTCTTGGAAGCTTTTCATAAACTTCCAAAATTTGCGCAAGGTTTCGTCGAATTTATCTGTTTCCATCTTTAGTAGCGCCATAGATGAGATAAGAGAGTGCAGGAAAACTTTATCGCGAACAAATGCATCCTTTAGAGCGCCAGACTCCTGTTTCGTGGCGGCGCCGTCCGGCTGTAGCTCATTCTCCGATGAGTAGTTCTGGTGAGGTTCCAGACGCAGACAAAACATGGGCTGGTAATACGGTTCGCCTGGGATGTGGACGACGTGCGATGAGCGTCCGAATTTCTCCAAAAGGCGATATTCTTTTGGCTCTTTCGCACGATTTACCTCTAAGATTACACATCTTCTTTAGGGCTATCTTCCCGGGGTTCAAAAGGGAGTTGTCAAATTTGAGTACTGTAGGGTACTTTGAGCCGAGCCTTAGATGCACACCCAAAATTTCGCTGAAACCATAGTTCGGAGGAGGAAAACTTTAGCACAAAGTTTCAGCATTTGGTGGCATTTATTCGGTCCCTTAAGATCTTCCCATGCGGGCGCAGTTTTGTTGGAAGTTGTTTAAGCGTAATCGAGGTCCACCATGGGCGCGGAATTTATATTTTAATGGCTGTCAACGGCTGCCCGCGATGTACCTCTGATGACGGTGGGAAGTTTGTTAAAGAGCCGGTTTCTTCACGTGTTTTATTTTGGATTGTGTTTGGAAATAATCTCGAAACGACAAGGACAATAATTTCGCCCTCTGTGTCGCCGCAAACTCAAAACTGAGCAGCTTTTAACGACCTGTGTGTGAAAAGTCTCCTATCATTGTGGCGGTCCCACAAAAGCAAGCCAAGGAATTCGTCACAGCTAGTAAGTTTTTGTTTTTTGTGATGGTCAGTACATGCTATATCAGGCGCAAGGCTATACCGAACCATCGATAGTGATGTTGGTAGAATTGGTGCGTTTATGGGCAGAACAAGCATACAGCACAATAAGGTGGCCAGGCTTTCAAGTCCTGGCACAAATTAAACGGATTGAGGCCATCTTGTGGGTGCACGTAACACCCTCATCTGGTAAATATTGTGGATATGGTGAACTACGGGCAATCCATCAGATTGGGTATGGTAGTCGCGGTACCGTCATCGCAACGCCGAACTTGGGTCCGTGGACAGCCCCGTACATGAACATCTTGGGGCTTAGGGTTATTATTGTAGTTAGGATCGCCAAGAAACCGTCACAAATTAAGACCGGCATGGATCAAGGATATCCTTGGGTCCATTGAGGACGCACGGTGTTTCATTTCTGTGATTCAGACGAGGCAATAAGACAGCCATGTCTACATCCGTCACACAAAATAGGAGAAGTCTCAGAAAGACTTCTAGAAGGCACCGTGATGTGAGTTAGACTGCGGCCCGAAATAACAAGCGGCCAAAAGTGGTCACAGTTCCTGACCAACTAACGCCTTCTGGACCCCGGTTTTTAAATATCTGACGAAAACCTTGTCCATATGGAGCATGCAGACGCCGTTCTCTTCTTCAAAGAGGAGGAAAAGGTGCAGTTGTTTTTGAGTAAACTGACCAAAGTCATCCCGTCCTTTGGTATGCACCTTGCACTCACAGTGTAAGGTAATAATAATAATGTTTATTCACCATTGGTGGGTAGCGTGATCATAAGATTACATTCAGAATGAAGCGTGAGTTTTTTCGTAGTTGTGGCTAATGGGCCGAGTTGGCGAGAAGGTATAGTCAAGAGTGGGAAGTGTTTGGTTGCGGATGTGCTATCAAACTGGGTATGGCAATGCCGTGGCATCACTGCACTGAAATAGTTCGGTTTCCGGACAGCCCCGTAACGGACGTCACGTTTGAGATGACTGGGCTGGGATGTGCGTGGACACCCACTCGGAATTGTGGACAAAGAGATTTAGCAAGCACTTGGTGATTTGGCCACTACAGCTTTGTTTAATTTTGTGTTTTAAAGGGTGTGTACGGAGTGTGTATGAGTCGTAATTGATTATACATTTTTCCTTTCAGAAATCCTGTTGAGTAAAAGCGGCTTCCTGAAACTGAGAACTGGATTGACCACACATTACGTTTGTACCGATACAACCAATAAATAAAAACATGATCTTTTAAGGGTGGTTGTCTATTTTTAGGCATGGGGTGGCACACGGATGACGTGTATGGATATGAAGGACCACCGTTGGTCGTTGGATTGGTCTATCACGTGTTGGCGCATTAGTCAGTTACGAGCGTGTGTACGGGCCCCCAGCTACTATAAGCAGCCACGGTAGGCGTCGTCGAGTACAGTTATGAGCGTGACGGGTCGTTGGCCATCGGGTTAGGCTGCTGAGCCTAGTTGAGGCCTCATATTCGACGTTGCACATAGACACAGGCCTAGCAATCACCATAAGTAGCCAAGGTAGGCGATATCGACTACAGTTATGAGTAGACGAAAGACCCAAGTTCGGCGTTAGATTAGGATACCACGCATAGTTGAGGCCTTATTTTCACCGACCCACATAGATTCTGCCCTGGTGCTTACTATAGGTAGCAGAGATAAGCGACATCGCGTACAGGTGTGCGCGAGAGACGGTCGTTGGTCATGGATTAGGTTACTGTACATAGATGAGGCCTCATAAGCAGCGTCGCACACAGAAGTGGGCCTAGCAGTTACAACATATATTCGAGATGATTGAAAACGCGTACAGTGATGATTATGAAAGACCGTCATTGGCCATTAAATTAGGTTGCCGTGTATGATGGGTGAGGCCTGATGATCAGCGTCACACATGGACACGGGCCTAGCAGTTACGATACGTAGCGAAGGTAGGCGATATTGAATACAGTTAGGTATGACGGGTCGTCATTAGCCGTTGGATTAGGTTATCATGTATAGGTGGGGCCTCATAATCAGCGCCGCACATTGACATGGACCTAGCATGCTGCGGTGACGATGAGTAGTCAAGGTGATGACATGATGACCACTTTGGGATGTATTCCGCCTATGGTGAGTAATTTTCCTAATGGAAGTGATACCACTGTGTTGGTAATTTACCAAGGTTACCTCCCGACTCTGTATTGTCCACGGGCTAGTTATGCACACCTGGGAAAGGCAATCATCCACAGAGATGGCCCTCGCATCCCCATTGCACAGTTCATGCTGTTTTTTGACAATTTTATACTTAATGGAGGCTGAGCTCCATAAGAAAAAGTGTTGTGATGAAGTTCGCTGAACAGAATTGACTCGTCCGTTAAATCTGGCGGGTATAAAGCAAACAAACGTTGACCGAGTTTCCTTGGTGGAATTTGCATTGGATATTCTGTAAAGGTTATTTCATTCTTGAAGACCGCCAAAATAAGGTAAAGTGCGCTTTCGTTTTTTACCTCTCGTGAACCGGTAGCAAAATGCGAATCGGTGATGGGGCGTGACCTTGAAATTTCGCTCACTTAAACAAAATGCTATGAGCAACATATCACCTACAAGTGTAAATGGATCAGACCAACTCCCCGTAGAAGTCACAACCTCGAAAACCCTATAGTTCCGGCGAAAAAATTTCGGTGTGCTTCTAGTGAGCGGCGTACTTTGATGTATTATGGAAAGCCCAATTCAGTGACGCGCAAAATCAAAAACCAGAAAATGTGGATTCTTGAGATTTATCAATTAACTGCGGTACTACATGTATAAAATGCGTAATAAAAAGAGGTACAAACATCAGATTATGGGGGTTTCCGTCAAGATTGTTGCACGAAGTTGTGCGACCCCAAAGGAAGCCCGGAGAAGCCGGTAAATCGATTTTAATTAGCGACACACCTGCGCACAGCACGCGGTAACGCAAAGTGGTCAAAAGCGTGCGTAAAAATGGTCAAACAAGTTGGTTCGACATGTCGCGGGCTGAAAGTTCGTGAGGAGTTACAAATGCACATGTAGTCAATTAGGTGGACGCAGTAAACAGCAGGCTCAGACAAGGGAGGGTTTGACTAAGGGAAAGAAATTGTACTGATGCATTTGACACTTGTTTTCTCCGCCATTTTCAGCTTTCCTTTTTCTTTCGGTGGTGCACTAGAATGTAAGTTAACCAGTTTATATACTTTTTGCTCGTTCTATATTCGGAGGAATCTTGCAAACATTTGATTATTTTAGTGCAAAGGACTCCATTTTGAATGCTTTTTCTTTGCGTTGTTGATTCTGGCCAGTGACATGTTCTCCCGAATTTCCAAAGTTCCTATCAGAACTGTTCTTTTGGAATGCTTTGTCCTGTGATTTGTCCGTGATTTGTCCCGTGATTTTGCGCCAATTCAATTAGCTGCCGAATTGGCCTGGAATAACTAGCCACGCGGCAAATACCGACCGCTGTTTAGAAACTATATAAACGCAAACAGAAATGGAGGAGTCAACAATTCATCTGCTTACTGACAATTTCTTCTCGCATGGTGACGAAACGTAGCCAAGGGGGGAGGCGGGCAAACCACGAGCCAGCGTGCTTCTCTACTTCCCCAAGAACAGTCTCACTGTCTTTTTGAAGTGTACTGTCCACGTCTGACGTGTTCGTCGGCATGAATTTCATTTGAGGACGAGAAAACATGCTTCTTCTGGCCTTGTCGTCCAGTTGTTTACCAACCGCTCACAGTCTACTCTGGGGATTTGACCGGGGGTTTTGACGGTTTTCGGACGGTCTCGTTGGGTTGATTTTCTTGGAATTTTTGTGGGTCCGGTCTTGACATCCTCAATTTTGTGCCCGCTATGGAGTATGGGGACGACATTTAATTACGCGAAAGTTACGGGGGCAGACTTCTGGTATTCTGCTTGAACCACATAGAAATAGATCTGATGGTATCTTCTTGCATCAACCTAATGCCGAGTATGGCCTGCGCCTGCTCTGATGTGGTAGAATCTTTCAGGAACATTCTGCGAAGAATGACCCTGAGCCCTCGTGCCCTGTAATCAACCAGGTGATTTGTCACGTCTTCTTCAACTGTGGTCAGGAACTTGCAGTGATTTATGAGTGGATATTGGCTTACGATGGCAGGGCCATATTCTTGTTCATAGAGCAGAGTTCGACGTTGCGCTATCGTCAGTAGTTTGCTTCTTTGGCGTTCGCCTTTTGCAAGGCTTTCAATATAGCAGATAACCAAGGGACTCAAAACTAGATAAGTGTTCACCGTTAGTAGTGGCCTTTTGGGCGGTCCTTTCTTATTACGCTTTTGTGACGGGCGTAGGTTTCCAACTACTGCAGAGGTTGCTGGCTTTTTCATAAAGGAAATACCTCCAAGCGCACGCGAATGGCTCCGACGTGGGTCTGAGTGTTTCCACTAGCGCGTTGCTGAGGATGGTGTGTTTGCAGTGTAAGGCAGGTGATATTTCTTGCCAGGTTCCTCACAGCTGCTGAGAAGCCGTTCCTTCCATAGAATGTGAGGCTCGCAACTGCTCCTTGCGAAGGAATATTGGGCGTTTGACTCAAAGGGCCATCGGAAGCGCTACGTGAAAAGCAGGAAGCATCAAAAGATTTGCGCAAACTCGAAACAATAATAAACTCATCTTAAGTAAACTGATATGCGTTTTTTGTGCAACATAATGTGAAAAGCCTAGCTGGTGCGAATTATTACTGGTATGTAGTGAGCCGCACAGTCGAGGGTTATCAACGAAAAGTGGACACAGTTCGAAAATACTGTTGTCGCTGTGTAGAAGTACGTAGAATCAAGAGCAAAGATATATGTTTAAACGGTTCCACATCCTTTAGCTATCCAAACCCATCTAACTAAAATTTTGGTCTATTGCTGGTAGAAGTTGAACTAAACGGTTTTGTTTTATCGCACCAGTAAACAAATCTGGATTCCGAGTCAAAGATTGTCCACTTGTAGCTTTCATTCTTTCCCTTCGCTTTGGAAATGAGCCCAGATTAGTAAGTCATTCCATTTGCAGTCGTTCCTAATACGTTGCGCTTGCAGTGACTACTTGTTCAAACTATTGTTGATTGGAGACTCAGGCGTTGGGAAGTCATGCCTCCTTCTACGCTTTGCGGTTGGTTTTCTACGTTTAAATAATCGTTCGCTATAGGATGACACATATAACGAAACGTATATCAGTACTATCGGTGTTGATTTCGTACGTCTCTAATATTTTGTTATGTTTGCTCCAGAAAATCCGAACTATTGAACTTGATGGGAAGATTGTGAAACTACAGATTTGGGACACAGCTGGTCAAGAGCGTTTCCGCACGATAACTTCGTCTTATTATCGAGGAGCACATGGGATTATCGTCGTTTACGACATAACGGATCAAGTGAGTTTCCCTCCTTTGACAACGCGGGTCAGCGCAAACAGATATTGCCACGCACACAATTTTCACGTGTATCACTCAGAGTGAGGGTCGGTGATTGAGCTGTCATGTGATATCGCCAACCATTCGTTTACTGCACCCATGTTTGGCGTTTCACGGGTCTTCAATGGGAAATTCTTAGCCGGAGAAGGGGGCTGGAGTCATTCTAATTCGTTAGGCCCGTTCAACTTGAAACGTCCTGATTACTCTCGCTGGGAGACGGCTGGGGCGGTCTAGCGTCTTGCACGATACCTATGAAATTGACAGAGAGGACCGTAGCAGAAACGGCGGATTTCAGCGAGAAGTTTGACCCCTGAAACAGTGCATGTACTTGCGACATATGATGAAGGAAGTGGATGCATGTTTGGAGGGCCTACCTCTTGTTGGACGGCTCGTGCATGACGTAGAGGCTCTCCAAAGCGCTGCCCATCTGCACTATGCAGAGTTCTTGCTTTCTGGTATCTAAACAAGTGAAAAGCAGTAATGTCTTCTGGGTTTTGACGGGTTCACTACATTATTGGGCCACCAGCTGAAGCAAGAGGCCAGACTGCACCAGTCCTTCCCCTGTTGAGATCAATACTGTCTGATACAAGTATCCGGCCACAGTATACATGGCTCAAGGTCTTTGTGTACACGAGGGCCCAATATAGCTTAGTGGTTGGTCGCGAAATGAATGACCGAAAGGTCCGTGGTTCGAACCCAGCCCCGGTATTCCGACGGTTCTTGTCTAGGCATCGGTAGCCTGGCAGTGTCTCATCCCTCGTGGCTCCCTCCGGTGGCATGGTGGCTGGGCAACGAAAGGGTAGTGCCACAGTGATTCGGTTAATTGGTTGCGTTTGGTGCGCAATAGCTACGGTCTGATCAGAAAAAGTGAAATCCTGCTAGGACATACCCAGGTGAATGCACTTAGGGTAGAGTATACTTGGGAAACCTGTTGTTTAAGCTCTACTCAAAATAACTGGGTTATTGGTGCAAGAAAGTCGTAGGGAAAGGAAATGTGTTTAGAGACACCTGCAGCGGAAAAACAACCCACAGCTGGACTCCGTGGAGAAAAGTTGGATATCCGTGCTCACTTAAACAAGCATCCACCATCGTACCATGGGGTGTTCAGTGAGGTCCGCACCACTCAGATATCGGCTAGCTCCCACACAATTTCTCGTATCGCATATTCGTGAGATTAATAGTCAGCACTAGCGTTGGAACTGGCATACTAGACAAGTTTCTGATCACTGATTGTCTACCGTATGGTTGTCGAGTTCAGTTGATGCCTTGTATCACCCGATAAGGTAAGCAATGTGTTCGGTCACCAGGAATCCACTAGTTATTGAAGCTGACAGAAATTTATCGAACACGGGGTCTCATGAATGCTCATCTCTGGCTGGCCAGAAGCGAAGGTCAAAGTACGTTTTGTGTGCCCAGTCGTCAGTGCTGACTGAAGGGCAGCGGTGAAGCTGTTTTGCTCCTCTGCCAGGACCTCTTTTGTTCAGCGCAACTATCACCAGTTAGAATCACTAGATCACCTGGCAACAAACTCGTTGGTCGTTTATTCAAGATTGCCTCGCGAGTGAGCAGGTTGACTCCGGCTACACAGTACTCGCCTTTTGGACTCCTCACTTCCAGTCGAAGGTCTATGGGCCAACAAGAGGCAGGTCGGTCCCTCGTTTACAGAGGAACTCAATGAATCGAAGTGATCAGGCGGTTCTGGCTCCGGTCAGCCACCTTTCAGCACTGGGAATCGTCGTTAGGTGTACGGAGAATGGCGAAACCCTAAAAAAGCATAGGAATATGGGTCACCTTTTCGGCGTCTCCCCACCCAACTAAACGTCGGACATATTCGGTAGCTCTTTTGAACTCATCTTTCTCACCGTTTAGTAATGGCAGGGTTGATGAACAGAACAAGGGCAGATGCGAGAAGTTTGTTTAACGGGAACGACCATTTCCCTTACAGCCGGTCAAGGGACAACAGTGGTTTTCTGAACCATTGAGAAAGCACCAAATACTTTAAGGAATAGTTGAGTTTACCGCCTGTGATGCAGTTCAGGAACCTGAATTAAATATGAACACCGAGATCCCGGATAGTGAAGTTTCACGTAAGGCCTCTAGTAGAGCGCAGGAAGGTGCGTCACCTGATAAGCTTGCAATCTGTGCTCTGTGAAAGCGCTCTGCGTTTGCTGACTTGTCTGATAGGCATGCCACGACGCATTCGGTGCTGATGTCGCAGCTTATCTGTCGGGGACGGGCCACAACGCTGCTGTCAGGGGCGTGGCCCTTACAAAGCTCGACGTTAGCCGATGTCTGATGCGTTGTCGTTCTCAGTAAGTTACTTCTGGTTTTCGAGGCAGGCCATATTGCGGTTTACGTGTATCAAGCTACAGTGCGAGCTGTTTTGTTCCATAGCTGTGAGACTTGGCCTGTTCGAGCAGCGGAACTGAGACGTCTTCAGGTGTTCGATAATCGTTGTCTCAGGGCCGTAGCTCGTGTGGGTTGGTGTCGGCCCATCCGTAAGAAGGCACTTAGAGAGCGAGTTTTCGGTTGTGCAACGGGTACTTGCATTGAAGAATGTGTCCAGCGCCAGAAACTGCGTTGGTTGGGAAATGTGTTCCGTATGCTCAACCATCGTTTGCCGAAGAGGGTGCTGTTTTCCATGCCCAATTCAGAGTGGCGTAAGCAAAGAGGTGGCCAACCTTTGACCTGGCAGAGGGTATGGAATTATGAGACGTTTGGGTTCTGTCGGTGCTACTCGCCTTCCAGGATGGGCACCGCGTGATCCTCACTGCGCCTGGTTTGGGATGCTGTAAGGTGTGGCTGCCAACCGATGTCCGTGGCGTTCTTGTTGTCAGTTTCTATCCAGATTGCCTGAATGAATGTTTGGAGGTTTAGGCACCTTGGAATGATTGTAGTAAGCTAGCACCAAGTCCCTTCCCCGTTCATCTTTATTCTTTTCCTTACAATAAGGCCTTTAAATAAATCATGGTTGTACGGCAGTGAAGTATCGGTGTTGAACACTGATGTCACGCTGTCGATGACGATGAGGTTTGTACTTCCTAAGTGGCAGCGAAACATGTACGGACAGCGGTTAAAGCGTAAAGCTAGCGACCGGAAGACCCATGGTTTGAGCCGAATACTGGCTCTCCGACTGCTCTTGTCTAGGCCTGGATAACCTGACAGTATCACTTCCTCATGCCTTCCTCGAGTTGCACGGCAATAATACACAGAATAGGTTCTACGGCTGAACCGTTATTATTATTATTATTGTGTTCAACTGACTGACTCAGTCGCGTTGGTTTCTGCTGTGTCACCTATGGGCGGAACCTAGGTGGCAAACGTAGCTGTCATGTAACCGACGGCGGACTGCGTCAGATTTGCCTCCGCCTAGCTGCTTACAGCATCCACTAACACCCGAACATTTGTCCCCAACGTATTGCTTTTCACTAAGTATTTTCACTGCGCCACCCTGAGACTTCGCTGCGCTCCAGTACTGTCTGCCGCCTTGTCGTCTAACGAAACTGCGACAGCCGGAGCCGCTGTACCTGAGTGCATCACCTATAGCCGATACATTGCACTTCATGCCGTTTCCGAGCCGTCCAAATGTTTGGTTGTAACTCGCAGCGACGCATCTACCAGGGTCTTTGCTCCAACCACATATCTTCCACATCTTCCAAAATCGGTAACAAATGATTGTGTTACATCTGCTATTCACAATGGACGCTAGGATCATTGGTAAGGAATCCTCAGAAATATTTTACTCCAGCTCTCGAAAATGGGTTGAGCGACAGCCTTTTTTACTCTGTGGGTGCAGTAAGTAGAGCCGCTGTTTGCGATGCAGATGTGGCTGCTAACCGTTCCACAATAACTGGATTAATTCCATCAGCATACAGATGCTACTGAAGATTTTAGAATTCGCGTTTTTCGCGAACCATTAACTGGGTGATTTCCGGAATATAGACTGTCAGCTGCACGCCCAGGATCCCAGATTGGAAGTAGTAGGTGGCCAACTTAATTGCTGTTCCAAGTACTGTACCCCGCGGTCCAAACATGCTTTGCTGGATATTAGGGAACTATTTTGATCCTTAGTAATTTCGCTGACAAGAGGCTTTCGCAGACCTGTAGAACGAATCAAGTTGCTGTTAATATCCGACTTTGGACCGTTCGGTACTGTCATTTTCGTTTGATTTCTGGGGTTCGCGCGCTAGGTGTGCGCGTTTTGCGTAGACCTGGGAAGTGCAATGGAAAATGACAGCGTGCATGATCGGGGCCCTCGCTGGTGTTCCAGAAGGAGCGGGAGGCATTGGTCGACCCTCGCCACAGATAACTGACGGCGATGTGGTCGATTTGGATTCGGGGCTGGTTCAGTGTGAATCGTTCAGCTGTAGCACCCTTTCGGTGCCTAGCTGCCTTGCCACCCGAAGGAAGCATGAAGGCTGGGATACTGCCAGGTTGCCCAAGCCTAGACAGGGGAAGTCGAGAGGCAGAGGTGGGGTTCGAACCACGGACCTTCCGGTCAGTACGCTCGCGCTCTAACCGCTGAGCTATCTCGCCCCCAGTGGTTCAGTGGTGGGCACCTTTTTCTCAAGAGATTTCCGCTGTTCTGGAAATTTGTTAATATAAAGTTTCTGTCGGATCTGCACGCATCTGAAGCAGACGATCACCGTTATCCTTGCGTCTTTGTCCAATCCAAAACGTCCACCCAGTCGGGTATCCGCAGCTCTCAGTCCACCTAAGTGAGCGTTTGTCATCAACAACAACAACAACAACGATATCTGAGCCCTTGACCCGTTGTAAAAGAGCACCTAGAGGGTCATTGACACTCTTTGACAGGTTCAGAGCTACAGTTGTAAGCAGACACAATAAACAAGGTGTGATGGACCTCACTTCCTCTAGCTCCTGCCACAGATGTTGCCAAACGAACGACACAGAGGCGACTATCAACGCGTATTCAATCAAGCAGAAACGTCTTCGCTTGGTCGCTCAATACAATAGACACCCCTGCATATCCAACTGCAACGGCCTCTGCATCACCAGAGGTGCACAACCGGAACCTGGAAGAGAGCGAGGGGGCAGTCAGTTTAGTAACAGTATTTACGTCCTCTATCGTTGTTTCTGACAGACAGCATACATCAATGCATAGGGAATCCAGCGTACGAGCAAGAGCCATCTGTTGTCCTGATTGCTTCAGTGTACGAACATTAAAGGCGGTAAAGTAGGCTGGCTTTCGCGGTTTGAAATCAGACTTCAAAGTGTTGGCGTTCTCAAATAACTCCGCAGCGAAGGCCTTCTTCTTTTCACTAGTACTGGGACCTGTGGAGAGTATTCAAATTTGGTTGGGGTAGTGTGAAAGAGGGAAAAAGTGAAAGTGTAGGAAGGGAAGCGTCATCAGTAGCATGTTTTCGCAGCAACTAAGGCGACCCGGCTGGTGACACCACGCGACCGCCTCTGGGGCATGAGAGCATTATTAGTTTTGAGTGTCTTGGTTGTACTTGGGCTTGGATACTGTCCGGGCGCCCAGACCTATACAAGAGGACAATTAGGTTCTTCGACCAATGCCTTCGGCTTAAAAGCCTGGCCGAAGGACGGCGGTGTTTGGAAGGAAATGCAGGTGCATTCCGATTTATATGAAACAAGCCATCGCACATATTCCAACTCCTAACCGGAAGGGCAGGAGACTGTTGGTCGGACCTCTAACCATTGGGCAACCTGGTACGAGGGAGTCCGTGAGTGTCGTGCGGAACTCATCCAGTATAAGTTAGTGGCTCACACAACGGTCTCTTCATGATGGCTTTTCTGTTTTACTCGGTATCCTACCGTGGAGATTCGGGGAGCAACACAAAACTTCCACGGATGAGTCCCTCGTAATACGGTCTACTCCGCTGTTGGTCGAATCCTGCCCACTCATGGCCCAGGATGTTCAACTTTTACAAGGGGTCGCAGTGAATCCACGAGCTTATAACATACAACAATATGCCGGGAGTAAGTATTAACGCTCAACTGCCACACAACCAAAAAGAACATCCTGGTGAGAGCAGGAAGGGGGAACGATAGGAGCTATGTGTAATTTTACAACGGATAGGACCATCAGAAACACGTATTTACCCTCAAACAGCAGTGTAATGAGCAGAATAAGCGCCGGGGGATGGTCTGCCGGAAGTTCTCGCCTGAGTTTACTACAAGTGATGTCAGGCAAGCCTGTCCCCTTCTACCTTTCCTCTTCAAATTCGCCATTGATGTGGTCATGGAACACGCACTTCTAGCCTTTAAGGCCTGCGGGGTCGAATTAATGTGAGGGCATTAGCTCACGGATATCGCGTACGCAGATGACAGCTATTCTAGGGTCTGACGCCAGCTTAATTCAAGTGATATTGAATAATGTCTGCATAACGGTTTGGCATTCGTTTCACAGCTGCAAGCGTAGAGTGCTGTTGCAAGATTGGATGGGCTCAAGCCCTAACTTCCCACTTGCGGATAAGCCGATTGAGGTAGAAAGATCTATCTACCTGGGCTGCTGTATCAGTTCCAGTGGTGTAACCAGAGATCAGCTCCATCCGGAGAAGTTTTTGTGAATCTGCCTCACCTGTGGGGCAGACGTACAAGGGTCGAGTTTACGATTCTGCGGTGCGCTCCATATTGTTATATGGGCCAGAAAGCTGGCTCGGCGCGCTGACGACGTCAAAAAACGTGTAGTATTTGACCATCGTTCTCTTCGGAGGATTGCTAGAGTTTGCTGGGAACATCGGATCAATAACGTTGACGTACATCGAATGGTTTTTTTGAAAAAAATCTCGCGCACCATAGATGAACTGGTGAGCTTCCACAAGTTGCGCTGGCTTGGTCACATGCTTCGTATGCTAACCAACTTCATCGGAGAGCGAATGGTGGAAACAAGCCACGAAAGGTTGAGGAATGAGTTGGTAGCGAAGTACGAAAGCGACTAATATGAAACTCAGCTGCACTGGTCATTGCGGTCTTCTTGGATTGGGTTCCCTAGGCGGATTCATCAGTGTTTAGGGCATTGACACACATGGCCCAATCGCGCGCTTAGTGGGGCCCACGCATCCAAGCTTCTTGCCTTTATTGCATAACTTCCCATGCTGATGAAAAATCACTGTACAACATGCACGCGGTTTTCACAACTGGATGCAGATGATGAGCATCCTGTTGATGTAGACTCCATTTGCAATATTAGCCCAACATCCTTTGTTAACTTACGCAACACTAGCCCACCAGACGGCGACAGACAAACTAGCTAGGGCTATTTATGAACTTTGAAAGTATTTCTCTTAGTAGACGTTATTCCACATACAGAACCAAAAGCCCATCTCGATTTGAGAGCAGCGATTGTTGACCAGTAGTCTGCGTAGCACTGCTCGAGCATTCGTCAATGCCAGTATTCGATCAGTGCACTCCGGTTTTGGTCTAAGTCCGATACCTTCGGATTCATTCCTAACATGCCACATTGGCGTAACAGTGGAAACCGGACCTTAACGTCGTGTGACAGTTTGCGTAGCTCAGTGATCTACTGAGGTATACTTGTCGCGGAGTTTCTCGTATCAGGTTGGTCAGTGTATGTAGGACTGACAAACAGTCTTTTTACCTTCAGGGAAAAGGCTGCTGCGTGTGGTCGCTGCCCTGCGGACAAATTTTTATGGAGAACCCTGATCGTTCTCTCGTTTAGATTTGGCCACTATGGTAATGTCCCAACTAAGTAAATGAATAGGGATATTTCGGGTTCCGCACTCTAGTGCAACCTGGTAGCACGTGAGCGGGTATACTGCTAGTTTGCCCAAGTCTGTTTTTTTGTATGGGTGTGAGACTTGGCCTATTCGAGCAGCGGAACTGAGACGTCTTCAGGTGTTCGATAATCGTTGTCTTAGAACCATAGCTCGTGTGGGGTTGGTGTCGGCCCATCCGTAACGAGGCACTTAGAGAGCGAGTTTTCGGTTGTGCAACGGGTACTTGCATTGAAGAATGTGTCCAGCACCAGAAACTGCGTTGGTTGGGAAATGTGTTCCGTATGCTCAACCATCGTTTGCCGAAGAGGGTGCTGTTTTCCATGCCCAATTCAGAGTGGCGTAAGCAAAGAGGTGGCCAACCTTTGACCTGGCAGAGGGTATGGAATTATGAGACGTTTGAGTCCTGTTGGTGCTACTCGTCTTCTAGGATGGGCACCGCGTGATCCTTCCTGCGTCTGGTTGGAGGCGCTGTGAGATATGGCTGCCAACCGACGTCAGTGGCGATCTTGTTGTCAGTTTCTATCCAGATTGCCTGAATGAATGTTTGGAGGTGTAGGCACCTCGGATTGATTGTAGTAAGCTAGAACCAAGTCCCTTCCCCGTTCATCTTTATTCTTTTCCTTACAATAAGGCCTTTAAATAAATCATGGTTGTACGGCAGTGAAGTATCGGTGTTGAACACTGATGTCATGCTGTCGATGATGATGATGCCCAGTTCTGCACAGGGTAGTCGAGATGCAGATGTTGGGTTCGAACCGTGAACCTTCCGGTCACTAAGTTCTCGCCTTAGTCACTGAGCTCAGTTTCGTTCAGTTTTTCAGCTCACAAATCCTGCCCCGCAGTGCATTCGCTACCAGCTGCCACAGCTTTGTTCACCAAGAATTGGAAGAATACGGAATTTGAGCCACACGGTAGTGATGACCTACTCTGTTCATAGACGACAAGGATCTGCTTGTCCAGTATGGCAATGGGAGCTACGCATGGAAGGTGGTAACTCTAATGCAACACATCCAATGATTGCGTGACCGTCATATCTTCCAGTCACTAACCGTTGATTTGTCTCGTTCCGCGGTTCCCAACCAATAGGTGGCAGGTACCAACGTGACTGAATTGACTGGTAAGGGCTTTCATGTTTCGTTGCCAAGTCGGACTGAATGCCTCTCCGTCATCTCCATGCGATACAAGGCTGGGCATAGAGTGCGCTATGAGGTAAATGGTCCTCTGGCACATGTCATGGTCTAACCAGTGTAACCCGTGGAGTGTAACCAGTCGAGCTATCGAAGAGTGAAGTTTCGCAAAAACCGCCATGCATACATCAGCACCGCTGACCTGATGTTCTCATCAAACTCGTGTAGCGCTTTGTAGGCATGAGTGGTCAAACGCATTCCCCGGAGATCTTCCACACTCAATGGACACGTCTCTGATCCATAAAGTAGGACAGGCCGGATCGCAACATTACACTCTACTCTTCACAGTCAAGCTGGTGCTACTTCTGAAAATGGCAAACGCTGCCGGGGCCTTCCCAACTCGCGAAGTGATTTCATCTTTCGGCAGACCTCCGGGACTTATACAGCTGCCCAGTTCAACGAACCTACCTGTAACTTCGATATGTCCACCCACCAATCTTGCAGCAACATTGCACGTAACGGATGCGAAGGGAATGCCGAACTGTCCACCAGAATATTTAGTTTGTTTAAAAAAAGTTCGCATTTCTAGAGGGCTTTATCCAAGGGGAGCGCTATCGTTGGGACTGAATGTCCGTGAGCGAACTCCTGGCGTATTTCGAACCCGCAAGTGTCAGGCAGGTGAAGACGACTCAAGCGGCATATAAAAAACCACATTAAAGAGAAAGATCGACAGAGGACACCCTTGCCTGACACCACTGGATTCGGGTAACTCGGGTGAGAGTTTGCCGCAGACACGTCCACGGGAGTAGGCCCATAAAGACCTTATAAACGAAGAACTTAGGACGCCCTTTATCATTAGACACTACTGCAGTTTCTAATCAACGAAGTCATAAGCAGATTCGAGATCGAGGACGGTCATTGTTGGTCGTCTGAATGAGTGTCGCACTTCCAGCACATGTTACAAAGTGTAGATGTGATTGACGCAACCGCGTCCAGGGCGAAACCCAGAATTCTCGCGAAACTGATTCGCGACGAATCAACCGTCGTAGGACGAGGGACTCACCACTCCTGAAGAGTGGGATGGAATAGATGAAATTGCACATTGGACTTCCGTTGCCCATGGCGGATCGGCATCGACGTTCAACTCTTTCAACTCTCAAAGGTAGAGTTTTGGTCCCTCAACCAAAGTCTTTGGCTCAGAAGCCTAACCGCAAGGCAGTTGTGTTTGGCGGGAAATACAAAAGCACTACCATTTCTACGGAACAAGTCGCCACATGTTCCAAACCCCAACCTGGAGGACCAGGAGACTGTTTGTCAGACCTCTAACCATTGACCAACTTGGTATGGAAGCCTCTTTGTGTCGCGGGAACTCCTCCTAGTCGCTGAGGTGCCCAAACTGTCACCACGGTAATGTCCAGTCTCTTCGTGACTGACTGAGTGCCTTCGCTTCAACTGACGTGTCCCAGAGGGGAAGCCAACAGATACGCCTGCCCTCACGATGCCGTGATCAGTCGAGCGATGTACTTTAAAATGAGTGACAATCTTGTATTGAAGTTCTCTGCCGATAGCTGATCGCTACGTGTTCCAAGTGAGTCTGCGGCTGGCTTGCAGTTGATAGCTTCATATTCACACGGTGTGAGCCCTTGTGCTGAAAGTTTTTAATGGCTCGAAATAAGATGGGCTTTCACAGAACCCGGTCGACCAACGTATGACCTGCGGGAGTCACATCTTGCCAACCGAAATAACCGTGACGGACATTGACAGAAGTTGTTTCCTCAACCTAAGCTACCGTCTGTCGGGGGTATGCTGACACAACAAACAAACAGCGTTTACGGCGTCGGGATGAATTGGGTTCACCCCGAACGGTTGGAGATGGATGACCGATTTCGGGTCGCTTGCGTGTTTCGCGGGCTGCGTACATCGATCGAAAGAGGTCTAAGCAATAGCTGCCTGTTACCCAGTTTGATACAGTATACACGTTAAGTGCTGTAATGTAAAACACCGCTTGAACTTAATAGGTTTTTTTTATTTCGCTGGGCAGAAGCTTAGGTACTGAGCAACGGTTAGGTGAGTGGCTGCATTGGTCGACTATTGGGAACAATCGTCTGTCCAAGGTTTAGGCGTGGCCAAGGGTATTCACTGTTGATACGCTCCCTGGAGGGGAATCCAGTGCTTGGGATCTAGTTGTGGACTTATCAAGATAGCCACACGAGAACAGGAGAAAATTCTTCACACGAGAGTAAAATGAATGCACTATGCAGAAACGAATATGCCTTCCTGCCGTGTCGACCGTCTCGTGGTGACTTCAGGCGGTTCGCCTTATTCGCTACTTACAACCGGCCAGATAGCCGCGAACACAACTGCTAATTTCTCCCATCTTTATTAGCCTGAACCAAACTTCTCCGTAGTCCCAGTTGTTCGCATGTCGGTAAGACACGATCGCACACCACCGCCCACATATGTCACTTCGTACCCAACAAGCAAACCTCCGTTTTTATTCCAACCTGTGGCGTTCAAACGCTGAACGAAGCTAGACAATAACCAGCTCTTATGCGCTTTTCTGATGTGTTATCGTAGACGGTTGTTGCGTTTTGGAAACTCAAATACAGAGTAGAATTTCAGTAATTGGAGTCATTGCTCATCGGGAAAAATAAATTGATAGTGGGTCACAAGTGATCTTTCCAGATATGAAAACTCCACATATCTCTGACCGGAATGCGTGCTGAGAAGGATCAATAATCACGGAACTCTTCTAATAGCTCCAAAACATGGAGCTGCGAAATAAACTTAGCGTGCGAAAAAAGCACAGCCATGGAGCATCATGTAAGTTTCGATAGATGAACGTCAGTCCTAGCTTTGCGTGCTCCAAATTCAAAAGTCAAGTGTAAAAGGGCATGAACGACGGGCTTCTCATCGGGTTTTATTTAGAAATGAAAAATATGTAGGGGGTGCACCGCCTCAAATATCTGCGATCCGTACAGTAGAATTTGGCCGGGGGATACTTGCGCTAGGGAAAACAACGAGTCTTTCTGGAGGCTGGTCTTGCGATCACGTTCACATGTGAGCACCAGTTTAGATTTTTTCGGAAAGGAAAGTTTATTTGGATGAGTAGTCAGTTTAGTAACCAGAAACGGAAGAGGACCGTTGGTAAACAGGAAGAGCAGTGTGGGGTGAAAAACAGACCCTTTTGGAACGCCCACTTTGACGTTGTCAACTAGAAAAACAGCGCCATTGGAGGGAACGTGACGTAATGGATTTCCACTTCCGTCCTTCAGATCAGATTGCAGTCCATCCCGTTGGCAGGTCAGGTCTTTGTGGTGTGGCCGGGATATCCAGAGGTACCAATTTGGGCTCACTGAGCGGGTCCAGGACAGGTGACCT
Organism: Clonorchis sinensis; assembly: GCA_003604175.2. Classification (NCBI taxonomy): domain Eukaryota; kingdom Metazoa; phylum Platyhelminthes; class Trematoda; order Opisthorchiida; family Opisthorchiidae; genus Clonorchis; species Clonorchis sinensis. The sequence goes on from CM030369.1 coordinate 79,728,388, forward strand.
TAAGTGTGATGCTAACACTAGTGAAGCAATGGTATCGAGTTCGTATGAATGGTCGTTCAGGAGGCTGTTGTTTTCTAATGTGTAGGATGTGCACGGCGGACATTGACTCCGGTACTGGACAACATAGGGGTGATTGGAGGGTGGAAGCCTTGAGTACGACTGGTAGAACAAATAGTACATGGAAACTTTTCCAGGCGGGTAAATTCACAGTATAAAGGAGGCAAGGTCAGAAGAGTTGGCTGGTGTCCTGTTTTCTGAGTCTAGCAATCTGGTTGCAAACGTTTCGTCGTCAGTGGAGGTGTTATCAGTGCATAGTAGGCTAGCGTTGCGTCGTGAAGACATTGAATAGTGCTTTGTTCGTGCTCATCTACGTCTCACATGCCTGAGTTGATTGGGATTGGCCCTTCGGGTGACCATCTTCTTGGCTAGTTAGTCCGTTCTGTGTTTGACTCCCTTGAACATGTTCCTTACGCTGGTTAGAGGCTTGAACTCTGGATCCTTTGGTTACTTATTTTGGTCTGTGGATATATCTGTGCTACGCACTGCTTGTGAACTAATGAGTTTGTCCGTGACTCATAAAAGAGCTCGCAACAGTATTCCTAGGAGGAAAACGTGTCCCAACGAGACTCACTATAGTCTTGGACTACGTTTCAAAGTTCCGGGTGGACTCCGCTTTGGAAGTGCCTATAATTAACCATTCCGGAACACACTGGTTTCACTATGGATAGTGTATTCCCTTTTTTGATGTCATCGAACATTTGTCGTTTTGGTTTCGACTTTCGTTTTATCCGTTCTGTTACAGTACCTTAGTGCTCATCCATCGGTGTCTGAAGATTGTCAATTTAATGCGTTCTGATATCTTTTTAATCTTCCACGACGATGTCTTTTTATTTGTTCAGAGTTCCTTCAATAGTGTTCATAGCTGGCTGGAGGAAATCAAGTGCTATGCAGATTCCAAGGTGCTGCGCTTACTGGTCGGAAACAAGTGTGATCTGGAGCCTAAGAGGGCGGTTCCTACTGCGACGGCCAAGGTGAGCACTTGCTTTTGATTACAGTCGGTGGTGAGAGGTGGAAATTAATTTGCGTCATTCCATGAGATAAGGTGCATTCGAAGTAAAACGCTTGGTAGAATCTACACCAAGTAATTTATGCTCCATGCTAGAGGTTCACTTTTCGTTTTCCAGCTGATTCTTTTTTATGATATTCTTTCTCAGTTGAATGTACTGCATGAAGACCCCCTCATAAACGAAAGATTTAGATCCAAACCAACTTAATATGCCAGAAGTGAGCTGCGTATAGTCCATTGTTCGAGTAGAGCCTTATGTTGGCGGAATCTCCGAAACTGTGCCTACTTGATGACCTACAAAAAGAGCAAAACCGATCATGAATTCAGCAACCTCATGGGTGGATGCTCATCATCATTTTTGTTTTTGTCTTCAATTCTCCGGATGCATTCCTCGCTTTTCCAGAAGAACATTAATCCGAGTGAATAATTCGCTCGGAAAAGATTGGCGTTCATTGATGTGATTGGACGCATCTCCGTATCAAATAAAATTTTTTTAACTGCTCCTTTTAGCCTCTGTTCGCTGCTTAGTTTCAAATCCTTCAGGCCCACGCTTCGGTTGAACACCACCATGCGAGGCCGCTTATTACCGCCCTAAATTCACCCTCATTTTACTTGATCGCTTTACCTGTGCATCCTATGTGCCTCCTTGTATGTGATAACTGCCAGTGGTTGAATCAGATGTTCCGAAACAAAATGAGCTTCGATAATTCAGTAAAAACGAATTGGATTTGAAAAGTCATGCTTATTTAATCACGTCGATTGCAACATTGGTGAACTTCCCATCCGTCGATGCATTTCATATTTACCACCGGCATCCTCGGATCTCTTGCTTTTTTTTATTTCATAGGTACCACCGGGTTTGGCAGGGTTATTGAGCGAAGTTCCCTCTATCGTCGCGGCACCAGTGTTCCTCTAACCGCCTATCATATCTCTCAATCGTAGCAACGGGATGCTGTTGCAATCAAGCTCGCCATAACGAGTGTCTGATATGTTCCCCCTTGCATTCTGATTGGTGCTTCCTATGATCTCTTCGGTTGACGAAGAATTGCGAGTGAACAGAGTGATGCAAGAATCTGTATTTAACGCAACCTTGCTAGGCTAAGCTTAGCTGTTGGACAGGGTGTGCAGCACATTTCCAGCACACTATCTTTCCCACCTTGATGGAACTACGTTGGTTGAAGATATGCTGTTCATTCAGTTGTCGTTGTCGAGTGAAACCTAGAGTTTTCGTGTCCATCTGTTCAGCTGATCATTAAGGTTGACTACATTCGTCATCTCCATTCTGCATAGTACGGGTCCCTAGCCCTTCTCGCCTTTTCACTCTTTACATTTTTTACCATCCCAAGTTTGTTTAGCACTCGTCTCCCCAATTAAGACTCCTCCGGCAACAGGAATTGCTAGATTTTTTTACTTAGTGAAACCTGGTGGTTTGGTATACCACATAGCTGTGGTTTTCGAGGAAAGTTAGTGTCATTTTTATTTTCATTACAGTCGAACATCTTCCAAGCAATTTAAATAAGGGGGCGAGATGGCCCAAGTGGTTAGAGCGCGAATTTACTGACCGGAAGGTCCGTGGTTCGAACTCGACCTCTGCCTCTCGACTTCCCCTGTCTAGGCTTGGGCAACCTGGCAGTATCCCAGCCCTCGTGCAACCTTCGGGTGGCATGGCAGTTAGGTACCGAAAGGGTGCTACAGCTGAACGATTTTTTTTTACGAATTTAACTAATCTGTACACGATACTCATCGAGACTTATGGCATTTGGCCTGTTTTCTGAGGGGCATTGTTTTTCATCTCAACGCTAAACGAGAATCTCTGATAGTAATGCCCAAACGGTTTCGGTCGTTTCTTTGTTCACCACTGTGGTAAACCAGCCGGGTGGAATAAACTGATGAAATTACCATCGCACGAGACTGCATTCGTGCCACTGGGTGTTGAATTAGTAATTAATTATTTCGTCATAGGTGTGCGTATTCTGTCAGGTTGAAATATGCTTAAAAGTATCCTCATTGTGGTGTGCAAATATTTCTTTGATGAGCATACTCTGTGTCAGACGGCTTAATTCATTTAAAAACGGCCACCTACAAATGGATCACATTGGGACGCACTTGTCGCTGACAGTGTGGACCTCTCCTGTTTTAGCAACATTCACACGCAATCCATTATGGACGTAACTGGTATGAAAATAGGAACCAGGAGAGAACACAATATCAGCCAACTAGAAGGGGATACGCACCTTTGCCAGCATATAAGGCCAGTGGCAAGTTTTTCCTGGCCTTCTCAATAACCCTGGGTGTTTTGGCATTCGGACTTTTCCAACATGTGGCTCTCGTTCCCTTATTCTGCTCCTCGTTGAACAAAATTGTAGCGGCTGGTGTGGGGACTAAAAAATGAACTGATTTGGGTGGTGATCAGGCTGGCCCCAAAGTCCTATCTACAGGTTTCACGGAAATGTAGGCTATAGCTATAGAAGCCTGTTGAATAAATGCGTCACATGAACCTCATTCATCTGCACAGAAGAGTGTGTTAGTACTGCTGTGTCTGATAGCTCATAAAATATGCAGTTGTACAAAGTGCATTCTTGAACCTTGTGTACGCTGTCGATCATGTATCACCTGGATGCGCAAAGCCACAGGCTGATGTAAGGCGTGCTACTGTTTTTGTTTCCCTATGTTCGGGTGGATGATGAGACATGTTTCGATCCTTTCCGTTTGTTTGAAGTGTTCGTCTAAACCGTATTTACATCCCACTACTGGCAGAACACCAGCACTGAATACAGATGGTGCTATCACTGACAGAGGGATAACCTCTAACAGCATGCAGTTCTTTGCCGTACACATGATGCGTTAGAACAAATTATCAACACGGCATTTATGCTGCCTGCTGCTCCACCCTTCTGGTCATCCATTTACAGGTGCTCACTGGAGCGCTACTTGAAATCCAAAGAGCCCATTGAGGTCGGTATTCTCTTTTCGAAAACCGATGAACAGCAACAAGATAGCGTCGATTACTGTTGCTTGGCAGAAGGAGAACGTCCTAGTAAAGAGTAGAAAGGAACGGGTTGCCTGTGGCAAAAAGCCACACATTCCCGGTGTAACCAATCCGGATGTTTGAAGTTTTCGTATGGAATTAAAGTAAGCACCTGATATTTTATAGGAGTCAGGCGTCGTCAGCGAGACTGACGCACCGCCCATACAAGTTCGCTCAACAGAAGCCCGACACACTACTGACAAAGTTCAGCTAGGTGTTCCGGTTGAGAAGCGACTGCATTCTCACGATCCGTCGCGTACTATGTTCTATAGAGCTTCTAACCGTGCATAAGACGGGTTTCCAGTATTCCAGCGAAAGAGGCACGATAATCCTCAAGCCCGACACTACCCGCTTTTGTCTCGTGTAGCCTGTCCGCTTCGGCAACAAATTTGGAATGCATGGCGAAACGTCTCGGTAGTTACAGAGTCCTAACAATCTTGGTCTGACAGCTGAGGTAGACCAATGGTTAGAACCCGAATTTATTGACCGAAAGGTCCGTGGTTCGAACTCGACCTCTGCCTCACGGCTTCCCCTGTCTAGGTTTGGGCAACCTGGCAGTATCCCAGCCGTCCTGCTTCATTTTTGTGGCGTGGCAGTTAGGCACCGAAGGGATTCTACAGCCGAACGATTTTTTAACGATCTGACAGTCTTCGTCTGGCATCCAATTAATCACTTGCTGATCACTTCAGCACAGGTATGCTGCACACTTCGCTATTGGCGGACAGGCGGGTTTTGCGACAGGGCCACAGGTTTTGGAAGTTGAAAAAGCCTCTGCGGTCCTCCTAATTCGGGAATTGATTTCTTTTCCCCTCACAAGGCGAAACTTTTGTTACCGTACCACGGGCTGGTTCTAATTAGCATAAAATCGGTACTAGCTGGCGCGACCCAAGTGTTGCACGTTCACCGAAATGCAGTAGTCCTCCACCGCATATGGTGTAGATCGTGGTGAACTAAGTGTCCGCTTGCGCCTTTCTTTTAATGAAGCACCGATCCTACATGCTGCAACTTACCACAATATAATGTAATGGTGCTGTTTGAAGATATATGTGTGAAGATATATATAAACGGTTTCTCACCTCTTACGTTTGATGGTTTGAAAACGTGTGCAGTGGGATCACATAGCACTCTTGACTCAAACTTATTTTGTCAATCCAGTCGGTATATTTAAAGTGGTGACCTCCTAGTTGAGTTGTCCCAACTTTTACTTTGGTATCAACGTTCATTGAAGTTACAGTTGATTTTCATAAAGATTTGATATTGCAAGTATCGTAACGGATAGTCATAACGTGAACGCACTACCTTTGGCGTACCACTGTATTATTATCAAAATCATCACTTGCTCGATCGCCAGGTTTTCTCTCAAAAGGGACCACCTTTCCATATGGGTGATTTTTTTCGGAAAACTATCGCTATCATTTAACTTGAGCTTGCTATGGTATGACTTTGTTCCTTTGCTTTTTAGGCCCTTGCTGATGAGCTTCATATGCCTTTCTTGGAGACAAGTGCAAAGGACGCGACTAATGTCGAGCAAGCATTTTTCAAGATGGCTCAACAGATTGCGGCAAACGCCACCTCGATGCCAGGAATGCAATCGGCCACGGTAACGGTCAACAATGCTCAGCCAGTTAGACCGAGCGGCGGGTGCTGTTAATTCATTCAAACCTTGTCCACACTGCCAACCTGTTTCCATTATTTCCTTGTTTCCGTAACGGTCTGCTCTCTGATTGTGTGCGCACCAAGTTACAAAATCGGTTTCTCATCTCTATCTCGAACTTGTGATATTATTTTGTACTTCAAGTTTCGGTGACTCTGCCTTTCTCATGTTATGTCGCCTGGACACCCATACACAATAGGCAGAATAGTATCATTGGTCCCTCGGCACACTGGCTCTTCTGAAACGATCCGAGTGTCTGCCATCTGTCCCGGCCTCGCAAATATTCCTCTCTGGAGCTTTGCTTACGGTGTTTAACTGATGACACCGTAGCAAAGTTCGTTCCAATTGTTTGTTGGATCTCACTCTAGGATTCGTCACTCACATCAACATCACTCCCTAATTCTCTGTCAGATCTTTTCTCTGTCCGGAATAAAAACTACAACCGAAAGTCAGAACGCTTCATGTACCATATCTGTATGTTGGAATCCTTGATAAACACCAGCCACGAATACAACCGCTGATTTTACCTCTTTTTTTCTCGAATTTCCACGGGTCTGCAGCCTTTTGTTTATATCGGACTTTCTTATACTTTTTAAGTTATAATTTGAACCCTGCCAACTTTTCTCCTCACTTATGTGGTGTTAGATATTTTGTATCCTATCGACAGTGATATATATGTGTGAAGATATATATAAACGGTTTCTCACCTCTTACGTTTGATGGTTTGAAAACGTGTGCAGTGGGATCACATAGCACTCTTGACTCAAACTTATTTTGTCAATCCAGTCGGTATATTTAAAGTGGTGACCTCCTAGTTGAGTTGTCCCAACTTTTACTTTGGTATCAACGTTCATTGAAGTTACAGTTGATTTTCATAAAGATTTGATATTGCAAGTATCGTAACGGATAGTCATAACGTGAACGCACTACCTTTGGCGTACCACTGTATTATTATCAAAATCATCACTTGCTCGATCGCCAGGTTTTCTCTCAAAAGGGACCACCTTTCCATATGGGTGATTTTTTTCGGAAAACTATCGCTATCATTTAACTTGAGCTTGCTATGGTATGACTTTGTTCCTTTGCTTTTTAGGCCCTTGCTGATGAGCTTCATATGCCTTTCTTGGAGACAAGTGCAAAGGACGCGACTAATGTCGAGCAAGCATTTTTCAAGATGGCTCAACAGATTGCGGCAAACGCCACCTCGATGCCAGGAATGCAATCGGCCACGGTAACGGTCAACAATGCTCAGCCAGTTAGACCGAGCGGCGGGTGCTGTTAATTCATTCAAACCTTGTCCACACTGCCAACCTGTTTCCATTATTTCCTTGTTTCCGTAACGGTCTGCTCTCTGATTGTGTGCGCACCAAGTTACAAAATCGGTTTCTCATCTCTATCTCGAACTTGTGATATTATTTTGTACTTCAAGTTTCGGTGACTCTGCCTTTCTCATGTTATGTCGCCTGGACACCCATACACAATAGGCAGAATAGTATCATTGGTCCCTCGGCACACTGGCTCTTCTGAAACGATCCGAGTGTCTGCCATCTGTCCCGGCCTCGCAAATATTCCTCTCTGGAGCTTTGCTTACGGTGTTTAACTGATGACACCGTAGCAAAGTTCGTTCCAATTGTTTGTTGGATCTCACTCTAGGATTCGTCACTCACATCAACATCACTCCCTAATTCTCTGTCAGATCTTTTCTCTGTCCGGAATAAAAACTACAACCGAAAGTCAGAACGCTTCATGTACCATATCTGTATGTTGGAATCCTTGATAAACACCAGCCACGAATACAACCGCTGATTTTACCTCTTTTTTTCTCGAATTTCCACGGGTCTGCAGCCTTTTGTTTATATCGGACTTTCTTATACTTTTTAAGTTATAATTTGAACCCTGCCAACTTTTCTCCTCACTTATGTGGTGTTAGATATTTTGTATCCTATCGACAGTGATACTGCATTTTGTTCATATTCACACCACTCTCGTTTGAACGGTCGTCCTCCTGTTCTGGCGTAGTTATTCTGGCGAGTCCATACCAAAGGGAAGCACTGGACTCGAGTTTCGCTCCTGTTAGCGCTCATCAGCAGTGCATATCCAATGGCCGTGCCGGGATTTGAACCCCAGACATCTGACATGCGAGGCGAGCGTGTTACCACTACTTCACCAACGCACGTTGGACGCATATGAATTTTCACGTCTGAACAGGCGAACGTGTTCACGCTTGAGCGATGTGATATTGCATTTCATGACAAAAACGCAGGATCATTGATTTTTTAGGACTGCTTCATTCCTAGTTAGTGGTGTGCATATCAGAAGAAAAGGCAGGAACTTACAGGAGTATTACCTGAAGCAGCCGATAAGATAAAATGGGCGTGACCGAATCTCAAGGCTTCCCCATAGTCACCACCCATAGGACCACCATACTGACAATACTTTGCCGTCTTGCATGGACTATCAGCTCTGTAAGTAATCGTTTTTCACCCATGTGTACACAGTAGTTTGTGAGTGGGTATAATTCATGGCGTTATGTAAGCTAACTCATGTTTCCTTGGGCGGGGAGTAGTCTATTCTGTCCACCTAATATCCCACGTTTCCTCTATGGTTATGGCAACAGTTGATATTTTTGCATTACTCGATATGGACGTTGCTAACTCGCTCACTCCGTAATTCCAGGTTTTCACCTGCATTAGGTCTTTCAGTCTTCTCAAAACGCGGAGGGCAGACCGTGAGGTGGCAGCACCAAACGACAACGGCGACCGTCAAGCTGAGCGCTGTGAGATTCATGTGATTCTCCGTACTCGTGGTTGAAAATCCTATCCTAGTGGTGAGCCTGCTGACACTTAGCAGCCGGACTGTCTAGCCTAAGTCTGTCGTTATGTGCTGAGTTTCTGTTTAGGGATGTTCGCAAATTGTATGATTGATATATTATGATGATATGATTCGCAGATGGCATCCTCCAGTATGGTGCTCATATGTGCGCATTTCAGTGGTATTTGGAAGGTATACGCTCAGTGGCTTCCTATCCCCCTTTTCAAAACCTTCCAAGGACTTCTCCGTGGTTTTATTTCATGTGTCCGGACTTCCGCTCAGAGCATATTCGGTGAAACGGACGAACTAGTGTTTGCTACAACTGATCTGGAATGCCGTTTTTGCCTAATTCCCCATGTTTGGGCTGCATTCGGACTTGTTTAGTGGGATTGAAAAAGATTGATGGTCGCCTTTTGTAGTTACGAACAACCAGCATTGTCCGAAAGACTCCCAAAAATTGGCATTGAACTACTTTAGGTATCTGAACTGTACTACCTAATTTTGTGTGTGCGTGCCATCAGTGCACTAAATGCCATTTTCGACATTCGCGAAAAGTGTCCAGTGTAGCAACATTGGACCTCCCCACGCTTCTTCATATGTCCATCATCGTTGACAGCATGATATAAGTGTTCCACTTTGAGAGATCGTTGCCGTACAACCATGGTTTATTTGAAAGCCTTATTGTGAAGAAAAGAATAAAGGTGGGCGGGGAAGGGACTTGGTGCTAGCTTACTACAATCACTCCAAGGTGCCCACACCTCCAAACATTCATTCAGGCAATCCGGATAGAAACTGACAACAAGACGCCACTGACGTCGGTTGGCAGCCATATCTCACAGCGCCTCCAACCAGACGCAGGAAGGATCACGCGGTGCCCATCCTGGAAGACGAGTAGCACCAACAGGACTCAAACGTCTCATAATTCCATACCCTCTGCCAGGTCAAAGGTTGGCCACCTCTTTGCTTACGCCACTCTGAATTGGGCATGGAAAACAGCACGCTCTTCGGCAAACGATGGTTGAGCATACGGAACACATTTCCCAACCAACGCAGTTTCTGGTGCTGGACACATTCTTCAATGCAAGTACCCGTTGCACAACCGAAAACTCACTCTAAGTGCCTTGTTACGGATAGGCCGACACCAACCCACACGAGCTACGGCTCTGAGACAACGATTGTCGAACACCTGAAGACTTCTCAGTTCCGCTGCTCGAACAGGTCAAGTCTCACAGCTATGCAACAAAAACAGCTCGCACTGTAGCTTGATACACGTCCCTTAGGATTATGGGATACACAGCTTGGACGCCATAGTGTTCTCAAATTAGCAACGGCGACCCGAGCATTACAGGTTCGTGCATTGACCTCATCTGTCACACTACAATCAGAACTAATACAACTTCCGAGATACCTAACACGCTCCACAACTTCCAGTGCCTCTCAATGGATTATAAGTGGCGTGTTCAGTGATTGCATGTCCACTTTGTGGGTGCAAAGTGCATACTAAAGGATGGGATGACTTTGGTCAGTTCATCCAAAAGCGCCTTCTCTTCGAAGATGAGAACGATGTCGTTTACATATTCCAGATTGACAAGGTTTTCGTCAGAGGCTATTTGTGCACTAGGGTTTTGGAGACTTTCCAGCGTTCGTCTCATGAGTTCATCGATGAAGGAGTTAAACAGGAATGGAGAGAGTGGAAATCCCTGACAGACACCACTTTGTGTACGGAAGCTTTTGGAGGTCTCCCTGTATACTCTCACACGTCCGGATGTCTGGGAATACAAGGAGCTTTTTATGTTCACGAACTTCCGGAGCATTCCTTGGTGAGCGAGCGTGTCAAGCAGAACAGATCGGTCAACCGAGTTAAATGCGCCTTGGAAATCCAGGAATACTAGAATTGTGGTTCGCTTATACGTATGGCGTTGTTCTAGCACCTGACGGAGTGTGAAGTTTTGATCATTACAACCCGTACCAGGCCGGAATCCCGTTTGCTGCTCTCGAGTCGGTTGCTCACGAGCCACTATAAGGCGACGAAGCACCAATGACGCCAACAGTCTCGTTACGACTGGGGTCAAGCTGATTCCCCTGTTGTCACCACACTCGCTATATCTGACTATCCCAGTTGTCTGGGATTTGTTTCCTAAAGGGAGGCATCTGATCAGACAAACTTCGACTGAGGATTTCAGTTCCATTTCTGAAGAATGCGGTGGTAATTCCCCATACCAGAGGCTCGGTGGCGCATGAGAGGACATATGCAGTCATAAACCTCTGAGGCCGTAGATAGTTCCACGTTCACCGTTCCACGTCAACTATGGGCTCCAGACGAGTGGCAGCTATTTCCACGATAGCTATGGTTCGAGGTGTTCGACCCAACAGTCGAGGCGTTCTTTATTGAGGATGATCACTGCCTTCTAATCCTTGATGGTTTAACTCACAAGAGATTTCCGGAGACCGGTAGCGTTGATCTGCTGAAGAAATCTACGGGCATTACTGCCTTCTGTGTCCACCAGACTTCACGGTCGATTCGCACACTCACTTTCACTTGACATCTGGTAATTCGTCACCTCAAGTTATGTTGGGGACAGGCTGGGATTTAAGCAGTGCCACTGTTCGATCTACTTGAGTAGCGCTGTGCCACAAGCGAAACTCCCAGCACTGTGCAAAAAGGTGGCGGTCTCGTCCCAGTATGAATTCACATCTGGTGTTGGAGCATTTGGAAGAGGCTGTAAAAGACGATTGTGGTAAGTTTGTCTCACATCCAGATATGCTTGTTTTACAGTTACAAGGCGATGTTTCCGCACCTTACGCGGTCCTGGAAAACGAAGGGAAAAGCAACTCCGGACGAGTGCGTGGTCAGAATCCACAAATGTGCTCCAAAGCGACTGGCAGTCAGTTATTGATCCGCGCCGTTGGTAACTGGTGGCAGTGTGATCGATTTGAGTTCGTGGCCGGCACGCTGTTGGGGGAAACCATGTTGCGTTTCGACTTCGGCTGTTTCGGAAGCCAGTATTGCATAAAAAATAACCTGCGGTCAGCACGCAGTTGAAGCAATCGTCCACCATTGTCCGTACGTACCCAGTCAAATCCATGTCGACCACCTAATCGAGTCTCAGATGCGCTAAGTCTACCGATTTGCACATTCAGATATTCGGCACCCACAACGATGTGTCTGAGCTTTTAGCTCGCGGCAACTGGGCATTCAGTGCGTCATAAAATGTCTTTAATGTTGTCAGATGTACAGTCAATTGGGGCGTAAGCAGACACGACAAACACATCGACCAACTTGCCCCTTGTGAGACTCCTTCACAGACGTTACCAGACGAACCACACGGAGGCGACTATCAACAGATACCCAGTCAAGCAAGGATCCTTCCACGCGGTAACTGCACATTCTGCCGCAGCAGCCTCTGGATCGAGGTGCGCAGCTGGAGAAGAGTGGGAAGTGGTAGTGCCGTTAGCTCAACCTCTATGCTTGCATCTTGAGTTCTTGTTTTGAGACACAACACATCAATGCCAATGGAGTCCAGTGTGAGAGCAAGAGCAGCTTGCTGATCTGCTTGCTTGAGTGCGGACATTGGATGCGGCCAGATAGACTGGGCGTCTAAGCTTGAAAATTGATTCCCAGATTCCTGAGGATGTCGGCGCCTGATGACGCGGAGATGTTGCTTACAAAACCGATGCAGGAGGAACGGACTCATCAATCTTAATTGATGAGCCTACAAAGATACAGTTACTAATGGGGTGGGCAGGGGGAAGAAAAATATGTGAAAGAGAGAGAGGAGGCGTCAGCAGTAGCCCGTTTTCGCTTACCCGTCCTGCTGTATACAGCGAGTTGTGGATAACCGAACGGGGCAAAGGCGACTGTTCGCTGGAATCCAGTCCAGTGGAGCGCTTTCATCTCGGGCTGAGTGCAACTCCGGCGCTATGTATTTTACGATTCATCAATTCGGGATCACCACACACACGGAGGGTGGAATTTGAAACAAATGAGTTCACCGTTGGCACTATAAGGTGCGTATATATATATATATATATATATATCAGAATCACTACACCAATCTTGAGGGATTATGATGTGTGGAGAAGCATTGGCTATGTGGCCATTTGACATAGAATACGGACGCTGGTGGCAAGTGATTGGGTAGGGACAACAGTGGACAAATAACAGCGTGGAAGCGATACTTTCCGGTTACCCAGATCGAAGAATAATGTTTATTTGGCGTACCCCACCTGTGGCTCTCACTTTCATTACAGCGTGAACTCTGTTCAAAAGCGTTGACTCAAAGACCTGAACGTCGAGGCAGCGGGCAGTAGAGTTTTCTTCGGGGAACCTACTCGGATCAGATGACTCATTGTTTTGACCTCGGGTGCAATGGATTCGGCTACCTGGGGTCGCAGTGAATTGGGACGTAGGTGTGTCACTCCTATTGGTGCCGCGTTACTCAGTTGCGTTTGGACCCATATCGAGCTGGCGGCATTGTAGTCGTTTTTTCCACCGTATTGGATGGCTCGCAGGTGGTCACGGCGATCGGTGTGTACGGTGTTTAGGGCCGACATTTTTTTAAACTCGCTGGAAATCCGCATCACTGCTCCCATGAATAAGGACATGCTAGTCGCCCGTGTGAAGCACCTTATTGTCCTCACACCTCCATCACAGAGGGCAGTACAACTTTACTCCCAAACCGACTCGTAATGCGCCTTTCGTAGTATAGGGTCTCGCTTCTCCTTGCCTTCCTCGGGTGGCTGCTGGTTGTGGAACGATGACTTGGGCAGCATAACCCGCGGGATCATTGCATCCGACCACCAGGTCAAGGCGGCAACTTTAGGTGGTCCGTTTCTCCAGTGATGCTTGTGCTTCCATGTTTTGAAAGTTCCCGCTCGGAGAGATGTAAAGAAGGTTTTGGAGACCTAATTTCCGACTCCATCGTGAGTTTCAAGTGCACTGTACAGGGCTGTGTTGCGGGTCTGGAATCCGGCCGAGTAACTGCAGGTGGTCATTTTATTGTTGAAATTGTCCAGCCCAGCGGTCTTGCTTTTTGCAGATGGGCGAGGCGTTTTTGTCAATACTTTTTTTCCGCTCACCACAGGTCTGGTCATGTTGCGCGCATCAGTTTCTCAGTCTCAGCCTTTTGTAACCACTAAGTCTCTAGTTCGGCGGAGGCGCTGTTTTTCACGTGACATTTGTCAGTTCGTCGTGTCCGAACTTAGCGCAGTTTTAGATTGTTTTTCAAGATCCAGTGCTTAAATGTAGTTGGGTGCGCTTTTCTGCAAGCGGATCTTCCAGCATCATGCAGGATTATGGACAGAAACTTTCGGTAAGAGTATATCAGATGTCTTTTAGGAAAAGGACTTCAGTAGGTGTTTTCTTGTAAGGCTGTTTGTTTGTCCCGTATTCAGCGTAAAGTACCTTTATGCTTCATCGATTCCATACATGGGTGATCCCGTAGGTCTATCGTGGTATATTTGTTCCTTAAAAATGGTCAGCAAACTATCTCACACTAGATGTATTTAGTTGGTTCACCTGTTTCTGCTCTGGCAGACACTCCGCAGATGTGGATCCTGGGGTACGCTTCGTATGTCCTAGGTAGTATATTGAATTCTATCACCAAGTAGTCGTCGATTATACTGGGTAATCCAGTATCTCACTTTCATTTCGTCATCTGTCGGGAATATGTATTGTTTGAGAAGCATATGTTTTATTAGTGTAATTTTAGCATATAACCTGTAGTTCGCAAAGGCGAGTTGGCCTAATAACGTATTCGTGATCGCTTTGACATAACGCCATAACGAATGTTTATTTCGCATAATAACCAGAATTCCAACTACTTCGCCCAGAAGTTCATACTTGTTCCTGTTGACTGCAGTAAGCTTCTGCGATTGAGTAAGTGTTTTAGCAAACGACTCCCCGAAGCGATGTCTGCATATATGAAGAGGCCCTTGTGATCCCATTGACGAACGTCCTAGACTGTTTGTGTTCCTAATCGTTGTGCATCCGCTTTGGCTAACCCATGTTTGTAGCGGGACTTTTCACAGAATTCCGGTTTTTATGATTTGTTAGTTGGCGCAAACTCCAAACAACGAAAATAGGGCTTGCTATTTGTCAGCACCTCAGTGTTACCATTTTTCTCAGTACCTCGAACTCCGTTTTTGCCGCGCCATACCTGGTGTGAAAGTCATGTTGCATACTTGGTGTGGAATGTCTGCTTTATTTCTTTACGATTTAGTGTACCATTAAGTCTTCTCTTTCAGATTAGTCTGCGGTCCTTTACGGGTCAAGTCATATCATATTTTGTGCGGTGCAAACGGCTGTGTTTGCGCATCCTTCTGCGAAACTGTGCACTGGACTTTGGATCTGAACCTTTCAAGCGTGCCGGATCATTCAAGATGATCCGGCTTTACTCACGTTGGCATGCGGGATTTTCCGTTGTTAAGAGTCTTTTCAGGACCGTGCTCACTGCCCTGACTGCGACTGTACCGAAAACGACGCTTGTCGCGACTGAATTTTATCGGCAGCCTTTGCCAAGGACATGTGTAGCGTTTTCCTCAGACCAAGGGAAGCGTTTATTTCGAGAGGCATTATCAGCA
This sequence comes from Clonorchis sinensis, assembly GCA_003604175.2. NCBI lineage: Eukaryota > Metazoa > Platyhelminthes > Trematoda > Opisthorchiida > Opisthorchiidae > Clonorchis > Clonorchis sinensis. Next base: position 79,743,529 of record CM030369.1, read on the forward strand.
GGACACATGGAAGCCTACTTCCCACTGGCTGAACAGCTATGCACTCAGGTGAGTCCCTTGGACTGACCGGCTCTTCAGCGTTAAACGGAATATACATGTAGCAATTGCATTTGATTCGGAAATCGGTTCGAGCTCCCACTGACTGACTTTAGCATAAAAAAAACCTAACTTGTCGCGGTGATTGCCCAATGCTGGGGTAAGATTAACACTACCTGCCGCGTCATTAGTGTTGTACTATTACAGATGACAGCAAATAGGTGTCATACCGTGGTCAAGGACAAAACGGTGATAAGTTACGCAGTGCAGAATTCCTGCGAACTGTAACAAAGCATGATTTAGCCTGGTAGTGCTGTCGACTTCTGCGTTTTCCTAATTTCCAGTTTTGCCTTCACTTATGATTCTGGCTATCCGGTGGCATGACATTAGGGGTTCAATCCCTGCTAACTCGCTGACGTAACTGCAAACATCGCCCCTCTGTTACGCATTAGGATTTAAGCCTACTGGATCTGTGAAAGCCGATCATTCTGTTGTGTGAGATAGGTTCAACAGCGTAAGCGAACTGAGCCATGAAAGCCCAGCGTTTTTCCCCTGAGAGAGCGAGATGCCCTTATCCTTGAGCCGACCAGTTTTTCAACTCATAACTGCCCCAAAACTACCACTGTTTTCCTTATTTTGTTGCCTTCTTTGCCGGATCCGCTGATTAGTTCTCCGGTCCTTGTTACTTGGCAGTGCGTACAAGCGTGCAATTAGTCTGAAAAACAAAGTATATGTACACTCAGTAGAGAAGTGTCCCTGGACACAATTTCCTTCAAAGCTGGCTGTTGTCCAGGTCGAAGCACGTCATACCCATCCCTGTCATCTAATAGTCTTCTTGAGTTTGTTGTCCAGCAATTACACAGTTTTACAGGTTGTTGCTGGTAAATACGCACTCAGGACGCGTGTGTTTGCGTCAACTTTCGATTTGGATTTGCCAGCGAGATTCTACACAGGAAGAAAGACAAAATATCTTGAAACTAACATGAAGCTCATTTTCGACTAAGTGCCACACCTCCTATCGGATTAGCTCCGTCTCCGGAGCTACTTGTCGACCATTTGCGACCGTTACTTCATATGACTGAAAAAAATCGTTCAGCTGTAGCTTAACTGCCATGCCACTAGAAAGAAGCACGAGGACTGGCATACTGCCAGGTTGCCCAAGCCTAGGCAGGGGAAGTCGGGAGGCACAGGTCAGGTTCCAACCACGGACCTTCCGGTCAGTAAATTTGTGCTCCAACCAGTGAGTCATCTCCCCCTCCATATGACTGAAGGGGACATTCATCAATTGTGCGTTGTGTAAGTGATCTTAAGTGGACAGCCGTCGACCTACCAACTGGGCACTTGGTACACTCAAGATGTTTGTTAACCAACCTACGTTTTACCCTATTCCATCTTCCATACGAATTTGCTCGGGGATTCGTAGACGGAATGTTAGCATGAGTCCATACCCTGTAACTGGGCCCGAGAGAAGTACAGTGATTTTCCCTGCAGTATCTGTGACAATGGTGAGCCGCCCTCACTCTGTCCTAGTATGGTCTTTCAGCTATGGATACGGTTTCCCTGTCCACGGTAGGCGGAGGTCGTGTGGCGGGCAAGACTCCTCGTCCAGCACACAACAGCTAGGAGTCTGTCCAGTGGCGGCATACAGCGCTAAGTCGAGAACATTAACTCAGTGTGTAATTTCAATTATGATCCCACGCGACAGAGAGCGATAGTGGTGCAATTTGATCTCTCCAGATGACCATTCTTCTACAATGATAAGTCGTTTGAGTTCTATCGATTCCAATTTGCGGGAGGAATTCTTCTATCGGGACCCTTTCAGAATGTAACTGTAATCAGGCTGTCCAATGGCATATCCGGTTATCCACAGCTCTGTGGAAGCGTGTATTCATCTCATTGGCTTTACTTCACAACATCTCTTGAACAGTTCCCCGTGACCAGTATGTCCGTTTTCCCTGTCTGCTCCGGGCAACGGTTGTATCATATCTTCCCACAAATCCTCGCTGTCATCGACTGTAGGCTGTGCTCTGATAGTCGTCCGAAGGTTCTCAAAATTATCGCAAGGATTACAACTTTGCGCATATGACCACCGGAATCGTTCCTGTACAGCAAACTTCGATGACGTCGTCCCGTGCATCCGACCGCGACTTTCAGAATTCGTTTTAGTGGGTTTGCTTCACTTGCATCGATTTACAGCCTAATGACAATTACGAACCTCTAATATAAGCTGGTCGTATCGTTCTGAGATTGGTGCGTCCTCAATCTATGGGCTTCAGTGATAGACGAATAAGGTAGGTTGTGCGCCATGAGGAGATCATTCAATTGTACTTTTTCAATTGTACTCAGTGTTTTGACCTTACAGTGAATATTGATTGGAATGTTGCTGTTGCTTATTAGTCTAAGTCGAGTCGGCCCTTAGTGGGTCTGGCCCAGGCACAGCGCTAGGGTTTCATGATGATTCTTACAAGCTGTTGTGTCAGCAAGTCAGTTTCAAACGACCGTCTACTAGATCGACCGACTGGTCACAGTCCTCTGGGGTCACCGTGCTTTCCGTCCACTTACCTTGGTTTCCATAGTGTATCGCCATGGGGTACATGGGGTATCGCCATGCCATGTCAATGCTTTGTTAATGATCACTGTGTCCTAAAACGAGTTGAGTTAGTTCATTAAACTAACTGCAGTTTGGGTGCGTTTTGCTGCTTCAACAATTAACCAGCACCTCATGCTCAGTGGAATGCAGCCGAGGTACTACTTCTTCGTCGTGTGACAAACCAAGAAATCGTTCCGACGGTTTTGCTGCCGATCATCATCTGCTTTAAATGGTCGCTTCTTCAGTCGGCACGTTTTCTGGGCAACTGAAGATTTAGGGTGTGGGATTTGTGTACATAGCTAACCGAGTGATACGCAGTATTTTGCAAAGTTTCCTTAAGGTAATGTCAGGTGATGCTTGATTGTAGAAACTTCAGCTTCCTCCTTGGGTTGATATGATGTGCCATTGAACAGGCTCATTGCAATGCCCCCCGGCCAGGTGCGCGAATGTTGAGGCCCCATCGTACTTGGCCTTCCAATTGCTCATAATGTTCACTAAGGGTGAACTTCCCTAAGGCACTCAATTGTAGAGTTGATCAAACCCTGGTCAAGCCAGTTATTAACAACTGCGTGGTCTCCGTGGTGACAGCTTCATGGAGACGTCCGCAAAACCAACATCTACGGAGCCTTCTGAGTCGACTGGAGTGTCTGTCGCTCATTAGTGTTATTCCGACGGAATACTTATTCGGTCGGCCTCGCAACACTGTCGCTCCCACTCCACCGATGTTTATAATACCAAGTTTCTCTCCCTCATTTAAAATCGTTCAGCTGTACCACCCTTTCAGTGCCTAACTGCCATGCCACCCAAAGGAAGCACGAGGGCTGGGATACTGCCAGGTTGCCCATGCCTAGACAGGGGAAGTCGAGAGGCATAGGTGGGGTTCGAACCACGGACCTTCCAGTCAGTAAATTCGCGCTCTAACCACTTGAGCCATCTCACCCCCTCTCCCTCATTTGCTTTTGTGCATACCCGTGGACCCATTAAGTTTGGTCTTTAGGCAATCGTAACTTTTTATTCGTGATCGATTCCACTGTGGCTTACCATGATAGTTTTTTTTTCCTAGTTCAGTTGTGAAGCATTTAGGTTTCGTTCCATCCGTGCTCTGGGGTGTGCACCTGTTGTCCGCAATGATATCGTCAATAATTCATGGAACCATGAGTTTCGATGAGCATCGCCGTCGGCTATAAACTGTACACAAGTCGCTTTAGGGATCCTAGCTACCTTGTCATCCCCACCTTGCTTTAGTTTCTTTCGTCGTCTTACATCTGAATGGTACGATTGGCATATTCAGCCCTTGGGATATTTTCCTGACCCCAAAACAATGGAGAAAGCTATCCATTCATTTCTTTAATCTATGCTGATATACCACAAAGGTAAATGAATCAAACCAGTTGAAGGCTAAAGTATCGTCTTTTTTGCTGTTGTTTACTGCTTTGCGTTTTCTGAGCTATTTAAGAAAAAAAGCAGTTACTCACTTCTCGTCAATTGCCATCGCTTTGGAATTGAGTGAAATTATTGTGTTTGTCTAAAAGTCTGTTTTGGATTACGTTTGGAGAAATAGGAATAATGTGAAAGCAGGTTGATGGTATTCGTTTTATTTGACCGTGATGTACTAAAAAGAGCATGGTTCGAATGAGCCTGAGAGTCAATGTGTTGAACAGCTGTCTGAAAATTCTAGCATCTCATTCCCTGAAGTACGGAGACACTGCTTTGGCTCCGAAACATAACTAGCTGCGGATGGCCACTTGCTGTCACTTCATTCTATTCGCTAAGGGCACCTTATCGTTGCTCTCTGTTTTGCTACATTCGGACGTTGGTTGTAGTTCAGTCATGAAGTTGTTCATGCCAGTTCGAATCAGCATAACCTGGTTAGGTAGAGCATTGCTGTTGTGTAAATGAGGGAGGGAAGCGATGAAGCCATTTTCCGCACTGTACTGGAACCCATAGGTACTGTCCTTTAGAGCACAATAGTAAACAGAGCGTCGGGGAAATGGATGGCTAAACCATGACCACGTCACCAGTACATCGGGGGCCCCAGTTACTTTTGCTATTGAAGGACATCTCAACAAGAAAGGGCACGCAGTGATTTTGGCTAGTTCCGTCAATGTCCCTTCAGAACGAGTACGTCACATGAGTAATATCCTGAGGACTACTGTGGCTTTGAGATTACTGGATTGGCTCGATTCAGGCTTGTCAGTTCACGTTAGCCCTTTTGGCCTGCCAGAATACGTGCCCTTTGATGCAGTAGACGAACAAGTTAAGATTTTAATGCGATCATTTGACATCATTGAATCAAAGGACACGCCCATACAGCCACCAACAGAACTACGTCACCACTAATGACATGAGAATTGTAACTTTGTGTTCTGTTAGTCGTGTTTTGGCAAATCTGTTTCTGCCCAGTATCTACCCGGTATGCTATGAGGAATGCTTGCGTCTTCATTGATTATATCCACACTTCTTATTTCCACTGTTAACTTTGCCGTCTTATTCGTTCTCAGGCAGAACCTGCATACTGCGGGCTTGCTACTCTGGTAATGGTTCTTAATGCGTTCGAAATGGATCCAGGTAGAATTTGGAAAGGCCCCTGGCGTTGGTATCATGAATCTATGTTGGATTGTTGTATTCCACACGATGTACTAAGTCAGGGAATTACTTTGGATAAATTTGTCGAAATCGCTCGCTGTCATGGTCTCGAAGTGAGTTCTGTGGTTTTCTCACAACTGTATGTATTGATGCGGTCCTTAAAAGCTTGTGCAATATTACCGGTGGAATTTTATTTTCCCCGTGTCTACTGACCTTGCTGATCGCTGAACACTTATGTTGTCCCCTGTAAATTATCGAAAGCGTTTTCATTTCCGCTCTCATTTCGTATTTAAGACCGCGGATAAGATTTCGGCCTACAGCCGTATTCAACTCTGGAATATTTCTTGATTAACAGAACCGAAAGCAGTCACGAAATCTATGGAGGGAACATTCGGAAGCAGGAGATATTCATGGAGTTGACGTTAGCGTACGGTAAATCTCAGATTCATTCAGTCGATTTCTGCTTCGGGCGCGCCTAAGCGCTCTAGAGCGTTTGGATCGGCCTGATGACCCGGTGAGAGAATCGCATAATTCTTTGTGCTCCCACCGAACAGCTGATTCGCTTTACAGTTGTTGCTCATAATTCTTGAATGAAACACCTGCAGGAATCCCTTATCTGCCGTTTTGCCCCGTTGCCCGTGGTAAGAAAAGCAGCACGGAGTTGTGTTTTCCACTAGTTGCCTTGTTTCCTGATCATTTCCTCCGTACCAGCCATAGCTTCATGGGCGTAGGCGTACGACTATCCAGCTGCCGTTGTCAGCATTTGATGCCTCAGCTCTGTCAGAGGGCTTGGATAGTCTGCAGTCTGTCATTCCCTGGTTATTTAATGTCAGTGCCTGGCTTTTCGACCTTTCAACATTTTACGTCAATTTTTAGGCGTACGGTGGTGGGGCTGATACAGTGTGGCTTGCGACGCTGTATGAATGGTTTCGTTAGAACCGGCTGACGAGCTGTTGCACATTCGTGTTCGCATCATTCGGGCTATGCATGTCCCCCGCTGGCGAATGACAACGTAACCAAAAAGGGGGAAATGATCGCTCTCTGAATGTGCCTTTTGTAGGGCTAAGTTGCCCATTGGGGTAGAATCTGGTACAGATGATTGTAGGCGAGTTTATAACGCGCTGTATAAGCAGCCGATCGACGTTGTGGTTTACAGCTCCGATGCCATGTTACCTTAAAACGACTGATTCCGACTAGCTTCCGCAGTGAACTCTCTCAGTGATCGAAGATGGAAAATGACCGAAAACTTGTCTTTGTTTTCTGCTGAGCATAGATTTGGGTCATGTGAGCTGATCACTGTCTAGCAGGTCAGTTTCGTGCTCGATGAGCCGAGGCGTAAATTGATTTCTGAGGATTCTCATTCATGCCTTCCTCGATGCGGTTTGGGAGTAAGAAACTGATTTCTTCCTTGTCCTGCTAGGCAGCTGATCTACTGGGGGGTATATCCGGAATCAGCTTTTGAAACTTTCCTTGGTGTTTTTCCCCTTCATTTCAAGCGTTGTTTTACTCAGAGATTGAATATTGGCTCTGTATCTTTTGGGTTTTGTTGAAACCAATGGGTGCGCATTGTTGGATGATTTGTTTGATTGTCACTTTCTCCCATCAATGTTCCAGCTTTCCACCAGTCCACGACTGGTTACATGCCCGGCTATACCGCCCATTCTGGAAGAAAGCGTGTCACTACTCGACTTATGAAGAAACCGGTTTGGTTTTCCATTAATAGTATTAGAGTTCTTCAACCGTAGTCGTTTAGCCCAGTTTCGGCTGTGGCCAGCCACGAGCTGGGATGGGATGGACCTTAGGGATGTATTCTACAGATTCCCCTGTGTGCACGAGAAGGGAAACGTTACGTTCCCACTGGAGCATAAACATAACGGTTTCAGCTGGGGGTCATGCCTGAGCTGTCATTGTCTCCTGTATACCGATGAGATGACCATTATCTCAGTCTACTCTAACAACCCACTGCCCGCACACCAGCCCGTTCGCATTCTGATACGGTGTTGGGTATCCGATGATGGACGAAGGCCATCTGTTAAAATAGACTGTCAGTCTTATGGTGGACGTCGGTTTCCTCGGTGGAAGACAGGCGCACAACGCCAGCTGGGTAACAAAGTTAAGTAATCCACTCGGCAGACGGCGTGTGTGCTTATTTACATCGTCGTTCTGAGCTCTTCTCCAGTTTACTTGGAGGTCACCTTAAAAGTAAGAGGTTCGAGGAATGAGCGTGTTTCACACGTGAGTACTCTGCAACCAATCTGCATCTTGCTACAGAAGAGGATACCTGATAAAAATGGAATTTGTTAGCCGAAACGAAACAGATAAACAAAGAAATGAATAAGCAGCTGACCACATGAAACTCTTGTAGGTTTTGTCTGTGGTAATACCCTGAACGATAACAATTCTAGTCGAACACCACAAACCGACTTATACCTACCGGAACTTTCACAGTGCTCGGTCTGGGTGACAAAGACCGAGCGGCTTTTGGTTAACTGCTTGGTTGTTTTTTGATGTCAGCCATTTGTTTCTCGACAAACGTCATCCCCGGTGGTCGGAACTGCGGACAGTTTCATTTACTACATCATTTTCACTGCGAACCGTAAGCCCGCAGCCTCCACTCTTTCTCTCGAACTCGGTTCTGGGGTTCGGGTGTGTATTAAGTGAGAGTTTAGGTAACGAACAAAGGTTGTTTTTTTATTGATTTACATCACAGATTTATATGGTACCAGAAATCACCTGAAAATGGTTGTGGAAAATCAAGGGTGCACTTGCTGAACTAAAAAGGAAAATAATGTAAAACCGGGTAACTTTCTGTCGGAAGTGGATGACAGATATTGCGATAGCTCATTGACAAAAGAGCCGATGTACGTCATATTCACCCGGTTTTAGGCTTCACAACTTGTTTAGTTGCATATCTGTGTAAGCGAAGGCTTCTACTCGTCTGAACTGATTACTGGCAAACAAAAGATTTGGTCCACTCATATTTATGTGACGCATACATGGTAATGTATTCCTGATTAATTAATTCATGTATGCCCAATCAGATGTGCGTGTGTTCTCTGTCTGGATATCCTAGTGACGGGTTCAATATGCAGCATCCTAACAGTTGCAGTATTCTTACTGTCCACCCACTAGTCCGTTTATGTTGTTCCAGTATAGGCCAATCACCTCGTCCACTTTGTCGAAATCATACTCTCAAAGGTTTTCCATATAAACGTTGCATGAGCCTCCAAGTAGTCACGGAAAATTTTACTTTTGTGCTAGTCCGTCAAGTAAATGCAAATTCAGTCTTCCGCTGTTAGCCACTTTGTCGCAGATTTTCACTCAAGGTGTTCTACGACGAACACGTATGCAGTAACAGTTATGGTAGGTTTCATCAATCCAGACGAAGGAATTCCCTCATTGTGGAGCTTTAAGACCTATTGAACTAATTTCGTAGCCCGTTACTAGGCCTATCTTTTACACTCTGATAGGTAATTGTGGTTATCAGTCGATCTTCCAGTTGCGGTCCCGTGAGCGACCTTTAAATAGTTTCGCTCATATCGGCTTGTGTTCGCGTTGATTTAGCTTAAGAGTTGGATCAGGAGTTGGGCTCGATATAGCTCGGTGGTTATCGCGCCAGCCAACGCCACGCCGGAAGGTGCGTGGTTCGAACCCATTGTCAGCATCTCAACTTCTGTCTAGGCTTGGGCAACCTGACGGTATCCCAGCCCTCGTGCCTGCTTCCGTTTGCATAGTACCTAGGAACCGAAACGATGATTTTGATTTGATTTGAAGATTTGGATCCGTGGCCCATCCCACGATGTCATGTACGCCTTCTGCAGGCAAAATACAATTGTGGCCTCGCATTTGTAGAAAGAAGCCCACACTAGTCTAGTTGGAGAAGTTGTGACAATAATGTTATTCACTCCAAGATCATTTTGTCTTTCCACACTTGCCGCCGTACTCTCACGCTCTCGTGAAAGTCACCTGTTATTCATAGCAAGAAGGATGAAAAAATCTCATTTTTCCCGGTTGACTGTTTCATTAATTGTGCAGTACAGCTTCACTGCACTTAGTTCACCTTAAGGAACTCAACTGTTTGATTCCAACGATGTGCTTGTTATTGCTGCTATGTCGAGTTGCTTGTGGCGCATATACTCAAACCTAAACACAGCGACCATGGCATGCTGAGATTTGTCCCATTGTCCTGGTGCTGAGTCGGGCTTACCCAATGTCCATCTGTTACATTAGTGGCATACGAGTTGAGACTTGTTTTTTGTGTTCTACGGTGTGATAACTCTTACTTTGCAATCCTTTTCCCTCCGGCCATATATCGTTTGTTGATTTTGTTTATTTGTCCGTTTTAGATCTACTGGCACTTTTCAGTTCTGTTTTGTCTCGGTTTTCACCCAGGTCGAGTTGCATCGCGTCCGGCCATCAGATCAACTGTCCGCTTTCCGCGAGATCGTGTCCACTATGACCTCAAGCGAGCATAAGGGTTATCTAGTCACATGCTTTGCCCGTGGGTCCTTGGGACAGACGGGCACAGGCCACTTTGCTGCTGTTGGAGGCTACCACCCACAAAGGGAGCTTGTCTTTCTGTTTGACACGGCGCGCTTTAAATACCCTCCTCACTGGGTACCAATCGCCCGTTTGTGGGAAGGGATGGCCCAGCTGGATTCTGTTACAGAACAACCCCGGGGATATATGATTATAACTAGATCTTCAGTCCTGGGACGACGGAACATTGCAGAACAAGCGGACTCCACCGTTGAGGACAGGCTCTACCTTTTTGGAATTTCAGATAGCGCGCGTCAGGTTCGTATATCACCAAACTAAGTTTCGACTGCGTTTTCGCTTCCCTGGCATATTTGTGTAATCCGAATGCGACATTCCGTGAATGGTGTGATCACTGTGGATACATTGTGCGAGAATTTAATCCTAATCGATTCGTAATTGAGCCGATCGCAAAACGTAAGCGCGGGTTGTTTTCTATAACTACTCCAGTCAGTATTCTAGTAAGATCATGCACAGTGGTCTTTGTTGTGGAATCGTCATCGGGAGGGAGAACACACATTATATTATGAATGGAATGATAGTTGCGTAGTTATGTAGTCTCTCCTACTCATATCTCCGTCGATAGAATTGGTTCGGTCTGCTACACAAACAAGGTTCTCTCTATTACGCATCCGTGAGGCATAGGATGAAACAGTTTCCATTACTTTGTTATCAAAGTTTCTCACTTTAGTGAACAAACGTTGTGGTAGCCAGCTCGGTCATTGGTCAACACTAATTGACATGCATCAACTTACATCATGACTTAGACGAACTTCTGACGTAAGCTACAACAACAGCTGAAAATCGCTGTACACACTGCGTGTCTATTAGTACGGATACTAGGATAAGGTTACAGTTTTCCGTTGCAAACGTGGGCGGGGTACAACTGCTATTTTTCGTCAGTGACACCAAACAAAATTTTTTGGAGTCGAAGATCGGAGGAAGAACTTCCTCCGTCTGTGTTGGATTTATTTCTCTAAAAAACATACCAAACACTTCCGAGTTAATCGAAGTGAAGTTCCAATCGTTGAGTCAGACATTAATTTGGCGTTCCTCCAGTGTTTTATACTAACCAGGGGTTCTAATCTTTCCTCCATTTCAGGCGTATCTGTCTCCAGCTGCACTATGTGGGAAAAATAGTGTTGGCCGTCGATTGCGTGTAGTGGCGGATAGTTGGCTCCAGTGGATTCGCGGTGAAGTCTCTGAAGAGCAAAACAGTCACTCCGCAGTAATCGGAGCGGCAGCTAGATTTATTTTGGATGCATGCCCTAGGCACTCGCTTTACAACTTCTTCTTGACAGTACAACCGTTTGTTGATGAGGAGCAACAGGGACCGGTGCGTGATGCACAACAGAAGGTGGTAAAAGATCTTCTGATTTCCCCATTGGGTCAGATTGTGACTTCGGTTGTTAACAGTTTGCCCGAAGACCAATTTAAGTGGTTAACCACTGTTGGGCCATTCCGGTTAGCTACTGGTCGTTCCTACGCTTCCTCTTCCAAAACCTATGTGAGATCTAGTCCTATTTGTCCCTTTGCTGAACTATCCGATCCCGGTTTGCGCTTGAGCTTGCTGCTTACATCGTTTATCTGTTCTTATCCATATGCTGAAATTTCAAAACTGAGTGATGCTATCACAAAAGACACCCGAGTCCACTTACTAAGGGAAGTTGTTGACAGTGCCAAATTCTCGGATGCTACTCTTGCTGAACTCCAGGTTCTTCGGAATGTGTTGTGGTCCTTTATTTCCACGGGGTTGCAACAGACTGAAGCGCCTTCTCCATGTTGTAATACTATATAGCATTTACGCACGTGAGATTTGATCACATTGATTATGACTTACGTTTTATTCTCATCAGGGAAGCATATTTTTCTCCGCTTTTGTCACGGCTTTTTCACTTGCAAGACGAGATTTTTCGTGTTCATCTATCGGTGAATATTTCTAAATATATTCCTTTTTTACTGCTCATACTTTGGGTCTGCTGTTGGACTTCACTTTTGCCGTATCATACTCCGCCGCCGAGTGTACGGGGATGAGAGGAGTGGGAAACTTCTTATATTTTGTTTTGTTTACTTGGCGCGGATTAATCTCATCCTTGGTGGTTAGTCAGGTGGCTGTTGATCTACACTACCTTATCCCGTTTTTGGCAAGGGACAACATGTACAGCACTCTTCACCGTTATCTTCAGCTCTAAAAACCGCGCACTTGTTGTACAGTGTTTATAGCTGCCACAGTTTCGTCCATCGTTGGTTTGGGGTAAGTATGGGTAAATAGCCACGCATTGAAGGTGACAGCTGATATAATTGACGCGTGGACGCAAGATGCTAGTGGACCTATCTTTGGGAAGATCGAGAGGGGAAATTATGCATTGTAAGCATGCGCGCAACTAGGCCATTTCCGACCGTGTCCCTAACCATTCATGTGTCTCGTTTCGGAGTCCTCATCCAGGGAGAAGACAATGACCAGCGCACCCGAGTTTGCTGGTAATGGCTTTCACACTTTGTTGCTAAGCCATTGCGTGACCTACCCTTGCTCGTTCCCACCCTTCACGTGGTTGTGCAATGGTTCTCTTCGAGGGATTCGGTTGACTGGCATACGGAGCACATCACCACGTCAGCGCAACCTATGGATTGTGATCAGGTTATCATGTCTTCCGAAAATCGTTCGGCATACTTCAGCATTACTGATCAAATGTTCTCCACAGATTCGGGCAATCCTCTGAAGATGTCACTGGTCAAACATTGAAAGTTTTATAACGTCATCAGTTCCAGAAACCGGTTTTCTAATCAGTGTAACAATTTGGAGCGCATCATAGCATTGTGCACTTGACCCCTGTCACGTTTGCGCCGCAGATGATGCAGGTTGACAGAAACTGTTCTGGCGCTCCTAATGCAGATGCAACTGTCGTCTTTATCTAGACCACTGGAACTGATAGCTGTCCAGGTGGGTAAATTAGTCTAGTCTCGTTCGATTTATCCGCAAGTATGAGATCCGGGTTCAAGCCCACCAAACGTTGCAGAAGTTCTGTAAACTTCACTGGTGTGAAGCGCATCTTGTGAGTCAGCTTCCCATGATCCAATGCTGAAGTTGAAGTGGAGTGGTGAAAGAAGACAGGCTTACGCGTAGTGAAATCAAGCGAGAACTTCCCGTAGATATTCACGCTTTTCTGGGAGTTGGGGTACAGTTTCTTGAGGGAGGTCAAAAATTTGTGAACACACCTTTGCTTCACAGATACTGGGGATACGCACAGTCAAATGCAGCTAGCAATTCAAGAAAGACCACCATTGTTGCTTACTTGAAGCAGTGTTGCCGTTGAGGATCTTTTGAAGGGTGGAAATGTGATCGGTGCGCCATTTTGGAGGACGGAACTCAAGTTGGTTTTCGCGTGTCTGCCTCTGTGTTTGGATGAAACGTTCGATTCTGGAGCTACCAGGCCGATTCCAAGGTGGTCCTCGCGCCGTTTTTGTGTATTATTTTTGAAGACGGGAGTGACTGTCTGCAGGCGCATTCTCTTTACTCCACATCATACGAATGAGTTTTGTCAGGTGGATCACTATGAATCGTCCGCCGTGTTTAAAGAGACTGGATACAGACCATCTGGTCTTGGTGCCTTCTGCCTTTTCGCCGGGGATATTTCATACTTCATTTTCTTCTGAGGGACGATTTAGGTTTCCATTGCGCTCGGTGGTATGCAAAATCTCAAGAATCTATTTCGGGAGGCTAGGTAAACTATTGTTCGAAGTGTTCGGTCCATCTTTCCAGTCGGCGATTTTGTGGGCGAGTTAACGAGCCGCCTTTTTCACTTGTTGTCCCACTGACCTTTGCTTTCTTCTGGCCTGTCGGTCATGTGAATTGGCATAGAGCATGGCTGTTTCCGGTAGCATTTCCTTTCTAAATCACCTGAGCTTTCGATGTCCTTAAACTGGCTTTTGAGGGACTTTGATGCGTCGCCGTTACTAGCTTGCAAGTATTTTCTGGCGTCACCCAGGGCCGGCGATGTAGTAGTCATTTGATTGTGTCGAAGAGTTCGGAAAGACGGCACTGAACGCCGCCAGTATAGCTATCCTCGCATTTTGCCGTGCTCCAGCTAGATACTGATGAGCAATGGTAGTTCTCCGAAGATAGTGAAGTGTCGTGCTTCTTGCTGACTTGCTGCGGCCTGAAGAAAAGCGAGTTTTCAGGCGGGCTGTTGCCATGGAGTGACCAGAATTAAGTTGTATGCAAGGGAGGGACGAATATACATATCTCCTATTGGTCTGTGACTAGGAATGAACAGACAGAATCATGTTCAAAGTAACTAGCGCTCGGCGAAAGGCAATGGTGTCCTCGTGGCATCATGGACGTTTGTTTGTTGAAAATTTGTACTCGACAGAAATAGCTGGTGATCAGCACATAAATGGAGTCGCTCTCAGTTGTCCGTGCGAATCGACCGCCCAGATGCTATCAAACTCGTTAGCTGGTCGGAGGATGTCAGTGCTTCTTGCTTGACGAATGAGCTCGGATGAATTTTGCTAGAAATTGTCATTCTCAGCTTCAGGACTACAGTCCGCTGGGGTATATGACGACAGGCACCGGTGTTGTATCGAGTAGCGTTGGACTTGATTGAGGTGGATAACCGAACGGGGCAAAGACGACTGTTCACTGGAATCCAGTCCAGTAGAGCGCTTTCAGCTCTGGGGCTGAGTGCAACTCGGACGCTATGTATTTTACGATTCATCATTTCGGGATTACCACACACGGAACAGTGCTCTTCAATAGTAATTAATCTCAGTGAACGCTTCAAGAATTTTTTAAAGTCAATTTTGCCCAGAATCAAAGCAAAGCCTAATATGTGCATCTGAGTTCCTGACACGATTACGGTCAGACAGTGTGTTCTGTGATGTTCATTTAAAGACTAACTTTCCATAGTTATGGTGTTGTTGACTGCATAGCGGATGTATTGAAGAAAAGTGATGTTTCAAGATTTGTTATCAAATGGATTAAACTTTCCAAAAAAACACTTTGTCACAAGCAGTCAGCGCTAATCCAGGGCTAGGAATACAATAAACTTCGAGGGAGGGGAGAATGGTAACAGTGGCTGTACGTACGACGTACATCTTTAGCTCCGATGACAGTCGACTGTGATAGGGTATCACCGACGCGTTCTGCTGAATTACTCGGAGTCAAACCACATCTTCCAACCGACATAGCTAAATCGCTAAGGGTGAATTAGCGGCTTAATTTCAAACCAATGTACCCCTTCTAGTAACCAGTGATACAAGGATACCTTTCCGTCTCTGCCACTGAGCCACGCCAACCTTTACTTAGGTGAGTGAGGCTGATGCTCATTTTTTCAATCCGGGGGTGGCTGAGTTGATGTCTTATCTCGACCGTCTTCGCCACCAGCGTGATAATACTGTATAGGATCGCTCTACACGTTCTGGGAGGAAAATTCAGGCAAACAGTTGTGAATCCGCCAATCCGAATAATCTGTAAGGTACAGGTGTAGATCTGTAACGCTGACGATGTGAGCCATCCGTATGCTCGTAACAGTACTTGTAACTCCTAGAACCATCTGGTATCTCTGTGAGGTGAATTAGCGGCCTAATTTCAAACCAATATACCCCTTCTAGTAACCAGTGATACAAGGATACCTTTCCGTCTCTGCCACTGAGCCACGCCAACCTTTACTTAGGTGAGTGAGGCTGATGCTCATTTTTTCAATCCGGGGGTGGCTGAGTTGATGTCTTATCTCGACCGTCTTCGCCACCAGCGTGATAATACTGTATAGGATCGCTCTACACGTTCTGGGAGGAAAATTCAGGCAAACAGTTGTGAATCCGCCAATCCGAATAATCTGTAAGGTACAGGTGTAGATCTGTAACGCTGACGATGTGAGCCATCCGTATGCTCGTAACAGTACTTGTAACTCCTAGAACCATCTGGTATCTCTGTGAGGCATGTTCAATGACCCTGGTTCACTTAACTGCATTCCTTCAGCCGCTGCACAGCTACGAATGTCCGCGCTATCAAAATAAGTTCGCCGTCGCCTTTGATCCTAGGGCTCCTTACAACTTTCTGGTTAGATTCACTATGCAGCATTCCTACAACGAGCTCTGCTCTCACGGTAGGCCATTGGCTTTCACTATCAGTAACGATGTGAGGCTGTTCCTCAGCAATTGCAAAATGTTCCTTTCTTCATGATGTCCTGTCTCCAGCGGGATTATTATGGATTTTGCTACCAGCCTTACTATTAGCGTGAAGGAAATTATCTAGGTGTGTTATGGTAAGATGAACATTCGTAATGATCACATGCTGACTGCAAAAGGGACGATCTCGTAGAGCTGATGGTGTTTCTGAGTTAGCAATGAAACTAAATGAGTGAAGTGTCACCATTGATTTCAGGTCTTGCCTAAAGCAGTAACACGTGGTTGTTTGAATAGTCGGTCAGAGAAACAGGCCATTCTGTGCTGCAGTATTGATGTATAACACCAAGGAGTGACAGTGTCTAAAAATTCGCAAGTACAGATTCAACCAAACAGAACGGTCGATAAGTTTGCCTGGACTTTGTTCCTGTTTGTCTAGTACGCATTAAAGTATCCTCTCTAGATAGGGGTCATTATTGATACCCAGTCCGTCACCTCCGGAAGAAACAAGGGTGCGGATTCCCGGGAATCTGGAAGGATTATTTTGCACTTCCTGCATGGAAACCACGTGCCTCACCTCGCCAGTTGGATCGCCAAACAGTTAAACGTGTACAACAATCCTTAAGTTCAGTTTGCTCATAGCGTTCTGTCTGCATGCTCCAAACTTAGAGCCCCGTTTTTTGGATACATATGAACGGTTTCGCCAGTGTGTTCAAGATTGTTTCCTTATGCATTCATTTTTAACCTTGTTGATTTCGTTCGAATAGTTTCACTATAGAAACATTCACAAGACGAAAACAGTGTAACCATTCGTCTCAGTGGCACTCAACTCCTTACTGGGTGCGACTGACTTGGTCACCGGTGGATCTGAGTCATCAGTTCCCGTGAGAAGTATGTCAGAGAGCTGAAGTTTTTTGTTTAACTAGCCAGTAAAAAACCTTGCGGTCCGCTCAAACCATGTTGATCACATCTTGGGACTTTAGGTGACGAAAACCTTCCGGGATATCCATTAAGGTCCGCTCAAACCATGTTGATCACATCTGGGGACTTTGGGTGACGAAAACCTTCCGGGATATCCATTATCTATAAAAGTTCAGCTTTAATCCGAGCGGGTGAGAACAAAACCTGCAGTGTTACCAAGAAGATATTTCCCACCTTTGTGTTCAGCTTATCTGGACCTGGTATTTTAAGACGAAGTATCTTGAAATTCCCATTTTCCGTTGGCGAGTCAAGGGGAACTGATCAGAGGACGTGACTTCCATCTCACTACACTCACTGCAATCAGACGAATTCAAAGGATGCGGTAACTGCCGGTTATCGTAACCAGGGTCCCCTTGTAAATCTGTGCTCGGTACAATCCTCAATGAGTGTGTGGCACTTTCACCGTTCTCGAAGTTAACATCTATATGAGGCGGGCATACCGAAATCTACCACCGACAAACATTCCCTTAATTAATTTGACTGGTCAGTGGTTGCCTCGCTAAATTAGAGTGTGAAAATTGGAATTGCCGGGTTGTTACGAAGTATTGCGGCTATTCGCACTGACGACAAAGGATAACTGGTATCGCTTAACCTAATTCCATTTTCAGACGAAAGGAGGAAAGGCAGAGTTCATAAATGGGAGAACGCCTAGAGCAGTTATCAAGTTGCATTGACATCCCTTTATCACGCCCGAACACCCTCAATGCCGTGGCGTGTAACCGCCGTGCGTTCCTGTCTAAGAGCGCGAACCACCAGCCAAAGGTCATGGTCAACTCGAGGCGCCCCTGTGCTTGGGGTCCCGGGGTGTAATTAACGCACTGTTCATGGCGCAAACTGTCCTCTGAACCCAACTTGAGCACACGTGGGATATGGGGTTGCTGGACTTTAAGCGTGCACGTCCTCATACACTTTCCGAGGAAAAATGGGGGGAAATCGGTTCCACACGACAGTTCGCCAGAACTCGTTCGGTAGCGTTCATTTGAGACTTTTTTTACTGTCAGTGAGGCCAATCTATACTGAAAAACCGAGAAGCACTGTACCCCTATCTCGTCCTTATTGCCCAACTCAGACTTTCGAACCCGTGACCTTCTGGTCAGTGGTTTAACTCTTAACAATTCAGCCTCGAGCGTGTGTGTGTGATTTGCTCCCGCTTAGTCAGGATGTAGAATCACTCATCCTTCAGTCACAGAAATCGCATTACGTGGTCATGTGCTGATTGGTTGTCAGAGCGATGATTTCTCAGATGGAAGTTTCACTCATTTTGTGAAATTATTCTTCCTCTGAGCCACCTATAGATTGATGGTAGAGTTGTTCGGCCGTTCGTGGCCGAACGGTTATACGTTCAACCACTGACCAGTTCGGTACTCCGAGTTTCGTAAAATGCGCACTGCTGGTGACTCCCTATAAGGATGGAACAGTTGTACAGTGTTTCTCCGCTTTTCAGCACAGAGTGGCTTCACTGACAGGAGGAAATCTCCTTTGGGAATTACCATGTCTCTTACCACTATCAAGAATATAATGGATGAATTTACAGATTTGTTTTAGCAAGTACGGGTCTTGGGATTATCTCAAATGGATGTCATGAGATGAACGAAGGTAGCGAACGAAGCTTATTTTCTGCGATTGTTCCTCTTGGCTAATGCATCGCAAATTTATACGGTACCAGAAATCACGTGAAAAGGTTAAAACCGTGGGTTACCTACACCTTAGTGAAACAGAAATCGAAGGAAGGGTTGGGACTGAATGAGAGGTAGGTCAGTGGATCACGGAATCAAGTAAGTGACGTCAATTGCAGACAGGCCCCTGAGGCCTGAATTTTAGGAGACCTTTTCAAAGTCACAGGTCACACAAGTTTCTTCCGGACGCAAAGTTGTTGGCTCAGCAGATTTTTGAAGCAGATTACTTTTCCAAGACTCACGGATATTTGAATAGCAGACACCCGGTGCATTCATCTACCATGTAAAAGAAACGAAGGCACTGCCGTTTTCAATAAATCCGTTCGGTCAGTGTACCAGTCATTATCTGTAGTATCCTATTCACTTCCTGTAAGGAATTTTAAAGTGCATGATCATTCTAACATTTGAAGTTAGTTGGTGCCATTTGGATGGAAGAATATATTTGACGGTATCCGAATAAAGTTTTCTTGTTTTCGGCTTTCGTCCTGCCGGTAATTTTTTGGTGCCAGGCATCAACGGCTGTTGTTGGGTCTCACACCTCTTCTGAGGGATATGCAGAGCCGGAGATTCTGAGTAACCATGAAACAACGCGGATTCAGTTAACAAGACACTAAAGCAGAACAGCACAATGTGATGAAGCGCTTCCCCTGCCCGTCAACGCATGATTTTTATTCAGTTGTTCGAAAAATTAGATTCGTTTCATCCACTTTGTTGGGTTAGCCCTCCAGAAAATCAGTTGCAACCGTTGTTTCCAGCAATTCACAGTTTCAGAAGAATAACATTCTCTTCACTGCGTATCAGTTAGTCCTAAATGTCAAAGCAGAGAAACCACATTCTCTTCATTGCCTATCAGTTAGTCCTAAATGTCAAAGCAGAGTTCGAATTTTTCATGCCAGGCATTGTCAGTCCCGTAATAGGTGTATTATGTTTTACTTCCCCAATTCGCGGCCTTATCTTGCACTGCTTCTGGGGTGAACATTTGGGATTCTGGACTTGCGTATCACAACGTTTCTTGTATCCTCGTGAGCCAAGCCTCTCCAGAGGTCCATAATTCCACGCATCCTGACTGACGACTTGTAGATTTGAAATTTGTTGACCCGCTGCTGCTTCGTCTAATTCGTTATCTAAAGAAAAGAGAGACTTCTTCAGGCTCTATGTTGCCTTCGATTTCTATTGATAGCTCGCGTGCTCGGTGGCTGAACGACTTTAGCATGACAGTGACTGCTCTTACCCATAAGCTGGATTCAAATCTGTAAACGATATTTTTCACCTGATCTGTACTGCTGCAATACGGGATACACGTGTCGTCGTTGACCACTTGTCTTGCTCGTTTGACTAACTGAGTCATCTCGTTCAGTTTAGTTCTACTCCAGTTCTAGGAAAGTTAGGAAACAGTCGTATCAAATTGTAGAAGTATTCCGTTATTATTATTGACAGGATAAAGCCTCCCCAAAAGCATTTGAATAGGTGGGACCCTTGAATCAGCACGAGCAAATTAAGTCTGCCTAATGACCATGTTGCTTTTGATATCTTCATACTCTATGTACAGCGGTATGCTATAGTTTGTTCGCGGTGAAAGCAGCAGATAAGACCCTGTGTGTGTGCACTCATCGAGATGCCATGTTAGAAACATGTGGTGGTTAGTTGTGCTGGCCGGAAAGAAGATCGACCAATAAGTTGTTTGTTATTGAACCAAACTAAAGATTTTCTCATTCCGGTGGATCGATGCGTGTGACTGGTAACAGATATTTAGCCGATCAATGAAGTCACTGTGACGAAAGTAATTTAATTTATCCTCAACTGGCAACGGATTAATTGGATACCCTGAGTTACTTTACATAGGCTTAACAAAGGCGAAAAATTCACTAAAATATATCCGAATGTATTGAGTATTGTTTTGATGTCTTCGCTAAGTGTAATAACCTAAAGCAGATGAAAACTATTCTGGTAGTTTGCTCCAGTTTAGAGGCTAACTACAGTTAATATGTTATGGTGAGTAGAGACTAACTACAGTTAATATGTTATGGTGAGTAGCGTTGAAATTCCGAAGTACGACTGAGGAAAATCGTTAGGATCCGTTACCGTTTTACGACGGAACACTGAAGCCTTGACAAACAAAGAAAACATTTGAAGATTATGAAGTTTTTGCCCGATTATAGACTTTACACCTCTTTAATTATATCTGGAATAGTCACTTACCCTCAAAATTCTTCTAAACCGAAATAATATCTACCCAAAGAGCGAAAATATCACTCATGAGTAGCGTAGATTTTGAACGGAACCGGGAGTGGGCTGACGAGGAGTTTCCGTCAGGCTTATAAGCATTGTGTGAGAACTGGGGTCGATAGTATCGATCGAATATTATTTTACGGACGTAATCTCGAAAAAAATAACCACAATTGCAGTACGCTAAATTTACTCATTTTCAACAATGCCAATGAAGGGAAATCTGCGCTTTTTTCCTAGCTCTTTTCAAAGTACTTGAGAAGGTGCACTGCGGAACCAGTTCACTTCATTCCTAATTATGTTCTGCAATCTATCTCTATAAAACTGAATGGTGCAGGTACGTATGCACAAGCGAACTTCATTATTGAACGACGAGTTATGCTGTTCCGACTTGGATACGCAAATCAAGCGTCGAAATTAGCGTTTCGGTATATCAAAACGCATTTTGTCGAAGGAACCAGAAAGGTCACGAATAAGGGTGACCAGAATACGATGAAAATGATATGGAGACTAGAACCATCTTACCACCATAGTTTACAGAGGAGAATATTAAGGCCAATCGAGGGGTAACATGCATATGAGATGCCACTTTATTAACTTCAAGGGCGATGACCGAGTTCGTCTACTAGCAGTAATCCGCTAGCATCAGGATGGGCTAAGCTCGAGATCACGTTGGAGAGCTTTCTTCCAAAGTGATGTTACCAACAGCACAGGAATTCCTGCGATATTTAACTATTACGTAGTGACAGCATCCGAAACTGGAACTCCCATTCCCCTTGAACCCTCAAAACTTCGTGTGGATGGATGTCTACGATACTTAATCGTGTAGTAAGTTAACTGCTGTTTCGTTTCCATTTTACGAAAACCACATCGACAATATTTATAGAATAATTCAAGATGCTGTTATTCGTTTGCATTGGAAAAGCCTTTGGAGTGATTCGTTAGGGAAAATGCAGAAATCGTTGCAGGATCTGTCAAGTAATTGAAGATGGTAGCAATGATCGCAAGTGTTGGTTTGCGTGACTATTTGTGTCAGTCCAGCTGTAGACTACGAAGAGACATCATAAACGAGAGATTCAGCTGGGTCCCAGGCTAGTCTCCCGTCAAAACCAACCTGAGATTATTAGAAATTCAGTAGTATCTTACACAGCAATGAGCTTGCATCACATAATAAATCACTCATAATCCTAGGCTGCAGCCTGATGGTCATTGGAGTCAGAACTTGAACAATGGAACACAGAAGGTACTAAACTAAATGCGTCAGGTATGGAATTCGATCAGTCAACTGCACACCGCTATGTTTCTGTAGGTTTGCTGTCGCGTGGAGTACATTTATATTTATTGATTTTGAATATCGCGTATCAATTCACGTGACGTGAATGTAGCAGAAAATTCGCAAAGCTGGCATGTAAAGTCTACAATGAAAAAAGTTACACTGTTGTATCAGACAGAGTACAGTCACTTATCGCATTGCTAACATTAGTTTGTTCGGACATCTGCAAAGGTTGGTTGAAGTTACTGGAATTACATATGGGCAAAACTTGTTGAAAAAACTTAGCACATGCGTTGGTGTAGTTATTTGGCACGATGGGGATGCTGTGCCAATGTCATGGAGGTACAATGGGTCCATTATACTCAACAGTCACCCGATCTGACTAATCAGCTGTGCTCGGTTGGCCTGTTCGAACTGCGTCACAGAAATATCTCCAATTGTACTCAAATTCACAATGATTGTTGCTTCATTGATGATATCGCACTGATTCTGGTTTGTAATTACGTCCCACTGCTCAACAGGAATAGCAATTAACCCAGTGCACCCCAAGCACGCACTATTAGACAACCCTGAGTTGACCCACGCGATCCAACATACATGGTTAAATGAGTGCGTATTGGTTATGCGATTCATTCGTGGGAAATCGGCTGAATAATCCGGAAAGTAAGGAAACTTGTGAAGGTGTTTTCCAAATAAGCTTCAGTTAGATGGTAGTTGAGTGGCACAGTTACCCAGCTCAGCTTCACCTTCATCCTCACAGTTAGCACCGTTTATCCTTCGACGTCGAAAAACAGCTGATCAGATGAACGAGTAGTCAGGCGTCAAATGCGCTAAATGTTGCCACACAAGATTTTTCACTTATGTAACCAGGGTGTAGGGTTACTGGCTACGGTTGAGACATGCTCCAAGCATAGTCAAACGGCTTAGCGTCAATTGACCGCTTAATCACTAACGAATCAATCCGATAAATCGTTGATATAAGAAAGTCGCCACGTATCTCTCGCAAAGCCATAAGCATCTTTTCCTGAGTACAAACGAAACAATTAATTTATCCCTTCCACCACTATCCAACGACTAACATGAATATTTGTTCGACCATCTATGACGAAATATTAGATTGACTTGTGATAAACCATTTGCTTCAGTCTATGTTTCACGGATAGTCCACGGATCTCGCCAAACGGTATTGAGCTAATCGGTGCACACCCGGCAAACATCCACTGCTCTTCGATCCACACGCAGAGTTAGGGTGGGAACGCAAAGCTGTGTGCTAAATACGTGAACGGCAGCTGCACCTTGGTCCGTTTAAAATGCTCCCAGTGGAGCCGTCCTTGTTCAGGTAGTTAACAAGCACTCAGAGGAATAGTCGAAGTGAACGGGAGTGGATCACCATTTAGTTGGAAAGTTAGTTATATACAGAAACGTACGTGAAATCAGCATGGAACAAACTGCACTGTGAAACTCGTAGAATGTCGATTGTGTCTATTGTTTTACGGCTGATTAACAACTCAAATAACAGTCACTCGACGCGCTTGTAATAGCGCCGCAAAAGTTATGATCAATTGACAGCATATTTGTTGAAAATGTTAGCATGCAAAAATTAGTTTTGTTTGACGGGTTTTGTAAGTTTATTGATAACTGAGCAACTTGGCCGTTTCGGTGATTAATCATTAGGGTCGAATAGATTGGTTAGTGTGAAATCAGTATTCCAAGTTCAGCTACTGCATGAACAGAAGAATGCAGTTGTGAGAGGTAAATTCCTCAGGAACCAGTTTTCAAAACTCTATATGAAGTCGGAGACAATCAGTCTCTGACAGCCGTTGGGTCGAAAATTCGCTGATAAGATGATGATACAATTTTTGGAAGCGCAGACTCGATGAAATTCCTCTTAGTCAATTGAGTGTTCAGTTCCTGTAATTTGAGCGTGCATATGAGCTCAACCACACTTTTCTTCAAGTCAGTAGTTGATTTTCTCAGCTTACTATGGTTGCGTCTGCCTGACGGACCCCCAGATGGAGGAGGCCGATGGTATTATCCGCGTTTTTTGAGCGATCATCACATACTACTTATACTTTAACAAAGGAAATCTTACTGAATACCTTTGTAGCAGAATTTTGAGCCAACATGCATGTCACTTCGATTAATTTCAGTATGCCACTGACCACAAAGAGCTCCATTGGCTCTCTCACCCAACAAGTTCTCCGTGCATATCTGCTCAGCGGCCAAGGTCTCCTCAGGATGGATACGGCAGTGGTAATGATTATAATCATTTTGCATGCAATGTCCCACTCAAATAATCTGGCTGTTGATTACTTTCAGACCCTTGAGGAAAATGTAACCACCATTGCTCAGCTAACCTCAGCACATTTTATTGTCGATTTTGTACGTATTTTCTTATCTCATATCAAATCCTTCATCCGTTCCATGTCCTTTCTCTGTCACATTTCATGTTGACGTTGTCAACCTCAATGAGGTTACCAATATACCACGCGGTGAGAAAACGGTGATCCCTAAACACTGTGTTTAATTCATTGCTAAACATTCTCGGGAAGTTAATCTCACCAAAGGAACACAGTGAAACTGGTTAAAATGCAGCAATTTGGACACATTCATTTCGTTCACCAACCAGGTTTGTCCGTTATCACTGGGCTTAGTTGAACCCACACAGTTTCCTGCCACTTCTTGCGTGGCAACTGCGAAGTCAAGGAGCAAAATCAGCTTTACATTAGTTTAAGTAAAGCTTCGTGCTTAGCTACGAAACCCTATACCTTTCTAGGAATTCCCACCTTTAATCCGTTCCCACTTCCAGTTTGATTCTATTTCGACTCCTAGTGGTAATTTATTTAATCAGGCGAATAGCGAAAACAAAGTCATCTGTTAGGGTTACTCTGCTCCAACCAGGGAGTCATCATTAAGTTACCACCACCTAACAAGGGAAGCCTTCGTCTGCTTCGAAGCATCACTTGCCGGTACATATGAAAGGAACATTGTTTCACACAGAATACCGCCAAAGACAGGTGTTTGAAATCTTCTTGTATCAGGAAATTTTGGTTGAGTTTTGGTGGGCAGAGGATCAGAGTGAATGTAAGTGAAGGCTGTAAGGGATCCTTATTTTTTTACCATTTCATGATATGATAATAGCTTAAGTGATAGAAGTTGTTTACCATCCGGGATATATCCATAAATGCGTCTGGTCGTCTAACCGTGAACTGTTATTAGGGCATGGTGTTTCACTGAAATCTTCGTAACTCGTTCCTTCCTTATGTCTATTAAATTGGGACTTGCTGACATTTGATCGAATCAGATTTCGAATACGCATTCCGAATTTTATCTTAATGCGTTTTTGTGCGAAGCAGCTCAACAGTCACACCTTTTGTGTCTGGTGTGGTTACTCGGTCATGTGCCGGGGAAGGTTTGAGCCAGCCTGATAGTGATTAGTTGAGTCTTTCAATGGTTGTTTGTAGCCTATCAGCCCGCAAGCCGTTCCATTCGTAATCACCCTTGTCCTACATCCGGCATCCACAGGACGCCGGACCCGGCCAACTGGACAAGCATGAATCCTGAATGCAGAAAGATGTCCGAACAAACCAAACAGTCGTTTAAAGTTTGTGAATAGGGAATACTGTCAACCCCCTTAAAATGACTCGAACACAGTCAACTGAACAAAGAATCGGGCTTTGTGTGTCCAACATTTGGAAAGTTAGAGGAGAAACTAACTAACACGTCTCCTAATTCCACATACTCTCCCGTACATACCCTCGAAAGCAGTATTTCTGATTCCAACTGGGGAATGTTTGGGAAAGAAAACATTCCCTTAAAGGTATTCCAAGTGGTCGTTCTGACGTGAGCAAGCTATGAGAGACCTAAGAGTGAATAATTTGCACAGGAACTTAATGAATTTCAGGCCTTTCCTAATATCCTAAATGACAATACTAGATTATTTCCAAACATCGGACGCATAAAAGGCCATGTCGTCGCAAGTGAGTATGTAAAAAGATATAACGCACGTAGACAGAATTCATTTCACTGCACTAATAAAACCAACACACCGATGACTGAATTCCCCCAAATATTCAGAGTACTTATACATATATAATATCCTATTTTGCACACTTTAATTCCGTATACACTGCACACTATATACTACATTTTGTTGTATATTTACGTGTAATCTATATTGTATCAGGTATGCTTTTATATACACATATGCCTTACGCATATACATTAAGTAATAAATGGCTCCCTTCGAGGTTCAGAACACTACATACATAGCAGTTAAGGGGTGATTTGATAACAAACTAAAGCCCTAGCCGTGGATGGATGATAACACAAAAGTTGTTCATCAGCGCAGTTTCAATGGATTGTGTACGCTCCAAAAGTTAATTTCACTGTTGTTGCGTGGTTTGTGCGTTCCCCGAATCATCATCATCGTTACACACCGTAACCTCTTAGTGGGTCCTGGGGAACCACTGTAAGGAAGGTTGCTTGATTCTGTCAGGTTTTGCTTCAATTCCAAATACTCAGAGAACGGCCCTTGCATGGCCTACCTCGCATTACGTGTGTCCTGCTCAGATGAAACTGTACAATGGCGGGCTTTTAGTCCACCAACTACTTGGTTCGTTCTTTTGCTTTAATCACCTGATGTGATGAATTCTAGGCCATAGACTTGTAAGTTCGGACGCATCGAATGAGCTTTTCTGGACCAAATACTGCCTCCTGACAGTCTGAAAATGCTGATGCCCCTCAGTCTTCAGCGGCTCGAGCTGTCTGCTGAAGAATATTCGGTGGATAGAGAGGTGTGGAATATACT
This sequence comes from Clonorchis sinensis, assembly GCA_003604175.2. Classification (NCBI taxonomy): domain Eukaryota; kingdom Metazoa; phylum Platyhelminthes; class Trematoda; order Opisthorchiida; family Opisthorchiidae; genus Clonorchis; species Clonorchis sinensis. The sequence goes on from CM030369.1 coordinate 79,770,366, forward strand.
ACATTTTTCTACATAATCCTAACCGTGTGTAGCTGCGTATAAACGAAGAGAATGTGAAGAAAAAAATTGGTCGTGTATTCATGACGGTCACCTTTCAAATTCGTCCTTCCTCGCTGCTCATGAAACAACTAGGAGCTTTTCTTCAGCAGAACATGTGTTGAAAGCGATGAGTGCAACATCCAATAAAGTTGTAACGTCCCCACTGATAAAAACTCAACAGACTAACTTGGGCTTTACGACGGAACACAGGGATCATTACGGAACTAAGAAGTAAAAACTGAATAAACCTGTCATAAAAATATCATAAACGAGAGATTCAATCGAGTCTTCCGTGAAAACCAAACTGATATGCAAATGAGTGTATTTGTAGACAGCTTCCTCTAGAAATTCGAAGATGAACAATAGCAGCATCGAACCATACACAAGATGTGCGTCTTGGAGGCATACTACTTGTTCTGAAACCTCTTCGATAATGAAAGCTCCTTTTATGTTGAACTAAGTGCAGTTGACTGAACTTTTTTTTCTCACTAATTCCAGTTGGCCGACAAAACTGCATGCAAAATTGCTTTATATATTTTGTGCTTTCAGGACCACCTAGGGGTGTTCAGATATCAAGAGCTGACCACTGACCAGATGAAGCTGGTCGGTAGGCATATCACTCTAAAGTTTTAGAGTTAAATGTGATTGTAAGCAAGTTTGCAACCATGTTTTGATTGAATGATGCCACTCGAGAGTAGTGCAATGTCCATGGTACCCTGAAACTTGGCATTCTACAAAAAGTAGCTACGCAAGTAACTAGAAGAGAGTGGTTGGATGGAACTTTGTCGTCTTCATCTCTCAAAACACGCAGATATATGCTTGTGTGAGTTGGTTATGCACCGCCTGTGTATACTTAGCCTGCATCACAATCTTAGCATATTGCTGCTAATAGCAGTTCAGTAAGTTAGGCAGCTACAAAAGCCCGGAAGAAGATTCGCTTTTCAAACTGCATAAATTTGACGACCGCTTTTGGGCAGTCTTTTCACTTGGGACTGTTCGTGGATTATTTCCGACAACAGATCATCAGCTAACTGGATTACAGATGGACACGGATCCCAACTGCACGAAGGACTCATGTCAGCTTTACATAATCGAAGGTAACGCACTACTGATTGCTAAACACATTACTTAATACTTTGGCCTTTCAGTAGTTTTTCACCAACAAAAATTGCGTACTGAAGCTAGAAATTCTTGACGGATCTTTATAGAGGATCATTAGCAAACAGATAGCAGAATCACAGAAATAGGAGCTGCCAAGAGTTGGAAGTAAAAACACGTCAAGATAATGGTAACCTTGGTGATCAAAATGAGCACACCTTCCCTTTAGTAACTGAGAAGGCATAAATCAAAAGAGGAGGGATGGAACTATATGTTGACAGTTCGGATGTGAAAAAAGTTTTCCGGCAGGCTTGCGAGCTTAACTCATTGATTAGATCTGAACGGTGATCCCAACGAAGAGCATTGTATGATAGCTATGTAATGTGGTGTCAAATTGTCCTTGTTGTTTAGGTGTTTGGTACGCAAGCATGAAGACACTTCGAAGCTGTTGAAGCTATCCACAGAAAATCCCGAAAACTTTTAGCCTGTCTGCGTTCGTAAGCGGTCAGTACCACTCACTTCATTCTTTGTCATCTTCGCTATAGTTAGAGTCCCATCTGATCCTCTCTGGCCCATGTTTATCAAGCCCTCATATCACTTGCCGCGATGGCGAATGTATACACTTTGAAGATTCTGAGAAACAGCAGGTTAAATTCCCCGAACTCTTGACGAAGGTGACCCTCAATGATAGATATAGCTCTGTGTATGGAGATGAGAAACTGAAGCTTCCTACTGTCCAATCACCGAAATCACGTTTTTGGAAGTTTCTTTGCTGAGCCTGATTATCTTGGATTATACATGAGTTCCGTTGTGAAGTTATGATATCACTGTATAAGAAGACAACTTAAAGGCGATGTTATTCTTAACTGACCAAGTATGTCTACCACCAGCATCAGTCCATTGCAGCTAGGGTGGAGCACTCGCTCTCTGAACATTCATGTCTTTCATAAATAACGGACAACAAGTGTCGACAACCTCTGTTGTTTCCTTTCAATTAAATCGGTCTTTACAGGCTTCTATGTACTGAAGACTGTTTATACCGATGACTTCAAACGAATGGCCTTGTCCAGTTATCATTGCCCGCCCAGAGATTCTGAACATTATGCTAACGACAGTATGTAACAAAACGTGATGAGGTCAACAGTCCCACAAATGCCTAAATCTTCACACCAAATTTACCGTGGAAATGGAGTCCACCTCCTGGACTCCGTGACAATAGGAGCGGGGGGAAATCAGGAACTACTATCCACCAGAAACTAACAGACAAAGTGTAATAACCGTATTTTCTGGGGTTAGTTCTTGGTCCGAGCCTCCCTAACAAGCTTTCCCGTCAAAGCAAATACCAAAGGTGCACAACGTGTATTAACGCCCAAAAACAGGACACGAATACGTACAGTGCATCGTGCACAAAGTGTATGCAGCGTCAACATTCTGGAAATTCTGACGTCTTCTGGATACATCACTGGCAACCAACATTTGGTGAATACTGGATCATGATTGGCAGTTGGTTCCAGATTTTCGGTCAATCAGAGCTCACCTTGAAGTTGTACCGGTAAGCAACCCGATCTTTTGGACAATCACGTGCGGGATAGGCTTCTTGGCCGCAGCTCCGCCTAACTACAAGCGGTGAGGCGGTATCAGTGCGGAATTTCACGTTACACAACGGGACCGTCCTAAACTACTCGTCAGCACATTCAAAAGTGATCCACTCTAAAACTGTCCTATCGACGTTCGGTCGGGTCAGAGCGCGGAACAGTGGCCTGGATTGTGTTTAAAAGCAGATATCGATAAAGTGGGTACTTGTGTGTGTTTGTTTAGATGGCAGTTAGAATGGTATGGACTCTCTTACTAAGACCTAGTGGGGAATGGGTTGGAACAACAGTTAGTCCATTTAAACCAGGAAGATTCCTAAATACAGCCAATATTACTGTAGCGTTCCGAAGGGAGAAAGCTCAGGCTCATTACTGGTGCAACTGAAGGATCCTCATACAGCCGAAGTGAATAGAGACTGTGTACAAAGTTTGGCTCAACTCCTGCACTAAAGTCTACCTAAGACAAACAGCCAGGGAATCACACACCACAACTGGTGAGCACAAGAGAAGAACACAAAAACCACGAAGAAATGTGGTCGGACACCTAGCGTTGGTCGAGGACTCGGTGACGGTGGGATATGCGCTAGAGACAGGGAGAACTATATATGCAGAAAATGTGGAAGTTTTGGAATGAAGGCTACGTTTTATTCCATAGCGGCTGATGGTGGAGATAGTAGAAATGGCAGACACCACGTTGTGAATGAAATTGAGGGCGTACAACTAGCTCGCGTAAGTAGAATGACCTTAGATGGGTCGGATTGACACATGTGTTACGGCTATCTGCCTTTCGAGCTTGAGTGACGCGTGCCAATTCACGAAAAAGGACCAAGAAATCCGATTTCTGGAATCACGGTACTATTACTAGGTAATAATATACACATTTTTAACAAACCTCAACAGCTTCTCCTCTGCAGATACCGTAAGAGTTACAAAATAAGGCGGTACAACCACCAGCCTGAGGATAAATCGTAGTACACCTCGCCACAAATTCGATATCGTCACAACGAAACAGATATCGACGGCGAGTGACCACCAAAAAACAATGTCCGACCAAAATCCGTGAAAGTTATAAAAATAGTTCATTAAAACAACAAGGATTCAGTTCATCGGGTAAAGGAGAATAAGTACGGGGATCGGTCGTCACTTATGGTGGAGAACGGGATCGCATTCTTGGCAAGTTGTCTTCTACAACATGATTATGTACAGCTGTCAACATACAAGAAATCATTTTACAAAGCGGTAGAAAGTCTACCCGGCCAAAAAATTAACCTAATTCCTTCTCCTCACCAAACTGTCGCTGCACTGACTCACTCACACTCATCTACTGGATGTCTGGATCACTCAATTCGGACGGATTGAGAGATTTTAGCAGGACTCAGTGGAGACTATTTTGGGGCGCCCACAGCTGGATGAGTTGCCGTTAAGCAGGTGCAGAGAACACTATCATCAACAGGAAATGCCTTGCCAGAGCGCAATGCCGGCATCATTCTATAGTGTTTCATCTCGTGAACATTTGAGCCCTTATACTTGTGGTACGGGGAGAGTTAACAAATTCCCCAACTTTTCACCACCTATTTTGCTGCGTTGCGATTTCAACAGGTAGGCATGACCACAGAACTTCAGGCACTGATTGTTCTTAATTGAACAGCATTTGTGCTTGTGAATTACTATCCAGTCGGCCAGCGGACGGGAGATTGTCTCGTCTGCCTTCTCACCCCGACGCATCTTATCTCCTTCTTGTGAGGAATACGTGCTAATCTATGAACACGTCAACAAAAATGTTTCAGGTTTTTCATGGGCCTCCGATAAATCTGATTAGGTCAATTATTCTGCAGAACATCTTCAGGAAGGCCGCAGGCATTGGCCAGTTAGTTCAACCATTTTGGTCGAAAGATATGCCCAAAAACGTATTCTACATAACTAACCGGTCTTTTGGGAAAATGAAGCAGAGGCAGGAAAAATAAATCAAACGAATATGTTGGATCCTTAAGTGACCCGAGAAAAAGGCCTACAATATCTAACAAGTTGACAGAAAGTTGGTCTGAAACGTCTTTACATGATTGGTCGCCGAATCTTGGCCGGTTGACAGCCAGGGAAGTGTCCTATCGATTCAGTTTATGCTATCTTTCATTTGGGGCTTTTTTTATTGAACGTTGGTAACCGTTTTCAGTCGGCTTCGGTGGCTACCATGACTGCGTTGTTTCCATGTGCGTTGCTATGCAATCGGATTTCCCCGAATGGTGGGAATCATAAACCTTGTCCGGTTTTGTCCTTCATCTGACCAGAGAGTAGAACGTCACGTCCCTAGTGAGGAGACGTGCTTCGTCTCCTCGGTCGCCGCTTTGCTTGCGAACATATCACAAGTATTCAAGTTTGTTCAGTTCGTCTTCGATCAAGTATTGAGCTCACTGCAAGTTCGATCTGAGGAGTTCCATTGTGCCTCAGCATATGTAAACCATGCTGTCCGGATGAGTCGCAAGTTCCCCTTGTTGTGACTTCTGAAAAATTCGACATCTCCAAATATTTCCAGCAAACTTCCTTATGTACTATGTTCCACAGAATCACTACGGGAGCAACCGATACCAAATTCCAATGGATCGCTGCTGCATGGCGCTTTTGGTATGTGACCCCAAAGAAGAAGTCCTAATATCACCTGGGACACAATTTCTCTGGTTGTTCAGGTCCCCTGGATTTGTGAGTGAGGACCTAATTTCGACGCTCTGAAACCCCATCCATAGAATGTGTAGATGTCCTGCATTGCTGAAAATACCCAACAACAAGTCTTTCATTTAAGCAAACATCGAATTCCTCCTTCGATGAACCGAACAGTGACGTTCGGGCCTTCATGGACTCTAACCCAAATGCTTAGCCTTAAGATGAACTGCCATGAACCTGTCAATTGTGCATTAGACTACGACTATTCCGAAGCGCATTTCCACTGGCTAAGGATGAGCTCATTAGTGAGTACGATATCTGTTCAACAACAGAGTTATTGCAAACTGTGGATCACAATCAGTGCCCAAAAACCTCAACTTCTCACACCGGCTTTATTGCCCGATTCTGATCCTATGATGACTGCCAATAGACCTTTAAAGATATCCAACATAAAGCCAAAGTATTCTGAAAAGACGGATTATAGATGGTGAAGAGTGCGTAGTTGAAGTATTGTTCCCACTTGCACTAAGATTATAGGGATCCGAATGGAAGCCGAGTATACTGAGAGAACATGCTGAAGGTAACTCCGGCCTGGTTTATATATGATAATCCGGAAGAAGGATGGCGAAGAATCTACCGAGTAGATGTCAAGCTAATATTCAAAGAAAAGTTGGATGAGCTTCCTGGCAAAGGGAGAAAACAGCACTAGGCTGTCCCATGGCTTTTATCAATTTTTATAAATAGTGTCATACAAGGAGACTTGGGAGTACTGCTTGAACTTCGTATTGAAGAATATCTGCCTCTCCAAAACCAGTTTGAACTTCGACACTGCCTGTATTTTTAAATTGCTTTTTCAACAAGTGATTTGTAATTCATTCAATTAGGTAGGAAAACCTTTGGCCACTTTATCGAAATCAGCTGATTAAGCTCTCTTTTTGGTTGCGTAGAACATTGTTGATAAAATCACTTACTGCCGACCCAATTCGTTTTAAAGTTGACTCCTCAGTTAACTGGAAAACCACCGATTCCTGGGTCCATTATTAACGTGGAAGTTCAGAATAACTTTAAATTCTTCTCGTTTAGTACGAATTTGGTGGAAGGTGACTGTCCATTTTCACGTCATTTTCCTTACCGAAAAGGAAATATATAACTGTGTAAGAGTTTAAACGTAACACTCTAATCATAAGGTTGTTGAAAATTCTTCGACAGCCCACGACCGGTTTCGCCCTTCTCAAAACTCATAAGGTAGGCGCAGTCCCCGAGTTTCCGTCAGCCTTATGTTCTGTTGAACCTGAATTGCACGAAATTAGCGAAATACACTCATGTATGTAAGAGTTTTGTCTACAGACATCCATTATACAGATTGCTGTCCTAAATATATTCATCATCATAGCTGGGACTATTGTATTCATGGAAGTTCTCGTTAGGATGCCTTCACGTTCAGAGGGAATGGTATGCAGTTAGAACGGAACTTTTTCGTCAGATATTTTTTCGCTTTTATGTCTAAGTCAATACACCGTGGATGCCTGCTGATTTTCCAACTTTTTGATGAAGGTGGACTTTAAGTTATCACAATGGTCGTACACTCGCGTAGATGTTTTGATGTTCCACGGAAGAGCAGGCAGCCCTCATCCAGCAAAATTCAATTTCTTGCCCACATGAATAGGACGCTTTCCGAACTATTAGCCATTATTCAATGGCATAGCTGATGGTGGTGGAATTTGCATACGCTGCGATTTTATGTTCTACGACAATGTTGCTTAATAAGCAACTCAAAGAAACGATAACCTCCAGAAGGAAATTAGGCCAGAAAATCTCAGCCACCCCCTAGCCTATCTAGAAACAAGCCAAAGTTAGGAGCGCCCCAATAAAATATCCATGAGAAGCAGTTGACTCCTGAGATGGGTTGCTTCTTAAATACCCTCCAAAGTGTGCCTTACGGGTATGACATCAGTTCCGTCCATAATCCTGTCAGCGAGGCCGTGGGTATAATCATTGTATGTCGAAGAGGCGAAAGTAATGTAGCAGGTGTTTAATTTTTCATTGGAATTGAGCTCAACCACTATGATTCCATTCAGTGGAAGCTTAAACAAAGCTTGTTTAACTTCCCAACCACAGGATTGTGCACTAAATCGGACCTCACTCATTTATAAACTCTTGGAATGAAAAACCTTTATTCAGAGGCCCCTCCCTCTGAATCACTTTGCAGCTCACACAACCTTTTCCGTGTAAAGTAGATATAAATGTGCGTATCCTATCTAAGTGAGTCGGATCAACTTTAGATATTTTTTATTTAATAGCAGAATTGTGACCTAAGGGACAGCAAGTTGTTCACATCGATGCAGTGGTAATCGGCTATTTCCTGTTAGAGGGACGACGGGACAATTTTTCTCGCGATTTCGTTGGATTTACCACATTATTTACTCTCAGCCAGGTTGCTATCCGACGCTGGATGTTTGATACTATATACCTTCGTTAAACCATCACCACTGTCAACCCTCCTCTCGTCTTTCGTCAGCTGAAGGATCACACAGTCGGCTTTTGTACCGATTCTTCACCATACCCTCAGAGATCCGTTCCGGACACCCTTAATAGGTCTGTCGCACAGACCATATGATACAGAGTGTCTTTTCTTGCCCGTCCCTGCCGAGGAGATGGTTGGATTGTTGGATTTCACATACAACCGTCATTCCACTCGACCAATGGTCACAATTCGACTCTGACATGCAGATGCATCGATTTTTCGAATTTACATATTTCACAGCCAATTCACAGTGATGCCTGTTTGAACAAATGACATGATCTCAACGTATCCAAAAATGCCACTTGATGGCGGGTGAGGTGAGGTATTCATTCAACCAAAAGCTTCCACCATCGAAGATCAGCAACAAAACAATAGTGATTGTGGCTTTGTGTACAAAATGTCCTGTCAGTCAGTTGGTTGGTCACGATAAGTGTCGATGGGCATGACCAACTAAATGCGATCATCTTAAAACACTTGAATGCCTGCACCTACGTGATGGACATTGATTGTTCTGACGGCACACGAAAGAGTACACTGGGTGGAAGAAGATGGCCACCGGTCAGATATCTGAAGCCATGGCTGTTTGTAACTGAGGCTACAAAAGCTTTTCACTTGGTTGGTCATGACAGAACGATCATAGCAAGGGTATTTTCAGTAATGTCTAGTAGACTGAATTTACAGGTAGTCTTGCTTTTGTTCATTATTGAAAACATTTCCGACAGCATACATGATCTTAGGAAGATTTTTCAGCAGAAATCGAACTAGATACTTCAGAAAAATTTTTAACGGAAAGCGATGGGATCCGCACGTGATTCAACAGGACCCAAGCACAGGACAAACACTGCAGTGGTGGCAGTACAACCTTCTGAAGCCTATGGATTAAACGTCAGTTTAACCATAGGCTTACTGAAAACACCTTGCAAACTAAACCAAGAATATTGGGTGAAATATTAGCGCGCCGGAGTAGTGTAAAACAATTCCTAATTGGTTTTTGGGTATAGGAAATTTACCTGTAGGTTCTGTACGGAGCCTCCCCAAAGAGTAGTAAATCTATAACATTATTGTCGTCTAGTGCCATTTTCATTCTTTGAAATGGCAATGACGCTATAATGGGATGAGCAGTAAAACATGTGATTTAACCGTGCACCACTCTATTGTATAGTACCGCTGGTTTGTCATTTGTTGTGCACTAGTTATCCTAGCGATCCCAAGAATCTCTTCATAGGGAGAAATTAGATTGTACCCGTAGGCTGATCTTCATAACTAGCAAGTAAATGTTACCAGTTGTTATGAACACTTCCGGTAATGTGAACGCTAAAGGTGACGCGTTCAATGGATCAGCGAAAACGAGTGATCATTCCAGCACAAATGGAATGTAGTCAAGAGTAAACAACTTTCTGTCCGACACCATGCTAACCTCACACCCTCGGTTCATCTACAACTATGTGAATGGACAGGCACGGATGGAGTTCAGAAGGAATTTGTCCTTCAGATGCCTAATGTGCGTGGTATTTCTTCTGCCTCCGTATCAGTGTAGGTTGTGTGTTGTTCTCAAATCTTGTTTGGAGTGAAATGTTGAGAAAAGAGTAGATTATACGGAAAAGCAAGTGGTTTGGCTGCTGGCAACGCAGAAGATGCACACACACACATACCAGACCGAAGTATGTCCTAGCTAGTACCACTCATACTCATGTGATAAAGGTGTGCATGTCTGGTTGCTGTCCAAGGTAATGTCAACACTTGCTTGACCACATATAAAAAATAGGCCGTTGACTTTCCATTTAGTTTTTTTCATACATACTCATCAGCCGGTTAGCTGTTAAAGTGGACAGATGACGATCAGCTGTGGACATTCCCAGTATCGTTCCGTTTCGATGATCTGAGGAAATGTGTATGATGTTGCTGTGATTACTTCGCTAACTCAACAGTAAAGGTACTCTACACCACCCTGTACAATAAGCAGGTCGTGGAATATGTTTATCCACACACAGTACGATAGAGATTGCCATTCCATCTAAAGTTGCAGCATTCCAAACTTAGCACAAGATGGCTCAAGTGGTTAGAGCGCGAATTTACTGACCGAAAGGTCCGAACCCGACCTCTGCCTCTCGAATTCCCCTGTCTAGGTTTGGACAACCTGGCAGTATCTCAGCCCTCGTGCCTCCCTCGGGTGGCATGGCAGCTAGGCACCGAAAGGATGTTACAGCTGAATGATTTTTTTACACTAATGAAGAAGCTTGAATCACCATGCTTCAGGAAGTAAGCAAAGCGTCGGGATGCACCGCTTGCTGCTGAAATATTCAATTCTAAAGGAGAGCTGAATGCAATAGACTTTAGTAGTCAGGATTCTCGACTTAAATGTACTTTGTTGCTGACCTTCTGCCTGAAAATTTCAAGAGATACTGGTAGCTTAGGTGCGATCATCAGTTGGTGATCAGGATTCACTAAGCACGGCAAGAGCTTGCAGAGGATGACGGAGAGGATTTCGTCAGTTTGAACTTGATTCATCCTTACCTGCTTATCTTTAGCTATCCTTCGAAGAGTATTCGATATTTCCAAATGTGACTAACTAATCGGTGAGCAACCTCCTCGTACTTCCACTAGTCCGTCTGCGATTGGAATTGCTTCATGGTCTGCTCTGTTTACGTGCGACCGATTCAATAAACTACCTTATAAAGCTAATTTCAGACCCCGTTCTGATAGCTTCATTCATGTTGTGTTAAGGTATTCTTTCCTTAAATATATCAAGCTACTCCTGTAACTTGAGTCTGCTTTGGCTTGTGCATTTTAAAAAAATAAAATCGGATCACAGTATTGTAACAATTGGGCCGATAACATGTTCCTTACATTGACGAAACTAGAACAAGCCCACTGCCAAGCTCGGTGGACAGAATAACAGTCAAATAACCAAAGGCGAAGTATATATATATGCCTCAAATCATTTTATTTTTTGTGCCGAAATTATCTTTCCGGAGAAAATGTAAGGATTTCTGTTTTTCCGTAAACTACCAAGAACTTACCAAACTTACTCACGTTTGAATGCCATTTCCGTGCTGTTTGACAAAACCGAGACAATCTATGGGTTCGAAGGGTGGATTTTATACTTGTGTCTGCGCAAAACAAGAATTTTTGAGGCAAAACTTTGCGTTCCTGTTTGACGTCCAGTAAACTCCTCGAAACATTACACTAGTGGCATTAACCCCACCAGGTTTATTTGCGCGCCCCCACTAACTTATATGTGCTCAGCCCCTTCATTAAAATTCTACTGCCACCTTGTTGCACCTGACAAACAGTATTTATCACATACTTTTATTGATCGTCTTAAACCACTTTACTCCGCTCAATTGGAGAGAGTCGAAATCAATATGGAAGGCAAAATTTGACTGGCTCCGTTGTACAGCTTGGGGGACGTATTCCTTAAGCATCCAAAAATTTAAACAATTGAGTTAAGATAACAGCCCTGCCTTGCTCAGTTGTAGAGTGAAATTGATGGGTCTCAGATGTTTTGATTAAATATCTGTCAGCTCAAACTGCAAATTTCCTAGGATTTCAGCTCCCTCCACGTGATCCGTTTGGTCTAAACCTGTCTAACTAGCTGAGTTCAGTCCTAGACGAAAAGTCTGCGTATCAATTCCTATACCTCATCGGAACTGCAGTGACTGGTGCATGGATCTGACGGATCGTCTGCAAGACAGGACAACCCAGCAACTTCCTGGTATGGTCACCTGGAATAACGTGTTAGTCTTACTCTGTTAGAGTATCGGTGGATTGTGCCTGAAGCTTTGTGGATGTCTGTAGGGCAAAAGACGTAAAGCTGCAAGAATCGTAACAAGGGACTGGTGTGTCTGCCTAAAAACACGCTGTGAAAAACCGGTAACTCCCTGGGGGTTTTAATAGCTAAAATCCGAAGAGCCTAATCACGAGCGTTTTCATCCTTATTAGAACCGGCCAGCTCGACATAGAAAAATGAGACAAATGTTCCCTTGTTTAATAGTTGCAGGCTGTTGTCTTTCGGACTACCGACCAATCGGTCTGTATGCACAGATGTAAAATTTGAAGCTCCTGTGGACCTTAATGTCAGCAAACGAACATTGCGATTGTGAATGAACAGCCAGATTGTTTTGGCTGGATAATCATAAATCTTTGCGGATGACAGGCTACTCAGGGATGAGCTCGGAAGTTGTTGGACAGGTTGTGAAGAGCTCAGCTTTACAGAGGATTTTGTCTCCATGCAGTCGTACATAGATGGGAATCAGTTCACAATAGCTTAATAGGATTTGATGCAATTAAAACCAAAGTACATGACTGAGTGATGATTAGTAGACATTTAGATTAAACTGTTTAATTATTAACCGGCAGCCAGATTGTCAGGTTCCTAGAAGTTGGTTGGACCCAAACGCACGCTTTATCTTCATTGTATCTAATCGATATTATGTTTCCCTAATTATCCGCGCTTCCACTTGCCATACTTAAGAAACAGAGATGATGGGGAAATCTCTGGATTAAGTAATTGGGTATTATTTTCAATTTTGATTGGAGGAGTAAGACGAAGCCACCGTCTTACTGTTCAATCAGGATAGTACACATTCAACTGTTCAACTCACTATCTCCCTCTAGTTGTTAGCATAGTATCCACTCATGAAACTGTTCTGTTTTTTTTCTTCAGTAAAACAAGATTGTGTAAACGTGCCGTTCATTTTACGTCGGACGCCTTCGATTCCGATCAATAAAGCTAAGTTTGTGGATTTTGTGTGAATTTAAGACCCATGATGCATACAGAGTGGAAGATGTTTGTAATTTAACGAAAACATTATAAAGACGTGAACTGTTTTTTTTTCTTTAGACATGATATTGTTGCGGTTAAGGTCACTTCACAGAAAATGATAGACCGTTGAAGAAAACTTGGAGTTATCTGTCAGTATTGAAGTCCACGGCCCATCGAAAGTTACCTTTAATAAGCGTAGCAATAGGTGTGGGGGAAATCGCACCAAATGGAAGTTTGTTACTTGGTGTAAACACTCAATTTAACCACCGCTCTTCATGAAGCCTTTTCAATAAAAGTGAGCCATTTAGCCAGAAACTATTTTGGTATGGGCAGCCGAAGTTCTGTTGGTAAGCCTACCTCTGTAGCGGGACGCAACTTCAAAGCGTAGAAGTGTTAAATTTTGGCTTACACTTATCCGCCGATCAAGAGTGAGGAGAATGTATGTTACCTATCTTTCCTCATTTACCTAGTGGTTATATAGAATAACACTGAGACCAACATGGACACAAACAAGGTTAACTGGATCAAACAGTGCGAGGTGGCTCATTGGTTAAGGCGTAAACTTACTGACGAAAAGGTATTTGGTTCGAAACCCACTCCGGCATATTGACTGATACTGTCTAGACTTGACTGACCTCATGCTGCCTTTCGGTGGCATCAAACCTGGGTAACGAAAGGATGTTATAGATGGATGAACTGGATCAAAGCACACGAAATGGGTGCCTGGTTTGTTTCATTGTCCACATTAGCACTATGATTTCATGGATTGCTTTCTGCTGCAGGCAATCCCAGTCTATGCATGTTTACAGGTTTAAATCAGTCTATCACTGAAACCAGTAGGCATAAAAACTATCCCCCAGCGACACAGTCAGTTGCCTGTGATACATCAGTACACCTATAGCACTGTAAACAACTGCATGCTGGGCTGATCCCCGAAGGCTGGTATGATCAACAGTCTGACAGTCAAACCAGTCAAACGGCAGCAAAGTGGAAAGTATGACAGAGGATTGCATAGGACAGTATCACCTCACATGGGATAATCCTCCAAAAAGAAACACTTCCGTCGAAGACAGAATTTTATTTTATTATTATCCCACTAGTGGAAACAAGCTGTTAGAATCGTAGAGCAAACACGTTTCCGAATCGTAAAATACCCCGTGCTAAGAACCCACTTTTTTAGACGGCTGTCACTACTGTTAGAATCTCCACACACGGGTATTTTCTTGAATGGTTTGGCTATAATTCCCGTTGGAACAAACCAAATGGAACTTTAGAATATTGGTAGCAGAGTTGTATCGGATGGAACATAGCACGGTAACTCACTGTTCAACGGGTTCTCAACAGTCATCATCATTTTCTTGTCATACTAGAATACACAGCATCAACAGTTAATCTCGTTCGGTGATTTTAACTGGGTTTAACAGGACGCATGAAAATTCCTGTTTTTTTTATCTTCAAAGGTTATTTTCACTAGCATGCTTCACTTCCAGCTGCACAAGGATATTTAATACCTGGCGAGTGAACGCGTAGTAAAAATACCCCACTGCACTCTGACAAAGGTTGTTTTAAACAACCAGAGAAGACTGAAGTCTCATCGACCCAGGAGAAAAAGCGCACGACAAAATTTCTGCTGGCACGATTACCAATGAGAAAACAAATAGTCTGGCAGATGTTTTAGTATAGGATGGAACACTTATATTGCATAGTTCTTCTATTATGAGGGATTTTGTCCTTCGAGTGGCAATAAAACTGGAGAATAATTTCCATCTCTTAGATGAGGGTGTTTCGTACTGTGGATAAGTTTAGGTGCGACGTGACTGCAAATAAGCAATTTTGTTCATATTCTCACTACTCTCTTTTGAACGGTCGTCCTCCTGTTCTGGCGTAATTATTCCGGTGAGTTCACACCAAAGGGAAGCATTGGACTCGAGTCTCGCTCTTATTAGAGCTCATCAGCAGTACATATCCAATGGCCGTGCCGAGATTTGAACCCCGGACATCTGACATGCGAGGTGGGCGTGTTACCACTACTCCGCCAACGCACGTTGGACGCGATTGTTTAGGGCGTCAGCTAATTAAATTTCTTGTGTGTTACTCAACTTTTTACAAATAGTTACTTTCAGCAGCAGTAACCCCCTAGTCAAAGCGAAGTGGGTGATTGACTAATCAACAAAACTAAGGAATAAAACAACTCACATGAATGCAACAACATGCATGATTTCTGAGTCAGCTATTCGAGATACAAATTTGGCGAACCAGTTCGATTTGATGCATTGACATATTGAAAGTGTGTATGCGTTACAGCATTACAAAATATTAAGCTTCAGTTAGTAACTCAGCGGGCCTCTTTCAAGACGCGCTGAGCCGAATATAGTGTGACCTCTTGATCCACAAATGCAAAATATATCTCCGAATCCGCTTATTGGAGGTCATAAACATTTTCGTCCACTTGCCATCTGTTTGTCGCACTGATCACTAGTCGCCTGAGTACCGAGCTGTAGAAACAGCGCTAGTAGTATGCCGATTAAGGGAGTTGATGTTTTTCTAGTCTACTGGCCTAAACGTGTCACTTTTCGCAACAGGTCACAAGTGGTGCATTTCCAATATCAAGTGTCTTGCATGGATGAAGATAACCACCGTTATTGTAGAATATTCTCAGTAAGGATTGTCCGCGAAGTCAGAGACACTTTCGCTGTCAGTATTGTCGCTAGTTTTTAGTGACTTGTGTCACACATATACCTTTCGTTTTTCTGTTAGTGCAACACCTCTATTCTTCCCAGAGCATTGTTCCTTCAATCTGCTATCACCAGTATCGTTTTTCACCGTTACAGTGGAATATTCTGTGTGGATAATACCGGGTCTATTGGACTAAAAAGCAATTGATGACCGTATTGTGGACGTAGCTAGGCAACGGCTAGCCTTGTGGATAGGATAAACTGAACAATAGGTCATCCCAACTACTCACTCAGACCAGTTTAGCAAAATTGGTCATAATTGATGGTCGTCAGACAAAACAACTCCTCGATGTTCGACCCGATCCAGGTCGGAATACCAGAACATCTTTTCCATCCTATAGTCCACATCCAACGTTGATTAAAATTCTTATCCCCAACGAGGAAATGTGAAGCTAAAATTGCGACGGATAGAAAATATAATTGGTTTGGTCTCACCGGGTTTGACGACTAAGAATGCTGTGGAAAACGGGCACTGCCTGGATCGTACTATTAAACGCTTTCAGTATATCATAAATAGTTATTCTCCTTGATAAAAGGTTCTCAATCACTTTGCTTTGGAAATGCTGAATATAAATTCTGCATTCCTTGTGACTGTGTGCATGTATTCATGGATAAAAGATGGGAAGTCGCTTGAACCACGATGATCACTTCACCGGAGCTTTGAAAAAGTAATTTGGGAGAAGAATTATCACAAGAACACTAGACCTTGATTGATTTTGAGATATCACGTCAAAATATCAGTTTTAAGGACTACTTTGAACAACTCTGTTCCTTGTGCTGGAGATCAACATTTTCCGATCTTTGTTTTAATCTTGTTGAGGTCTCTAAACCAATTGGAACAACATTGGTCTTTTGCTTCCTTATAACCTCTTTGAAAGAATAATGTGAGTCCATATTGACTTAACTTACCATGCTCTCGCATTCAACAAATGTTGGAGAAGATGCAGAAGCTAGGATTTTCCTCTCAAACTCGAAACTCTAAATGCATATGACTTGTTCACTGAGTGACTTGAGTTTTTTTTAATGTGGTGGGCAAAGCGTGAAACCACGTGCAACATGAATAAATGGGGCTGTTACTTCCACTATGTTGCCTGTATATATTTTATAGCTGGTGATGGTGGCGAAAAAGATGAGGTTGAAAGATAAAGCTGAAAAAGCTATTGGCGTAAGGTATCTGTGCCCGATGATGACCAAAATGTCAACGCAAAATCCACCGTATTCTTTTTAGTCTAGGAGTATGAGTTGTATCACAAATGAACACTGTAGAAATCGGTAGAAAAAGGCTTATTCAAAACGACTTAATAAATGTCCAAGCAATTATTATAGTGACCCATACTATGGAACAAAACTTTGGAAGCGAATAAAACAGGCTTGCCTTTAACATTGCGAATAGCACAGACACTGGGTAGCGTAGTTCCTCTAAGTAGCAAAACAAGGTGAAATAAAGACAGAGACGGAAACCTGAAGTACAAACCATCCATCGGACCAACATACTGACACTGTAGAGAGATCAGTTTATGGTGAACTGCGAGCGGGTAAACAATCTATCGGACTATACAGTCTAGGTCTGAGCAGGTGTTATTTTCATCCTGTCCTACTCCCCATCCTCAGCTAGTCGTATTGTTCTGAAGTGACCTTGAGCGATAGCGCTCAGATTTCCGAGCAGGAAAAATCAATATTTTCAGGGATTTCATCAAGACTTCACAGGGTGTAGCAACTGCAGTGATTAACAGAAGTCAACCTGAACGATTTTGTTCCGGAATCAGTCTGCTGGAGATCGAATACAAGCTCTTGAACGACAGTCCCTAGTTAAGCTGTGGTCTTTGGTCACGCAACAAAACAGTCAAGGTGCCTGTCGTTGGGGGATCTTGTTCAGTCCAAAGTGCTCCGGACACCGTCAGGAAAATTCAAAACTAAAAGAACATGCCAAATACTCAAATTTGCGTACAACTTTGGTTTTGACAAAAGACCCATCTGAATTTCTTATTTATTTTAACACGCTTCAGAACACCAGGCCGCCTTATGTTTCAGTTGGTACGACGGTCGAGATATCGCGATAACTTGTGCAGACGTAACACGCTACTCATAAGTTGGGTGACAACTCTTCGACAACCTAAGACCAGCTTGCCCTTCTTTGAGCTCACAAAGGAGGGGAAGTTCCCAATTCTTCGTCAAACTTACATCCTGCCTGCATCTAAACTGGACGGAATTCGCCAAGCACCCTCATGTCCATCGAATTCGATCCTGACGCAGACGAGATTCAGCGTGGATTCAGTTGAGTCCCACGGTAAACCAAACTGGTGCGCAAATAATAATAATATTTAGTCAACGCCGTCCACCTGGGGTTCCAGTAAAACACAAGGTTGACGGAAAATCGGTAACTGCGCTTATCTGATGACCCCGGACAAAATCGGTCGATGGCTGTTGAGGGGTATTCAGCAGCCTTATGAGTAGTGTGTTCCGTCTAATAAAAAATACCTGGTTGTGCGCAGTCCATTCAAAGGACTCAGTTCTCAGATGTGCTGCTGTAGTATTCTACAACGATGGAGAATAAGTGACCAGATTACCATCATATCTCAGCCACTAAGGAGCCTAAAGCATCCAAATTCGCCCAAGCGACCAGCTGGGTAGTGACGGAATATTGGAAGTTTTATAGCTTTTACACTGTTTTAAGTTAGAAAGACGTCTACCGCACCCAGAATCCGATCCAAACGGATGCATGTGCTCCACTTCGCTTTATTTCTTGGGCAAAGTAAATGATACCGAACTTTCATCACTCCAAAATTTCTCGACTTCTGAGAACTGAACGAAAAAGTATGATACATACCGTTAGCCACCAGACAGCACTACATAACAATGCTCACATTTTCCTCGTCTTTCAATACATAAACAGGAAGCCATGCGGGACTCAACAAATCCGCTTGCAATATGGAGCTGATGCACTCCAACAATTAGAAATTGCTGAGGGGTCGGCCCTCCATAAAATGTTACGGTCCGTTGTTTTTATCGTCAGTCAAAATGTATTCAAATAAAAAGTCATTGCTTGCTCGCATAGGTTTCCTTGTTGTTTCAACAAGAGATGCGAGAGCACGTACGCTTTTTAACTAGGAAGCTGACGGCAGCAAACAAAAGTCTTCATTGTAGAGAGTGATCGCTGTACGGGAGTAAGAGGTGCATTAATTGGCATCGAACCTAATAGGCTAATCGACCGTCATAAATGATGTTTGGTATGCCGGTGTACTGTACTTCAGTCAGTAAGCTAGTACAAAGCACTGTCATAAAAGCCCGAAGTGAGTGCGGCAGTCCAGTTTCGGAGTACTAACAATATTGCTTCAGATTCGCTAAAAGGAGACAGCCGGAAACCAACATATGAGGGTTAGATCGCTTACTCTCTTATAGTGCATGAACTAAACGGTACATCTTATTGGGAGCGCATCCAGATCAGCTGATATCCAATACGTTTCTCCGGAGTGCATACGTGCAAACTTGAGTTAGGCAGAACCCACACAAGAACCCACAAGTTAGCAAAAACACAAACTAAATTTGCTACTTGCACACAAACGTCCTTTATCGCAAAATGCCGCGGTGGTGGATCAATAATGTGGTCCTGTCCTCCGCTGCTTTTAGAACTCTTTTGAGACTCGTTGAACTCTTTTGACACCAGTGATCTCAGATCGATTTGGCAAACGTACCACTGAACTGTTGATTGTTTGCGTTAAAACGTGATTAGCCGAAACGTTCAAACAGCCCTCCCCAACTCTTTCTGTGACGGGAAAACTCCGTTTTATTCTGAAAAATTGTCAATTGCCAGATTTCTGGCGTGGCTGCCGCAAATCCTTTTTGACATTACGCCCGGCCATATGTTCTTACCTCTAAAAGAAAGTGGGTGGTACATTTTCAGGCACCAGACTGAATAAGCCTCCCAACAATGGACACTCCAGCTTTCTAATTTTTTAGTACTACTAGCAACCGTGGCGTACGTGTTCATATGAGAAAAGGGCGACGTTTACCTGAACTTCTCAGGTGTTCTGTTAAAAAAAAGTCTGATCAATAGATGAACTTGCACGATTTACTCTAAAATAACTTGGAAAGCTCAGCTTTCAAGTCCTCCACCAATGGCTTAGGAACTAAGCTTGGTCAATACACTTCTTTGTGGGACAAGAACAACAGCTATTGAAACGGATCCTGTCATGAATGGGCATCTCAAGTGCTTTATCCGGACTCGGTTTTTGTTGCTGCAGAGAAATTTACTTTCTTCCTAAGAATGGATCGGATGGAGGCAAACTTTAGAAAACAGTTCCTAATCGCTGAGGGAACCGCCAAGTCCAAACAATCCAACGTTCCTGTCGCACATGTAATCTATTTCTTCGTCTAAAGCTGTGGTGACAATCACATTGACGGAACAAGACACCCTTGTCAACTGTAAGGCATCATCTTTTCAGTAGCTCCAGCGCGCAGTTAGTAAATTAATATGACCGGTCTGAAAGGCTATCCGACTGGATCTACACGACTATTCTGGTTAGCATAAAGTGGGAACGACCAGACTCGACCATCAGTGTGATTAACCACACCGGTATTCTGACTGCGGCTACCCGGTCGGCGGGACGAGACTGTAACCACCATTCTACCAGTGCATGCTGAGTGCTGAACGGGCCCTCTGAACGGGCAGATTTGTTCACTTTCGAGCGCTGTAAATGTTTGAAGCAATTCCCCCCTGTCGCCTGATTTGGTGGTTTGCTTTCGGCTTGGTTGTGCTTTCCAGCGGTCTTAAATTTTCAGCTGAGTTTTTTTTCTTTCGTCCTGTTTTTCCACTGGCCATCTCCCTCGAAGGTTCCGGGGTAATTCGTTTTTTGGGGTTGACACACTAAATCGACTTCAGAGTATTTGTGGATGGATTTTGCGGTTTAGTGGCAGGCCTCCACTAAATCACGTTTGTCTCTGGTTTTTGCTTCTTTGAGTGTGTCGATAGTGTCCCGTTTGAAATTATGTTCTCCTTGATCTTTTTGTATGACGGAGGACGATTTAAGATTTTTCATACCGGTCAACAAAAAGTTGGTTTTCGTGCAGTTTGCTGGATAGCTTTCTTCCGCTTTACACGTTTCCTTTTTAGTCTGGACAGTACTCTTACCAGAGTGTGCCCGTATGTTTGTAAGGTACCACTACGTTATACTGTCGCGGCTTAATACAATTATTTCAGAAAGATCCTTGGGGCATGGGTGTTTGCCTCTCCATTGTACTGTTGACCTGGTCGAGAAGCTTTTGTTCTGGGATCTCCAGACAAAGTTTCTTAGAGAACCACTACTGTAGATTCGTGCTGCTGCTGTGTGCTTAGCCCGCTTGAGTGTTTGGGTGAACTTTTACCTGTGACAGCTCGTGTGGCTACTGTGGTAGTTCGGGGTTTGAACGAGTGTTAGTTTACAGTAGGTAAAAGAACGGCGTCTTTGCTGCGCACGACAACTGTTACACTGAGTAGTAGTCCCAAAATAGTTGCAATAGATGTATCTAGCCTAATGTGGTCTGAGTGAAATTCATAATCAAGGCAACGAATTATCTTGTATTCCAAGCTCAACGGAGCTAAAGAAAACCAGCTATCAGATGACTGTAAAAACATTTGGTAGTAGACTTTGGATACATTTATCACCCTTCTCTCTCTCTAGCACATACAATTTCAACTTTTATATGGCGAATTAGACATTAAAATTGAAGTCATCAAATTCCACTTATGGGCAGCCACTGAAAAGGACCACAAGAAACAATGGCTTACTACTAAGTTTTATATTCCACAGTTTGTAACTCTCTATGGAGAGAGAGATATAGCAGTTGACAACTTCCAGTGAATACCTTCAGCGTAACGTCAAAATGTGTTGCATTCAAGACTAACTGCCGTCACCCGTAAATCTTGTGGATCTTCTGCTATTTTTTACTTAAACGTTCCACTAGAACTACCTACAAAACACATACAGAAGAAGAGAGGAGTGCATCGTTATCGCTCTACTTGGGACTCGGCACCGTTTTGGCATGTAGTCTCAAGACTTCCAGTGAATTTTCTAGCAGGTTTTTCCGCTGGTATTTGAAACATAAGTGTTTCGACACTTCAGGAGGCATGCCACTCTCAATAGGGCTAAGTGTGTACATAAGGAATAAATGTTACAAGAGCTGAGGTCTGACTGAAAATCAATTAGAAGTGCTCTAAGATGAACACTTATTTAATTAATATGCAATATCTGGTCAAAACTGGTGGACACGTTGTACCGTAGCGTCCAGTTGTTTCTAAGTTTGCGCTTTCAAGAGATTTTTGGCGTTCTGAAGTAACATTTAAATATTATTTTATTTGTTTCGGAAGTACCATACAAAAAATTGGGGTCATTTTGTCTTACCGGCTAACAGGGTTTACCTCTTCGTGCGAGCTCTAGCAAGCAAATGTGCGCAACACATCAATATACCTGGAATGTTTTTTCCTTAATTCTTAACTGGTTGTATCGAGTATTTTATTCGTTCTCGGTTGGGTGTTAGTCTTTCTCAATGCGGCTCTGAATCGGTCATCAATGGTGAATCGTACTACCTACAAAAGGCTTCCCTCTTCAACTGAGTACGGGACGAAATAAAGCAGTGGTGCCGAATTAGTATAACCGCATAAGCTGCATTTATCATTTACGTGAAATAAAAGGCGATTGATGATGGAAGAAGCAGAAAATTTTTCGGAAACAGCAAGAGACCACACAGACAAACTCACCACGTATTCTCCAGCATTTGCAACCGACTTTTCGTACTCAAAAACGTTTGGTTTGAAGGGAGAATCTGCGCAGAACTAAGGGTGAAATGGGGGGCTTGACTTCCCATCAGTGATTGCGAAGGCACAAAGCGTCAGTGAACTATTCACTAGCTTTCTGTTCGTTATAGGTGCTTGGGGACGTCTGGCAATTTCAAAATTTAAAAGAGACATTATAGTCGGATGCAGCGGCCGAAATTCTTCGTGAGAATTTACGGACTGGATGAATCTAGACCGTGATTCGCAAATCACTTTTCGAATTGGGAAAACCAGGGCAGCTTTTGCCAGCTTCCGGTTCCAATAGTGACGAGGTGATGTCAGTTTGTCTGTCAGGGGCAGAGTATACGCGGCGGCAGTGCGATCCACACTGCTTCATGAATCGGAAATGTGACCTCTAGCCTCAGATTAGAGAGAGAGAGAACGAATGCTGTCAGTATCGGTGTCTCTGAAGCATTGATCGGGTCTGGTGAAAACATCGGATTAGTAATGCTGAGGTACGCCTGATGGTTTTCGGAAAAATGAATTCTCCCACAATGAGTGTGTTACTCCTATTTCATAGGCTACGCTGGTTAGGACAGGTACTCTGCATGCCAGAGGACAGTCTGCCTTGCAGAGCTCTTTCTGACCAACCCTGTGTTGAGTGCACAGTTGGACAGAGTTGGATAGTGTAAGATCTGGCAACGGAGTATGAGGCCTCTTACCACTTAACTCACTCGAGTCGACTACTGCAGGCTTCTTGGTTAGGGACTTCAGAACTCAAGTCACCAATGGTTAGTGACACAGACAGACATGTCTCAATAACACAGTAAGTGGGACTGGCGCATCAATATGTACCTGCCTAGTTTCCTGAACTAACCTCTCACGCCGTCGTCTCCGATGGTTGACTGTATCTTCCGAGCCCTCTCATCTTCCGGTTGCTGAAACTGTAGCATCCACGGTTTATAGCTAATAAACCGAACTGAATTTCAATGCATAAGTATTCTTCTTGTTTTTCGGGATTTGAGCTAACCGTCACTGAGCCGATTGTTCACGTGTTTGTTTACTCACAGCACAACGCGACCTGCAGAAACGACCATCTCTAAATCACACACCGAATTGAGGACATCCTACCCAAGGCGAGAGAGAAAATGACAATGGGTAAATTCACCCACGCCCTCAAACTCTGTCCATTAAATTCGATTGCGATATCGATCCGTCTGACATACTTGTTGTAATAATGAATCATTTGGGGGTATTGATTGTTACATTCGTTCTCGGTTAAATGCTTCTTGTTCACCAGTCAGCATTGAACTTGTCCCCGTTTTCAGTAGTTCTTTCTGACTGACAAGCACTAAAATCCCATGACAGAATTACTTTCCCGTCTCCTGCCCGCAGTTCGAGCCCTAATACAACTTTGCAATCAGATGGATATTTAACCAGCGAACGGCATGATTAGGGTCAGTATCAGCAGATATCTATTGCTGTCTACCACGCTTCAAACTAATATCAAAGCGCTTACACCTACAAAATACTAGCAAGCATTCGCAGCTTACCGAAGTGGGCTTCAATAACCGACACCATTTATTGGGCAGGCAGCAATGGCCAAAATTATTGGTGAGGTATTCTACGATTCAAATCAGAGTGATCCCTACATGTAGCTTTCGCAAATACACTCAGTATCCCCTATATAACTTTTAATGTGATGATTGCTCTGGGACATCATGTTGAATCGATTGACAGTTGTGTAATCAAGCTAGTCTGTGACGATGACTGAGTTTACAGAAATGTTGGGTCTAGGAGCATAAGGATCGATGTTACATTGCAGCACCATGAGCTACCAACCGATTGGATAAAATGAACCCGGATTTTGATGGACTGTACTTTATTTGACCCACATAAATTTGGGTCATGTGCATCCGTGCACCCGACGGACATAGTTGCGCGTCACTCTGCATCTGGTTATCTATGTGTGCTTGCTGCCTAACGTTCGTTTGTTGTGATCAACAAACTTTTCATGCAGTGATTGAGTTAGATGATAATCGGACTTATCGCTGCTCGAGAAGAAGCTCAACTTAGCAGTCAGTTCTTCTGAGCTCAGATGGATGGTGCTTACTGTCCTACCCCTTTACGCGTAGACGGAACCTTTCGGTTGTCCTTAAGTTCTCTAGTTTGAGCCTTTTCCAGGTGTATGTAAATGAAAGCAAAGGACGGCTACGCACTTTGTTTCAACGCGTATTGGTCATGTTCGAAACAAAATAAGAGGCTTGTTTGCTTTGTCACCACTGGCGAATTTCCAGTCGAAATTCGAAGTAACCAACTGTTTTCTTGTGGACCTCGCTTTATAGAAGGACTCAAAAACTTGTATCAGCCAAGTGGTAGTCCACAAACAGATACTAGAATTTTGAACTTCCACACCTATAGAGACTATTGTGCATTGGTCAGAAATGCCGGAAAGCTTACAAGCTTGCATACGTTTAATTTCTCATAGTATATATCACTTGCATACCTGTCATGAATAAGAATTTTGCCAGCTGAGATTGGGTTGATGACCAGCGGCGCATCGACTGGGCAGCCAAGCTGTCCAACTCATCCAAGAAAGTGGATGACAGTAGGCCGGTTGCACTGCCATCAAGTATAACGGACTCTACTTGTTTCACATGTTTTGGAGGCTGTAAATGGTGCATTGGAAAAAATTAGATGAATCGGATTAGACTCTGGATAGTGTATAGTAAATTCTGTGCGACAAAAATGTCTCCAGAAAGGCAGTATAAAATAGCAAGCTGTTGTTTCTTTCGCACAGAATAGAATGGCGTGTTCACCACAAACGTTTATTAGCCTCTGAACTATTTATAACGTATTATCCGTAGCATTTGTACAAAGGGTTTAAACAACACATGTACGTTTATCATTTGAACGCCTTACTTGGTTGTTAATAAACTGTAAGAGAAGTTACATTTATCCAAAAAACTCTTATATACGAACACTGTACACCCACTGTCACAGAATAGGACACTATTTTGTGTTACATTTTGATCGATATAAGCCAGCAATCCTGTCATCGAAACATGCAATTAGCAACTATCATCTTACGAGTACACATCAGGCAAGCGTTTAGATCTTTTCCATAAGATAGGAGATACATTTATGCGGCTGTTACTCAAATTTTCCAATTCAGCACCCGTACAAACGCACTGTTTGATCCTTAGTCAAGGTTGAAAATGGTTACCCAGTTTTATGCAGCTTGGCCATGCGACGATGAGGTTCATTTGGAGCGAAATGTGTCCAGCGATATCTCCATCCCAACAAACGGACTTTAGTCCACTTGTCGCACATCCCTTCTGTCATTGGAGAGGCTTCGAAAAAAGGACTACTAATCTAGCTCCCGTTCTTTATCTCCATAATCGAGACTTGCGATTCAGATGTGAGTCCCTGGCTGCTGTGCCGCGCAAATCAGCTTTCGTAGAATGGCGAGGTGCAGCTTCAGCGTAGTCGTTAGGTTGATTCTAGTCAATTTATTTTCTCTTCCAAGCGAATGGATCAGATCAGTGTAATGCTGATACTCAGTCTGAAGTTTCACACGACTGAGTGAGGCGGTTTGTCGCAGCAGTAAATACATGGGCAGGTGCGACGAAGACACGACTATTAACA
Organism: Clonorchis sinensis; assembly: GCA_003604175.2. Classification (NCBI taxonomy): domain Eukaryota; kingdom Metazoa; phylum Platyhelminthes; class Trematoda; order Opisthorchiida; family Opisthorchiidae; genus Clonorchis; species Clonorchis sinensis. Next base: position 79,796,170 of record CM030369.1, read on the forward strand.
TAACCCCGAGTCTGGTATAAGCGTAACTTGCTTTTATACTGGACCAAGTGTATCATGGAAATTTTCAACTTATGAGATAGGGATGGGTTTAAGTTACCTGTCCGTGGAGAAATTACCAAACCTGATACATCATTAAAGGAAACCTGTAAAACAGATTTCAAGGAGATAATAAGTTTTTAGGTTAAAATTGTAGTAACGGCTCATGATCATTACTTGAAACGACAAAGCGTATGATAGAGAACAAGCAGAAGCCTTTTATTTAGATCCAAAATTTTATGCTACTCAGTGTCGTAAACCTCTCTGAATACTTTTCACTACAAACTGCACTTGAGGTAGAGTTTTCCAGGTTTCCTCAAGTCTGAAAGGTTTTTGCAGTTTATCTCATCCAAAGGGTCCAGTGGGATAACACAGTACCTACATCAGTAAAGCGCAGAACAGGACGGTCGATCGTTCTTATGATGGAACGTTAGTGAAGATCTGACGCCAGCAAATCTCGCACAGCGTGTCAAAGAAACACTTTGAACTAAATTGAAAGATGAACTGTTAAATCTTAGAAAAATATGAAGTCCAAAAACAAGCAGTACAAACAACAATGCCCTAAGGGATCAAGTGCATGCGTGTGGCTTCGGAGCAAGCGCCACCTGCGATCCATTTGGTAAACTAGCCGTCGGATTATTCTGAGACCGTTGGTTTTGCCTAAGAACCGCTATTTCGGACTTCGACCAAACATTTTCAGAATACAAAGGCATGGAAGGCATTTAGTCCCATACTAAATAATCCAGATGAAATGATGGAAACTAAGCGCAGGCAGGAAGTGGGATTTACGCTACTCAAATTTGCTTTACACGTCAAAAATAATCTATAAGCCCACAAAATCTTTCGTCTGATCCGCACTGGCAAAAAAACGTCCGTTGAACTCGCAGCAGGTATCGCTCAGAAAAATACAGGCACACGGATGTAACTCATCTAATTATTGACCAACTTAACCTCAGCCGAGAGAAACTGCAAGCATAATATGTTTCAAGTAGTGGTCCGCAATCCTACCTAATAGGTCTTCGACATCTGAAATTCAGTAGGGCTCCAGTGCACTCAAAAAGTGTCTTCTTCTGCGGCGTGTTGTCCCTCAGGTTACTTTCTCCGGTTGTGAATAAAAACGCGAAAATTGTCATTTCGCTCGAAGCTACTGAATAATAGATAGCATAATAGCAGTCAGCAAACTCGATGCCATATAGTCAGCAATAGTCCAAGAGACAAAATGAAGGGTATTTTTTATCATTCTGTTTTCCTCCACAGTACTGCACAGTAATAGGACTGAGGAACTGGTCCTTGCGAAGCTAGCATTCTTGCAACCACTTATTGCTCGATGGTTGGTCAACGTCCACCTGAACAAAAACTTGCATGAAGAAGAAGCATGGTAATGGCTGTCACCAAGTATACAAGCACAGGTAGGCTAAATTTGGAGTTTAGTAGCAAACGGCGCTAGGTCTTTGAGGTTTGGTTTAAAAGTTCACATAAAAAGACATTTGGAGATAGCCGCACCATGTAGTTTTGTATGCCGGTGTTCCGGCATGGTGCTCCACGTTGAGTGTTCCCACCTGGATTTCTCCCTGTTCAACGAACGCTGCTCACTAGTCTTTTTTTATTTTCTCATCTAAAAATAGGGACATAAATGTCGTAGTCTTTTACCTGTCAACTCGTTTATACATCAGTAATAGATAAGCAAACCCCTTACAAATAACTCAAGCTGTTGACTTATTGATTTTTAAATTTTGAAACATCTAAAGCAACCTAGAATGAACACTGTAACCATACTGAAAACCAAATAGTAGGTCATAAGCCATATTTACAATTGAGATTTCTTCCTGCATGTGAAGCCGGTCTATGCCGAAAAGCCTAGAAGCACGGTTTTGTCCTTAATGGGAATCACCAGCATGCGCGTCTCACGTAACTCGAGGGAGTTCGAGCCCGCGACGCTCCGTCTAGCGGTTTGAACACTAGACCTTTCGGTTTCACCTGGCTGACCAGCATAGTGAATAACTCACACTCCTCAGCTTTTCAGAACACATTAGCTTCACTTAAGGGAGGAAATCTTAGTCGAAACGTCTTAAATTTAATTACACTGTCAACCATCCATAAGTAGCTCATAGGAACAATAATTTCACTGTACAAATGGAAATTCATTCTGAGAAATCGTCCCTCCAAGGCGACGATGACCAGGCGACATACGACCACCTGTTGTGAATTTCTTGATTCAGGGATGCGTAAATCTATATCCTATCTAGGTACGAGTTAATCCTTTCGCCATTTGTGGTCGATCGGCTAAATGTTCAGACTACTAGCCGGGAGGCTGCGGGTTCGAAACTCCCTGGACTGCATCGCAGTTTCTGCACATACTGACTTCGAGGGCAGGACGAAATCTTCATTCAACCTTCCCAAATGGCCCCACGTAACTAGACACTATACGCCTACTTAGCCTCTCATGGAAGATGACAGCCCTCTGTATAACAGCCAATCCACACAAGGAAATATCTATAAGAAGTCACTCCTCGAATGCATGAGCTAATATATGGGTCTCATAATAGCACTGGCTGCTAACTCATGGATAGAAAGTAGGTTGGATTTGTATCACCAGAAACTACCATCGTATGCGCCGGAATGCGTCTGATATGAAAGCATAAAAGTTTGACGACGAACCCAATTTGGCGAGAGCTTTCCGATTTTTCGAAAAATCCAATGCGCATTTTAGCATTCGCCGAAGTGGCGAACGAACTATGCTCTTAGAAGGTTTTAAGCTCGATTTTAAATTAGATGATTTCCCTATTTTAATTTGCAAGTACCAAGCTCGGCGAGCAGATTAACAGCTACCTGATCAAATACCAACTAATGCACCAGTGCCACCAAGATTCCAACACATTACCATTCCAAACTTGCTTCTTCCGACGGTGATACGAATGTAGGATACGATTCAAGAGAGAAACCGTTATTATACCAGATTCATTCTTGTTTGTTTTCACAGCCATGCTCACAACTTTTGAGTCAGGCTTTGAGTTCTAGGCGGCGGCATTTTCAGTTTTTATTCACGGTCATTGCGTGAGCATAAGGCCCTACACATATCACCAAAGGATAAGCGCAAACTACTATTTTTGGACTCTAAATCGAAAAAGTTCGAAGATGTTATTCAGAACCAAAAGTGACAGGTTATCTATAAAGATCTTGCGGATTTTTTTCAAACTGAGGAAACCAACAATATAAGGGTAAGTGAATAAGGTATAAAAAGTGGTTATATTAAATACGTTACTACATAAGTCAGCATAAATATTATTCTGTATTCATCAGATTCGCAGTCATAAGTGAGACTGCACTTATCTAAATGCAAAACACAACAATAATAGCATTGCCATACGAACTGGACTCTGGGGAACATTTTGCTTAGCAAATCCCACTTATACTTCCTTTTACTCGCCTGCTTGCATAATTACTTAGTCTTTTAGTTGTTTGCCTAACCTAGTTAGTTAGCTGATAATTACAATTATAACGTACACAAATATAGTAGCATGTGACTCTCCGCTGTGTGGTTTTCATTTGTGATTTTTCGATTTGTTGTCAGTTTCACGATGCTTTTTGAAAGGCGATTTGTCTTTATTGCTTGACCTGCCTTACAGTTCTGGGTTCTGATGTGCTGAGTGAATTCAGGAAGGTGACAGCATACTTATATTAATCATCAACACAGTTTCCGTAATTTTTTTAGGGGGATAGTGTTTAACACGGCAGATTTTGATAGATCTGTCGTTGTGGTCCATCATTCATGTGCATCTGCGATATCTGAAATACGGGAATCTCCTTGCCACCACCTTGTTCATGGTGCTTTTTTATTCCGTTAAAACAGTGGTTTGCACGGCATAATAATTATAAAACAAAAATTGATCGACGTGTTGCGACGAAAAATGCGATACATTTTATTCCTCCCGTTTTACTAAGTCCTAGTTTCGCGTTGAGATTCGAACCTGAGTGACTTTTCTTGATGCACTGTTAGAGCTGACGTGGCATTCGAACGATGCTACGGCCCATGTGTTACAAACAATTCGCCCACATGTATGTACTGCTTGAGCGATCTTCAGGGTAAGACAATCCTCACCATTGTTTTTCGTGGTCACGCGATTCTGCTTTTTGGCAAGAACTTTACACATGTGAGGGTCTGTGTTGTTCAATGCGCTTTGGCAATACAGGTCATAGAATGGTTGCAATGGTTGCGTTCCCAACCAAGCTGTATACTCGGATCTTTCTCGACCTCCAGATCACAAAACGGTAGTATTTTAATGCCAAAACCAATGACAGAAATCGCCAGCTTCCCACATCTTGTGCGCGAGTTACCCCCTCATCAGGATAACGGGAATAGTGGGGGAAGCTAAAAGGTTTATCCATATCCAGAACAAACCAAAAACAATAGTTTAAAAATGATAAGGCCATTTTTATATAAAATACTCAGACATCTATACTGGTTTTTAAGTGCTTTCGGAATAGATTTGAACCTATCATTGTGGCTAATTTCACGAAAATTGGGCCCGTTTTCTTTAGTTGCTCCTGTTGGATTTCATTCGAATTAATGAAAAAAAAACCCTTTTTTCACTTCCAAGGGTTATGAATTTTTTTTACCATGGAAAATATCCTGTGCAATAAATTGCGAAAGGATAGGGGATTGTTTCTCAAAGGCAGTCGAACATATGGAGGAAAGGGAGAATTTTCTCGGCTTTGTGAAACTTAACCAGAGATAAGCTGACCAGTGAGCAAAAACTAGAAGTAATTTTGACGACCCAAGATTTGTTTACCAGCCGTGGAAGCTGTTCAGCTTTGTCTCTGTTTGACTGAGAGATGGGAAACTTTGAGACAGTATCCGCTTCGGTATGGATGGTGAATAAAGAAACGGCAGCTAGGAAGCTGGAAGATTTACATTGGGGAAGGAAGGCTATAGTCTTTAGTGCAAAATGTCCCAGCACAAGAACAGTTCTCTCATAAAAGTGGTTTTGCTGTTAGCTCTGACCAATCAAACTGTTTAATTTTGGTTACAAAGCCTCAATAGAAAAAGTAAATACTGGGCTTTTTGGACTCAAACGAGCAACTGTTTGTCATACGGGCTCAAATCGATACGAAAAATATCCATGAACTCTATAAACTGGCGGAAGAAAGTCGAAAAGAGTCAGAGTTGGCGAGACAGTGGACTGGCAACGATTAGTTTTAGCTATAGATAACGACTTGGACTTGCGTTGGACTGCGTGCAATAGGTGGGTTTGGCGTAATAAAGACTATGGTGAACAGGGTTTCCACTTTTCGATGGGATCGGCTGAGTATATTTAAATTATATGCGTCATAATGTCAGCTAAGAAATTTATTAGAGCGCTTACTGCGGTTTCATTGCACTTGGAGACATGTTTCAGTGACACGATCATAGGACGGTGAGCTTTATTCAAAAGACAGAAGAAATGAAAACACAACAGCAAAGAACGCGTACAATAATGAATTTACGGCTGAGACGGTAAAGTAAAAGAGAAAACAAAATCAAGGTATTCCTGGACATGGGGAAACACCTAACAAGTCTGTTCAATCTGGTTCATAATTCCATGCACCTTTGGAAACTTTGAAACTCACAACCGATTGTGGAGTTATTACCCTATCTACTTATTTGAGGAGCCGAAACAGGTAGACCATATAAATCGGGACAGAAAGAACGGAGATAGCCATGTAAATTGCTCATTTGCGTTTTCAATGCTGTAAACCTGATATCTAAAAGGGGTTTGGCTAGAAAGGAAGTAATATCCAAACCTGACCAAGCGTTGTTCATCACATTCATCAGTAATAGGCCATGGCAAGAAAGCTTCAGCGGCACTTCGAAAGGTATTGAACTGATTCTTTGGCTTTGATAAAGATTGTCGCACAGGGACGACGGAAGTCGAAAAGGAGTTAGCAATAGGTGTTCCGGTGCTCATAGTGCATTAAGGGACTATGGTCATAAAAGGCGACAAATCCGTGAAAAACGCTGTTCTGGGGGAGCTGGTAATAACGAGTAAGCAGAGCGCAAGCTATGGCACTTGGCAGTTCGACGAGTCGATTTCGAGAGAATGTAGAGTTCAGAAAAGCCGAGTGCAATGTACTGTTTTCCACCTAAGATATCTGCTTTGCTCACAAACAAAAGATCTGAGTGGACCAAAAATTTAGCACGTTATTCTGACAAGTCCACGCCTTTAAGCATAAACCTGTATACTTTTGCCGCAAACTGGAACCCGTCAAATTATACAACCCGTCAATATACCCGTCAATTATACAACGTTTCTTATTCACGCGTACCACGAGTGAGTCAAATTCGCGATGGAAAACGTTTACAATCGCCCTCGTTTGCTCAACCGGCCGTCAGAAACACAAGGAAATATGATTTAACTACCACTTGCTCGGTAAATGAGAACTACGCCAAAAGTAATAGTATTTGTCCGACCTAATTAAGGAGTTAATCAGCCAACCGCCTTCGAACTAAAATACACACATGCCGGTAAGTGACAATGCGCTCAAGACATTTAGAAAGGAGTCCTAGTCCTAACATAAAGGTGAAAGTCCCAACACAGTAAACAGCAGCTGCGTTTCATTCAAACAACCACTTTATTAAAGACAAGAATGCACAGTTTTGTTCATGATATTTGCATAGATAGTGACCGATATTTCCGATAAAGAAGTCAGCACACACACCTATTTGGTGTCGCCGCAAAATTACTTGAAATTAGTCACCTTCATTGGTCTTATTTTACGTTTGTATGTGGCCGGTATAATGTAACTCCATGTCCGGCTCATGCTTATCTACGCGTTCGCGTCGTCAACCACATATGATGAAAGCGATGATGAAAGCCAGGGTTTCCCAATAGTGTGTGCGATCGTGTGCAGTCGTTTGAAGAATTCGGTGTCCACACAGTGGGACTACATTTGTCTGCAGACAGTTGCGGGATGTGTAGAATTTACGTTCACATCAATCTCGTTTGAACAGTCCTCCTTCTGTCCTGACGCAATCATTCTGGTGAGTTCAATACCTGAATTGGGGCAACACATGAACTTCTACCCTCTTTACTAATCACCTTTCATCGGTTACTTGTAGAATTGGGTCATCAGGACAGGTGAGGACAATGAACTTGGAATGTCAACATTGTACTGACTACCTACAAACTGTAAAATAAACTAAATGACTGTAGTAGCGTTGTGGAAACGGGCCACTGCTGAGTAGCATGTTGGGTCCGTGATAAGGTTTTGGTGTTTAGTAAGATTTAGATGCATGTTCCATTCCATTTATCACAACCAGAAGAACCCCAAATATGTAAACCGTAGGCAAACCGAAAGCTTGTCTTACTTTGTGGGATTCTGCTGGATCTTACATGATACATTTTGTCTCCGAGTTAGCAATCGTCACCCGTCGCAAGCTTTGTTAGATTAGACCAGGTATTGCAGATCCCGCTGTAAGACGCAGGCTGATCTATAGTTTCATGTAACGGTGCCAGCATAATCTCTTGTAGACACTAAATGAAAATGCGCAGTGTGCATGTTCTGAAATGTGGTACTTGTGTTGATTTAGCTCCACGTATTGTCGATAGCCTTATCGCTTTTTTAGTTTAAAGGTCAATAACTGGTTTCAGAAGAGTGTGGTAAATAATGATCTGATGACTTGTCGATCATTTCCAAATTTTTCCAGCTGAGTGAAAAATACCTACTGGTTATTCTGCCCTACAAGCCTGGCTTTTAACGAAAGCCATCTGTACTAACTTAACAAGCAGAAAATACTTGCGACCAGCTTATCATACTTCTCGGCTGTTTTATCTTGGAGGAGAGTGCTGAAGTCCTTTACCTCGTACAAAAATTAGGTGAATCGTGAATGGACTTCCATATAGAAACAACAGCAGAGCCTTTCTCAGAAGAATTTAGTGAGCAGTCGATTGACTCATTGCTAGATTCTGTTTGCCGACACAACTACTCCACCCCCAAGATCGTCGTTAATAGGGCAATCTTACCTAAAACCCACCCAAGCCCTTTTGTTTTCAGCATTCAAACAATACAGTGTACACAATGCATTGATATACTCGTAACTTAACACGTTAGCGTCGGATAATTTGTGCGTTACTCTATATAGAACCCACAGCTCAGCGTATTGTTACTCTTCGACTGACGCATACTGATTGGTCTCATCATCACACATTCAAAAGCTTATCAGCTTACGATAGAGGTCATGTGACCGTTGTCGTCGCTTCATGCGTCGAACAAGAACGAATTTTAGCGACGTTATCAATGTATATGGATGCGCATTATGACTATAAATTCTCGTTCAACCGTATGGTCTCTAGTCGTCTTCCATCTACTGGGAGATAATGCAGTGTGGTTGAGATGCTCAGAACTTTATGGGGTGAATATTTTTCGACGCAGCCCTTCTAACACTTCCATGAGTTTAATCCTGATCGAAAAAAATGTGCCTATTTAAGGTTGTGAACATAAAAGCGAGTCCCACAATTAAATACACCCTAACAAGGCATTCAGTCTCTTCCATTTATTGTCCGTTCTGCTCCTGAGATCTCTCCCTAATAAGTTGAAAAAGCCGCGAGGCACATGGTATATTCGAAACAGTAGATTGAAAGCGTATCTTCTATTATGGCAGATACTGATAATTAGCAGTCAGTGTTGAATAAAGTGACATGAAGGAAGCTGAATCAAGTCATTGCTTGACAGTCTCTGAAATCAGAAAATATTGGTGGCTGGGTTAGTCTAAGCGATCTAAAGCATCAGATTGTGATATGTTTGTGTCACACACGAGATAAACAACCTACTTTAGAGGAAACCAGCTGGGTCACTTTGTTAGTACAGAATTGATAAAGAATTCTGTTAAGGGTTTTGGTTTAGTTAAGAAGATAATTAAATGGAGGGAATGTTAGAGAGTATTTCCGGATGGCTAATATAGCAAGTCGTAGCGTGACTTGAAGGGAACACTATGTCTGTTTAATATATATATATATATATCCGTCACAGAGAGATTGAACCTTACCATGGTGTAACGGCTTGTGTGCCTCCGTGAGCCAGTGGGCTATACTGGGAGGCGTCCATGCGACACTCACAGAAAGTCGTCACCAGTTGGCCATCTGCTAACTCCAATCCGGACTGCTGGCCCTCAACAGAAATGTGGACCGTGAACACGAAACCCCCGTAAGCCTGAGAACTGTCCGAGTGTATATCACTACTCAGGCATCATCGTGCTCTTGCCTTTAAGGACCTTCCACTTGCTCCGCTCAACAATGGTGGTGAATTTCTCAGTCTGTAGGTGTTCAGCCTATTTGTGCAACTCTGGAAGAAGGCGTTCGTTTCAGGTAACTAGGGCAAAGTGCCCATTTTTAAAGAGGTTGCTTACAGTGAATGCACTAACCAAAGAGGTGTTAGTTTGACTCCCGCTGTAACGAGACTTCTGACGCCGCTGATTTTTCGTCGTCTAAGAGCGGCAAGCGTGAGCACCAAGCGGGATTTCGACCGGGTAGAGGCTGCGTCGACCACACATTCACACTCTGTCAGGTGTTAGAGCAACGCCAAATGTACAGACGACCCGCAGTCTTGGTATTACTTGACTTCAACAATGCGCTCGGTTCTGTCAGTCGATAAGAACACACTCGCTCAAAAGGGTATGTCCTACAGGTTCGTGAACATAATCCGGACCCTATATTCACAAACTTCTGAGTGTGAGTGTAAGGTGAGCTCTCCAAGAGATTCATTACAATTGGAATCTGACAAGACTGTCCACTCTCTTCATTTTGTTCAAATTCCTCACTGATAGAATAATGAGGCGAACGTTGGAAGGTCTCCAAAACCCCGGTATTCACATTGTTGCTGACAAGAACCATGTTGATCTGGGGTAGACAGATGACGTCACCTTCATCTGTGAAGACAAAGGCGCTGCACAAGCTCTGTTGAGTAGACGGATTACCATCATGTCATCTTTTGGCATGCACTTTCAAAGTGCAAAGTCATGCTTTAAAACGTGCTGTCTCTGAACATTCACCTTACAATCCAAGAAGAATCACAGAAGGTTGTGGAGAACCTTAAATACGTCGGTAGTTGTATTAGATCCAACGGAGGTGTGTCTGATGAGGTCAGTTCAAGAATTTCAAAGGCTCGAATCACGTTTGCTACTTTCGACACCTGTGGCTTCAAAAATCATATCACTGGGTCTTAAAGGTCGCATCTACGAGGCTACAGTAAGGTTTATAATTTTTGTATGTTTGTGGGAAGTGGCCTCTGCGGACAGATGATGTGGGACGTTCTCAGATCTTTTACTACCGATGCCTCGTAAGCTTTGCTGCTATCGGCGAACCTGTAATGAGGTAATTAGAAAATGGGCATTTGGTTGTGCAGCAAGCACTTTAATCACGCAAAACATCCAACATGATCAATTACGTTGGCCCGGGCATGGTCTACGCATGCGGAAAACCCGTCTACCGAAACGAGTGTTGTTCTCCGTGTCTCATTCAGACTGGTGGAAACTGTGAGTTTGTCGGCTAAGTGAGTAACGAACTAGGAATACAACTTGTGTCACGCGCCTTTCCTACAGTCGTTTCTGCGACGTACTTCGCTTTTCGATGCGTGATAGATAAAGCTGAACGTTGTTACAGCTCTCCGCAGAACTGGTCCGTTCTTACGTTAACAACAAGCTGAGCATACTTTCGGTAGCAAAGCAATCCAGTAAGTGATTACTGGATTCTTATATTGCTTTGATAGCCAGACCAAAAATGTCCTTTTTCTGTTTTTGTTTCAAATACGAAGCAGATGTTGACTACCTTATCTTTAATGAAGGGTTCATTTTGAAGAGGTTTCCAGAAAAAATCCTCAACGGTTTCACCCTTTTCTCACCACTTCTGGGAAAGTGACAGGTATCACAAAGGAATAAGTAACTTTTTTCTAAGGATCCTGCTACTCTCAGGTGCTTCGGTGTCAAATAGCAGATATCCCACAACGAATCAGAGGAATATCACAACCCAAATTTATGCTGCTATGGGTCTGACGCCCAATCCCAGCAACCATTCAGTTCTCATAACAATCTGAACTATATTTATTTTGGAAATACTAAGTACTATATAGTAGGCTGTATAAAAAAGCTATACAAACAAGCAGAAAATCATTTGTTGCTGTGGATGTAGTGGCCGACATATTTGTAAAGGGTGTATGTGCACGTTGAATTTTCAGGGAGTGAAATGGAATATTACTTAGCCCCTTATTTTTAGCTCATAGCCAAAATCACTGACAAATTCCAAAAAGCGTAACAAATCCGGTGAAATCTATTGTAAATTATTCTTGTATCGGTTAGTTGCTCCTGCCCAATAACGACACACACTGGCTTGATTGTTGTTCGGCAATCCTAAACTATTAGAGAGCATTACTGATGTCTCTTCCTAAATATTTGATCAGGCATCTTGTTGAGACACGGAAACACAATCAACTCCGTCACAATTGCTGCGACCTGGTCTTTGCGTTATAGTTTTCACCAACCAGTTAGCTTTGAATGCTCAAATTGTTCTACCGAGCCCACCCATTCCCAACACTTTCAGAATCTTCAAAAAATTATCCTTTGATTAAATTTCAAGGAGCTCTGTCCCACCAGCGACGCGTACCTCCACCTGACAGGGAGTCGATCCGGAAACTTTCCCGGTAGACTGTTCCTAATATAACAATATTTTCATGTTAGGCTTGTTAGAAAACAACTCTCTTTTCATTTTTCAGCACCCTCTCTAGCGGTGTTACTTTTATTGAGACAGTAGGCCGGAGCAACCGGACCTCACTTCAAGGTGCCGATCACACTGTCACTAACGTCCAAAGAAAGTGGTCAGTCGGATGATGTCTTTTAACCGCCAGCTGAAACTGCATTCATCAATAGGACAGCTGGAATAGCCCGGCTTCCTAAGCATACAGATATGGGGTTCGGTGAGCAGTGAAAATGCCTTGTACATACACCTCGCTCGGTCTTGTCGACGGTGTCACAACACCGAAAGAGGTGTGGCTTACATCGCATTTCCAAGTCAGTCACTTGGTACGTCATAACAATAGTCTGACTGGTGACGGTGCGGGGAAGGGCTTCGTCTTATCTAAAGGTTTAGATCTAAACTGTTCACAGCGTCAGTTCGGGTGCACCTTTGTGCTTGTCAACTCTCGAAACCGTATGAGTCGTCTTTTTACCTCAAAATGAGTGTGGGTATGTTCGACCACTAGGAGATGAACGCGCAAAGCGAAACCAAATCAAGTTTTTCACTGGAAACAATCTTTGGCCTCTAAGAATATTACCATCTTTCGTATTCAGGTCTGCATGGGTCCTAGGTATAGTGCGGACTGCGATGGGTTCAATTAGGGTAGAGTAGTCTTTTTCGGTGCCTCAGTATGTCGTATACACGCAGCAGTACATCCCCCTGTGGATAAACACATTGCCTGATAAGCACAGGACGCACAACCCTCGAAATTCACTGAAACAATGCTCTAACCTCGTTCGACCGAGACCTGAATTTAAGCCCAGCATCACTTTCACATTTTTGGGAGAAAGCGGAGCAATTGTGATTATTTGCACAAGCTGTGGTGAATCACACAAAGACTAGGCTTATCTCAATTCCACAGCTGTTTCCCAGTGCATGAAACAGGGCATCTGGTATTAGATAAAGAAACATAAGCCGTCTTGCGGTTAATTGCATTTTACAAGAACGATAGAAATGTTTCTATGGCCCGGCGTCCAATACACATTCGTTAACATCAACCTTCAGTAAACGGATCTTGAATGGGCGTAACAAGATCAACAGATTTCCACACTGAAACTGGAACTTCATTCAGTACACACTGGATCTACAAAATACATGGGAAACGGTAGATCTTAAGGGAACTAAAACTATTAGTGCCCAGAGCAAGGACTGATAAGTGCTTGTGGTAGTGAATAAAATTGATTTTTAAAGAGCTGTGGTTTTTAGGTTTTCCTGATCTACACTTCGCTGCACAGCTTGCATAACATTTTGGCACAATTCGAAGGCAGCGAGACCGGTGAGCAAGCGCAGCTGGCATCACGTTAACAACTATTTGTCACGTGGCTTTTGCACGCTTTTAAATGAAATATGACCGCCGGATGCTTATAATTCACTTTCTCATCTGAATGTGGAGTCCCTCCCTAACTTTGCTACCTTGAATGTAGCCCTACTCGCGTGTTTCCTACTAGTAAGATGCTATAATTCGGAAAGACAGATGACCTTCCGCTTGTGGTAGGTGGGTACAATGGATATTTGATGGTTGTCTAACAGAGGTCTCATCTTGTGGACGAGGTCACTCTATGCTGAAAAACCGAGAGTCACTGCACTTCTGTTCAAATCGTATTCTGCATCATCAGCGCTCAGCATCGCAAGAACGTCCAGAGAGATTCCAACTCGCAACCTAGCCGGTGGTAGCTTTTGGCAACAAGTGGCTGATCAGTATTATTAGTAACTCGCACTTGGGGGGGGAAGAAGTTCCGCCCATTTTTTAGTGACGAAATCAACTTCATCTGGTCACATGTTTGATGATTCACTGGTCCGTCGCAGCTAAGACTCCTATCTTTATTTTTTTTGTGGAATTTATACACACTAACAACTAACTAGTGTCATCCATTTAAAACATACTCCTTCATGTCTCGAGAATTTCCGCTCTGATGTAGTACTCAGATAATAGTGATCTTCCGTGAACTGTTATATGGGTTTTCCAAGCGCCCAACCTGTTGATAATAATTTCACTCAGTGTGTGTAAAATTTGATGTTTCCATTCAAAATGAAAACCCGCGTAAAACGTTTGAGCCTACGACAACTTTATAAACAACAACGGCAATTAAGATGATTATGAAAGACCCGTGATTTTTCAGCAGGCCTGTGATAAGCAGCGCATATATGATCTGTAATATTGTACGATATATGCTCGGATTCAATAATTGCAATCACCAGTAACCTGAAGGTCCAGGATAGTCCGACTGGAGACTACAGCTTTGGAAATGAGAAGTCGTAAGGTCAATCAGCCCAGCCTAGAAATAAAGCTGTCCAGAAACACTGTGGCTTGCTAGGTTCAGGTCGTACTGTTTTTGGGATGACTGTGGAACATCAATGTCACTGTTAACAAGGCTTCTGGATATATGTTGCTCCAAATTTGTTCGAGTTGTTTGCTCACTTACGTGAGATATAAAATTGCAACGTACGATACAGCACAATCAGAAAGCACACATATACTTGGGTTGGAACCTTCCAACGTTGTATCTGCTTAACCCGCTTTGGTCTTCCCCAAAGTCAATAACGGGATTATACTTTCTCCAGGGCGACTGTGTGGCAGTAAACTGCTTTGAAGAAACCAACTAACGGAACTTAGGAGCTGTCGGTCCGAATCTCCGTAAACCCATACTTGAGTGCCTAAGCGAATGTCAGCCATCGATCGAGTGACCGTTGATCTGGGATGCAATCGTCTCGTCATTTGTCGAGGAGACATCGATGAGCGGTTGGTTTGGTTTTGAAGATTTGGGGTGATAGACCTAAAGTATTACCTAATAAAGGTTACCTAGTAGGAGCTCTGGAAATTACTCTGCTTGTCCTCACAAAATAGGTCTTACTTTTCACCTACCCCTACCCTGTGGACTTCTGTCAAAACTGCCACGCCCATTGCAAGTGCTTCTTTTTTACTGCGAATTGATCCGCCTACCTCGTCTTGGTGAGTAGTGTAAACTTGAACTGAATACATTCAGATGACTGGCAGTACAATCCTGAAGAATCGGAACCCGTTGAAGGCGGAGCAGGTAACATTGAGTATTTTTGAGTCTATACCATATTATTGTGCATTTTGAACAAGTTTTTTTTTCAGGAAATGGTATACATTAAAACATAAAAAAGTGTGTACAGAATAACCTACCTCTACTACTAAACGTCGCCTAGACATCAACAATAAGCATGCTGTTATTCAAAGGTATAGTGCAATGACGGCATTCAAGGGGATGACACTGTAACCTTTATGGTAAAACGTTTCATTACAAGGGGGAAAACCCCCGTCTGTTCATTCGAGAGACCAATGAGCAATACTACCTATGTATAGGTGTAATACACATCTCACTTCCAACATAGCCACCAAAGTTTTTATTGTTGGATAAATCGTCAGGTGAAACGGTTGCTAGGCTCCTGGCTGCTTATTCCAACCTCACTTTATTTTATGTTCTTCAATACCAGACTGGTGCGGTTAGGGCTGTAAACTTTTGTCAATGAGAGACCCGATGACAGCTTCTGGCCAAAATCAGAAGCCGCCGTGTATCAGCAGGGCTAGGGGATTGAGAAGGTATTAGGGGTTTCGACCAAGGGAACATCCACTTCCACTTACAACAAATGGGTATACTCAAATTACCCGCAGCCATTCAAGAGTAGGTCCCGAGAGTCATCCTTTAGATAAGCTAACCAGAAGCAGCACCTGTCAACACACGCCTAATTTGAATTGAACAAAAAAAATCGTCCTCTTTCACTCGCAGATGAGATAGTCTGCAGGTTTGGAAAATGCCAAAGTACATTTAAGTGTTGCTCACTTTCTGGACTTGGGGTTTACTTTTTCAGGGCTGAAATTTAGCCGGATACCAGGAACTTAAACATAAGAGCGCTTTTGTCTCTGGTGAGACTGATCACCAAACACGTAGCCCTGTTGTCGACATTTTAGTTTTTTCCCACTAAGAACTGACGTATTCTCAGCCGAACTATTTTGCCTGTTCACTGGTATTCAAATGGCAAGTCAGTTCTGAGCAAATAAAATAGGCTTGCTATAACGATTCAGTTGCGTAATTTTAGGTACGTATTTAGCCTTACGACCTGAAAAGCGCTTTTTCTATTGCAACTGTGTAAGAACACAGGTGAAAACAATGAAAACCTATCCGATAGTACGAACACCTACCCGGGGTATTAGCGTGAAATTAATCCCTCATACGTGTTACTCCTCCTTGTTTTTACCCCCGTATCGAATACTCCCTCCGTGTTGCTTTTATCATAGCACTTATTTGAAAAGACTTTACTTATGAGAGCCGAAAACAACTAACATGTGGAGTTTATCTCTGATTCCAGCAAATTCGAGATCACTGGTAAGATATAAGTTTAGACAGTAGCGTACTGAGAAAGAGAACTGGAACCCAATCATTGTGCGCAGAAACGGTTTGATTTGTCTTAGAATATAAGTGCTTGCGGCTTTTAGATTTAAATTAACCGGTCCATTGAATTTTAATTGCCTGGGATGCGCCAGTTCTCTGGAGAATTATACCCAGCTGCAGAATAACTAGTGCGTGTAATGTAGCTGTCAAAATCCATCTTGGCGTGACCTTGTGAATGACGGTATATCCACTTCACTTAAAGTTTTATTTTGAACGCTTGGTTCAACTGGTTCATTTTACAAGCATGAATTGTCAGTATTTCGGAGGCTTTCACGGTCAGACTAATTTATCTGTCTCAATTAGTCTGATTCAGGTCGTCTGGTTAGCCCAATGCGAACAACTGAATTTTGAGCGATATGTGCTCACAGAAAGACTTTGTTTCATTTCCACTGCAGAGTTCTGGACATGCCAATGATGGCGTCATAATCAGGGTGCGAAGGGAACGATAAAGAAAAAAGTCGCGATGAACAATACCCGTCCGGAGAAACAAAGTACCCGTTAATGAGGCGTAGCTCTTTTTGAGAGAGTTTTGTGAATTGTTATCCAAACACCCACCGTCGCTCAGTAAGCTGATTCGGAATCCAGTTTACATGATGGAGCTCAGAAATAAAAGAGGCATCTTTGTTGATTTTTAAAGGCTGAATCCCAGGTGCTTACTTTTAAAGGACATTCAGATATTCAATATCTTATACGTTTTATTCCCACTGTGTCAAATGGCGGGTCTTTGTGAAATCTGCTTTAGAATAATCCGATAAATCCACTAAGTATTGGAACCAATCGTTTGGTAGCAACCCTTGCCCTTATTCAAAAGCCTGATTGGTTCTGTCCGTATTGGGTGCGCCCTCAGGCAATAGCTTCCAGCTGGATTTATTGTAGTCTTTTCGATAACGTACGGAGCTTTCAGTGGATAGCGCGACTGCTTCGCTGCATAGCAGCTTCATCGCAAATGTAATCAGTATTTCAGGAGCTGGTCGTTGACGACCTTTAAAGTTGCGCATCTGATTTGCCTACAGAAATTCTGTCGCGTTCTCGCTCACAAGTATGCAGGAAAATGCACTGTTTCTGGTAAAGCCAAACTAACCATTTTTAGGTCTGCTTATCAGAGCATTTGTTTTTATCACAAAGCGCTACGGGTATTCTGCTCTTCTACTGGGCCCCATTTTTCACAAGTTCATGATTTCACCCTTCATAAAGCAAGCCATTAATCTGAGTCTTCCCGAGGAGCAGTTGCTTGCCTACGTCCTGCAAAGAGAAAGCACCTGTTTTCATCCAAAGATTTTACTTTCCAAAAGAGGACTCCTTAGGTGTTTCATTTCTTGTAATCTTTCTTGTGCAGGGTGACCCGTCGAGATACGAATGTTACTGCGTAATACTACTACCCGTAAAGGTGCTTGTAATAAGAGGGAGCACTCAGAAGCAGAACTAGTGATGTCTTTCGCAACCAGTTTCTCGTGCAGTTTTGAGTGTTTGCTATGTTAGACAAAAGTCTTCGTCTTAAAATAGGAAATCTACATTCAAATCTATATTCAGTGTATACTCAAAGTTGACTACAGTCTTTCATTTGAACAAAATTAAGTTACAATTCTGACGCATTCGAACAGAATGGATTGATGTATATTTGTCTGCAACGTTGGTGAGCCCATCAGTGAGCTGCTCTAGTTTCCTGAAATCTGCACCCATATAGCATAAGCTAGAGGCCTCAGTTAACGTTGCATGCAGAAATGAAACAGTCTCTGTGTAACCATTGCGTGCGGTTTTGACCGTGTTTTACAAATGGATCGACTAGTCTGGATGAAATGCATACTTCGGTTCATCCCAAAAAATCGTCAAGAATGCTTGTCATAACAGTCACGGGTGGGCATAGCTTCAAAATAATGCTTCACTCTGCCGTACTATTTGCACTACTATAGAGTAAGAAACCGGCGCGCCATAAAAACGACACTTTTGTTTTCCTGACCAACCTCAACTGCAGAATCAACTAGACTGTAGTGTACGTGGCGTATTCCGGGAAGCCCCACTGAGTGACGCGCGAAATCACAAGCTAAAAATTATGATGCCTTGGTGCTACACATACAAAATGTGTATATGATATGTATACCCAAAAGTCAAATTACGGGGATTTTCGTCGAATTGTTTCACGGATTGGTGCACGTCCAAGGAAAGCTCGGAAAGAACGGCAACTCGCTGTGAATTACCGACAAACGTGGGCGCACAGTATGCGGTAACGCAATAGGCCAAAAAGCGCACGTGAAAAGTTCCTCAGAATTGGTTTGACATGTTGAGGGTCAAAGGTTTATGAGAGGTTGTGGGTGAACATTGAATACATCGGGTAGGTGCAGAAAACAGTGGGTTCAAGAAAGGGAGAAAGTAGGTAAAAAGACAGTCAGAATTACGAGCACCAAACTCCTGCGGAGAACAAACTTCGTGAGAACTAAATGCAGTCTGATATGAAACCATCTCGGCTGGTTAAAATATTTGAAGCATATGGTACAACTCACACTTGAAAACAACATTGCTATAGACAGCTGAAAAAACTGTAAGTGCAGACACAGATGCCTTTGTAGGATAGAGATTGCTGTGTGCCAGTGCAATCACTGGTTCGTCTTCCAAAAGTATGGGACTGGAATTGAAGTGTTTGTTGCATTTTTTCTACTAGGTATCCGTCCGTAGTTGGCATCCTTAGGATGATAGCGTCATTAATCGCAGAGTTGGGCGAATACCCACAGGCTATGCATCAGCACATTGACGTTGCGCCAGTGTAGGGCTCCTATAGACATTTGCGTGTCTCTTTACTGGGAAAGGTTTGTAAATACACTGAAACTTAGAGCAATTAGCGGATGAAGCTGTTACTTTACTAAGCAGGAACTAGTGTCCGCATGCTAAGGCTGACTGATAGCTTGCACCAGAGCTTTGCGTTTTCGCCAGTCTTTCTTGTTGCCTCGGGGCTACATGAGCGTCAAGGGCTTTCATTCAGCATTATGTTCTGCTCCACGTAGAGCGTCAGTGGCTGTTCAACGGTCTGCAAGTGTCCAGTAGCTCGACCACCGTAGGCTGACAAATCTGATTAGGATCCCAGCCGTTTATACCCTCAAGAAGGACAGTTAATCAGTCACCAATAACTATAATACAATTGCATAATCATGCAAATAAATGCTAATAAATAAATCACTCTCGTACCGAGACTTAAGTAGTCTGCTTGTAGGCCACTAGGATAATAAGAGAAGGAGGATTCCAAACTGAAATTAGTTTTGTCAAAAAATAGTAGGCCAAAAAATTTGTCCTAAAAATAGTGGAAAACCTGTAATGATTTGTTCAAAATCCTTGAATCGTATGGGGCTTGGTGGATCCAAATATGAAAACAACTCCAAAAGATATACTACTCCAATTTTCTGTGATTATCCATGCAAACTTTGATGTTGGTCTCAGGTACTCAGCTTAGGATGTCAAGCCCGTGAACATACATAAAGCTCAGGAGTCTTTTTCAAAACAACTTGCCTCTCCACAGAGCATGTTGCTTTCAGAAAGCATGGGTTACAGATTTTCATTGTGTCTGTACAAGCCAGCGCAAAATTCCCGAAGGCCCGTGAAGCCAGCATTGACCAAATGTATAGTGTAACGAAATTGATGGTCCTATTGCTCTTAACTCGTTAATATGGTCTTTGGTGCCAAACTGAATACCGAAAGCGATGATCATATTGTGAATACTACAACAACTATTACCATATTATGCGCTTTTTTTATCAGCTTGTAGGACTACTGTCCATCAGTTGATGTATCTACTGCGGAGGAAAAGAAAAGATACTGAGGAAAGGTGATCCACACTAACTTGGTAAGTGGTGATTGTGTTGTCTAAAGTATTCAGTACTTAAGTTATTATTTTTTAAATCCTATTTTCCCTATTTTCACAAGTACGTTGCAGATGGAGGATTGTCAGCTTCATCATGTCCTAGTTCCCCAACCAATGGAGAGTTAGCTACTTTTCGGAGCTCAGCTGACCAATCAAATTTTGGCTAAAGTTTCGGCTGAGCATTCTAGCTGAACAACGCGAAACACACTAACCCCCTACGGATATCAAGAGAAACCAAACCCAGGTATGTTGCTTTGTTTTCAAACAATTGCTTGCAGTGCAAATATTCGACTCCTTCAAAGCGTTAATTGTATCAGATAGCACCACACCCAGAATGGACTGGAGACCGTTATTTCTCCTGGCACTCTGGTTGAATACAACAAAACCTGCAATTGTGTCATCTGTTGTAAACAAATCCTCCCAGCCATACCAATCCTATCCCACTCTGTTCTCTTCGGCACCTTATCAAACTGTCTCGGAGGCTAGTCCCCAGTATGACGGTCTCGCAGTTCCACGAAACCCAATAATGAGTAACTGCCAGCTTCAGCTCGAATGCACCAAACAAATTGAACAAGAGAGAGAAGTTAACCCATCAGAGCTGCACCTTACAGAAAGTCGCATACGACTCCCTATACGAAGTGCTCAAGGTCCTCCAGGTCCGGCTGGACCACAGGGAATCCGTGGACCTCAGGGCCCACCGGGACCGATTGGTCCGAGAGGACTCAAGGGAGAGTGCATCGAAAACAAGAGTAAGTAATACATAGCGGTTGAAAGCCTTTTCACTTAATTTGTCCTGTATTAATATCTACATTATTTCAACATCATTTCTGTGCAAACTAAATGAGACAACTATTCAGCGGACTGAGACCCTCAGTTCGGGATATATCAGCCTACAGATATAAACAAAAGTTAGTGTAGTTAACTCAACAAACTATACACTATACACTTATTTTAATCACTCTTGAAAGCTCCATATACATGTATACTTTGCTTGCTTAGACGTTTTATCCTCAGTTTCTTTCTACTACTTTGTTACCGGATCTTAGAGCTTTAAATAATAAGCGATGATAGGTGAATTCATCAAAAACATTTTTGGTTAGGCTATTATAGGTACGCCGTATATGAATGTGTATAGAGGAAAAATGACAAACCACAGTAAGCTCGTGAAGTACTGATGATTGTCTAACTGCGTTAAACAAAATTACAACATGTAGTTGAAAGGACGATTACTGTTCAGAAACCAACACGTTTTTTCTCTATCAGGAAAATCTGTTGATTTGCCCAAGATGGAATCACAGGGCAGCCCAGTCATCTAATTTGTAGACAGAAACCAATAATATGACATCCTGGCTGATTCCTTCACACATTTCCACAACTACCCTCATTTGTACACGAATTTCATATTGACAGGAGAATGCAACTTGACTTCAAGTAGAACGTATAATTGAGGGAACCTCGGAGATTGAGCTAACCTGATGAGCAGTAAGACGTGTAAAACCGGTCGTGGGCAGTCGAAGATTGTACAACATCCTATTGAGTAATGTGTTACGTTAATGTTTACACATTTTAACCTGCTGAGCAAACAAGCAGGAAGAACTCATGCACCATTGACATTCTTTAAACCAGATACTTTCTTCATGCCATTTTAGCCAACTCACAAGTTTCCGACTTCCTAAGTATTCCAGTAAATGTGGAGATTGACGGTAGGGTTAGAAACCTGAAAATTTGCCCTACCATGCCAAAAAGAGGATACTCAGTGGCAAATTTGCCCTGTTTGGAAGCGGTCCTCATCCAGAGTGACATTTTACAATGGCAAACAGTTCAATTATGCCGTTATCCACTGCAGCAGGACTGCTGCTTTTTGGAAACAAACCGAGTTTGTTTAAACTGCGTCCCATTAACATTGGAGTTATGCCTGTACGAACGGTCGACTAAGTTCACTGTGTGCTGAAAACACTCAGCACTGAATGTTTTTGAGTTGACACTGGTGTTTTAGAAGCTTTATCATTCATTTTGGTCGCGAAAAAAATGCATGAACATTATCTTCAGTTGTGCAAGGATTCTGTTCATTGCACTTCCAATATCGCGCTTACAGAAAAAAAGTCGTCAGTGCAATCGGCATAGTACTGTCTAAGTTTATAGATGCCCTTTACGTTTTGCAACACGGAGAAGGTAGACCTCTTTTGATTGTGAATCGCCTTGGCGTTTATCGGATGACATTCATCCATCAAACTCAGCTCTCGGACTGATTATTTTCCCGCACAACCATCTGACTAATCAGTATGCAGAAAAAAGGGTATCGTGCTCTTCGTTGGATTTGGTACTACCTCTTGTCCGTTGCATAATGCAGTTTTTGGCGGTTAGAGATCTGTAAGGCCTAATACGCTTGGATCATAACACGGGCTAGTTATTGCGCTCTTACAGGTGGACGCATTTAAATAAATTGGACGATGGCACCTTACGATGAAGACCATAGGGGAAGTGACAATCAGCTGAAATGCTCGGAAATACAGATCTAAATCCTCACTCTGCTGAAAAAGCAGCAATAAAATACTGGATAAAAACTAGGACTAAACGTTTTGGTATTTGTTAACTTCCACAGCAGAAACTGTTTGTTACAGGTAGCTTGTTTTCAATACCTCCAAATGAACCAAGTAGTTTGGTGAATTCCTCGGAGGTTTAAGCAACTTGTGGGTTTTAAAGTAAGATCTTTTCGTCCTTACTTTTATGCTGGACCCGGACAGCCGGAGTAAGCAATGGAGTGTCACACCTGATTCAGGAGTTGAGAGAATATCACTCGAACTTCATCCCTCATTTTCTTAGTACAACGTTTAGTACAGAATTACCCTTAAGATGACTGTCAATACCTTGAACAACTACATTTGGCGGCCGCATTTCGTCATCGGAAACTGTATCAGGACTACTAGTAAGAGTGTTTTACAAACCATGCTTTCTCAGAACTCATCAAGTCAATGGTCGTAATTGTTCAAAATTCTTCACAAACCATTATGAATGGGCGTATTTTCCTAATATGGTAAAAATTAGCAGACGTGGAAAATTTGCGAACGGTTTGTGAGTGGGTTCTGAAGCAGTAAATGAGAGACGCAGTGTCTAACTAAACACTATGTCAATACTCATGATCTGTTCCTGTGGACTGTTGAACCACTAGATCAGCATGTGACTGCATGATGTCACACAGTTGGGAATGGTTTTGGATCCTCATGTGGTGAGCAAGATTCAATTTTTCTAACGATAGGCGAAGGTACGAAAACTGAGAACTTAAATTTGAAGTCTTCATTGATTTGGCACCGGGTGTGAGAAGGAAGACTCCGGCTATCAAACAAATTACTTCATATCGTTGTCAGAGTTAAGTACTTGAAACGCTCTTAATACGGGACCCACTTTTAGAACATCCCCAAGGTCATTTTTGTCGCCCAATATGGAATGTTCTTACAGCCCTGTTGAAAAGGTATAACTGTCCAAATAGGTGTCTTGGCTTGCCCAGAAGCTTAAACTGACAGTACCTCCAGAAATTGGAATCAAATCGTGGTGAAAAATTGTCAAGCACCATTTGGCTGTTTCAGTATTTTTTAGGGTTATCGGCAGTGTGCAACGGACGAATTTCCATGGTAATTTAACCTACGACCTTTCACTTCATCAGCATTCGGTCATCAGTTGGCTACAGGTGACTGAGCAGCAGTGAATCCATTACACTTGATCAAGTTGAAAGCTCTGTTTACTCAAGCGGTATGGTATGGTTTTGTCAACATTTCACTACCTACCACCAAGCACTAGTGTTTGATAAAAGATGACTGGAGCATCCTCGACTGAAGATTTCCATCATTGTACAACCACAATTCACATATTTACCAGACTTAAAGTTCGCGTCAATTCTCAGCTGAATGTTGAACTGTGGTATGCGCAATTTTCTGTGGAGAATTCGCTGTAAAATTACATTAGCCCAACAGCTAATAGACACTTTACACCTGGTTTAATCAGACTGAAACCAAACATCATCTGGGATGAGTAAGAGGGATAATAAGTCTCGCTTCAAACAAGGCATTCTAAGCACTAAATTATCACCAGCTCTCTAGTGGGCTGCCTGTAGCATAAGTAATAAGTTGGTTTTATTATAACATACTGAAACGTATTCAATATCTCTAAACTGCCGGGTGAACAAAAGATGGGGAATTTTATGCCAGTTGGACAGCAGTTTCACGATGGAAGGCTGTATCCATTGAAGTGTTTAAATGATTTGTTGATTGCCTGACACAAAGCTTGGAATACCATCAACCACATCTTTGAGAAAAACCAATCCAGATGGTCCAATTCGCTTTGACAATCGATGGTCTAAGATAAATCTGTTAGCAATCTCTAAAGCTTTTCCAGCAAACTTCGCGTGTTTTTGAGACATAAAAGTATTCAACTGGCTGCTATCACTCTGATCAATAGCCGGTAAAAACAGGCTGAATTTATTACTGGTTTATAACTTAAAAATAATTCATCCAACATCAAAAAATGTTGAACAAATGCAATACATTAATGCTAGTTTCATTTGGGTTATTCTGATTCAGAAAAGTAGTTCTCATTAGTGGTTCAATAATTACGGGTGGAATCGAATTATTACTAATTATGACTAATAATTAGTCTATAGCACAGCTCACGCTTTGGTCTTTCTTTTCTAACCTCAAAAGAATTTGGCATAGTTTTTTTGAATGTCTGAAATGGGTAAGATGAAACAAGCGAACTGCTTCAATTGTCCCGGAGCAATCATTAGAATATTATTTTGCTCGCATTTGAGTGGTACTGTCAGACAACTAAAATGAAACTGTCGAAAATCGTTTTAAAATTCAAAATTTATTCCACTTCAGAAGTAAGACGACACTTTTAGTTTTCGGATCGGCTCAACAGGTTATAGCTGTGGGTTTGTCTGATGGGTCTCGCAAAGCTACGGTTCATGCGGTCCACGCTTAGGATGGTGAATCTGTCTACTTATTTGGCATCGTCGTCAGTGAGTTAACCAATGGTTCATAAAATAAGATAACTGCCTTGTCTTTGCATGGCAGGTACATGTGTATATTTCCAGCAACTCACTGTTTTTGTTGCATAACTTGACCTTTACAGGCAAGAAACAGACGTAGGCTTTCTTCCAGTGAGTTGTCAGTGTTGAACCTCTACTATGACCCACAGGCAGACGTGTTTTTTCCGTCTGTCAGTGTTGCTTCCTAATGGTCGAATCCCTTGTAGTCTTTGCGGAATTACCTCTGATAGCGATGTTAGCATCTAGTCGTGTGAAAGAGCGTATTTTCAAAATAACAATTTCACAATGCATGTGAAGCCAGTCTACTGAAAAACTGAGAATGTTCATGAGACTGATTCGCTCTTGCTTAGACGTAATACACTGCTCATAAGGTTGCCAAAGCGGAGCGTGCACCAAATGGAAACGAGCCATATTTCTTCGGTGACATGAAACTGTCAAATGGTGTAGAAAACAAATGAAGCTGCGTGGATTCCGTGGAATAAGGAGGAATGCCTCTAGATTACAAGCCATTACTTACTGTTGTCCGATTAATTAGCTGACCAGACTGTGGGCAACGCTCACTGCGAATTATCGCTAATCGAAGAAGTACATCATTCGTTCATATCCATTTATTCATATCCACTGGTGATTTGGGTGTTTTCTTAATGAGCTTGGATAGGGACTGCTACCGAAAGATCCGAAGGCAACTAGGAAGTACATCCAAGCCAAAAACCCCGACGCAATACGTGTCTACTGGGTTCAGCCTCTGATGGGAATCCATCTGCTCACATTTGTATCCACCCAGTTGTGCATATTCACCGCTGGCTGACGCTCCTAAACTAAATTAAGTGGTTCTACTTGTTCGAGTGTAGAAATTAATTAATCGAGATTTCAATCCATAGTTGGGAATACCTGCTAGAATTGTGCCAATGCCCAGCTAGCTTACTCCCCGTCAGATACGTTAGGAGAACCATGAAACCTCAAAATTACCGCCATGATTAGATGTTCATATATTTATATTTATAAAAATTGTTTATGCGCCGTCAAGGAGAGAGGCCACCACTTGAAGTGAGACCAGCCTCTGGATCGTCCAGAAGACCTTCTGTGTCGGTTAAGACCTAGTGTGTTTCCCTTGAAAAAAGCCGACCATCCGGGATAATTGGATCATGTTCTCTCTTTAATCACTTTATCTGAGAGGCTTGTGGATAAATCAGGATACCCCAAATCAGTAACGTAAAGAATACAACTGGTCTATATTGTCCACATTGGTTTCAGCCAAGCTTATAGGCATAATAAACATTTTGCTAAAGCCTTGTGCTATTTCTTCGGGCCGGAAAACGTGCACATTAAAAGTAAATTGCTTGCTACAGGCCAACGCAGGTGAAATATTCTCTAATCGATTTCCCAAACTCAGGATGGTGTACACCTCCTCATTCTGCTGCTCCGATGTTTAAAAATCAATCCACTGAAAGACAGCAAGCTGACACGTCGTAAGTTCGAGCTTTTTGTTGTTGTCACGTGCTCTCTGAAAGTATAGAAGTGAACCCGGATCATCCCTGTCTGAACCGGCTGCTGAGTCTAATTAATGGGTCCTGGGTGTTCTGAGTAGTCGCCATCTCAAACCACCTTGTTTCTCGGGCCGTTTTTTGCAGCCGGAATAACCACTCTATTACATCTCAACCTTCGGCTTTTGTCTGTTTATTTTCTCAGCGAAAATGGTCTGCTATAATTTGCATATAATTTATGCAATGGAACATGATCTGTGGGTTTAAATACTCATGCAGTTTATGAGTTTATTTAGTTATTCAGATCCATAAGATATGCTGACTCAAGGCTGACTCAAGGCCAGCTTAGTGGTAAAGTGCTGCGGAAAACGAGAACTGTTACCATGCTGACGGTTCCATCTTCTCTTACAACGTGTTGCTGTATTATCTTGCAATGAGTTAGTAAATTAAAGATGGTGTTATTCGTACATGATAGACATAGAGTGCTTGAATTCCTTTTCCATAGCCTGTTGTGTACGGACCATTCACAAAACATGACCACTGATGCGGTTCCTAGATAGAAACTTTGTTTGACAAGTCGCCTGCCCTGAGTAATACAGTAAACCAATTAAGTCCTATCTAGTATAGTTTTTCCGCGTAGTTAAAGAAAAAACAACCAACTACCGGTCAGTAGGCTGGAAAACACTTTCGATTATTGAATTAGATATTAAAGAAATAAACGAAAATTCTTAGCAGAAATGTGTTGCTTAACTGTTTTATCATTCTTAGTGATCTTGTCAGGAAAGAAGGTTGCTCTTGATGATAGAACGACAAATACTAAACTGTTTCTATTCATGTACTGCACGTGACGTGGTGGTGTATAACTAGTATTCAGTTTCAGTTCTTCAGTATTTGAGACAAATCAGTCTGACGTAATACTGCGTTGCCTCTTTAGTACTGTAAAAGATCGTGTTATTCGGATCCACAAAAAAACGGAAAAAATTTTTTGTGACTTACACTTGATGGACAAGACCAAAAAAGCAAATGATCTGCAGTTATTTAAAAGTGGATGGAGAGAAGGTTTGATGGTTACTTAAAGTACTGGCCAGCCAATTAGCTTTGTCTCAGACTGAGTTTACCAAAGGGAGCGATTAGCCACATTTGTAATTACAGCGGCTGATTTCGTACTAGCCCTGTGTTAGTGAATGGTACACGCTAGTGCAATATAGATGAATTCTGACTTTCAGAGAGATAAACGAAGAGACAAAAAAATTGTTATTTGCAAATTACCAGCTATCACATTCTTGGCAGCGTGAAAAATACGCTAAAAATTTCATACTCGGCTTATAAATTTCTGGGTAAGGACAGACTTATAAAAGGAGTTTCACTTTTAATTTTGAGAACCTGTAGAAAATGCAGCTCACAGTTGATTGATCGCGACCTTTGGATTTTCCAGTACCTGCAATCAGCTTTATTTAACTGAGCGGCACTAGGTAAAAAGTCTGGAATCTCTACCCGATTTTCAGTAAAGACCTTCAAATGCAACAAAAGCGTCTGCTGGTTTTTCTGAGACTATGTTTGTACACTAAATTTTACCATTTGTTTCTGTCAGAGCACCGATAAACAAGTACTGGCAAACTACTATTTCGATTTTTCATTCTCCTATTCATATTTGCTACCCTTTGGAACAAAACTGAAGATAACAACTCTCACGGACTCACCGATTGGAAGACTGAACAAATCACGCAGCGGAGACGTCCGATGTGCAACAGAAACAGGCGATTTGCACGCAATGTGAACATTAGTCATATCGGGCGTGGGATGATACACCAGCAGATTCATCAACCGCTAGGTGTGCCAGCTCGTGTGTTTCGCCGGGCAAATAGTGTCCACGCTCGTCGCTCAGCAGCCAATTTGGGACACAAGCTGGGTAGTGCACTTCGTCAGACCGATACACCAGAAGATGACTCTTCAAAAATAATAAAAGAATTTTTACTTCCCGAGAAAATACGTTTCACGGACCGTCTAGTTACACTTGAGGACGCGCTTGGATATTGTGTACTAAAACTACCTGATCTGAGAAGGCCGGCCTCAAAAGCGCAATTAAATTTACCTCAATGTAATGTAAATCCGCTCGAGAACATTTCGCCATGGGATGGCGTAATCATTGAATGGTCGCAGCTTGATGGAATCTCCGAGGAAAGAATCTGGAGGCTGTTCGAAGATGCTTTGCTAAATGAGACATTCACTGTTCAAATCTCAAGTCGTTCACTAGAGAATTACAGCGGTGTAGCCTCCGTCAGCTGGCGCAATCTAATCGCGGATGACACCAAGTCGGAAAAATGGACTGGCGCACTGGGTAGTCGAGAGGGTGGGCGCTATCTTCAACGGGAGACTAAACAAATGCGGATGAGCAAACAGAAAAATATGAACGGATTGGCCCACAGCACACGAGTCCATGGAATATGGATTTTTTGTGTAACTGCCATTCTTTGTTGCAGCGCCTCTGGTCCATAATACTACCGGATTGTTCTTCCTTATCGCATTGAGTATATTTAACTGACTCATACAAAAAACTCTTCACTTCCTTTGTTATAAACGACTACAGGAATCACACTTCCATTAAAAATCCGTCAAATAAACGCAACATCATCCTTGTCTTCATCAGCTCTCTTTGTCTAAGTACGCTTGGGACCGTATAATATGTTTGGGTTTTTATGGAATTTTCCTTTCTAAGAATGGTTTTTGCCGTTGAAAAGTTGTCGAGGACACAAATGACTACTTATCACAGCCAGTCGCTGCCGGTTGGGGACAACAACAATACTGTTTGGCAGGTTAGTGCTTTTCAAATATCAGAGCAAATGGTTTTCGTCGCCAAGTTGAGTGCTCGTGCATTAGGGTTGCTTCTAGTTTGATACAAGTCCGTTAGCAGAGAGTTCAAAAATATCAATATACCACTAACGCGTAGGATCTCTTTCGACGATAATGTGCGAACCGCTGTGTATAATATGCACATGTGTGGAGAACCATGGCCTTATTTACCTGGTCGCAAGCACTTAAAAGTTTATGCGAGTCAACTGCTGTTTTGCCTTACGAGGACGTTATCAGATGTTCGTTGATTCATCAGTAATCCTGCGAAAGGCTTCTATTGACCGCTTTGCAGAGTGACGTCCCCAAAGGTATCAGGTAGATCACGTTTGAGAGTGTTGGGCAAATACGTCTACACTAGGTGAATTCCGATCACGAGAAGGAACACTTGGATGACCGATAAAAACAGTATGCTCTTCCGTGGGAATTTGTTTCCTTTGACTCTGAAAACCTTTTTGAACTTGAGGGCAGTACAATAGCGTTCTCTGTGGCTTAGAATTGCGGTATATTGCGGGATGTTTTACCGAATCGGCAGTAAATCTGATCCAACTCCGGATCTTATGAATCTCACACATCCCAGGCACTGATATATCCCCACTTCTTTAGATGGTTAGGTTGTGGTGGTAGCCTTATGCTGCCTACTCATTTAGAATGAGATAGTGTGGCTACTCGCTAATATAATTTGCTATCAAGCCCGCATCTACTATGTGAAAATCAACTTTTTTTTACCCAACTTCGATGCACTCAATCATTAATGCGGAGAATTGTTTGCCCTCAAACCAGTTCCTCGTTGTTGTTCCAAGAGAACTCTTCATCGTATGAAAGGTTATATCAATGCCCGTAGTGTCCTTCACAAAAGAGCTCCCCCATAAACGCAGTGCACCAACCCCCAGGTTATTTTATAATATCGTATATGCTGTGCCTAAAGCTGAAACTTTTGGCTGATACTCGTAACTTATTTGACCATGGTCTTCACACCGACGTGACTGTAAGGCTCCAAGTACTAAGCTTATTGGACCGCTAATCACCTTTCCAACTTCAGTCTTCGATAGACACCTAAATGTAGCACTTAAGAAGAATTTATTCTGCACAAACAACTTTGAGCCTACCGGTTTGTGTAAGCTTTGGTTCGCTTTCACCATATTTTGTAGACCAGCCCAAATTTTTTTATTGGTGTTTAGCTTCCTAAGGAATACCCGCTAAAAGAACATCAACACTTGGGCAATTATCCTTGTGCATTTTTAAATTCGTCAGAGTTTAACTGATAGTAAAGGCATAAATTAGGCAAGAAAGCACGATGTCATTTGAGGGGCACCATTTTCTGTTTTTATCCCCACGTGTAACTTTGTTACTTTTCACTGGAGGTAATAATCTGATTTATACCTGAATAACACACCAAATCCCATAGTATTATGTCACATTCTATAAACTGTTGTCCGTTGTGCTAACACATATTAGACATTTAACTGATAGCCAATCGATTTTGGCCAAGAACAAAAGTGAATCTTTCTAATCATAATTAGCATATCTGAATGCTATCGATTTTTTTAAAATTATGATAGAATACTTTATTTTGAACCCTTTCCTTGTATTAAATAGCTATGTTTAGTCTTAGTTAGAAGACAACTTGAAATTGCATGAATCTGGAGCAATTTCGCATTTGTCCAGTAAAATATTGAGTTGGCGATATTTATACGAGTAGTAAAAATGCTAAAACCTGAACCTAGCTGTAAAGCCCTGAGGAATGTAGACTCGTGATTTTTGGCACCTTTTTGGCTGACCAAGAGTGAATGAAGAGGTTTTCTCACTAATATCACATTTTTAATTGAGAAAAATCAAATTTCCCATCAGTGGGTATTAGAGTGGCTAATTTCATGGATGTTTCGTAGAACCCAGAGACCTGGCTTAGGAGTGGATATTAGGACAAAGTGGTTACTTATCCAGAAATGGACTCGCAATAATAAACTACTTAGAGACTATTTTCCTATGAAAAACTGACGCTTACGCTTATTGTATGAGGACAAATACATACACAGTATGGAAGTCATTAGCATCATTATTGAAGGCAACGCCAGCCGAGAAAACTGGTGCTTCACTGTCGTACAACCGCGTTAATTTATTTTAATAAAGCATTATAACGGGGAGAACAGAAACATGAGGAAGACAAGGAGATCTAGGTCTAACTTACCACACACTTTCGAGATTCATAAACCTCCAACATTAAGTCAGACAGTCTGGAAAGAAAGATTTAGAAAGAATGCTACTGACACCGGTTGGCCGCCATATCGTTCAGCATCTCCAACCAGGCAGAGGGAGTGTCATGTGGAACGCCTTCTGGGAAGCAAACAGCAGCAACATCAACCAAACCTTTTACAATACCCTTTAGTTTCTTCAGCTTGTCTGGGAAGGCTGTAAGTCAGCATGCATAACACATGAGCTAGCCAACTTAGCCTGAAGTGCTAGATGCATCATCTGATTCAAGTACCCTCTGCTTCACAGAAACCTGTCTCCTTATTGCCTTCTTCCCAATTCACTGGTTCCATCTTATTCCAGCCTTTTTTGTTCTAAAGCGACAATAATCAAAGACCTAAGGATGACTCAGATTCTCCACCCGAAGCAACCGAGTCTTAGATCATTAAAGACAGGTTCAAGGACTTTTCATCCTGCAGCAAGATTCTGCAATTTGTAGGATCGAAACGCAAGGCGAATGGCCAGATGATCTTGATAAGCTTTTCAAGTATTGCTTGAGCTTCCTGGAGAACAATGTCTGTATATTCTAGCTTGACAGGGTTCTCTCTCGGAGAGATCTCATCACCGAAGTTTTTAAGATCTTCTAGTGTTCGTCTCATTAAAAAGTGGATAAAGTGGACACCACTATTTGTAATAAAGCTTTTGGAGAGCTCCGCACACAATCACGCGCCCAGATGAACGTAAGTACAGACAGCGCGTAACATTCACGAACTTCCGAGATACACCCTGTTTTGAAAGCATGTTGAAAAGAAATAACCAACTGATGGGATCAAACGATCACTTGAAGTCAAGGAATACAAAGATTTAAGGGCACTTATATGCATGTCGTTGTTCTAGCACTTGACGGAGTGTGAAGATGTGGTTCACAAAGCGCCTTTGCTATCGACATTCTGCTTGCTGTTTTCTAATCCGCATCTTCTTAAAATGTAAAATAGGCGACACAAGGAACCTGGTTACAACATGGGTCAAAATGATTCCTCTGTGATCGCCATGCTCATCGCCAGCACCATGTTTGAAAATGGACCCCACTGACGGTTCACTCGAGTAGTTGGAACAGTTTATTTCGCCCACATAGAGGCAAATAAGATAGATGGTGATTTCACCTCCCCATTTGAACGGAGCTTGTGGGGCTCCGTCAGGACCAGCAGCTGGTTGACGATTGAGGGACAAAAAGTTTCCGCTTATTTCCAATTTCACTGTCAAGCGCTGTGTTGATGGCTTGGAATCCTACTGAGCTACTACATGCGGCCAATTGAAAGGCCCTTGGAAGTTATGTGTACGGAGATAATGGTTTGATTACTTAACTAACACAATTAGGTCACTAAAATCACAGTCACTCTTGTCAAAGAATACAGCAGTAAGACATTTGTTTGCTGGATAGCAGAGTGAGCTGCCACTCCAGTGGAGTGTTGGGGATGATTGTGACTATCTTGACTTTGTGTACATGTGAATTCTGGTCACTTGTTTCACCCCCTGATTATCCAGGCTCTCTCGATTAAATGAAACCAAACGGTGTCAGTACCGGTTTTTTAGCAGCCTCCTCATTGGTTGCACGATTAAAAAGCAAAGTAATGGTCGTCTTCATTGTGAATTAAGTGCAAGTCTCAGCCTGTCCTAAAGGCATACAGCAGAAACCGTGATGGTGGCTTACATTAGGCGGCTATACTAGTGGAAATTGCCGCAAAAGTGCGAGAAAAATGTGATAAAAATGGACCAAAGGGCAAAATAATTGTTTGGAATTGGTGGGAGGAAAAAACAAACATACAACGGACTTGCACGATTTACAAATGAGAAAAAGAAACAGAGAGGTAGGATTTCGCATAGTCCCAAGTGCTTATACGCACATTCACGAACACGCGCCCAAAACCCGACACAACTGAAACAAATGAGCACCGCCAGAACGACTTCTTCGAAACGATGGAGCATTCTAACCAGGCCAAACGCACGATTTCAGCTACGTAGCCCTGACGCGGTAATCTAATTTACGGATATTTGACATGTACTCTGCGGGTTTCCCAGTCGCCAACAAGCAGAATCCATGGGACAAATCTAGATGACACAACAGTCCCAAATGCTACTTTCATTTTCCCTTTCCTCGTCGCGGTCAGCTCATCCTAAAGAGCTTATCCGATTGGTCAGTCGAGCCTCAGTAACCAATTAGTGTTTGCTTAAGCTCCACCTACTACCGATTGTGGACGCCCAACTGACAGCGCACCATGAAAATAATCAGGGTAAAATTTCTGAAGATGTTTAAAGTTTGGTGGGTGTTATCATTTCCAGATCAATACTGGGCAAAGCGTGGACGGATGATTTGATCCGAATCAAAGCATGTCGATCTCAATCTATAGTACTATGATAGTGTATTTTATCAAAGAAAATAGAAAACAGACCTCCAATATGGGTCATCCAGGATTAAAGTTTAACGAACAGCATGAAAAATTGGTGCATACCATAGGCTCTCAAACAAGAGCCGTGAATTCCAACTAGCAGATGCAGGCCAGTATGTGTTTAGTTGGAACGCGCAGAAGGTTGAAATAAGCACAGTAGGTAATTGTTGTGGTGGGACACTTTGGCCCAGGGACATATCGGTAAATACGCTTGACAGCTAACCCCAGTCCGACTGGCAAGGGGGTAAAGCCAAGTGGTCAACAACAAAAGGGGATTTGGACAACAGGTATGAATAGGACGGATATTGGCAGGGCGAAAGTAATTGGGGTGAACTTTTGGCGAGAATTTTCCTTCTGAACACACCGTAACAGTGAATATTTAATGTTATTGGGAAAACCCGAACAAATACTCTAAACCTTGAAAGTACATAATATCCCCCAGAAAAAGAAACAGTTCCGAATGAGCAGTCCTTGTAAGTTAGCAGCAGATGTGTTTCTCGTTAACTGCGTAGAGAACTATCTTTGGGTCTTATTGCGATAATTTGATATTCGGTCTATTGCTTGCGGTGACATCAGTTGAGGAACTAGTGTTGTGATGGGCGTTCGTGAAAATTCGTTGAACACCTGAATTTATATCCACTGAGGCCAAAGATTATGAATACATACTTCAATTTCATACACGACTGATCATGATTGAGTAGAGGGGTCAGATAATTTGCGAAATCGGAAACCCGTTTAAAATCTTGGGACATGATAGTGTTGTTCTGTTGTACGAGTCACCATGCATAATAAGTTGATTTGTAGTGTAGTGTTGATCCATTTGAAACCTGATGTTTAAGACTCTCTTCGTTTCTTCCATAACTGCGTCGTACTTTCAGAAACTGTAAAATGCGTAATATCTGGAGCAGTAGCTATGCTTTGAGGCCGTGAAAACGTTTTGAATAGTGTTTTCGAATGGAGGCAAGTTAAGAGACCTGTTCTAGCGTCAAGGAATCAACTTTATTTTCCCGGTGATTTTGAAGGAAGAAGAAGGAAAGTTTCACCCCAGTGAAAATCCTATGGCTCTACAGGAGCGCGGTATTTTCGGGCAAATGCTTCACAGCCTAAGAAAGATTTGAACCCTTTGATTGCTGGTCGACCTGGGAATGTAGAACGACAAACAGAAAACATGGGAACTAAACTCTCCTAGAGAATGCTCCACTTAGTTTTCTAGAAACAGGCTAATTTCGCTCTATAGATTTACCATGGAAACTATTAGCATTCTATCACTAGCCAGTAAACGCGGTTTCATTTTTCACCTTCTCTAAATGATACTATCTAGTATTTCTGATGCATTGTCCTCCTAGGTTTTTCTTGGCCACTTGTTTCAAAGAAACTCTGAAGTTCTCGCATAGATGCAGGTTGAGTAGGAGCCTAGGATTCCATCTAAACAACGTTTGCTCGGGGTCTGATGTATTAGGCAGTCTTATCAATGAGAAGTGCGCTCAGTTTGAGATCTGCCTAGTACTTTGCCATTTCTCATAAAACAGCCTGAGTTTCGGCTGGCTCGTATACCAGTGGTTACATGTTCACGCTGAAAATCAGTAACTCCTGAAGATGTCACTTCCCAGCAGTAAGCCAAAAACCTTTGGTATTTTCTTCATTGTTTTTCGATTAGCAAACTGCGAATTTCGGCACAAGAATTTACTGGCGGAAATCATGATCCAAAACAACATACGTAGTACAGAACGATCGCTGGTCGGCATTGAAGGCCTCCACTGATGAATAGTGGTTGTGACCAACCCGAATCAATGTTTACCCAGCAATAGAGAGATAAAAAGCACCAACGTAAACCTTCTTACTACAAAGGATAGCAAGCTCCCAGGTGTAAAAATTTATCATAAATTTTTACCAGAAGTGCTAAACTAACTGTTGATTCCGCAAAACTCGTTCTCTGACATACTGAAGCTTTCAGTCACCACACCTGAATTCGGATAATTCAGCAAATGATTAACTGTAACTAACTGGTGAGTAACAGAACAATAATGGAGTTTCATAGCCATTTTCACGTTAAGGTGACGCTAAAGAGAAACTTCAGTAAATTGTTGCTAATCCTTAACCAACTTTGTCCAACCTAAGTCGCCCTAATTTTCAGTTAAAACGTAATTCAGGATATGACCCTGCCCATAGGTTTTCATCAGCACACGAGAGAAAAGTAGAGAAAAAAGTAGTCGCTATTAAGCAAAGGGTGTGTTACGTTTTGTGGAATTGATTTACGTAAAGTTGCTTAATTTACTTCAAGGTCATGTCGGATTCCATCGGTTAGCCACTTGGAAGTAATTCATATCCAGTTGGAGATTGTGACAGCTGGTCTGGCATCTTCTAAACTGTATAGATCACGAATATGCCGAGAACTGAACCTGGGTATTTCAACTGATGTCCGGAAACATACAAACTATGCACAAATAAAGTGAACTGAGTAACAGCAAGACAATTCATCCTCGATTCGCTGGGAATTTTGCCAGTAAAGGAATGCGAAGACCATAAGTACGTGATCACAGGAACCATTGCAACCAGTAGACGGGGAAGGTGGTGTGTACTTAGTCAGCTTCATGATCGATGTGTCCAAACCCGAAGAGCCTCTCAGTTGCGAATGGAATTTAAACCTTAGTCGCCCGTGGGAATAAGAACTAACGTACGAGACATCCGCACTGAAAAGTGAGAAGGCACCAGGACTAGACCGCCTGTACTCAGTCTGTACCAAGAACCCCTGGTGACCCATGTGACAAAACTAATTGATGAGATATGGAATGAAGAAGAAGTGCCTGCAGAATGGGGCACATCAACTGTTACCATTGTTTTCAAAAGGGCTATGCAGACGCTGTGCGAAAACCACCAGGGCATCGGCCTGGTAGTTGTGGCATAGAAGGTGCCCTCTCGTCTTATCATTCGAAGGCTGACAGAATATGGTGAAAGACAGATCCGTAAAATCCTAGCTGGGTTCCGTCCTGCAAAAGGATGCATCATATTTTCACCCTCCGACAGATTTTGGAACAGCGAGACTGCATCCAGCAATCAACATCAATTATCTTTCTTCACTTGATATCTGCCTTTGATTCTGGGGACCGTCACACACTATGGCGGTGTCTATGAAGCAAACGTGTCTCATAAATTATTAGCCCTTTTTAAGGCGCTGTACGCCAACTGCCGCTTATGTGTGAAGGTCTGCGGAAAGCTCCCACCTAAGGTTACCACATGAAGTGGTGTCAGGCAACGCTGTCCTCTTTCACCTTTCCTCTTCAAATTCTACATTATACGATTATGGAAGATTAACTACTAGCCTTTAATGCTTGTGGGATCGCAGTGCTTCCCGGGGTATCCGCTCACAGATATCAAGTACGCAGAGGAGAAACCTCTTCGTGGATATCACGCCGTCGTAATGCAAATGATAGTAAATAACCTAAATAATTCTGCCACACGAGTTGGCCTGCACTTCACATCCGCAAAGTGTACAGAGCTGCTGCCAGACTGGGTGGACTCGAACTCTGGCCTCATGTATGTGGGTGATCCGATTGAAGTAGTCCTGACGATGAGTCCTGATGGTCTCGCAAAAGATTATATTTTCATCCAAACTGGAAAAGCCAGAGTAGCTTTCGTAAACTTGCGTCACCTGTGGCGTAGACGTGGCATCAGGTTATCCACTAAGGGTGAAGTTTACAAATTTGCGGTTTGCAACATATTATACGGGACCGAAAGTTGGCCGCTGCGAGGCGCAGACGTTAAAAGACTTTCAGTTTTTGATCATCATTGTCTTCGGAGAATTGCTGGAGTCTGATATGAACACCGGGTCAGTAAGGCTGAAGTACGTCGAATGGTCTTAGGAGGAAATAACTCGCCCACGAAAGGTAAACTGATCAAACTCCATAGGTTGTGCTGGCTTGGTCACGTGCTCTTTACGCCAGTTGACCGACTTCTTCGGAGGGCTCTTTTTGCACAACCGTGCTAAGGGTGGAAACGAGCCAGGGAAGGTCAAAAAACGACTTGGCGGCAAAGTATGAAAGCAGTCACTAGCAAACCCAGCGGTACTGGTCGTTGCCGAGATGGGCCTCGAGAAGGGCCACATAAATGGTTAGATTGTGTCAGTGCTATGCGGATGATCACAGGAAGCCTAATGTGGTGGATTGTTACGCTTTTATTGGTAGTAACGATCACATAGTGCTTAACACTGCCAAGGGGGGATAAACTAATACAAGAGAACAAATACAACATACAACACAGACGCTTGGCTCAAGAACCAGGGAGCACCGTGGGGTGCAAACTAATCTGATTGGTCAAATTTCAGGGAACAAGTTATCACATGTGTTTCAAATGGAGCAGGTGATCAAGTAGTCAAATTGTCATGCGGTAATCGACTCCAGAAATGATTTTTCTATCTGGTGACCCCTATGAATACCGTACAAGTATGGTGCGAATGCGGCATAATAGCCTTCCGAGGACTGAAAGTCGTCACGATAAAGACCGATCTGTTTGAACTGTTCCCGTGTTACTCATTGCGCTGAGGTTTTGTTCAAATTCAAACAGCTTATCTTATTCAACGACAACCCTGGCCGCTTTGGCTAGCCTACCACTGGAATATAAAA
Organism: Clonorchis sinensis; assembly: GCA_003604175.2. NCBI lineage: Eukaryota > Metazoa > Platyhelminthes > Trematoda > Opisthorchiida > Opisthorchiidae > Clonorchis > Clonorchis sinensis. The sequence goes on from CM030369.1 coordinate 79,834,855, forward strand.
CGCTGAGCATGTGCTCGTTATTCTAATGGCGAAAACACAGGTTTTCAAACACATTTTCCGTAATTCCCATCCGAGACCAATGGAAATTATGCTAGCCCTGCGGAAACAGATTTCAAGCCACATGTATTTTTTACGGTTTTCAGAAAAGTGACGAACAGTGACTAGTTGCATAGCTACCTTGATTTCCAACCTATAGCTGGCTGTCAGTTTGACTGAAACCAAAAGCTCCTCTACGGGGTTGACAAAAGATTCGAAATTGTGACTAAATTTCAGTTGATATCTAAGATACTACTGGGACCAGCTAAATGGGGGTCAGTAAGAGAACAAGGTATTTTAGTAAAAACACACTTGCGCAAAACTGGAATTAAAATGGGCGTGGTGACTAAAACAGTACACAATGATCGGTTTGACAGAAATGACACTAATTTCCTTCGTGACTGGCTAAAAGAATGTAGAGGAATAAAGCACCCGTCAAAATCACGTGCCCAATAGGACTTTCGAACAGCACGAATCTCTTGCAGCGAATCCGTGCGTGAACCAAAGAAACAATGGTGAATGAAGCGCAGTTAAATAAATCCAGTAATACACAGGTCGTCATATTCATAAAGATCCGTTTGGAGCACTGAGTGAAGTTTATGGACTCGACACTCAATGCCCGCAAATTCTTCAGTACCTCAGGAAAGGTCGAAAGCTCTTTCAGCTCAGCCGTTTCTCCACAATGCTGAACCATCCGTCGGAAATCAAACAGCATCAGCTACAGATAACAATTCCACAAAACCGAAATGAGAAAGCCTCTGGAAGTGACTGACTATCTACAGATCTTTTTAGGTTTGGGGGACAAAGACTACAACATGCATGTTTCCACACACTTCATCTGACATAAAAGGCTGGAGATGTTTCACAGGACTACAAGAATACCACCTAATTTTCTTATTCAACGAGAAAGGGACCCGATAGAAGACGAAGAATTACAATGGAGTCAGACCGCTTGATACTGCTGGTAAGAGAATGTTTTATATTATGGCGTTTTGACTTAGTAATGACGTTTGAGGTGAAGCCATTCCAGAAGAACAAAGTGGATCCTGAGGCGGATAGGTCAGATTTTCCTAGCGAGCAAAAAATAAGGAATATATAGCGCAACTAATCGAAGTCCTATTCGTCGGCTCCCCAAATCCTTTGAGTGAGTAGACGGACAAGCATTGCGGATCGTTCTTCGGAAAATGGGCTTTCCAGGCAAGTATTCCATCCTTGTCGAATCTCTAGGATCTAAACACATGCTTTACCTTGTTCATTCAAATCTGAAGGTTCCAGAATTGACACCGGAGTTAAACAAGGCTGTTTAATTGTGCCAAGAATATTCAGCTCGTGTCCAGCTCTATATATGGGGGGCGTTTCAAATTTAAGCGGCGGTGTGGATTTTGAGCATTTCTTCATATACGTATGTCTCCAAAAGCGCTGCGCAATCGTTTTTTGAATTGCCGTAGTGTATTCGTTTCAGAAGACATATCACATGTCAGTGGGGTGCGCCCAATAGCACAAAAGGAGTGTAGACGGTCGTTTTTCTCCTCTGTCCCTAACCTACCAGCGTCGACCGTTTCTTAAATGATCTCGGGTACGGCCAGCATGTAGGCTTATATTTAACTACACTAGTGTATGATTAAGACGTGATTAATGGTGTGTCTTTGGTAAAGTGTGGGATTACGTCTGGCTCTAATTCTTGGTGTACTTCTTACAACATACATTTCCAGGCAATCGATACAAAGATAAAGAAGGTCCCGATGTGTTGCATAATTTCTGCATGTCTTATTGCCTGAACTCAACGTTGAGTGCGCCATCTGACCTCTCCTGGCGAGTATTTAACGCAGTGTTCGTTTGTTAACCAGCAGGCTATTGATAAGTTCTATCTGTCGTTATCCTTGTCAGCAGCTGCAACAGACAGGGTGGGTTATAATGTAAAAGAAATGTGTTGAATAGGTAACAGCTGTTGTTCGAAAACGATTGACTTCTGAGGCACGTTCAAGTACTTAGTATGCTCAGAATATGGTGATTGGAAAATTGAATTACAGGGACACGTCCTTTTGTAAATAGGTTACTTTAGTGGTAAGAGTGGAATGTTGCGCCACCAAGCGTGAGACGTGACAATCATTCCATTTTCCCAAAGAATTTTTTACAGGATTTTGCATCCTCAAAATGCTCGGCAGTTCGACTTCGCCAACTGGTAGTTAAGGGTTAGTAACATTTAGTTAGTAACATTTATAGGCGTTTTTGGGCCAGAAAACAACCTGATACGCACATGTGCCCCCGAGTATGAGTACATGTTTGGGGGCTCGTTTGAATCCGCCTTGCACTCGAACCAGAATTTTGCAGGATGAATGAATCCAAATATAAAAAATTTGAGGTGCACTGATTTGTTTGCTCAGTTTGATCTACATGATTTCTAAGGGTAAATGCAAGCTCCAAAACCTGCAAGGATAAGAGTTACGCAAGCTGTTAAGAATGCGTATGCTGAACCCCCGGATACAACAACTGCTGCTAAGGTTTGTGCTAATATGACTTCCAGAAAATCCAGCCTCCTGTACTCTAGCTGAGGAAACTCGCTCGTGTCACAAAGTAGGCAAGAAAGGAGTGATTGAGTACCATCCCAGCAACATAGGTATGTAACTCCAGGCTAAGTGCATCCATCACTTCCGTTGAGAGACCTTTTAAAACCCCAGGGTCTCTCATGAGCGTCAAGTAAATGACATATCTATCAAGTGCCCACAAGGCACACTACTCTGTTCTCTTCCGTTGTCAGTATACTCCGCGCTTTGCCCCTCCACCCAAAGGGTTATGGTCTTCTAAGAACTGGCAAAGATCGCGTGCAAAATGTAGGTGTTTTATTACATGGTTGGATAGCTCGATATGGAGATAATTGCAAAGTTATGTTAACAACAGCAAAACAAATGGGATGCGACTAAACCGGAAACCAGCTGAACTTCCGGCGCTGGTAAAAATACACTAGTGTAGATTTAAAAGTTTCTCTACGCTTGCGAATTGCCGTTGCAGTTGTCAGACATGTGAGTACGACAACAGTGACCAGGTCCCTCTAACAATGTTTGTTCAAACTGGAGAAATTACATTCTGTATGCGAGACGATGATCTTAATAGATAATCAAAATACTGATAGTAATGGGTAATGACGGATGATCATAAGCATCTGAGAAACTGGTACGTTTTGAGGGATACGCAGTCAGAGTCCGAGGATAGACTGATCTTTTGGGTGGACAAAGCAGACAGCAACTTGGCTGCTAAATGAGGCACATGAACGCATCCCGTTATGACCAGTAGTGGAGGAAAGCACTTGCACATTGGTCGTGCAGTATCGGCTGCTGCTTTTATTGGTTTTACCATCGAAAGGGGGTTATATACGAGTCACTTCTGCAACGAATGTACACAAGATCTGCTGATAGGGTTGCATGTACAGGGTAACAGCTGATCGGTCATCATTTACATTCATATCCACTGCCAATTGCGCTAAGAGAAAGACTTCGCAAAGAATGTCTTTGATCTTTGATCCTGATATGCCAAAGGCCTCAGTTCACTGATTCTCGATCCGATTGGGGATGAGTAATATATATATATATATATATAAAAGAACAGTTTCATGCGAAATTCGCCTATGACTGTGGGTTCAAAGATGGTGACGCATCCACACAGGGAGAAGATCGGACCGATGCAACGAAGAACAGTTTTGTTTTCGTACGCCTTGATTTTCAGTATTCCACATAGACATTCTCGTCCTAAAACCATAGGTACTACAAAATCATCTGAGAAATATGAACACTCACCTTTGCAGATAGTTGACTCTCACCACTTACCTATTCGTATCCATCGGGGCAAATCTGACTTCGACAGTTTGTAGGGTTCGGATTGCTCTACAGGGTAGAAATGATAACCTATCTTAAACTGCTGAACATGAACTTATGTATTAAAATATTTTTGTTCACATTTTGCACCATTCTGATAAGAAGAATCTGTACAAAGTGGATTCAGACGACGTATCATCATAATCACTACTTGTCCTGTTTTATATTCCAAACTTATGGTAAGTACCCACTGTTTACTAAGTAAATTTTATATGACCGTATACTTTAGTTACTTCATCTTTCTGCGGAAAAATCATTACTGCTGGAAGTTGAAGAATTTTACACGATTTTTATGCCTATCAAAGAATTAATAACATGTGATGAAATGCCTCCACTTGCAAATTACTTTGGCATTGACGGGAGGCTTAGCTGAATAGCTGACCTATGATATTATTCAACCGAATGTGGCAGACAAAAGCCACCTCATGTTTCGCTAGGCACGATATTTGGGCCAACAACTTTCCTTTTTTTAAACGGCTCTTTACTCCTAAAGTGAACTGTGAACTACTGTTTCGTTCTCCTTGGGGCTCAGTACGTGGGCGTAAATCCAGAGTTTCCGTCACTTAGTTGCGGATTGGATCGATTTTAAAGAGGAGCGTGTTCCGCCCTTGTCATCTAAACCGGTTTCATCCAATGAACTGTTCCGCCGAATCACTCAATGGAAGACCGTTACTCCCCATGAAACCCAGCTTTAATTTCGCGAAATCAACTTAGGTTCATATACACCAACAAACAACAAGCAGATGGAAAAGGCGGGAACTTCTATGCCGCCCGTTATCTTCCCTATGAGACTTGTGTGACTTTGATGGTTGGATTCTGCTGAAGACTTCCATCACACAGTGCCTTCACAGTGCCATCTCACTTGTGCCTTCGTCCACTGCTTTGATGACACTTCTGTTCATGATCGAGCGGTTGATTTCGAATCGTCACACAGCTTGGGAAACTGGCAGATTCTGCCAGCTTGAACTCGGTCACAAGAGCCCCATATTATCCTCAACCTTTTATTTTCTGAAATCTTTTGCACTGACAGTAAGCAAAGTTTTCTGCAACTGAAACATGAAGTGGCCTGATGCAGCACATTCAGTTGATTGGAAACAGCACAAACGAGAGATTCAGCTGGGTTCGTAGTGTCTCTCGCAAATGAGTGTATTTCGCTGTTTCCTTTTGATTTTTCATGAATAGATATTTTCAAGCAAAATAGGGAGGTGCCATATTATGGTCCCTTTTTTACCTTTTAGTACCAGTTAAGCTGAGTGACACCATAGTCTCCGCCTGCTGAGCGACAGCCGTGTAATCTAGTCATGATGAACAGTCCTGTAGGGGGCCCCCTGTACGGGGTGATACTTATTGACGTGTAGCAACTAGAGGGTACGTTGATCAAATAATTTTTGAAGAAATCTCTTGAACCTCAGAGGTTAGGTTGTTATTTTTGTCACATGAAATACCTTTTTCCCGTAAGCAACAGTAATATTGAATACAGGATACCTTTTTCCCGTAAGCAACAGTAATAAAGAATGCACCGCTGGCCTAACGCTCATTTGTTTCGTGAAACCATATTGATTGGAACAGTTCCTGTGTAATCTTTTCGGTGGTTTTGGGTCAGTCTGCTCTCCCTCTCTGTCATCCTCACTAGCTTCTTTTTAGCGTGCTACTTGTACGATCTTTGGAACTTTCCAACATGTAAGGTAAATAATCCACTGCGTACTCTTAAACACAAAAAGGCCGAATAAGTTACAGGTGCTGTGTTATTGAAGTGAATGCTGATAGTATTGATTTGCTAGCATTTGGCTCATTCGCTTAGCAAGCAGTGAACAGATCAATGGCCTTGAAGGTCGGCTTGTTAGCCAACCGACATTTTCTCCGGAGTCAGAAAACTTTCGGCGGTTGGAGAATTTAGTTCCAATTCGGGGTCGATGGTACCATTGGACTACGCTGCACGTAGTCCAAATTTCAAACCAGTCTAAATTGTTGATAAATTGGCGTTTTTCTACTTGCGAGTTATCAGGATAATTGCTTGAAACTTCGACCTGAAACTGGTTGTCTTATGCCGCAGCGCAATCAAGCATGCTGGGCCTACAACCCATCTTCATAGAATAGTTTATCCTTGAGTGGACTCAAGCAACTTTGAGTGACGTTCGGGAATAGAATTATCTACTCTGCTTATCAGTGTGATTCAGTGGTGCAACTACATGTAGTATTTGAAACTTAAATGGCACTAGCACACTTCTGCAGCTGTCTTCTCAGTATTTTTCCAGTTCGTCAGGTCTTTTCAAATGACAAGCTCGTTCTATGCTAATTATCGAAAATGATACGCCTGTTTACCTTGAAATGATCACTGACCCAGGACCCTATGGCAGTCATAAAACAGTTTTAATTGAGCACTTTGTTTTATCGGTACCTTGAAATCTTCTGGGCGTTGACTCAAGCTACTAAAATAGTCAACCATCGGGTCCCCGCATTAAGTGCACCTCATGATGTGTAGTAATTAACGAAAGCAACGAGACGAGTCATCTGGAAGCTACTTTGTAAACATCATGAGTGCTGACCAGTGGTAACCAGCAGAAATGAACCCATTGTTCCAACATCCTGGCTTACCACAGCTGGATTGAAAGGAGGAAATTAGCTGTTGTACTGAGCAGTGCTGACCTTCGGCAGTCGATGGTCCCCTTTGGATAGATGTTTGTTCGAAACTACGAACATCTTCCTTTTGGGGGGTTTTACATACGGATTATTAGTGGAGTCCGATGAACCAGGATAAGGTGCTCCTCTTCGGGAAAGTAGTCGTTGTCTTCCAAAAAAACTTTTGTTATCTGACGTCATCCAACCACTTACTGAACACAAACAGCAGTACTCAGATACTAATATATCCGTTGGAATGATGTACTGTTACCTAAGGACATGGGTCATTATCGCCAAGCTTCCGGCCAAGCGAGCCGTTTCTCATCCAGAAATCAGCTTAACACTTAAAAGTGCTGGGAACGCTAGTTTTATCGCCGGTTCAATTCACATTCAAAATCTGGTTGATGGACTGGTGGTTCTCGGTGAATAACCGGAAAAGCAACCAAGATCTCGTGTGATTCACCTCCCTGTGCCCATCTGGTTGAGTCTGTTGAGTAAGATGAGGATGCAATTTGTGTGAACAAGCTTTTTGACGACTCCCTTGCTAGCTGGACGTTAGCTTCCCAGTGAATTGCGAATATAATGTGGTGAAATTTACCCCGTACATTTGTTGAAGCCAAATTATACCAAAACCTTACGAACCAGACCATCAAAGCTAGAAGTAGTCGACAAAGACAAAAATTACATTACTGGTTAGTTATTGGTAGGTCCCCGTAGTTACCCTGTACAAAGACTACTGACCTGTGGTAGAAGAACCACGGTCAACGTTCCGGATGTTAAAAACATGGCTACTTCATATTACTTGCTATTTTTTACTGCCTAAGTGGAAATGTAGTTCCCCTGTTTCTTCTTCACTAAATTCTTCTATAGTTTACGCTCTGCTTTGGTGGAAAAATAGTTTTCCCGGAAAATTTTCATTTTGTTCGAAAAGATGAACATCAAAATTGAGTGATGAAACCATCAGTGCAAATTTTTTCCCAAAGAGAATGCAAGCTTTCGTTGCCAGGGTGACCTGTTCTCTATGCATGCTCGTGCGTAGATACTATCAAATAAGCTTGGATAGTTAGGGCCTCGCGCAACTCGCCAGATTGGAATCATTACTAGGCTAACCAGGGTGTGACAATCTGATGCATACTTTTGTCTCAGTCGCATACATAACCTAAACGTCCAAACATAAACCCCTTCACGAAAAGGCTTTATCTTCAACAGAAGTATTTTTTGGCTGATTACTCGATTAAATCAAGAAGAAAAACGCAAGAAAGTATTTCAAATTCACCGATGAATTCGGTTGCTAATCGGTAAGTTTACCCACTTCGTCCAGAAATAAGCGAAAAGAGGTTTGTCATGCTTATGGTTGGAAACATTCGCAAACGAATCTAGCCATTCTATATCACTTAATTTGATAATCCAGTTAGCTCAGTTGAGTAGGAAAATAGCCAAACAGTAGCATGGATACACTTATCGGGAAAAATAGTGCTCACTCGATGAATTTAGCCCATCCTTATAAGATAGGAAATTATCTAAGCTATACTAGCCACATCTTGCGTCACGAGTACGCACGCACGTCACGCAGATATGAACAGGCGAATCACGGTACAGGCCTGTTGCTTCTTTCTCATTGGCTAATTGTACCATATCACCAACCCTTCTTCACGCCGCTCAACCGAATAGTGGCATGCTTCCAGCTAAGTTGACCAGACGTCAAGAATACATACGATCCTTGACTTATCTGTGCTATGAGGATTACCGACAATGCAGGCGGCGAGTACACAGCTGTGTAAAGTCACGGCTGATGAGGCTTAAGAAGGATGTCGGCGGAAAACTGGTCCGTCGGCAATGAGCACTAGGTAGTTGGCCTAAAATGACTATGTCCAAGAAGCGGGGAATTTTTCGGTATACATAGACTTTTCTTTCACTTTCAAGTTAGCATATACTGGTCTGAGACCAAGCTCAGAAAACAGAACTCCACTTTCGTCCAACTGGGTATTCAAGCATGGAAATAGAGACTATGTTCGCCTGGAGAGTTTTTCCACTTTCGTCCAACTGGGTATTCAAGCATGTTCGCCTGGAGAGTTTTTTGATGCAAAGCCTGTAAAGGGCTATTGGAGAGCCCTCATTAGTTTTACGGATTGTATCGTGCGGAAGAAAAGTTGTTTCTTCTCATTTCACAGAAAAAAATGCAATGCATGTCACGAAGGAAAGCATTGTCAAAGAAATCCTCTCAATGTATTTAGAAAGGCATTTCCACCAACAAAACCAATCTTTGCTCAAACGGGTCATCGATTGGTGTGTATCGACAGCAAGAAAGATGCGAAGCAAAGCTGTCTGTAAATGCCACTGCTCAACGCAGTTGCACTTCGGTATACGAAAGTCCCCAACGAATGAATCCATCCCAAGGAATTTCCCAACTATTAAAGTTGTACGTTGACGTCTTTGGGTTCCTCACGAAGAATTGCTGGATTTGAGGAAAGTGGTGCACTTTGGTAACACTTATATGTTCGTTTGTGCAAATTTTCGCCAACAGAATACTGAACGCGAATCCTAATCAATTTAGGTTAGGAAGTCTTTGTCTTACACTGGCATTGGGGTCGGTTTATATTGAAATCCATACACCTGTCATAGTTTCGCTCTCAATAAACCTTGTCCGTAGTGTCCATCTTTCACGTCTCTCGCCTAAAGTCTGGGACGTACTTGCTGCCACCAGTGTATGCGCATGTGCTGAAGCTCTCTAGATGCCTGAAACAACGACTCAGTTGTTGTATCAGCTTTCCTTTCTGATAATCCACCTGTCAGTTCTTATAGGTAAGAGATTCCCATGTATATTTAAGCATACAACAAAAATTCTAACTATTTAGTTAGCGTTATCTAGGGGAGTTGTTTAATTATCATTCGCAGATTGTGTGATCCAAATGTGCCCGCTGTGTGCTAGCGGAGTAGCGCTTCTAGCAAACCGGGTTATCCACGTCGAAACCCTGGTGTGGTCGAAGACGAGCTCCGTTCAGAGTGGATCTCACTCCGGATGTTTCTCCTAAATATGGGAGAAGTGGAAGTACTTCAACGGAACAAGATGTTGGCCATTCAGACAACAACACGTGGGCGAACCAAGCAGATGGTTACATAGTGTAACAAACAATTACAATTACGATTGACGTAGAAAGACCGGAGTAGATACTTCACATTGGTGCGGCTGTTAAGACGGGGTAGACAAAACATGGTGAAACTCATGTTATACCGGGGAGTAGCCCGCCACTAATCAATCTTTAACGCAGGGTGCTCAAACTGGTTGAAGGAGGGTCAGAATAATCTACAGGTTATTGTGTGATAGTATACCAATTCTGTCGCGGGTGACTGGCCCGGGTGGGCTGAGCTAATGGACTGACACTGAGACGGGCCACAAGAATGCCTACAGTATGAAGGCATACTAGTAGTTGGGCATTTCGATGATTGTGGCACAAGATATTGGCTGGATTAACCCATCAGTGCCAGTAATGTAGAGCGCATTTCCAAAGCCAATGCTGAATATTTTCGCGAAATGAAACCTAACTGAAGTTACTAGGTGGTGATGCAGTACTCCAACTTCCCAACTATCCTCCATTTGGCAGTCAAAACCAGTGCGGATAGTGCGATATATCTTTCAAACCATCACATGGTCAGCTTCTATCTGGTTTATAGGAATACGGACAAAGCCGAACGATGATTGTAGTACCGGCGCTGAATATGACCATCAATATCATTCTCATTAGTAGTGGTGGAGGTTCAGTGGTACTAAATTTCAGAAAACAACCTCATCACACAACCCCAATAGAGATAAATTCTTTAACGAGAAGGCCCTGGACAAGAAATAGTCCAGTGCGAGCTGCCTCTCAGAGTCGATCCCATAACTCCTAGCCTCGCCCTAGATTTTCGCGTAATTTTTCTCAAATGCTATGTCTGTTCCGGCAACTGGAGTCTAGATTGTGACCAATTCGGTTGCAGGGCAAGTTAGTTCCGCCCACACAGATGTGTGCTTCATCTGCCTAAATAGTGAAAGGACAGTGAAGTCAAAGTAAATGAACAATCCATGAAAGTCTTATAAAGTGTTTCTGTGCCCGATGTGCAAGGACGCGAATGTATCATTGCGGATAAACCAACGGGAATTAGTACGAACTAATCACGCGTGATACTGTTACTCCAAGTTTTAAGTTTGTGTGTGTCGAAGCTTCTTTGAATAGGATGTAGCACCCACGAAAAAGAAAGCTGTCACTCAAGAAATCTGTGCTGACGAATGCGAAGACGACTGATGCTGAGAGAGCTTCAATCCAGACTGAGGGAATCTTATCGAGTTGCAAGGGTAGCTTGAAAGGCACTCACTAAAATCTCGATAACATTCACATCTACATAAAAGTCTGTTTCTGCAGATTTTCTAAATCATGAAACAAAAAATACTCTGTATCCAGGAAGTTGTCCATTTTGCGACTATCCTCGTCCAAAATGACGACGAAGTCTAGTGACTTAATAAGGAATATAAAATCCTATCTTCTGTAGCTTGGACACATTGAAATCTTCGCTACCCTTTCAACAAAATGCGAGTATGAATGTTGTTCACTGAGCCAAAGGTGCCTGTATGGAATGGACATTGTCGTTGTTGTGGTTCAATAGGAGACGAATTGTATATGCAGCCCCAATGGATTTTTAGTCGAGACAGTTCATGTCTGTAGTCAGGACTGGGTCGCAAATATGCTACAGTTGATTTCTAAAGTCACGATTTAACTATTTGATGCACGCTGGGCGAGAGGACGGGCACTTGCTCCACTTCGGGCTTGGCATTCATGCATTCTGCTCAGTTCACAGTATATGTACAGCACCTTACGGGTTTTATCTTCCGACGACCGGTTTATTTCTAGATCAGGAAAATAACGAGAAGAACCCAGCTCTATGAAAGAAAGGGTGTAATATGTCGGACTAAAAACGAAGGAACACCAACCAAGGAGATTGCAGGGTGTCCCGTTTTACTACGAGAAAAATATTCGAAATGTAATGAAAAGATGACCGGAAATTGCGAAGTTCTAAAAGGCACCGCGAGGATGAGTGTGTTCCAATCGACAAAGAGAATATTCTTTAATCTTGAGGAGCCTACAAAATATACACACCAGTTTTAGGGCAACGGTCTCCCCGTGAGCGATCGATGGGTCTGGCTGTGTCGCATTATAAATAGCGTAGTCTCGTGTTTGATGCTAGGTTGTTATGTGACAGCTACACATAAGACAAAATATCCAGTTGTTATGACACCACGTTGATTTTAGTAAACACTAAAAACTGTTTATGATTTCATTTACTTGGCCTCAAACAAAATAACTGTCATTTGGGCGGACAGTGGGATAGTTGTAAGCTGTCATCCCCTCTCACATAGGGGCTGCTTTGACATTCCGTCAGGTTTTTTTTGAAGAAAAGGATTAATGTATATTTTGTATGGCTGATGAGGACTTTGATCTCTAAAACCAATCTATTCTGTGCATTATACAACAACGTTAATTAGAGTGATTTCCAGTTAACCATGTCCAAAAGCGTGAGTGTTAAACTGCTGGTTTTAACACCCATTTGTAAGATTGTACTGGTGGTGGCTCCGAAAAAGCAAAATGTTGGTAAAACAGCTACCGTTATTTAGCGAATTGTGATCTAGCTAGGCATTTACAAACTCTCATCGAACAAAGGTGGTGCAATTGTGATAATTTCGCAATATTGACGATTGTCGGATCAAGTTGTCCGATCTAGTTATCCGCCTCAGCAGGGGTAAATTTTAGCCTAATAGTGTTCGGAATCTAAATTTGACTGGTCATCTGGCATTTTTCTTCACTGAAAAATGAATAAAACCGATCCCTTGCTAACAGGCACTCTTCTTCAGGACCACAGCGTCTACAAATGAAAAATTTTATGACTCAGAAGTGTGGCAGATTTAAGAGAGACTCCTATTTGACAAAATTCAACAAAATCGACGTTTAGTAAGCAAAGCCTCTCACTGGAGACCTTAGTTAATTTCGGAGTATGTTGGCAGCTTGCGTGTCATAGTGCCGTTACACAGTACAATGACGAGAATTGCGGTCGCTTTCTACTGCTTAATTCCTGTTAAATCTTTAGGAGTAAGGCATATTGAGCTACCGAGTACAAAGCAAACGCAGGTAAACATGGGGATTCGCAGGATAGTGTATGCAGTCTCTGCCTCCTTAATTCCTTTCTGACGAAAGAGTATAAAGCACTACTGGCCGGTTAGATTTGGTGATACCTATGGAATTAGAATTCACGATTTCTTCCTTCCCAAATATTCAAACTCTCGCAAAGTTACTCATTCCGTATCATGCGTTTTGTTCCCATGGCAAGAAACACTCTACTGAATTGATCACCAAAAGGTCAGAGCCGACAGAACGAACGGTAAAGTCTGTCACAGAATTTTTTGTTTGAAAGCAGTTTGAGGACTGGGTTTTATATACTAGTGCCGAAACCAGTGTGCCGGAGGCAGAATGCTTTAAGTTTAACATCAAAATTCCTCAGTGGATCAAAAGTAGACAGTTTAGACGCCAGTAAGCAAGACGGGGTCAGGGGAAGTCTCCAATTCAACCAGAAATGGAATTTGTTTGGTGTGTGTGTGTTCTAATGTGTTCTAATGTTCTGATGTGTTCTAATATAGGTTCCCTCTGCAAAGTTGTGCACGGTACTCCCTTTGCCTCAGTTATATCGATGAACACTAGGGATGAACATTAGGGAACACCACACCATTTTCTGAGCTTGCTCCTGGCCTTGTGGAACCTGGTGTCCCACCAGATATGTTTGGACTAAGCAATCGACCTTAGTGACAAACAAACAAACCTTGATTTCACGGTGCGCCATCCTGACTCGCACCATCTGGAAACTTCCCTGAATCATCGATATCGTCGTCGGACGGTCAGGGGACAACTCACATTGGGTAATCCAAATAGATCGTCCTTCGCTTACCTTGTACCCTAATTCTAAGACTTCTTACTATCTTTCTTCATAATTTTTTTATCTGCGCTCTCCACTTCTATGTTGACTACTGCCTGAGTTTCGCTTCACCCGGAGCAGTTCTCTTTCCTGAGCCGTAGCCAAGCCTAAGTCAATGAAACTTTTCATTCCGTCTACTACCGTTTAGTGGAGCAAGTCAAGGAGTACAAGGGACTCGCCAACCAGAAGTTTTGATGTAGACAGACCTTAAAAAGTTTAATGGTGAGCCACCGAAATGCGTATTACGATACCTCAGTCGACTAGACGGTCGAATGTTATCGGGTGTTATCTATGTCACCCAAGGTTTTCAGAGGCCGCGAACCCCAACTCATGCACATTGTCGGAAAACCTGGGATCAATTTTACTCTAGCTAATTGTATAATTACTATGCACCCGTAAAATCTCCAATATCAGAAATTCAAAAGGTGTCGCAACTCCAATTGTATTGTGTACCTACACAAATCCCACGAAACGTAGTGGCAAACAAACTAATTGAAGCTCTAGATTGTACCGCTGGGTACTATGCCAACCATCAGAGAAAATCGATAGTTTCTTCAAATCCTCCACAGGGGCCATCCATCCATAACTCGTGGGAGGTGCTGTGCATACCATAGGAACAATACGTTCTTTATGTAGCTCGAATGCCAACCGAGCTCCGTTATTGAACACTATTTTATAAACTTGGATTTCAGATGTCACCCTATCTCCGAGTCAACTGAGTCATCTGGCTCAACAAGTTCATTCAGTTCAAACCCAAGTGGCGTTTTTTGCCGGACTAGAGTACAATATTGTGGAAAAACCAAAGGATCCGAACCCGCGCGTGATTATGAATCGAGTGATAACAAATGTGGGTCGGGCTTACGATGCTACGACCGGAGAATTCACCGCACCAGTTGATGGGATTTACGTCCTTGCGGTAGCTGTTTCAGCTCAAGGCAAATCTCGGGTAAGTCAACATTGTTGAGGCATCAACCTGTGACTTTATACGATAAACTATATATGGCCATATCAATAGCAGCAGGCCTAAATTAAACACAGAAACTGCTCTAATGGTCTTCATCCAGAGGCTATAATGTACCCGTAACTTTTTTGCGTAATGAGCCAACTGTTTTCCGATCGCCATCAGTTGGACAGTATAAATAGCGTTCATATATCCAAAAACGAGAGACTCGTAAACACAAGTAAGACGACGGTCCATCGTTTTCAGTCAAGTGCCTGTAGTCATGGGTGCGTGCACAATGTCATATTTTTAATGGAGTTTATGCCGGGAGTCTACTAATCCTGTCCTGAAGATGCGACCAGTTTATAAGGAGACTTAGCTGACGTAATCTTACTGCAAATACTAGGTGCCTGCATCCAAACGCAGACTAGTCCATTTGTTTCCAAGTTACATATGATCTGGATGGGTGGTGAAGGACTCTTCATGACCTTGAAGGCAGTGTTCGTTCACATCCTATGACCAGTGTCGATCGAGTGAGTTAGGATGACGCTTCTAATTGATCGTGTGGTGTTAAAAGGCCAATGGCAAGTTGACGTGTCGTTGGACCGAAGTAGAAGGTACCACAGAAGCACCAAAAGAAGTAAGCAGCCATGGATTAGGCAAGCACTCGTAGGTCGGCCTATTTATTCAGTGCGGGCTGTAAACGCCTCTTGAAAAAATACTTCGAATCAGCGATGTAAAAATGATCCTTTGTACTTGTATCGAATTTTCATTCTTGAACGCATATTGAGAAAAAGGCTTTTCTACTCTATAGTCATTGTTGGTTTTGCCCGATAAACATCTCGGAGTGGTCGTTGTATAGAACAATGCTACACAAGACGTTGAATTCCTCCTGTAAGTTATCACAAGAACATACCTTCCAAGTCCTGACCTTAGGCACTTAACCAAAGGAAAGAAACTGGGGAAGGTGGTGAATTGTCCACTTTGACTTCCATTCTTGATAAGGTACTGCATGATCAACCCGGTAGGCGGACTGGAAGCATTTTGAGAAAGGAAAGTCGGTCGGTGACCTCTTTCTCAATGGTGAAATTTATTAAACGATGAATGCCATTAAGTAATCTTGTCAATTTTTCTAGATTAAAATCTTTGCCAGCTATATGGACAGACACAATCTACATACTGGTAGCAATAGTTGTTGGCATCAAGCATAGGATTAAAATAGCAATAAGGGACCAAATGATGTCTTCGCAGATAAATCACCTCATTTTCTATTAAGATTATCATTGAGAGGAAGATGACAATTTGAGGTAAATCGGATCAACAACTCAGGCAGCTTAGTTGCAAGTACAGCCGGTTCTTCATAGTGGAATTACAGATCATGCCAATGTCTTCAAGTAGAAGAATATTAGTAAATATAGAGGAAATATAAAGTGGAAATATCAACTGGTAATTAATACTCACGTCTTTCACTTTTCGAACAAAGTCCCAAATTATGCTTGACGATGCCACCGAGTGTTAAGATGAGTTTTTCAAGGACAAAATTCGACGAACAGACAAGCCAACTTTAGGTATTCGTAAAGTCTGTAAACTTGGTATGCCTTTTGACCACATTTCAGTTACGACAAACCCGCCCTCCTACTGGGTGGCGAACTTGTTAGCAGTTTATATATATATATACATATATATATATATACTGTTCTGTTCATGGCAACCTGAAAACAACGGTTGACCTATGACCAGTGTTCAGTTACTTTTAAAAGCGGGGAACTGACTCGGATGCTGGGTAGGTTTGCTGAATAGGGTAGGTGAAGGAACTGGATCATTCTGGCAACAATAGTCGGTCTACTTTGTGAGGAGACTGCAGCAGAACCAACTTTCACTTCAATGAGACGGTGGAGCAGAAAGTATGACAGATTGAGTTTGACGCAGGCATTCCACGACATCTTTGAGTGCTTGGAAGTCGAACAAGTGGAAGATCCAACAATTTCCTGTATTTGTGAGAGGGTACGGTCGATAAATAAATGTGAGCCAAACGCACAGGGACTTGAGTGATGTTTGTTACTGAGTACCACAAATTTGACCATAGACTGTAAGTCGGTCAATACCCACGTGCGTTACCGCCACTAGAGCTATCAGGTCAATTCTATCAAGAACTTTCACGTATAGAGCCTTTGTTTTACACGGTGAGGTTTATATGATTAGTAAGCTCAGAAAATCATAGGTTTTCTCCAAACCACCTTTCACCGGTGTGCCAAATGCGTTCTTAATGTGAGGGCTTATCAGTCATAAGCTTTGTGAATATCCGCGGTTAGTTCCGGAGGATCGACTGGGGTACTGAAGCTTTAGGATGTTCTATGCCTTACACGAGTTTTGTATTAGGCTCAGAGAAAATAATGCGTGCTACTTGCGGGGATCTTCACTCCACAGCCATTTTATAACATTACGTAAACAACAGGACAGTGAAGCTCCTACTGTAGTTCGGCGTACATACTTTTGGCGAACTGACCATTTTGTGGTGCACGAGGTTGTGGCTCAATGGCACCGTGTTTTTGCAGGGCTAATCAGTGTGAAAATCATGGAATTATGTTACTAGTATGCCAAAAGGTAGCTGGTTCTGTCTAGCGCGAAGTAATCTTAGAAACAATTTGACTTCACGTCATCTCAGGAATCGAGAATGCAAATTAATCCAATTTACCATCTGTTTCCTGAACCAAATATTTTTTTGACTTTTTATCATTTGGATATGAAGAGATATGTTGTACTACATTAGGTTAATTGATAAAAATCATCCGAAGTCCTTACGTCGGTTAAAAAGTTACTTTTTATCAGAAGTTGTCGTACCTTCGGAGAACAGTATGAACGCGGTTTACAAAGCAGTCCGTTCAGCCAAACCATTGTAAGTTGATGACTTCATACGTGTGCGCACAACACCAGCCCAAATACGATAGCAAGAAATCGAACAGCGAAAATAAAGCCGCTCGTGAAAGAACGGCTAATTCTTCAAACTACTAGTTGGGCGGCCGCTCGATTGAAACACTAAATTTTCGTGAGGTGCGCACTGTTGATAACTTCCAATAAGGATCAAACAGCTAAACAGTGCGTTCCGGTTGTTCAGCATAGATTTGGTTCACTTTCAAAACGAAATATCCACTAGCAAATCTTTATGGTAAAATTCTACGGTGAAGTACCAGTTGAACAATAATGTGGGGTTAAATTTAGCCCATCGAGATCATATGAAAGGAACATTCTAGTCGCAGTCCACGGTGTTCACCAGTTTTTGACGAGTTGAGCACTATCCAATACTTTCAAGTGAGAGTATACGTTGGGTTCTTGAGCAAGTTCCGCTACACACAGACACACCATAATGAGCAGCTTATTCCCTTCGTCATTGTCCAGTCTCTCGGAATTTTGGCCACCGCAGCTGTTGTCCTCGTCAGCCGCACTAATGTCCCTTTATAGCCGTTAGTATCAGTCAGAGTAAATTCTGCGAATTTTGGAAGAGGTAATTTAGCCCCAAAGTCCTAATTAAGGATCGAACCACACAAGTGTTTTGCATTACACCTGCTCATCTATCATTTTGATTCGAAGAAAGAGTACAAGACCAGCTCAAATGACTACCCACTAACCGACACCTACATTCAAATTCCAAACCCACATGGAACATGATAGCGGCAAAGCATGACATATAGAAATAGTCTAAAAGTCAACAAAAATTCGAAACAGCAACCATTTGCCTGGCGAGAATATCTCAAGGTCCCTCTTCTTAATCAACGTATGATGCGGTATAGTGAGTTTGCACGTTTAGGCAAACTACATCCATGGACCAAAAGAATTTGCACAAATTTGACCGTTACCGTTTTTGTTCATTTTGAAGCCACGGACTCAGGGTATACTGAGTAATTAGTCAACAGGCGATAGCGCATCAGTCGACGACAGACTCAGTGCCACGAGGTTATCTGACGACCAGGAGATGAAATTGTGAGCACTGTGTGATTCGGAAGCTAGAAAGACGAAGCATCAAACTCAATAGGAGAATCGTTTGCCTCCGATTGGCCTTTTTGGGACATACATCGACGTACAACCGCCCCGGACTGGAATACATCTAGTCATGATGATCGTCAATTCGACAACATACACTGGCGCACTACTGCGCAGAACATTATCTAAAGTCTGAGGCATAATTGAATAAACAGATATGCAGGAATGCATGGAAGACGACTCAGCAAAACCTATTCAATGAGTGCTTACAAAGACAATACTCACTTGGAAATAAACGCTCAACGTTTGCCGACAAATAAGTGCACTCAGGTGACCGGTCAGAATAAGACCGAACAAAATGTTGGAACGGAAGGGGCTAGAGAAACGAATAAGTCAGAATTGAATTGAATGCATGTTCATTGACAAGAATATTCTTTCCGATCGCCAGTTATGGCAGGTGCATGTTGCAGTCAAGTCCCGCTCACATCCCGTTTGGAGTAGAGATATGGCTAATATGTCACCACGTAATGTTTCTTGGTGCGCTTCACATCACATCAAAATAGTTGGAAAGGCGCGTGGTTTTAAAAAGAACCGAATTTATGAGGAAAAATTCCATGTCCGACTTTCAGTACTTACATGGAGAGAAAAGGCAGAGGGAAACAGGTTAATTATTTTGTGTGTCAAAGGTAGTCTGGTATTTTAGAACCCTTTTATGCCACTGCAGGGGGGTTGTGTGGACTACCCTGCATCCATCTGTTTCACACGCCCGTACTCACCCTTCGAGATAAACCAATAGGTGTGACCGCGTCAGGATAGAAGGCCTGTAAACAAGGCCTGGACACAACTCACAGACTCATTGGTTATGTTTTGTAAAACCTTTATAAAACAATCTCAACACCGCCCACAATTCAAAATGGAGAGCTCGCTCTAGGAGGATGTAGCATCTCAAAGACCAGTCTTTCGTTGCCCTGTGCAAGATAGGATTTACTGTCATTACCGTGCTTTGCGACTCACACAGCAGATGCTTTAAAGTCAATGCATGCAATCAGTTCTCTGTTCGTTGGTCGGTTAAGTAAGAGTCTTTTATATCGTTCATATCATACAAATTCATACAATTCTGTTATTTCAAGGCTGCTGTCAGACTGATGCACAACGAACAGCCAATTTTTGACATTTGGTCCGAAAGCTCTCCATGGTCCACAACAAGTAACCAAGCAATTCTTGTCCTTGGTAAGGGAGATCGAATATGGCTAAGTATCCGAGAGGGTGCACATTATCTTCACGGTTATATGTACTCGACGTTTTCTGGTTACCTTCTGTATGAACAAATACACAACAGTGAACAGACAAAATTTGGAGATTACCCTTAAAAATTATGAAAAATTTTTGTTCTTTTTCCTCTTTGTATAAACCAAATACTTCATCAAGATTTCCATTCAATTATGATCAAATATTTCTACAATAATGTGAAGTTTGTTGCTTTCTACCACAAAGGGACAAATGTTTGGGGCTTTGGTTTCAGAGTGAGTCATTATCCGCAAATCAAAACAATTTATTTGGTTGGAGTCACAAAATATAGTGCGTAAGAACCAAAAAATCGCTTCCATGCAAGTGTATCCTACTGCAGAAATCGTGATCTTAAGGCAGAATCTCAAACCACAAACCAATTAGCTTTACATTATCATGAGTTGGCAGGAAATTTCGGTCTTCTCATTAAAATGCAAAGCGAAGTGGTTAACTCTGTCATCTTGTATAAAGCACTGTGACCGTTATCGTGAAAAACATGTAACCTTGTTGCGCATGTCCAGGTTTGCCCACACCATAGAGTACCATAGCGAATAAAAAACAGTCATCAGACTATGATAAAATCTAGCTGGGTTGAAACAGGTCGCTTAATTTACGCAGTATGCCGTCGAATTGATAACGAGTACCTTCATTTGGAATACTCAGTACAGTGATGATTGTTGGGAACACAAGACGTATTCACACATACATTCAGTACAGTGATGATTGTTGGGAACACAAAACGTACTCACACATACACCAACTGTAGCTAATCGTATGTGATACCATTGCTGTTTGTAGGAATTCATTCCGACCCGAGTCATGTCACTGGAAACTCAGGGTTTCACCTGGTACAAGTACTGGTGAAAATAATCATGATTTGCGAAATAACTTGTTTAAATCTATCACATTGACGCAACCAGTGTACCAAACAGGAAAGCGATCTACTCACGTGGAGAATGATTGAAACAAACGTTGTACGCGACATTGCAAACGACAATATTACGAAGTCTACGGTTTTACTTTGCACTCTCATTCGGATCCGTTGTTTGGTACCGATGTCCCGACAAGATGCGCGCACGAAAAAAACAAGCCTCTCTGACGAGATGACCACCTTTCAAACGGGTGCCTACTAAAAAAGGAAGTGTCTCGCCAATATATATACATATATATATACTGTGTGTGGGACACGACGACAACTACCCGATCAGGTAAACTGAAAAAGACTTAGTTATGACAAACCCAGGTAAATATAGTTAGCGTGAAATATATTCAAGAAAGCCATCTAAACTAGCTGGGTCAACCACGACAGAAGCATATGGACGGAAGAAGTTTGACTGGAGTGAGATGCATTGGAAATGCACAACCGGCCTTTGGACCATCGTTGGAAGAGGGGTTGAAATTTCGTGATGACTTAAAAAAGTGAGCAAACATTGTCCAAGGTCGATTAGGTGGAAGAAAACCAAGGGCCCGAGGACATTTAAATGCCTACCTAGGTGTCGCCAAGGAGCACATCAGAATATCTTGAGGTGAGAAGTCCAGCGACACATAAAAATTAATGAAAAGGTTTGTCTGGAGTAGACTCAAACCGCTGACCTCCCAGTTGCCGAACAGGTGTTCTACTGATTGAAATACCAACTTAGAAGTATATTTATTGCAGCGTAACTTAGGGAGTGAACTGAAAACGGGCGGTGGTTGCAATTCAGCAGTTTTTTATTCAACTATGAATTTCTGTGAAGCACGTTCAGTAGCTGCCTTCGAGAATCTTTCAACACATGAAATACATCATCATCACCATCATCGTCATGGACAGCATGACATCAGTGTTAAACACTGATGCTTCGCTGCCCTATATTAAAGACAGCTAGGACACAATGTACCTTCACTCAAAGTGACTTAATTAAGTGAATTTTGAAACGGATTTGTCCAGAAAAGTCTAAGTGGTGCTAAATGCGTTGCGCACATCTGATCCATTTAACATGGCTGACAGGAACTAATAGATAAAGCCGAGTGCCCGGACACTCAAAATGAAGCAGTGGTAGTTATGACGCCGTGGAACGAGGCAAATATTAAACTTAGTTTCAAAACCATTTACTGGCCCGCGGTGCAAGTTCGTTCCATGGCCCCCAATTGTGTCGCGACAAGTCGCTGATGATGCGGCAAGCTCTGCAATCACCTCACTACTTGCAAATATAAGTAGCATGTTCAGAAAAGAAAACAGTCTGCCAAAGTCTTTTGTGGAGTGGTCAGCCCGGAAACCAGACAGCACAAGGGTGCCACCATAACTTGTGCATGTGCGTGAACCACGGGCAGAAATGCCACTCGCAGCAGAAACGTTGTGTTCAAGTGCTACTCATAACATTGTGGATTTGAGGCCCCTGAGAAATGGCAAAATGTGTAATAACCATCGACGGTCGCACCACCGAGAGTGATAAAATACCTTGCTGGGTAGTGGAAAGAAAGGAGAGTCCATACCTACAGCAGAAACGGCTCTACGTCCTTCGGGAAAACTATTAGGAACAAGATGCCTACACCTCTGAACAGCAGTAAAACAAACATCTGAGGACTGCATAATTGGAAGGGACCTAGCATCCTTCGGGAACTTCACCCAATACAAGTCTATTGCATAAATGTGGGCAAACTTTAGCTACACAGTTCGTTTAGGAGGTGACGACACGCTCACCCTCGGAATTGTCCTGTGTGGTTTCTGCAAGTAGAAACGCGTAGATCCCAACCAGAACAGTGGGAACAGGACATTGAAGAGGGAACCACCGTGTAGTCACTGTCGTCCTTCGGCATGGGTAAGAGTTACTTTCCAGGATAAGGTCCGAGACTAAAATATTTAGAATATGCAAACTACCTGAGGGTGTACAGTCAACAGGTCTAATAAAATGGGTGATTAATCAAAGCATGTAAGAATAGAAATAACAGACTAAAAGGAAATTGGCTAAACAGGCTTTATTTCTGTATCATCTAAAACCGGGAGGGCAAAATCTGCTACCAGATTCATGTGGTCAGAAGGAAAGACAGACGATGGAAGAGCAGTAGGTCCAATAGTTTCTCGTAAAGGTGGCCACCACAAACCGCATAAGTGGACAGAGTCTCGCGAATAAAATATGTAATCGATTGTATGGAAAAGTTCCATGGGTTGTTTTTGATCAGAACTGTGACGAATTTTCCAAGTAGTATAATCTGGCTCTTTGCCGTTGTTTGCCATCGCGTATGCGCTTGTCAAGGTCCAACCAAGTGTCATCGAAACTACGTTTTTCTGCATTAATTCAATGACAGGTTCATGAGGCTGTGCATTGAAATCGCCACAAACGAACAGTGGGCTGCATTGGTCTGAGTCACCATTTTCAGGAAGGAGTTTCACAAGCCCGTCCTTTAGAAACTTTCCTTGTTCCAAACGCGTTTCAACGAAAGAAAGTTTTGCTTTCAAATGCACAGATACAACGTAAAACGAAGGAAGCTTCGTCGATGAAGTAAGCTGGAATTTGCAGAGTAAAGCACTTCGTTCAAGTGAATTATCAAGCGGGAGTTCCATCGTTTTCAATGCCATCAGTCGATCAGATCTAAGGGAGAGAAAAAAATCAATGAACAAAAGTTTGTTACCTGTAAATGATAGCTGCACCATCCGGACCGATATTGTCCTCAATGCTCAGGCATGGTGACAGCACTTTTGGTGAAAACGCCGCAGCGTATTTGTCGCTGTTTGCATTTAGCCTGTTGAGTAAATGGCTTAGAAAATCGACCTCTTGTAAGCAAATAACATCCGGATCGAAGCGAAAAATTTCGGCCGCAATCTGTTCGCAGCGATTCTCAAGGGGCAAAGATTTGGGTGGACAGTGAACAAACTGGTCGACTGTTGCAAAAGCTTCACAATACAACTAGACGAAAGGATGATTACCATGTGCCAGTACGTTCCACTGCATTAAACGAAGCTTAGCGACGGAACTGCTGTCTACATTAGGCGACAGTATACGGTAATCTCGCTCATAGCCAGTGAAAGCTGGATTTTTGTTGGTCATGCTGTAATGCAATGTAATATGGAACTAACCGTCATGCGTATGAAATAAACCATACACAAAGCAAAAGTCCTGCTCAATATTCATTTCCAAAATCGAAACCTACCAGTAACCGTTCGAAGTTGGAAAAAGAGTCAGGAAAATCTGCTTTCAAACTGTATTTAAGCGATACGTTGGGTAAGGTTAATCCTTCATCTGTAGCACCAGTTCGGCGCCTATTTGCCGTGCCACCCGAAGGAAACATGACAACTAAGAGGCACCGCACTGGGAATTGTAGTGCGGATATGGTTGCTTTCCTGTGTAACTTCTGGTTCCCTTAGTCCATATAAACCGTAAAATAAGCCAAGAAAAGAACCCAACTTCAACTCTGCTCGTCCATCGAGTATGCGGAAAGCGGCAATTCGCAAACTAGCCCAGCGGGCGTATTAGATCTGTAGTGACGCAGCTCTCTCTGAAAACGAGGCTACTCATATTAAAGAAACACTGAAGAACACCTGGTAGCCCGAGTGAGAAGTAGCAGGTGGATAAGTAAGTTGTCCAAACTACTTTGCTTATCGATCCAAAAGTCGCTCACTAAACACTCGAGAGTCATTGTGTTTCTGATGGAAGGAGTTGACACGGAGCTTCCGAGGACGTGATATATGATATTTTAGGAACAACCTGCAATCATTTCCAGCACTTTTCGCTTTCTACATTTTTCCTGATCCACCAGAATCCTTCGTCAAGGCCAGTCTTTTCGAAAGTTCACGCCTGAACGAAGCATTTTGGAGCACATCGCAGATAGACTCTCCAGCACTCCGTACAGGTTTTTACATTTAACTCCAGTGGAAGTTAACACTCGGTACCCAGTCAGAAAACAGGCGTAGCAGAATCCTTTCATTAGAACGGCATCACATTTACCGCTGTCCAGACATCACTACACTTCCTGATATCAAGGGGGTCCTTGAATCCACCGACCGAGTCACCAGTCGGGATTTCGACTGGGATTGAAATGCCTGAGAAATACATCAACATCAGTACAGTGTCCTACAGATACATCAAGGTGAAGTAATCCATCACCACCAGTACCACAACACCAACGTTTAGCACGGATGTTTTGCGGTCGTACAGATATGATTCAGCTGAAAGACTTATTGTGACGAAAAGAACAAAAGTGGATGGGGAAGGGACGCAGTGGTACCAAAACACAATCATTACGAGGTGCCTACACCTCCAGACTCTCATTTAGGCAACCTGGATAGAAACTAACAACTGATCAACGGTCATATCTTGCGGCGACTGCAAGCAAGCACAGTAGGGATCAAGCGGTCTCAATCCTGGAAGCCAAATAGATCCGATTTGTAATCTCTTTTATAGCTATAGAGGAGGGTGTTGGTAGCTCAGGTAGTATAGATGGTCGTTGGTTTGTTCGCTGAGCTGGGTGGAGCGTAGCGATCGTTACAGAGCACTAAGAAAAGCATCTAGTTCCGCTGCCTGAAAAGACCGCCTCTCACAGCCATGCAGTAAAACAGCCTGTACTGTAACCTGATACACGTCTCTCAAAATCCAAACATATGCAGCTTTGCACCTATAGGTGTCTCGAATTAACAAGCAGAGACTCCAGCATTGACCTCATCTGTCACCCTAGATTCGGAAATAATATATATAAAATATCTCACAACTTTGAGTGCCTCTCCCTGGACTGTAAGTACCGTGCTCAGAAAATGCATGTCCAGAAGCAAGACCTTGCACTTTGTTGGTGAAAAGCGCTTCCCAAAAAACAGGGTCAGTTCATCCAAAAGCACATGCATCTTCTCTTCGAAGACTGGTTTGATGTCTTTAGCATAGTTAGGATCGACAAAGCTCTCTTCAGCTGCTAGCTGAACACCGGCGTTTTGAAGACATTTCAACGGTCTTTTCTTTACCTCATGTAACATGAAATTAAGTAGCAATGGAGGGAGTGAACAACACTTTGTGTACGGAAGCCTTCTGATGACCATCTGTATGTTTTCTTTCGATCCCAAGTCTAAGAATTCAAAGGACTTATCACATTCAAAAACTTCCGGGGCATCCCTCATGAGAAGAGTCCATTAGGAGGAACAGACCCATAAACTGAGTAGAACGCAGCTTGGGAACCCAGAAATATTAAAATTGTGGGTCGTTTATATATATGACGCTGTTCTAGCACCTGACGGTGTGTGAAGATTTGGTCTGCGCAATCACCACCAAACAGAAACTCTGCTAGCTATCCTCGAGTCACGACCTTGGAGGCTACCATAAGGAACGGAAGGACATGGTACGCCAAAGGTATCGTTACGAATGTGATCAAACTGATCCTTCTGTGGTTATCGCACTAACTACGGGCTCTTCTTTTGAAAATGAACTATGTCATTGGTTTTTTCCAGTTGCCTGGGACAGTCTCTTTTTCTCAACTGCAGGCAAACAGATGAGACAAGCATAGACTAACGATTTCACTTCCATTTTTGAACACTGCGGCGGGAGACCTTACGGGCCATTAGCTCGGTGACGCATGAGAACATATGTTGCCACAGGCCTCTGAGATCGTGTGGTTCCTACGTTCAGCGTCAAGCATTCTGCTCCAGTTGTAAGATACAAACAATTGGCAGCGGATGGCCACGATAACCGTCGTTCACAGCCCTCAGCGAAGCGGTCGAGGTGTCCTGCACTATTCAAAATGGTAGCGTCAATTTGATGCTTGATGGTTTTGCTCACTGATAGTTTTCGGAGACAGGTTGCACGGATAAGCTGAGATAATCTCCTGGCATTCCAGACTTTCTAAGCCTCCTCCACTAGTTAGCCTTCAGTGTCCACCAGGCTTTGCTCTCGGCAACTGAGAAGGATATGGTGTACTTGAGTCCGTTGCTGCCAAAGTGTTGAAGGACGCCATGTGACCAGATGACTTCGGTTATTTCAGGAGTTGGTACTGCATAAAGACATTCTGTGTTCAGCACATGGCTGAAGCCATTGTTCGCCATTATCCGTACGTTCTAAGTCCAATTCAAGTCGACCACCAAATTTTGCCTCAGATCCGCCTACTTGTGCATTCAATTCTACGGAAACCACAAAGATATGTACGCTTTTGGCGGACCGTAAGAAGGCATTCAAGGCCTGATAGAAGTTTTATGGTGGTGTCAGAGCTTTAGCTGGCTGGGACGTAGGCTGAAACGATAAACAGACGGCGATCAACTTCCAGCTTGTGAGGCTTCTTCACAGACGTTGTCAGGTGAACCACACAGAAGCCAATATCAACGGGTGTCCATTCAAACAATACTTCTGCTTCCCAGTGACTTAGGGCGATGCTAAAGGTTGCGCATCATGTCGCAGCGGCCTTCGGACAGCCAGAGATAGACAGCCGCAAGCGAGCAGAGAGAAATGGGGCAGTTAGTTCTGCCAGTGTGGTCGAATCTTGAAGTGTAATTTCTGATTCGCAGTACACAAAAATGCCAAGCGAGTTCAGTGTGAAAGCACTAGCAGCCTGCCATCCTGCTTGTTTCAGAAAGCGAACAATAAAATCAGCGAGACAAAATATGCTCCAAGACTTGGGGGTTGATTATGAGGTGCCTGAGGCAGTCATTGTCGGCTGAGGTGTAAATCGTTCGTCCAAAACCAATTCAAGACGAACGGCACCGTCAGTTCCGACATACAGATTCACAAGCAGGGAGTTAATAATTTGGTAGTGAGAGAGGAAGAAAAAGTATACAAAGTGGAGAGAACGAATGCATCAGCAGCAGCCTGCTGTGTGCAACAAATAAGGTGACCTGGCTGATGACACCACGCGAAGGCCGATGTGACATGCGAGTATTATTAGTTTTAAGTGTCATGGTTGCACGTTGGCTGGGATACCATCATGACGCCCAGCCCTAGACAGGAGGAAGATAAGGGTCCTCGTCTTGATGGACGAGGACATTGTGCGTGTCAGACCTTTTATCACTGACCAACCTGGAATTACAGATTGTACGTGTCGCACGGACATCCCCAGTATGGCTCAGTGGGTTATGAAGACACACAAGCCGCCACCCCACAGTAGGGTCCAGTCTCTTCGTGACGGCCATTGCCATTTGCCTACGTCAAGTAGAATGCCACTGCCAATCATCAGGTTGGAAAGTGTTGTCTGCTACTTTTTTCATATTTGATTCTGCCACCAATGAAGTTCTTAAGTAAGGCATGTATATAGCAGTCCATATGCAGGAGTGATCCTGCACTGCAACACTCAGAATATGCTGTTCTAGACTGTGGTACCAGCCAAGCCTCCGAGGACGATCTAAAAAAATTGGGTGTTTTCCGTGCAGTACTTTAGGACGAATTTCGCACCTCCTAAGTGCAAGCTGCTGCTAGAAGATCGACAGGACCCTGGCGGCAACTAAAAATTCATGGCAACACATCGGATGTAGTTGAAAATTGTACCTTTCTGGGAAGATGCCTTGGCACTGGTTGTATATGTAGCCGACCGAACGAAAGCATGCAGCAAACTTATATGATCGACGGCTTGGAGTCAGCATTCGTTCAAAAGGATGCGCAAATCGCACGTTCGTAGAGAGCAGTATACTCTCTACTCTCTACTCTAATCTACTCTACAGCAGTGGAATGCGGCCTTACCGCGCGGTTGAATAAAAGGCCTCTGTTTCCGCCATTAGGGTGCATGTGGGTACTCCGCATCTGTCTCTTAACGAAAAGGCCAAGGCTGTCTCATTTGCTTAATTAGTACATTTTTTCCTCTCCGAGTGAAACTCACTTTTATGGTCTGCTTTAGTAAGTTCAGTTAATGGACCGCTGACTGACATCGACTCCACACCTTGCAAAATGTCAGCTAATCCCCTGCGTCTTTTATAAACGTCATTTCGAAGAGCATTTTGTATCTAAGTTCCGGAAGATACCAAGTCCCCCTTAGTTTGTTTGTTCGATTGCATGCTGTTTCTTTGGAATGAACCCTGCAACAGCTCTGTGAAGTTTGTGGGCAGTAATCAAGTAAGATTCGTATACAAAATCCGGTCCAGTTTCAGGTAACCAAACAAGATACGTAGTCCTGGAAAATCTTCGCGGCAGAAGTTTTAAATGAAAGTTTGTAGTCCAGGTTCAGTAGCAAATGGCTCAGTGACAAATTGAGTCGGAAGCTAGAATACATTTTTGACTGTGCCCCAGGGGATCTTTAACTGTCGATCGATCGACAAATTATTTTTGACTGGTGACAATCGGATCCAGTAGGAATGGCATTTTCTTAAGGGACATCTGGTTGGAGCGTCCATATACCGAATCTAATCACTCTGTAGCACGAATGGAGTCAGCGCTGATTCAAAATGTCCACTGGACCTGACTTGTCGGAACTCCATCCAAGCTCTCGCTTACAAAAAAGATGCGTAAATTGGTAGGATTGCTCGAGTGTTTGTATGAGGAGCCAGTCGCCTTCTGGTGCACTTAGTGGGCAACAACTAACGACCTTAAAAATAAGAGAATCGGTCCGCGTGCGGTTCAATTCGAATCCACAACGCGTCGCAAAATCTTCCAGAATTGCAGTCAGATAGAAGTGGACAGGGTCGTGTTTACGTAAGAGGCAACGCCACCTTTTCTCCAACACTCTGAGTCAGCCCGGAACTGCGGTGGCCGTCTACTGAGATCTTAGCACCAAGGATATGCCTCTCCAAGTGCAAATATGGAAGTCAAGAAAACCCCGCTTTTGAATATCAAAATCTAGTTGAAACGACTTTGTTTGTTGACAAACATTTTAATGGAATTCTCACTGCATCTAAAGGTAGGCAGCAGAGACGTTTGGATCTACAAGGGGGTCAACTGAGCTAGTGGTTCGCTAGGTTCGTGTGGCTTGATCGACCCTGGTCGCACCTTCAGGTGCGTTATGTTTACACTGACTCTCAGTTCGTATGCAACAAGTGTGGTAAATTCGATTTAATTTGGATTTTCAGGCACAGTGTTGTCAGATTTGAGACCTCGAACCCGGGGTCAACACTGAAGACTGCATTCTTAGTTAGACTGACAGCTGTCGGTCGAAGGCTAGCCTTCGACATGCTGGATCTGGGGAGCTGTTAGCTCCACATTCCCCGGCTGTCTTAATGCAATCGGGAGATGACTGTCGCTCAATTAGCCCATCGTGTCATGGAATAACTGACGCTCTTCATAAGTACGTGAAAGAGAGGAAATACCTTACGAGCTGCGGAGACCCCGGGATCTCCTGTTTTGGTGACGGAATGTGTGCAAGCTAAGCCAAGTTTAGTAAACAGAGCAAAAGCCATCTGACTGACAACCAGGTCAGGAATCTGAGAATATGTGATGGATATTTTTAAATACACTATATATAGCTTACTGAAGCAACTAGGACAGCTGTCAGGTAGCAGAACATCTTCCTAGTCAGAAATCACCGCGGGCTTTGGGCACGCTAGGGTGGGTTTTTCTACAGAGTGTTTAACACGCACCCTTTGCATCCTTTTCATCAGAAATTGTGAAACCTTTGCGAATCCTTCGAAAATTCGCCAAAGTTGAATGACCTCGATGTCTGATTCAGTACAACAAAAGAAATCGCATCTGCCGTCGGACACGATCAAGTCGCGCCGCGGCGCTTGTTTTACCAAGGCGAACGTTTCACAAGCTTATCAAGGCCCAAACGTTCATGTGCTGGCTTCGAAGAATAAACCGTAAGCTAACACTGGGTATGTCACGCTAGTAACCTAATCCTGATCCAAAACCGTTGTACGTAAAAGGAAATTGTATTGAAATCTAGCATTTCTCTGTTTATATGCGTAGATGAAAAACGCAGTGGAATTCCTTACTTTTGTTGGAAGTTGCATTGTTATTCAATCGCAACTTTTTTCATCCCTATTCACCTTTCAATTCGCATTGGTGTATTTCTGCAAAGTGTGGGCTGGACTTCAGATATGCTTGCTGAAAATTTAGTGGCTGCGTGGTTTTCGTCCGTCACAGCCCTTGCGAAGGTGTTAACGATGTTGTCCTGACCAAGAAATAATCCTGGTGTGAGATAACTTCCTTCGAACCCCCGATAAAGTGCTGTCGTACTAAGGATAATCGGCTCCGGATGTACAGATTCCAATGGCAACCCAGTGCCAAAATGAGGGTTTAGCACTTCCTTTTAGATGACTGAAGGTTTTTTGGTCTGAAAGTAAGATAGCGCTCCAAAATTCTTAAGGATGGTAGCCAAGGGTAAGCTTAATTTAAGGATCGGTTTTCGGTGAGGTTACGTTTTCGATACAGTAGCCGTGCCTTGCCTCAACTTTTGTAGCAGGGGGATCTTCTGCGGAGACCGAAAGCCGTTTTATATTCCCTATCAAAGCGGGTCCTGGACAAGCCTGCTTCTGCAATTAATTCACGGCTTAACAAACTGCAAATGTGCCCAGAGGGCTTTGATTCTTCCGAGGGGGACAGAGTGTTGGGTTGGGAACAGAAGTTTTAGCCCTTGTTACCGAAAAGAAATACCCGTAGGGTAGGCGCACCAAGGACAACACGATGTTGTCACTGATAGCTATTCCATGCCACACCTGGCGTTGAACTTGAGGTCCAGCGCCAAAGGCTGTTGGCTCAGGAGAAATCCTGTGGATATAGGGGAATCATTGCTATCATCTTAGCTGTGTGTATACCCAAGAGGACAGGGGCGTAAACAATGGGAACCCTTGGAGTGGTTGTGCAGGCTTTGGATGTCCATGATTGAACGAGGGTTTGATGATTGCGGAAGCTGCCGGTGTAGCCTTTGTAAGGGTTGACAATGATGTTTGTAGTTGGGACAAATATAGTCATGGGAGACGACAAGCAGTGAGGACATCTTTTCCGAAAACTACGAGCGGGGGATTCTTGTTGTTGGCCTGGCACTAGATCGAGGTTCGTCTGGACACATGTTATGATTGGTTGTGGCGAAGGCACAGATGGTCGAAGCCCAAAGCGAGTTTGAAGACCAAAAGTGTGTGTGCGGAGGTCATATATTAGGATAACTCAGCCTCCAGTCGCCAGCCAGATGGAGCAAATGTCCGAACTTGCAGCTCCGCTAAGTCCGCGTCCTCATTTTTTGGAATGAATACTTTAGAATTAATAATTTCCATTATTATTACGCATATTCAAGACTATCGAGTGGCCTGCCGTCAGGCGTAATCATAGTGTACAATCAGAATGAAGGCAAAAATGTGGGTGCCTAGCAATGCGTGGAGCGAGGCAGTCACATAAATTATGGGCATCACGGCGTCGTGCTCAAACTTGTACGACCTAAATGCACGCGACATTGGGGTACACGAACTCAGTTAATAGAGCTTTTCGAGCTTGTATGGAACATACCAAACTGAGGCGAGATCACACCGCTACAAATCGTGGATGACGGGCAACAACAAGGGGAAAGCAAAACTGAAGGGTCCTGCCTGGTACGGGACAAGAAACTTAATTGTGCAAGATAAGAAACCAGGGGTATTTCAGGTTTTCGGTCGGCTAACACCGGAAGGCACTGCTGAGGCTGCACGGCCTTGAACGGTTGGGTTAATGGCTAGGGCCCCGAAAAGCGTAGGTTGACATGACGAACTGGAGAATTTCACAATACGGTTATTTTTAGCTGGCTTCTCTACTCCAAAGTGCACATTGGAACTGTCGAGAAGTTGGGTATAACGTTTTCTTTGGAGGGTGAAGTAGTCTAAATCATAGGACGGAACGTGAATTTTCGGGGAGGACAAACTGAAAGTGCACCGAGATGGTTAAATCCGTGGGGAGGATTGAGCTGATTATGACGAACACTTCTCAGAATTGGTTGAGGCCTTTAGGCAGTTTGCTCGTATTTGCAGCTGAGGTCTCGGGATGGCAAGGAGGTAGAGTATGGAGCGAATAGTTTCCGGTGTGCCGTTAGGCCGGGTATGACTGTACCTCGGTTCCTAGGTGGCCCTGTAACGAACATTTTGGTTGAGACGATCGGATGTGAGGTGTGCACTTCTGTGGGCAGCGGGAGTACGGACTAGGCAGGGGGTCGAAACGGGTAGACCAACTCTGATGTAGGGTCACAGATATTTTTGGTCCAGTTGGAGGCCAAGGTGAATGTAAACCGGGGGTCAGGTGGGGTAGTTTTGTATACATATTAACCACATCTTGCCGGCTTGGAGTGTTGAACTCAAAAAACATTGTTATAAGCTCGCATAAAATAAACATTCATCTGATCGTAGCCTGCTTGAATTTGTGTTGTGTATGAAGGGCCGTGGCGGCAAACTTTGGCAGTGTCCACGAAATCAATGGTGAGACTTTGAATGAGTTCGATCACCTTAACGCCTTTTAAACGGAGCTGCCACGATACATTTAAAAATAATTTATAAATCGGAACAAATGGGTACCTGCATGATCTAAGCCCAATTTTACTCAACGTTATTGCTCAACTTTACTGCAGCTTCCCTGCTTACGTCAATTTCTTCCAAATTTTGGACGGTTCGCAAGTCTGTGAAAGGAAGCAAGATGGTAACCGGAAGCGGACGTGACATTAAACTGCCGCTTGTCTGATCTAGCAGCCATGCACTCGGTAAGTTAACAGTAGAGCGTAAGGCTATCCTTCAAATTGGCTACCCATATCAAAGTGCGTGAACAGACCTAAGGCCCAGAGATGAGGCTGGTGACACAAAAACCCGATGCTTGTAGCCTCCCCCAGCTTATTGATTGCTTATATCTGAATGTGGGTAGTTTAGCCGTCTCCCAACCCCTGCGCTTGGCCAGAGTTGCATGGCAGCTGTGCAATGAAACATTTCATAGTTAGGCGATGGGTGCAATGATAGTATGGAGCTCGTGTGGGCCTATCCAACATATAGAGTGAAGGGCGGGCATCCGCCGGTCTAGAAGCCTTAGCGTTATTCCAGCTTTTTAAGCCTTGTTTTGTGTTTGCATTCAGACCTTTTTATGCAAGCCAATTTGTAATTATCCCCAGTGATTAGGAACGGATTTTGATGCAGTCTTTTGTGCCTCTGGAGATGTGGCAGATTCTCAAACGTGAATCATTCCTCAATCGTTGCAAACTTTTTGAGGTTCTACGGAGGTTTTCCCTGCGGCATCCTACTCATATATATTTGCCGAGCCAGCTGCATTCCGCAGACCAAGGAGACTGACCTCAAAGTTCATGGCCTTAGAATACAAAGCTTTCCTTCAAACCATGATCAGCCTTGCTGCACGGTGCTTCCCTTGCGCCAATAGAGGTATTATTTACATCTCAAGAAAGGAGCCCGACAGCTATTTTTATTTAAAAAATATTCTCACAGTAGAACGATCAGCATGTGAGCGTCATCATTGGGGGATAACTTAATGGGGTTAAACCAGGCTGTTAATCGTCAGCACCAATTTTCAACATCATCATTGTCAGAAAGTTGGTTGTATTTTAAACACAAAGATACAGCTTCCCCAGAGACTCTCAAGGGGTGCGTCTACAACTCAATCGGATTTTTATCGAACAAGTGGAACCAATAGCAGAAAGCTTCAATGCTTGTGTTGGGTGAATATCCAAAAAGAAGACCAGGCACACACGTTCCCCTTAATGTAATAAAGGCTTGAACCGCTTATTCTTCAGCTGTCATCAAAATACACAGCTTTACGGTATCCGCATATAAAAGATACTAGAAATCCAGCTATTTTGTTTCGTAAGTGACATGTATGTGGGAGATTCAAGCTCGAAAACGATCCCAGAAGGACATCAACTACTACACTTAAGGCGTCCGAATTTTATTGCCGATAAAGAATTGCACTGTAGGCTCTTCTAAGAAAACCGACCGAAATCATATATGTTTGTGGCCATTTTCTGAAATAATTGAACCAGAACGCGCTCTCTGATAATAATTGTGGGCTCCTTTCATGCATATCCGGGTCATCATCATTCACTAGGAAACTATACTTGTTTTTACTAAGTATGGAGAACTATGTTTTAACAGGCAGTTTATCGGGGGCACATTTTCTACGCATAACAGCCATTTTCAGAACGTCCCGAAACCTTTCAAATAAAGAAAGTCGTTTATAGGAGTTTTGTAGTTAAAAAGATTCATCGACATGTGATGTACAATATGGCAACCAAAACATTGAATTACACCAGCTTATTTCACCACGCTGTGTTTTGACTTTAGAAAAGTTCCAAGCAATTAATACTTTGCAACACGGAGATGCATAAAGTAGTTAGCGCCAAACTTCTAAACTATAAAGTCACCAGCGTTGCGAGTGGCTGAAAACAGACTCTGTTACCGGAATGCGTTACACATTGTCGAAAAACCAATAAACAAAGGGCGTGCTAATTTAGAATATGGTCACGCGCGTTTTCGGTAGCAAACTGGTTGCTATGGTGCCATGAAACAAGCGTTTGTAGCAGCCCCTTCACCAACCTTCATGACTGTACAGCTCACCGCCACTCACTAGATCACGAGATCTGTTCTTTTTTCTACACTCACAAATCACGCTACATGATTGTGACTCACTTGACTACACAGCTCACAATCGCCCCTAGATCACGAGACTCGCTTTCTACCCTACGCTTACAAATCGCGACACACAAGGATGACTCATCTGATATTGACTGTCTCCACCGGCCAGTAAGCGTAGCAACAAGTCATGTGCTGACACCCACGTACACGCAGACGCAGCTACATATAGGAAGGCCGAGCATACTCAAGACACACAGTCTCGCGCGCGCGCAGGGAGCGGGACGTCAACCGCCCTCCACAAGTCCACGGACAATATGGAACACGTGTAGCAACTATGCTGCGGAGAAAACACGTTACCGCCGTCCGGACTTTCACCAAGGGACTCTCACAACCGATAAGTTCCCCTTTTGTCTTGCTCCACATTCAGCATTGTATTTATTTTTATACGTGTTGCAACTCACCACTGTCAACCATAGTAAAGACTGTTATTAGTGCATATATACCTTCTGAATCATATTATGGCTATCATCAACTGTGCACTAATACGTTCACTTCAGGATACCCTCGGTGCTATGAAAACAGGTGGCAGCTATCTAGCTTACTCAAGGTTATTCGCTGGCTTGAGTCCGCCTAGCGCAACCAATTAGAAGTATGAACTAAAAACCAAGCCAATATATGACAAGGTATCCTTCCTGACCTGTCAGCCTATCACGGTGCATTAAATGGCCCTGGATTTCCTTCACGCAATATCACGCGCTAGAGGTTAAGCGTAGGTCATTATTCAGGATGAACTGTTGGGGGCACATGAATCTTTACCCATCGGTTTCCTCTGGTTCTAATTGCAGGTGGAATGCATTTAATATTCGCATATCAGCCCCCACCGCACGGAAACACTTTTTGAGCGGTGTGCTTTAGAGTGAAAGATTTGCCCCGTAAGCCGAGCATTTTCGTTCTCCAAAGACGTATCCGGGGTAATAAAGTGAACGTCTTCCGATTGGGCACAAAGTACTTGTCTGAGGTTAATATGCAGCCAATGGACCAACGTGTGAGGCCAGTCTGGGGTCATGAGGCTTAGTGTCTGCAGGCCTTCGCACAGAACAAACTGTCAAACTCTACAAAACGCACTCGTAACGCGTTGCAACTTCAAGCAAAGCATCAAGCGAAATCGATAACCCCTCACTTCTACTCCGCCTGGGAAGAGGAGCTAGTAAGACAGTTAGTGGTCTGAAGGTACTTTGTAGCCCTGCTCACAACATAGTAACAAATGAAGACTCACAAATAAAGGTCACATGTTTAAGTGCAATTAGAGTACAAGTTTGCCAACGACAAAACATCTCATGTGAATCTAAATTCATTATTTTCCTAAAAATCCCAAATGCAACCTGCTGTAACTAAAACCATTCGTATTTTACGACTCACTGCAAGGGCAACCGGCCAAAGTTTATGCCCTCAATCTTCCGGAAATTTTTTTCTCTTTTGGAGGCTTGAATTACAACGGAAAGCTCACCAAAGCCGCCCATACAGATTTTCCTCCCAAAACGTTAGGAAACCGTTGAAATGGGGGAAATTTGTTGATGTTCGTCAAAGTAAAGCTTGATTTAATTGCTTATCACCTTCAATATGGATGACGATGTGAGAGGCCTGAAAACCGGCCAAATAAACTATTATGCATTTAGTGAAATTTTAGCCGTGGTCTTCAGTGTGCAGACCTACAGGCTTGCAGTGCATCGCCCGACCGAAATTTCGGTTAGCTGTGATAATCCGTGCAATCCACAATTTCAAACCTAGCTTGTTTCGCAGTCTTGCATAGTTTTCACACCAAGGTGACTGATGATTTCTTTTTGACTACGGTATTATCTAGACCCAAGCTAATGGATGTATCATTGAAATTTAGCCTTTTGCACAACTGACCGTTGGAGGAATCGGAATTCAAGACATTAAAAACATTGACCACATTTAAAAGGTCAACGATTCCATACGGCTCCAACACTACGTCTTTTGCCGATTTGAAGTCAAGCAATTTTTTATTTTTGATCAGCGCAGTAATGCAACAATGGATGGCAGCGAGACATGGCCTCTGCGGACAGATGATGAGAGGCGTCTCCAGGTTTTCGACCACCGATGCCTCAGAAGCGTGGCTGGTTTTGAATGGCGTCAGCGTGTTAGTAACGAGGCGATTAGAAAACGGGTGTTTGGCTGTGCTGCAGGTACTTCAATTGGGGAAATCATCCAGCACCACCGACTACGATGGCTCAGTCATGTGCTACGCATGTTGAAACACTGTCCACCGAGAGGAGTGTTGTTCTCCGTGCCTGCTTCGGACTGGCGCAAACCGCGAGGTGGACGGCGCATGACTTGGCAGAAAGGCATGAAAGAGATCACGATGAGTTTGGGTGTTGTCGGTGTTGCAGCCTTCTAGGATAGGGTCCCCGCGACCCCGCCTGTTCTTGGCTGGAGACATTGCAAGAAATGGCGGCCAATCAATGTCAGTAGCTTTCATGCTGTCAGTTTCTTTCCAGATTGTATGATTGAGCGTTTGGAGGTGGAGGCACCTCAGAATGGTTGGCATCATTATTATTATTATTGATAGCATCAGTGTTCAACACCGATGTTTCTCTGCCGTCAATGCTTGACATAGATCGGCACTAAGTCCCGTCCTTCGCCTACTCTTTTTCTTTTCCCCTCACTCTAGGGCTTTAAGTATAATTTGACGGACCTTATTGTTGTACGGCAGTGAAATATCAGTATCAACTTTGATGTTGCTGTTTTTGATGATGATCGTGAAGTACGCCTATACGATGTATCGCTGCATCTCGAATATTGTGCCAACTGAAACCTGAGCGTTGCTGCAGTACATTCAGTTGCTTAAAAACATCATAAACGAGAGATTCAGCTGCGTTCCAGGTGAGTCTCCCGTCAAAACTAAGTTGGTACGCAAATGAGTTTAGTTCGTTATATTCATGCAATTTGGGTTCAAGTAGAACATAAGGTTGACGGAAACTTGGGGACTACACCTACCTGAAGAATGGCGAAACCGGTCGTGGGCTGTCGAAGAGTTTTCTGCAGTTTTATGAGCATTGTATTATGTCTGTACAGTCGTAACAAGGTAATTGGAAAATGGGTATTTAGTTGTGCAGCTGGTATTTAAATCGTGGGAGACGTCCAACACGATCAACCATGGTGGTTTGGCCATGTGCTACGCATCCTCTACGGAGACGAGTGTTGTTGTCGGTGCCTTCTTCAGACTGACGCAAACTGCGAGGTGAACAATATCTGACTTGATCGAAGGTTTTGAAGGAGATTACGAAAAGTTTGGGTGTTGTTGGTTAGGTCCTCGTGACCCCTTCTGCACTTGCCTGAAGACGTTGCAAAAAATGGCGGCTGGCCAATGTCATTGGCTTTCGTGTTGTCAGTTTCCGGGTTGTCTATTTGAGCAAATGGAGGTGTAGGCACCTCAGAATGCTTGAGATAGGCGGAAGCAGATCCCTTCCCTCACCCACTCTTTTGTTTTCACTCTGAGTCTTTATATATAATTAGATAAACCTTCTGATTCTGCGGCATTGAAGCACCAGGTCAACACAGGTTGTTGTGTCTGATGATGATGATGTTTGGGTGCCAACTACGGACCGTTCTGTCAGTAAGTTCGCACCCGCAGCTATCTCGGGCTCGGTTATCACAGAGACACCCATGGCATTGTTCTCAGGTTCCACGGACTACGTCCTGTTTCACCCGTCTTTGGGCCGAGTCTTCCCGCCATCAGGCCATGAAAAAAGTCGTTCAGCTCTAACACCCGGTGCCTAGCTGCCACGCCACCCGAAGGAAGCGCGAGGGCTGGGATACTGCCAGGTTGCCCAAGCCTAAACAGAGGAAGTCGAGAGGCAGAGGTCGGGTTTGAACCACGGACCTTCCGGTCAGTAAATTTGCACTCTAACCACAGCCCTCTCGCCATGAAGGTACACGTGGACACGTATATGACCTAGAGTTTTGGTCCGTTAATTGACAACCAGGTGTTTGGCGTCCCTCGCAGTGCGTCATGCTTCATGTTTCTGGACCGGGCCATCCAACGTACGATATTGCGGGTCACGGCGCCTTTAGATAAGATTCGCCAACTTCCTACGCTACACTGAAAAGGACAGATGTGACCTTCAGGTCACGCCTGAGTAGCGTTAGAAAACTTAAAGTCGTAACCATACTCCCTATCATTGTCTTGAACAATGTACCGCTCAAACGCGTGTTGAATTTTCCAATTGCTGAATGACTGACGGCCACCGAAGTGAACTCATCATCTGGAGTTGCCAACTTATTTTTTGATGAAACTCAGATTTCATATAACGTCACCATAAGAACTAGCTACCACAGAAGAAAACTAGCGGCGTTGGACGGTATCCGAGAGACCAACCTAATCATTCCGGTGAGCTTTTAAAGAAAATATAGTTGGTAGACAAACCCAATCCGTTCCCGAAAACTGTGTCAGTGAGGGCAATTTAATATGATAGTGATAAAAGCATGTCGTTCGTGATATTTTTTAAGGAAGAAGGAATACAAATGATTGCTGTATTCCAATAGAGGAAACGAAGGGACGACCATTTCCATCTCAGTCGTTGAAGATATTTCTTTCTATGTCGATTGCACTCATATATCTCGGAACGCTCGGACTGTGAGGTGAGCCCTCCCAGTGGAGACGAGCAAGCCACCAGTGAGAATTTTGAGGCATAAGGCAGCATCGGGTTATGGACCTTTGTAAAGCTTGGCACTGAGAAGAGGGCACCGGAGGAGAAACTCAAATATATCGTCATCTGGTTCTTCATGTGTATGGGGATGTTCTACCAGAAGTCTTTCGTGCTTAAACTTGCGTCTCAGACAATCACCCATGGTGCCCTTTCAGCATGCTTTTGTAAAAACTGTAGGAAGAATCAGAATCAGGATTCCGCCAGGTTGCGTGGTTTTAGTTGTTATACCGTCTGGAGATGACGTCAAACTGCGTATCTTTTCAGCATATGGTTTTTGCTCTAATCCCATCCATACAGACAGTTCACTCTCTGCTTCTCATGAATTTTGAAATGCAACGCCCGACACATCCTGCACACCACTTGTAGTACACGAATGATGGTCAAGCTTATGT
Organism: Clonorchis sinensis; assembly: GCA_003604175.2. NCBI lineage: Eukaryota > Metazoa > Platyhelminthes > Trematoda > Opisthorchiida > Opisthorchiidae > Clonorchis > Clonorchis sinensis. The sequence goes on from CM030369.1 coordinate 79,875,087, forward strand.
GCACTCGTTTGCTGTATGTCACCTTCTGGTTGAAATGGAAACAAAATGGATTATTGGAGAGATAGATGCCTCCTACTAGTACATCACAGAGGCAGTGATCTTTCATACACCCTGTACATGACGGACAGTCGGGAAGTTAGGAGCAGACTCAACCTATGGGCCTACGCGACTAGGATCTCGAATATCAACCCCTGGGTTATCCAGAGCTTCTACGTTCCAGTGGATTAGATCCAACTTCCGTATGATAACTCCGTTTGTTTCAGATGATCACCACGCGCTAAACCAACCGAAGTTGAAATTTTCCATGTTTACTGAACCAAAGTAAGTAATTTTTTATCGATCACAACTCGCATTCAAGGTATATCAGTGCTAGTTTGTCGTGTCAATAAATGACGGGTTTCATCGTGGTCATTTTGTTGGTTATGTTATCGTACGCCTGTCGCTGTGTATATTTTAATGGTTTTCATTTTACATTCCAGCGTGTTTAACCTACCTGACGGTTTACCTTTCACTGACTGACCACTTTTATAGTGCAATGTTTCCAGAACCATGAATGGATCTGATAATTCTGCTAAATGCATCCATGACCAGCTCGCTCAACAAGGCTCCTTTCTCACATGTGGGGAAATCGAAGGAATCCTCCATTCACTCAAGGGTATATCGCTAAAACTTATAGTGACTAATGTCCCACGAGAGGTGTACACGAACAATTTGGCACAGGTATCGCTAATTCATCACTTTCTACGATTTTTAGGAGACGTTTGAAGATCTGTTCAAACCCCTGGACCCACATGCCACCTTTCTTTACCTCCCGAGTTTCAACAGAGCCCAGGTAAGCTGCGTAATTGGCATACTCGTTGCCCCCAAAACGGAGCGCTTATGTATAGGAAACAGTTTTGTACCGGAGAATCTCCATATTGTGTCAGGAGCCAGATGGCCCAAGTGGTTAGAGCGCGAATTTACTGACCGGAAGGTCCGTGGTTCGAACCCGACCTCTGCCTCTCGACTTTCTCTGTCTAGGCTCGGACAACCTGGCAGTATCCCAGCCCGCGTGCAACCTTCGGGTGGCATGGCAGTTAGGCACCGAAATGGTGCTACAGCTGAACGGGTCCATATTGTGTCACCTAGAGAAAAGTATCCTCCAGAACCACAGGAAACACCTTCCAGGAGATCAACACAATAGCGACTCTCCTAATCCCTCAATGTGCATACCAGTTGATAATAAGACCAAACACTGATGTCACCGGCACTTTTTCTGTACTCTCTCAGAGCACTGCTAGGCTTGTCGAGTAATAATCCTTCTTTTTCATTACCTCAGTATAGGTTGCGTACACGATGGTTATGTGTGGGTACTTGAACTCGCAGTTACGCTCTTTTGAATTCTTTATTCGAATCAAGCTTGGTAGGTGTAGAGTGCTAATAAGGCCGTCCAGTTTATTCCGCGTCCGATCAAATCAGCTTACTCAATCTTTTTAGAACATGACTTCTGTTTGCTTAGTTTGTGGTTCCTTTGAAGTCGACACGTGAAGAACTTATGTCGTCACGAAGCGACTGGAACACAGATAGGTCACATCGCCACTGCCTGTAGGTTGCGTGGATCAATTTCTGAGTGTTGCTCGCTTCGGAACACCTGTGTGGATTCGAATCACGAGCTTCTTCGTTTCTGTTTCTTGTTGCGCTTTTCAACGGTGAAAACGGTGCACACACCTCTCCTGGTCATTGAAAAGCCCTTGTACGCCCATTTGAGGGGTTCTACTAAAGCATCTTCTGAAGTTAATTTCGGACATCCCGTCCTCCGATGTTGACTGTTAGTGGGAGTTACTGTCCGCAACCTTGCAAGATGCTGAGCGCTGCGCTTGTGGAGCAGCGCGGCTAACTAGATCTAGGCACTGGATCTCGAGCAACACTCTAAAATTACTTGAAGCTCGGACACGTGCTCCTGGTTTAGAGTACAGTAGCACTTGACGAACTGTCAGACTTCAGGTGAAAAAGAGCATATGCGCGCACCAAGAAGCTTATTGGGTCCAGAAAGCTGAGTAGATTGAAGAAGCAAGAGACTCTGGGAACGTGCGAGAAACAAACCTAAATAGGCCTCCGCCGAGCGAAACGGTCAGTGATAATAATGACCACAGGCCGCTTACAGTTGCTCAGCCGGACTCTCGACCCGCAAAGTGACTTTGGACAGTGAACTTGGAATCCCCGACCGCCTTAGAAGTAATCAAATGACTTTTGTCCCCCAAGCTCACCGAGCTGCTGCTCCTGACGAACTGCCACTTGCTCTCTTCAAAGTTGAGGTGAAATTCTCAGTCGGTATTTGTGTACCTTATTTGCTTCTGTTTGAGCGAAAAAGACTGCCTCAACCAACTGGGGTTAGTCTATAGTTGGGACCATTTTTAAACATAGTGCCCACAGCAAGTGTTGTAATCTTAGAGGAATTAGCTTAACCCCTCATAACCAGACTGTTTGCGCCGCTTATTCTCGTCATCTAGTGAAGGCACGTTAAAATGGGACCATAGAAAAGCAACCAGAATTCTGGTCGGGAAGGGGCTTTGTGGACCACATCTTCACATTCCCTCAAGTGTTGGAGTGACGACATGTGTGTAAGCGCCCTACAATCTCGGTGTTCCTTAACATCAGGAGTGCGTTTGATTCTATCGACCGACTAGTTCTTTTCAACGCTCTTGCGCAACGGATTTGTCCCAGAAGTTCGTGAATATCACTCATCGTTTGTGTTCACATTCATGGGCGCGTGAGAGTGCGGAGGGCTCTCCAAAAAGCTGTCCTACAAGCACTGGTGTCCGACAAGGATCTACACTCCATCCATTTCTATTTAATTTCTTCATTGATAACATAATGAGGCGAACACTCGAAGGTCTCCAAAACTTCGGTTTTGAAATATCTTCTTGTGAGAACCTTGTCGACCTAGATTATGCAGGCATTATTCTCTCTTTTGAAAAAGAGCAGATAGTGCAAGCATTACTTGAAAAATTGAACAAAGTTATCCAGATCCTTGGCATTTGCTTCACCCCCACAAATCTCAGAATCATGCTGGCGGAACTTGTTTGTTAGAGTTTGCATTAGTTCTGACGGTAATGTGACAGACAACGTCAGTGCGCGAGTCTTGAAGGCCAGAATTGCGTTTGCCATTTTGCGCCCCTTTTGGCATACACTAGGCATTTCACTGGGTCCAAAAGGGTGTGTATATCTGTCCACAGTGTGGGCTATCCTGTACGGTCCCGAGACTTGACTATTATAGGCAGAGGACCCAGCTGAGACCAGCGAACTGGGAATGGGGTGATCAGGAGACGAGTTTTTGGTGAAGCAGAGAGCACTTCCATCAAAGAATGCATCCAGCACTGCAAGGTAAGATGGCTGGTCCATATGTTACGCATACCAAGTTACAGACTGCCGAAACCAGCGCTGTTTTCCGTGTCTAATTCGGAGTGGCAGAAACCTAGAGGTGGACAGAATTTGACATGGAAGAATAGAATGAAAGATATTACGGAAGACATTACGACCCAAAGTTGTCACCTTGTCGTGGCGGTCGGGCTTCTGCGCTGCAATGATCCTGCGGGCTATACTGGCTGGAACGCAGTTCCTAAAGGTTCAACAATGCCAGGGAGGCCAACGGGGAGTAGCCCGATGAAGAACAGCGAGTCCCCGTACCACAAGTAATCGTATTACGATGCGGTCGGGAGGTAAAGTCGTACTGTCCTCTGCGATAGGGATGTGAAGGCAGTAAGTTGTTCCCCCCAGACGACCAATTCGTCCATATTTATGGAAGCAGCGCTGCTGCCTTCCCCCGAGGAAATACGGGTTAGAAAAGGTCGGCTCCAAAAACCGCACACTCCGATCGCCCAACGGTTGCCCGTGACCGCCGGCGCATTATTCAATACGGTCGAAATACTTTTAAAACCAAAGCCTGGTGCTGCTCAAAAGGCACCTGCTGTGTGCAGCCGCATCAGGAGTGAGACAGTAATGCCCCATTCCCTGGGCTGTCGGGCCAGGCCGGCCCCCTATAGCCAAGTAGGTCAGACTATTGAGTCATTGGTTCCGGGAAGGGTCCTCCAAGAAAACCTCAACGACCGCTGTCTCGCGGTCCAGACTTTTGAATCAGAGGCTAGGTGCAGGGCCCCCGAACAAAACCCTACACCCTCCCACTGCCTTGTGGGTCAGACTTTGGGTCAAAGGCTCAAGGTGGGGTACCTCAACTAAGCCCCCTTCTTCGGTCTGGGCAACCGGGAAGTATTATTTGCCGTTGCAGCTCTTCGCTCACCGGCCTTCCCCCTCATTCCCTCCCAACCCATCGTACAATGCAGTGCAATCAACCCATCTGCCAAACCCCTAGCCACTGTTCGGTGTCTCCACCATCACCCAGAAAAACAAACCAAAATAATCACCTACTAACCTCAAAAAATTGACCCACGTTGCAGCCTTCAGTGTCCGTACTCTATGTCAAATTGGGCAACAGTCATCCCTTGCTGAAATCTTACTTTCCCTCTCTATCGATGTGTGTTATGTCTCCGAAACCCGATTACAAGACCCACTTCGGTCGTGCTCCTCAAGCCGCTTAGGACGAGCCCAAATGTTCCACATTTCACTCATCTGGCATCCGGTGATCCTGACGCAATGGCTCGTGGTATCTACGATGTGGGAGTTGCACTCAGCCCCAAGGCTGAAAACGCCTTACTGGACTGGATCCTAGTAAACAGTCGCCTTTGTTCTATGCGGTTGTCTAATTCAATTAAGTTTAACGCTGATCGATTCCGTAAACGGTGTTCATTTGTCGTATCAGCACACGTTCTAACAGTCTACAGTTCTGAGACTGAGAAGGACGAGTTTTATGAGGATTTGTCACGGCTACTTCGGTCGGCAAGAAGGACGGATATAGTAATCCTGGCGGGTGATATGAATGCGCAGTTTAAACGACTAAGTCCGGAAGAAGCACGGTTAGGTGGTATATTTGGAATCGATGCGGAACGCATGGATAATGGAGAGCAGCTTCTTCAGTTGTTTGCAGATGATCGTCTGTTCCTAGCCAGTACGAACGTCCAATACAAACGCTCACTTGAGTTACTTGAAGACCACCTGCCACAAGACAGTCGTGGACTCAATTGGATCAGGTGGCTATCAGTTACCGATGGACAGCCTCAGTTAAGGATTGTCGTTCCTTCTGTGGTATACAACTTGAATCTGATCACGCCATCGTGCGGGCCCGCTTAGCACTTCGCTTTCCGCCAGCACTACGCGTGCCGAAAGACGGCAGCTACGTTCGTCAACTTCGACAGGTTTCAGTAGCTGAGGGGTATCGAGCTGATCTGGCTGGAAAGCTACGAGAAACGACGAAGATTGTTTGAAGGACTAATGGAGGCAAGTTAAAGAAGCGATGGTGTCAGCTTTCAGAACTGTTTGTCCAACCCATATGACTCGACTTACTGAACACTGGATATCTTCGAGATCAACAGGTCTTATTGCTGCCAGAAAGGCCATAACAGCAACTAGCGACTATGATTGCACACGCAGATCCCTCAAACACCGGATAATCAGGAGCTTAAAGAATGACAGAGAACGCTAGTGGATTTCGAAGGTCATGGAGATGGAGAAGGCTTTTGCTGCAGGCAACAGCCGCGCCCTGTTTCGACTGATCTTATCAACGGGTCAAAAGAAGGCAGGTGTCAGTGAAACAATATGCGAAAAAGACGGGACAGCAATTCATTCCCTCAATCGCCATCTTGAGCGGTGGGCTGAACACTTTCAAGAACAGTTCACCTGGTCTCCTTCAACACAACTGCTGGAAGAACCAAGCGGGCCCGAATGGAACATTGACCCCAACCCACCATCAGCAACCGAAATCCAGCATGAGATTTCAATCCTGAAGCAGAAGAAGGCACCTGGCTCGGACGGCCTATACCCCGCACTCTTCAAAGAAGTTGAGGAGGGCTTAGTGAACAGTCTGGCAACCATACTGCGGACGATTCAGAACGAAAACAGAATACCAGCCGAATGGAGCTCCCCGACCGTCATCCAATTTTTCAAAAAGGAAGCAAGAACGTCATGTGAAAACCATCGTGGCGTCAGCCTGGTATCCGTCGCATCTAAGGTGCTTCCTGGCATTATTTTGCGCAGGTTGATGGATTATTAAGAGTGACAGATTCGTGAGAACCAAGCTAAGTTTCGTCCTCGTCGAGGATGCATGGACCATATCTTTAGCTTGAGACAAATCCTTGAACAGTGCCACTACTTCAGACCTCCCACGTTGGTCGTTTTTCTTGATTTACAAAATGTTTTTGGTTCTGTCGATCGTCAGCAACTTTGGCAGTGTCTGGCGATCAGAGATATCCCTTCCAAATTTCTCTCCGTTATGAGGGCACTGTGTGCGAACTCCTGTAGGCGCGTACGAGTATACGGTAAGCTCTCGTCTGAGTTCATCACGTCCAGCGGTATAAGACAAGGCAATCCCTTCCCCCTTTCCTGTTCAACTTTGTTATTTATATGCTACTTGAAATTTCACTGCCTGCCTCTGAAACCTCGGGAGTCGTAATGCTCCCGGGACGTTCGCTCGCAGGCATTGAGTATGCAGACGGTATTGCTCTCCTTGATTCAGATCCTTTCCAAATGCAAACGAGTTTAAATAACCTAAATACTCTGGCGAACGGTTTGGCATGTGCTTCACATCTGCAAAGTGTAAAGTGCTTTTTCAAGACTGAGTGAGATCAAACCCACACCCTATGCTTGCAGGTGAGCCAATCGACGTGGTAGATAAATTTGTTTACCTGGGCAGCTGTATAAATAATAATAATAATATTAATAATAATCGTTCAGCTATAGCACCCTTTCGGTGCCTAACTGCCATGCTACCAGAAGGAAGCACGAGGGCTGGGATACTGCCAGGTTGTCCAAGCTTAGACAGGGGAAGTCGAGAGGCAGAGGTCGGGTTCGAACCACGGACCTTCGTGCTCTAACTACTGAGCTATCTCGCCCCCCTGAGCTATCTCGCTTTCTGGGGGACTACTTTAGGTGCTTCTCCAGGTTCCAGACTACAGTTTCTTGCATTCCGATTAACGCATACTGATGACTCCTGCTCTCAATGTAGGCAAAACAGTAGTCCTTGACGGTAGGCTCAACTGAATCCAGCTGAATATCTAGTTTATGATGTCTTTCAACTGAACGGACTGCACAAGGCTGCCTTATGTTTCACTCGGTACAGTACTCTAGATGTCGCAATACATTGCCCAGACAGGACACTTCTCATAAGGTTGCTGGAAACGCTTCGACAGTCCACAATCGGTCTCGCTCCCTCTCTGGGCTCGCTCGGTAGGCACAGTACCCGAGTATCCGTTAGTCTGGGTTCAAGCAGAGCATATGGTCGAGGGAAACTCAGGGACTGCGCCTTGCTGGTGAGCCCCAAGAGGGGCGAAAGTAGTTGTAGTCTGTCGAAGAGCTTTCAGCAACCTTGTGAGCAATATGTTCCGTCAAGAAAATATACAACGATATCTAGAATATCGTACCAACCGGAACATGAAGTGGCCTTTCTGGGGTACGCCCATTTGAAGAATATGATAAGCGGGTGATTCATATTGGATTCAGTTAAGCCTCCCGTTAACGTTGACATAGTTTTCAAATAAGTGTACTTAGTCAACTGAAGAATAACATGCAACATCTAGTTATCGCTTTGGATAGAGAGATCATTTTTGTCTACAGGGATTCTGGAACAGGCGCTGGATATGTTACATCTAAATTTTATTACACTCCGAGCTATTTCGCATTTAAAATATAAACGCTAATTTTGATGATGTGATATTGATGCTATCATCTGCTGGCTGTGCTGTAGACATGGTAGAGGACTACAAAGTAGCCCAAGTCACAGCGAAAGAGTTGTGGTTTTGTAAATCACGTGGCGGTAGCTAAACTTTATTTGGTCAAACCAGGTGACATCAATACACTAATAGTGATATTTCACCATTCCTATGAGTACAGTAAGTTGCAATAATCTCGATCGGTATTGCTTATTGTAAAATGTTGTTATTCCTCTCCCCACCAGTTTCCTTCAAAGACTGCTCCTGAACACATACGAACGGAAAACCGTGGTGACGAGGTCTGTGTATAGCTGAAACAGACTATCTGATATAGTGGGTGGACTAAAGAAAAGAATCATATATTTGCTGTGGGGCAAGGCAATTGCTTATCGATTGTACTTAAAAAGTGCATTCCAGCCACGCTTTACGAGTTACCGAAAATTCACAAGGAAGGTGTCCCCGTAAGACCGATAGTGGATGGCATGGGTTCACCACCACATGAGCTGGCCAGATTTCTAGCAGGTATTCTTACACCACTTGCCGACAAGTCAATCACATACATCCAAAATTCGTATGACTTTGCTAAAAAAAAGTAGCTGAGTTTCAGTTAGAGCTAGACGAAGTTCTGGTTGGCTTTGATGTCAACTCTATATATACCACTGTCCCTAAAGCGAACGCTGTGAAGGTAACGAGAAGGCGTTTACTGGCAGACACAGCGCTGCAAGAACGAACGCGACTCTCGGTAGACGAGATAGTTGAAGGCATAAAGGTATGCCTAAACCTCAATCATTTTGTTTTCGACTCAATTATATACTACTTCTAGCGTTGGGATCACTAATGTCCCCGATTTTCTACAAAATGTACATGGAAGACTTCGAGCAGAGAGATTTAAACGGATTCGACGTCCATCAAGGGTCTTCTGGCGTTAGGTGACACGTTCGTTGTCATAAAGCGAGATAAGGTGAACAAATCCTTGCAATATCTTAACACTCTGGACCCTCACATTAGGTCTAGCATGGAGCTAGAGTCCACATAGGGTACACTGCCTTTCCTTGGCTGCATGGCACACAAGAGTGGTAGGGAATTAAAAACCACTATTTACCGGAAATCAACAGATAGTGGTGCGGTCTTAAACTGCTCCTCAGCACATTCAAAAGCAATATATGCTGGCATAGTTTCAACGATGTTTAGGAAAGTAAAAGCACTGTGAACAGAGGAGGTCGACCGAAGAGCAGCACAGCTTGAGATTAAAAGCGGATACCCAGTGGCTTTAATTTAGCTGCAACTAAGACGGGTATGGGTACCAATATCAAGGCCCAACAAGTAGTGGATCGGAACAGTGGTTGGTTGGAACAGCAGTCATTCCATACAAAACAGGGACATCTGAAGTCATTAAAAGGGTAATGAATACGGCTAACATTAGAGTAGCATTCCAGTTGAAGGATCGCCTTCTGGTTGATAGGACTAGGAATTGTGTATACAAAATAAAATGTAACGACTGTACGAAGGTTTATATAGGTCAGACAGCCAAGGGAATTGCATACCAGAATCAGTGAGCATAAGCGGTCCCTTAACGGACCACCGAGAAACATAGATGAATATCAGGCGATAGTCAAAGATTCGGCAATTGCAATGCATGCACTAGACTCTGGGCATAGGATAGATTTGGCAAATGTGGACATTCTGAGACGGGGTTTAAGATTCACACCACAGGTATTGGTGGCCGAGGCGGTGGAAATCGCCAGGCATCCCAGCGTGAATAGAATAGAGGGCGTAGAACTTGCAAACCTGTGGAGAGTGGTTTTAGATCAGCCGAGATGACACGAGATGGTGTAGTGTTATCAGCAAAATGGTCTGGGTCTAAAATTAAAAAATCCAACTAGAGTAAGATCCAATTAACCACCTCCACCCCCCATCCCCAAACTAATTGTCCCGGCACCCCTTGACGAACACAGGTGAACAAAATCTGTGAACGACCCCAAGAGGAATATTCCATTAAGATGTCCTAGACAGAAAAAGCAAGGTCGCAAAATCCAGTTTCAATATGAAGACAACTACCCCTCTAACCAATCTATCGTAAATGTTAGTCATCCCAACTAACTAACAATCAGGAACATCAGACTGACACTCAGCAGTGACCAAGTCGGCGAGTCATAAGAAATCTCACGGATTGGTTCCCTGACTGCCTTAAAAACCCAATCAACCTACTTACTTACTTGGCCTGACCAAGCTTTTGGGTCAAAATCAAAACGTTGCCCAACAATGAATCCACCGATTGTTTACCAGATCTCTCTAAAACAACGACTACCCAATAGTTCCCAAACATTTTGCAATTGATTGAAAGGAATCATATATTTACTGTGGAATTCGGACAGACAAAATTCAGCACACTTTAATGAGAATTATGGAAAGTGCCTCTTATCAATACTGAGTAATAAAAGGTGTCTCCCGTCTTGATGTGCGATGACATTTGTACCCATGCCTCTCAAAAAATACATACAGGTCCATCGCCATCAGCATGTGTGTGAAAACGGTTTGCACATAAATGTGCATTGAAGGCCTTATGTGGTCTGGCCACACCAAACAATTTGTACTTTTAAATCGGACACCCAGCCGTGGTATGACCTTAGGTGATAAAGTACAGGTATGTGTCATAACTAGGAAGTGTTCGAACGTGGGTTCGAACGACTGATTGAAAGGTCTAATGGACGGCTATGTTATGTCTCGGGACTACTCATGTAAAAATTACCTGCTGTGACAAGATCGCAGAATGTCTTTAGCGAGGTAGTCAAATGAAGCAAAATGTAAGGTATGTTCGAATTCTTGTTGGACCCTGCAATCCAATTTCACGTGTACGTCAACTGCGAACGACCTACGCTCATTTAGCAAGTAGCATAGTTTAGGTAAGTTTCAATGGCGTTCTGCGCTATTTCAACGCGCTGTATGATCGTTTGTGCGTTCTGAGCTCACCCAACTTAAATTGATCGTAAATTTAACGAACACCTACATTGAATGGTATGTACTGGCGAATTCTGTGGTCTAGCTTGGATAGACGTGTTAAAAATCAAGGAAAAGGGCACCTCAGTGATGTTTCGCTTCCCTTATAGGGGTTCCCCACAAGGCAAAACATCAATCAAGTGGATCGAAATAATCCATTGACACAATTTTGTCTGACTGTATAAATGTAAATGATGTCTGGAGTACGCAGATGATATCGCCCTCATCTTTGAAGATGAAGGTGAAGCATAAGCCCTTTTGAATAGACTGACCACCATTATACCATCTTTTCGCATGCGTCTTGCATCTCCAAATTGCTTTCAGGCACGTGGTGACCGCAGGTAGTTTTTATGCAGTGCTAACTTCTAAACTACCGAAGCCATCTAGTTACATGTTTTCCTCCAACGGCGTGTCAAACATCTACCCAAATCGATCACACTGCCATTACTTACCGATGGTGCTGATCAATAACATCGCGTTTGCTAATTTGCGTTACTTGTGTTGTCAAAAAGGCATATCACCATATCTTAAGGGTCGTGTGTACCAGGCTACACTAAGGGTTGTGTTGTTGTATGGGTGCGAGACATGGCCTCTGCGGATAGATTATGTGAGGCGTCTCAAGGTTTTCGACCACTGGTGCCTCAGAAGCATGGCTGGTTTTGGATGGCGTCAGCGTGTTAGTAACGAGGTGATTAGAAAACGGGTATTTGGTTGTGCTGCAGGTACTTCAATTGGGGAAATTATCCAGCACCACCTCGGGCGTGTGCTACGCATGCCGAACACCGTCTACCGAGACGAATGTTGTTATCCGTGCCCCCTTCAGAATGGCGCAAACCGCGAGGTGGACAGTATATGACTTGGTAGAAAGGCGTGAAAGAGATCACGAGGAGTTTGGGTGTCGAGCTAAAAGCTCAGACATCCTGGTGGTTGCCGGAGATATGAATGCACAAATAGGCATGCTTAGGATATGTAAAACTCAATTAGGAGGTCGACATGGATTGGTCTCGGTACGTACGGACAATGCGGAACGATTGCTTCAGCTGTGCGCAACTCGCAGGCTGTTTTTATGCAGTACTAACCTCCGAAATAGCCGAATTCGTCTGGTCACATTGGGGAAACTACGGCGCATCTTGACAAATAACTGTCAGTTTCCTGTGTTTGCCATCAGTTACCGATGGCGCGGATCAATAACTGACTGCCAGTCGTTTTGGTACACATTTGTGGACTCTGACCACGTGCTCGTCCGCAGTCGCTTCTCCCTACGTTTTCCAGGATCGCGTAAGGTGCGGACAAATCGCTTGACAACTGAAAGACTCGCAGTTCCGGATGTTAGACGAACTTACCAGAATCGTATTCGATAGCCTCTTCCAAAGGTTCTACCATCAGATGCGGACTCATACCGGGACGAGCTTGCCACCACTTAGCATGGTGCTGGGAATTTTGCCTGTGGCACGGCACCACCAGGCCCACTCAAGCACTGGATATCAGATCGAACGGTGGCACTGCTTAAAACTCGGAGAAATATCCCAGCAGGCCCTGAACAGAACTTGATGCGACGAATTGTCAGACGTCAAGTAAAGGTGATCGCGCGAGCCAACCGTGAAGTGTAGTGCACACAGCAGGCCAAAGAAATGGAAGGGGCCCAGAAAACCGGCAATGCCCGAAAATTATTGCAGTTGATTCGTGCGACTGGTCCCCGGAAACCACCTGTGAGCGAAGCTATAAAAAATCGGAATGGAACGACCATCTCGAATAAAGAACACCTCGACCGATGGGCCGAATACTTCGAACAAAAATTGTCATGGTCACCAGCTGGCACCCATCTGGAGCCCACAGGTGACGTAGAACCCAGGACGGTGAACGTAGAACCGCCTACGGCCTCGGAGGTTTATGGCTGTGCCACCGAGCCTCTGATCCGGATGACCTCCCACCCGCACTGCTCAAAGATGGGGATGAAGTCCTCAGTCAGCGCTTGTCTGATCTGCTTGCTTGTATTTGGGAAAAGGAGTCTGTCCCAGGCAACTGGGGAAAGTCGATGATAATGCCCATTTTCAAAAACGGGGCTCGTAGCGAGACTGGTGGCGTCACTCGTGCTTCGTCGCCTTACGGTGGATCGTGAAACATTGACTCGAGAGCAGCAAGTGGTATTCCGGCCTGGTAGTGGTTGTGTTGACCAAATCTTCACAATTTGCCAGGTGATAGGACAACACCATACGTATAAGCAACCCACAGTTCTAGTGTTCCTGGATTTCCAAGGCGCTTTTGACTCGGTTGACTGGTCTGTTCTGCTTGATACGCTTGTCCACCAAGGAATGCCCCGGAAGATCTTGAACACAAGAAGCTCTTTGTATTCCCAGACTTCCGGACGTGTGAGAGTATACACAGAGCCCTCCAAAAGCTTCCGTACACAAAGTGGTGTCCGTTAGGGATGCCCACTCTCCCCATTCCTGTTTAACTTTGTGATCGGTGAAATCATGTGATGAACGCTGGAAGGTTTCCAAAATCCCGGGGTTCAAATAGCCTGTGAAGAAAACCTTGTCGATCTGGAATATGCAGATGACATCGTTCTTCTCTTTGAAGAGGAGGAGAAGGCGCAGGTGTTTTTGGATGAACTGACCAAAGTCATCCCGTCCTTTGGTATGCACTTTGCACCCACAAATTGTAAGTTCATGCTCCTGGACATGCAGTCACTGAACATGCCACTTAATATCCAGGGAGAGGCACCGGAAGTTGTGGTGCGCTTTACGTATCTTGGAAGTTATATTAATTCTGACTGTAGTGTGACAGATGGGGTAACTGCACGAATCTGCAAGGCTCGGGCCGCGTTTGCTAATTTGGGATACCTATGGCGTAAAAGCAGTGTATCCGTGGATCTCAAGGGACGTGTGTATCAAGCTACAGTGCGGGCTGTTTTGTTGTATGGCTGTGAGACTTGGCCTGTTCGAACAGCGGAACTGAGACGTCTTCAGGTGTTCGACAATCGTTGTCTCAGAACCATAGCTCGTGTGGGTTGGTGTCGGCGAATCCGTAACGAGGCAGTTAGAAAACGAGTTTTGGGTTGTGCAACGGGTACTTCCATTGAAGAGTGTGTCCGGCACCAGAAGCTGCATCGGTTGGGACATGTGTTGCGTATGCTTAACCATCGCTTGCCGAAGAGAGTGCTATTTTCCATGCCTAATTCAGAGTGGCGGAAACAGAGAGGTGGATTGCCTTTCAACTGGCAGAGGGGCATGAAAGAAATCACAAAACGTTTGGGTGCTGTTCGTGCTACTCACCTTCCAGGATGGGGACCGCATGATCCTCACTGCGCCTGGTTGGAGACGCTGCGGGATATGGTTGCCAACCGATGTCAGTGGCGATCTTGTTGTTAATTTCTATACAGATTGCCTGATTGAGTGTTTGGAGGTGTAGGCACCTCGGAATGATTGTAGTAAGCTAACACTAAGTCCCTTCCTCATCCACCTTTATTCTTTTCTTCACAATAAGGCTTTCAAATAAATCATGCTGTCATCGTGCTGTCGATGATGATGATGATGAACACCTCACTTTCGATATCCTAAAACACGAATGCCAATCCCCGAGATTCACTGCTTTTTTTATAAGAAGACGAACCCGAGATAGCTCAGTGGTTAAGACGCGAATCTACTGATCGGAATATTCTTGGTCCGAATCCTACCTAAACATGGACCGTTGGTGAATTGAAACCGAAACCTTCTGGTTACCTTACAGTGGCTCTGCCAGCTGAATCAGTGGACAGTGAATTTCGTGTTTGAATTTCACTATATTTCTCTGAACCCATAGTTTGGGTTCCATGTCTACAGTACTGTATGAAAGCTCATAATGAGTCGCTTGATGGACTCTGGTAATAGACCGGAGCTAGTTAAACGTCCCATACGCAACGTTCTGCTCAGAAGACCTGGTTATTCCTAAATAGTTTTGGTGTTATCGACCCCCACGTATTATGTGATACCAAGCCGCCGGTTTAGAATTCGACCAGCCGAGACTTCGTCGTCAGTTCCCTTACGAAAGGTCATACACACAACCACTAGGTTTTTATCAACGCATGCTTTTCGGGAATCGACTACATGCGTTGCAGAAAGTTTTTCTCTGTTGTGTTAGGCATGCACAGGTTTACAGTTTTGAGGAAAACCATTAGCGACTTGTTCCTGAGCGATCCCTACAGACTAATCTATCGCTATTTTATGCATTTTCCTTTCTTTGGACGATCCGACTCTGTATAGGCGCATTTTTTAGTATGTATTTGGCATAGGATGCACATGGGAAGTCTAATTTGTGGGGACTCTTACTGGTCGGTCTCTGTACTGTGCACTGTGTACTCTTTTGTATGAAGTGCTTTGGGGTGTTTGTTATTTAATGGTCTTCGGGACAGACTACATTGCAGGCACTTATTTTCGATTTTTCTTGCATAGAACCACGGAATCTGTATTTGGACTTCAATCGTAAATCACCACTTCATCCTTCCATGTTCTAGGTGTATATGACCAACCCGGAAGCGGCTCTATTAGCTCGCCTCCAGATACAAGGATGGAAACTTCCTGACTCCGTACTCTCACAGATCCCACCCGAAAGTCGCCTCTCATCGAATCATGAAGGAATAAATTGTTTTATTGATCACGTCGAACAGTACGATTCAGAAGAGGACACTGATAGTGGATCTGATGTGGAGATGTGCACTTGTGGCTCGCTGACCAAGCAACCTTTTGCTAGTGGACCTCTTGGATCTGTTGAGGATCTCTACCAGATGTCAAGTAGTGTGGAGGAATCTGTATCTCCCTCAGAAGTGGCCTGTGATATTTCGAATTGGAATAAAGGTCAACTTCCTCCAGTAACTGTGGAAACTGCAACAAGTTTGGACAGCATCGGTGACCAACAAAGCCAGCGGGTTTCTGAACGAAAACCCAGTACCCCAGATGCTGAGAATACCAGCGAAGCCTCGGGTGATGATGTGACTGGGTCCCTGGTTCACCTTCTTAGCCGATCAACTGCCCTGTGTACATATTGCAAGAAACGAAATGCGCGAAGCAAAAAACGCAAAATGCAACATTTAGCCCCACCGAAACCACCACGACTTTTTCTCCTCTCTCCACCCTGCTCACCTCCTGTTGGTTGGGAGCCGAAACCGGAGTGTGAACCTGTTATTAATTACGAGTTATTGGAAGCGTTGGCTGCTCTGTCTCCTGGTACGTTTTGCTTTCAAGTGTTGAACGAATCCACCCCAACTTAAATTCGGATAGCTTATGAGAGAACTTCATTTCTGGTGCGGTCATCCTCCCATTAGCACCACTCTTGGAGAACACGCACAGTGATCCGTGTCTGAGGGAACAGATTACTCTATGATGATTTCCTTCTCGTAGACGTTTAAAGGCGTATGGCAGCATCTGTTTCAAATGTTTCTTTCGTTGAAACAATATGAAGTCTACATTATAAGTATTACATGTAAAACTCATAGCCCATCGCTTGGTAAAGTCAGAAACAGTTGGTTAATTATTCAGGGGTAGTCGGATACCTAAAGGATTCGACAAATGGGCTGAGACAACGAAATCATTATACTCAAAACATTAGAATCTAGTCTGGTTCACATTAAATGCGTTTTGATGTGGACCGAATGAGGATCCTTGAGTGGAGCGTTTCTTGTGATCTTTCCAATGCATAATCATACCCAAATAATTCCATGATCCAGCTTTTCAGAGGAATAGTGGATTTGTTGCGCATGAAAATGGACATCTGTGGTATCTGATGCCGTTTACTATAACATCGCATTTCGCCTCTAGTTAGCTTGAATAAGCGGAACAGTGAGTGACCGATCGTATTTACACGTTCAACACATCTCAATGAATAGTTTATGAGACAGCAGCCTGCCACAAGGCAGTGCGCTATGAGCCAAAGGTCGCTTTTCTATCACTCTGTCCTTACGGTACTTGTCACCGGCAACCTACATCGCAATACTGCACTTCACCTTCCATCTAATTTTCTATGTCCCCACTCCGGTGCCGCTGTGATGATTGCACGGATTGGATTTGGGGTAGGGCGGTTCTTCCGATACGTTGATACAGTAGCAGTCGTGTAGGTCTGTGTACGTAATCATAATCGCGAAGAAATACGTTTTTGAATATGGTGTGCTTCATTGTTTTGACTAGTCTCCAGATCTGAAGACAAGCCACTGTGCAGCACGCAAGCTAGCGGAAGCTATCTTCCGAGTCTACGTTCTTGAGAAAAACTAGATACCGCACTGTGACCCAACATGTAATGTTTGTCTATTGTTGCAAGTGGGCAAGATGGCTCAGTAGTTAGAGCGCGAATTTATTGACCAGAAAGTCCATGGTTCGAACCCGACCTCTTCCTCTCGACTTCCCCTGTCTAGGTCTGGGGAACCTGTCAGTATCCCAGCCCTCGTACTTCTTTTGGGTAGCATGGCAGCTAGGCACCGAAAGGATGTTACATCTGAACGATTATTTTTTATTTTATCATTTTATTGTTGCAAGTGACAGAGTGAACCGATGTCTACCCATAGAAGAGCGCTGCACAACACAGTTGATGTTCTGGATAAAGGAAAAAAGTTATGAATGCTCATGAAACAGCCATAGCTAAACGAAGGATGCTGATAAATATCAGCGATAATTTGTGTTCGGTGATGTCCAACCTAATGTTCGCACTAAATTTACTTTGTTTGCTTTGTTCGGAGGCGAAGATCCTCTTATTTTAGTGGAGGAATTTTCGGAATTGGGGAACCGTATTTACGAGAGGCGGCTGCCTATTGTCGGGGTACCCTTTACCCGAAGGTGATGAGTAACGATACCAGCTTTTCAGGCCGAGTAACATTTAGTAGATGACGATTGCTAGCGCGCATGTCAGACACATATGTGTGACACCTGCCTATGGGGGAGTTTTTTTTATCTAAACAGCCGAAGTCGGTCACGAATGAGCTGACTGCGCGGCATGCGATTCTTAAGGAGATCAGATTACTCGATGCAAGATAATACGCAGCAGAAAAACTGGGAGTCAAGTGGCTACGGCGTATCTTCGACTGTCACAATCGTCTCACTAATGTGACACGAGTTTTGTTTCAACATGTACCAGAACTTCGTGCACACCCAACTTTTTACTTACCTCGCCGAAAATTCACCTGCAGTCTGCTGCTGTTATATCTTCAGGTAAGCCAGTTGTAGGCTTGCACTGGAATGTCGCATCCGTGGGTCATCACAAGCAGGTTTATCTTCCGAGGTGTTATACGTGACGGTGCCAGCCACAGCGCACTCGTCTCTGTGACATGACAATATGGATTCAGCACAAATTTGCAAGCCCAACCCAACCAGTTGGGCTGCCGAATTATCAGGCCCGAAAATTGTGGCGGCCAGCTTGTAGTACCAGTTGGTGGGACGGGTATAATAATGGGAAACCGACGTGACTGGCCGTTGGTATGTATGAAGGAGACAGGTTTATGTACGAAAGGTCTTGGTATTTTAAAATACCAAGATGGACAGTAACTGGATAATACACAGGTTTCCAGGAGTGATCAGAGAGCCGATTGCGAGAAAAAAATGTTGGCCGCGACACTCGATAGATATACCGGATTAGAGTGCTCGAATCCCGTCAGCTTCTTGGAGAGAACTATCGGAAGCCCGGTCGTACGATAGCTTAGTAGACCAATGGAAGTAGTTTGCACTCTCGGTGACGCATGCTTAAGACTGTATGGATCCATTTTTATGCTGAGAAATAACTTTAAATGAAAAATATCAGGAAATTAGCTCAACATGAACGTGCACAACTGTAGTTTGACAAATACACTCATTTGCATACCAGTTTGGTTTTTCACGGGAGCCTCACCTGAATCCCATCTGAATCTCTCGGTTATGATGTTCCTCTTCAAATAGCGTGCTATACCCAAGGCCACCTCATTTTTCAGTTGGTATATAAAACGGATTACATACTCTTTGACAGTTATTCCTTCCATTTATTCCTTACCGATAAAATCACGACTGGTTTCCTTCCTGTTCGTGACCCTTTATCTCCTATCTTTATAGTTCCTTAGCTATACCAATTCGTTGTGTGGCTTAATCTAAGTTTCTCGTCTCATTTCGAACGAATTTGGTTGCTGTACACCTTGACTCAAGGTTATTATCATTTGATATCACAACGCACTTACATCCGTGCACTTGGATTGCATCTCCTAACTTTTCATTATTCACAGGGGAGGCTTTCGAACTACATCCGTCTGATCAAGAGCACAAACATCCGAGCATTGTGATAACACCATGTGAACCATCAAGTGATGGGCCTCGCCCACAAATCCTTCACACACGATGCCCCGAGCGAAATGCGTGACAAATGAACTTCTGCGTCGTATTTCATTTTTACCTCATGCTCCCCTCTCTCACAACTGCATGTCCTCAAAAAACGTTTTCTTTCTCATTCTGAATCCACTGTTTTATCACGGTTGAACAGTTATGATGCAGTCTTTGTTGTGTTCCGATCACACAACCTTACATCTCTTTTCTCCTTTCAGTTGTATGCTCATTTTGTTGGTCGCCTGCTTTTATTATTTTTGTTTCACTTGTACCAGAGTAAATACACATTCTTTTGCATGCAGTCCTTTCAGGAGGTTTACGCCAGTTTTTTTACTTTCAGTTTCATCTCAGAGATGCGTCCGCCTACATAGTCAATTCACTAATCTTCCACTTCCGGCCTGACTGATAGGGATGCCCAATGACTGTTCGACTTCTATCGTGATGGAAGCCTGTGAAAGGGCGTACTCGGGCGGCAGTTTCAGATTGATGTGCGCTGGTAGCGCCAACTACCACGATGGACCTTCGAACACATCACAGTGAGCTGCAGTTGCCTGACTCATCTGCTTTGTGAACAAATGTGAGATGTACCGCAACAGTGTGCCGGACTCGACAGCGTGTGGCCCATCTGTTCTAGTCGGAGTAAGGAAAATATCGAAAGGCTTTTACTTTAATTTCCTCCACAAACGACGACTTGTTCGTGCATCTGTGTGGCATCCATGCTCTAGATAGTCGCATTTTGTCAAAACAATACTTATATCAGAAAAGGACTGCAGGTGTTTCAGGTTGGTCAAGTAGCGAATGCACAGGATCGTATTATTGTAATTAAAATCAATACACACTAACGCTGAGAACCTTGGAAAGTGGTGTAGACCGCCGCTTACCAGTAATTGACTATGCAAGGGGTAGCCAAATTCAGGAACACACCCACCACCACAGATTGTGTTGTGTTGGTCGTGCGCTTCGCATGCCGAGTTGGGATGTTCCGCTCAAAGTATCATTACTTATACAGAATTTATGGCGTCACAAACTAGAAGTAGACAGCATGTAAGTTGGCTGAAATGCAAGAGATTAAGAAGATCCTCCGTGGACCATCTTCTAGGTGGGGTCTATATGACCATTCTTGTACCTGCTTGGCTGCGAGCCCACATCAACGGCATCATTCAGAAACAGACCAATCTGGGTCTACAATTTCAGTGCATGATTTGAGCCAAACCAGAGTTCAATCTAAGCTTTTCCGAGTCTATGGTTTAACTATACGGTAGTTTTTCAAGGGAGCGAACACATTGGGAAACAAAGGATCTCTCTATTTCGCTTCTGGGACAGAGTGAGGTGATCGCGATCCAACCAATCGTCGGAAGACCTACAAGGATATACGGAGGAAAACATCTGTTAGAAAAGCATTCAATGCATCCCATTTTTTGCATCGCTTGTTACGTCAGTTTGAGTAAGTTCCACGTCTGGAAGCAACTCCCCCTGGGTCTGTACTGCATGCCTTCTTACCATGGAAATACGACTGCAATAATCTACGTGGTGACTAGTTGATATAGTTATTCCACTCTGTCGTCTCCACTTTCTCCCGAAGCCAGCATTGCTGCTTCCATGAATATGGCGATGCTGGTCGCCTGGGGGAAACACCTTACTGCCTTCACACTCATGTCGCAGAAAACTGTACCCCCAGACCACCTTGTAGTACGGGGTCTCACTGCTCTTGGTCTGGCTGCTCCCCTTTGGTATTCCTGGCATTGTTAGATTTTGTGGAACGAAGTTCCAGCCAGTGCAGCCCGCGGGATCATTGCAGTACTCAAGCCCGACCACCACGTCAAGCTGGCAGCTTTAGGTCGCGCTGACGTTACAACATGTCGTTTTTTGTCTTGACAGTTTAACCTCCATCTCACTGAATCTGTTAGTAATAACTGCACGAACTACACCGAGCGACCAATCAGCCGGTCCCAGATTGCTCGACTAGAAGTACTGTTTGCTCCTGAAGGTCACTCATGATTTTGGATCGAATTCATTCTTGGGTGTGACTTATCTTTCAGTGTCTCCAACCAACCACAAGGAGCATCACGTAGGAGGTACCATGAAATATGGATAGCACTGAGATTTTCCATAACATCCTTCATTTTCTTCCCGAGGGTCATATTTTTCCGGCCTCCAGATACTTACTACGCTGATTCAGGCACGAAGGATAGCACTCTTCTCGCTAGACTGATGCATTTCTCAAGCGAATTATCTGATGGCTCATCGGACGGCTATTTCTTGATCAATTTTTTGTGTATTCGTTAGATCTGGTGCACTCTATTCTACACTTGTAAAATATACGTGGTCAATGATCTGAAGTTACACAAGATTGTCATGAAATTTACTTGCATCTAGATCATCAGACACGGTAGATGTTTAAAAAATAGCATGAATTGTTGTGGTTCTTGTAGAAATTTGTGCTTGAAGTCTTTCTAATCCTGTCATGCAGTTGTCCGTTTGTCATCACGTCACAGAACTCGAATTACGTTGCAGCTTTCGATGTTAATCCGTTAGAACCGACGTATATTGTTCAGTTGCTCACAGTCGAACGGCAATATTCAGTGGCTATCCGGGAGATCGCGGGATACGCTCTGCTGACGATTCCTTCGGCCTCCTGCTCTCATGAAGAAACCGAAGCTGAAACTTAAAAACCTCTCTACTGTCCACAGCTTACTGCACTAGAAAGACGGTGTTTTGTTCATAGGTCCTCATTACGATAACAACTCAATCCATTTATCTTTAACTTACAGGGTTATCTGCACAAGTTTGTGTGCGTTACTGCTTTGTTGCCACTAATTTTTGTATTAGTGTAGTTGAGTGAGTTGCTTGACGCATACTGTATAAAAAATTTAGGAATAAAATCTGCGAATTGTGTCCACGAGGTCTTGGTTACCGGAAGAATGATGTATCAGCTAAGCCACAGTGGATGCTGCACCACACCACACTTACGGATTTGAGTTCTGTGTCCGATTCTGCTCAAAAGACTAACAGCTAAAATTTGTCTGAACTATCTTTTCTAAATTCATAAGTGGAGGCAACATCCATCAACAGTAAAGAGCATAGGCTTTTGACCGGGGAGGTTACAGTGTCCAAGGGAGCTGCCTCTGCCTCTCGACTTCCCCTGTCTAGGCTTGGGCAACCTGGCAGTATCCCAGCCCTCGTGCTTCCTTCGGGTGGCATGGCAGCTAGGCACCGAAAGGGTGCTACAGCTGAACGATTTTATAGCTTCAGTTAGTCCGTCATCATAGGTACTTGACTAGGATTGCCGTTTTTTAAGATTCTGCGAGAACTTGACAGGAAATCACGAGCGGAAAGGAGCTTGCCCATCGCATTGTGCTTCGTGCGTTTTCAAGATTATGGTCTGCCCTTCCGCACTATTTTATGCCTGCGTGAAATGAATTTGACGTAACGTTCATCCAGTAGTCAGTTGTTTTTAGAGTCGATTTTGGTCGCCGGTGTATGTCACTTTTACTAGGTTTATTTTCACTTTATGCTCACAAATTAGCCAATTATAGGTGTGTTTCAAATCTCACGTCACCATCAATCAGCAAATAGCTCAGAGGAAGAATAGTTCCACACGACGAGTGCAACTTCCTTCTGAGAACTGTTCACTTGAGAAGCCGGCCAATACGTCAACACGTGGTATGGTTTCCGTTATTGTAGAATGAGTGGCGCTATGTCCTGTCTAGGTGAGAGCCGGTTACACTGCTAGTCAGCCTCTTGTGGCCAAACGGTCAAGTGCTTAACAACTGGTCGGGAGATTGCGGGTTCGAAACTTTGAGTTTCGTGAGCTGCGTAATTCTAATGATTTCCAACAAAGCTGAAACAGCTGTACAGTGTTTCTTGGCCTTTCAGCATAGAGTGGCTTCACTGACAGGATGAAATCTCCATCGAAGATCACATTTGAACTGTTTCAGAATGTAACTATCAATCATGGTTTCTACTTGGTTTCGCTCAAAAGTGCACTGGATTCTGTTGATATTCGCTCACTTGAGCACTACGGTGTTTGGAATTCAATCCGAACGTCGAAGCTACAGGATTTTGCGTCAACTTTCAATTATTCTGGTACACTGTTTTTCGAGCGTCCACGTTTCTCTCCATAGAGCGGCGAAGTGAGTGCAACAGCAAGAATTGTGGGTGCACCAAATGAGTTTTTATGGACGACCACATCCGATTCCTGTTTTGGCCATCGGAGCATAAATTTCTGTGTCGATTGCCGTGTGTCGGGCACAGCGCTGCCTCGATTACAGAAATACATCTAGCATAGTATGGTCCTACCATTTGTTTTAAATGCAGTTTGTCTTTTGTTGTAAACCCTGGGCAGGCTGGTTTTATCCGTAACTAGACGTTCAGGAGGTTTTTAACCTGTAAATTCCAACCTGGTAGGTGAAGACCAAGCAGTTTGTCTACCAGTGGCTGATCAGCAATGTGATAAACTCGCGCTTGGACAGGATGTAATACCGTTCATGCTTCAATCACGTGATTCAGATCGAGTGCTTACTTATTGGCAGACTTCTCATCAGGTGACCCATTCTTCCTGGGTCACTTACAGTTCGTTGGTAATGTGGGGCGATTTGATACTTTTTCATTCGAGTTCACTCCTTGTAAATTAGGCCAATCTATTAGCGAAATACACTCATTTGCATACCAATTCGGTTTTGATGGGAGGTTCCCCTGGAACCCAGCTGAATTTCTCGTTTATGATGTTTTTAAGTTAATCTAAGCCAAGGCGAGGTGCATCGATAAAAACACGTTGGTCGGTAGTTTTATTTCTTCCTCTGAATGTGTAAACAGGGCGCATCTACTTGAAAGTATCACCATGTGGGTTTGTGACCCATACAGTCTCGTCCTGACCAGGAAACGATTCAAATTGAGGAA
Source organism: Clonorchis sinensis (assembly GCA_003604175.2). NCBI lineage: Eukaryota > Metazoa > Platyhelminthes > Trematoda > Opisthorchiida > Opisthorchiidae > Clonorchis > Clonorchis sinensis. The sequence goes on from CM030369.1 coordinate 79,899,085, forward strand.
ATGGTCGTTTGGATGATACTGCATCGTTACGTCTCTTCTGGAATCACGGAACAATAAAACACGGGATTTTGTCAATTCCTGTCAAGAAACTTAATCAATATGCATCACTTATGTTCCATCGGATATTTGTTCGGAAGAGACTCAATAAGCGTGCGCTAGGACAATGCTGCATTTGATGGGTCATGATAAATAAATGGACAAAAGTAACACAATACATTAAACCAAGTGATCGATTCATAAGAAAGTCCGTCCCCGCCTATTGTGACCACCTCGCAGTCCTTGTCCTAAGTCCTAAGGTCCCTATAAAGGATGTGAAATGGCTGCACAAATTCCAACCGGGAAATATATATATATATATGCTGGAAAGAGCATTCGAAATATATTTGCAATATCATATGGTTCTCGGATGTATACTTGTATGGGCCAACTTGTATCGATCAATAAGTTGACGAAAATGGAATAAAAACAAGATATTTTTGCTGTGAATTTTAGTGTGTATTCATTAGGACATCATGCTATGAAGAATTTTGCCTTACACCAAAGGCGAAGGGTGGTGCACAACATGGAATGCTTTGGGCCACGCCCATTTCATGATAAAGATCAGGTCACATCGCTGAGGATAAGTGGTCGATTGTCGGATGTACACAAAGTTCCGACACTTCAAATGTTAGGCTTCATATCGATTTCAAAAAATATTGATTTTACAAAACAGTCGTTAGCACTAAACGTCTGCGACTGCTTTGTAGCAACTTGTGACCCTTCTCACTCACGTAATACCTGCTTGAACAAGCTAATGACGGTGTAAACTGGTCTCAGAGACCGGTATATTAAATATCATAGATTCTTATCGATTTTCCCACTTGCACTGTTATACGATATTAAGTCGTGAGCCAACGGGTACGATAGGTCCATTTGTTGTACTCATTATTTATTATCATGGATGTGCACCGGAAGTGAGTAATCGCGCTAACTTTGCTGTTCAGATATGGACGCCTTCAATGGCTATGTAGAGCGCAACGTTTATTCTGACCGATTTTCGGAGAAAGATCGTGTTTATTGAAAATCAGTGAGGTCAAAATCGTTTTTGATCTCTTTTTGGAGGAAGGGTTATATTTTACGCACCTATCCAGTAGTACACCCCACGGAGTTGCACGACAAAGTGGTCCTCTTATGGAGAAATGTTCTCATTTTGGAAGGGTTACCTTTAAGTCTTAGTTGATTTAGAGATTGGCGAGCTCAGGGTTTTGTATGTTTTACTCAAAATTTTGTATATATCTAATTATCTATGGATGAGACGACTCCTGACTATATTGTCCGGCACTGAGTCTAACCAAAACTTAAGACCCTGGAAGTACCGGGTAATGAATATATAAATGTCTGAATACACAGAACCGCCACTGCAAACCCAGGGGCATTGGCATTGCATGCCAAACTTGAAGTCCTTCTGGCTGTTCTCAACGCGATTGCTTCAACTCGACCTGATGTATACCCCATGGTGACTTAGCTCGGTTGTACACAACGGGTTGGGTAAAGCATACGGACGATTCCAGCTCCGAATGCTCATCTATTGCGATATTTGCTTTCCTTATCTCAGGCTGAAAATCTGTAAAGCCTGAAAACATTTGTGTCGATTATCTCCTCTAAAACAAACCACCACTGAGGAAGTGTCATTTGACCATTTCGTGAGTGACTGAGAGCAACGGCGTTGAGTTTTCAGTACAGTGACGTTTTCTATACAAGCCTTTCGTGGGTATTTTTGTGTTGGGGTCTTATGTAATTCATTCGCTTACAAAAAGGAACATTTGGTCGAAAAATATGCTTTGATTATTCATGAACACTTGGCCTAAAAAGAGCAGGCAGATGGCAAAGGAATGGTGAGAGTATCAATGCAATCACGGGTTCACTCGCCGTACGGCACCGGAGAGGGTTTGCCTATTGGGGTTGCACTGTGGTTAGTGGAGCTCCAGGTTATCGGCTACCGTTTGTAGTGGTATCCAAGTAATTGGTGAAGTCATAATCGTCGTTTGTCATCCAGCTGGTAGGCAGGTGTTCCGAAAGCTGTTCTTCATACTCAGTCTTCACACGTTTAAGCTGGACAAGACGACGTTCCGCAGCGTGAACAACAGTTTCCAAACTACGCTGGTTCAACGTTTTTAAGAGGCGAAGAACGGCATTCCGCACCAATCGTTCGTTCTAGGAAATATAATTTGAAAATGAGAGGCAAAATATGACAAGTTTGAAGGAAGACTCTATGGAGCCCCCATCTCAGGATGGGACCCAGATACAGGGAGCTGGTTAGAGGTCAAGGGTAAAAGTTAGGGCTGTTTATCAGAAACCATCGGACAAGCCTAACTAACCCCGCCATACTTCTGAGTCGTTTACACCAACCCACATTATCACAGTCGATTTTACAAGTTTTGAATTTTTCATCCGTGAAATTTGTTCGATGACGTTATGTGAAGCTAAAAACCAAATTGTAAGTGACCATTTCTTGAAAACAGTGTACTCAGTATGGTCCATCTTCATTGGGCTCAGGAATTTGGGACATTTTTATTATAAGCTGCTCTCACCATGTTAAACTCAGAGGCTAGAATTTGAATTTTTGTTTAACATCCAAGCTATAAAGCTTTTAAGTTGCCCAAGAAACTATGAAAGTACTTGCCATGGTTCACTACTTACAGCAAAGCTGACAATTTGGACGTTCATACTGCAAACATAAAGCTTCTTAGCTTGTTTGGAGTGGAAATACTACGAGTCGCTCGAAGATGATATCTTATTGATAGAACCCACTGAGGAAGGACCTTTAGGTTCCTGTCCTGGAATATGGCGAGCGACCGGATCAGGATAATACAACGCTACTTATGCAGGGTGATACAAACGAAGAGGTGTAGAATGTGACGGAAGATTTTGGTGGTTCGGGCCACTCAGGCTTTTTTGTCGTTGCCATGAGCTGGGAACACGTGGGCAGGTGGAGCAGGCAATAACGACCTATTTTTGATTCTCAGTATCGATCGATGCGGCAGTATACCAGAACTGAACAAGGGGTTTCCAAATATCTGAGAAAAACTAACTTTGTCAATGATACATCATTTCTGACTTCAGTTTACTGTGGAAACCTCGGAAATCAATACTGCAAGATGAACAAGCGACCGCCCCTAAGCGAGACCAGCTTTCTAAGGCGACCGCGGCTGCGTTTCATTTTGTCCAAGAGTTAATATGAGACCCTTCAAAAGAGAGACCACAAACTCGAATAGGATGAAAATATATTTCCCTTGGATTCATGTAGTTTGTATTCTGTTTGTTCGGTCTGAGTGCTCTCTGATGCAAACATATTCAAAGAAAAGGCAGGTAGCCTTCACCATTCGTTTCAAAAACCACCTTATATTGTCCGGTGAATTTGTTTTCCGTTTTGGGCAGCTACCTAGCCCACTGGATAATGATCCTGATCGCAGCCTTTCTGCCTCATGTTTTGTATCTAAGCTGGGAGAATGAATTTCTTTCTTATCCAAAAACGTTTGCATGTGTGCACTTGCCATTCGGTGGATCACTAATCCAGGTAGTTACCATTTTTAGCCGAAATCCACATTCAAATGAAAACATATTTTGAACCCTAGCATGCATTCTGGAAAGCTTGATTAATTTTCTTCTTGGACCCTTCCACTCTCACTAGTAGTTTTCTTTGGCCTCTGGGAATGGTTTCGAAAAATTCACTCCTGCGGTCAAACACAGTCATATATCAATAAAATTTAATCGGTTGGCAATGTAAAATTGAACCTAACTCTTGACCATCTGTTCCCCTCAAGCACCTTTCGAAATAACCCTACCCTTATACTGTGCCAGTCTCAGAACCCTTAAGCCAAACGAACCAACCTGCATTTTCCTAAATGGCTGCAGGATATAAGGGTGATGGCTTATTTATTCATCCATCTCCAAGAGGAAACATTTCGGTGGCGGAAGTAACTCAGAATCTATTCAAAGTGTTTCCCCGAGGGATGCATTATACACACACTGAGATGGGTCGAACTGCTAAAATTCGTCTCTCATTGACCATGATGAATAAATTTTGAGGAACATGTACAATCTCAGCCTGATTACGTACGGAGAGAGACGTTCTTGGTAGACTTCCAATCTCACGACAGTTACAATCATCAGACATACCAATGAGAGGTATGAGCATATTGCATAGTCGACATGATTTGAACATGTCCCTCTACTATTAATTCCGAGATAGTTCAGTGTCCAAGGCACGAACTTACTAACCGGAAGGCCTGCGGTCCCAACTCGACCTCTGCACCTCGACTGATCCTGACTAGACCTGGGCAACCTGGCAATGTCTCATCCCTCGTGCTTCCCTCAGGTGGCATGACAGCTAGACACCAAAAGGGTGTTTGAGCTAAGCGATTATTATTTTCACACTGTTCCTTTCGAAGATAGACATCTCTGTGGTTCCAGAAGAGGGGAAATCATTCCACGGTTGTAAACGCCATCGTGATGATGCAGTTTTCCGGGTATCCCTGATTTCCAAGTCAACATTTAAAAACAACTGGTATCTCTAGCGCTTCCTATGTCGTCGAGATATACAACCGACTTTTATGTACGTGGTTCGGTCTGCCTTATTACCGGTGTAAAATGTACACCGAGGGACATTCAACGCATTCTAGCTGTGAATTAGCTTTGCAGGAACTGGACAACAGGATTACGCAACACGTGATTAGTCGTTAATTCAGAATTTACTCTAATCCACTGTTCTCGACAACCTGAGTATACCTTCATCGTGCAATTCATTTTTATTCTCCTTCGAATAAAGCTAAACAGTGCAAAGGTACATCTTTTCACTCCAGCCATAACTATACGGATATAGCGAACCAGTACATCTGTATATATTTGAGTTTGGAATGACTAAATTTATCACACCATGCTGTATGTCGTTGGAAGCGGTTGGTTCCCCCGTTGGGCAAACAGTACATTTGCAAACGATGAGCAAACAGCTGAGATAACACTACGGTCAAAATGAACGTTTATGAGCAAAAGTGAGAGATATTTTTCAGTGGGTCATCTGATATCAGCAGCATATCTGTTTTCCATTTCCCCAATAAACTTATGGTTCTCATGTCTCCTACTGAAAGCCATGATCTTCATTTGCTGTCTGCGCCTCATTGCTGCTCTGAGGGTTTTATTGGATGACTAATACCGAGAAGTTTCGCTGTATATACAGAAGGAAAAGAACCTAATGAGGCATCCTTTTTGTACACGATGCATAAGCGGACCGCAGACAAGAGACTGATCTACCCAGCTCAGCTTTCATGTGCTAAACCTGCTTCAGTTTAACTGTCAGATAACAATTAAACCCAATGACTTCATTGTAAATTTACTAATTAGGCCTGAAGCTTATCTAAACCTTATAGTAATCACTAACAAACAGATCTGGAAGCGCAGAAGCAAACGAATTCGGAGGCAAGTTCGTATTTGATCAAAGTAAGTTATCGTTATTTGAATGTGGCTACTTACAAACAGCCATATCTCAACTGTGACAAAAAAGTGGAATTTGGCCTGAAGGTTATCTACGACGGGTAGCCTTGACTAGCGACTGGATTAAGATGGTGAATAATTCGAGAACATAAGTAGAGTCGCTTGAGTAAGCACCTAGTGGCTTGTGTAAGTGTCTGTGTCCTGAAGATGTGTGATTTGAGGAGAAAACGCAAAACTATCCGAATACATGTTGGTTGTATTTAAGGTTAAGTTGCTCACTGGCTGCCCAACCGAAATCAACTGTGTTCTTTGAAACCTTAAAAAACTCTCCAAAAGAAATTGCAAAACAAACGAAACACTAGGACAAGTGTGTTTGTCAAGATCAAGTTATTTGGCAACGTGGGGTTTGGTTGATGATCTGAAATGCTTATCTTTCTTTTCAGGCCTAGTTCCCGTCTGTTTATATTTCTCCTCTGGGAGCAGGAATGCTTGTACTTTGGGCTATTTTTAACAATTTCCTCCAATTCCACGCATTATTCGAGACCTCCTGGTAGCCTATCCTTCCTTCCCGCATGTAACCATACATTTTGTGAAGTTTCACTAACAGAAAAACTAAGAGAACCCGATGAAAGATGGTATTTTGCACTCAAAGTGAAATTTGAAGTGCTATTTTGTCTCCGTTTTTTCGCAGTTCACATGGATACAGAATTATCGATTCTTTAGACTAACCAGGGAGCTCAAGTCGACGAGACATCACAAGGGCTTGTCACTTGTCAATTCATCCAGAAATGGATGTTACCTGACTGTTTGGCAAGCAGCTGGTTTATTCTTAACTTTGGACAAGCAGACAGACGATCATTATGGACTGAAATTTAAGGCGTTCTTAACATCGCACCACCCTGATAACTTGTGCTATATCTTTCCCCGTTGTATTGAATTTTACATTGAAAAATTGAACGACTTGCTAGGCTGTGTGTACTTGGAAGATGTCTCGCACTGTTGCACGTCCATTGGGTATGGTAAAGCCGACAACTCGGACATCCTACTTGTCGCAGATTTTTTTCAAAATCCGCATTGATTACCTCCTGTTAAGAATCTTTTTGCTGTAAAACTGATTATGTGTTGTCGAATGATCTAGTTGTCACAAAAGATTTGGTTCACAAAGTTTTCGTGTTCCCCCAATTCAACCTTTGAGTTGGAAATCAGCGAGGAAAATGAGTGAGTATTTTTAGGCGTCAACAACAGTTTTGAAGTTAAAATCGGGAGTAAGGGTCATTGTATGCTGAGAGTGAAAGGCAACCCATAACTTATACCTTTCTGTCAGAAGCATTGCCAGTTTTTGTGACGCTGACCCTCACAGTCTCTCAGAAGGAGGTTTAATGGGCGCGAGAATTGTAAATGCTTTGCGGTTGATGAAAACAGAACTCCACACATTCTCCAGTCAAACGGTCTGGAGTTAGAGTCGAATAGGGGGCGAGATAGCTCAGCGGTTAGAGCGCGAGCGTACTGACTCGAAGGTCCGTGGTTCGAACCCTGCCTCTGCCTCTCGACTTCCCCTGCCTAGGCTTGGTCAACCTGGCAGTATCCCAGCCCTCATGTTTCCTTCGGGTGGCATGGCAGCTAGGCACCGAAAGGGTGCTACAGCTGAACGATTTTTTTAGAGTCGAATATCCACAGAACTTGTTGGATGCCTCCCTTCCGTACAAAGTATTTTTTCCTTGTGTTGTGCACAATTTCAATAGTTAGGTGAGATTTTATCCCGAAAGCAGCCTCTTGATAACCATGCATCCGAAATGAGGGGTGACTGAAAATTTCATGGTACCACGTCTCTTTAAAACGCTGCACTACCTTATCAGCCATCCGTGGCTGCTGATTCTTATCTCTATCTAGGGTTTTTGAGATGTTTAATGCTGATCTGTCCACCACTGGTTTCCCATAACGCGTTTGAACTCATCATATTTCAACAGATTGCCAGTTTGCTGGATGTACGGGTTTTTCTACAAAGATGGAACAGTTGTGCAACGTTTCAGTACATTTTAGCGTAACACTACTCCACTTTCAGGACGTGATCCTTAGCCAATTTTTCTGCCCTGGCTCTGAGTTTTTTCCGGCAGTGATCGTATTTTGCTAAAGTTCTGACACAAACATGAGTCCTTCATTTGATTGTAGCTTTGGCTTTTTTCACCTAAATTCTAGCCTAATCCGGTCCGAAATTTTGGAAGCACATGTATGTGATTAAATAACATCTTACCCTGACGCTATGTTACAAGACTCCTTCAGTGCTGTCAACGTGACGCTGAGCCATGAATGTGGGCTTGACGTTGCCAGCTAACACAAGTGAGTAAACCTTTAAGATATCAGCACCTATCTTCTCATGTGATTCTAAAACAGAGAGCTCAGTCGAGGTTTCCTACCCGCAAAAAACTTCTAGCATCCATCTTATCATCATTTTTAGTTGACATCGTTTCCCCAAAAACGAGTACTTACATTCCCTCTCTTATCGGAGAAACATCCAATTTAGGGGACCGTCTCATTTACTGATTCGTGTTCACTGGAACAACTTTCTAAATGCAGGATGGTCTCTTATCGAATCCGATATTTACTCGGGATGTACATTGCTGAAGCACTGAGTTCTTCGAACGTTAGAAGGAATTCTAGCTTATCAATGGAGAACATAATAGTTTCGGCTTGACAATTTTGGCCCTTGGATTCCAATAAAGTTCCCGTTCCGGTTTTCTGGCTGCAGTACACGTTAACTGAACATACACTTCACTTTCAGGCTATTGTTCACAAGAAATCTTTCTTGACATTCTCTCGCTCCGTTGCATCAATAAATTGTGGGCTTGACAGTCTGATCTCGACATCAGTCTCGGGGCTTTTTTTCTGAAAAACAAGTGTTACCTTCATACCCGCCTTTTACAAAGCTTAGACGATATTCCAGTCTCCGCTTCTCAGTTTACGTCTGTGATCTAGCCCACCTGTTTATAAAGTTTGACAATTTCCCATACCTTCTGAGTAGGCTTATTCCAGAGAGACCCACTGAGCGATTCTCAAAACTTTATATTGGATTCAAATTTCACACCACACATATACCTTCGTCGCTCTTCTACTTGAACTGCATCCATAGGTTATTTGGAATCAATAAATACTGATCAATAGTATATGGGGTCACGTGATCACTTGCCCACGCCGCGTTGTTTTGGATTTTGTTTGTGTATGAAGTTTAAAATAATGTGCCAATCCTCTCAATATTATTAATGTACATGTGTGAACTACCGGAAAACTGAATAACGCATACAATCAGAAGGCTATTTAGTGAAACGGATTTGGTCGGTTCCTGATTCTATTGACTGGAATGATTCAGTGTTCGTTTAGACGTTAAATATACCATGAACCTGACATTAGGTCAAGCAGATTGAACATACCCGGCTTGTGCTAAGCGAAGACTGTTAGTAAAACTAGACATATGATTGGTGAATGAATCTCGACGCTCAGATTTTTGGAAAGTAAAACAGATTTTATAATTAAATCCAACTTTGAGTTCCCTGCATAGATGAAATTCTGACTGATTAAAGAAGCTCATTGGTTAAGGTCATGGGTCTTGTAAGTGATGAAGAGACTTCTTCCATATACCTAGAGCTCGCCGGGGGATTCTCATTCTGCGATTCAAAAACAAAGCTATTTGTTTTTGTTCTATCAGTTGTAATGTTATTATTGGTACAGAAACAATTCTGCAGATTTCATATTCAAAATGCCAGCTTAGCTGAGGAATTCTGGTCAAAATATAGACACAATAACTTGGTCTTAAGACCTGCAGCAATCTTGAGAGGATTCGCAATTTTTACTACTCTCCACGTAAACTGGACAAAAATGGCGGAATTTTAGGTACCAGTTACTTAGTTTAACAGACAATCAGTCCAGCAACCGAACAACTAACGTGGTATTCAGTCAGTAAGTAGATAAAACAACCAACTATTCCTGTAATGCTTTGTGAGCATCTTAACTTCGGGTTTTTTTACGTTCTGATTTCTCTGGCTAATAGGAACGCAAATTTGCGTTCTCAATCCTCTGTAACAATGAGCATGAATGACGCACGCACAGCCGTTCTCAGCTTGCTTTATTACAGTATTTGCAGCCGTTTTCCTGCAACATTCTAAACTGTTATAACCAAAACGCCAAGTGTCGAACGAGTCATGCCACTTCATACGACCTCCAAACCAGGTTGGTGCATAGACCGAATTCGGTCGCAGCGCTGTTAACGGTGTAGAACACTTCCAAATGTGGAGTAGGTCCAAGGATGTCAGTGTCAAACGCTCCACTTATAAATTCTTCAAAAGGTGCATTCAGGGATAAATTTTATTCAGAACAAAATGCACTGATCGGCAGTTGTATATCATTCATTCCCTTGCTTGCATGGTGGCCCATGTTAATTTCCATCTCCGCTATCAGTGCCAACTGCAATCTTTTACTGCCGAGGTAGAGCTCCCTAAGCATTTGGCCAAAGTCAACACGATTACCTCCAAATTTCTGGCCAGCATATCAACGCACCACACTCAGGAAACGGATGACCTGAAATTCCACACCTCAGTTTATATGAGGGGTGATATTACCATAAAATTGGCAAGAGGTTTCACCCGTAACTGTTAAAAAATCCTACGAGGTCCCACCAAACAAAATAGCGATCAGCTATTCTAGTTATCCGTGTCGCATTAACGATGTACTACATATTGACGGTGACATAAAAAGCCCTCATGTGTGTGTATCTTGCGCGTTCCGTCAGTGGCTGAGTTTCAAAATTAAATTATGCTATTTTTCAGCCTACTGCTTGATGACATAAGTTTGAAGATTTAAAACCCTCGCGTAAAAAGGAAACTTAGTAGGAAATGGGTTCTTACATGCATATTATCTGCCAAAAGAATGAACATACACCAATACCATTGACATCTGAGTGTGGATGACCTAACATTTCGTGCGAAACTCAGAAGTGTTGTTTACCTTCGTACTTTGTGTGACGTGTGCCCTGGAACCCTGTCACTATTCTGTCCCAGTAGACATGAATCAACAGTTTACGGTCCCTTTTGAACTGAAAAGTAGGTCCAATGTGGGCTTTGTCAAGTCTTGTGCAAGTATGGCTATTAGCCACAGATGGCTGTGACAGGCATGTTTTCTGGTTTACCAAGTAACCATACAGTGAGAGCTTGGAGCTACGTGAGAACGACTTGTCACTGAACCGATCAGAGCATGCAGGAAATGGTGCCTGTCAGGTGTGCAGATATGCCTTCAAAGAGAATTACTGCACCATCTGGCATGTCAGGGACAACATCAGTGTGATAGGCTATCAGCACATGAAAATAGGGATTTCGATGTACCTAAATAGCAGGATAAACGTTGCGTCAACGGGAAGGCAGATTCTATTAAAAGAAAGGTATGGGAAGTTCAATAGGAGGCTGCATATCTAAGGAAGGTTTCAGTCACAGTGACATGTATTTCAACAGAGCACTCGCTATCCACTGGTTCCGCTCGACTGCCGAGCAAGCCTAGTTCCTATGTATTCGAACCCAGTTTGTATCGGTGTTCATATGACAGCTGAATACATATATCACATTGCTGCCTATGTTTTCTATCTCTGTGTATCAGTTTGGTGCAGCTCCCAAACAGTAATCTGGATCGAGATGGATAACAGAAGTATGATTTATAATTGATTTCCATTCAGGTCTGTGACTTGATAGTTGCAAAAGGCAGTTGGATAGTGGATCTTTGAATCTTCATACAAACATCTGACTCAGTCCCATGGGCATGCTTGCTGTTAACGGTCTGTGTTCATTTTTGTGCAGATAATGCAGCGGTGATCGTAGTTTCGGTTGTCTCTAGATTGTTAAGACGATTCCCTTGAGAGTAATAACGCAGTTTATTCATTTTCTGCGGTGAAACTACCTTTATTTCCCTGATGCTCAGCTGCAACTAAAGTCTTCTACAGCTACCATGACTCTGATGTATTCTAGAAGATACAACAATGAGCGTCCTGTAAACGTGCACGAGAATGTGATTGAGTCATCCTTTGCTCCGAAATACTAAATTATATTATCAAATGAGTAAAACACTCAATGTCAAGCACATCAGTTGAACTTATATGTGGGGTGACCCTCCCTTACTCTAAACACCATTCTAAGAACAACACTTATGGCTGAATTCTGCAGATTTAGACGATAAAGTAGCATGAAAAACGTCGTCTCTGACTCTAACAGCGACTGACTTTTTGAACACGTTCCACTTACGAAGGTCATGGCTACCGCACTATATGATTGGTTCGTTGGTTTGTGTTTTGGTTGCTATATCTAGTATCCAAATATGCGGTGAATGGTTAAAATGGGAGCTGTGCGAACTAAATGGTAATAAAAGGGTCTTTGAAGTAGCTCTGCCGCGCACTAATATGAAGTCAGGACTTCGGCTGCCGGAATATCGAAGGCCAGCTTTGGGACACTGCAACAGCTTGATTATCAAAAACTAAATCCAAGACATATTTGATGTCTACGCAGATATTTTGTGTGTAAGTGCGTGAGAATATAAGACATCAGAGTTCCAGCGTCGTCTGGATTAGACACGGACACGTCTATAATAGGGCTCATGATGAATAAGGCCGTTTTTTTAGATAACGAAACATACGTGTGACTTTTAATTCAAGTATCTATCTGTCACAGTAGTGTTCCCAGAACGATCCCCCTCGCCTACAGTTGATTTTCGTCGAAACTCAATGGCACCCTCTTGGCAATAAAAATTTCAGGCTTGAAAAGGGTCTCAAGACACCGTAAAACAAAACTGACAATCAGTCAACAATCTGCAGCACAGACAGACGGAAAGTAAAAACCAACTCGGCATGGTTTACAAATCTAGCTCTAAATTTGTAGCCCATTTATGTTGCAATGTTTTAAGTTCCGCTTTGTCAATCGTCAACTGATAACCAGACAAATCTTCATAAACCGAAAAAATGTGGTTGTACGAGTGAAAAACAAAATAGATGGCAAAGTTCAATGCCGATTACCACATCAATACAACAGATTTCTATGGTGACTGAAAATATATAATATTGAATTTGGAGAAAAAAAGAAGCTAGTTTGTACGGGAAATATAGCTAAAATTGTGCGTGATATACAAGTATCTCGTCAGCTGGCTGATACTGATGCCCATAGGTTTGAAAACTATGCTCATCAACAGAAAAGTCCCTATAGTTTGGTTGGTACTTGAAATGAAGCCTGAGAAATATTCCCACAATCTAAATTCAAGCAAATTACCCGTCTCGTCAAAGGCTCGCGACGGGTTTTATTGCCACTGGAGAGTGTTCACTCTAGAGAAGAGCTTCAAAGCTGGAAATGGATGACATTTACGCCTACGATTCGATCCAAAACAGTGTAGACTACTCCCATATAATTCTGTATAAACTTAATCATCCAACCATAAAAAACTGAGGATGCACACCCTTACCATTATGCGAATCAAGGCTTATATCGTTAGGATTGGTACACGTTGTTTCACGTGGGCGACTCTAAAAAGGTCAGGTAGAGTTGTAATGATCACCACCGCTGTCGGTTACGATGCCGCTAAAAGATCCACGTCTACGAAAGTAAACTAATTTAAATCCATAACACTTGAACGGTTGACTACCTGACCGGTGAACTATGGAAATGTAAATATTTATCGAAGGATTAACCACTCATCTTTGTTTTCACTCCGAGTGTACATCTGCCTATAGTCCATGGAGGACTGGTTTTTTTACTTTGTTAGGTTCGGCTTTGAATTGGTCTTTCTACGTAAGATGCCCTTTGTAATGACTGCGACCAGTTTTATTTCGGCATATTATAACGTGTTAATAAAAATCCAGTATGAAAAATGACAGCCAAAATCACGTGATCGTTTAGAGGCTTTTGTTCATGCACCACCTAGTTGGACGTAAGTTTATCCGCTTCTCTCTCCAATGTCTAGGGGACCTGGTACCCTGAGTAAGAGGGAGCTGTACTGCATGTCAGAAAGCATCAATTAATATGCAACAGAATGACAGGCATCACGAACGTGTACATACAACTTGAGATTTAAATGGGCACGGAAAATGTCACTTACATCCACCATTGTTGGGTAAGGCATTCTGGCTGGTGGAGATATTTTATTCTTGTTTAGGGGCTTCAGACCACATTCCTGCCGAATTTTGCTGAAATCGCAATAAAAGTAGTATACAAAAAACAAGTGACTATGTTAACAGGACAACCACGCAAAAGAATTTGGCCCACTGTGGTTAACTGGAACAATTGATAAGTGGTGAGTGCGTGTCCGAACCAATTTTTGGGCAAACGACCCTTTACATAGTTTGGCAACAAAAACACTTCACGGCCTAAGCACCTACTAGGAGTCGAAAAGATCAGTCACAATGGTCTTCTGGGAGTCAGTCAACCATAGCTCAAGCCAACGAAATCAACCTTGGAACCCATCAGAACCAGCTATCCGGACAACAAATCATAGAGGTCACTCCTTGGAAGTGAAAACGTGGAAGAACACACAACATTGCCAACACAACGCTGCCCAGCTACGAAGGGATGACGTCACCTTGATCTATGAGGAAACTATTAAAACAAAATTTTCCAAACTCAGCCAACAACACAGCAACCAAAACAGCGTATCGTCACACATAGTTTCCGTTTAATTCTAGAAGAGGTCCACTTCTCATCTGTTGGTAGCAGGAAACCAGTCATTTGCTGGTGCTCCTAGAAGGAGAGAAGTTTTAGAGGGATAAGCGATAAGCGATTACGTAGCTGGCTCGATTTTCTTCAGCAAGATTCAGCGTGTATTTTAAAGTCCGTAGTTAACAGTGCATAATTTTATTAGGACTTTGGGTTATACGGATGATCAGTTCAGCTAAAGGACTTCTTGCATAACTAGGTAGAAGAACACACCAAGTTGGCAGATTCCAACGGTATTGCTGACCGTCTACTCAGGCCCATGCCTGCTTTATTGCGGGTATTGGTCAACAGAGCGGAGCGCTGAAGTTGGAAAATAAGTAAATGTGTGTTTTGAGCCTAAATGAGAGAAAAGTTTCCGTTCCTTGTGACTTGGAACAAAAAATTCCGAACATTTTTACAATGGAACTGTTCTCCTTTCGAAACTCACGCAAGCAGTGCAGCAAAAACAACATAATGGAACGATTTAATTTTTTCTGACATTTTACTCATGTCTAAAACATAGATAATGACCCGGAGAAATTTAAAGGTCACATATATATCCTCATTTCCCAACTTTTCTCCAGCAATATGGGTTTGTGTCTGAGCTGATCAGGTTGATGAGCCCAAAAGCCCATTGTTACTCTTTTGTCTACTATTAAGTAGCCATTTTTCAGGACCTAAAAGAGGAAGTTGAACTAGGTCACTTAGTTTCTCGGAACTATAATGTAAACACAAACTCGTGGGAATTACTTGGTCTCTTGAACGGTCACAAAGCAGGAATCCAGTTGTTCATTTTGTTGAACGGGAGAAGATGTTACGAAATCAGCCCGTCCAGTTTGTAGACTTTTAACTCCACTCCTTTTCAGAGAAGAAGATTTTGTCTGAAAATGTCATCAAGGAACAAAGTAAACAAAGAATAGTTATGGAGCTCAATTACTTGGCACGGAAATATCAAGACGAATCAACAAGTGTCTGGTTCTGAAGGAACTTTGGCGCATTTACTACAGTGATTCCTGAGAATGAACCCCGACGCGAAAACAGCCTCCTCCCGGAAAATCTACAGTCGAGGAGCTGCAGCTGCAGCTACGGAGCTCTACTCATGAAAATAAGACACCGCAGTCTCTTAAGTCTTTTTAGTGGAGTTGCCTGTACCCCAATAATGCGGGAAACCGCGCCACCATGTATACCCTCTTTAAACTCTATAGTATAAATGAATTTCCAAAGCATCTCGTTTGCAACTGCAGCCTAAAATATTACCTTTCATTGTTGTTAGGTGAGTAAGATAACTGCGATTAATGGCTTTTGGAACGTCCATTTTGTACAGAAATTCCTCTTGTTTAATCATTTTGAAAATTTCGCAAATTACAACGCATGAGTTCGGTCAAGAATGATCAGTAATGCTAATACTCAAAAGCCAAGGCTTGACTCATGGTAACGCCCGTAAATTTTCTGAGACTAGCTCTCACTGCTAAGCACTAGTATGAATAACATTCAACACAAGTGATGCACAAAAAGTACTCTTTAACATTTGATGCCTAGACGCACACAAATTTCAGTTAGATACTTCAGTGATACTCGTGGGAGTAAGGCGTGAAGTGATTTGAACTAAATATTTTAACTGAACAAATTACTGCGACGTTGTGAGTATCCTAGAAACGTTGCAATTTTTATTGTACACGTAGGGCGTGGCTTGAGATTTAAGGTCCGTGGATAGCAATTGTTACGAAGGCTCGCAAACTGCTGTCTTAAGCTGGAAAACGACATTCCTCAGCGAACTGTGACTGCCACACTGAGGATTATCCACTCCTCAGCTTATTGTGATTTCTGATATCCCGTCATTCAGACTAGACCTTCATCTACACATTTCCCGGTCGATTATCTCTATTCTAGGATTATTAGGTGTCTCAGAAGCAGGTTTGGTGTGCATCGAAACTATTATTAGGGTACCTTAATAGCAACTTCATCTTTTATCAATGTGAATTGAAGGTGAAAAATTCCAAGATGTGATCGACACCGCAAAACCTTTTCGGAGCCTTGATCCCTCCCTCATTGTACGGGATAATTAGCTAACGTGTAGCATAGATATTCACATGCATACACTCATGTTCCGTGCGAGTTTTTACGCATGAAATACCAACTCGTCAATTCGACGTTCGTTACTGTGTGCCGCCAGTTGACCGAAAGCAAGAGCTCATTGCAATTGGCGCTGGAATGTGCTTTAAAAACCGATACAAACGTGGCAGACAGCCGAGAAGCATTTTTCCACTAGGCATCATCGCGAAGATGGCAAGCGCGAAATCCGTGTGGTTTGAGTAGGCCAGTCAATTTTTTCGTCATGCTATGGTGCATCTGTCTGCACGGTCCGCACTCATACAGTTCACGGGGAACAGTGATCGAAAACTGCATGATCCGATTATGCTGAGGTATCAGTTTTGTAATACTGAAGTTTTGACGGTCACCAAATCGATGACTACCCCGTACTTCGTCGAAAAGCTTCAAGATAACCTCACATAAGGTCGCTCGTAAGTACTGAGGATACAACACAGATTTTTATATGATGCATACGGTAGACGAGCCTTTTCTAATTGATTTTCAGCCCTCAAACTTCCGGAACCTCTGGATAAACCGAATACCCAGACAAGTGGATAGCACTTGTGGACAGTCAAGTAATTTTACCGTGTTATCGTATTGCTTCCTTACTATTATTATTGACGGTACGTTTTACCGATAAAGACCGTTTCCCTGTGACAACCTTCTGAGTCTCATGTAAAATACATGTCAGTGGTGCTGTGATTGCCAATTGTCACCAGCGGATCCGAATGGACAACACAAAGGAGCACACGCCTATTACTCTTCTTTGTGTGCAAGACCCGCGCATTTGAACCTAACAAATAGCAACCTAATAGCCTTCGAAAAAGCTAAGTCTAATCTTCGGCCAAAATAACCAGAAATAGTGGCAATACCAGACCGAGTGTGTTAACGAGCTGATCACAACCTGCCCCACTGATAATGCATTTGAATGGTACCTGATGGTTGAATACTTTCCCAACGTTGGCCATCAATCGGTACAGGCCATTCCATGGGCGCCTCTTAAGGTTGCTTAAGTAAAATCATTTTTATACGCAATGTACTATTCATAAGGTTGCTGAAAATTCGTCGACAGCCGACGACCGGTTTCGCCCTTCTTGGGGCTCATCAGGTATGCAGGAAAACAGAACTCTACGTAATGGACAAATGGCCATTGAGTAACATCACTTCCAACAGTTTGTCGGCGTATAGTTGTGTTCTTTTTACCTGAAACTGAATTCACTTGTAAAGCCAGATATTCTATCCGAGTACAGAGCAGTTGTCAGCACGAGTTTCCCCACGAAGAAATGGAGTAGGCGTGCACCCCTTTTTGTTGTTCAGTCCGATCACCTGATGAAAATGAAAACTGATAACCACTGTATTACTGACGACTTTTTGTGACGTTATTTTTCAGCACCCCGAGAACGCACGGAAAGCTGCCACTTCCATAGTTGAGGAGAACATGTGACTACGTGAAGTGAACTCTGTGAGTGAATGGTTGGTGGCACTGCATCCTATGAAATTTTGAGTTGATTCGTTGGTGGTCAACCGATCTTAGTCGAAAGGCCTATTCTTCAACCACTAGGTCTCAGCTTCGAATTCCTCTTGAAATATGTGAGGTGCAGAGTGTTGATGATTCCAAAATAGAGTAAAACGGCTATAAGCTGCTTCTCAGCTTTTAGACTTTGATTTCAGGATGAAACATCGGCTGAAAAAACCTCAGTTACCGTCAAAGTTTTAGTATTATATGGACAATATTTCAGCATAATCAGTACATATCATTTTTGATTATTTTCTCCAACACGCATCTTACCGATATATATGATTAAAAATCCCTTGGCCTTGAAAGCTTGCACCTGAGAGCTTGCAAACTTATTTGAGCCGTACTGTTTGACACCTCGCAAAAAAAGCTCTACTGCTGTTTCAGTACGGAGACACACGCCATCCTATTCGCTCCTTAAAGTTTTCTGACAGTGGGACAGTGACCGTCTGAAAAAAGCCTACCTATCGCTTGCAGGTGAGAAGAAAAGCGTGCACACTTGACCAGTTTGAGGCTTCACGCTACCGTTTGCAGATGCGTGTTTGAGTCACCTCATAGTCGACTAAACTAAGACTACCATCATCTGTCTCTTATTGGGTGCAAGACTGTCTAGACAAGATGAGACGTTGTTTTTTGGAAAAGATTCCCACGCTTGTTTATTGGCCTACTGTCTCCCGTCTGATTCTTCTGGCCAGTTCTTGTAGACCAAACTAAACTTGTCTGGAATGTCGAACTGCATGACTAGTTAGCGAAGTAACGGCATAAAAATATGACGATTCAGTTGAAGTAGGGTCCAATATTTTCTCAATTTGGGCCGACAGTTACCTGTCATTATCATTATCATTATCATTCTCCATAAGATGGTAGTGTTAACATTTGCTCAGCAAAAATGGTCATTTTTCATACAAATTCCCCCTACATGAAGATCACTTTTGGTAGGGACATTCCTCAATTCTACATCAGTTTCTTCTGTGAAAAAGGTGGATTCTCAGGCAAGAATCGAGCAACCGTGGGCAACTGTCCAAATGCTGACACGGTGAAGAAAGTAACCTATCAGCAGCACTTGTTAGTAATCTTAGTTTACTGCATAAATAGTTGTTTTACGCTCAATTCCTAAGGACATATTACGTGATTGTTGTGGAAAACCATAATTTCAGGACAACAGTTATATAATTGTGCCTCCTCTGTGTACATTCCATCATCTGAAAAGGAACGGTGAAGATGACGGGTCATAGGACAGCTTCCCTCATCCATGTAGTGCACCCTTATCGGGAGACATTAACCCCCTTACCTTATGCACAATGGTCAGTCTTAAGACACTGAAACAAGTGACGTCAATAAGACACTTCCTTTTTTGGACTTCTAATTATCTAAGCTTATATCAGCGATATGGTTCTCACATTTTTAGGACTATGATAACGCAAGTTCGGCATGGTGGATCACTAGTCTTCCGAATTCCGTTGAGTAAGATTAGAGGCTCGGGATAGTGGCCGTACGTAATAGAGTAGATGGGATTGTGTAAGGCCAAAGTCTGGTAATCGGATTGCGGATGTATCAGCCGAGAATGACTTGCATAAACGGCTGATGCAGTTCTGACCTCGTATCCCGGCTGTAAACTGTATAACTAATCTGTGCAAAATCTTCACCTGGCACGACCAGCTGTGCGTGAAGGTCAAAAGCGGTCAGTTGTACTTATCATCAGACACCACCGATTCCTTCCAACCTGGTCCTATCTTGTCTCACTAGTCGAAGTGGTGTAGGTTGCTTACACACAGCACACTACTTGCTTTTGTTCAGGATGGGTTATCCTTTAAAAGCATATGACTTAAGCATAAATAAAAGTGACTTTGTATAAAGCCGCCCTGCTGAGTCAGCGGACTTGCACAGTGCTTAAGACTGAGAACCGCATTTCGCCACCATTTCGAAACAGCAGCCGTGTAACTGTGTGGCTGAAAAATAGAGTGAACGTATTCCAGGCGCTTGTAATAACAAATGTGTCAACCGCAATTTATGCAGTGCGGACGAAAATCAGCAAAATACGAATCCTGTAAATCGGCTAGATGAAAATCTCATTGAAATTCAACAGGAACTCGATCAGGCGCACACTCAAAGTGAAACGTCAACTGTTTTTCGTTTTACTGGCCGTTTCTGTCAATTCCACACAATAAGGCCTCCTTGCGTGGATTTCTAGTGTTCAGTTTGATTGTCGGACAAAACATAAGGTATTTAGAACACTATCAATAAGTAGTTTGTTTTGAAGTGCGCGAAGTCGGCTATCCACTGATTCGTGACCGAAATCGATTTTTTTATGCATAGACCTCCTAAACGTTATTAAGATCATTTAGTTGACCGTTTATTAGTTGACCCAACCCTACGCTTGAAACTGCAATGACCAGGGACTCAGAAAAAGCTTTACAGAATCGTAATTGAAGTATTCTCGATCGTAATTAGAGCCAGATCATGAGTTTTGTCCTCTGCACTGGCAAATGAAGAATAGTATCCGAATGCCGTCACGTGTGCTATGCGCCTACATAGATGTTGAACTAGGAAACACGTTCGTTGCAATAAATTTGGTTTGCTGAAAATTTTTCGCGAACAGTTTCCTTAGCTTTCTCTCCAAGTAAAATACAAAGCAGACCAGGAGCATACCATAACCGTTGTTCGGTCATGCGAATCGGAGGACCGACACCCGCTAGATAACGAGCACCGACAATACAGAGTATTCAGGGCACTCGATGATCATTTCTTCTCACTTTTCCATGATCCGATGGACAGAAATGATATTCAAAGCTGGCGAAAAATTTACACATACTTCCTGAATCCCTGGAAACGTTGGTTCTGTTCCCTATTTTGATTTTTAGATGATCACGCACCTGAACTAGGGCATATTGGTAACAGTTGTTTATAGGCAGAATGAACTCTTTGATACCTTGGATGGGTTGAAAAGAGAGGTCGTAGATGCATGGCGCGATTCAGTGGCATTGTTTATTCTCAAGTGTGCGTAAACACAATCTCCTGGCGATGCACAGTTGAGAACAGTGCACATACTACAGTGTTCTTTTGTTTGGACCTGCGTCAACAGCACCTTGCAATTTTCCAGTACTTGAAATATTTTAATAATACTGTTCATTGTAAATCAGAGTTGGTGGTGAGTGAAGATGGCCAAAAAACGGATAATCTTCTTACAATCTAGGACAGCATACAATAGTTCTCGAAAAGGAATTTTTCCAAATAGGTTACATTTATTCATAATCCGTTTGGAGAAGACAAGAGTAAGAAAGTGTGAACGGGACTTGATGCAGCCCTGGTGACACTTTTAGCCACGGAACACTTTGGCGAACTAACAAAAGATAGGATACAAGTATGCCTTTATGGAGGTGTAACAGATGGGTGGTCTCAGAATTCACTGCCTGAACAAGAGCATAGGTCGATAAGTGAGTTTGCTCAGTTTACAATCACTGAAGAAGGTTCATTGTCGCAGAAGTGAAACTATTACCCTGATTTCTGATAAAAAAAATTAGAGATGAAAAATCTTTTTTCATTTGTTTGCAGTCTTTGCATAGGTATACGTTTACTAACTTGATTTCATCTATCTGGTCGTTATGCTGTGGTATGTTGGATTCTCGCAAACTCCACGAACCGTTTTAACCGGGGGGTTGTTTTAGTGCGTCAACTGGAGATCTGCTATCCGTCATAAAAAGGACTTCATTTTTTAATAGCCGATTTATACACGGTAGCGCGCTTTTGTCTCCGTAACTTGAGATTGCCTGAGAGCTGACTGAACAGAGACTTATATGCTGACAATACGAATCTTGTTGACAAAAATTGTGCTGTCGTCTGCTTCGTCGGTAAAAATAATACCATCCGAATCATACTGGCATTTAATAATTCTGACTGATTATGTGATAGTTAGGACCATTCATGTGCTTTTCTTTTACTTTATATTGCTTGGTTATTCATTTAGCCAAAAAAACTGATGAAGAATGTATATATCCACATTTTGCACTGGCAATATCGGCCACTCAAAGGAAGGGACTCTAATAATTGCGAGGTGACTAGTTCGAGCAGTAGCTGGGAAAGCAATATTAACGGTTCAGGCACCACTTACCTTTTCCGACTCGCTGCGTCTGTCCGATTTTAAGGTCTCTGTGGGAGCTGTAATAACATGTTATCTGTCAGCTAAACATGCAAAGTCCTACCGGAGTGAGCTTCTGTGATATCTAATTCCAAATCTGTCGCCGTTATGGAATCCATGGTGGAGCATAGATTGTCCGTATCATCCAATGACGTTTGCTCACACAGATGACCGGTCGGATGCGGTGGAGCTAACAACATCAAACCACATGATTCAGCATCGGCCCGTTCTTCAGGAGTGATGGCTAGATAGCAAGAAGCAAGAGGAGGTTACAGAAGTTGTGAAAGTAATGGAGAGGCATCTCAAAGACATGTAGGATTTTAGAACGAATTGTGAAACCTAAGAGATTTTTCCTGACCCTGGTTATTTCAAGTTTTGGTGGATACGTTGGATTGTTTCGAGAAATATTCTGTAGATTATATGGACAACGAGTTCACACAAAAAAACTTAATCCTTATCATCCATAAAGTGACCAGGCACCACACAAATACCGCGCTGTCTTACCGATTACTTACTGTCGTCTGCATCCTGTCACTTATAGTTGATCAGGGGAATTCTGACCTGTTCACCGAGCTTGGTAATTAGTTACCTAGTTAGTTGGTTAGTTAACGTCGGTTAGGATGGGACCATTTGTGTCTGAAGAATTGGATGCGATTGCCACGCCTGTCTCAGGTCGGAGTTTGAATATCTTGAGACCAAGTCTCAAGCAATCCCGTCTCATTTGTGTGGTAGAAATGTGTGGTGATATCAATTCGCCTTTTTGCTCGCTGGGTGGCCCACGATGAAGTGGAAGAGTGAAAATTTTGGTAGCAAAACTTTTACGTGTTGCAGGGGTTAAAGATCAATGTGCTACCACAGTCTATGAAAATAACGTATATCTGATGATGATGATGAGCTCACCATTTTCGGAGTATCCTTCTTTCATCAGTGCCCGATGTTTCTTGACGAGCCACAGTGCTTGTATTTGCATTCAGAACCAGCGTAACGCAATTTTCGCCACAAAAATGAAGTACTCATATTGTGCAAAATGATGCCAGCACATTTCCTTCTCCCTAGTTTTCTAGGCTTTTATCCGTTGAAAAGAATGCAAATCTTCAACACATGTCACTCAACACACAAACTCACTAATTTTTTCGCCAAATTTGCCTTTTTACTCACAAGATTTTTGGAATGTGCAGTATCGTGCTGGGTATTTATGGCTGATGCATAGATGGCATCGGCTGATTGCGAATATCTGCCAGAATAGCAGCAAAAATGGCCCAGTGCAGTGCGCGAGAAATTTTAAACATTTACTCAGTACCCCTCCACTAGGACATAAAGGATAATAACCTAATTATTTTACAGTTTCTGAAACTGTTCTGAATTCCACTTGGTCTGTTATTCTGTTTTCCGCTTGCACACCAAGTTGCACAAAAACGTTGCCTACGTATATTATTAGATAACCAATTATCCGATCACTTATAAGCAGTTTTTCTGCGCCTTTATCGACTTAGTGCCGACGAATTCGCATGGAAACGGTTAGATAATGAAGGGTTGGTTGTACAGCAGTGATTTCAATTAAAATTCTAACCATATCAATGAACTGCGGTACCGGGTATACTAAACCTCATCTGCCGAAAGCACTGCTGTGTTTCGTACCCAAATCAGGGTAGCGCAAGCAGATAACTGGTCAAATTTTGAACAGACAGAGGAGTATAAGAGTTCTTTGGTGAGAGTTGCCCTCCCGAATGGGATCCAGGTGAACCCTTTTGTGCAACGTATGGCTGTTAATTGACGTCACTGGCCTTCTTGTTATAATTTCCTATCCAGACTACCTGAATGAGTGTCTGGAAATCTTCTGAATAATTGTGGTAAATTAATGCTAGATCTTTTCTTTAGCCCTTTATTCTTTTTATCAAAATGAGGCTTTTAAATAAATTATGTCTCAATGGTATTCGACAGTGATGTGGATGACTTGACCGTTTTTCTTGTCCAGTTACTGTCTTAAGTTGTCCATGAAGGGCACCATGCGTTTGCCTTAGTCACGCAGAATCTTCCGTATATATGGCTTCTTGTTTAGCGGTAGGATAACCCAATTCTTAGCTTCTTTCCCGTAAACTCGTCTTATTTTTTAGCGTTGGGTTTGCTAACGCGGTATGGATTTTCGTTGGCCACTGGAATTGGTTGGGTCAATTCGGTTGGTAAATACGATTCCGCGTGGTGAAACACTCGTCTCTCTCGTAATGACACAGCTTCCGCATTTGCTGCAAATAGAATCTGTCGGATTCAGATCTAGTCATCAGATTTCCGCAAAATGAAGAAGCTGAAGCATTTTCAGCACACTGTAAATTGAATACGGAACAGTTTTCTCTCTGATTGTTGATTCACTCTTCGTGAAAGGGTGCCTTCGTCAGTTTTCAAAGACAAGCCGAATACACTGATCAAAGTTACTTCACTCCAGAAAACATAATGTTTTGGCCTTGCTTGTACGCGCGTTTGATCTGACAGCTAACACTTCCTTCGTCTACAAATCACTCGCCGTAAACATGTGACTGAGTGGGGAATCCCAATGCTGAGCATAACTCCCAGTAGCAGTATCCTAAGTCCTCATACTGCACTTTAGGTTGTCGCAGGAGCGTGAACATACTTCGCATGTGTGAACTGAAAGAGTGGATAAGTTAGCTTTCTATCATCGAAAACTGAAACGCCTTACCAGCTGACTCCAGCAATACAGATCACCTGTGCCGGTGACCTGTCCTATGAGTTATATGTTATGACCTTGTGGGCGGTCATCGATAGTGTCAGGGTGACCAGTAAAATCTTATCTAACACTCAGTTGAACCGTAAGACGAGAACAGCTCACTTGCAGAATGAAAATACTTCATGCAGTCTCCTTCGCAGCAGGACATTTAAAAGAGTGTAAGGGGACAGAAATAAGTTACAACTCACAGTGTGATTCTTAAATAAATCCGAGTTAACACGGACCAACCAATGAGACCATAGTTGCATCAGGAATACACTCAAATACTTCTGACTACTTAGCGCTGAATTCGATCGATTCAAGACTGATGCTTTGATAGGTTTAGGTTTCTTTGACCAACGCAACTAGCAAGACCTAAGATGAAGTGTTAGTGGTACCTGAGTCCGGTCACAAGCAGATCCTCTGTGGCCGCTGATTTGAAATTGTTTTTATCAAGCGAAACCAAGTTAGTACCTGTATTGTGAATTGATGTACACATTCGTTTGGGCGTTCTTTTTGACCCTGACTAAAGACTGATGTCAGTTCTACGAAAATTGGCTTCTCGGCAATTACTAGTGAAGCTATGGACATGGTAGCCAGCATACAGAACTGACTTGATCAATAGCAGTGGAACTATGCTTGTGTGTGGCCTCATCTTATCCAACATTCACATACTTCCAACTAAATTCATCGCTATAACCGTTCAGCCGTAGCACAATTTGGGTAGCTTGGTCATCTCTTTCATTGTGTTTGCCAAGAAGATCCATCCTGTCTTGTGAAACAGAGTGTGCACCGTGAAACTCTAGATTCCATGGGAAAGCATTCATTGGAGTTATGAATCAGTCGCCCGTGGTGTGTTACCTCACATGCCTTTCCTGTGTTGTATATTGTCACTAATTTCAACTCCTCCACCACATGCGTTTTAACGGCACAGGGGGCGAAAAGGCCTGATTATGTAATATTACGGCAGTTTTATCTCACTTACTTCTACCCCTAACCAACTATACCCAGAGTAGTCGCACGACGTTCACCCTTCCGTTCTTATCAAGGTAAGTCAAGGTCAGCCAGCCTACTCTTTGCTGTCACATTGCAAGTTTTACCAACCGTTCAACAAGTGACGTCGCATGATTTGGCAACAGCTAGTTTATGGCCGAGGTGAACTTCGATCGATAGCCGCTCAGATTCTATGTCGGAGGGTCACACCTGTGAATAATGCTAGCAAGCAATGCGAGTGAGATTTATAGTCCGCATGAGAAGATTCAGTAACTTGTCGTGTATAGAACTCAGCTATAAGTTTTCTAGCCTAACGACTATCAAAAACCCTAGTTGCTAAAAAGAATGATCTAGTCTTATTAGACACCTAATAAAACATGATTTTCTTACACCTTTATCGGCTCAGCAATACTTGTACAATATTTCAAGGTGGGACTATATATCCATTTATGCAGCATTATAGTTGGTTTAAAGCCGACTAGCTCCGATATAATGACGCCATTTAATTTGCTGGTTGATTTGTAAAACTCCTGTAGTAGTGTATCACACGCAACTACTTTTAGAAGACACCTGGTCAAACTAATACCGTATTCTAAAAGGACCCTCTAAATCCATGGAGGTTACTCAGCATGAGGGTCCACGACAAGCTTTTCCTGTCGGGAATACATATGATCCTCCAGCTCTGGAAAGATCAAGCATTACTCTCTGAAGAATGCACTGTTTCGGTTCCAAGTCTGGCAGTTCAGCACAGGCTAGCTTTATACCTCTTGTCTATACTTAGCAAGCTGCAACTCGTTGATTGTTGGTCTGTTCGCCGAGCTTGGCAGTTGGATTGCAAACGTTTCATCACCAATCGAGGTGACATCATCAGTGCGGGGTTGAGTGGGTCCCACTCAACCCCGCACTGGTGATGTCACCTCGATTGGTGATGAAACGTTTGCAATCCAACTGCCAAGCTCGGCGAACAGACCAACAATCAATAAGC
This sequence comes from Clonorchis sinensis, assembly GCA_003604175.2. Classification (NCBI taxonomy): domain Eukaryota; kingdom Metazoa; phylum Platyhelminthes; class Trematoda; order Opisthorchiida; family Opisthorchiidae; genus Clonorchis; species Clonorchis sinensis. Next base: position 79,925,698 of record CM030369.1, read on the forward strand.
GCACCCGAGCTACCTATATTCCACAACATTGCCGAAGCTGCAACTCGCCACCAATAGCAGAATCAATATCAGAAGGACATGCCGTCCAAACCAAGATGGACAATAAGTTGCATGCAAAAGATTGATAAAGTGATCTTGTGTGTTTCTCACACCAGATCGGGAGTAAAAGCCCTCGAAAAATCCTGCATTATTTATTTTTGTCAAAAAAGCACCGAGCATCACTATGAACCCCGTAATTCGTACATCATAAAGTATTATCGACCATCACCTCACTAGTGTTGCTCGAAAGGACCCGAACCATTTTTTTAGCCGTTATATGCAGCTTGCTTTGTCGCAGAGTGCTTGCGAGAGTGACTGATGAGTGAGTTTTCCAATTATCTTTCGTATTCTGCTTGAATCAACCATAAGATAGAACGCACGTTAAATGCCTGGGGATTTGTTTCAATTCTGGGAAGACAGTCGGCAGGAATGCCTACTTCGTCTTGGATTGTCCTGTTCTCGTATAACTGAGCCGTCAACTTGAAACACCAACCCATCCGTCAATAAGTTGTGATCATCTTCCCAGGCGTTATGCCAGTTTGTGCCATTACCTTTCAGCAGGCTGAGTTTCAATATTTTTGCCTTTTCGGAGTGCTCTTTAGACATCCGATGGGTTTGTCTTCATTGGTAATTTGTGGAGCTAAAGCAGTATATCCCCACGTTCATCACAGCAGACAGGGCAAGAGTATGTTATACGCAACACAGTGTAGTGGGTGTCAGAGGAACCTAAGCGCACACATCCATCTACGAACTAGACTTCTTGAGGGATATAGTGCTATATCCATATGTAGTCAACCTGCACACAAGGAGGGGTCATAGTCTAGATGACATTTTTGCCGAAGTGGGAAAGGTCTTTTCGCGTGCCTATACGTCAAACTCTTGTCATTTTGGGAGGTCATTGAAAGAAAATAACTATGAAATGGAAATGAGGACAGTGCTCACTTGCTGAATTCTAGGAAGGATACTACTGACAGTGAGCTGTGGGAAGTTTTTTAAGCAACCTTCTTGTAGTAATAAATTTTGGTAGTTCTTAGGCTGACTTCTACTCCAAAGCAGAGCTTGAATTAACGCTGAATCTCACTAGGTGAGCAACAGAATTTAAGAAGAGTGACGTTATTCTCCATTTACTTGGATCGCTCATCAACCACAAACTGCGTTGAAACTACTCATTGCACTGCCGATGATCTCCAAAACAAAGGATGGAATAGCTTCAGAGCACTTCTTGGCTTCTTAGCATAAAGCCGCTTTATTTGCACATAAAATCCAGAGCAAAAACACACGTTGGTAGACCGTAATGCTGTATAAAGTCTTAAGAAGTAACCATGGATCACGATTATCATTTTTCATGGCTGTTTCACAAAGCGCCGGGATGATCCAAGCAGCATATAGATTGGTGTGAAACCTTCAATTTACTCAGCTTTTGACCCAACCCACAGTGGATCACACTGCTGTTGAGTTTTCAGAATCTTTGTCCGAAGTCTTCTGTCCTCAAGAATGAGTTAATAAACTACCCTGTCAGAGATTAGGATTCTGATCAGATGGTTTCCTAATAGTAATGTCCAAATTTTATTCACACACCTGGAAACTTTATTATTCCCGGATGTCTGACACAATAAATGATGCAGATAATAGGAGGGCACTCCGAAATTCTAATTAGGATGTGACCTATATGCCGATAAGCCATGCGCAAGCATTTGGTTTATGCTGCAACCATCATCAGCGCAGATGTCTTGAACGTCTTGGAGGATTCGAGTTCATCATCCTCATCATCATCATCATCACATCATCATCATCATCATCATCATCATCATCATCATCATCATGTGAATGACATCAGTGTTCAACACCGATGCCGCTGCCGTACAACCATGGTTTATTTGAAAGCCTTATTGTGAAGAAAAGAATAAAGATGGACGGGGGGGGACTTACTGCTGTCTTTCTACAATCATTCCGAGGTGCCTACACCTCCAAACACTCAATCAGGCAATCTGTATAGAAACTGACAACAAGGTCGCCACTGACATCGGTTGGCAACCATATCCTGCAGCGTCTCCAACCGGGCGCAGTGAGGATCATGCGGTTCCCATCCTGGAAGGTGAGTAGCACAAACAGCACCCAAACGTTTTGTGATTTCTTTCATGCCCCTCTGCCAGTTGAAGGGTTAGCCCTTCTCTGCTTCCGCCACTCTGAATTGGGCAAGGAAAACAGCATTCTCTTCGGAAAACGATGGTTCGGTATGTGCAACACATGTCTCAACCAACGCAGATTCTGGTGCTGGACATACTCTTCAATGGAATTCCCCGTTGCACAACCGAAATCTCGCTTTCTAATTTTCCGTCGGGGATTCGCTGACACCAACCAACATGAGCCGTGGTTCTGAGACAACGATTGTCGAACACCTGAAGACGCCTCAGTTCCGCTGCTCGAACAGGCCAAGTCTCACAGCCATACAACAAAACAGCCCGCACTGTAGCTTGATACACACGTCCCTTGAGATCCACGGATACACTGCTTTTACGCCATAGGTATCCCAAATTAGCAAACGCGGCCCGAGCCTTGCAGATTCGTGCATTTACCTCATCTGCCACACCACAATCAGAACTAATACAACTTCCAAGATGTGTAAAACGCTCCACAACTTCCAGTACCTCTCCCTGAATTGTAAGTGGCGTGTTCAGAACACATAAGAACACATTACTATCTGACGGCGATTGGCTGCTCAGTAGTGCGAGGAACACTATGGCTCTAGTCATTCTTCAGTCACCTAGTTTACATCAGCTGACCCGGCGCTAACTGAGTCCTCCTGTAATAACTTTCCAGATGCAAAACTCATTCGATTTGTGCGTATTTTGCCTTTCTGAACGGAAGATCTATGGTTTGAAGATACATATGTGTCAAACGGCATTAAATGCTACAAATGACTTGAGTGAATGTTGATTGCATGCAAACCAGGACAATAATGAAAACTCACCAGTGTGGTCCAGATGTGTCAGATGCTGCAAGTTTCTTACGACGGAAGCAGAGTAGATCGATTTTCCGGACACAGTCAGGTCGTCTGAAAGCAAGGATAAATCAATCCAGATTGCTTATTTAAGTCTACCAGCGCTAGTGAATGGGTTATCTTGAAGCCAGATTTTCTGTAGTGTACGAAGCCACTTTAAATGTGCCACCTCGTGGATATCCGTAATCTGATTGCCACGGAGATAGAGCTCTTGTAAATTGTAACAGTGACTGAAGGGCTCAAGACAACATATTTTGTTGGCGCTAAATTGGACACATAAGTATCAGCACAGTAGCAGTACACCACAAACCTTATGTTCACTATCCGCAAATTCTGCATGTTGCGTAATATGGTGACGTCGGAAATGTGCAAGCCCCTAGATCGATGTGGATTCCACTAGAAGTTGGAATTTTGTAACGTACCACAGGTTGATTTTTGAAATGTTTTCCAAGTTTTCTCCCCTGGCACGTACAATTATCATTTTTTGCGTCAATTTTCCTTCAACAGCTGGCGTAACCGTCACCGGTTCACTGAATTCTACCATGGTAATCGTTCTAAAGCTGTAAAAAATCGAAACACAAAAAAGTTCATTTTGGTTACACAGAAACAACTAGTAAGCAGGTGTCAGTTCTATCCAGCCACATGAGTGGAGTCGTGGGATTTGGGATTCCATTGAAAGTCAGGGAAACTTGGGGGCAGTAGAGATCTAAACATTCTGTAACATAAGGTATTCACTGTAAGGCAGGCACCGTGGGAAGACAAATAGTTTAGTACGTAAGAGTGCTATGCATATCCCTGTAGCCATATTGAGAATAGAATCTTTAAGGAGAAGGTCTTTCGGTGGACAAAGTTTTTAGCAGCTGTGCAAACAGTGAGTGCAACTCCATGTATGTGCAAGCCTTCAAGCGCAGAACAAGTCCAGGTACCAAACTTTTGAAGAATCCGTTGGCCCGAGGGTTTGACACTCAAACCGATAGTGCAGTAACAGTAAGTACAGAACAGTAAGTTCCTTAGAACAGGGTTCTCTAAGCTGCAGTACACACACATTTTGTGGTTATGAGACAGTTCATATGAGAGTGTGGGTAAGTACGAAGCTTTCAATAATGACAGGATGCCAAAATACTCAGAAGGCTAGACGTACTCTACAAACATTTAGTAATGGCCAACTTTCTGGCTGAAAATATGATCTGCGCTGCTTGAAACTTGTCACTAGCGCGCAAAGCAGTTTTATTGGAGAAACCCCGCTTAGATGACGACCGACCACATAGGAAGTAATATATTGACAAGAAAGCCATTCTGTTAATTATTAGAAGAGAATTGTGTTCCTGGATATTGTCACAAGTAACAGGTACTTCCTTAGAGACCTGAGTTGTTCAGCATCCAGTGGTCGACCAACGGTCGTACTAAACATTTGTCCTGTATCCGGAACACCACTCGTAAAGTAAATTAAAGAAGGTACAGCAGTATCAAGCGGACATCCACATTTTCTGGAAACTTTAGGCTAAAGTGTAATGTTTGTGCTACATTGTACTGCATAGTTGGAGGAGAGCTACTAAATGAACACACATTCCAGCTTTGTTGTAGAAAATGGTTAAATCACGCATGTTTTCTATTGCATAGGGATGCAAAACATTCACATAGGTGTTTTACCAAAACTGACGAAATCACAAGACCGAACTTACCAGTATGCCATCAAGGGAATAACGTCAAATTTTGCTTAAGTTTGTTCGATTTTTTCAAATGTACGTTTTTGAATTGGATTTATTTTTGAGGCTTTCACGGGATTCTCTTTTCACAGACAATCATCGTGATATAAAGAACAGCAAAGGGGTAAAAGAGTAAAACCGGAAATGCTGGTGCCAAAGAAACAGTGGCAGAATGAATCCGAGTTAAAAAACTTCATGAAAAAATTCTCCAGCGCTTACACACAATGCAGGTGGGGTTCTGTGAATGGACTCTTTGCAGCCGTGCTTTCATGCCCCTATATCGAAAGCTTTGCAGAATTCGGTGTGGACAAATCAGCTGCAGATATCAGTGTTGAAACAAATTAAACGAGTTTATTGGTCAAACGAGAATTCCAACAAACTTCTACCAGTGTCCTACTTTTTAGCTAGAGATAGCTGGTGTTCAGGTTGAAAGAATTTTTTCTTGTTTATCATGCCTGTGTCTACATCAGTATTTTAATACTATCTGAAATAGGTTTTGAGTCAAATTATTGCAACAATTATTTCAAGAAAAAACATTCTGTTCGTACGGAATGTACTCACATAGTGGGCCACAACTTACGTAAACAGTGAAGAAATCAGGTAGAAATGACGTTCGTTTGGATTGCGTAACTCATACTCGGGAACATATTTAACTGTTCTCCTCGCACTATTTTGGATTGTGACAGAAATAAAAGCTGCGTACGCAGTGCTAAAAATGGATGGTTTGATAACCACTGTTCTAGTTATTTCTTTACCCTGCAACATACTACAGAAAATGATTTTTAGCTTTCAAGTTTGTTACCAGTGGGACTTTATATGTGCTTTTTGTAGCAAACCCCCAATGGAAGCAGCTGTTTGAATAGCATTTTTGTAAACTAATTCTCAATTGAAACTTCTCTTGAATCAAGTGAACCTAAGTTGTAAACAACGTGATATAATCGAAAGTCGGTACAGACCCCATTAGCAGATAAATGGCCAAATTTTTACCAGGCAGAAAATCCACAATTTTGACTCCACCTCCTCCCACTATAGTAAATAAACAAAGAAACACAAGTGCATCACACTGTTAATTCGTCATTTCCACAAAAGACGGTTAATTAGTAGACAACCAGGACAAATTATACAATCTCCCTGAGATTGCCCTAGATTGGCTCTCATATACTGATAAAACTGTTTAGGATGCTTACGTACGTCTTACTTAAGGTAGACTGAACGTCAAAAACTATCCAAAACCTTTCAGAAGATGTGCGCTGTCCTAATTATGTACTGGGATATGTGCCTTGATATCCGTCAATTAGCGCGACACTAATGCCTTTTGTAGAGCAAAGCTCATGGTTACAGCGGATTTCCCATTGTAGCATGCCAAATTTCATTCCACTGAAGTAAGCATTAGTTTACCACTGAACGTGAATGGAATGAACCTTTTTCAGTGCTTCTCGTTTAGGGACAGTTCAACTGATCGCACTTAGTTTCTACCCGTTTTTCACGGCAAGGGACGTCGTCGGTGTACCGAATCACGATCAATCAAAACCAGTTACAACCACTAATGTATGCAATCTTCTGGTTTTAAGGAGCCTGACAAGCGATGAGTTGTTTTATATCGGTAATACCGTCAAACCCGGCTTTTTATGAACCGTGGTAATTTAGTTGGCACTTGGCTTTGTTGTTCACTTTCCTGGTTGTGGGTCGAAAACAGAGTGGAGAACAGGTTATTTTCTATTAATTTTTCTATTTAATATCTTAACCAAACGACTAATGCTATGAAACTATGAGGAGAACATAAAAGTCGATGATTTATCGGCCTGCCCATGTAAACAATCAAGGTATGAAGGCAGCAAAACATTTGTCCAAAGAGTTCAGTCACAACAACTGAACCTTTTCCATATAAAGCTTTAACAAAAGCTGGATAGTGTTATAAAGAAAATGAAGTCAAATGTTAATAAAGTTCATTTGTTTTCCGAAAATGAACCAAATTGACAAGTATCGTAGAGGGAGTATTAACAGGTTAATAAAAAGAACTTGAGTATGTTCAAATAAGGAAATCGTCTTTATATCATTCTGCAAATGAGCAAGAACGGGGCATTGCTCACATTTCCTGTTATTTTCGTTCACAGCTTAAGAACAAGCATATTGGGTTAATTTCAGCTTTGGGGCTGGATATTTTAAGCGTATTTGTTCTTAACACGGTAAAAATGACGCATGCAAATGAGAGATAAAGCTAACTGATTTTTTTATTTTTACTGATATTATTCAACGTAAAACTTTTCTCTTCGGTCTTCCTGTAAAGAAGCAAAGGGATATAGTAGGACGCTAGGAAGAACAGATTTAACTGGAATGTTTTCAATATACTAAGACAAGAAGAAGAAAGAAAGGGAAGAGGAGCCTATGGATGAGCGATAAAACAATAAATAGACTCAACGAGACCGGTCCTGTTCAGCAGTCCCTGGGATAAGGGAACTCCATAGAATTCAAATTCTAAACCATAAAATAGGTCGGAAAAAAATCAACGGCAGAGAAAACCTGTTGCAGCAAAGAAAAACGTTTTGGTCTGTGATGTCAGCACTTTAAGGCACCGGCAACTTCAGTAATCAAACAAGCCTAAAAATTGGATCTGTGCGTAGAAAAGTGGAGCAAATCAGCTGGACGAATTATATAAAACAGCGATTTTGCGATGCATCAGACAACCATCAACCGGAAAGTAAACGAAAAATACTCAGACAAAATTAGGATGGTTGACAACACAGAAACGACACTTTCCAATATGCACTGTCTTTAAAAATGGTGACGAAACTCTTGCAGGTTGATTGCAAATCTTGGCAGACAGACCATTAACCACATTACCAACTAGCAGTAAGAACACTTGATTTCATACACACGATAAGATAACATTGAAATTGCTAGGCGCGTCATACGCATGTGGTCAAAGATATCTCGGTGACCTAAGAGCTTTTGTGCTCCTGTGTATTCCAAATCACGGTTGTGGAAAATTTTATGTTTCAAACACATCTATGAGGAGATTGTTCTGTCGCAAGCGTTATCGAACTGCTGATGGAAATTCACGGGGGGGGGTTGGTAAAGCTTCTGTTTTATCTTAAATTACCAGATGGGATTAAACTCCAGAACCTAAGGAACAACCTCTTTGGTCAAGTAAAATCTATTAACATCAAAATCAGAACTTAATTTAAAAGATCACCAAAATAACATACAGGTTAAACTGTCAAAGTATTAACTAAACTGCAACAAGCAGCTCCAAGTGAAGCATCTTTTGGTTTGTCGCTTCTCCATTAGGCACACTTAAACACCTTTTAAATTGTTAATTTCCCTACACGGAAGTTTTGACATACCTTGAATTTTATAAGTCGTGGAACAACAACAGTACGGTAAACGTTTCAAATAATCTGAGGTTATCCCGTGTAAAAGGATTTTAAACACTTTACATGCCTGGTTTTTTGACAACAGTTTCATTATTCATAGACGAAACGTTCGCTGAGGTACAAAAAATGCCACATTTAAACCCACGTTCCCACTTTTCGTCAATATAGTTTGCATGAATCAGTAACTATTCCAATTTGCTTGTGCTATTAAATCAGTTTTTTTCCAAAGAAAGGAAACTCAAAGTCTGGCTACACATGTCTATTTCTTCCCATTTTTTACTGTTCAAGACGATACCGTAAAATGCCCTTTCGTATAATAATAATACTCCAGCGTTGCTTGCCCCAGCAAGTACTCCAAAGCACTGCAAGATTGCTAAAAATTTATAGGCAGCATGTGTTAACTTCATAAGCAGAAAGAAAGAGGTGACGTGGGTTATGTATATAGCATGTTTGATTATATTGTTTTTCAGTGGGGTAAACAAATTCCTTTTCAAAAATCCATCATAACTAGTTTCGTTTCAGAAATCTTTGAAAATCGACTGGTCAGCACACATTTAATAACGTCTGTGATCAGAAACCGGAAAGTTTGCAATAAAACAGATCTGAAATGTGACCAAGACAAAAGTTTCTTCATTCCACTGTTTCAACCCTTCGTATCTCATCAGCTTTTTTATGTAGTAACCCACTAATAATGCCATTTTCTCAAGAAGCTGTATTTTTAGTGCTAACTGGGGCATGTTATTCCTTAACTTTGTGTTTTATTTCCAATTTGCTGATAATGGTGAAAAATTCAAGTCTGAGGCATAATTCCGGATATTTGTATGAGTTGGTCATAGATAACAAGTACCTTTTTGCATTATAAATCTATTCCATGCTTCCCAGTCCCCCTTATTAAAATAAATCTGGGATACTTTATGCAAGCCTGCTCTTTAGCTAGATGTACAAATCACGCTTCCAAAACTCGCGTTAACAGATTAAGCGGCAATGGCAATTTTTTATCGCAGTACCGCAGTCCCTATTTTTTGCAAGGAATAATTGCAGAATAACATTTTCCTAACATCTTACATAGTGGCGATATGTGTATGAATGCGCTCAAGACTGTGCGCGTTGGCCTTGCTGACCATGTGCGCTATTTGGCTGGGATACTTTGCTGCACAATGTATATATGTATACTCCACGCTGCATGTGGCCAAGTATCACATACTGGTGCCTGTAGAATTCTATACAGGTGGTATCCTGTTTCTTAAAACGTTAACCAAATATTGATGGCCAAAACCCGAGCCAAATGTTTAGCAGGTTTAAGACAGAAAGAGATGGAGGACTAAGAGGTAACACCTGTCCGTCAAACTGACCTGAAAGAGGTTGTACGCATGCAAGTTTTTGGCGCAAATTGACACACAAATAATGACAGGAATTTTTGTTAGTTTTTTTATTGTTATAAACGTATAGTCAATAAATAAAGCTGTGTATAAAAATGCCCACCGTATAATTTCACGTTACGAACAGGTGCGCGATTTATGCAACATATCTAAGACCATAAAATAGAGTAGAGTTCATCTGCTAGCGACGGTTTAAACCGGGACCCTGTTGTACTATTGCGTTGCATCCTTAGCACGTTCACCGTTTGATTGCGAAAAACTTTTCTTGCCTTCTAGTTTATATATATATATATATTATATAATATATATATGTATCCCGCATCTTGAGCATGCTAGATCTTACGTCGCAGCCTGGAAGAGTTACTTGGGAACGTTTGCTTCATCTTCAAGGACAGAATGTTTCTTGTGCTCATAAAAATTTACGATGCGGTATGGAGAATACTTTGTACCTGATGTAAGGCTATTCTCACCAGACATCTTACGACACTTAATACTACTGTCAAAAGATGGTTTAAAAATTCGGAGTCAGACTTTCCAAAGCCAATATCAGGTCATCCTTTGAGATCACTCGCCCGCTGGTAACACCCTGTTATCTAATTTGAAAGACTGCGGTACACTTTGTTTGGCATAGAATACTTTTCCATACACACTGGATCATCAGTTTTTACGGTACATTATTAACAAGGATAACTTGGATGTTATGTACAGAATATATCTTTTCGTTGCAGGAAATGTGTCGAATCTACTAACGTGATATATATGCACTTGACTTTCTAAAGAAAGCTGTTAACATTTCATCTCATTTGTACCTCTAAAAGCTCATTAGCGGGACATACAGTGCAAAAACAACAGCCTTGGCTGAAGTGATATCAGGTAAATTCGAACGACTATAGCAGCCTTAAGTCTTCTTGATATATGCAAAGAGTGAAAAAACAGGGATGTTCTTGGATTACTACATGCGCCTTAGGTAAGATTCGTTTCTCAAATACCAGGTCCTCCCTTACCGACTCCAAATGACACCAACTGGCAACATAAACCTACGAGGTAATAATTTGAATTCGGAACATTGGTCACACCATCTGAACTGATAATATTTGTTATTTAATTTATTTTATAGCCTGTGGAATTATAGAAGTTTGAACATTCACTGAACTAGTTTGAACAAATACTCGACCGACATCCGTATACACACAGAACTGTTCTGATTAAGACCACGTCATCTGTTACTTAAACTCACGGAACTCATTTGGGTTGAAGGAATCTACCCAACGCTAATAATATACGTAAATGTTTTCCCTCCTCATGTTTGCCTTTTATGTATTCCACTTGAAGAAACGTAAGTATTGTAATCTAGACAACTTCGGGCTTATGACTTCGGATTTCTGGAGGCATTTCAGATATCTGCGGCTTACTTGAAATCCTTTTGAATCTTCTCTACGCCACCACCCAAATGATTGCAAAAAACTTTTAAATCAAAATCTAAGCACATTATAAAAAATTGTGCTTATAGATATTCATGGGATTCATAGAAGCAATAAAATAATGCGCGATAAAAATTTAACTCTCCTAGTTTAACGATATGCATTCGGGTCGGATGTTGTCGGTGCTTCCAGTATCCCCACTGGTTTTTTTAATGTGGTGCAGCTAGTTAAATGTTTGGCCGCCATCAACTTTGAAGTAGAAGCGAACTGTGTAAAGGAAAAATGAATATCGACAAACGCGGAGAGATGCGCTTCGGGCGACCGTGCTATAAGGATATCTCTGGATCATTAACCATGATCGTTTTCGCGAGGCTCAGCAGTTTGGTTCAGGAATAAATTCCTGGGTCGTCAGTATTTGATAGACGAGTATGAGACTACCTACCAACCTCAAGTGAGTCACATGGTGCAGTTTATGTGACGCAAGAGGCTAGGACGAAATGTGTTAAAGCCTTCAAACCAACCTGGTGGCACGCCGTCGTGCAATTTTCAACGTACTGTGATAACACTTGAGCCACCTTCTCCACGCTTTAACCACATACGCAATGCGGTCTGATTTAGGCTGAAACAAGTTATGAGAGTAGCCATTTTTCAAATATTCCGAGAGCTCGGCATGTCCGGAATTCCTTCCTTACGGCCGAACGCGTGTTCATCACCGTTTGATGTTTAACGTGCATGCAACTGATGTTTGCCAAAAAGGTGTTGCCTGGAGTTGGAAGAACGTAGATATAGCGTGTGACACTTGGCAATATTAATATGGATGTGGTTTGCAACGAACCAACTGAGAGATGCGACCAGGCGTGAGTACGGACGCTCGTTAATATATGGACCATGGAGCGTTCCTCAGAGTTTCAGTGGGCTGGAATGCAATAGCGCAATAAGCGGTTCGGGGTCGACGGCATTTGTGCCCATGCCTGTTGTTTTTAGCCCAGTTCGGTTAAGTAAACGATTGGATTGCGTCCAACAGACCGAAACTTGGTTTTGTGGATGTATTCACAATATACTCAAAACGATGGTATCACGTAATACGATGGTGTAGGCCTAGTGTCTAAGAAGGCCAATTGTCCGCCAACTGTCATCCAAGTAATGAGCAAGGTGGCTTATAAATCATCTGACTCCATTTTTGTGTCAGGTACAAAAATGGAGTCAGATCTGTCGCATACTCAAGAATAGGGAATAAACACCTGAAGGTGTTTAGTCACGTGACTAAACACCTTCAGGTGTTTATTCCCTATTCTTGAGTATGCGACAGATAGAAGCTGTTTTTCGTCATATTCCTCAGCGTATCATTGTTGATGAGTCATCATCAAGGCGTTATCTCCCGCGTTGTTCCAGTAGCTTGACAGTAGAGGTGCTTCTCCAGCGAGGATTTGAATCGATATCCTCCTTCTACTCAACCCACAGTTGCCCGTCTGACGTCTTATTTCTATCGCAACCGCGATAAAGATATTTCCCATGCAATTTTTTGAACGATTGCTTAACTGTCGTTACTTTATCGCTTGGGAGGCTTTTAATCACTACCCTTCTTTTTTCCAATGTTTATATATTTGAAAAAGTAACATGCAAGTACTCGCTAATTTATGCATTTAAACGTGGATTCGGTTCTTCAGGTCAAATAAATTTACACAATATGCTATACGTTAGCATAGCCAGCTCCGTCTGCTGTCCATTCCAGTCATTACTTTGGCTTGCTTATCTGGAAAAGGATTGAGAAGACACGTGTCATCACCACTTGTATTGGTGGGTCCTAAATTGCATAATGACACCTAACCTGTAGGCAAAACTTAAACCTGGAGTTGTTTATTGAAGGAGCATGTGATTCAAATAAGGATTGTAAAAAGACACCGGAATTTCTTCATTGTTCATTCCTTTTCAACGGTTTTGGAGTTATGGGTGACGAGGCTCCTCTCCCGGCTGTCCCTCAGTGGGTTCAGCAAAATGTTGCTCAATCAGATATTCTCCCTTGTTTACTGTCATACCCGCGAGGTGAGACCCCTTTCAACGTCTTAACTGCCCTTCTAAGGAGTTGGCGGAGATGTGGGAGACGGCCTGTTAAGCAGAACGCCGGTTTGTCCTTTTGGCCTATAACTGTCCGTATTGGTACCGTTTTTTCGCTCGTACGAATTCGTGATTGGATTCTTTCGCTGTGTAGTCTATTTACAGAGTCAACACTTGTCATTATATTGAATTTTTCACTCAAACATCACCCGTGCGTGCAAACCTCTGCTATATTTCACTTCCTTTTTGTGGCGCACCCACTTTCAATCATGAGTCAGGCCATTGTAAGCTGCGTTCCTCTACAGCTATCGGTGGACCACAACATACGTGAACGAAATGAAGGTCCATCAAATAGTAGACGTGGAGTACCTTGTCGCGCCTGCCAGGCCTGGTAGCATTCTACATGTACGGGTTTGTAGAGCGACCGAATGAGCGAGTTATTTAGCTCACCCGACCGGTTTGTCAGCGCCAAGCGTCTCTACCTTAGGAGAGCGATGCATCCCACATCATTTCGTAAAATGCGGAACCGCTGTAAATCGGAAATCCGCCAATGGAACCTACGAAAACAAGCCACCATTCTAGACCTCTCCCGAAAGAACAGAAATGTGCTGTTCAAATACATGCGGCATCGCCGAAGAAACAAGCCATCCGCGTTCTCCCTGAGGGACAGGAACGGGGAACCCACGAGTGACCCAATAGTGGTATCTGAGTTCTACAGAGATCACTATGCAGGTCTGTATTCAGTCCCAGCGTCCTCGTCACATCCAACCTTGTCAAGGCGTACCTACGAACGGCCTCTAACCGACTTAGTATTCACGGTGGAGGACATTCGTCAACTCCTGCACAAGATCAACCCATTCTGCGCATTGGGGCCCGACGAAGTCCACCCAAGGATCCGGAAGGAAACGTCGTACACACTGGCAACTCATTTACATCTGCTGTTTCGTCAGTCGCTGACGAAGGCCACCTTCCCTCTGTTTGGAAGCAAGCGATTGTCACGCCAAACTGCAAAACTGGTGACCGACTATCGCCTGACAGCTACAGGCCTATAAGCCTCACTAGAGTGCCATGCAAGGTGATGGAACGCATTCTGAAGCGAGCCATTCTAGATCACCTTACTTCCAACAACTTGATTTCTCAAACTCAACACGGATTTCTCCCAAACCGTTCCTGCGTGACGAACATGCTCGTATTTATGGACAGCTTAACCCAAGCCAAGGACGAGGGACTCATATCGGATGCCATATTTTTCGACTTCTCAAAAGCATTTGATCGAGTCCCACACGTCCCTCTGCTCCACAAACTCGAGTCTTACGGGATTCAAGGGAAAATCCTACACTGGATCAAGGCATTCCTATCAGACAGATCATTCCGAGTGAAAGTAGGCTCGACCTACTCTTCTGCGGCGCCGGTCTCCATTGGAGTTCCTCAGGGCTCCGTTTTGGGACCTTTGCTGTTTCTGATATACGTCAATGACCTTCCAGATGTTCTTTCAAGTCCATGTCTACTTTTTGCGGACGACTTGAAATCGTGGAGTTCCAATGCCAGTGCCCTCCAAATTGATGTAGACGCCGCAAAGCAGTGGTCGCTGGACTGGCACCTTCCTCTGAATGACGAAAAGTGCGTCCATATGTCATTTGGAGGAGACTCAGCGAACTCCTTTGTCATGCATGGTGAGAAAGGACCAGAAGACATCACGAGGATAGATGCCAAAAAAGATTTGGGTATCTGGCTCTCTCCAAACCTGTCCTTCTCACTGCACCTTGAGAAATCGGCTCAGAAGGCATTCGCTGTTCTACGGATGATTCGGCGTACCTTCTCTCGTATTACTCGCACGGACTTCCAAATACTCTATGGGGCCTATGTCAGACCGCTCCTTGAATATGCCAACCCGGTTGTCTACTCAGGACGCACGAAAGACGTAATCCTCATTGAGCGTGTCCAGCGAGCTGCTACGAAAATGGTTGCCGGTCTCAAGTCCATGGACCACGAAACGCGTCTCGCGGTACTCGACCTCTTTCCCTTGGAGTACCGTCGCCTCCGAGGGGACTTAATCCTTACTTACGCCCTGTTTGAACAAGGCTTGGCCAACAGGTTTTTCACCGTTGACCCAGCAAACACACGGCGGGGACACGGTAAGAAGATTTTTAAGCTCAGAGCGCACACCTTCATTAGGCAAACTTTTTTCTCATTTCGGGTAGTTGCTGCGTGGAATAACCTTCCTGAGACGGTTGTCCACGCTCCCTCTAGAACTCAGTTCAAAACACTATTAGACACTTATTTACGCGAGTCCTCGCGCTGGCAAACATACTGCCCCGCGCTGAGAACTTAAAGAGCAGTGCTACACCCTTTTTTCACTTGTGCCTTTCAGGTGAACGACAGCTGCTGAACGGCAAGAACAAAACCGACCCGGGAAACTTGGGCAAAAGCCTCGCTCCTGTGTATCAATCCATGAATCCGTGAATCAAACAAGACCAGTGCGAATGTTTCGTTTTACTCGGGATTCTCGAGGAAAAATGGATGCTTCTCTCCAAATTTATGACTGACACAAAGATAAAGAACAAAGCGGCCTGGACGAAAGTCGACGGCGAACTTTCCTCCTTAAACGAGTACCTGGCGCTATTCATCCCAGGACCATTAGCAGCGAAGCTTATCCAGCTCTCCAAATGTGGCAATCAAGACCGCCACGCCGTCTCTAGTGAGCAGGTGCATGAGGGCTAGCAGGTTGATCACCTCCATAACTAGCAGGCCAACAGAATTGGCACAGTCTCTCTTTGGTGGGTTCGCCACAAAGTCTTAAAATGAATATCGGCTCTGAAAAGGAAATCAAGTGAACATTTTTTCCTAGTCACCCTTGCCCTGCCTTACAGAGGATCTTGGGGCGGGGTTTCAGAATTCAAAAGGCTTCCCCAAAGATCAAACTCATATATGAGTATCGCCCTCTAGAGGCTCGAAAACTGGGCCAACATAGTCCTAGAGTGGAGGCGCGTAACAAACGTCCGCTTGGTAGCACTTCAACCGGCTCCAGACTTATAGCAAACTCGACGGTAATTGTAGGTCCTTGCAGTCCTGAAAGCACGCCAACGCCGCCGGATGCAACTCCCGATTCCAGTTTCTACTGGAATCGACTACCGACAAAATTGACGCCCGTGGGGAGGCAAGCCTCGCATGGACGCAGCGTCAGATATATGTGGAATAACCATCGCTTATTTCCTTGCCGGACGACAAAGGTGCAGCGGTCAACTCTGCACCCAGTTCACATGTTCCAAGCTGGTTTGGGTCAGCGGCGCAGGGATAACCAGCGGAGTCCACTGACAGATCAACCACAAGCGTTGACCTCGAAGTCGGGCACTGCTGTGTGAACCCCACAACCCCGGAAAATGCAACACTGTTAGCCCACAACACCAAACGCCTCTCCTGTTGTGGGCAAATCGTCACCCTGATAGCCAAGGCCACAAACCCAATAGCAGTGTACATCTAACTACATCCACCAAGCTAATCACGCTGACCTGGAGATCAACACAAACAAAAAAAGCAACTGCGGTCGAATAAACGACGTGATCCTCGCCCCATCGAAAAGTTTTTGACTTGATTCAAAGTGCAGTTTGCTGCAAAAAAGAGCCTCCTTGATGCGGCACTAATGGCCACACCCCATGATGGTGCTCTACAACCCACAAACAACCTGAAGGGCATCATGCCAGACGGTATGTCACCCAAAATTTGGGAATAAACATTATTATTATTATTACTTCTTCACACCTCTTGCTGGTGGGTGCTTTTAATGCTTCAAAGGCCTCTGGGATAGTACTTCAGCGGATTGGGTCTGCTGGACACTTCGCATCGGCGCTGATCGGAGTCGTTCAGCAAGACTCTTGGGCTTAACATGTTGTCGCACCCACCAGATGCCGCGCATGCTAAATACCACTTCTGCCGGGTTTAATTATCAACAACGAGATACACTTGGTTGATCAAGTGTCAACGAAAGTTCAGCTGGGACATAGTGACCACTCTGCGCTTACGTTTGATTTCACTCCAACCGGACCCGGAACCCCGAAACCTCAGGAGTAGATTCGGATCTTTTGTCGTGTAGCCCTCCCAGAAAGGCGTGGCTTTCTTGGGCAGTTTAAAATGGGACCAGCTGTGGCGAAGGTGCTACAGAGGACCATTGTCTTAGACATTCATGAAGCGGTTTCGGCGTCTTCTGAAGAAGAGTTCCCAACTATATATATATGTAATATACTACTCACAAAGTTGCTGAAAATTCTTCGACATCCCACGACCGTTTTCACCCTTCTTGGGGCTCATCAGGCAGGCGCTGCCCCCGAGTTCCCAATTATTTTTCTAAAAGATGACCTCAGATGACACAGAAAACGAGCTGACATTTCGCACAGTACCAAACCGCCATAAAGCAGAAATCCGCCAATAGAACATACGAAAGCAAACCGTTATACTATACTCCGCTCAGACAAACGAAAATGTGCTATTTAAGTACATAAGACCGCCGGAGAAATAGACCAACCGCCTCCCCCTTGAAGGTTAGAAAAGTGAACCACATGAGTGACCCAGTACTGGTATCTGCTGTCTACGGAGAACGCTATGCAAGCCTATATTCTGCTTCAAAGACCTTATCATATCCAACCTTCTCAAAAAGTAACTACGAACTACCTCTAACCAGCATGGTCTTCGCTGAAGAGGACATTCGTTAACCCTTGCACAAGCTGAACCTATTCAGCGCGTTGAGACCAGAAGTTGCCCAGCCAAACATCTTGAGAGAGACGCTGCTTAAACTGCCACAGTATTTTTATCGGGTATTACCTCAGTTGCTCCACGAAATCAACCTTCCCTCAGCTTTGAAGAAAGCAACTGTCACGCTGAGCTCCGTAATTGGTGACCAAATACCGCCCGGCAGCTACAAGCTTGTTAGATTCACCAGCGTATTGTGCAAGTTGATAGAACGCATTCTGCAGCGGGCAATCGCAAATCTTGCGTGACTAACATGCTCATATTCACAGACATCCTAACCAAAGCAAAAAGGGATGACTATTATTGGTTACCATATTATTGACTTCACAAGTGTATTCGAACAAGTCCCGGAAGTTCCGCTGCTCCACATGCTCAAAAATTACGCCTCTTAAATAGGTATTCCGCGCTGTGTTAAGGCGGTCTTCTCGGACAGCTCACTAGATATGAAAGTTACTTAAAATAAGATTCTGGGATATTCTGCTACGTTTCACTTTCCCAGGTGTCATCTTTCAGGACAATTTAAGTTTTTGGTCTACGTAACCAACATACCAGACGTCCATTCAGCTAACCGTCCACACTTTATGGACGATCAATTATAGAAATCGAAAATTAGCGTAACCCAAACGATGCAGATGTAATGATCTTTCGACTAGCATCTTCCCCAGAATTACCAAACTGCGAATTTATGCCATCCAAAGACTCAGCAAACGCCTTTATCTTGCACGGTGGGGATGGACAAGAAGACTTGACGAAGATAGATACCAAAAAGTACTCAGGTCCCTGAAGGTCTTCAAGCCCGTCCTTCTCACTTCGCAATGAATAATCGGCTCGAAAGACAATCGTTCTTCTGGGAATGGGTTGGCTTACCTTTCCGACCTTCCGCAGGGTCCACGTCAGGCCGCTTCTTGGATGCGCCAACCCATCATTCTACTCAGGGTTCAGAAAGCTCCCATTGAGTGTGTCCAACAAACTGCTACGAAAATGGCTTTCGGCTTTAAATCCGTTAATTATGAAACTCGTCCCGAGGTGCTCAAACTATTTCTCTGTGAGGACCTGATATTTACTTATGCCCTATTTGAACGAGGTTTGGCCAACAGGCCTTTTACCGTTGACTCAATTAATACACGATGAGGGCAAGGTAAGAAGACTTTCAGACAAAGATTGCGTGCGCTTATTAAACAACGATTCTTCCAACTTCGGGTAGTTGTTGCGCAAACGGCCTTCCTCCGACAGTTGTTCAGGTTGAGTCTAGTATCCGATTAAATGCCCGCCTAAATGCTTTATTGTATGTGTAAGCACACTGGCAATCTTACTGCTCGTTGCTGAGAACTTAAAGGTCAGTGCTACACACTTTTTTCGCTCCTGCCCTTCAGGTCAGCGGAAGCCACAGAACGACGGAAACAAAACCTACGCAGAAGGCTTGGACAACAACTTCCTTCCGTGTATCGCTCCTTGGATCAGTGGGTCCGGTTTTGTCTCTGGCGCGTTAGTTCTTAGTCTGACGCTAACAACCTAGTACCATTTGTCTGCATTTTTAAACTCAATTAGAAGTGCGGATCCTTAACACCAATTTCCCGATTTTTGAGATCGATCTAACATTCCAAGTCGCCTTAGTTGAAGCTCACTTTCTTCCTAGCCCCTCAGGTAACTCGCGCTCAGGGGATTGGACAACAATTTTGCATACACCGTAAACAGTTTCTAGCCGGAAACGAATCTTGGTTTACCTCACTAATGATTTACCTCAGTTTCAAAAAGCCGCAGTCGATTTGCGCTTTTCACTTTCAGGGAACCCATCCGCTTCTACGGTTGCGTATGGATTCTGGCATGCCGAATTGCGCTTAAAAATGTGGCGTGCTCCACCCGGTCGATGGACATTTCAAAGTCAAACGACACCATGTGTTTTATTTGGAGCCACTTCTTCATCTCACGCCGTGCTTTGCAATTCGGTAGCAGGTTTGTTATGCACGGCACAAGCCCGCGTATTCCGCGAGTGCGCGGAAACGTGTCAAATGTTTGCTCGATTATACTTTTCAGAGGCTCGGGTACCAGTGACCAGGCAAGTCTGTCCGTAACGCTGGAACTCCAACATTACTGACTTTCCGTTACGTTCAGTCTGCATCTAGAGGCCAGTTTAAAGCGGTTTTCAATGCTTTCTGCACAAGAAAGGACCGTGTGAGTGTAGACCGAGGACCAGCCAGTTTGAATGAATAACAGTTCCACGGGACGTTTTGGCAACTGCAGTAGAAGTTCGAAGCTTGGGAAGAGGGGCAACGAGGAAGATATAGAATGAAAGCAGTAGCGTGTGGGGAGTGTCAGGAGGCATAAGATACAACGGTGTCACTAGAAGAAGATCTAAAAGGGGATGACAGCAAGCTAAATGTACCCAGGAAAGGTGGATACGTTTGCTGATCTGGAAACCAAGTATTAGTTGTGCCAGAGTAGGTGCCTCGTTTTAGGAAGGTAAGAACTTTGTCGTCGAGGTAGCTAGCAGGGAGGCTAGCTGTTGAACTAGTTGGAACGGGCAGTAGTTTTTGGCTTACCAAAGAATCATGTCATAGGGTCTCCGTTGCGCAAAAAAGGAGTTAATGTAAGCAGTGACAGTAGACAAGTAAAAAGCGGACAGGCAACAGCTTCCCAGATAATGGGCAAGAATCGTAGCTTAACTGAGATCTACTACATCAGCCTAACAGGAAAGTAAGATTAAGGGTCACCAGTCGCCGAATCACCGCTGTCACCTCCAGAAGACGAATGGTGCATAGCAAAAAAGCAGCCACTAAGTGCTATCTGCGACTGCTTGTAGTCAGGAAATAATAAGTTGTTTGCATTTTGTGCATATGATCGCTACAGATGACAAGAAGGAAGAACGTGTGTGCTATGTTTGGATGATGAATTGGACTTCGGGTGGTGTGGTCCAACTAAAACGAAGGTGGCAACTCCTTGCACTTCGACGTTAGCCTTGAGCCTCACACAGTACCCTCAGGCTACCCCATGCGTAAATATATATATATATATTAAGACAAACGAAAGGACAGCTGTCATTCGCTTGTACTTCTTGGTGTTGCGAGACAAATGACAACCGGGACAAGTCCAAACCAACTACAGACAAACAGCAACGGTGTTCTATTTTTGGTTTTCCTGAATTAAAGGCCAGGCTCAGAACCACCGGCGATGGGCGATACACCCGTGCTACTGGAGGGCTGGCGAGTATACGAACGCACCATGGTGAAACGTAACAGGGCGCCCCTCCCTGCAGGACTTACCCGTCCACCACACGAGGTTTTCATCCCTCGTGCATGCTACCAGATCTGCAGGGTGACAAGAAACCAAGCAGTCATAACTGCGGCTTGTGCATTAAACAAGAACTCCAGCTACCAGATATTTTATCCGGTGTCTAATGTAAGTTAGGGCGCGAAAAGGCGCTCAGCTCCCTCAATAGAAAGGTAAGAATTGATGGCACTTCGAAAGCCTACAAGAGATGAGATAGTACGGATATGGGAGAAGAGCTTGTTCCATAGTCTGGAATACAGGCGAAGGAAAAGTTTTGTCTAAAGACAGTTCGACATGTCGACAATGGGAGTAAACGCCCAGAGTTACGTATATCATAGGGAGCACGGGAAGAAAATTCAGGGCACAGTCAGCTGTGTAAGCCCGCCGGTAGATTAGGCGATGCAGAAGGCCCAGATTCAACCTGATGCGCTTTAGCCTAAATGGATCCAGCCGAAGTGACAAACAGCGAAGACGGTACGGTGGTGTGGATGACGCCGGAAACAGACTTAGTAACCGAGCGCTGCACATTCTCCACAGCAGTCCGGCATGCCTGCGAATACTGTGAGGCGAATTCAGTGCTGGATTCAAGACTGTCTTACAAATTGTTTAAAGATGACAATTGACCACGATTTAGTATGGAAGGATAGGCGAGTGTAAGCTCAGAGCTTGCTAGCTTTAGCCACTCTATACCTTGCATGTTGGTTAAAGCTAAATGCACAGGAATACCTGAGGCCTAGATCTTTCACTTCGGGAAGAGCAGGAATCGAGAGTCCATTAGGAGTAAGCTTCCCAGGAGGAATTTGAAATCGATGTGACAGTGCTTGGCATTTCGGAACAGCGGAAGGAAGACAGGAGTTGGAGGACCAGAGTGATAAAGAATTCAGGTCGGACCGAATGACAGCAACAATAGAAACAGAGTCACTGGCCTTAGACGTGTAAGCTATCTTAATGTCAAAAGCAAACAGAAAAGGGGATCCATGGGTGATCGAATCGGTGACGTTATTAAGGTATAGTAAGAACAGCAGAGGGCCAAGCACACTGCCCTGAACAACTGGGAAGGGGTGAGGAGGAGAGATCCCCGAGTTTGGTGGCCTGGCTTCTCCCAGTGAGGTAAGAATTGAATCATCGCAGTAGCGGGCCGCCAATCCACGTAGATCGTAATTTGTTGAAGAGCACACCGTGGGGAACTTGGTCGAACGCCTTGCGAATATCACGATAGATAAGAATAATACACACTCCGGTATCGTAGGCGGACGAAATATGATTAAAGAAATCAACCTGGCATGTGTTAGCTGACCGCCGCGCCATAAACCCATACTGCCGATTGTGAAGGGTTTCGGCGGTGAGCAGCTAATCCATGACAGGGACTTTGATGAGGAGCTCTAGGGCATGAGGGAGTAAGCAGGTGTGGTGGATGCTGGTGGATAGCTGGCTAGAGCAGTTTGTGGACCTGACTTATGGTGCGGAAAAATGGTAGGGTGCTTCCACTGACTTGGGACTGTGTCAGTGATAAGGAAGATATTGAAGAGATTAAGGATGAGGGTGGGGCCGTCCGGGCCACCAGCTTTTAAGATAAGCGAAGGGATATCGCCAGTGCCTGGCGATCGGAGTCTCCAAGGCGGACGAGAGAAGGAGTTACATCAGACAAAATAACTGAGAGTGTGCAGAGGTTGAGGCTTGTCTCGTTAGCCGATATGGTCACTTCGTAACCAGGTGGGGAGCAATGAGTAGATGGGGTCAATGCGGAGGAAACATAGCAGCTAGCGAAGTAAGAGTTTGGGAATTCCACGATGTCAGCAAGGTCGGACAGAGGCCTCCAGTCCTAAGTTTATGACGTATAGTGGGTAATCGTGTGGCTGGATGGCAATCAGAAACATAGGGAGCTCGTGCGGAAGCAACTAGATATAATGATGATAGTAGGTTGCCGTAAAAGATGTTGGCCACGCTTTGTGTGTCATCAGAGAGAAAGAACCTATTAAGCTCACCAACCCCGTTTGCGTGTAACAACTGATTCCTCTGTGCGGAACCATTTCCACCGGAACTCTCTCTCCTCCTAGTATACATATCCGAAACTCCATAATCGTGCGTGCACCCAGTGGGCACGTATCAGTTCCCTCGTCTACCCCAAGTCAAGCCACCACTGTAATGTGCATCCAATGTCCAATTGTCGCAACCTTAGCGTCCGTTAGGACCTGTCCAGAAACCGAAGTATATCAGTGCAATGATGACACGGCACTGCCAAACACAGTCTGATAGCGCTCCCACAACTACCCTACACTCCTACCCTTGACCCTAATCTCTCTTCTTCTCGAGCTTGTGATAGCAACCTATCGGTCCGTAGCCACTGGAACCCAAAAATTATTGACGTTTCGTTATTCGTCGTGCCACTCCCGCACCCCAGTTGCGTGCACTATCTCCTTTCTCTGCTGGCCACTTGTGCACTGTGCCGACGTTGTAGCAATTTGGCATGTACTGGTCTCTCTTCTTATGTGAGACGTTCGTCAGCCGATCTGTGCCAAACGGTTCCCGCTGGGTTCAAGAAGGTCGAAATAAAACTGGACGTTGCTAGGGTGTTTTTCGGTTGAGGGTGGAACATGGGCGGAAGGTCATGCGAAAATGTGGATGCACATATCGTTCAGAGACCCACTGTGCTTGATTCCTGTACAGAGCTTCTTTGCAGACCGTATAGAATCTACACCTATGTGGTTTCTGGAATAGCCGGGGACTAGGCCGAAACAATGAGTCAAGTGCACACTCACCTCCGGGACAAGCCTGCACATCCTCACGGCACAGCAAGTGCGATTGCTTTTCAAAACAGGCAGTGTTAAGATAAGCAATGCCTTGGATACCAGTGGTCGGTGCGGCAAGTAGGCTGGTCACAAAGCCCGAAACTCCAAAATCTATGTCCTGAGACCACCATCGGAGTTGTGACATGCTATCCTCCAGCACCGCTGGCAGGCTGTCGGTCACGGACTTTAAACATCGGGGCAGCAGGATCTCACCGTGGACAGTCCACTGCTAAAGGACGTTCGTGGGTTTCCGGGGTTCCCTGACCAGCGTTTTATCCTCCAGTTGGTCTAGGTTTCCCGCAGGCTATCGAAATATGATGGAGTTGCCTCGGGATAAACTTTAGACGTATACCATGTTCCGGTGAGTTATAAGCTGACAAACTCTATTGTTGGATGGGGAAGCGGCCTAAGAAATCATCTATGCTAATGTTCCTTATTGCTAGGGATGGACAAGCTCCTGAATATTGGAAATCTTGGACACAAATGAGCACCCGAACCCAATGGAAGGGGCATGTGTAGTTACAGCACAAGTATTAACCGTCTGGAAGTACTTGAGGTGTTCGCACGAGAGTTTGTAACTCAGTAAACACGGGTTTAACTCACCTCGTTAGTTTCAGCACTATGAAATTGCAGGCCCATGTATAGTAGCCACAAGCGTCCTAAACTCCATAATCGTGCGTGCACCCAGTGGGCACGTATCAGTTCCCTCGTCTACCCCAAGTCAAGCCACCACTGTAATGTGCATCCAATGTCCAATTGTCGCAACCTTAGCGTCCGTTAGGACCTGTCCAGAAACCGAAGTATATCAGTGCAATGATGACACGGCACTGCCAAACACAGTCTGATAGCGCTCCCACAACTACCCTACACTCCTACCCTTGACCCTAATCTCTCTTCTTCTCGAGCTTGTGATAGCAACCTATCGGTCCGTAGCCACTGGAACCCAAAAATTATTGACGTTTCGTTATTCGTCGTGCCACTCCCGCACCCCAGTTGCGTGCACTATCTCCTTTCTCTGCTGGCCACTTGTGCACTGTGCCGACGTTGTAGCAATTTGGCATGTACTGGTCTCTCTTCTTATGTGAGACGTTCGTCAGCCGATCTGTGCCAAACGGTTCCCGCTGGGTTCAAGAAGGTCGAAATAAAACTGGACGTTGCTAGGGTGTTTTTCGGTTGAGGGTGGAACATGGGCGGAAGGTCATGCGAAAATGTGGATGCACATATCGTTCAGAGACCCACTGTGCTTGATTCCTGTACAGAGCTTCTTTGCAGACCGTATAGAATCTACACCTATGTGGTTTCTGGAATAGCCGGGGACTAGGCCGAAACAATGAGTCAAGTGCACACTCACCTCCGGGACAAGCCTGCACATCCTCACGGCACAGCAAGTGCGATTGCTTTTCAAAACAGGCAGTGTTAAGATAAGCAATGCCTTGGATACCAGTGGTCGGTGCGGCAAGTAGGCTGGTCACAAAGCCCGAAACTCCAAAATCTATGTCCTGAGACCACCATCGGAGTTGTGACATGCTATCCTCCAGCACCGCTGGCAGGCTGTCGGTCACGGACTTTAAACATCGGGGCAGCAGGATCTCACCGTGGACAGTCCACTGCTAAAGGACGTTCGTGGGTTTCCGGGGTTCCCTGACCAGCGTTTTATCCTCCAGTTGGTCTAGGTTTCCCGCAGGCTATCGAAATATGATGGAGTTGCCTCGGGATAAACTTTAGACGTATACCATGTTCCGGTGAGTTATAAGCTGACAAACTCTATTGTTGGATGGGGAAGCGGCCTAAGAAATCATCTATGCTAATGTTCCTTATTGCTAGGGATGGACAAGCTCCTGAATATTGGAAATCTTGGACACAAATGAGCACCCGAACCCAATGGAAGGGGCATGTGTAGTTACAGCACAAGTATTAACCGTCTGGAAGTACTTGAGGTGTTCGCACGAGAGTTTGTAACTCAGTAAACACGGGTTTAACTCACCTCGTTAGTTTCAGCACTATGAAATTGCAGGCCCATGTATAGTAGCCACAAGCGTCCTACAGCTGTAGTATACGGTGTCTGCCAGTTTGATTTATATCTTAGTATTGGTGATGTGAAATGTTGCTTACTGGGCTTCGGCTCATGAGCTTTATTTCTGTTTTCCATGCACAGCAATTGTCGTGAATACCTGTCTTCGGAGAATCACCGTCCCCTGGTGCTTCCATAGCGCGCATGATACATGTTTGGCGACCACGCCAGGATGGTTACCACACACTGATGGACCTACCACAAAGACCCTGGCTCCACCTGTGCGCATACGGGCCTCAGAGCTAACACGTTGCTCAATCGCACATGGCGGACACAGCCCAAGACTCAGCACCTCTGAACACGCTTGCCAGCCTCACGCACCACACCACTTGCACCAGCCGGTTTATGTAGGCTATGGTAGGCTATGGTACATCGGGGACGGTGTTCTTCAGAAAGGGGGCCAATGTAGTATACGGTGTCTGCCAGTTTGATTTATATCTTAGTATTGGTGATGTGAAATGTTGCTTACTGGGCTTCGGCTCATGAGCTTTATTTCTGTTTTCCATGCACAGCAATTGTCGTGAACACCTGTTTTCGGAGAATCACCGTCTCCTGATACTTCCATAGCGTGCATACTACACAACTAAGGAAGATGCGTCTGTAGTTATTCGGTGGACCGCTTCTAGAACTTAGTCTTTACCTTCAAGAATGCCTCTTCAGCCCCAATAATACGGCGCATGCTACACGTGTTGTTGCGTGAACCACTCAGCGCTAGGGGGGACCTACTCTATGGCACGCTGGTAATCGCCTGCGTGGTGAGCAGGCTTTTCAAGGCGACCGTTGGTGTTCTTCAGCCGAATGCTAGTCTCTGACCGAACGAAACTCCCGGATTTTACCTGTACAGGCCGCTTGCGTATGATCTATAGCCAGAAGGCTGAGAGATGTGAAACGAATCGTAGGTCTGTGCGGCGCTGTATTTGCAGCCCTTGGCAGAATTTTCTTGCTAGTAAAATGATCAAAGGACAATCCACTGTGCGGCTAAACACAGCATTGGCAACGCAAATTTGTGCCACTAATTTGTTCATATCGAACGTCGTCACCGGATACTGTTCACCTACCACCTCCTTGAAACGTTCACATTTCACGCAATCACGCTTTCCATATAGGAAGGCGCGACCGAGCGCTTCTAATATGTGCCTTTTTTGGTCAGGATGACTTGTTGTTAATAATAACAATGCATATTTCAAACTGATGGGTGGCGTACCGTCAGGTATGATCATATAATAATACAGTCAGAATAAAAGCAACTGATGTCAATTGTGGGGGTCTGGCAAACGAGTCCCTTGTGCTTTTCTGCAGTGTCAGTAAACCAGCACGAGTAAGGCCTGGGTGAGAAAGCATTCGTTTACATTTCTGGCAGGGTATGGATTTAGCCGATGCGGTAACGAGCCAATAGACCGGCCGTTGGCCTAGTTGGCAGAGGCCGTTACAGGGCGAGTTAGGGAGGAAGCGACCCTAAATTCTAGCTCTGTTAGGGTCCATCAGAATTACCTTTACTGCAGAAAGGTGGTGCGCTTGGGGACAGCAGACACCTAAATAACGGTGAGAATAGAACTTCCTTAGTAATGGACAAAGACTAGCTTGAACGAAGGTTGCTGCTTTGGCCAAACGGTACCATAATTTAGGAGGTAATGTAAAAAGGGAGAGTATAGATCGCTAGAACCCGAATCACTGCAGTCACCTGGTGGTGCATGACGAAAAAGCCCGTGGTCACTAGCTCTGAATGCTAGTGGTGAAGGATCAAGAATGTCACTATATTTTATACTGTTTGTACGTGACCACTTGCATCAACGCGCCACATACTGGCTGCTCTAAAAGGGATTGTTCAAGCCATTTCCTTGTGTGTATTCCATCGACATTCACGACCCTGGATAAACGTCGGAACAAAGGTATCCACATTGGCCTGGCTAAGCTAACGTTGCTGCAGTGCCCTCCCCCCACAAAAAGCAAAGACTCGGGAAGCTTCGCCATGCATATCGTCTGCCACAATGAAACCAAACTATCCATCACTCACTCAACAGATGGGGTCGCAAATTCTGGTTGTAGTAGTAGAAGACCTTATTGATAAGGACCTTGCCCAATCCACCGTCCAGTAAGTGCCACACCTCGCATGTCGGCGTTCCATACTTCATCGGCTGCCTGTAGATCTCAAAATCCTCTTCGATCGGGCATCGGTTCACGGGCAATCAGTCTATAAAACGTTGCCTACCTTATGGTTGCGAACAAGATGGTGGAATGTGACAGATAAGCGGTCTCCGTGTGGTCTTAGACAACCAGTGTTGCATTTACTGTTTGCCACTAAGAAATGCAATCAGCTTACTAGCTTCTGTGCCTATTTGAATTTTAATGGGTTTGTGGGTCGCCTGTTGCATCTACAGTACAGCCAGTCCTAAAGCAAAACGGCTATGGAATATTTTTGCCTGCTGCGCTTGCATATACCTTGTAGTCATCCTTAGAGAATTCGTTTAAAGCTTTCTCAAATGCCACGATGAAACCCGTGCGGCCACAAACTTCTCAGCAAAAATCTCTGAAATCAAACCCACAGTTCGTTGAGCCATGGGGCTCCTTGGCCGCACAATGTTCTTGCTGCGAAACCTTTGCAAGTGGAATAAAAATTCTTAAGCCAAAATGTTGCACTTTGTTGAGTATGTGCTCAAACCAAAAACCATTCTAATCTACCTTCACATTTTTGCAGCCCACCAAATTCCATTGTCCATTGAAGCCATTATACCTCTGGCGAAAAAAATTCCGATGGAATACTTTTCTAGCATCGCTGGGACCTCGAGATGCCTAGGTGAGGCTCAGAAGTTTGGACTGGTACTCTGAACTCAATTGCCTGTCTGTTTCAGTCCAATGGTGACAAATGTGGTCCAGCTTCGATGCTCGACTTTGGTTGGCATATATTATGGCCAATAATAGCACAGCATCATTTGGTCCGTAGCCTCCTCGCGCCCCATCGGTCCGATCGACGTGGTATTCAGTTGCCTAGATCGGCTGGCCAGGCACCTGACCAGCACGATTTTTCAGCACAAACTTTGACAGTGAGCGAAGAATCTATGCGCTCAGCTGAGTCACATGGCTCTTAGTTATCGGTGGAAATTTTCACTGGGGGATTTCATTCCATTTGTTACGTACCTTCACTATTGTAGGATACACGCTAATGAGGTTGGGAGTCTCGCGACAGTCTCTGTGAATGGAAAACAAAGAAATATGAGCCGGAGCTCAGTAGGCAACGTGGGGCATCACCAACCAAAATGGGGAACGCATTGCGTAGGCTCGGTTATCAGTTTTCTGGATCACCAGTTTTCTCAGGATAGTTCGTGACGGAAGAGTAATTCTGTTCAGCTTCAGCGAGTTCGTGTTCCTAAACGCCATCGATCTGATACGGCTGGAAAACTACTGGAAACGCACTCCTGCTGTTGACGAAGATTGGTTGGAGGATGAATAGAATAAAGAGAACTAAGGTTTGCTTACAGCTTTTAGGACTTCCCATGTCAACCCAATCGACCAAACAAACTTTAATATCTTCAATGCCAAAATATCTCATTATTGGCTGATATCATCATCAGGTGGCTGCTGATCTGTTCGCCGAGCTTGGCAGTCAACTTGCATTTTCGCCGAGGTTGGCTGTCGACTTGCATGTTCGACAGTTGACTTACAACGAACTTATCGACAATCACCTGACTAACCGATAGTCTCACCCGGTCTACCAATATTTCGACACGTTAGAAACAGAAAATTCATACCAGCAATTAACAGCCATGATGGTGCACACAGATTTACCAACCAACGGCCAATCAAGAGCCTGGAAAATGACAGGCTGCCAATGGGTTCGAAGTGCAACGTTTTGGAGAAGACTTTCACTGCAGGCGAAAGCCATGCCCTATTTCAGGTTATTCGATCAATTGGACAAAAGAGGGACAACCGCACGGAGTTGTTCTTCAGCGATCAATTTGCTAAAAGGTGAAACAGCACTTTTCCCACAGAAGCGCCGTATTGAGCGATCAATTGAACACTTTAAGGAGCCATCCAGCTGTCCTCCTTCAACGTATTCTTTAGAAGGACTCAAAGGGATATCTATTCCAGTCTGGCGTCATATGCGGAATTACAGCGCCACCTCATTCATCCAGCGCGATAGCGTGCTCGGCCCTGCACTTTTAAAAGAAGGTGGTGAAGCCGTGGCGAGTAGTCAGACGACTGTATTACCGAAAATTTGGAGTGAAACCAGAATGCCGCTGGAAAGCACGCGAGAAGATTTATGGCACCAGTCTGGTAGGCGTAGCATCCCAGGTGTTTTCTGGCATCGTTTTTCACAGGTTGATCGACTGTCGTGGAGGGGGCGTCCATGAAAATCAAGCAGGGTCTCGCCTCGATCGTAATTGTATCTACCTTACATTTAGCTTGAGACAAGCTCTCGAACAACGCCACTTTTACACCTCCAAAGGTGGTCGTTCTTCTCGATCTTGAGGCTGGAAATCCCCAAAAGCCATGGTGCTGCTTGGGGAACCACGGTGCACCTAAATTTTTCCCTTTTGATGGCAATGTGTGCGCACCTGCCAGCGTTCACGTGCTTGCAACAAGTGTCCGGCTAATTTCTTCTCGTCCATTTGTGTAATACAAGACTATGGAATCTTGTCAGTTCTTGTTCAACTGTTATTGGCGCTTCGCCTGTCCCCAAAACAGGGGGATCGAGGTGCTCCCGGGTATTCGCTCGCAGACACTGAGTACGCAGACGATTTTAATAATTTTGGTCTAGGTCCTTTAAGGATGCAGGTCACGTAATAACGTAATTCTTCCATATGTTTTGGCATTCACTTCAAGCCTGCAAAGTGCAGAACGCTGGTACAAAAGTGGATGCGATCAAACCCAAACGCCGTGCTTCCATACCAGTAAATCGATGTGGTAGATAAATCGTTCTGCCAGGGTGACTGTGTAAATTCCTGTGGACTTGCTGAAAATGAGGTTAGTGCAGCTGTTTCCAAACTCTGGCACCGAAGTGACGTCAGTTTGTTTGTCAAGGGCAGAGCATACATTGGCGGTGAGGTCCGCACTGCTTTGTGGATCGGAGACATGGCCTTTACGCCTCAAGAATGTACAAAAACGTCCGACGGTTACCATTGACGCCTCCGAAGGGTCGGTCAATTTGCTTAAGAACATCGGGTTAGCAATACTGAGGTACGCCGGATGGTTTCAGAGAGAAGAAATTCTCGCGTAATAAGTGAGTTTCTCGCGCTTTTCAGGCTACGCTAGTCAGAAGTAAACGCTGTCATCCGAGCACAACAAACTGATGATGATTGGGGAGGAGCACTCCGGGAATCGGATAAGGGCATGTAGTAAAACTGATGAATCAAGCACGGTTAAGCATTAGTTATGTCAAAGTGAAGGGACAGAACACCCCGTACACTGACCCTTAGGGTTTAAGCTGCAAGCGAGCTAGTGGACCACTTTGTTGGGGGACCTAGTGGCTCTAGAGTTCACATCCTTTGAGTAAGGAGGAGTCGAGATGGCTTAGTGGTTAAGACGCGAATTTACTGAGCGGAAGGTCTGCGGTTCGAACCCGACCTCTGCATTTCGATTTGCCTTGTTTAGGCTTGGGCAACCTGGCAGTATCTCAGCCCTCCTGCCTCCTTTGGATGGCATTGCAGCTAGACACCGAAAAGGTGTTACGACTGAACGATCTTTTTAATTTTCCTCTGACTAAGTTGAAATAAGTTATTATTAAGCCAGTTTACAATAACGGTGATCGGCCTGTCGTCTTGTTATCCGTCCTGTTGAAAATAATGAACTCTCTCGCTGCTCTTGGACCGCTCTCTTTTGGCCTTCCTGGTATGGTTAGACCCTGTGGAACGAAGTTCCGGCCAGCGTAGCCCGCAGGACTATTGCAGTACTCAAGCCCGACCCCCCACATCAAGGTAACAACATACCTTCAGATATAGCTGACTTGGGTTGTCCAGCACTCATTAGAGAGCTTTTAAGGCTAACAAGTATATTATGTTCCAGCCCCCCGAAGTTTTAGAGGCCGTTCCCTTGTGGTGTTCCACCGAGGACTTGGCAATCTAACTCAAAATGACTTTTTCACAACTTTACCATACCTTATTGGAATCGCATACCGAAAAAGATCGATCTAAGTCTGGCCCACTTTCCCCTGGTGTGATACAGATTAGTGTATTCTCGAGCATGCACACATTTTTCGGAACCAAGAGTTTCACTCCCATTTGATTTCGTCTCGCCAACTCGATCAAGTCCTCCAATAAGATTGAGGGGACGGATCAAATCTGGTGATATGATATGATCCATGTGGCATTCAGTTAAGCTCGCTGACCGATCTGTCTGATGGTGTGGTTTTTGACGGCGTTGGATGCTGACTCAATTTTCATGGTCAGCTATTGAGCTGTAATAGTACATCATGCATACCGTATCCTACTCCGACTTCCTTTTAAGATGGCAGCATCGTTGCTTCCGCGAATGTGATAGTTCTGATCGTTCGGACCCCTATTGGCCTTGTGCCTTTCGCAATGGGTAATACGGCATTGCGTCCAAACAAGTCGTTAATGTGGTTGTTTTAAGTACGGTGGTCCGCCTTGCTCTACCAGACGCCTGCATCTGCCTATTTGAATATTCTGAGCTCCAAAGGATGAAAGTTCTTTAGGCTGCAAGCTCCGCCATCGTTTCATGGTGCGATGCGCGCAAACATCTCGCGTGTATTTTATTTAGCTTTTAAGTGAAAAAACAGCATCCGAGCGTTGCTGTTAGAATCAAATTACTCCGTGCAACCTTAGAGTTTTGGCTGTGACATCCGTGAGCCAATTTGACGGTAAAACAATGGATAACAAACCAGTTTGTTCCCACTGGATCTCTGCATATCTCACTTATCGTTTAAAAAAGAACGCGTGCTTTTGGTACCATAACTGCCCTCACTAGCGATTCTCCTTTTTTCTTACTATCTCTTGTAGCTTTTTATCTATTTTTGGGTCTCAGCCTACACTGCGGCGTTCTCCCTCGGTTCTGAGTACACCCCGATATGTTGGTAAGTCTCAAGTTGTGCTATTTTAGCTGTCGTTTTATGATTTGCACTCCTAATTACAATTTTCCATGAATTGTCAGAGGACAGAATTTCATTTCCCAATATGTACATGAACGCAACTTTGCTTACAAATTGCACGTTTTTTGCTTACAAACGACGGGCTCCTATAAGTGAAACTGAATAGCAATGAAAAACGCCTATCACTCGTTTCAAAAAATCGGAAGTTATGAGTGAACGTTCCTCTCACGACGTGTTGTGGTTATGGATCGCCAAGCGGTGTCCATAAACACCGCAATGCCATTTTTGCAGTTGGTTTAGCTACAGAAAGAACAACCAAATAGGTTAAGCCCGAAGTTGTACGAATCACAGGTGGTATAAAACACTGCAGTATTGGGTGGTATGTAGTGCTTTTTCTGAGCAAGTCACATCCTGCTGTCAAGTGAACGTCTTTGATGACCGGTCGGAACCGTGTTAAATTTGGTTTTCTGTTGTATAGGGATTTGCTCCTCTGTGCCACTCGAATTTTTTTGCGGAAGCTGCGAAACTGCCGCGTTTAAGAACACGCTCACTAGTGAAAATTATCTTTCTTTTCATGAACATCATTCTCCAACTTGACGCAAAGGCTTGCGACCAGACTCCATGTGTAGAGGAACAGCTGTAGGGGAGGATGGGAGGGGGGGTTAATAGATCTGTCCGCTGCTTCTTCCGTCCGTATCCCCCCAAAGCAGCCCCCATTATAAACGTGCAAAATATTGCGTATACAGGTCTATCTGACAACCCGTAACAATGTTAGGCGTCATCTCACCCGTGGAAAGCATGATTATGGGTATGTGTACTGCAGGAACTTTTGTAAGAGGATGAATAGAACTGATCTATACCGTCTCCCGATTCACTGCAATGGGTAGTTTGTGAAAAATTGACATGTTGTTATTCCTAGATCCGTGAATCTGGTTCACCATCTGCTTTAACAAAACGCCTCTATTCTTATTTGTGTTCTGTAGTTGATTTACTCCTATGTTTGGAATTACTCCTCATCGATAAACGGACCGTCATAATTCGTGTTTCAGAACTTTCTTGGGCTCGGACAGAATGTCGACATTCGAATCGAGTTGGACGACGAAGAACACAGAAAGCAGGAGGAATGCAAGACCGAGGATGGACACGTCTATCCGCTCTCTATCTACTACGACGGTGAGACAGTTGCAGGTAGGGTGCTGATCGGGATGAAGCGTGGGAGCAAACTGGAACATCAGGGAATTCGCATCGATTTTCTTGGTGTGATCGAGTTCTTCACTGATCGCGGCAATCGTGACGAGTTCATTACTCTTAGCCAGGACTTGGCTCGTCCTGGCATACTATCTCAGCCAGTTTCCTATCCTTTTGAATTCCTTACTGTCAACAAACCTTACGAAAGCTATTGCGGAACACATGTTAGACTAAGGTATGTTACGGTTTCGGCTTCCGTTCACTATTCATTAGGTATTTTCTTCGCGTGACTGTGCAACGTCGATTGACCGATTTGACAAAAGACCGTGAAATATTGGTTCACTCACTGACCAAACCTATGGAACCAGACGAAAGTATTCAAATGGAAGTAGGCATAGAAGACAGCCTACATATTGAATTTGAATACAACAAATCAAAGTAGATCCAACGCGAATGGCAAACACAATTCTTTCCTGTCGCTAGGTATCATCTGAGAGACGTGATTGTCGGAAAAATCTATTTCCTACTTGTACGAGTCAAAATTAAAAATATGGAAATACAGATCCTGAAGCGTGAAACCCTTGGATCCGGTATGAATGTTCTCCTACTCTAATGATCTACTCTAGGTCCGAATATGTTCACAGATTCTGAAACCATTGCCAAGTATGAAATTATGGACGGTGCTCCCGTTCGTGGAGAATCTATTCCTATTAGGCTCTTCTTGCAGAGTTATTCGTTGAGTCCCACAATGCGTGATGTGAATCGGAAATTCTCTGTCCGGTACTTCCTCAATCTGGTCCTCCTGGATGAAGAGGAACGCCGCTACTACAAGCAACAGGTGTGTGAACAGCGTTTTTTTTAATTTTCAGTGATAATCTTTGGTTACCGTATTAGGCAACTAACAAGGTCTTTTTCACAAATTTTATGCATGATTAGATGTATTTACGGGTACGAACCCATAGGATTGGGAATCGGTACGCTGCTCAATGGATCACGGAATCAAATGGCGTAAGTCACAGTCAAAGAAAATCTCAGGAAGGGGATAGCTTGCAGGCCGGCGCGAGTTCGCTTGTGACAGCTATCTTATTTGAGCGAACAGTTACAGGTTATGCGCCACAACAGTGTCTGAACGCACATACAACCAAACAAGTGTACCTTCATTTCATGTCGGTCGTCGCACGGTGACATCAGCTAGGTCACCTTAATAACTGCACTTGACAGGGCGCATAAGCGAAAACATGTCACCGCTGATGCCTCATTTTCCTTCTGTTAATGCCCTCTAATCCCATTTGATGTTCGCTTCCGTAGAGCCCTGTTGTGGGCAGGTCAGTCAGACAGGCTTTGATTTTCGAATCATTGCAAAAATTGCTGAACAAGTTGCTCTTGCGTGCACTCTTGATACTTTTTGAATAGAGATCTGCCGCATTTCTGAGATCCGATTACAGAATCCAAGTATATTCATTGAGCCCACAGCACCTTCACTGTCTAGGCACCATCGACTGCGAACTTGGAATGATTGTTCAGCTGGTTGTGCTGGTGTTGGAGTAGCTCTCAGTTCCTGAGCTGAAGCTTTATTGCATGGTCAACTACGTGTAAACAGTCGCCTGTGTGCCGTGAGTCCGTCCATTTTCTGAAAGACTCAACAGTCCCAGTACTAACTGCCCTTATGAACTGGTTAACTGTAGCACTGATTCTCTGAAAGTTGGGAAATAACCACCATCTTATCAACCGGGAGAAGTCAGATATAGTTCTAGTTGCAGGAGGCTTCAATACGCCACCAAATAGCATGCCAATGATGGAACAAGCGACAAACGTTGTGCTGATATAAGTATGGTATCAACAAAAGAAAGTATTCTGGGGATACCATTTATGATTTCAGTAGGACTTATTAACTTGCCACTACCGGTTTCCTCCTTGTGATAACTCAAGTGGGCGTGGGTCGCGAGTTTCCATCAGCCTTATTTCTTACTTGGACACCAAACAGTTTGCAAATAAAGTGGGCTTTAAAGGGAAGCTCAACGACATCTCTCGTGTATGCTCTTTTGTTGTTGGTTCAATCTACCGGTGGTGGAGTGTGTATGAACTTTGAACTGTTGCACGTTTGAGAGTTTTATCCAGATCACTTATTCTCAGCATTGCGTGAATCTTCCTGTGGGGGCAAGCTTTCGTATGTGATGCACCCCCGTTCTACATATCGACTGCATCATCCGTGTGGAGCAATTTTACACAGTCTGGTTGACTGTATTTCGCCAGATTTGTCATTCTATAATATTCAAGAGAACTTTATTGAAAAAATTCAGCAAACTAGCAGACTCACCTTGATTTACCGTCTTCGGTAGTACGGTGAGAGATTGCAGTCGACTGAACTGTGCATGGTGGCCGCATAACTGACCACAATTAGGTTACCTGAAACCGTATACAATGAGTTCATATCATTTATGTCGTCAGTAACTGTCCACCTTCTTAGCAGTCCAATAGTCAGACGCCGCAAGAGTATTGTGCACTAGACAAATGTAACATAGCCGTGTATCATCCTAACTTTTTCCTCATTTCTTTCGCTCTCCTCCCCTGATGTTCTGTCTTATCTCCCAGCCCTCTCATGGTCGTAGATATACGGCCATGAGTTCACCCATCTCTTTGATTTTGACCTAAGTTAACCCGTTTGTGGAATATACGATAGTGCAAGTGATCTGGCAAATAACACTTATTCATACAAAAAGCCCGTGCAAGGAAATACAGGATGGATATGGGGTTGAAATCGAACTCATGCCACTCTTCAGTCCACTAAATGTCCCTCCCGTTGCCCCTCAGGTGTATCAGGCTTTCGGTACTCAGAAACAAATGGGTATATTCAAGGTGGAGGCGTATATCCCGTCCCATTTTCGTGTTACACGAGGTAATGCTGTCGATCTGCCGCGCATTATTGGTACACCCTGAAGCCATTGGGAACGTATCACGTGAGAAGCTGTGTCAGTCCTGTGTTTTGGGTGAACATGACCTCATGACAGGCAGTAATGTCTAACTAGTATGCCATCATTTCCACCTCGGGTCCTACAGTACACACTGGTTGAACTGCTATTCTTGCTCCACAACAAAACTTACGTTCATTTTGCATGGCGGATGTCTCAAATTCGTTTCCGAGTCTTATTCCAACTAATCTGTTTAGGACGTGCTAAGCCGAAATTACCGTCCCTCGAATTGCTGAAAAAGCAACTACCTGGTCTTCACATGAAACGGAACATGTTCTGTTTTGTCACGGAGTATGCTATCTTGCATTTCTATTAGTCTCTGACACCTGGTCGCACGAGCATGACAACGGCTCTTTGAGCGTCTGCAGCTGCCAAGTATTCACATGACTTCACGTATGTTTATGCATTTTAGTTACTCACACATCTCTGATCTAACAACCTGTGACATGACCTGTGGGTCTTTGTACTCACACATTCTTTCATCATATAACACACCACTGTAGTAACTGATGAGCTACGGACAGAACATATTACCTACTAACCGTAGTTCCCACCTTGATCACAGCCGCAGTTTTTGTACCCGTTGATTGTAGAGGTGCCGGTGTTGGTCCCTTTGAATGACGTCATTTTACAGTCATCTCTTTATGCAACCTTAACTCGTAGGCCTCGCTTGCCCAGGTAGCTCACCCCATAGTAAATGAGAAAATTCAATCTTTTAGGATTCAGTGGACTTGTTAGGCCATTGTCTCCGATATTCGACATATCTTGTCATTCCCCTTGTTCTCAGTGAACGCGACCGTAGCACCTTGATGCAGCTTACATTTGACATGGGGTTTATGAGTGAAAAATAAATTCATATTGATTTAATGCCTGCAACCTGCATAACGGAGATGAAAAAGTTGTAACACAGATCTTCTGATAATGCTTTCTTTGGAAGGCAATCTAACAGTCAAACTATTGACGGAAAGCCTCTGTAGAATCTGCGTTCAGCTCTGCTGAATCTCTTCGCAACACAAATCCTCCTACACATGCACAGTAGAAGTGAACTTCCACTGTGGTTGATTATTCACGCGAATTTGTATTTTATATCATCTACCTAGGTTTCGTGAACAGGCAGTTGATAAACTGGACTGAAGAAGATTGCTTTTCGTTGCTCAATCTCGGTCAGTTGTAGGGGCTTGGTTGCATCGATTATTCTGTTTTCCCTCATACGGACACGTAATTCAACGCTTTCCAGCATTAGCGGTTGTCTACTCGGCACCACAATACCTTTTCAAACCAAGTAATTTCGTGGTTGTTGGGTCAATCGTTGCTCAATTTTTGTATTTCCGAGATGGCTCAGTGGTTAGAGCACGAATCTACTGTTCGAAAGATTCGTGATTCGAACCCGACCTCTGCCTCTCGACTTCCCCTGTCTAGGCTTGGGCAACCTGGCAGTATCCCAGCCCTCGTGCTTCCTTCTGGTGGCATGGCAGTTAGGCACCGAAAGGGTGCTACAGCTGAACGATCCCCGAATCCTTTACCTAAAGAATAAATATTTAATCTCTCCTCCTGAACCAGCCTGGTTCTGTTCACCGTCATCCAACGCGAACATTCGTCGATTTATATCTCCTACCTACTCCGAACAGGTACCTATATTTCACAAGTTTGGATCTAACACACCTCATCTCCATTTCAACATGTATACATGACTCCCACGCCCTCGAGATGCATTTTAAACACACTTGTTCTCCGACCGTCTCTTCTACTCCCGGTAAATCTTGCAACTTGTTTGCTGATAGCTCAGGGAACAATACCTATTTGTCTTATCTTCAGAGTTGTAATCCTGCAATCTCTGCTAGCTCGGCTATTTCTGCGGCTAAAATCTATGCACACGCTATTTTGTTCGAAGTTTCTGCCTGTACAGTTTGCGCTCACCTGGCCAGGTCATTTCCTGCTCCCATTACCGACATTGTCATCCTAAGAATGACAAAATCATTAACGACAGAGTTAATGAAATACCGCCAATTTGTTCAATAACGTCTCGACGGTGTGGTAATGGGCGACTCCTGGTGGAAATTTTATGCTTTGGTATTAAACTGAAACGTAAAATGATTGGAAGACAATACCGGTATCTCGGTAAATGCTCAGACTAGCAAACTATGTGCGACAGGCCTCTGGTCGCTCACCCGACGATCTCATTCCATTGAATTTACATCGGCGCCGAAGGCGCCACTTTCCGCTTCGCGCAAACCACATAGTATCCCAGTCGTAACAAGTTTTGATAGGTCATCTCTGAAGTAGGTTTGACGGCGTTGAGAGAATTTAGGTCATTGTGACTACACGGCGAATATAGTAAATGAAGCTGTTGAACGTTTCGACAGTCGGAAGAACAACTGACTGGCATAACCGGTGACATAACCAAACATTACCAGCGTGACTAGCCAAAGACTGGTCAACATACTGTCATGTTTGTTGTGATTAGTGTGAAAGTGTGTTCTGTCACCTGCGCGCGTCTGTATGTGTTACATCAAGCGCATGCTTCGGAGCTAACCTTGGGACAGTTGTCATGTCATTTGCGGCATGTCGAGCCTGATTCGCCATTGTATGACAAGCTTTCTCATCATTTACTACCTTGTCAGAAACGGTCAACGTTCCCAACATGTTGACGCGTAATTCGGTCTCCAGGCGTAAGCTTACGGTTCCTTCCATGCCTGTGTATCAAATCTCTTCATACGCACCACAGATTTGTTAGTACGAAAGATCGTTACTTACACGAAAGCAATCTCGTCCAATGTGGTATTGCAGACTTGCTTCGTGGCCGTGTTAGACTTTAATTGAAGGTACTGTTTAAGTTGATGCATAGGCTAAGGCAAGCGGCTTCAGTGAACACATTTGCACAGTTACTCGGACAATCGTAAGTCTGGTCTCGTGGACCAGATTTGCATATCCTGTGTGGTAAAAGCAATCGGCAAATCAGTTTTTCAACCGCATACCAATATGCGGTTTTGGAAGGGGATCTCACACTGTCCGTTAGGCGAATGCCGTGGCAGAATGCTACTCCCAGGTAGTGAGACATTTGAAATCTTTTGAAAACACCCAATAATATGTGCCCGCACTCCAATTCATCCTGTAAACATAGGCCCAGATTCACACGTAGTAAACAGAGTTCCGGATGGATTGGATTAACACTGAAACGACCATGTTTTCAATGTTGGCGGAAGTAGATTTTTCTTCGAAATTGTCTTGTGAACCATTGTGTACAACCCCATGGAATTTTCCCACATTTCGTTCTGGGTTTGTTTTCTTATTAGTGACAAAACCTCGTTTGCACGTATTTGGTCGTTTGGTCTCAGCATTAGGTTTGCAGACAACACTCTGTTACGATCAGCTCTGAAAAGGTTGTTTCAACACGAGCAGTCCAAATTAAGATAGATGGCAAACTCATTTCTAGGTGCTTAGGCAGTTAGAACCGTTACGGTTGAGGTGACGGCATCCAGTGTACTATGATATGTTTTGCGGGCAGATTGTAAAGTGTCGGAAGAAGTGGAAAAACGAGGCAACATATCACGTAGTACCGTTACTTCAATGATTTTTTATAGGGCTGGAGAAGAAGCAATAGTACAATGCTTCTCGGTTCTTTTGGTACCAAGCCTTATACAAAGCTCAGGTATACAGGAACTGAAAAAAACTCGCGTAACTTGTCGGTGCTTCTCTTGAGTGGTTCAGGTTGTAGGCTGTCAAGACCAGAAGAGGTTGTCAGCCGACCGGATTTGAACACACGTGTGTCAGGAAGGTGCGGTCCTTTGAAAGAAAGTTTATAGGTCCAGTAGGGTGAGATAGAAATTCTGCGTTTAAAGAATCCAAACCCTGGTAATTAGCATTCTTGCTTCTCCCACAACCAGAGTTAATAGAGCTCCACACATCTTTTGATTATTCCAGCCTGATCAGGTCGGGCGCGAAAACCTGTGGGTTGAGTCCATTCACTACAATACGGTTCCCACTTTTGTAAGCATACTTGGAACTTGTTCCAGATTAATGGGGCTAATCAACCCTTTGCGAAGGAATACGCTGCCTAGTGTGCTAACTTGAGCGCAAAAGTCTCCCTGCGCTTCTGTAACGTTGGCTTGCGTGTTTCCGGCATTAGATCAATCCATGGGACGGTGTCAGTGCATCTCAAGGAACTGCTACCCTTGTAGTTGTCGGTTTATATTTTGATCCAACTCTTTAGAGCCACACGGTAAGACACCAGCAACTTGAAGTTGGTGATGTTATTTTGGCGGCAGAAGTAGGATATCAACAAGAAATTCAGGCCTAACCATTGTGAACAGTCTTCGCTCACCCATCTGCTCACAACCAACCAACCAAACGTCGTTCGAGTCATCAACCACACACTCGCCAGGTTCACCGTGCAAAACGGCGTCTGAGAGGTTTTTTGTACTAACTACTTCTAGTACATTTTGCCGTAATGTCAGTCGCGTTCACTTTTGCCAACTGAACTCCTCTCTTTCATGTGAGGCTACGGTTCAATATAGCTAGTTATCAACGCGGAAGAGACAATGTCCGTCTCTGTGATGGCATTCCATCACTTCAATAATTTCTTGGTTGCTTACTTGGTCTACTCTTTTTTCTGTTCTTTGGTTTGAGTTCTGTTAATTCGCTCATTTCCACAGGAAATAATACTTTACCGGCGGCCAGACCGTCGTCGTAGGCCTGTAGCGCAGTGCCCATCTACTGAACTGAACAATGCGCTCGAAGTGAACGACGTTGGCAGTTCGACTCCCAGCGCTAAAGAAAACACGGTCCAGGAGCCAGCAAAAGAAGTTTCGGATTCAGTTGTAAAGCAGGTCAGTTACACTTTCATTGCCTTTGTTAAATTTTTCCCCAGTGACTTGTGGGTTTCTGTCAAAGAACTGTTCTGATTTCAGTCTAACGAGTTATTTTTTAAAACTAACACGAACTTCTCACTTTGGTAGGTTCAAAACTACTGAAGTTGCGTACTTCATCATGATAGCTAAACTGGCTTCTGAGGGGAAAGCCAGTTCATGTAGTTTGTTTTCCATTCAGGTCACCGAGTT
This sequence comes from Clonorchis sinensis, assembly GCA_003604175.2. Taxonomy (NCBI): domain Eukaryota; kingdom Metazoa; phylum Platyhelminthes; class Trematoda; order Opisthorchiida; family Opisthorchiidae; genus Clonorchis; species Clonorchis sinensis. The sequence continues at coordinate 79,967,799 of CM030369.1, forward strand.
TTCAGTAGTTTAGTTTAGTCTGCATCCCACTGGTGGTTGTGTACTTCAACTGTCACGACGGACAATTTAATGTCTTGATTCCCAGCCTCTTTTGTATCCAACTCTCTGTTGCAGTAATCGATCTCCCACTGATCTATTTCCAAAAGCATACCTCTTTATTTTGATGAAAACACCCATGTATATTTGAATTTTCGAACATTGACTTTCGGGTAATTTTGGACCCTTTCAGTTCGTTAGTCAATAAAATTCATCACCATTTTGAGGTTCTAAATCACTCAATGACAAAGCGAGGTATGTGGCGTTAGTTAGTTTGCTGTTTCTCTTGTTATGTTGGTATTATTTTACCAATCTGGATCATTCTACATACCACACAAATTCTGCTTGTTTTTGACTTACATCTGTTCACCTGAAAGATGCCGGGGTTGACCTCCTTACGGAATGCTAGCTATACGTATGAAGGAATGTAATTTGTCTCGTATCAGTTTTATCATGACGAAATCATCAGTAGCTTCTTCTTCCGAACAACTCAAGGTATCCGTCCCAGTATTTCATTTTATTGACCTTTGAGCTTAACCGTTCCGTAGAAATTCCCTTGCATCCACCAAAAGTCCCAGCTTTGCTGTCCAGCTTCTTCTTAACAGAAACACTTGCAGTCCGAAGTTTCTCATTTTGTTTTCTGTTCTCTTTTCCACAAAATCATATACCAAGCTCATCTACACGTGTCCCACTTGCATTTGAATTTGACGTTATTTTGCAACCCGAAAAATGACCTAGAAACTTTCCTGTGAAGACCGGCTCACTGTCATTATCTATACTCCTTCCTTTGGAGAGCCGTGCAGTTGTCGAGGCTCACTTTTACTACCGTGGAAATTCAATGAATGACTCAGACACTGAGAGCAAACCAGCCAGAATACAGCGGGGTCTTAAAGTGCGTCTCATATCTCATCAATGCTAGTTCCGTGACCCTGCTGAAGGTAGCAGCCTCGAATAAAAGCCTCTTAGTTTCTCCAAAACATGGTGTTACATTTTTTTGAGACTACTTTTGATGTGGAGCAGTCAAGTGAACGAATTACCGAAGGGATAGTTGGACTGTATTCGGTTCGGCGCTTATACATGTCTGTAGCCTATATTCACTATCAGTTTGCGGATCACCTGGGATACATGTCGGTACCCGCTAAACAACGAGATTTAAACAACAGGAATCCTCACTAGTTGGACGGGCAGTATTCTCGTGCCGCAGCAGAAAGTTACAACACTTATCGAAGCTGGCAAGTCCTTTAGGATAGATGAAACTCACACCAGTCTTCAGGAATCTAACAAAGTGCTCTACGAAGCCATTACAATGTAGGTCTCATTTCTCACCCCTCATGTGATTGTTCAACCACGGTTTCGGTACTGCTGAGCACAATGTGCTCTCGTTGCTCATCGCAGGATGGGTTGAGGGATCTGTAGAATGTGCATTCATATCAGTCTCGTTCGAACAGTCCTACTCCTGTCCTGGTGCAATTGTTGTGATGAGTCCGCACTAAAGAGAGAAAGCACTGGATTCAAGGTTGGCTCTTAATAGACCTAGTCAGTAGTGCACATCCTTGGCCGCGCCAGGGCTTGAAGCGCACGCTGGAAGTACCTGAACTGTCACGTTTGAGCGGACGGACATGTTCACGCTTGAGCGATCTGATTGGCTATGCGGTATCTGCGGCGAACTATATTCACTTCGCCGCTGTACTATCCCATTCGGTTAAGTCGGTTGTCTGTTGCATCATGCTATTGCGTTTTTGAACTTTTCATTGAACTGCTACCATCCACATTGTTTAGGATTGTTTACTTCGTGCTCTCGCCGTCGACTGTGAATTCAGCATGCTGTTCGGATCAGTGAATCAGTTGTTTTAGCTATTCCTACTGAAGTGTGCTCCTAAAACCGGTTCTCGTTCTCCCTTACACTGGGAATCACTCTCAGTAGAGTTGCAGTTTCCAGTACCATACGATTTTACTCGATGGAAAAATCGTTTGAGAAGAAAAACAGCACGGCAGTCTACTGTAGCAACCTGTACATCATCGCATTGTTCACGTAGTTGTTCGGCTTCGGAAAACAAGAGTTTTCTATTGATCGGCATTTAACAAAATACCAGTTTTGCGGTCAATCAGTCACCGAGTTTGTGCTTTATTGTCAGTCTATAACTGAGATCGACTCTCGGGAAATGATGTTTTGGTCGCACATTACTGAACTGAATTTTGGGATCGCGCGGTCTCACCCTGGAAGGCGAGTCGCACTAACAGTACTCAGACTTTTCATAAACTCTTTCATGCCCCTCTACCATCCCAAGGATTGGCCACCTCATTGTTTCCACCACTCTGAATGGGGCGCAGAAAACAGTACTCTTTTGCAAACGAGGGCTCAGTATGCGCAATCCCTGGCCTAAGCAACGCATATTTTGGTGTTGGACACATTCTTCGATGGATTTCTCCGTTGCACAATCGAACACTCGCTTTCTAATTGCCTCATTACGGATTCACCGACACCAGCCTACACTAGCTATGGTTCTGAGACAGTGGTTGTGGAAAACCTGAATACTTCTCAGTTCCGAACAGACAAAGTCTCATGAGACACAACAAAAGAGCCCGCACTGTAGACTGATACATACGTCCCTTGATATTCTGGGCTATACCGCTTTGACGCCATAGGTGTCTCAAATTAGCAAACGCAACCCGAGCCTTACAGGTTCATGCATTGACTTCATTTGTCACACTACACTGTGATATACTAGGACTTGCAAGAAATGCAAAACACTCCGCAACTTGGAGTGTCTCTCCCTGGATTGTAGGTAACGCATTCAGCGACTGTATGCCCGGGAGCATCGTGTCACATTTTGTGAGTGCAAAGCGCATACCAGAGGACGGGATAACCCTGGTCAGTTCAACCAAAAACGTACACCTTCTCTTCGAAGACGATGACGATGTCGTCTGCATATTCCAGATCAATAAGGTTTTCGTCAGAGGCTATTTGAACACCGGGGTTTTGAAGACATTTCAGCGTTTCTCTTATTATCTCATTGATAATGGAAGTAAATGGGGATGAAGAGAGTGGGTGCCCGTGACGGACATTGCTTTGTATACGGAAGCTCTTAGAGAGCTGTTCGTACACGCACATGTCCTGAAGTCTGAGAATACAAGGAACCTATTATGTTGACAAACTTCCGGGGCGTTTCTTGTTGGCCGAGCCTCTTAGGGAGAGTAGACTGATCAGCTGAGTAGAACGCTCCTTAGAAATTCAGGAATGCTGGAATTGTGGGTCGTCTGTACGTATGGCGTTGTTCCAGCACCTAACGGAGTGTGAAGATTCGGTCAACGCACCCCCTACCAAGCCTGAATCCCGTTTGCTGTTCTCGAGTCAGTATTTCATGGGTCACCATAAGGCATCGAATGATAGGTGACGTCAACAGTCCCCTTAGGACTGGAGTCAGGCTGATTCCCCTGTGATGATGGCACTTATCACGGACTCCGTTCTTAAAAGTGGGCTGTATCACCGATTTTCCCGAGTTCTTTTGGACAGTCGGCTTTTCCACATGCAATGAAGTAGACAAGGACTGACTGATGACTTCACTCCCATCCTTGGAAATTGTTTGTGGTAGGTCATCCGAACCAGAAGCTCAGTGGCGCTTGAGGGGACTTATGCAGTCATAAACCTCCGAGGCCGTAGGGGGTTCCACGTTCACCGTCCAAGGTTCTCGTCAACTGTGGGCTCCAGATGAGTGGCAGCAGGTAGGTTCCGATTACCGATCGAACAGATCAACTGAAGTAATCTTCGGGCATTCCCGGTTTTCTGAGCCTCTTGTATTTCCCTGGCATTCCATGTCCACCAGACTTCCTGGTCGGCTTGCACCCCAACTTTCAATTGAAGTCTGATAATTCGTCGGGTCAGGTTATGTTCTGGACCGGATGGGATATTTCTCCGAGATTTAAACAGTACCACTGTTCGGTCTGATATCTAGTGCTTTATTGGGCCTAGTAGCACCGTATCATAGGCAAAACTGCCAGCACTATGCACAGAGGTGGCGATCTCATTCCAGTATGAATTCACATCTCATGGTAGAGCATTTGGGAGAGACTCCAGAGTACTATTCTGGTAAATTCGAATTTGCCAACTTATGTGGCCCCCGGGAAGCGAATGGAGAAGCGATTTCGTAGAGCGCGTGGTCAGAATCCACAAATGTGTTCCAAAACGACGGGCAGTCACTTATTGATCCGCGCCACTGGTAACTGTTGACAATGTGATCAATTTGAGTTCGTAGCCGGCTCGACATTGGCGGACACCATGTGGCCAGACGAATTCAGCTATTTCGGAGTTAGGTATTCTATTAAAACAGCGTTAGTACATAGCTGACGCAATCGTTCACCATTGTCCATATCGGCCACCTAATTGAGTGTCAGATCCGCTAAGCCTGCTCACATGTGCCTTCAGATCTCCGGTAACCACAGCGATATCTCTGAGCTTTTAGCTCACCCCAACATGGCATTCAGGAAGTCGTAAAATTCGCCTTCGATGCTGTCAGAGCTACGGTCAGTTGGGGCGTAAGCAGACACGACAAACGGACATCGATCAACTTCTCTTTTGTGAGACACCTTCACAGATGTTGCCAAACGAAGCTCACAAAGGTGATTGTCAGCTTGTATCCAATCAAGTAAGCTTCCTTCCGCCCAGTGACTTACGACGATATCATCTCCTTCATATCCTGCCGGAGCAGCTTCTGAATCACCGGAGGTGTGCAGTCGGATGCGAATGGTGTGTGATGGGGTAGTTCTCTCAACCACTGCGCTTGAACCTTGAATTCTTGTTTCTGATACACAGCACTCACCATTGTTAAGCGAGTCCAGAGCAACTTGTTGTCCTGTTCGTTTCAGACTGCGGATGTTGAGGGCTTCCAGATAGACTGGGCGGAGACTTGAAGATTGATTTAGGGATGCATGGCGGTGTCTGCGTCAGGTGACGCGCAGATGTTGCTTGCAAAACCGATACAGGGCGAACGGAGTCATCAGTCCTAACTACTTTGGCCTGGAAAGAAAGAGTTATTAATGGGGTGAGAAGCAACAGTGTCTGGAAAAGAAAGAAATGAGGCGTCAACAGTAGTCTGTTTTCGCTTATCCGCCCTGTTGTGTGCAACGGGTAAGGCGATACAATTGATGGCACCGCCCGACGGCCGATGTGGCATGAGTTTATGTGTGTGTGCAATTCATAATTATACTTAGGATGGGATGCTGTCGGGGTGCCCACACCTAGACAGGAGGACGATTGGGGTCCTCAGCGAAAGCCTTTGGCTCCAAAGCCTGACCGAAAGGCAGCGGTGTTTGGCCGGAAATGCAAATGCATTTCAATTTTCCAGAACAAGTCGCCATACATGTTCCAACCGCCAACCTGGAGAACCAGAAAACTGTGTTGGTCAGACCTTTAAACATTGACTAAACCGGTTTGAGACTGCGAGTGTTGCGCGGTCATCTCCCTGTATAGCTCAGTGGGTCGCGGAGGTATACAAACCGTCATAACACGTAGATTCCACTCCTTTCTTGACGGTCTATCCCTTTGAATCGGTTAGCTTGCCGCCGCATTTGGGTGAAACGATTTGTTCAGGTATTCAACGGTTTATTGCTTTGTACAACAAACAAAGCATGCATTTTCATGGCCATGTTGTGATCAGGGCCTATTACAATCTCGGCTTTGTATAAACAGCATACCACTGTCTCCGTAGTTGCTTGTTGTGCTTTGGTGCACTTTCTCTTCCGAGTTGGACGAAAACAACGAGTAACAATACATTTGATATGTCACAGCAACCAAACCAAGACTAGTTTTCGGAGCCGAGGTTTGAGCCCACGACAAGAGGAGTTCTGATCGAATAGTACAGGGACACGAGACTCAGCCGTTGAGCTGGATTCACCGTCAACAACTGGGAACTTCCAAGAAGCTTTGCACAAGCACGATCTTTCACAACGATACTACTATAAGTGGCCGAATACAAGTGTTTTTTGGACTTGCCACTCATGACCAGTTACTGTTGTAATTCTACACGAAATGATACCATGTATGCTAGGCATCGAGCTTTGTACACATTCCTGACAGCTTGACTTAGGCGAGTTCATTCTTTGTTTACTGACTGCGATTCATCGTATCTTCTCTTAGTCTCAGCTAGATTACTAGAGACTGAATATTTGCAAGTTCCAAATTCGCACTGCAGCTGTATATGTGCGTGTTTATTATTGAACATTTTGCATTAACTATCTTTTTCAGCGACTACTTGTTCCCGAATAAAAGCACAGGTTCAGGTCGAAGTCCACACAGCCTGTTCCGAAAATTGGACCAAACCCACTGACCCAAAGAAATAGCAGCTCACATGAACCAATCTCATTCCTAGGAGAAACTACCCGTTACATTCCGTCCTACAACGTAGTCATTTCTCTGACGGATATCAGCGAATAAGTGCTGCATGTTGTCCAAAAACCGTCATGATAAACGGCCCCTCTAACTTAATGGCACCGATATAGTCGTTTAATTGCTCCACTTCACATGCTTGTGGATATCAGCGCTGGGAATGTCCACTTTAAAATGGAATTCCGTAGACGTTGCTAATCACCCTCTGAAAGTATATATATATATATATAACAATGAAGAAAGATGATGTGCGTCAGTGGTTACATGTCTGCGCTAGTCCGCCCTACTGTGTGGAGCTAATGAAGCAGCCTGGCTGATGTGGCGTGAAGGTATTTTATCTGCTGATGACTGTTATACTGGCTGCAGGTTGTATGATGACGGCGGGAAGCCTATCGCGACAACAGACGAAGTTTTGGGTGCGCACTATCTGGATGGAATATGGATCGATTTTACGCACTTTATCGATTCATGATACTTATAAGTGACCTCGAAGAATACATGGTGCCGTCCTCTCGAATGCCGCGTTTTCGGGCCTCATTGCGTTTTTGCTCCTGTTTGCTCAACGGAATAACCCGACGGTGTCCGAGTTTGCGTTAACCTTGTGTTCTACTTGAACCCAAAGTGCACAAAATTAGCGAAATACACTCATTTGCAAACAATTTTTTTCGGTAGACTCGCCTGGAACCCGGCTAAATCTCTCGTTTATAATGAGTTTCAAGAAGAGCGAAACCGGTCGTAGGCTATCGAAGAATTTTCAGGAACTTTACTAGTAGTGCATTACGTATATACATGTATCGCGATATCTTGAATATCGTACCAACTGAAACATGAGGCGGACTGGTGCAGCACATTCAGTTGCTTGCAAACATCATAAGCGAGAGTTTAAGCTCGCTTCCAGGTGAGTCTCCCGCAAAATCAAATTTGTTTGCAAATAAGTGTATTTCGCTAACCCGACAGTGTATTTTGAGTTCCGTTGCAAATCGCAAATAATTCAAACTACTGAGGCAGCTCTAGTAGTTCATTGTTGGCATCATCATAGTGACCAATGCAATTGGTGCTCAGTACTGATGCTCAGCTACCGTGCAACGATAATTTATTTGAAAGCTTCATTATGAAAAAAACGACTGAGGATGGGGAAGGGACACAATCATTCCGAGGTGTTTACACCTCCAGATATTCATTGGTACACTCTGGATAGAAAGTGACAACAAGAACGCCAGTGACGTCGATTACAGCATCTCCAAAAATGCACAAGGGGGTCACACACACCCAGTATTCATTCTCTGGTGCTCCTCCGTCTACTTTCTGATTCACAGGGCCTACAGTTTCCCGACACTTGTTTCATGTGCTAACCACCGCCCACCAAAATAACCCCAGAAGAAATTCAAAGCATCTATTCCACACTACATTCAAAATTCCCTTTTCGGTCAGACGTAATAAAAGGCTCATGACGAATCCAGACTTCTCACGCCTTACTATTCGGATTTCTTGTGATATTGGTGCAGTCGCCTGGGGAATACAGTCAACCGCAATACTGAAAGTCCCTTACTTGATTTAGTTCTGAAGAGTTGTTTTCACACTATTCGTTTGAGTGGCTCAGGTAAGACACAAGAGGCGATTTTTGTTTGTTGTGTCAGCAGACACTCCGAGAGATCACAGTTGGAAAACTGAGAAGTTTGAAACCTACGGAGATTTGTCACAGTTCCTCTTGTCACATGGCAGCGCATTTACTGCGATTTTACCAGGTAATATAAATATCAAGATCGACTGAATGAGTTTTTGATAGGCCCGTCTGGGCGGCTCACTCCAAGTGGATTGTGTGTTTCTAGCTGGTACGAACTTTCAGCAGAAGCCCGCATACCGTTTTATTTGGAAGTCACCAATTGTGAACGACCCAGATCGCCTTCCCTCACAGTTACGTTAGTTGACGTTAGGATATTCAGCTAGTCACCTTGAAAGGGTCTCCTTGACCCAACCACATCGAATTGTGGCGGCTCATAAGCCTTTTTGAAACGAACCGGAAGACTTGTCATACTGTTGTTTCGACTTTTGCGGACGCTTGCTTGGATTGTTGTGCATAATGCGGTGGATGCTAGAAGTTGTCAGCATCAGCAACTCTTATTGATACCAGAAATACTATACCAGCATCAGACGACTATGATGGCATACGCAGATATCTCGGTACCAAATAGTGTAAAACCTGATAAATAATAAGGAAGGCTGATGAATAATGAAGGCTCGGAAACTGGAGACTAGAAGGTGGAAACTGTCGTGCCTTATTGCAGTTGACCCGATCAAGTGACCCGAGGAGAGCGGAAGAAATAGATCATTAGACCACTCACAGAAATGCAGTCTTGAAGAGGTGTCCTAATACGTTGATCTGGCACAAGACCGACTATAGACAATCCACCGGAGCTTCAGTGGAATGCCAACCAAGTTTACAGCAGTGGCAGAAAGTTACCTAAAAATGCCATCTCTTCTGTGCAACGAATCGTCTTGCCCAGACGGTTTCATTTTACACTAACTTATTTTGGGAGCCTACCGCAGTCATCTAGAATGAAGACAGTGCTGATAGAACGGAGTGTCGTGGCTGTGATTACACTCCATGAAGAGGGTGCGAAAGCGTCACCTGAGGCACCAGTACCATGGCTACAGCTTGTCAGACCTGTGTCTCGTATTACTCTGCGTAGATTGTTCCGTCTACGGGAGTTTCATACTCACGGGAATGAAATTCGGCTTTGCCCCAACCAAGGAAGCAGTTACCATATATGAAACTTTCGACAACGAAAGACCATGGTAAATTTTTTTACCTACGAGCTGCTTTCGATTTCGATGATCTTCAGAGACTGGCGGAGGGTGGTGCTCCCAGGTTCTTGCCCTAAATAAAGGCGCGGCACTAGTGTGCAACAGTCTTCGACCTATGTGGTGCAGATTCAACATCAGTTTGCTTGTCAAGGTTGGGACCTGCACTGCTTCAGTGCGATGTGTCCTGCTATATGGATCAGAAACTTGTCTACTTCCTGCCGAATGTTTGAAGCCTCCATGTTCGACCAAAACACCTCTAAAGCATCGCACAGACTTCGTAAGAGCATCAGAATAAATGTGCTCACGCGAGCCAGGTGGTTTTCGGGAAAATGAAAATGATTGTAAATGACACATTCAGTGGTTGTATGTACAGGAGCATCGGGTTACATTTCGTGGGTGCAAAGCGCATACCAAAGAACGAGATAGCTCTAGTCAGTTCAACCAAAACATATGTGCCTTCTTTTTGAAGACGATGACGATGTCACTTGTATATTCCAGAGCTCCGATTGAGGACTTCATTTCCATGTTTGAACATTGTGAGTGGGGTCGCAGAAATTGATCACTCGGTGGCGCTTTCGAGAACATTTGCAGTCGTAAACGTGCGATAGCATATGGTGTATCCGGTTCACCATCCAACATTCCACTGTTGCTCCGCCATCTAAATGGGTGGCAGCATTTGGCAACGAAGATTGTTGTTGAAAGCGCTCCACTCAGCAATTGAGGCTTCCTTCATTCAAGATGGCCGCACCAGTCTGATCTCACAAGCGTTTTACGGGGTCCGGTTGCAAGGACCAAGTGAGATATTACTAGAACATTCCATGTTTTCTGGACCTCTTCCGTCCCCTTAGCCTTCCATGTCCAGCAGACTTTACTGTCGGCGGCTACCCTAAGTTTGGTTTGGCATCCGATAGTTTGTTGGAATGAGTTATATTTTGGGCAGACGGGAAAGATTCTCTGAGCTTCGGGCAGTGCCACCGTTCTGGCTGATATCCAGTGCTTGAGCAGATCTGGTTGCACCGTGCTACAGGTAAAACTGCTGGCACTTCGTAAGGATGTAGCGTCCTCATCCCAGTACGAATTCGCAGTCGGCGGTGGAAATTTGGGAGGAAGTCCAGAACAAGATTCTGGGAAATTGGTCTAACTTCTGGATCTTTCAGTTGCTAAGCTATTTGTCTACGCCTTACGCGGCTTTAGATAACGAATGGAGAAGGGACTTCGGACTAGTGTATGGTCAAAATTCATGTTACAAAACGGGCGGCACCATCCGCCCCATCGTAGCTAATTGCGATGAGGTCTATATGGGTTCGTTTGCCGTTGGTCGTACGTACCAAGTACAATCCATGCCGGCCACCCAGTTTAGTCTCAGATGCCCCAAATATGCCCACCTGTGCGTTCAGATCTCCGGTGGCTCAGTGGCTAGACCGAAAGGTCCGTGGTTCGAACCCGACCTCTGCCTCTCGACTTCCCCTGTCTAGGCTTGGGCAACCTGGCAGTATCCCAGCCCTCCTGCTTACTTCGGGTGGCTTGGCAATTAGGCACCGAAAGGGTGGTTAAGCTGAAAGGCTCAGATCTCTTGCAACCATCACAATATCTGTGCTTTTAGCACACCATGACGGTGCACTCAAGGTGTCATAAAACTTGTCTTTGATTATGTCAGAGCTATAGTCATTTGAGGCGTAAGCAGACATTACAAACAGACATCGATCAACTTCCCGCTTGTGGGAAGGACGATCGAGATCCCCGTACACCCTGCCACAATGGCGTCTAGCTCGTCAGAGGTGCGCAGCCAAAAGCCACTGAAGAGAGATGGGGCAGTTAGCTCAACCACTGTGCTTGCATCTTGAGTTCTTGTTTCTGATACACAGCACACATGAATGTCAAGCGAGTCCAATGTGAGAGCAAGAGCAACTTGTCCTGCTTTCTTCACTGTGGAGTTTAAAGGCCTCCAGATAGACTGGGTGTCGAGGCTTTGAAATGGACTTCGAATTGCTTGAGGCTGTCAGTGCCAGCTGACGCCCAGATTTTGTGACCAAAACCGATTCTTGCTGCCCGAAGCAGTCGTGACAGATCTTGATAAAACCCGTCCTTCTAAGCCTTAGAACTACAGTCTGTTGGGGCTTATGCCTAGTGCAGCTACGCACAACAGGTGCCTTTCGAGCAGCACGGGACTTTCTGGTCTCAGTGTTGCAACCGTATTAAGTAATGCGCCAGAGGTCACCGTCAACCGTTGGGCGATCGGAGTATGCGGTTTTTAGGGCTCATTTTCTAATCCATCCTTCATCGGGGAAGGCAGCGTCGATGCTTTCATGAATATGGACATACTGGTCGGCTGCTGTCTTTGCCCTCCTATCAGAGAGGACAATACGACTTTACCTCGAAACCGCCTCGTAATACGATTACTCGTAGTACGGGAACTCGCTGTTCTTCGTCAGGCAGCTCCCCTTTGACCTTCATAGCACTGTTTAGCCTTTAGGATCTAAGTTCCAACCAGTGTAGCCCATAAGATCATTGCAGCACAGAAGCCTGACCACCACGACAAAGTAACAGCTTCAGGTCGGGCCTGTGGTGGGGATTGGAGAGAGGCAAAACAGAAACGAGGTAGGTGTCATCAGTAACCTGTTTTCACTCACCCGCCCTGGTGTATGCAGCGATTAAGGTGACCAGCTTGATGACACTACCTATACACAGGAAAGAGTATCCTAAAATAAATTGTCAGTGTATTTCTAGCCATTCTATTGGGTGTATATTGTAAAGGCGCAAAAGCAGTTGAATGGTAACCTGAAAAATGAATCTGGTCATTATATGTTGTGAACTGAAGTCATGGTAACTAGCCAATTTTTCGTTCAGAAAACTTCTGCGTTATGAACTTTAGAAAATCATGCTGCATTCCGCAACAACATATAGATTAGATGTCAAGTAGCTTTCAACTGGGGTAATTATTTGGTTTTTACTATTTCTTTTAGGCAATCCTAACGCCTTTTGCGGTGCAGTGATGACATTTAATATGATTCCGTGCTGATAGCTATTTTTCATTTGCACGTCCATACTTTTCTAATTCATTGAGTCATCTCAGTTTGACTTAACTCCAAACGATGGTAGACAAGCCGAACCTATCCTAATTGTATCGTATCTGAAGTTTAAATTGAACTTGTTGCCCTGTGAAGCCCAAATAGTGATTAAATGACCGAACACCCCGATCCACTCAACTGGCCCGTTGATTGATTGACAACCTGTTGTTTGCGTTGCAAACTGTCTACAATGCTTACTGCCTTAAGGGGCCAAGTTCACGTCAAAAGAGAATGGGTGTATAGCTTTATTTTATATAGACATTTCCAAGCGCTCGTCTTATCTATACGTGACGTCACGTGGCATTCAAATGTCATGAAGCTAACTGGCGTACGCATCAAGCTGAAAAAAAACATATCAGCGAGAGCGAGGCATGAATGATGTTAGTGATGGCTGTACGGGTGTTTATGAAATTGATCATTGTAACTTCTATGGAAGCCTTATCTTAACACTAAGTCACTTCTAAATCGTTTCATAACCTCAATCCATGTGAACAACACCAATAGATTACGAATTATGAGCTTGAACTACTTCACACAGTTTCGTCAATTGCAACAAATATAACAGAGTCCAAAAACATCGAACAAATATGGTCAAGCACACTGTGCAAGTCAGTCACAATGTTAAGTTCATGCGTTCACTGAAACCAGAGCAAACTTAGTGTGGATGTCAAGTGCTTTTGGACGCTAAATAATTAATAAAGCCCCAATAAATTCCAGTGTTAACGAGGGGTTACATCGCACCAGATTCGAAAATTTTGAGTTGATATAAAAGGAAAGACCAGTTCCGTAGACGTATATAGTGATCCATTATGGTTCTATTCCATCAGCCACCATTACTTTACTTTGGCTTTCTCTTGCGTGGTGATCACCCACTTTCCTGAATGTTTCGAGTCGCATCTGCCCAAGCACGGCGATCAGCGGCAAGGCTCTCACAGTCATTGATCCAGTGTTGGTACTAGTAGCTTCGGTCACAGACATGTAGAACTAGACTCAACGCCACTCTTAACGACGTTGATTCAAGTTTTCACGTGATCACCCCGACGCCAACATTCTTGGTGCATTTTGGGAACACTAATAGCCCCGGCAATGTCCGTATGCGGGCAGCGAAGAACGTGCTCAAATCTTCTGAGTCTACGTTATTGGATTGACTTCTCACTTAAAGAGATGCGAGAACATCGATGGCGGACGGTTTCACTCCATCAGGGGTTTTTTGGACGTACGCCGAGAATGTTTATTAAACACTAGTGATCGGTGATCTCCATCTCCATCATGCAGGTGTCTGAAACACTCTTGAGCCAGGTGTCGCAAGCGTAAAGTAGAACCCTAGCCGTCAGATTAATTTCTGTGCTGTAGTACACGCATCGCTTTTAGGAATGAGCATTGCTCAAGCGGGTTGTGACTTCATTCTCACCTTGATCGTTTTGAAGAATGGCTAGACCGGGGTGTCTGGACTCGCGAAAATCCCCTAGCGACACCGTTTATTTTGAACAGCTCGTCGGAGTTGCGTGCTGATGAGAGAAAGAGCTTGGCTTTTGATCCCAAGGCCAAAAAAGGAAACACATCAACAGTTTCTATCGACAAAATGCTGTATGCTGTGATGGTCCGCAGCGAGGGCAGCTATGTCATCCGCGAATTGATGGTCCACGATCGATACATTCTGTCCGACTTCCACGCATTGGTATCCGGTGACAGCTACAACTACAACTACAATATTCAACAGTAAAGAAAATAGCAGGTAGTACTGTGGGACCCCAGGCGACAAATCGAAGCCTGACGATTCTTCGCCAATCATACGGACACTTGGTGTTATAGCCTCTTAGTAAGACCTCAGTAGCTTGTTTGGCTTCATAGGGATACTGTTGGATTCCAATATATTCCACAGTACTTCTCGGTCCATAGATCGAATACCGTCCAGAAATCAATGAAGCAGGCTACAGTCGCTGTTGGTATTTGTGTCGTTCTAGATCACGGCGTAGAACAAAGATTTAGTCGGCGCACCCTTCCCCTCCTGAGCGAAAACTTTTCTAGGGTTGTTCTCGTTCGTGGGGGTCTTCCGCTAGCAAATCGATTCATATAAGAGATCTCAAGCAGTTCAGAGGCTGCATCCACTGAGCTCAAGCCATGGTAATTATCACAAACAGATTTGTCATTTCCGTCCATAATAGCAGAAGAATAGAGGTGTTCCAATATGCTGGAAATACGTCGCTGTCCCAGGCTAAAGAGAAAGTGTCACAAGAAGGTCGGTAGTGCATGCCTTATATACTTATGTGCAAGGATGTAATCTTCATCAAGGGCTGTGCAGCTTTTCAGTCGGTCGACGAAGTGGAGGACTCACTATTGGGCCGAGAATGTTTACAGGTTTTATTCAGAGGAGGAGCTCTGGATCGTTGACCCCAAGAGTTTTCTCTGTTCGTCACAAATAAAGTACACCCCAGTCACAGGTGAGATGATAGGTACAATGTGATGTTGAGATTACAGGCATGGTAGTTTTATCTACCGGAAGTGATATGGTCTGTGCTAGTAAGAGCACTGTCCAATGAGCTGCCTAATTTGTTCTCTTTAGGGCGATTTGAGTTTTGTGAATTTCTCAAGAATAGCAGCGTCGAATAGACCATCCCTTTCGGCACATTAGGCTTCAATTGCTATTTTGGACTGTATCGCCATGTAACCCCCGACAAGCTTTCCACAATTTATACTGCATCTTCAAAGTTCCACAGAGATCGTCATTAGGAGATTCAGCTATCTATTGATGGACAGTTTAGTCATCTCACAAAACCGACTTTAATCAGTGTCATAGTTCACAGTACATGTACAACGAGTAAGGTCTACTATAGTTAGCATATATGATATCTAGTGTTTACATAGCTATACATGCATCACCTTCGTGGTAAAAGACATTTGGATCCGTATTTCGCCTTGACGCTCAGTCGAACACAGTCTCTACTTTGTCCCGGGCGGTCACTAACTCCGTTTCAAGGTCGTTCAGCATTTTGTTATCCTCCACATATGTGACTGCTAAATGCCATCAACCGTAGAGAAACCAGTGAACTGGTCAGATTGTGCTATACTGGTGGTCATTGTAGAGAGTTTTGGTGTCCGTAAATTGGTCGGTGTAAGGGTTGGGGTGATTCCCTTGTGTATTGTAAGTTCGATAATGAAGGTACAGTGGAGCTGAATCACTAAATGTGTGTTCGCCATGTTGGAATTGACCATAGAGGAGGAGTACTCTACTTTTTTACTAAGGTGAGTGTAACGAAGAAACCAGTAGGAACTCCGTCTATTCATTTATTCCGGTTTCACCTTCTATGTGTACTGCAAGGTTGGTATTTTTTTGCTAAAGACTGCTGTATGTAAGCTAAGCTAAGTTGTTTGCCAGGCCAAGTCAGCACCGATCAAGACGTTTACACTAAGGTGGTGGGATAGTGAATCGGCATTGTTTATGAGGTCTGCCTTTTGGTTCGCTAGTCAACTGGCAGAGAGGATGAGCGAAGACAACTGACAAGTCTCGGTCAGTGCTATATAGATTTACATTTTTCCATTTTTGTTCTAAGAGTTTAGGGAACCAGAAAATATCTCCGGTTGTTAGGGTTTTTCTTCGAAGGAGAGATTGCAATCGGAAAAATTCCGTACTACCAAAATCGTTCGTTTCACCGAAGCATTCCTCTTCAGGTTGGGGATTGCTCCACGTCTTGCTGAATGCACCTTTCGTGCGTAAGCTGTTTGCTTCTAGGATGCTACGCTGATTTGTGTGTAGCTGAGATATCGGTTTCGTTTTTCACTTAGCAGTCACGCAAGACAGTAGAATCTGGCTCTCCGATACTTTTCAAACCATGCGCGCATGCAGATGAGTAGATAGAGAAAGCAGTGCGATTTTCTGCTAACAGTCTGTTTTTGTCGAGTACTTTTTGCTCATCCGGTTTGTTTCGTACCGGTTCGGATAGGAGGTCAATAATCCGGATGTTTGTGGGGCAAGCGAAAGCACTCTTGTCATAGAAAGAGATAGAAACGTGGAGAACCCCACGCACCTGAAACACAATCACTTAATTAAGTGTTATGATTGATTTTTAATTTCTCATCGCGGCCGAAGAGATAAAAGCAAAATGTCGAATTTCTGCAGCTTTTGTCTTCTTTTTGTATTATTCGATTTCTCATTCAATTTCTCTTTTTGTTTATTGTGTGGGCAGCTTGGAAACTGGTTATTTATGTTCGTGGGTTCTGTTCAAAGTCCCTTTTGTGAAGATGTTAACCGACATGACCTCTGTGTTGCGCTTCAGTATCAACACTTCTGCTCGTTGTTCTAATTAAAGGTATTCACTCCTCGCTTTCGCTGTTTTGTGCGTAGGTTTTATCTACACCTGAGACACCTGCGCTAAACGGGTCATCGAACACACCGGAGAACATCACTGCTGATGGTAAGGGTCCGGAAAGTGCGGATGAAAATATGGATGGATTAGAAATAGAAAGTTCACCGGAAACCTCTAGGACCTCGCGGAGCATGCATCGGTACGAACCGAAAAAAGTCCGCCAAGATGCTCCCTCCGTCCAACAGGCGGAATTCGAAGCGGCCCCTGTTCTTCATTCCACATTTTCCACCGATTCCGACGTCCCACAGCAACAATCATCCGTTCCACCAGCTTCGGAAGACAGCGCAGTGTTGCAACACGTGGAGGATGACGACAGTACTGTGAAATAAATGTTTTGGCTATGCCATCTACGGTCCTGTTTATTCCTCCTATCCATCCATCCATGCATCCAATAACCTCATCGATTTCTTAGCGTATCACGCTGATGGTCACGACGGATTGATCTTTTATTTTTTCTTTCGATTCACCTGCATGTAAATACATTTCTCCCTCACTGATTAGATCGCCGTGTACTGGAATAGGAAGGACGGGCGCCCACGATCTCTTTCCTTCCTTCCTGATACAACCATTTGTTCATTCCGCCCATAATCTCAGCGTGAATGTGCGGGTCCTGAATACCTAGTCAATGCAGCATGCACTAACACCACTACCACAGTTAATTTTTCTTTTTGATGACCAAGCTGCGCATTCTGTTTTTAATCTGCAAGAGAGCTTTCCCACTTGTATTGATTGTTCCTATCATTATGTTTTGTCCATTCTATTTGCCTAGTTGTTTTCCCAACCGGTTGCTATCCCATCCCGTTTTTGACGCCTCTTTACTGATTTAGTTGCTTGATTCTCGCGACTTTCGGTGCTATTGAAAGACTTGATTGCTCTAGTTGAAAATGGGAATCTTTTAGAGATCAGCCTATGGAACCTGTACTTCTTGTACGACGTGCCTGTACTTGGATGGCATCCCAGACGGATCTGCTGGTCAGCTGCCGTTGATCCACTTCGCACTCAAATAAACAGAAGCGCTTGATCCAGAGCCGACTGTGACGCAAGCTGCTGATACCTCTGCAAAATGTGAGAGAATGAGATAGGCCTACAAGCGTGCAGTGACCTGTGGAGAATCATGCTGTCAAGATAGTGGTCAACGGCATTAGCACGTTTATGTCTAGGTGCTGGCATCATCTGTTGATTTGTTCAGTTTTCAGCAAAATAAAGTATTTTTCACAAATAAATCACTGGAACAGTACTTTCTGGGGAATTTCCTTTACTACTCACTTGAGGTAGAGACGAGTTGCCAGGCGGAAAATCTAGTCGGGTGGCTAACGATTCTGTCGTTTGGGCATTAGGACATCCGACAGGATATTTTGTTGATAACTGTTGGTCCTTCACCGAAAAGAGCAGTACTGCGTCTCTAAACAAAGCGGTACAGAGTAATCTGAAAACTGTGCATTTGTATTTATTAGCCATTGTCACATATGGCACGTAGTTTAAAACGAGGAATAAGCCAAAGACCCGTTAGGTAAGGATTCCTACGCTCAGGAGCAGACGATTCATATAGAAAACACTCCGCTCCCAGAAACCAGAAGAAATAAATCGAACGACGATTTGTCCGAGTTGGAGAAAAAAATAGTACGGTTTTTGCATAGTTCGGTATTTTTTACGGAATATCAAGGCTGCGTTCATTTTGTGGTTCTGCAATTCTGTAAAATTCGTGGATTGCGCACTAGTGGTTGAAAAACAAAGAATGTGTCCGTGTGTTGGGATCTTCCTTGTTTTAGGCTGGAGATTCAGTCAAAGGAAGTCGGAAATCGTTCAACTGCTCCTGAGTGGTTTTGTTAAAGATGACGTGCACAGTGCGTCTACAATGTATTCTAATATATTACCACGCAGAAAGACTGTTCAAGCCAGGGTGCCGAACGATGTGGTATTTTCCATCGCTGCGTGGCTGTCGACTGGTAAATCTACCCAGTGACAGACTGTGTCTAATTGAGCTGTTTTATCCAAAGGGAGTAGAATCTGAGTGTATTCCATGTTCTGCTTGGTTTCCCATATCTCCTTTACTGAAGAGATTTTCTCACTTAAAGGTGATTTCCGCTCCGGGATTTCCAGCATGAGGGATTGCAGGCGAAACCTGATTCAGCTGTCATCGCTGTCCCACTGGTTTTGGAGTGACATGTCATGTGTACAAGTGACCACGGCGATTGTGAGATGGTTGCCGCAGATCAGAGGTAAAACAGTCATCTCCGTCACTGAACAAAACAAGTCTTGAAAGCATGTCTAGGGTCAAACTGACCAGAATATAAACAGTGGCACCCTTCTGAATTATGATTCCGGTAAAAAAAGCCGTATTCGGTAGCATCCGCGATTTGATCGTACCTTAGGTGCACGAATAGTCCATCTCTATCCTCTGATGCGCAAGGCCACATGGTTTTACAAGAGTGAATTCCTACATAAGGAGTTTTCAGGTAATGTGTTCTTTTATTGTTTTACAGACCTGCACTCAATCACACGCAACAATTCGCGGATGAACCGCGCATGGTAACTAGATTGGGGGTGGCGGAGCTTCATTTTCTAGTCGGGAAAAAGTGGACAATAGCAGATCCATATTATTGCATGCCTGCGGCCGAGCAGTCTTTTAATGCACTTTCATATAACGAATGATTTATTGTTATCACTCGGCATCCATTAGGTGTGTGTCCAAACTGAAGCCATCGACACATGGGTAATTCATTTCACTGTATTCGACACAAAAATGGCTGTGTTTTTGTTTTCAATGATGAGTTTAGGGTAGGATGTTTGAGAGTAATAAATATCGTTCTCTTCGAACCATGCAAAAACAGCTGTGACAACATTAGTTATTTCACCTCTACGGAAACACTGAATGGAAGCGTGAATTTTCTGGAATGACATCAAAATATCGACGTGATTTTTGGCCAGTGCAATATTCTGTACCAGCGTAAAACTTAAACTCGTCAAAGTTCCTCAGGCTCTTGTTTATCAGTTTGTAACCAAGGGTCAGATTGTTACTGTGGTCTCAAAAGTTGACTTCTGAGTTCCATCAGTCTTGCTAAGAAAGAACTATAAACAAAACATAATTATAAGCAAAAAACTGCTACGATTCTCATACAAGCTCCTGGAAAGGTAAGGTCTTTTGTGAACGTGAACGGAAATGTCTTGTTTAGACAGTGCTCATATCCGATTATTAGTTCCGTTCTAAATTCGCAGCATTATTCAAAACCTAACTTTTTATCCTGCTGACGCTTCGTTAGCTTCCTGAGATTATCAACAGTTTGCTGACTTGAGAACCCCGTTTCTTGTGAGAAATTGACAAAATACTATCGAAAATCGGAATTCCAACACGTCGCTTCGGACCACAGTCAGAAATTGTATAGACCTTAGTAAAAATTTGACGTTGGTGGTTTTCGAAACTGGATATTTCAAGTGCAACCGTCATGTAGAACTAAGTCTATAGATTTGGGGGCGATGCCTATCTGATGACTGCAAGAAGTGCAAGACCAGTATTGGGTTGCTCAAATGATCCATAGATTTTAGGAGAGGAATTGAAATATTTTGCCGTATCATTTGTTGTGCTAGTCTCTGACCCCAACAATCGCGAATAGTCAAACGGTTTACCTATCTTCCCGTCTGTTCCTAATGTAAAAATGAATGCTAGATAGTTGTGGTTTGGGAAACGAAACACAAATTTCATTTGAGATTTCGTATTCCACGCTGAAAAGACTTCACTATTAGTGAGAATAATCAAAACTGCGCATCTAAGAAAGCATTGTCGAGAGTCGAACATTTGATCCTCAAGTTATTAACTGAACAACGTACTGTTTCTTCACTACTGGTTGGTCAATAGTTTGGTTCACTGACATCTAGACATCACGTGATCTGCTGCTGAATGCATATCCATGTGGAGACGTCTCAGACGGAAGTGGAATTATAGAGCTTTGCTGAGCAGATTATATATAACATGTAGGTAATGAAAGATTTTTAACTTCTGGTGTCGGACCAAACAATTTCTTTATTTAGATAAACGCCGGCTCATCCCCGTACCAAATTATCAGAATCGTTTATAAATCACTAGTTTTAGTATACGTAGTACTAGTAGTACGTACGTACGTACTACGTAGTACGTAGTATACTACTTATATAGCATACTACGTATAGTATATATATATATAGTATAATACGTGGTACGTAGTATACGTAGACTAGTTCGTTAATCCAAGGACGCAGATTTGAAGAGGTCAATGTTTTGAGCCGAAAAAACGATTGCCTTTGGATTTGTCTGCTTCATGCATATTTTATTTCAATCATCTTTACGTCCCCTTGAAAAATCTGTTTTACTAAGCACGTTGTGTCGTACGATTCGGTCGGCACTGGAAAATTGCGCGCGTCAATGGTCACATTTACCCACAGTAGATCCTTACGGCTCCTAAATCGAAACGGCCAATAACAACAGTTTTTCAACTGTAACACCCTTTCGGTGCAAAGGTGCCACGTTACCCGCCAGAGGCACGAGGGTTGAGGTACTGCCAGGTTGACCAAACCTAGACAGGTGTAGTCAAGGTGCCGTGATTGGTTCGAGCAACGAAACTTTCTGTCAGTAGATTGGCGCCTTGACCATTGAGCTAGCCACTAGCTATAGCCCAAGTTTTCCTGTTATTTGAATTAGGAGCTAGATCTC
This sequence comes from Clonorchis sinensis, assembly GCA_003604175.2. Taxonomy (NCBI): domain Eukaryota; kingdom Metazoa; phylum Platyhelminthes; class Trematoda; order Opisthorchiida; family Opisthorchiidae; genus Clonorchis; species Clonorchis sinensis. The sequence goes on from CM030369.1 coordinate 79,989,138, forward strand.
CCAGAATCGAACCAAAATTCACGGAACTGAGTGGCACCGTCTCGTCATGCTTGAGTTACAAATCGGAGTGAAAATTTTGCCTTAAATTCTTCCGACAGCTAAGCGCCATTTTTCACACTTTTGTTCCAGGATGAGTCAGAAATAGTGTGATAAGCGCGGAGCACTGTGGGTTATCTGCAAATGCAGGTAACTCGACCGATTTCTGAAACTTCAGTTTTTCGGAGACAAGATCATCCGTGTTAAAATATGTTGGACAAACTTTAGATGAAGAAAAGGCCTTTGAAAAAATCTATTGATTGCATGTTTGATGCGAAGCTGGTAGAACATGATTCACAAAATGGATATCCAATGTGTCCTCAATTCTAGCATTTTTGAGCTTTGAAATGGGTTTATATATTAATAAGTAGATATGTGATAAGAATTGCCTATCGTATATCGTCACACATATTCTCATGACATCGTAGTCTCCAAAATGTTCCTGGCACTTACACAGATGATAAAATCAGTAGAAACGTAAAATGTCGTCTTGCTGCAAAACCCGTTATTCTTCAGCATGTGGACAAATCCACACCATGCCTGCATTTTATAAAAAAAGATTGATATCCGTCTTTGTCCTGCCTGAATTTTACATGTGGTGGCTCTAATGAATGAAGGAAAATAAGGCATCTATATCTTTTTCTGAGTTCGGATGAACACGAGCGACAGGTCACTGCACTCAATCCAACGGAAGGTTTTCCCGTGCGGGCTCGGTGGATTGACAGCCTTACATGCGACACATACGATTAGACCGTAGTATGCCCACAAACTCTATCAGGATCTTGTACCTCAATCTGTGCAACCACGTCCAGTGCAAACCCCGGCCATTCTAATCTGAATGATGCCTCAGGTATCAACTTCTCTCCACTGACCCGTAAAATACCTGAAAGTCTTGTGAATATTTTCACAAGAATACATGCAAGCTTAATGATGTGGCGTGATTAATTGCGGCGGGCTTACGCCTAGTTGAGAGGTCAGCTAAGTCTAGGGTTTAGAATGGCACCATTGCGAAGTTGTGGCTCAGCGAATTAAACCACAAGTAAGTCGCATGCGTAACGTTTAAGTCTACTGAGATGCAGTAACTTGGATAATGCCAAATGCATAGTTTAGTTTTCACAAGACAACGACAGGGCTTGCTGCTGGAATATACATTCATAGTGATGTGAAACATACGGGGAAAGCAAGGAGATCATTTTTTTAGACGGCATACCGTCTTTCAACCAAAAGCGACGGCATGGCTGTCCTGATGTTGAAATCCGCAAGTGTACACAAGCGTTTACTTCGCTGGGTTGAAGAATTCGCTATGAGATATGTTTAGCAAGAGACTTTGTATGAAACCCAGTGAGAAACTACAACGGCCGCTGGAATTTTGAGTGGTATTTGGTAGTAAAACAGTATGATCTAAAATGAGGACTCAGCACGTCTTCACAGTCGCTGTTAAGACTATTCTGAGAGATCTTCCGAAAGCCGTTTATATGATACATTTATTTTCACTTGTATTTCACAATTCATACAAAAAGTAACCTTGCTATGTTATCCTATGACCAACATATAAAGCATAAGAATAAGGCGACGTTCACAGAGTTTTTCCGCTAAGTATGCTGTCGTGGCCATGTCTGGCAACATGCTCTTTTGCAACACGAATTACACACAAAAGCTGCTGATTTAAGATGGACCAGCACTTGGTGTGCCATTTTAAGGTAAATGTGAAGCTACACTACTGCGCACAATCAAGTAGTCAACGACCGCAACAATTACGCTGAAAAACGGGAAAGAGGTGCAGTCTGATTAGCTTAATTGCCATATTACGAGGGGGTGAAGCACTCTGTTACAAGTGTGGCTGGAGCAATTCTTAGGATCCTCAGGCGAGGGTAAAAAGATGCTTCGAGAGCAATTCTCGCAGATGCTGTAATTAATCTTTTGATCTGGAGATTTGCTATATCTGAGCATATTTATTCCACTCCAAAGGTCGAAAGACAACCACATCAAGTGGAGACGTTTATAAACGACAGAACGTAGCCCATGCAGGTATGCTCCAAGAACTTAAAAGAGTGGGAAGACTGCTTCTAACCTATTAGGATGAAGTACGAACCAACAATAAGAAAAAGCAGAAAGTAAATCTACGAACGCAAAGTATTGTTGTACTGCGGTTAACACGTCTGGAGGTGCTTGACAGAAGGCGATGCCAATCTCATGGAAGACTACTCACAAGATTGCTGTAAACTGTTCTGCAGCCCACGATCGCCTTCGCCCTTCTTGATGAAAATAAAGAAGACGCAGTTCCCAAGTTCCCATCAATCGTATGTTCCAGAATATGTATATGTATGTATATGTATGTATGTATATGTATATCAGAATTCATGCCTCAGAACTTTTCGACACAAGGGCCAGAAGACAATGTTCACTGTAAAGCCAGTACTCTTAGTAAACACACTATCTTCTCCACAGAAAGGTGGCATGGAGTGCATTTACATTGTGCGTAACTTGAGAACGTTTAACTGTAGCATTTAAATTCCCGTAAGAAAGCTTGTACTGGAAAGGTGCTGTGAATCGGCTCTGCATTCTCAGACATTTTCTGTCCTTCCGTTTTTTAAATTTCCCTATTTCTGATGTTGTTGTTAGCTGCATCATAGTCACATTCGCTTCAAATTGCTACTCATTCCGCTTGGAACCGATCTGTGTTATTCACAATATCCACAAACTTGACTTGGATCTATGTCTGCAGCGCAAACCTGAAGCCACTCTACGATTTTCGCGCCCCTACTTGGACAATCATTTCGGTCTGTCACCTGACTGATCGCGCGATGATTTGGTTACCTTGATACCACATGGTTATTGAAAACAACTAGGCTGGTTGAACTATCATTTCTTTGTTATTGTCTGTGCAACGAATTCGTTGCACACCATGTGTCCGGTTCCTGGTCTGACCTACAGTCAAACAACATGCATCCATAGTTTGGTTAAATAACTAGATACGGCCAAGGTGAACATATTTTTGTTAAGTGAAAAGATCTTTCTGCAGAAATATCATACCATAGGTATGACTGCTTTGACTACACCACTGAAGGTTCTGTTTAGTTTTAGGACCGGGGGACTAGCTCCAATTTTGTACCGCAGGACATATTTTCCATGTATATGTCTGTGAAGCCAAAAAATTATCTTGCAGCCGGCTCACAGCACAGGGTTTACATATCACTTGAGTTTGCAATTTCTGGCAAATTAACTTGGTGTTAGCGGTAAACTCATCTACGTATCAGCTTCAAGAAAGATGAAACCGGAAGTGGGTTGTCGAAGAGTTTTGAATAAGTTTATGATTAGTTTTGTGTAAAGGGAAGAACTTCGATGTCTGAGTATCATCTCAATGTAAACATTAAGCGGTCGTTTTTTTTTATCGCATTCAGTCGATGATCATCATAAGTGGAAGATTCATCTTGGATTCTGTTTTGTCCGCACGCGCACTCTTGTGCGGTAATTTGTCTGGAACGAAGCTGTGCGGCGTGGCGAAGTAGTATAGCAAAGTTAATCACGCAGTCTTTTCCAAGAGTACCGGGTATACTGTTATATTTGGTGCTAAAGAACTAAGAAGCTGCTTACGTGTCTTTGAAAGACCAGAATGATTCAATGCTATCTGAACGTTGTTCGTGCATGATGTAGAAACAGTTTGTGGAGCAACGACGAAAAATGTGTACGCTGACGGTTAATGTAACACCATAGTTTTGCTGCTCTCAATCACTAAGTCACTGCAAAAGCAACTTTATGAAGGGATCTTACTGGTTTCTAAGATACAGCATCATTGACATTCTGTATATAAATTCATATGACTGAAGGAAATCCGCAGAGTTGCCTCCATGTAACTGAACAGTCATGAAGGTTTCAGGGCGCATGGAAAAATCAGCATTCATAAAAAGTCGTGTAATAAATATAAGCTTCCAACCAAGGTGACTAGTCCAGCTGAAACACTATTATTAACTGACGAGAGGAAATCCAAAAAAAGTTTCGGACGCTGCCAAATACGAGCTTCGTGTTAGTGGGGTGTTCACCAAGCCTTGACAACCTGACTGGCCTGGCGATCCAACTTAAATGTAACTAAGCCTCCATTCCCACAAATGAGTTGGTCAATTACCTGAATTTGATCAGGTGTTTGTAGTTAGTATGTTGTAAGTTCCCGAAAATCACAACAATGTGAAGTCTAGTCTATGCGACAGATCCAAACATGATTCACCAGATTGACTATGATATAGAAGCAAAGCATCCTGAGGCGAGACCTTCAGCGATCAGACCACGTTCGTCAGCATATTTGAAGGCCTGAGACGTCATCGATCTGAAAATTTTGGGATTAACCAATGGCATGTGTTTTTGTCAAATTAACCTACAACCTCAGGTATACTGATTGGTTATAATCCGGATACAATGCACACGGTCAGGTGAGGTAAACGACGTCAAAACAACGAAAAAGCCACGGGAGAAAGTACTTAAAAGAGGGTAGCCAGAATCAATACAAAGGGATTGCAGTGTAAAACTTTCTAGTTCTTAGGTTATTCACTGAACACCGCAAGCTATCCGAAGACAAGGATGTGCCTCCACACGTCGAAAATATTATTTCCTAAGGAACTATTTTTCTAATTTTCATTAGATCCCACTCTGGAGAAGAGAGGTCTTCAGAAATAAGCATGTTTATTTAATCCCAACTAAGAGCTGGCCTCCAGTCAAAGATACTCTTAACTGATACAATGAGGAACAATTAAGAAATCTGGTGACAATCCATCTACAAATCACCGATAGTTTTGGTCTGTGAGTTTTCCATTCTCTAAAACCAAACTAAACAGTGCTGGGTTAAAGTGGTTCCTTAAAAACTGGGGGTGTAGATCTGTTGGCTGTTGATCTGTCCACCGAGCTTCGCAATTTGCCTGCAGACATTTCGTCCCCAATCGTGGAAACGTCGTCAACGCGCATTGGGTTGAGTGCTTCCTCCTTACTTGCTTGCGTTTATATAGTTTACACAAGACTGACTGGTTGACGAGCAGCTTTACCGTAATTCCTTTGGTCCGTCTACGGAAACCGAGCTACCAAAATTTCTATATACTGCCAAACTGAGAGTGTGATAAGGAAGACTAAATTAATATTTAATCTGTGATAGTTTGTCACTGTAATGTAGACAAACAAGAGTACGTGCCAATAGACACGAAAATGAACTCCTGATCAACAGTGATGTTAATAACAAGTGCACAAATCCCGCAAATAAAGCATCAGCATATTTTGTATGTTAGTCTAACTGAATACACAGTAAACTCGGTTGAAGAAATTCACTTGGATGGCACGTTTATACCACCATGTCTAGTAAATGAGGGCTTAATTCACTTTTGTCCACTGCGTTCAGTTCACAGACAATCTATCTAGAGAGGACTTCCATCACGTAGGTTATTTCCTGGAAAACAAAGCAAGACATTTTGTGTGTACTCTTCTATACTAGCTCAAAAAACGTGGCTCATCGAAAATGACTGTCACTCATCTTTGTCCATACTAGTGACGACAGTTCTTTGGGAACTGAATACCAGGTACATGTTTGGAAATTTGTAATTAATAGACAAAGAATAAAGCCGTTCTCAAGAATATACTCCGATTTTCTTCACGGAAAGGCAGATTACGGCATGAGTTCTGTTATCCTTATAAGACGTTCTCCTCGTCAAAGCAGTCGGTAAGGATTTGTCTGGTGCGCACCCAACAGACTGCAGGCTAGGGGCTCGGCTCTTACAGCTGGACTGACACAGTGTGGCTCGCATGGTTTCCGAGATTCAACAACAGCAATTTAGGCATTGGGTTAACTGAGTGGAAACTAAAGTATTTGTCCGGAATATCGTCGGTGGTCTCTTCGACTGCCTTTTTTTACAAGGTATGTTCTTTCTTCGGATTTAATGAACGGCAAATAAGTAGCGTAGGCTGTAGATCAAGATAACAAACAAATCTACATTAAGAAGACCGTTGAAGTCGCTTACTTATTGCTAATTTCTAAAAAAGAAGGCATTGAGCAATATATTCTATAATCATTAGAGGTTATACACAAAGAAATGACAGTGGTCAAATGAGCAATAAAATTTTCGGCTGAGTTGATCCCATGAAGGCGAAGAACAAAGAAAAACCGAGGCCAACAAACTAAGCTTTTCCATGTTTTTCCATTTGATTGACTTTCATTTTGATTTTTTTCCAAAAGCCTGATAACATGCATTGGTTAGAATATTCGTGATGTAGGTCCCGCTGACCTGAAACAGGGATCGAACCATTCAAGCTTTATTTCAACTCGGACTACTGGTGAGTAGTTGTGGGTTGTTGCCGGATATATATATTCCACTTTCACATCACTCATTTGAATGGTCCTCTTCCTGCCCTGGCGCAGATAATCCGGGACGTCCACTTCAAATGGGGGAGGCTCTGGACTCGAGTTTCTCCCTTATTAAAGCTCACAGCAGTGCATATCCTTGGCGGGGTCTGAACTCTGGAAATGTGACATGCAGTTACCACTGTTCCACCAGTACATGCTGGGCGTACCCAATTTATCACCTCTGAGCTGGTGAACATGTTCAACTTTGATTAACGTGGACGGCTTTCCGCTCCAATACAGATTACGTAATTCGTGCGATGAAACGTTTTTACGAAAGTGGCCAAGCTCAGTGAACCATATGACCACCGTTTTGTCCTCAGTTCGACTAACTCACGTTTATTCTTATTCAAACTTCCCGTTCCTCACGCGTCGGTTTTACCCACACAGTATGCTCAGAGAATTGTAGTCAAACTAACCAACGCGCTATTTGACTTCAGTCCTAGCTGATTGTGCGGCCAGATGCCGATGGTTCTCTTGTTTGTGTTTCTTTGGTTTTACTGTATTTCGACAATAAGCACTGTGTTCTTGCCGAATCTTGTGTACCCAGTAAATGAAGTGGCTGCATGCCAAAGCATTTTAAAACAAGGCAAGCCCAATCTGGTGAGGATATGCAGAAATCAGGATCTTGCCAGTAACATGCGATAACAAGACATTTCAATGAATGATGTTTATCATTGCCGAATAAGTATAGTCATCCACTTGCAGAAGTGGGCAAAGCACTGCAGAAAATTAGGTAACAGTGAGAAATAACACACCCAAACAGGGTAATCTGAAGCGTTGAACTAGCATCCACGGTACATACCTTGCCTTTGCCTCCGAACAACAAATCCGATGATAATTCTGTGGTATTATGAAGTGCTGTGTTTCAAGATATGCTGAGAGGTCTTGGGAAATGTTCTAGCAGACAGAATGTCACAGCCAAAAGGATTGTAGACATGATGTCTTCCTTCGACGCACATATGAGGGGTAAATTTGGCACAACACCCCCCTATTTCCTCATCAATTTATTTCAAAGATCCTAATAGAAGTATCTTAAATGAGGAATAAAACATCTGTTTGACTCTGATCGGACTGTAGTCAGATGTAAATTATTTTCAGTAGGCAGATGATTTTGGGGGATGATAAGTTGACGTTTGTCCTTACCAGCTAACCAGCCACCTGTCTTCTTCAACTCGGGGTAAGATTGGTACGACTTATGTGCATCCACAACACGGGGAGCAACAACAAAAGATTTCAATAAGTAAGGGATGCATGTATGATAAACTTGTGCTGGAAACCTCCATTAAGGCAGGAAGAAATTTACTCCTGATTTTGATTTGTCTTTTACAATGGGGTATAAAGTGCTCATTCGACCAAAATAAACCTAATGGGTTGTGATGATAAACGGGTCTTTCATTTTTGTTTAAACCCATTATAACCCAGACACATTCGCATTCACAACGATCGTGTACTGATGATTTATGTGGTCGTTTCCGATTTAACTCTTTTGTTGTTTGAAGGAACAACATTTTTTTGGTGGTCGAAATGTCAGACAGTTTTAACTAATGCTGAGTGTGACCGGGCACATTTCAATGAGTTTGACTGAAAAAAAAACAAAATTATTCGCCCGATATTTCTTGTTAGTGCGACAGCGGATTATTATATTATGGTTTCATAGACCTAATTACTGATGAGTTTTCAGTCAAATATTCACATTACTTGTTTTTCTGTAAGAAATTTGTTTGCACGTAAACATCGTGACAATTCAGAATTTCATATGCATTGACTCCGACTCTGAATCGCACGTGATACGAATCGTAGGTTAGGCGAGTTCTCGTGGGATCACTCATAGGTGGAGTTCAGAAGGGCTCACTTTATTGAGAGTTGCCTCCTTACCTGGTTGGCTGACCAAACTCTTCCGTTTTCAAGAAGCTATATAAGGAAAGAGGCTGCTTTCAGCGCGTCTGTGACAAACGAATCTCTAGTTGTTGCTGTCATTCTGCATCTGTCCTGATGAACTTTCTTGGTTGAAATCGTCATCATTGCACTCTGCGCATAATGATGGAGGTTTAAAAACACAACATTTCGAATAGCATTTGTATACGTTTGTCAGCCAGCTAGAAGTGGATGATCAGAAGTTGGAGGAACGTCTACCCAAAAAAGTTATAGCGCCAGCGGTAGTTCTACCGAGTCACACACTCTAAGAGGAAGATGAGATCGATTTGTGGAATTTTCCCTCCTTAAGCAAATTGTACAAATAGTTTTGAAAACGCCTGGGTATACTTTCATCCCCACGGAATCTGCACCCACCCTGGGGTCCACCGAGATTTCGGACGATTATCTTTGACGTTTATAAACATGCCTATGTAGTTTTTACTCAGTGAATTTAGTCTGTGCTTGTTGCGTTGTAGGTTTACGTCACTGTATTTAATGAAGTAGGCTATTCTCAGTCTAGACTAACCACACGAAGGAATAGACAAATTGCGGTCTTCCTTAAAAGAGAGGTCATAAGAAGCCACATACAGATCTATCATAAAAGCAATAATGCAGAAATCGGAGCCCGTCTTGGCAGGAATAATGAACGCGAAACTCTGGATTCGCTATAAGGAGGGTACTTTCGTCGGTGACCACGACGCGGAACCCAAATGAACTGCTCAACACTGGGTTAAGAGCCTGCAAATTTATAATCGAAAGCGAAACGAATGGTGCAAAACGACTGTTAGAGACATTGGCTGACCAGACGACGGATCCAAACCGTCAGAAGGGGGCACACACGGGCCGGATGCCAAACAGCCATAAAAACTAGCACATGTTGCATCCAAATTCTATCCAGAAAGATACGGACTCTTCAGCATAGACAAGCCAAGAATAAGGCAGAAAATTATCTTTGTAGACGGTCTCAAAACGAGTTCTGCTCAAGGAACCCCATCATAAGACTGCAAATGAAAAACACCGTGAACGACATGGTTAATAGATCAAGGGATCGTATTCGTCTACAGAGTAGGCACATGTGATCTCATAGTAGGGCTACTCTAACCCGGGGGAAATCAAACTCCATAAGCAGAAATCCAGTTTCAGTTACGAAACATAAGTCGACGGGGACGCAGTAAACAGTGCTGTACCTTGGTAGACACACCTGAAAAATTCGTTCAGACGGTTGGAATATCTTTACGCAGCCAAAAATCTTGAAGCATGGTTGCCAATTGTATACTCGATCAATAGACATAGCAAACCAGGCTGAATCTTTGCGTTCTTGCGAGTAGAAAACCCAAAACTTAACCGAAGAACTCAAACGATCTATCCACTGTTGGCCGTGGAAGCAACAAGGTTAAGATCATCAGTTCGTAGACCTAAAACAGAAGGACTATACATCGGTTGATCAGAGCACGAACCCATAGACCAACTAGAAGAGCTGAAAAATAAACGAATATTCCTAATGGATAATCCCGTCGTATGCAGAGGCTATATAGAGTGGAGCACCGCAATACTCAGTCTTTACAAAATGAACACCAAATTGCACTATAGCAGATTTTTGGTTTCACCTGGACTGACTGTGAAACTTTCGCAATCAAACTTTCACGCTCAGAAAACAACCAACCATCCATCCTTTCAAACAACTCAGCATCTAAGGATCGCCTCAGTTACTATTAACTTCCCACATTTAGTCCTTATTTGCAAGACAGTGTACTTTCTTTTACCACGTGGACACTGATTGTTAGACATAGTTTGTTTACTTGGCCAGTTACTTCAGTCAAGAGTAGCCCATATGCTTTGGTGTGTTTTCTGGGAAGCTGCAGAAGGCTGATTTTTACAATAAATGACAGTCTACAAATTTTGTCCGGGCCGACTTCATTACGCAGGAATTGGTGGAAAAAATACATCTCTGACATGAAGAATGGTTATAAAGTTAAAGCTCTCTTGCATTACACTAGTCTTCCAAATTCTGCCTTTGTTCGCCAAATCACTGAGTGTCCAGCGGTACACGTTGTACATCTTTTCCATCGTTCATTTTGGGATGCTCATGCGTTCAATATTCAACAAATCCAAGCTCCGATTTTGTGCTTTCCTCGATTTATTCAATGACATGTCTGACCTGTCTGTAAAAAACCCTCTCCCATTTTAGGAAAAACCAAGTGCAGCTTACCTGTTTTCCGTATTTCCCCAGATTGAGTACTTCCCAATAAAAGGCATTTTTAGAGGATGAGGAGAGCTATCCGGATGACTTCAATCAAGAGGTTCAGTAAGCAATGATCTGGTGTGAAATTTCCGCAGCATTAAAGAAGAGTTTTAGTGGAAACTAAGTGGATAACTCTGAGCTGGACCCTTTCTCGTTGTTAACACCATCGATTACTTCTCTCCGAAAACAAATAGCACATGATTTCCCGTGGAAGACCAAGCAAGAGGCGATTTGCTGTTTCAAAATATTCTTAAACGTCAAATGACCTCTAGCTGGGACATTTTGATTTTCAACTGGATCGCATGTTGGAGGCATGTTGGGGACAAAACCAGCTTCTGAATAGCACCGACGTTTGCTCACAAATGACTTGTTTGCTTTCGGGGACATTTTTTGCGGTAGAACCGCTCTGTCCGCACTAAAAATGCATACTGGGTATTCACCTTAAGCATACAGAGTAATGTGAATCGTACTTTTTATGGGGATTTTTAGTGAAGACTTTTTGAGTCCTAGTTACACCAGGTGACTTATCAGTCCAAATTACGGGAACTGAATATTACCAACATTTCACTCGACCAGTCTGATGTGCGCTTCCTAGTCGTTCTAAGCGAACGTTTTCATCAAAGCTGAGAACACAGCAAGGTAGCTAAATGGCACGCCATGTAACAAGACTCTCACCGTCTGTTCTATTTATGGTGAAAGCTTTATGTGGAGCAACTGTATGGACTAATTTATGACATGCGAATACTTAGGATAGCGCCTCTGTTGAATTGCATAAATGGCGGTCGAGTGCCTGTCCATTATCTTTTTAACACCTAATGATTCTACGCTTAGTTCCATGAATATTCGCTCAGTAAAACGCGTGCTCATCCCCTTTGATGTATGTAAGACTAGTATAATCTCTGACCACGGACTGCTTCCATCTGCAAACCGAGCGTCTGCAAGGAGGATCTGCTCACACGACTTTGTCACTGGACGCTGCAGGTAGTTGCACTTTGACACCAAACCTGTTTCGTATGTAGCTGCATTGTAAATTCAGACCATAAAACGTGCTTGGGTGGGGCGAATAAAAAGTATGCAGCACCTCTATTCTAAACGATAGGTCGAAGTTCGCAGTAAACATGCGTTGGTCTGCTTCATGGCCCACAAACTCAAACGTCCTAACAAGGCTGCTTCAGCCGGACTTCAGTGAATTAATGAAGTGAGTAAGTCACTCAACATTAGCTGAAGCCTCGTCGGAACCTATATATGTACATCGGTGTTGAGAAACTTATGCGGATTTCGTGGAAACTATTCTAGCTATGGTAGTAAACCTTTTTGTAGAGAAAATATCAAAGGTTGGTTGCAGCAACTTTGAATGAAGAACGACATGCTAAGCTACAATTAATGCTTCATGAACGAGGCCACCCTTTTGTGATCTGTCCATGGACTTCAGCTTACACTCAGCTTGGCTTACACTGGGACGGCGCATATTCTCATTGGTCTGATCGAAAAGTGTACAGTGGGTTTCTTAAAAGGATTAGGAACAACATAAATGAGTGAACTCTGATGCACACTCAACGTTGACTACTTGAAACGAATGATATCACCCACGATCCCATATTTTTAAAGTACTGCAAGGAGTTTAAGATGCCAGACCTAAATTCCATTCACTGAAAGTAGAAAAACCGAGCATTGTTCTACGGCCCCTTTACCTCACCGAAAACGATCCATGTGTTTGCAACAGAAAAATGCTGTTCGCACTAGAGAAGTACCGGAACTTTTCCTCTGTAATCACTTCTGGATAGGATTGAAACCACGTGACCTTGGTTTCAAGTCGTATAAAGTTCTGTAAACTGGCTGAGCTCTTTTACGGACGACTATTTTCAGGAAGGTCAGGTACATGGAGATAACATCAGAATGCGAGAAACTTACTGAGACTCTGAAACTCCAGTAAAATCTCAGTAGAGAAGACATCAAAAATCCAGGACAGAAAAGCCAACTTCTGATTGGGCGTTTAGCCAGTCAATCAATTCAGCAACTGCCGATGATGACGAGTGCCCAGGCATGCCACAGAAGGACGGCCGAGATGATGAGTCTACAGGCTTTTCATGGAAGCAATAGTCGATGACGATGGGCATTCAACCAATATCAATTGAAGGTCGAAAGTACGCTTTAAATACCACGAGGCCTTTCGTACCTTTTGCCTTTGCTTGCTCGCGGCAAAGCTGTTGTGTTCCATTTTGGAGAGTATTTTCCCGACCCTAAGGCATGGAGTGGGGAGAGTAGTTAGCTAAAACAACTGTGCGTAGAACCCTAAAACGTTTTCAGACACTGCGTGTACGAATGTTTAAATGTAAGCAACTGATTAGAAAGATTGTGCAATGTTGGGTGTAATCTGGGGTTGTGACCTCAGGAAAACAATCAAGTTCACCGGTTACCAGTGTGCTCGTGCTATTCGACAGGAATACCGGGACCTTTTCTCACAGTTAGTGGGTTTGCTCTGAAGTCTAACAAAGGTCTATCTGAGACAACCTGAAAACAATGCAACGATAATCAGCGTCTGATATTAAGGACTATTGGGTCAAACAATTTTGGAGAGGTCGAACGTTAGGCTGCTGTGGAGCTTGATAAACAGCTGATGCCAGTATCTTGATATGCACTATAAGTACTGGTGCTCATCTTTAGATAATCATGCTTAGGAGAGATTTCCACATTTTTGAATGGCGATCTTGGTCGCCTTGCGGCGACATCAACATCGTTCGCTTGCACCGTGATACCGGTCTGCTTGGTGCCAATTATGGGCATGTGTCTAGTGGGTCGGTTCCTTACGAAAGATTTATCCAACTGGAATTCTATTAAAACAGCCATGGATATAACAAGGATAATCTGTTTTTGAACAATACAAACAACTGTACGATCACTCACAATCAAGAGTAATTATACTGGATACTTCTTGACACAGCAGCGTGTTATCGGTACCCCATTCCGTTGTTTGAAACCAATTTCGAGGGATCTTGTTGATACTATGAGGAGGGTTTGGAACTTTTAATCGAACTCCCGTCCCGCATTTCACAACCGGAAGTGCTCATGTCACAACCGGTTTCCTCGAAATGCTGCATACGGTGTGGACAGCATAGTTTATTGTAACAAACTGGACATACCTTACGGCCAGCGCCTATTGGCTTTTAATGTCTAGACGCAAGAGAGAAAGTTTGAACCTTTCATAATTATTTCCTGGTGGATCGGTCCTGAAGAAAAAACGCACTTTCCTTTGTTCCCATTCTCCGATCGATTACCCTAACTTCACTGTGGCTACGGAGTGGAAATCTGTCCAGTCAATGTCGTAAATCAAGGTATTTTGTGATACGACGTTATGTACCGCAGTCCAGATGTGACTGGCCCGGAACCTCGTCTCTACTGTTTTGGTATATTTGTAAATGAGGGCTTCCCAATGGTGATAAATAACTAAACCATCTAATTTGTTTTATGTGGTTTTGAAAAGTGGGAATCGGGTTGAAGTCGCTGAGGGTTAGATATATCAGAGGTCACTTGCTGAATCGACGTTGGCAATCAATGCCTATGGATCAGCCGCTAAAACATATCATTGTTTAAAGTAAATATGGCTTTTAAATGAAAAATGCACATGGTTTAGTCTGACTCGAGGAAAACAAATATAACAGCATCGGGCCTGGATGGATCACATATCACAGTTTACACATATTGTGTAAGCCACTGTCCGCAATGTACTGTCAAGTTCTTTCGACCCAATAAATACAATTATATGATGAACTGATCTTCATTAGTTTCACAGAAGCCTGTTTCTTACCCGGACAGAGTAGTACTGCACCGAGGAAAATACTATTTCTTATTTTAGACAGGACGTGGATCCTGAACAAGGTGATTGGAGCCACTAAGGGCCAATTACTTTTTTGCGTCATTGAATTTGTGAAAAATACCTTCAAGTATTGCAAGCGTATTGCACAAAGAAATATCTGATGTATCCTTACATCAAGCGGATTCAGTAGGTGAACTGTGGTTGTGACCTGTTTTCCGAGTGATACTTCCCCCTTGTGCTACCTTATCCATCCATTTGCCCTTAGGTCTCATCAGAGAGGAGTGTCAAATTTAGCTTTCAGTGAAAAATGGCACTGACTTAGGTAGAGCAAGTCTCATCAGTTTACAAGAATCAGCGGTCACTCGACCACTTTTCCTCCAGAGTTAACGTTGATTGTGGCTACTTTCCGTCTGCTGACCTCCAACGAAAAGGCGGGCCTGCCGTGCCACCTATGGGCACCAAAAGCTTATACCAGTGGGTTGACTATGGGTTGCGTTAATGAGCCACAACAAAGAGCCACAACAAAATGATATGATAGTGGCAGATGAAATTGAATATCTCGACCAGTACCAAGGAACACCTGTTGTTATGATGACGCATACAAAATCCTGTCTGACTTACGAAGTAAGCTTTATGTGAATGGCAGAAATTTGGAGAGGAATACCTGACGAGGGATGCACTATAAAAACCTTTGTGTAATTGCAACTGTGAAAAAAGTTAAAGGTGTCATTACAGCGGATGGTCTTATGAAAACAGCGCATACAGGAGCAGCAGTCAACACAAACTCATTCATGTGTAGTTTTAGCCCAGTGATCGGATGGTGTCGACAACTAGTCAGTCATCAAGTGGTTGTTGATGAGTGGTTCAAGGTACCTTCACTTCAACAAAACTCAGGAGATCAGGTACACCTTAGTTCGGAATAACTCCAGATTACTGCACACACATGGACTGGGAAAACTCAGACGCCCTGCAGGTTTGTAGCTCTGTCAAAGTCGCAAGAAACGTTCAACCTATCGAATCCCTGAAAATGGCACAGTTCAACGCATACAATTATTGATGCATTAACAGTTGAGCGTTTTTCACCATTCGGTGCACCGAAAGATTGGTCTCACTGTTTCGTTGATTCTGCATAAAGCGTCTATGAGGAAGCAGTTCCTGATTTTTCTAAACTAATGGTTCCAAATGCTTTCGTGTGCGTGAAGTGTCTTTTGCATTTGTAGTCTCTCTTTGGAGAACAGAAAACACTTCTGAGTACTATAGACAAGGAAATATTTTGTTGATGTTACTTCTATCCGATCGAAGTAACTTTGTTTTGGCCTCACACTACGCAGACGAATGTGGCGGAATTCTGGGAAAAACAAAAATCATATTCCGTCAAATTGGCCCATATGCAAGTAGGGTCTACTGTAATGCGAGTGACGCTCAGCTTCTAAAATGCATTTGAATGAACGTACCGAGTATCCGGTTAGATTATGGAGCAACATAAGCCGACAGAGGGTTTGGTAGACCATAGCTCAGGCTAAATCCAAAAGCCTAATGTCACAGGCCAAACCTCCCTAGTTGAAAGCTTAATCTTTGAGAAGCGGAGATGATGGTTCAACGAATATTGCATTCACGGATTCAGTCTAAAACAAGCCAGCCTATACTTGGCTAAACAGGAATAAATCCGAAGCAATTTACTAAGACTAGTATTGTATGGCTTCATTACTGATGTGATTCCGTATATACGAATCTGAAGAAATCCAGACGTTCCTGAAGGTCAATACGTCTATTCAACAGTGTGGACAAATGCACATCTTCATTTAAATAGATGAAACTATGTCTAAGCCATCATTCAGCAACTGTTAACAAAATGCTCTGAAGGAAGCTACGAGAATACTGGTTTTCAAGATACTTTCGCTGGCGCAATTGATGGCCGTTCACGACAACACGCAAACCGATCATTCTACATCGTCAGCTCATCGACATAGGATGAAACTGACGAAACGTCAAGAAATATCGAAGAAGTCCGCAGGTGGCATGCCGAGGGAAACTAAAGTTTGAGAATATTTTCTGGTGTGTTATTTTCGAACAATCCTTGCTGATAGAGGTTGTACGTGACCTACTTTAATCCCAGTCACATCATTCAATTTGTCGGTTCATGTTCGGCTACCTTATTTGCCATTTACATGTAGAATGTGACCGAATAAGTAGCGACGACGTGAGTTTTATGCAACATTTTTCTCTGGCACTGGATGAAGGCCAAACTGGATAGTCCAGGCTAAAAGTTTTTCCAACACGATTAACATTTAGTTAATCTGGGAATGATGCATTGTAGATTGACCGTAGAATCAGAGCAGACGGAGCAAATAGTTAGTACTTTTGAATAAAATATTGCAAAGTCGTCGCTCCAGGAGGACACCATCTAAGAAAATGGGCCCAAACTTAAAGCACAAGGGTGTGTTTAGTCGGAACACATTTTCAAGAACAGTATCTTTAACCACAAATCATGTAGCACATCACTTCAAAGTTGACGTGTGAGCGATCCATGAATAAGGCTCTCACTCACAGTGAAAACTGCCAGATTAATGGTCATAAAAGTGACTTACTAGAGTTCATTTAGATACTGGACGCTATAGATCTGAAGAACTAATTAGCAAAACATTCGATGTTGGTTTGCTTCACCTAATTTTCAAATAATCACTTTTTGGCCTAGTTGTCTTATCTTTTCTGACCGCCTTGTGTTCTTCGTATGTATTTCACTTGATGAAACTCACTGCGTTCTGTCTTTGGGCTCATCGGTTCAAGTTTGCACAAGTGAAAGAGCAGCATGTCTCAAAAATGCTCGGTTTTAGTGCAAAGCGAGTAAGCGCGTAGTCTTATCCTTGTTCCTGATAAGATTGTCTGCGCCTCGCGCTAGTTGCGCATGCACGTAGCTGAATAGCTAAACCAGCGCAATCTATATGACAGTGGAAAATTATAAAAGCTGCAGTGGTTCCCTTCAGTGGCTTTGTGAATATCCTAAACAGAGAACTGTGTCGGCACCAGATGGAACAGTCAAACGATGTTGAAGAGAGATCAGAATGACAAATAATCATAAAAGATGATGTACTGGAACCAAATCTGCAGTGAGTGATGAGGTATGTGATGCGCGCCTTCTGAAAGTGTCCTTTTTCAGCTTGTCTTCCGACGGGATTTTAACTTACCGTGGTTTTAGTTCATTCACACAACACAAAATCTTCATTCCTGGTCGTTTAACTGCTGCTGGTTCTATCTGGCGAATCCATTGCACCTTGTGTCAAAGTCGCTCTAGTGAAGTGTGACCTGAATCCGGCTGCGTCAGCGATTTACCTTATTCTTCTTTCTTATGGTTATAACTTTACTAATTACGGGCCCCATTGCAGGGTTGAGCTTAGATCCTCCTTGAGGCATGATCCAAGGTGTTGGAAAATGATGCTGTTGGGGCGCAGGAACCAAGACAATCGAGTACTCATTCTAGCAGTTTCTCTCACTACTTGTTCAAGCATGTGTTTAAAGCGAGTGTCAGCCGATTATGGCAAATGAGTGAGATCTAATAAAAAAGGGGAAAGCAACAGACCAGAAATACATCGGTAGTCTTGACTGCTGAAATGGTATGTTAACTTCAAAAGGTGGCTTTATAGTTATGCGTTGTGTAGCCGTAAGGAGGATTCAACTAAAATCCGATGGAAGAAAAGCTGGTCTGTCTAGACTGTGTGATGGTGTACAGGTGATAAACCTTTCAGTTTGGTTTGCTAGAGGTTGGTGGCGTAATCCCTAGAAGACAGATGGGTGCACTCAAAAGCCAATGGAAATTATCGCATCATATTTCCTACATGTCGGAGGACTGGACTCAGAATTTTAGTAGCAAAAGAGTTTGCGTACTGATTAGAACAAACCTAGGTTAAACTTTATAGTATCACCTTCTGGGGAAAAACTATATCCCGAAATCCCAGTAAGTAATACAAGTTTCTTGACGACGTTAAAGTTTACACGTAAACACGCCGAAGGAGTTGTAGTTCTTCATTCGTCCGTGTTGCCTATAGTGAGTATCCGTCTGAAGAATACGACCGTCTGCCGGATACATGACCACATTCAATGACTTTAAGGCATCCGTGGTTGACGAGCAAACTGGATAGTTAAAGTTTAAAAACTTTCAAGTACACAAGACCGATGGTCGTGGTATATCGCATTCCGCGTGGACTAGCCTTGGTAAACATTATTGAACTGGTAGCTTGGAGCTTTGTGGAAAGGATAGTTAGCGTTCCGTACAAGCAGCTGTCAGTTTATGCCGTCTGGAGAACATAGATTACCTGGAAACTCTTCTGGGGGTTTCTGGTCTATTGTTACGATTCAAGTATCTGAGGAATTTAAGTGATTTATTATAGGGGATTTGTAAAGTGACTGATGGAGCTACTGTAGGAGTTGAGGAAGATCGACATTTGAGGTGGAAAGTTTCTAGAACATCAAAGCTTGCAGGGGTTGACTAGCATTCTGCTTATCCAGTGTTCCGATTAAGTTCGCAGGGTTAACATTTCGTATTATTTACGTTCCTTACACTCATTGAAATAGCGTCTAAAGTACTCTTTACCATGAATCAAGCCAGTGTATTCTTACTTCTTTAAATAGTGCTCGGACGCTTTCCTGCTTGAATGATCTTGGTTTTCGCTTCATGCCGAAACACAACTCCTGGCACGACCTAAAGTAACAACAGGAAAATCTCCCAAATCCTCTTTTTTCTTGATTCCATCTCGTCCATCGGCGATCTATGCAGAACATCATAGCCTTCTGTGGTGTATCTTGATACATGAAGATAGAGAGTGAAAACCTGTCTGCTGAGGCTTCATCAGCTGTTCAGCGTTATCCGCTTCTGGTTCATCCCGCGTCGAGAAGTTTAAGTACTTTTCCCTTCGAATGCATGACAGTGGCTTCCTACGTGAAATGGGTCTTGTCCATCATGCCGCCGTACTGATAATCATTTCGGAGAGGAGCTCGCATATGCGGTGAGAACCAAGACCGTAACCTTGAACAACTGAGCTGAGATAGGGTTTCCAAGAACAACCTCTCCTCTTTAATTTTGATACATGTTGGGCAATGAAAGAGACACTTTTAGGCTATCCAAATGCCCGGATAGCGTGGAAATTGGGGTTACCCATCTCGAATGTGCGCAAAACGCTAGAATACAAGAAGATTCAAGAGGCCTCCAGTCAGCTCTTTATTGAATGCACGTTTTGCGAGCCCTACCAGGCTTTAGATCAAAGAATATTTAGGCCAAGATCTTGACAGTGTGTCTTATTTCGGACACCTCGCTCCCTGCTCATGGTGAACATCACTGTGACTTCATCTAAGCTACTGTGATCGAATGGTCAGGTGAAAGATGAAACAGCTGTAGGAAGCAGTGGAGCAAGAACAACATTCAACAACCTTATGACTAGTGTATAACATTCACCCAGCTTCAACAGCATCTGACTTAGAAGCCAGGTGATCACATGCTAATCGGTTGATTGTGCTGTGTGTGTGAAATCCCAAAGGCATGGGAATTGAAAAGGAGGATCACTCGCTTAAAAATCGATCAATTAAGTATTTCTACACATTTGTATAAGGATGCAACTTGTGATAGCTCACTCCTATTTTGATGTTAAAATCTACGTCGATGCATTTTCAGCAAGTTGACTAGATAATAAAGATACAACGCAGTCTTATTTATCAAGCAGAACAACAAACAAACCGAAGGCCTTTTCCAATATGTCCCTCTGAGAATCGGGAATGCAACAGATGGTATGAAACAATGGGGGTTTTCGTGAGAATACATGGGTGCCCAAGAAAGTGGCTAAATTTATTTTCCGTTTGTTGTGTAGCCGAAGAAATAACAAACCACTGTTATGTAAAAGCGTTCCGCGTCGTCTCCATAGGAACAGTGCGTATGACAAACACGCTATTGATAGAACATCCGTTTTAGTTTTTGTCTATCTTGATTACCGTTGTGTAGGACGTCACACAAGATACTGATAATAATAGGAAAACGACACGCCTTTTATTCTTCAAACGAAAACGATAACCATTCACGTGTTTATGCAAACTTCGCACTTTCTTTGACTGAAACAGTGTAGACGCCCGAAGAGTCAGGAGAAAATGATACTAAACGACTGATGAGTAGATATATCGGCCAGGTCGAACATTACGCTAGCTAACTGTGCAGCCAAATTAAAGTCAGTTTGTTCACCTGCACCATGAATTGGATAATTCACCGTCTTTTAATGTCTTTTATGTCTTTTGTCTAGATGTCTTTTATCTGAATGCAAACAACGTAACGTAGTAAGCTACAAATGACAAGTATAAACGACAAGGCAATTAATCGCACCAGGTTAAAATTGATCTCACACTATATACGTTTAAGACTTCGCGTCCAAAGAGGACAGTAATGTTGAAGAGAACAGTCTATGATGAGAACCTGACTGTACCAAGGAATTTCTTATACAGCCATCCTTCCGATATTTTGCCTGTACTAACAGAATACCCTGAGATTGTTTTGTCAAAGTGGACGTAGTTAATGCTTGTCTGTCCGCCAAGAGTTTCTAAACGGTTGGTCCGTAATCAGGGGCAGCGTCAACGCTTGAGGGAATACGCTTATCAATATTTCGCTTGATTTGTCCTCTTGGCATGCTTTTTAGGTTTTCGGGATTCAAACACTGAGTAAGCTTTATTAGCTAGAATCCAAACGGCCGAGTGTGGGCATGAAACAATACATCTGGAAACATGCGCAAATTCGTGTACCACTGTGCTCAGCTGGTCAGCTCCTCAAGGAAAGGTTCCAAGATAGATAGGTTGTGCATATGATACTGGCTTGTCATAAAAATGAGTGCCATGAAATTTCGCGCTTATTGGGGAAATAGTACTAGTTGTACACCGAATTTAACGGTCTGACAAATTTATTAGCTGTACCCTTACTTATCGTTAGGTTTCGGAATTGCATTAAAAAGCTCTCTGGAAATCCCGATCAAGAGAAAGTGCGACAAGGTAAGTCACATCAAATCAACGCAACTTGATAGAAGCTACGTTTGAAAAATTTAGCCTCTATCTTGTGGAGTCAAAGCCATCGAACGGAGAGCAGACCGTCCTTCCGCGATACATCGACTATGGGCTTCATGCGTGATAGTATCTACGAAACGCCACATCGGGCTTAAAATCCGATGTGGTCGGTTTTCTTCCACAAAAGTTCCGTGTAGTGTCGTTGATTGAGTTTGGCTGTGGATCCCCGCCTCCAAACGTTGGTCCAGGTAACGATGTCGTACATAACTCTAGAAAATTTAAGCCGATCATTTTCGGGACTTGGGACAAATGGCCAAAAATCAATTGAGAACAAGTCATCATAGTTTTGCTTCTCTCAACTATGTTTAATTCATCTCCCTCTGCTAAATTCCAAATTGCTTCAAAACGTCAAATCATACGATAGAGTGCATCGAACGGTCCGAATTCGAGACCAGTGTGCCAAGGCTCGTGTGAAACCAGTCACTCGTTTACGCCTGTGTTATTCATCCTTTATTTGGCTTTTCGGATTCTTTGAATTATGTAACAAACACTAGCTATTGACCCTCGATAAAAAATTTAAGGCGCGAGTAAAAAGTACTGCGCACTTCAGCACGCGCAATTTCGCGATATACTTTTCAACGCGTAACTACAGTTACTTTGTCTATAGGGTGTGAAGAACCTGCACATTTAAAAATCATTCAATATGGACCTGGGTTTAGGGTGTGACAACGAACTCAATAGTAGATACGTGTAGAAAATTGCAACGAGAAGCAAACACAGGAAGTTTCAGATCTCGCGGGGTTGGGATGTAGTGAGCTGATTTTCTTTTATAACTCAAAGAAAATGTTTACGTGGAAGTGAGGAGTCCTAGTGAGATGACTCACTTGAGAATGTTGGATATCGAACTTTTTGAAAACGGAAGCGACCACTCATACAAGGAATATATTACTATATTATATGTATAATGTTACACTAATACATATTAATATATTACACTGGAAGTAAGTAACCTATGCCTGAAACGTAGCTGAAGGGTAGCATAGAGGTTTGAACGGCTCAACACCATTTAGAGTCTTGAAAATTTGGAGAACTGAGAAAGTAAAGAAACAGAAAGTTGGATATGATCCCTGCAGGTACACAGTCCCGTGAAAAAATTAAGAATGACACCGATTTATTCGGTGACAAGAGAATAAGAATTGATATGGATGGCTTCAGGAGCAGAAGGAGGAAGTGAATTCTGTGGAACTTTTATCGCGACAGCGGTGACAGAACCGATTGAGGAGCTCCAGCCCGATGGTGGACAGGTATCTGCAGCGCACCGATCACAGTACGGGGGACAACAAGTTTCTCAACGTTCCACCGAATAAAAAGAGAATCAAAGTTATGTAGAGGGAGCACAGCTCAAGTTCGATAGCGTGTTTTCACATCAAATTGAAAAAGTTGGAAATAAAACAAAACAAAAAAACAAAACAAAGCATAGACTGAAACTAATTTTACTTGCGAAAAACGGTAGGGTTGTTTGGAATATGTAAGTCAAAGAAAGACCGTTTTGATTGAAATAACTAAAGGCAGAGAAGTTGGCGGATAAAGAATTAACATGTGTGGATCTAGAAAAATTGAATACTATTATGTTCAGAGGTCGTCAAACATAGATGTCCGCAAGATCGATGTTCAGCGAACTGACGCCACGCATTTGATTTTGACTATCACGATATAAATCAGGCCTTTGTGAATCACGACCCCCATAGAGTTGACAGTCGCATCATCTGAAAAAATGTGGGTACGAAATCAGACACCGGAAGGAAGGTTGTTGACAAACAGGGGGAAAACTCTCAGGGAAAGGGGAGGTGAAACAACAGAACTCTGAAGCTTAACTGCATCCACTCCACATCTCCGAGTGAGGATAATATCAAAATGTATCCGAATCACGAGAATCGCCGAGTCAGTACGTGTTAGGCAGTTCAGCAATGGGGGTAAGAAGGCTTTGTAGGAAGTCTTCGAGATATAAAGGCATACCAGATAGGTCTCAACACATTCTTCTAGTGAAGGTGCTCATACCTGTGACATGTACACAAGCGACCCGCCAGTAGGCTGATGGTATCTAAACCCATATTTGTGGTCGAAAATAGTTCCACAGCACAGGGCCTACTGAGATGGGCGACGGGGGAGGAATGATAGAATTGTAGGCAACTATGTTGACCTCTTCTTAATACGCATGGTATTAATACCATTTGGGTCAAAACTGTGGGGACAGGAGGGTAGGCATACATTCCGAGTGACTGAGTTCACAGGCTTTTAATTGGTGTCCTGAACAACCAAAAGATCCTGCTACTGGCGAACATATCCTTTATTGTCTATGTTGATACTATGGAACTTTCAAGTGGAAACATACAAAGAAGGTCAGGGGAGAGTGTGGACTGCCAGTTTTTTTTAACTGCGGTGCTTTTTAATTTGAAAAACTCACTCCGGAACCCAGCAGATTTGGAATATTGGGGTAGTGATCGGAGCGTTCTGCTATTGGTGGCAGTCGACGGGTTCTCAGAAGAAATTGCAACCATCCCGTGGATATGAGTAGGGGAATTTCCGAAAGCTGTCTCTATTAGCAGGCTGATGGTGTCAGAAGGCATTTCGGGACGGAAATGCATGGGAGTTTAAGTTGCTGGTATTAGAAGCACAGTGGTCATAAGAGCCTGCGTTAATGAAGGCTCTGAGGAGCTAGTGGTTGGAATAAGTTTTAGAGCCTGCGTTAATGAAGGCTCTGAGGAGATAGTGGTTGGAATAAGGTTCAAGGTTTATTGTGAGTCACCACTGAGCTAAGGAATTCGAGTTGTAGACGAGGGAAATATTTGGTGGTCGCAAAATTCCCGCCTCACGGCTGGTCACGTCCGTGTGCGATGAGAAGGCTAGGTAGTCGAAATTGCCTAGGAAGCTCGGTTCAGCGATGCAGGCGTTCTGTGGGGTCTATCCACATTTAACAGTCAACAGGGAGGAAAGTTGAACAGTATTGTTCCTACTTATCGACGATTGTCAAATCCCGATGTATGGGTAGCTAAAACTTGTCGGGTGCACTCGAACATCGCGTCCGTAAAAAGTCTTGTAGAACAGAATATAGCAGCCAGGGTGTATAGGGGAACAGTATGCTCCTTAGTTTTATCCTGATAAGGACAGTGTGAACAGATATGAAGCCATGTCACAAACAGTTATCACCTCTCCAATCTCATAAAACTCACCTAACTCCGCATGACCTGAAACTTCCCTTGTGTGTCTAAGCCCAATTCAATGTAACTGTCCGAAAGTGGTTAAATTTTCACAATATACATGCTGTTCAATGTCCACTGATTGTTACCTGGGCAGGCTTTTTGTCTCCTGTTCGAAAGAACTGCCTCGAAATTGTACGAACCTAAGTAGTCTTCCAAGAATGAACAATAAATATTCACACAGTCTCTCATGTCTAAGGGTCTTTAGTAATTTGTCATATCCCAGCATGTCAAGAGACAGAATCATTCTGAAACTACTGTGTAATGTAACCTATCTTCGTTACAGAGTTTTTGATACAGCTTCGATACAGAGTTTTGTGTCCGTCCAACACCACACCTGGGACCAAGCAAAATCAGTCCACTTCAGTGCACGTGCAAAGCCTGAGCTCATTGCTGTCGTAGTGCTGTCGTAGTCGTTCCAGGTGCGGCACTACTATAACCATAGTACGAAGCATAAGCGGCTGCAGCAGCTGCTGCTGCTGAATTAGCTGCTGGTTGAGCGGCAGGTGGTTGGGACGCAGTTTGAGGTTTATCCGCGACAGCCGATGCATATAAAGATGGAGTGGATGATGCCGTGGAAGCTTGACGGTTTTGGCTCGTTTGAGACTGAGGAGCTTGAGGATAAGCCCCATAGCCACCATAACCATAACTATAAGAGGCATACTGTTGACTGGCAGCAGATTGTTGACCAACACCCGCGTCAGGTTTCGATCCAGTAGGCGGGTAAGCATAGCCATAAGGTTGCGTACTTTGGGACTGTTGTTGTGCCTGTTGTTGTTGGCTAGACTGCTGAGGTTGAACTGCTGTTGTTCCGCTAGGTACCGGAGCAGACGTTGGCTGCCCAGCCCCCGGACCAAGGTCAAATCGGCTGCGACCTGGCCTTGCACCTCCCAGACCGGAGGGTTGTGTGGTGGACTGAGGGGCAGCTGAGCTACCACTGCTTGGCCCAGTTCCGTAGCCACTGCCGTAACTACCAGGGTAACTACCGGGCGGGTAACCAGAGTAGGGTTGTTGAGTGGGTGGTTTTGAATCGAAACGTGATTGTTCCGGTGGAGTCGGTTGAACGGACTGACCGGGACGACTCTCGCCGTATCGAGCAGCACCAGATGCATACAAACTGCTACCATCGGGTTGTTGTTCGGGTGGCTGGGCTCCCTGAACCGATTTGGCAGGATCTGAAGAACCATATGAAGAGAGACCTGCTTGTGGTCCACCCATCATTCGAGCACCAGGCCGAGCACCACGGGCGCCAGCGTCGGCACCACCCGGGCCCTGATAGCTATCCGAACCAGGATAACCACCAGCAGGGTAACCGCTGGATGTATCAGTCGGGTATCCACCTCCGCTGCTAGGATAGCCCGTTTGTTCACCGGCAGAATATGCAGACGAGCCACCTCGTTGATATCCACCAGGGTAACCAGCCGGGCCAGTATAAACAGACTGCTTTGGTTGAGGAGGGCACCTGCATATGATCCACTGCTATTGGTATCACTTCCAGAAAACCTCGTCCGACTTCTTCCAGAGTATTCTTCTCCAGGATACACTGCATTGCCCGGACCTGAGCCACCTAATGCACCGCCAGCCGGATAGGTACTGTAAGACGGTTGTGGTCATAACCGTCATAACCATAAATTAAAAAAATTCTACCCAGCTAAGGCAAACGAAACAAGCTAGCATTTACTAGGTCACAAAGAAAACCATATACACCCACTGCGTAATTTCTCACAACTACGTGTCCGGCTGTGGTCAAATGAATATGACTGAAGCGGGCGTATTCAAATTGAGACAAAAATAAGAACGCGATGCAAACCCATCGGCTCAGGTGAACGAAGCGTCATCTTAAACAAACCAGTAAAAACACAGCTGCCTCAGCGAAAATGGTTGTTTATGTAGCTGTATGTATTCAGCTTTGTTAACTACAGCTAGTTCATGTTACGCTACGGTGTTTAGGACGAAGGTGACGGACGACGGTAGGTCCCTTGTACTCTGCTTTTACTGTGGTTAATACCACCGTGCCTACCGGGCAACGTGGTCACATCCTGTTTCTAATTCACAAGTAGCAGAAGCATGAGGTATATTGGTACTAACCATGCTATGATAAATAATGATGAATGTCAATGGCTGCATGGAACCCAAATCAACTCCATTTGTGATATAAGTAGCTAACCAGGTTAATCGCATCAATACAGCAGAAGTACTGTATAAGCGAGGAGCGAAACGCAAAATAGCCATTCAGTAGGTGCATGTAAGTTACTTCTTTTCTAAAATGACTTCAGAGTGACCAAACAAGTTCGATCGTTTGACAAGTGAATTGCGTTATAGAAGGTCATTGAAAAGGTTGATTGATTCATTGTCAGACGAACGTCAAGCGTTTTCCTGACTGCCAGTAAATCTGAATTCTTATGGTCTGTTGAGCACAAGCACTCTTAAGCCGAGTTCGCAGTCGGATATCGTTTGACTGCTTCCATTTAATGCCATTAGTTGACTTCACTCACACTGATGTGTACTGGATAAACCATGAAGCCGAATTTCCAAAAGAAACAAATCGCACAACCAAAACTTCTGGCCGTGAGAAGTAAAAAGCTTTTATCTGGCGTCCCTTTAAGTGAACGAGAAAGTGGATTACACTAGGTGTGAAAAAAATTACGCAGACAACTAGACCTTCAGTGAAAATATGAATAGCACTGTATTTATGGGGGAGGAGTAAGCATATGCTAGAAAATTTATTCCTTCTTTGTGCCAATCTCAGCATGGGTTTTATGTGCTTGCTAGCTGCATGAAATAAGCACGGATTATATCGCCTCCTCCGTACTCGAAAAGATTTGATGACGGATCGGCAACTCACACACACTTCCGAGCTTACTCCAAGTGAAAACATCCAGGTTTTTGTCTAATATGTCTCTTGGGGGGAAACTTGGAGGTGAACCACTATGTGTCTAAATTTATGCAGTTGGGTGGGAGTTCCTGAAGAGCGCTCTAAACCAGCTTAAGTCCTCAAGTGTTTCAAATCCTTCACGATAGCATGTCTGTATCGAGAAGTCTGGAGATTAATCTCGAATTTCATTGGACCAAGTTGTTAGAAATATCAGGATGCCTTGTAATGAAAAAGTAAAGTTTTTCAGCCATTCTTGTCCATGTTCAACTGAACATGGAGAATATCAAACGGTGGTCGATCGGGACTGCACTAAGAATACACCGATCTCTTGTAGCCCAAGCATTAAAGGCGTTTTCGGGGTCTCACTCTGTGGAGGATCTACGATTTCATCATATTGCTGTGACTGGAAAAAGATTAACTTTTTGCCATTGCAAAAAAAACAGAATTTTTCGGCGGGGAACCAACAAGCTCAAACATGCATTTCTAAGAAGTCTACTATCGGAACTTCTCAGATGAAAATGTCAACAAGAGTGTTGCCAGAGTGCATTGGGTATTGTAGCAGCATTTTAATATTTTTCCTCATTCACTCCTTGAACTCTTGTCCCAGCTCCGAGCTGAGTCAACTCGGTCATGTGTTAGTTTAAGGGCGCTCTATTCTGTTCTTCTTCAAGAAGGTACGCAGTAAAAATTCCAGAAATTGTGGACCCCAAAAATTTCTGTTTGGTAGTCAGGAGCGGAGTGATGGTATCAATGAAAGCCTAAAAACCTTATTTTTTTTAATAAGAAACAAGGTCTGTAAATGTTGGTAGGAAACGCCGGATTTGTAAGAAAGGTGAGCTTCTCCGCCTATCTGAAAACCTTCCCTGTAGCAAGAGCCTGTAATACGGCCATATGTTTGTGCACACAACTCGCTTCCTTCAGAGCATGATCACCTTTCAAATGCGATCAAATGCGTTTATCTTTTAGGAAGTCCGGCTTTGTCAAAATGTGGATACCTGTGATGAGCCACGTCTACAAAGCCATAAATTGGTCGCCCCGTTCTCAAGAAAGGAAGAGTAGAGCATATTTCTGCAGTTTCACCCGTTCCAGAAATGATTACAACAAGCCGTTTTGATTTTACCACCTGGGATGGACAAGACTGAGCGTGCGTAGGTGAAGAAAAATAAAATGAGGAATGAATTCGTAAAAATGCAAACCGAGAGTGGGCACCGAAACCAGACAACTATTTTGTGCAGACTGGTGGCAAAAGGTTACATCTTTTGCCTTCAGCTACCACACAAACACTCATTCAGTAACGGGACGTAGGCAAATTCGTTCACAATGCAATTCTGTAGCCACCCAGCGTAGTAACAAAATTCAGATATACACAGCGTACTAGTTTTTTTCGTGGAGATATACAACCAAAAGTAGTCCCTTGGGGCACGACTGCAGAGTGAATACATTTGGAATCAGACCAAAATTGATTCGAAACTTTTCCAGTTTCAGTAAGACACACAAATGTTCTGTTGAAGCGATATAAACATATTTTCATTCATGCACTTAAACTTTGCATTTCAAGATTCACAAAATTCTTCTCTGCATTTTACCAATGTTTTTTTCTTAGCCAACGACATAAAACCGGATGATTTGTGGAGATCGATGCATTATTTACGTAATCAAGATAATCGAAATTGTGTTACCATACCAATTTATACGTGAAAAAATCCGGATTCACAGGTACTCTGCACTTTTGATATGAATAAAGTAAAGGTCAATTGAACAGACACCACGGGTGTAACTGAGACAACCACTCACCTTTTATTGGTGAAAGTTTTTATGAGTCATTTTCGGTGCGATGAAAGCAGTTAATCGTTGTATCGGGTGGGTTGGCGCGTAGAGTTCATATGGCCTCAATGTGAGTCTGCACTTCAGACTGTGATAATTTACAGAGATGAGTGATTCTCATTCTACGTAGCACCAGTTTTCCTCCTCATCAGTTTTATCGGCCAAATTCAGAAACGTTATTCGAATGGTTCTACGGACTTCGGATGACTTATTTTTTCTACCGGGAAATCAGTTAAGCAGACACAGCAAAAAGAAAATTTGCGCTTGTTTATCAGTGTATTCGTAATATTTCAACAGAAGAGCTGTTTCGAGGAGGAGTTTGCTCCTATGAGTTTCGTACGTGAGGGTTGAGAGCATCTGTCGATATGTGCTAAAAGGCACAAGTACAGTAAACGATCTCTCAAATCCATTTCCGAACGGGAGTTTTTTTCTCTTGCTACTCCGCTTAGCTGTAAAGTTTTTCACCTATTTTAAGGCAGGTCCAATTATTCCTTCGAAATCTCATAGATCGTTCATTGAAGAACACTAAAATGTTTACTCTATGGGGATAATTACAATAAAAAACCCATACCAGTTAGTAGTAAGTATCTCATGCATGAAAAATCAAAGTTACATTACTGGCAGCGACAGGTTCGATGTACGTGGAGTTGAACAGACGACTCGAACTGATTCATCAGCTCTGGGAATAATTAGTTTCAGAGGTTTGAAATACCATGATAGGCAATTCCGATCTGAAAAACATATGTGTCGCCTTCAAATCGATCAGTGTATCTCAATGTTAGAAAACGACGAACGTCATGAACGTCATAACTCTTTTTTCCATATCTCTGAGACATATTCAGTCAACCTCCATAGCGTAAGAGAAAATCACCAACATAACTTCACCGAATTTTGTATTTTTCCAGCCAGCTTCATGCATTTTTACAGATATTTGGAGAAGCAAAACGCGTGTATGCACTTACACTCTCGGTTCTTCCCTGGTACTGAATAGGAACTCCTCCTACATGTTTCAATCTCAGCAGCCCTGACTAGCAACGCTGTAAATTGTTTACATTTCACAAACTGGAAGCTTTTCTCCTGGAGGTAAATGAAAATTCTGGAAAGCCGATTACTGCCTTCGACCTTCATTAGGTAAGCCTTCTTTGTAGCTTTGTAACACACTATGATATACTGAATATGGTCACATCCGAAACTTGAAACGGTCTTTGCGCAGCACATGTAGTTGAAGAATACCATAAACTGGAGACCGGACTGTGAACTACTGAACTCACCCAGTGACACCAATTTGCTTTGCAAACGAGTGCTTGAGTACCTACTATAAATCCTGGAGTTGTGCCTACCGGATGTGCGCTAACGAGGGCGATACCAGTGAAAGGAAGAAGGCCTTCGCTGCGGAGTTGTTTATTTGAGAACGTCAACTGAACAGTTACAGACTATTGAACAGGAGAGCAAAACTCTCATATGCATCTCGTTTACAAAACTGAATATCCACCTTCTCCTTGAACGCGTCTTCCCGAATTTTATCTGGATGTTCATTGACTGCTACTCAACTGCAACCAAATGCTACAAAGAGACTGCACAAATTCCGTAACAGATCTCACTTTTCAAGAGACGCAAAGCAGATTTACGAGAAGACGTGCTACTCACATGCCGCATCAGTAGTATCCACCGTTACACAAGTAGTCCTCACTACAAACCATGAGATTTTCGTGATACATCATGACTTGGGATCCGCCAAAACACTCTTTATGGTGTGGACAGTTTAGTCCAGTATGCAAGAACGAAATACCTTCCTTCACTGTGTGAACGCCTATCTTCAATCATTGTAAACCTGACCTCGCATATCTCTGCTAATAAATCTCAAGTACTTCCATTTCGTCCGATACTTGAGAATGGCTTTGGCCGAAAACAACAATGACCCGGAAATTCATTCACTACAGAAAGTGTTGCCCCTAAGGGACTGGGGATGAAATTACCGATTACCTCCAGACTGGGTGGCAAAGGCGTAAGCGGCATTTATGGCAGTGTTCACCCATTCGGGTTGTTTCGTTGACTGAAGTTCTGTGTTTCAAATAGGTTTAAGTAAACAAAAGCGAGTACCCAAAGAATCATAGCACTAAAGGTATTTCTATAATAATGAAGTACATAAGCCGGAGCGAACAAGAAAGCTCTTTCTAATTGTGTCCTCTATGGTAAGAGGATCATATTGAATTTATGCTCTTCTATGACGAAGCGACGTTTCTGACAACAAGTCCATTGCTTTCATTCACATCAGAAAACCGCGTGTCAAAAGACAGTGTGTCGGGTTGGGTGCTGAACCTAAGATTTATTTCATGCAGAATAACAATGCAATCAATGCAGGAATGTGAACAGGGTCGTATGCACCAAGTGATCAAGCAGGTAAGCGGTTACCTTTCAGTTCATCGAAAGCAAATCAGCGATCTTCGGTTTGCCATACACTATTTAGCTCATTCGACTATAGTTGGTTTGATCTACATTTCACCGCCGTGCGCCAGTAGAGTGATGAAAATTTCCCGATGCTAGTGAACAACACACGTGAGAAAAATCTGGCAAACCATCTTGCGATCTTTTTGGCAGCGGAATCCAAATCTTAACGATCTAGCTGAAGCCAAGTTCCACGTGAACTCTCCTGGGTGTTGAAATAAGTGGAATTATGAAGCTATTTCACTGGCATATAACAGGAGACGTGTTTGGACTACTGTAGCAAGCCCAAATTCTTCTTTTCTGTAACTCGTATAAGGCTCTGCGGAAAGATTTCTGCTCGAAGAGAGGTTGTCGTGGATCCTCCTAGGCACTGGTCAATTTACAGAGCTGCCTAACCCCGGACAAATAATAAATCCAATAGTAAATGGGCGCAACTATAGAGTACATTGCGGCACCATACACTTAGTCCTTGATAAATATGCTGGTGTCATTTTGTTAAAATAACACGATACTGATAATTTTGCTTCACGTGTGTGTTTTCACAAAATTCATGTTCGCCCACTGTACGTAATTAGCGAAGTACGTGTATTTGCCTGTTAATTTGATGTCAGCGAGAGACTATTCGGTCCATACTGAATAGCTGTTTTGCGGTATTTTCCAACCGAATATCCAATACAAAGCCGGCCCGAAATCTCGAACGGAATGTTATTCAATGTATCATAGTACTTTCCCAGCACTAGCAATAATGCCTGCTTGATGAATTTCAAAAAGGGCGCAAGCTGTATCCGGATGTTCAGGGTTTGGCTGCATAATTCGAGCAAAGTTGAATCATACTTTTCTATTACACGTAACGTACCAACTAAAGCGTAAGATGGCCTTGGCGCAGCACATTGAACTGATAGATTTCCTGGATGATAGATTCAGCTGGGATTCAGCCGAGTAGCCAGTCAGCAACAACATAACCTGGTAAATGAGTGTATTTCGCCAAGCTCATACCGTATTCACTCTCCAATTCCGTATAGAAGACCTGGTCTTTCCTATTTAAGCGGTTAATTCTTTTTTTGACCAGGATTATTGCAACCGACTAAATGAGTGATCTGATCGATTGGTTTGATGGGTTCAGGTGCTACTTTTGGATACGGGTTTGGTCCTAGCTACTGTTACAGTTGCACCGGGGGGAACCAAGCTTTAAATGACATCGCAGCGTCCAAGTACTAAAACAACTGGGCAGTTCTCCTGTACTCGTAATGTCTATTGGAGACATGTCTCACTACTTATATTTGACGATCAGAAGATCGAAATTGTGCTTTAACATAGAGACTATGGATAAAAATTTATGAGTTTACATTGAGCAGATTCTGCTTGGATCACTCCAAAGCATCTCCCTTGCTAAAATATACTTTCGTTCGAAAGGTATCTATATAAAAGCTCCAGTACTTGTGAAAATCACTACAAGTAATGGTTTTCACTGTCACGTAGACTAACGATTTCCGGAAGGTTGAATCCTCTGAATTAAACATTCAAGGTGTTTCATTTGAATGCGCTAAAGTTCCTTCCGATGTAGACCTTTCACTCTGAACTGGTACAAAATGCTTCAATTTACATTTTATCAACGCGTATTGAGAATGAGAATTATTCTTATCACCTGACCACACCGTCTTTTGGTTTTGGTTCACCGATCTCAAACTTCTAAAAATCACGAGTTTCAATATGCTTATTGGACTAAAGGTGTTCCGTGCAATTTTTGAGCTGGTGCAAACTGAGATGAAATACTTATTTTTCGAGTAAAATTTTTTATTGAATTCCGATGGGATTTTGTATCCTTTTGTTTTCGTACTTGTCTCATACTTGCCTCAGTTTTGGCTATATCGGACAAGGTGTTGTGTATCACCCAGGTACGTAGCATAGGGCCAATGTGCGTCATTGTACGACTGTCTCTGCATACGTAAGAGCCATGCATGTTTTCTGGGCTGAGCAAAAATTTAGTAGCCTACAGTGTACCAGACAGACATGGTTCGTTTGTTGTCTGTAGCATCCACGATTTTGGAACAATCGCACTAAACAAGTGAGATTATTATCGCATATTTTCCCATTCATTTTTATGGAAACTGCACTCACGAATTTGTCTCAGAAATCTGAGTAAAGCAAGGTATCATCCTCACCCCGGATACGTTCAGCAGGTATCTAAGACCCATTTGCAGGGGGCGTTGCGTCATTTGAAATGTCGTGTGCCAATAAGATAAGGATGTCTATCCACTACGTGTCCATCGTGTCTCTGTTATCTTTATGGCTATACATTGCCAATGTTGGGTGACTGTGGTTTATTTTTTCATAGCGGAGCAAAATGCCAGAGTTGATTTCAACGTTTGGTCTACACTAAGCTCTTTTTTGCCTAAACGTATATTTTTCTTTAATTTTTCTTTTTACATCACGCCTATGAGACTGAATGCAAAGGCATTTAAATGAAAGCTTGTGGGCATTGAATTGTTTGGATTGTAAGTATTCTGACGACAAACTGTTCAAAGACCTACCATTTGGAACTAAGCCAGACGTACAAACTGTATCAATCAGCATAGGATTAGATTGTTATGAGAAATGCCTAGGATGTACTTGTGGTAACAAGCGTAAAACTCGAGACTTATGCTCAACTACTTTCTTGTATATAACTTAGAATAATCTTGCTGAGATAAGAGGTGGTCCATACATAAGCGCTACATATGCGGATTCTACGACACTCTACCAGCTGTCCAAAAACATGAGAAGCCCACCTAGGTCTGTCTCCACTTGCTTACTGATACCACATTTGCGGGCTAGCAACTTGTTATAAGACAGTGAAATGGAAGCATGCCTCGTAAGCTATCCTCGAGCAGGTGACGTTGATAAACCAACCGAACTTCTCTGAGGGAAACTGCCTGAGTGAAGTCCCTAACTTAGTCTCACCCTCATAACTCTCTCAGCTCTGAAAAGCAACCAGGAAAACCAAGGTAATTTTATCATAATTTCCAAATGATAATTACTTAGCATTTGTCTTAACACATTAGAGGGAATATCCTGAACCACGTAGAGGTAAGTATAGGTGAATCACGTTGTAAAGTTAGCGGCCGAACCACACTGTCTTGATGGACTGTCACGTGAGGATAATGCCACCTCTGCTGTTAACTGCTGTTTGCAGCAAACTGGTCCGCCTTCCAATGAAAACATGAGTTCGTAATCATGCGGTTACTGAAAGACTGACAAATGACCGCAACAAGCTGAAGGTGGAAAAACCTTCAGTACGGACGTCCATTACGTTTGGACTAGCCAATGGTTAGGAAAGTACCACTTCATATTTGACTGCTAATCGTATTCTTTAGAATATACTTGACCGTCCAGTGCCTGGTCATATCATCACACTTACCTTCACACAACCTGACTATGGATTGTCATCAGGGAGCAGACACGCAACAGCTCAGTCACTGGTGACATCAAGACTATTTCACTTGAATATGTAGAGGAATATGTCAGAGGCTTCGGGAATCACGACGGAGCTAACTTTGACATGTATGACGTGGAGTAGTATCCACGGTGTCTAGGCGGAGCTCACTTTGACATGCATGACGTGGAGTAGTATCCACGGTGTCTAGTTTGGCGGAAGACTCGCCCCGTACTTGAGAGCTTACCGTTTCGAGTCTCATTCAGGGTCAGCACTAAAAGTAGATAAGTGCATATTCAAATTCTCCATCTCTTTTACACAATGTTATTGTCCGAAAAACCCATCAGCAATGCGAACAACCTACAATTATTACTCGGATATTTTGTTTTGTTAACCCAGTGTGTAACTGAAAAATTCTCTCAAAGAAACTTTCATCCTAAATAATCATTCGATTCATTTTTATGTTCACCATTTCATCCATCAGCTAAACCGGAAAGCCATGAATGCTACAATTGGCAAAAAGTAATTCGTTGCTTAGGCCCCCGGAGAAGGCGGATTTTTTCGAACCAGGTTAACAGCAGTGCAAAGGAAAACGTCAAGGAGGCAAAATTTGGCAGTAACAAAAGCCTCACATAATTGCTTGCTACATTGCCGGATTGTTTAATCACTGTAACCATCTCGAATCAATCAGTCGCTTCTCAAGAATTCTAGGTCGGATAACCTTTGAGTGCCCACGAATTACACACGTTCCATATAACGGTTGTCACCTACATATGACTCAGAAGTAAAAAACTTTGCTGTAACAATCAACCTCAAAGGGTTAAACATAATTGAAAGCCCCAGGACGGTTGAGGAAATGGAAGAAGTATAATTCAGTTGCTAGCAATACACATTCCCCACATTCCTAACCGTTGAAAACAATACGCATAGTGTGACAGCCAGGAACCATTAAAAGTGACCAGTTTCGGCAAGCTTTGTTACATCTGTAAAAGAGTTATAAAGTGTGGGGCATTAAACGCAAATAGATAAATTCAGACATTTAGTCATGTAAGGTAGTTTTTCGGGTGAACTCATCAAAATCATACCTTATGGTTCGTTACGTTCTATGAAAGATTAATGCTCCATTACACAAGCTGTAGCTTATCCAGGTTATGTATTCCATGTACTTCCTACAGAATCGACTTTAGTGTTAATCTCTGCACAATTTCAGGTAGCAGTTAGGGTGGTCAAAGTACCCTCTGGAGTGCTGAAGCAAAGAACATGTTTTAAATTCTACTCATTGATCATGCAGATGGAAGTGCTAGTTCATGTGTTGTGGAATCACTATGAAAAAACTGGTTAAAAGCATCACTAACCAGACATTCAGCTGGATTTCGGTGAATCACTCTTCAAAACTGAATCGGTACGCAAATTTGTCGCAATTTGGCTCCAAGTAGAACCTAAGATTGACGGAAATTCGGGGACCGCGCCCATCTGATGAGCCCCAAGAAAGGCGAAACCGATCGTGGGTTGTCGAACAGTTTGCAGCAACCTTACTAGTAGTGTATTGCTTCTAAAAGTTGTGACAGCTTCCAAAGTTCAGGATCTTGAAACTGAAATTCAACTGGCGGTGTCAATGGTTGGTCGAAGATGAGAGAAATCTACCAAAATTTTAGTAACAACCGATGACTGTAAAATGAAAAGTTTGGTGATCCGTAGAAAGCGAGGGAGGCGAAAGCAGAGCATGGATTCGGATATCAAGATTATGCTTGTGCCGAATGCTTTCACAGATCATGAAAAAATGTGCCAGCATCAGCCCAAAAATTGTTTGGGGAAATTTAATCAGTTTTTGGTACAAATGCGAACCATACTATATAACCAAAAGCAGCTGAGGGATGCTTTTGAGACTGGTACGATTGAATGCCCAAGTTCAACAATTTTTACAGTATGGTATCCAAGCTCCTCAAAAGTGAGTGTGAAAAATCTCACTCAGAATGACGAGCTGTTCAGGTGGGAAAAGAGTGAATGATCCTCAAAAAGATAGGTGATAGGATAAAATATGCTGATCACTATAAGGAGTAAAGGCAGTTTTTTACGTTCCTTTGGACCAGTCTTTGTGAAACGCAGAAACGCTTCAGTTCCTCTCTGTAAAAATAAATTGTCTGACCAAAATAGTATTCTGATTAGAACTGGGTGGTAGTGGGCACTGTTGATCTCCTTCTGGGGGAGGATTTTTGTGGTACGAGGATTTGGCATCAAATTAATCTCCCAAAATAATACGTATGGTTGGTATAAGTTTGCGGATTAATCGTGTGAGTGCCTGTCCTCAAGTCCCAGAAATATGAATGGAGTTTGATTCAGGTTCGCTGATAATAACTTTCCCCATTGCAGATAATTTATTCAGGATATAATTTTTCTATTCAGAGAACTTCACCAATCAAGATTGGTTGAGTCTGCTTGGTTCAAGCAGTGCCTGATCTGAATTCTCAGCCCTGGTCAGATGCATGCTCAGCCGTACATAAAAATGTACAAAGCATGTAAGCAGCAATGAAGTGTGTACACCGTGAACGTGTGAGGGAGTGTACTACAATTCACTATGACATATGCAAAAATTCTAGACGTACACAGCGAAAAATTAATGTTATTAGCAAGCCAAGCTGCCGGCGTTTTCATCAAACTTATAAAGTAGCATCGTAGCAGGAGAATGCGTCGATATCCATAACATCGGTCCAGGTTAATAGTGAGAATAAAGGTGCCCAACTCATTTAGTTGAAGAATGACATGGTAGATAGGTTGGGTTGAGCCCTACACGGGGCAACATCTCAAGTTTCAAAAGAGTATTCAATTACACACATGACTTTCTGTTACTCACAAATCGGTTTCGCATCTAAATATCCCGATAAGCTAGAATAGTAGGAAGAAAACTCACAGTGGTCGTACTTCTAGGCAGTATTAGTTACTTTAGTGCGCTTCACACTGCAATG
The DNA here is from genome assembly GCA_003604175.2 of Clonorchis sinensis. Lineage (NCBI taxonomy): Eukaryota > Metazoa > Platyhelminthes > Trematoda > Opisthorchiida > Opisthorchiidae > Clonorchis > Clonorchis sinensis. The sequence goes on from CM030369.1 coordinate 80,027,322, forward strand.
GAAAATTAATGCTCATTTCAAATTTTGAGTTCTTTTTCGGTGTAAGCAAGCGACCAGAATATTACAATAATAATTTTGGGTAACTCATTTAATTGTTACATTATGTTTCCAGTAAAGTTAAGGTTCCGTTAGTCTCTAGCTTTCTGAGCATTTCGCTTAACTTCACAGCATTCAGTGCGCATTTCCGCACTCTCTTTGTTTCCTTTGTTTTTAAACAATAAGAAAATGTTTTTCGCTTCACATCGTTTCATCTTTCTTTCTTTCCTTTTTCGTCAATTTCGTCAAACGTTTCTCGTGTCGCTCTTCTCAAATTGACGGAATAACGATTACGAGTACTACCTCGTGTCATTCCGCAATTTCATATGCCCCTACGCGGCTAGAGGAAGGTATGGTCTCGCGAACACCGCACTAAAGTCGCTACGCTCGGCTGCGCTTCCTAACAACGCACTGATGATGTCGCCTCGATTGGTGGTGAAACGTTTGCAATCAAATTGCCCAGCTCAGCGAACAACCCAATGACCATCTATACTACCTGAGCTAACAACATTCTCCTCTATAGCTTGAAGGTATCGCCTCAGTGCACTGTCAGCCTTGCACAGTTTGCAGCTTCGCTTTATCGCAGCACCACAATTCGCATGACCATCAGTTTTCCAACCTTTCGACAGAATGTATGTAAGTTTTCCTCAAATCACATCTTTTCTCAATATGCTGGATCGTTTTTGTTGGTGTTCTGAGCTGACACGTACTCAATAGTCTAGTTAGCATCTGAATGAGGGTTGTCAAACTGGTAGGTCTGTCAGCTGCTGCCTTATAGTCACGAACTGTTTGTCTACCCAAGTCCAGCGTGGGAATGTCAGGGCACTGAAAAAGTTACAAAATCTGAGTGCTAAAAGAGTGCCCACATTATCAATCTACTCGACATGCTGGGAATGGATGCTATATCTTTTTCAATCTTCTGCAGATAGAAGTCCGCGAAAATTCACGAGTAATCAGCTGATGGAGATATGAGATGTTTGCTCTCATTAAAATAACGTCGTGGGACGGTTTGTCAATGACCACATTCTGGTTTACCTGACGGGATTGGGGTTCTGGATAATGGAGGCACTCAAGATTGTTCTGGATCTTATAATGACCATGTTACAATTAGTTTGCTGAAAAAATGGTCGCAATGTTAGCCTTGAAATCAACGCACATTTGGACACAAATTCTTCATCTCCCAAAGAATACCACAAAGACCAGGAAGTCAAATTTGTACGCTGTGCTTCTAAGTATTTTTATGCAAGTTGGGCACCTGAACAAAATGGAAATCACGTGACATGAGTTTCATCTGCATGTCACATTAAAAAAGCAATAGAGGTGGGAACACTTATAGTTGGTGCCTTGTGAGTTCTTCAGACTGTCAGATCCTGGTTAGAAAGGGCTAGGTATCAAAAAATCTCAATTTCAGTAAGAGTGTCCCCACTGTCTTTGGAGAGAACAACTTTGTTATAGTTTGTTGCACCGGGAGGACCACTTAAGAATATCGGAAACGATATCTTCTATGGGTTTATCTTTTCACAAGAACACAGATGTACATGTGCCTTTCAAATGCAGGCCTACAGTGGTTCTCTAAGAGAACTGGTTACTTTCTGCAAGGATGTTCATACTGCTGTACATGTGCCTTTCAAATGCAAGCCTACAGTGGTTCTCTAAGAGAATTGGTTACTTTCTGCAAGGATGTTCATACTGAAAATGGCATCATAGGCCAAGAACTTGGCCGTTTCTACAGGTTCTCCTTCTCTCAGAGTGATTTCTCCAAGTTAGACAGCTAAAAGTGCACAGCGGCGATTTTAGTTCCCGGTGAATACCATAGAACAGGAACTTAACCCGGAATGTCCTTTCTTGGTGCAACGATAAGCGCGTCAATATCATGATCATCTGTCAAAATCGGAAGAATTATCACAACTTTTGTTGCATCGGATAGACTTTTAGAGTGGAATGAAAAACTTCAGTGATTTAGTTGAAAAATTACTACGCGATTGTTTGATGCGATTCCAAAAGCCACATTTTTTATCATTGTTGCGGTGCTTGTGGACCGTAAGACTGATTTTTAAGAAATATTAATTACCTTCGGGTTTTTATAAAGCAGTCGAGCAATACAAAGGATACTCTACAGTGTCCCATCGAATTACTGATGAGATTTGAGCTGCTAACATTACTGTACGATCAGTAGTGTGTGTCACACAGTAGCAACAACATCTCCTTTCAATTGAGACCCATAAGTACACAAGTGATCTTTGTCCGGAGCGAATACCGTATTTTGATTGTGAAACCCATCGTTCCCGCAGTGTACTTCATCTGAAATCCTGCGATCCATTGATTTCACCTTCAGCCTTTACTTTGAAGTATTAGTTTTTAAAAAACTGCAGCTTTGTGACTGAGCTCTGATTACACAGTTCTGGAGGTTCAACGCTCATCCAAAACTGAGCTGCTTCTCAGAGGAATAAACTTTCGAAAACAAAACAAACCTACTCGCGTTAAGCCATGCAGTGAGCGCGAAAGTGATATTTTTGCGCAGATTCCAAGGCTCACAATACCATTCGGGGGTGGCAAAAGGATTTGCGATGCACAAAGTTTTTTACACAGGTTAGGAGCAATGTTACATCATTTTCACTAATGTAAAAAAGGAAGGAAATACCAACGGCACGAACATTTCCATCCCCTTATAAATAGTGCCTGAGTTAGAAAAGCAGCTGTAGGGTAAAATCGTGGAGGAAACCACTTGGTGTGTACAGCTGGGAAGGATCGGATGGTTGGAAATATCTGATTTTTATTCAAATGGTGTGTCAAACACATCAGTTTCGTTAGCCTAGCAGATATGGGAAGGCCGCTGGTTGGCTGCGTTTGGCTAGAGCTATACACAGACTGAGCTTTTTGCAGAAGGAATTTGCGAAAGCTTCCAGCCTGGCCATTTGAGTGGTGCTGATCACTTAATACAACCATCAGAAGTTGAAGGAACAACTTGATTCGGCAACCCAACTATGTGTGAAACGATGGGGGACAGTTCCACATGCCTCATTATAAGGTGATGTATTTTGATGCAAATCGGAAACTAAGTCTGGACTGGACATTTAACCTGGCAGCACTGAGGATGGATATAATTGATCAACAGCAAGTCGACCCTTGAATTCTGGAACATCACTCGACTGGCTCACAATATTGTACGCTACCTAATTGGATCTTTGGTGGACAGTGTTCCTCGAAATTGATAAGCCTTTCTCGGTGCAGGAACTTCGATAACTTATACGTCAAGCCGTTAAATTTGCAACGGACAAACAAACCACTGACTACAAATCTTTGCCAGCTTTATGTACTATTGGATTTATTATTTGTTCGGAGTTAGGCAGCTCTGTAAATTGACTAGTGCTTGGGAAGATCCACGACAACCTTCCTCCGAGCCAAAACATTTCCTCAGGGCTTTATACGAGTTTTAAACAAGAAGTCCAGCTTGCTGCAGTAGTCCAAACACATCTCTTGTTATATGTCAGTGAAATTGTGTTTCATAATTCCGCTGGATTCAACGCCTAGGAGAGTTCATGTGGAACGTGGCTGCAACTAGATCGCTAAGATTTAGATTCCGTTGCCCAAAAGATCGCAAATTGTTTGCCAGATTCTTCTCACGCGTGTTGTTCACTGGCATCGGGAAATTTTCATCGCTATATCGGCGCACGGCGGTGAAATGTAGATTAAACCAACTCTAGTCGAATGAGCTAAATAGTGTATGGCAAACCGAAGATCGCTGATTTGCTTTCGATGAACTGAAAGGTAACCGCTTACCTGCTTGATCACTTGGTGCATACGACCCTGTTCACATTCCTGCATTGATTGCATTGTTATTCTGCATGAAATAAATCTATGTTTAGCACCCAACCCGACACACTACCTTTTGACACGGGGTTTTCTGATGTGAATGAAAGCAATGGACTTGTTGTCAGAAACGTCGCTTCATTACAGAAGAGCATAAATTCAATATGATCCTCTCGCCACGTTCCGGATTATGTAATTCAATATTATGGAAATATCTTTAGTGCTGTGAATCTTTGGGTTCTCGCTTTTGTTTACTTGAACCTAATTGGAGCATAGAAATTCAGTCAACGAAACAACCCGAATGGATGGACCCTGCCATACATGCCGCTCACGCCTTTTCCACCCTGTCTGGATGTAATCGGTAATTTCATCCCCCGTCCCTTAGGGGCAACACTTTCTGTAGTGAATGAACTTCCGGGTCGTTGTTGTTTTCGGCTGAAGCCATTCTCAAGTATTGGGCAGAATGAAAGCTCAACACTTGAGATTTACTAGCAGAGCTATGCGAGGTCAGATTTACCATGATGAGAGGTGTTCGCACGGTGATGGCAGCTGCTTAGTTCATGCAAACTGAACTAAACTGTCCACACCAGAAGGAGTGTTTTGGCGGATCCCAAGTCATAATGTATGATGAAAATCTCGTGATTTGTAGTAAGGACTACTTGTATGATGAAGATTAATTTGTTTAAAGTTACCGTGTTTTCAGTTATGGATGCCTGAGTAAAGCAAGTAAGATTCTCATCAAATTGACTAGTGGCCGCAGGACTGAAAACACTCAAGTGTCGTGGTGCGAACTTAAAATATGACGTAGAATGACAAAATTGTGGCCGATGACCTTATAGCAACCGCGCCGATACGAGGCTGTCTATGGTTGTCAGCGAAGAAGCGACTGAAGTGGCTTGAAGTTGAATTACGAAGCACGAACCGGAGAAACTTCCAGTTGTTACCTCACTCGATAAGTGCACTGTGGTAGCATGTGCCAACTGGTTAGGTGGAAGACAGTTAGTGGATTGATGCACCTCATTGTTCTGTTCCAGCTCTCCTATGATGCTAAGCTGTTCAACCGTTTGCTTGTTCACAACAGCTTTCATGCTTTTCTACGAAGACTAATGTTGTACAGCTCAGAAAACCAGGACCGGCCAACTGGAAATTTCTGAATGCGTTGGTTCTTCGGTGTTTTCACGTACAGCATAGGGTTTAAACCAGTGTACTAAGGAACCATGTGCGCAAAACAAAACAGCTGATGTAAAACTTGTCTCTTCGCGGAAACCAGCTGCAAAATTAAACGAGAGTTTGTCCAAATTGGCTAGGCAACATAAGTACGAGCACCAAACGCACTCCCTTAGTGATTCTGTATAGCTGGTATCCAATCTAATAATTAAGTATGGAATAGAAAAATAGCAGTTCAAGTGTTGTAGTTGATCGCTGAAATGTTCTCTGGGTTTAGGAAGTCTGTTACAAACCTCTCTTTATCAGTCGGGCTGATATAAGATGTGAATGGTCGGGTAGTGATCGCTAAACAGCTCATCATTTTACAGTCCTACCCAGCAGATATCACCTTGATTGGTGGTGAAAGGGTTGCAAAAGTCATTATAAAGATTGTGGAACGATTAAAACATCAGCAACTCAGAAGTGGCTTAGGAAATTGTTTCCTAATCCCTGTTACATTCCGGACTGAACCTGCAGATAAGAAACCTTCCGAAGTTTTGTTTCTCTTAGATAGGGTTTTCTTATGTGTAGAGAGTACCCAGTACACGAGCTCTCTCTTGTTTGAGAGGTTTTTTGCGGTTGACAAAATGGTAGCTTCAGCCAGTTGTTGTCTGTTGGGAATCATTTGGTGTTGAGTGGAAAGGAGCAGTCATGGTTTTCACTTTATATCTGACTTCTAAAAGTGAGACAAACAAACAAAAAAGAAATCCGAAACCATCGGAGTGTCAGTAATCCGTAGCTATATACGTTCAAAACGAAGAGCTTATGTGTTGCCTGTACGGTTCGCTTTCCAGGATGGGGTCTTCTTGAGCTCGCTGCACTTGGTTGGGGACAGTGGAATACATAGCTGCTTGTCAATTTCAGTGGCTTTTGTGCTGTCAGTTTTTTTTCCAGATTGTCTCACTGGTCATTTGGAGGTCTAGGCATTAGAGAATGCTTGCGACAGGCCAACACCAGGTCGCTCCACCAACTATATTCTCTTCTGTTCGATTTAGGGCCTTAACTATATTTAAATAAACTTTTTAGCTGTACGCTAGTGGAGCATTGGTGTTGTTATTTCTGTTGATGATATTGACGCTGATTATTCCCCAAACTGAAATGACTGTCAATATGAGCGATTCCTGAGGACTGACTTATGGTTGTCCTATCAGTTAGCCAACGAAAATTTTGGAGCTTGATCAGCCGAGAACAGGCAAGTTTTCCTTGATATTCATTCGTCTTCAATGAATAAAATGTTATGGAAAATTGTACATTGTAATTCGAGTAAACATGAAAGCACCCGCGGGAAATCCAATCACTAATTTATTAGTTCATTGCGTCTCCGTCATGTTCTCATGCGAACCCTTGCAAGCACGAAAATGCAAAGATTATCGATTCCGTCCGAATTCACTCCTACTTGAATCGGTTATGTCAAGTTCCTTGCAAGAAATGATAGTTAAGGCAGTAACAATACTTCCGCTTCAATTTTCGATCACTCAAATTTAACTGGACCATCATATTCTGCGCCAACTCTTGCAAGTAGTTCACTCCAGCTTTATCGAGTCCAACGCTTTACTTTTGATAATATACCGTTCAACTCCAGGATATATGTATATATATGCAAGTAACTAAATGCCAACACGGTTAGTCTGATGGGAATTATCAGTTGCCAATCATCGTTACAGGCCAAACACCATTTGCAAAAACTGAAGAAATGTGCTAGAACAGCGGGAAGTCGAACAATCCACTCCAAAGACTGACAGTTCTCTCTAGTTTATTTGAGAACAAGCCAAAATCTCCGGTTCACACAGATGAGTTTCGAATGTGTGTTTCCCGACAGCTGTGATATTTTTCCCAAGTTTTGCCAACGAAATGGGCAACACCGCTTTGGCTGGTTATGTGGACCAGGCTTCGATTATCCTGGTTAAAGACAAAACGATAAGGTTGGTGTAGGAACCATTCGTGGTTCTGCGAACAGGGGAATGATACTGTATGAAAACCGGTTCAACCGGCAACCGGAAAACATGTGGAAGATTGATTAGTTTATTCACTCGGTTAATTCCCTCAGAAAATTTTTCGTTTCTACTACACACCATATATATATTGTCATCTGTAGGGGAAGTTGCAAATTAATTTACTTACTCTTAGCGATGATTATTTCATGGTTTTCTCGGTCATTTCCCATTTTCTATTCCAAAACCTCCCGTACCAAAACGATCTGCTTAGAACATGCGGATAGCTTTGTTACCAAAAAACCTTTTCAGGGATAACCGGCACCAGTGCATGCCCAGCTGCGTTAACTATTCGATATAAATGTCAAACGCCATGTGATTTACTGGTTCCCAGAATACAAGGGGTGGTATTTCATGGCACCTTCTCTAGCGTGAAAAACCGCCGCTGCGCGGCACGCAGTAGGGAGTCCCGTGTGGACTAAATCAATTTGTTCTTCAATCATAATTGCCCTTTTTCACTTAGTTCTAGCACGAACTCCTTTAGTTTTCCCCACCCACAATGGGTGTAACTATGGTTACGAATTAAAATAATGATTTTGTGAATGAAAATTCACGTGCTTGCTGAACAGTGCTTTCTGAATGAGGTTAAGCCAACTAATGCCTTGTGTATGCTTCATCAACCAAATGTGCATTGACGGAGTTATACATTGCCGCTAGCTCTTAACCAAATTTTTCCAATAGCTTGAGTTCATGCTACCCCACAATTCTCATACAAATCCTCACTGAAGAATTTTGGTACACAAATGTTTGCTGTTTCTGGATACTGCATAAACATGCGATAGCGAATCACGCTTTGCATGCAGTTCACATGAGAGTAATTCAAAACCTCATAGCTTATATTGATCTACACCTAACAATTTTCTTGAATTCTTAGTTTATCACAGCTCTTCTAACTTGTACACCTCCGCCCGGTCTATCTCCTTCATCTGATGAATACCCATATGGAAAACGAAAACTCCCCCGGAGTTATTCTAGTACTCTAAAAATTTCAACAGGTTATACACTGCTGAATGCTTCCTCATTTGTTGGAGCAAAGTATTCTGCATTTGTATTCCTCTGCAAGTGTCTTTGCAAAGGGTTGTCACAAATGTCATTTCTCTTGGGTACAAGGACAGGTAAACTGTGACAACTACGAATGACAGTCTGACAAGACTAAGAGAAACAAGTTATCCCGCCGAGTGGAATGGATTTATCCAAAATGTTTTGTTTCATCAGTTGATACAAAGAGGCATTTTCAGAACTATGCACTCCTGGTTTGTTTGTTGCTATATTTTGTGCCAGGTTGATCTGCGTTTCCGACGAATAAACTTTGAACGAGGCGTTTGAACGTAAAAATCAACCTCTATGCTCGCACCACACACATGATATGAAGTCTTTTGTTACAAACGATTGACCGCAACACCATGCAGTAAAGGATGTGACAACATCAAGTAGAACATTAAGTTGAAGTGGCTATTCTGTGGATCAGATGACCGATTGTTTGCATATTATGAACTGCACAAGTTAAACCGCAGAATTTTCTGATGAAAGCGCGGTCAGTTGATAATGTTGTTATCCAAGTGCATTAGTAAGCCATTATCTCCACCTGTCAGACTGATGGCGTATTAGAGCATCGGTTAGGGGTCACATCGAGAACATCCCTGCAAAGTACTCCTAGACTTTAGCAATCCAAAACATTTCAAGCTAGTGAAAAATAAACCTATTTCCCCGATAACATGAACGACTGCTTGTTATGAGGACAGATTTTTTTGCAGAAAGAGATATAACCAAACTTTTCAAATCTCACTCATTTGAACAGTTTCTGGAAAAAGGACCATTATATAGTCATAGAGCTCATAAGCATTCCTGCCTTATCTTAATCAGTACCTCGGTCCTCTCATTTAGTGACTAAACTCCCGTGTTTAATGTGTATCAATTTACTCACTGCTTGTTATCTCGGAGCCTGCCTGAGTTCGATGTAATTACAATGATATACTTTTCGCCAATATGCTCTCCCTTGCCGCTGATGAGTCAATCGAATCAGCCTTTGTACCAGGACAAACACTGGAAGAAATCATTAACTCACACCACCATGCGAATTGAACCACATGACCACATCATTGTTAGCTTTGTCCGATTTAGACACGAATAGAGTCAGTCACTCATGCCTACCACAATACACAGTGATAATCAAAAACTCCCTGGAGTACTCCCAGTTTCAAGTTATAGCAACCCCAACTGGGCGGAGATAACCATTGGGTAGTAAACCTCCCGTATGGCGTTCTGTTAGGTTACACTCATTTTAAGGCGGTTAATTTTGACATCCCTGATTTTATCAGGGTTATCATGAGTGAATTGGAATGTAGCAGACTTTGAAGATGTGACCTCCCATATATAACATCTGGCCTAGTGCTGATGGCAGTCACATTCTTCACATATGGAAATGCGTAGGAATTCAAGCAAGACTGCATCCGTACTCTCTATTTATATTCTGGAGATTTTAACACAAAATGTTTTGCGACTTACTAAATTCGGGACCTGGTCTGACCGTCTAGCAAAGGCAACAGCTGCATCTCCGTTTGGTGTGGCTGAACATCTCAAGGGCCCATACAAGTGTTTGGGTGAATCTTCAGGCAAATGCAAAGATTTGGCTACGGAAAACAATTTAGCGACAAACATCACACATCAGCTAGTACCTTCCAAGTTATACAGGCATATTTGTATAAGAAAGCATGGGCCTAATAAATCTAAAACCTTGGCCATCATTTTCGGAAAACCTGTGGGTGCTTTATTCTGCTTTTTCTTTCTGCTTTTTCTTTATTCTGCTCGCTTCTTTTATTTTCGCAAAACACTTGGATGTCGTGAAATGGCTTTGCCATGACGAGTGGACTAAGTTCCACGGCTCGTCCTATGTATGTGATAAATGGTAGTTATATATTACGATTAACGTTCACTCTGGAAAAATCGCTGGAAGACAATGGGTAAGGATAAGTTAAAAATGTGGAGATTTAAGATAGCAGAAATACACCATTTGGATATAGTTCCGGCTTAAAACACATGGTTTCTGTTTACCTCCTTAGAAGTGGGAGTATACCGAAAATATAGTCAAAGGACACGAGCCCACAGAATGTTTTAAACGTCGGTCAGCTTCCAATTTCAACTCATCTGAGCTGGGTGCACAAATAACTTCTAACAGGCCTGTATTCAAAACAGAAATATAATTGCAAAAGCACATGTTCGTATGGACATTATTCGCCATCTACGAACGCTTTGTGTTATAACAAATCCTCTGGTGGTTGGAACCACTTATGGTTCCTTGGAAAAGATACCTTGCAAGTCGGATTGTAAACCTTGTGCTGTGTTCCGTGGAGAACCATTTGAACCGCGTTGATAGAAGCAGCAAACAAATAACTGTAGAATGATCAGAATTCTTACTGAATACTTACGGACATACGATATTTCTCTACTGTGAATATGGAACCGTCAGCCACATGTGGTATCTCAATATGAGTGGCAGATAAAACCTGTAGATATGGGATGTACATTGTCGTACTCTCGGAATTGGAATAATTTGACCATTACAACTTGTCGGTGTAATTACTATCCACTTACCTAAAAATTCATTCACAACGTGTCGTAAAATCGTGCAAAAGCAGGAAACGAGGTGCGCAATTTGTGGAACTATTACTGATTTCCTTTTCTTTTGTATTTTGTGAACTCCCATATTTGCGTTCCCCTCAGTGGAACGCATTCAGCAGTTCAACAACGATACAGACTACTACATTTGCTGCAACCACAGTTCAGACACTCCCGAAGTTCTACTCTGAAAGAAAGATCTAGCTCGTTCGACTCTCTGGAAGAAGTTCACTCAGTCGATCGGAGAAACGGCCTTTAAGTTGAATGCAATACGCCTTATTTTCTCACACATCATGACGATTTGTTCTCAAGAAAATTAGAAATCAGTGAAGAGTTGATGATGCAAGGAAGTAGAAACCCCGGCGGAAGTGATCACAACGGGCTTCGATGGCTGAACTTCTGTCCGCCATGTTCTATGTCGCATGGAGTTCGATCGTCACAGGTTCACGGAAAACATTTGCATTACGAACAGACAATCATGACAAACGTCTGGGAGTGTTTTGTTGCACGGTTTCATGAGAAGACAAAGAGACGGCCGCTCATGTCCGAGAATGCTATCGCAGTGGATAAGCGTTGATTAGCCCGTAGGGACAGAATTACTGAGAACTGTGTCCACTCTTTTCAAGGTGCCTCTAGAACTGTCATGGATACACCTTGTGGTCACAATCAAAGTAATGCTGGGATATTTTCGAATGTGCACCGATGCATTCACTATAACTTATCCGCTCGGCAGCCCATTAGACTCAGTCGCGTGTCTGTCTGCCAACGGGATGGATGGATTTATTTTTCTGACCGATGCTACACTGGCGTCAGACCTCTGAGCTTTGCTAAGATGCAACTCCCCAAACAAATGAAATAAATAAACTTCTTGATTTATCCCTGATCTGCCCTAAGCTCCTAGTGTCACTTTGTTTTGGCACAAGTCAATAAGCCCGGTTTCTGCTCCATTTTCAGTCCTAACTACTGATGCGGATTTTATAAAAAAACAGGTCTGCAAAGGGAAACTAACTGGTCGAGAAGTTGACCGGTTGTGAATCAAGTCTTGGACACCTGCCCAGCTTGTGTAGTAAATTTCAATGCTGAACTCTATCGTGCCATGTTGATCCAATCTGGTCAAATCCGACCAACTCCGAATATGTACCAGAAATCACAAAATCTCAGTAGTGATGCGGTGAGAGTATGAATATGTTGTAAACACCGGAATAAATTAGGTCATCCAATTTAGGAACCCCTTTCACGTTAGGTCCATTTCGTTGTAACTTAAGAACGTTAACCGGGCTTGATTCTTCGATTCAAGTGGTCCCCTGAAATCGACCGACCCACTTTTTCCTTTTTTCTTTGTCATCAACTGTTCAACTTTATCAACCTGCCAAAATCTGATGTGTGTTGATCTGTTTGATTACAATGGAAGGATGCAGATCCCACACTCATTAGGCGATAACACCAATACTCGCTGTCGGCTAGGTGTTCCAATGCATGTTTTGACGTTCTCATGTCGTTGTTCCAAACCACTTCACAATCCGCATTCAGAAGCACAAGCCAGCGCTTATACATGGAATGACGGTCTGGTCAGTTGATTGTCCTCATCTCCACTCATTCTGGTTCTAAGCGGCCCGTTCTCACCTAACCGATGCAGTTTTAACCCACCGTGCATATGAAAACCGGTGGAACTGAGTTAACACGTATGAATTCCTGAGCCGAATCTTAACAATTATGCATAAACCTGTCAGACCGGGTTCGGTGACGCAAATGAGTTAATTAGGCTAGCTGTTTTCAACACCACTCTCCGATGGAATAAATATACAGACGGACAGATATAGTGACCGATCTATCTGAGGTCCACACACAACCGCCACTCCAATTGAACCTATCGAACTATTATTAATGGTCTCTTTCAGGGCCAAACGTCACTCGCTTTCCACGGCCACCACCACCACGACCATCTTTACTCGTACATCAGTCCGGTAATTTCGGACGCTTGTAGACTACTTGATCAGATCTCAATACGTCTGACACAAAACTGCGATTCGGAAAAGCCAAAAATGAAGGTGGTTTTTGTCGTTGCTGGTTGCTGAATTATGGAAGATCGCAAGCAACAGCAATTCGTGTGGCAGGCTGGGTAGTCATCAGGGCCCCTTGACCCGATAAGGATACAGTGCGAACGAGGGTTTTACACTATTGCAGTCGAAATGTTTCATCAAGTTTCGTTGGGACTAGCTGCAAGGACTGACTTGATCGCCATCTGCGTATAGAAACTGGAACTCTTGGCTGCGGATTTCGGAATCAAGTGAAATGATACTATACACTTTATTCTTTAGCAGAACGAAGGCTCGGTTGTCGGAATTATCAGTACATTATGGAACAATGGGCGACTGATATGTTTATCTTTTGCTCATCCCTCGGCGCATCTCGACTGTACGTCGCGGAATCGTACTATTTCTAAGGAACTGTCAGCCATCCAGCAGAGTACCGACTGGTTGAACATTTAGTCAGCTGAAAGAAACACGGCTCCCCGAAGCTTTGACACATTTGTTATCGAAAAATAAACATCCATGGCTCAGGAGTTAGACACTTCTAACCGGATAAGCTTTATGCTAGCGCTTTTGGTTTCAATGTGCGAAAACTGAACCTGGGATGATTAAAAATCACCCGGCCATCGAACTCTCCACTGACCGTTCGACTACGAGAGGTTCACCAGCAATGTGTTTGGTTGGTTTGATGAGTAAAAATTGCATCTGAGAATTTGTCCTCGGAGGACCCAATCAACCCTCGACAACCTGATGTGGATTGCCTGATTGAACTTTGAATGTGAGCAGATCACATTATTGGTCAGCCACTGGAGGCCGAACCGGTGTGTTCAAACTAGCATTCGAGAGATCGTAGGTTCCTGGGGTTCCGTCAGATTCGCACTGCGGATGATTCCCAACAAGGAGGATACAGCTCTGCAATGCGCCCCGACTTTTCAGTATAGATAGGCTTCACTTATATGGCGAGATCTTCACTGGAATTTCCCAAATCTTTCCAGTCTAGCAAAGTTATCGTGTTCTTTCGGATGTGGCATTCTTATTTAGCGCCTGGGACACCATATCTTTACCGAGCCTGGTTCAACATGTATGAATACTATCAGCTTTTCCTTCAGATCCAACCATCATGTGTGATGCAACTCAAGCAGCTCATGACATGAGGCGTCGGGCAATCTTAGACTATATACCAGTAAGGGTCAAAAAGATCACGTCATCCATCCGATTTGTGGTTTTCTTACGGGCTTGAACACTCTCATGTAGGATTTTCTTAAAGCCTTTCGCAATGCGGTGAGTAAGGAGACAGTGGATAGTAACTTCTATGGACCACCCAAACCAGCGTCTCAATACCGAGTTTTCGGCTCTATCAATGTTAAATTAATCTTACAAAACTACTACGGGATCATGTGAGAATAGCTAGGGGACTGCTTGTTGAGCTGGGCAAGCTTGTACACCTCACCACCTCACAACACTGCTGGCTTGTGTGCAATGCGCTGACGATGTCAATTCACCTCTAAAGAAATGGTTCAGCTCGAGGAACAAAACAAGATCCACAATTGCGATCAGTGCTGCCGTCCCATAAAAAATTCAACTGGCTTGGATTCTAGCCGAATATCACAGAAAAACTCAGGATGCCACCCAGTCTGGATGTAATCGGTAATTTCATCCCCCGTCTTTTATGAGCACTACTATCCGTAGTGAATGAACTTCCGGGTCATTGTTGTTTTCAGATGAAGCCATCCTCAAGTGTCAGGCGGAATAGAAGTCCAACACTTGAGATTTATTAGCGGAGATATGCGAGGTCAGATTTGCCATGACTGATGAGAGGTGTTCGCATGGTGATGGTAGCTGCTTAGTTCATGCAAAATGAACTAAACTGTTCACACCAGAAGTAGTATTTTGGCGGATCCCAAGTCATAATGTATTATGAAAATCTCGTGGTTTGTAGTAAGGACTACTTGTATGATGAAGATAAATTTGTTTAAAGTTACCGTGTTTTCAGTTATGGATGTCTGAGTAAAGCAAGTAAGATTCTCATCAAATTGACTAGTGACCGCAGGAATGAAGGCAATCAGGTGCCGCGATGCGAACGTAAACTATGACGTAGAATAACGAGTGTGTGGCTGACGGTTCCGACTGATATCGGTATCGACAGAATTGATACGAAGCTGTCTACTGTTGTCAGTGAAAAAGCGACTGAAGTGGCTTGAAGTTGAATTATGAAGCACGAACCGGAGAAACTCCCAGTTGTCACCTCACTGGATAAGTACACTTTGGCAGCACGTGCTAACCCACACAAAGCATTTCAAATCTCGACTGAGTATCCGAAGTGCCACGAGCCATAAAATCAACGCTGTAAACCCGAATTCAATTGGTTGGTAACATCCCCCCTAAAGTATGGTGTAGAGATGGGTACTTGCAATATAAACAAACGTTTTAGCCGGCATTCAAAAGCAACTGCACATTTTGCTTTAACTAGTTCTGTGACCGGTTCTCCGACTCCCTTCATGGTGGAACAAACTGGTTCACTTGACCTGACAAGGCTGACCTGTCCAAAATCCCACCTTTCCTTGCAGTATTGCACCACCTTTCTTCCAGTCTTTTATGAAAGACAAATACCATTTATGGAATAGTGCTTAGTGCCATGACCTTTTTTTATTAAGTCTAGAAACCTCGTGTGCCGTTTTGGCTAAATAAAAACTGTCGACACGTTCGGCTATCGGTTGGTTAGTGGCCATCCTAAATATTTGCCTTCGTTTGCATTGGCATTTTGAAAAAATAAAGGTCACTTAATAATGAGGGTGAGATTTTAAAGAGGACGTTAGCTTGTAATTGTGCTGTTAATTGGGCGAAGACTTATGGTGAAATGGTGATCCGTGACCACATAAGCGCTTTCATCTAATTTGGGCCCAATGCGAAAGACGTGAAGGTATCAGAGAGCCTGACAGTCTAGCCAGCCCGTCACGTGTCCGATTCCTCTTCGTCTGCCACGTGACTCTCAGTAAGGACTGGGGTGCTCGTGTGGATATGATTTTCCGTATGCTACTCTGTCTGCACTATGGGATTTTACGAGCTTTTTAGTCAACTTCGCATACCTCAACCAGTTCAATACGTGTGAAACAGATAACACCTGTGACCAGGTGTTTTTTATACCATTCAAGTCCACCTCTCCTGACACCCACTCCAAATGGCAATTGGATAGTTTCATGCAAAGCATTTTGTGCCAACGAGGAAAATGTTTTGATTGCTCCACTTGTGTTATTTTATTATTTTGATGTATTTGCCACCATTTTATCTATGTGGAAGCCAGTAGACTGATTCGGAAAGGATTCTTCTGTTCAGCTGTTTCTACACTATAGATGGGTGAAAATACTATACATAAAACAGGAATTTAACGCAAAACGTAAAAACCTTGGCAACACACGTGCGGTCTGTAGATTCTTTGTTGCCTAGGTGTCAGGTAATAAGACACGGAACAAACATAATCCAGATAGTTAAAAGGATATTCTGTAAGAAAAAAATATCCGCGTACCATAAGAAACCGCTACTGTGAATTCTTAAGGTCCAATGTGAGATGCATTTACACCATTATCCACAATCGTCATATGTTTTTGTCAAACTTTTGCGTCTCACTTACAACTGCTCAACATAGACTACATGAAACCATCAGGTCAAATCAGTGAGTTGCTGCTAATTAAATCACACGTGCACAGATAGTTGAATAATCGAATTAGATTGGCAAGCTGAACTTGGCTGTTCCAACGGTCTTAAGTTCAAATAGCACCATTGAAAATCCCAGGAGGCCATTGAGTGACCAGGCTGAAGGAGCGTGACATCGTCCCTTCGACTTATCATGTGGAGGGACCCAATGGCTTCGCCGGTGAGTACAGCCGTTGAGGTACAGCTATACTCGGTGTATAGGCGCGATGTAACCTTTGTGTCCACTGACGTTTTTCGCACTACTCGTTCAGAAGTAGAGTGTGTTAGCTCCTCGGGCCACCACATAGGTGAGCCCAATACGTTCTCCCTTCAACTAATGACAAGTGCGTCCTTTGCCTATTCGCCTATTCTAGGTGGAGGGTGTTCAACCGCGGCGGCTAAAACTTTGACCTGTGCAAATCTTGAGCATACTGTCTTGGCTGATCAAAGATGATTCACTAACTCGCTCGGCTGAATGTAAATTCTGAAAAGGAATTTTGAATCCGATGTTTCGGATTCCACCCCAGAAAGCAATGAAACAGTTTACTCACAACGACATTGCTAGTTGGGTGTCTAATATTGTGAACCATCTGACCTATAAAGCAACAAAATCGCTGGATCAAAAATGTCTCATGTTGTGTAGCGTAGAATATCCTAAAGACACTAACAGTGTTGATTGTTGATCTGTTCGCCGAGCTTGGCAGTTGGATTGCAAACATTTCATCACCAATCGAGGTGACATCATCAGTGCGGTGTAATAATCATGTACAGTGTAATAATCATGCATCGGGTACTTGGTTTATTCCATAACTTACGCATTACCTAGCACCTGCATACCTGAGGATGGACTTTACAACAACTTAGACGCGCACTTCACAGCATGCAGGTGAATTGATGGAAACCGGCCTACTTGAAAAGAACACTAACAATGGTTTATTGTTCGCAGGAGATGAAGTGGAACTCTGAGAGAGAGAGAAAAAAACAAAAACACCTTCGGAACGAATGTGACAATTGTCGTCGCTCAGTATCGATCGATCTCTCATCTAATTGTATGATACTGTCGCTCGATAAAGGACAGGTGAGCCCATAAATAGATGTGAGCGTCGAATTGGACTTTTTCTCATCATGCAATGCGTGGGTTTTGTAACTCACAATAGCAGTGTAGGACATAATGGATTGGCTACGCACTTAAATTATCTTTCTTTTACTGAGTTCACTGAAGAGTCTGAGTATGTTTTTGAAATTAAATGTGCGACAGTTTCTTGTGGCTAGTTTTGCTCCACATGAAAC
Organism: Clonorchis sinensis; assembly: GCA_003604175.2. Taxonomy (NCBI): domain Eukaryota; kingdom Metazoa; phylum Platyhelminthes; class Trematoda; order Opisthorchiida; family Opisthorchiidae; genus Clonorchis; species Clonorchis sinensis. The sequence goes on from CM030369.1 coordinate 80,044,990, forward strand.
CGATAGGCCGCATGGTAAATTGGCTGCCTTATCATCCTCTTTTTCTACGTTACTCAAAAAAAGATGCCAAGTGGGACCAGGATTCACCTCCAAGATGCCACCTTGCAAACAACGGCTAGTAGTTTCCATCTGATAGTAGCGTGAAGATTTGGGCAATAGTATTGTCAATTCCGTTGTGAAGAGCAAAGTCATCTTAAGACAAATGGTCAACCAACCTTTTCAAGTCGTCAGTAACGTGCCTTTGGTGTTCGAACTCAGCGCACGCAGTCAATCTCTGGTTTTCAACTCCCCATTCAGGCCGAACTGTGAGGTACCAGAATTTCGGTGCCCGGAAATCTCATGTTAGCGATTTGAATCATTGTGTACCTGCACTGTTCTGAACAGAGGCTGTCTTTTAGGATTATTCCAAATATTAGGCTATGAGGCTGGAAAAAAACGTATTGATTTCGAATACCGAATTGTCAAGAGCATCATCTGATATCTTAAAAGGCACTTATATATTCTTTGTGAACGCTGGACCCCGTAAACAACGATACATATCTGCCAGATGAACATGCTGATGCACCGTTCTAAAGATTGCATCACACAGCGATGCAAACTGTTCGGCTTTTCTAAATTGATATCTGTGTTAGAATCGGTCCGCGTTTATTCGGGTTGGGTATTTCCTCTTCTAGAGTTCTAAGAATCTTTCAGGTCCCAGAAGATGAGGAGGCTAGTCCTGAGGACAGCCACAACATGCGATACGGTCCTTTTGATGATGAAAGATGTTACTAAAACATCGAAAGGATGGAAGCGGTTTCTAACAAATTTAAGGTAATTTTCTGTTATTTTCACATAACACAACGGTTACAGTGCTTGCAAGGTTAGCTGCAGCGGACCTTTGATTAGGTGAAATGATAGAACATGCTGTTTACGATGGCGATAAGACCAAGTAGTGAGTGTTCAGTGAAAAGCTATTGTAGATGAATAGTATAGTATAGTATAGTATAGTATAGTATAGTATAGTATAGTATAGTAATACAGTATAATATAGGTGAAAACAACAACTGATTTTCTGTACAGTGACACAAACTCACTTTTAGGAAGAAATATGTGTGTTTTCTTCATCTCCCCTCTAACTGGGTAGAACCAAATCAAATAAGCCAGCAAATAAGCAATCTCGAAAGGCCATACCTGCCAGCCAAACTCCTCGACTGCCACGATAAAAATATCAAAGTTGAAGCGATAGCGCAACGTTTTCACTTCACACATAAAACTTAACGGACTATAAGCGATTCGATTTGCGAAGGATGAATTTGCAGCAAGTTTGCTACAGTTTTGTTAACAACGGATAGAATGTCACCTACAATCCAACTAAATTTTCGGTTTACGGGCAGGCTACAGTCGGAAGTAATTTGAAATGGGAAACCAACGTTTTCCACTGAAATACTTCTGGGAGGAGCCCACCTCAAATCTATCTGAAAATTTGCCAGATACTGTGTTTTACAAAAGCCGAGACTTGTTAGGGACTGGCTCCCATATAAACAAGGGTTGAGTTAAAGTTAACTTGAAGACCTTGAACCCTGCAGCATAGCCAACCCACTTCCAATCTGGTAGGTAATAAATATATCTGCCGGGAATGATCCACCTTCGATCGCTGGGGAATGCCTGGCGGCTGAGTCCTAACAAGCAAGGTACAGCCATGGTTCGTGGCACATTTTGTCCACTTCCATCCAACGGCTATACGACGCAGTCCCGTTTGAACTGAACAGAATATACCTTTTGGCCCGACAAAAAACCAATCTGCACCACAAGACAACTCATCGTAATGAAAATGTCCCGTGCTATTGAACAGTTTCGGTAAACACAGTAAACGGTTGATTAAACAGTCACTGAGAATAGGGTGCCACAAACATATGGGGCGCTTCCTTAGCAATAATTTAGCCTGTTCTACGCGTTTAGCACCGCCTTTTAGGGCGTGTTACCATTGCGACACACAGACTGCACCGAGTCTTGAACGCAAAGCAAATCTTCAAAGAATGGCCCGGAAGTAACGTGATAATAAGATTGCTTCGTTACATGTGAGTACACCTTCATGTTAGACAATTTGGGTCTGTTGTTTTCAGCTCATTTTGGCGCGAAAGTTTCTCTCTCTTAGTGACCCACGTGGTAAGGAATGCTGGTCACCATATAAGTTCTCCTTGTTGCACATGCGTATCTCAGACAAGACAGTGGAATTCTGACGTATCAGCCCGGATACGCTTTGGCTTTAGTCATTTTGGTGAACAAAGTGTAGAAAGCCCGGCACGGGTTGTTTGTATTAGTTGTCTCCTGTAAATAGAGGAGTACTTTGTTGAGTATATTTTGCAGCGTTGGTAGCATTCTTCGTAAACCATAAACGGCAGCCATAGAGGATACAAGTATAACTGAGGGCAATTTGTGGGGGTTTCTCTTTAGTTCCACATTTTACATCGGAACTTTTTCAGGGGACCAAGAGTTCTCGGCTTCTTTCTTGCATTTACTAATTAGAAAAAGTAGGAGTATACAACTTCTGATTCCTTATAACGACTTATTATGAAAAAGGCTCCAACCCGAGGAATTCCTTCCGGTCTTTTAAATGTCAAGCTCATTCAAATAGCATTATGTCAAATACAGGACGGTAAAAAATGAAATCGAAGAATAATATCGATTAGTTGGTCGAAAAACGCCCAAACGCAGGGACATTATTGCCAACTCATCTCTGTTACGTCAGTTTGGCAGATCTATGTGAATACTAAAATCTAAAAGATTCAGTTCCGAGCATCAGCCGTCAGGCTGGAAACTCGTGATGACTCCTGGTTGTGGTTGATCCTGGGTAAAAATGGGCTTCGGATCAAAATGCAAAGGTGAATGGTAACATCCTCGGTCGTGCTGGGTATCACCTGCTCGATATCCAATACTGGTGTACCAGTCCTTGTGGTGATGCACCTGGTATAAACTTCTGAAACGTCTGCTCCAGTTTGATACAATGATTTTGGGCCAACAAATGTTCAAAATTGGCGCTTTTATGTTCGATATTCATTTGACTGTTGCAGTGATGGATGCCCTCTTACTCCTTTTACTAGTTAGTTCGTCTTTTTGCCGGTCCATGCAGCCGAACACTAACACCAGCATCTGAAAATGCACATAGTTTTTGTTACGAGATACAGTTTGTGCTTGAGACGTTAAAAGTGTGATTCTTGATTTGGACGCGCTGATTGTAGCCAGGTGTCATGCAAATATCTGACAGAATGTGTCACTCATAAGTAATGTCGTATTTTAAACAGTACTGAATGTTTTCGAGAAATACACTCATTTGCATATCAATTTGGTTTTTGCGAGAGACTCACCTGGAACCCAGCTGAATCTCCCGTTTGCGATGTTTTCAGGCATTACGTCTAGTACTGGATGTTCTTTTGTGGCGTGAGCCGGATATTCTGCTGAAGAAACATGTCAAGATAGCTCTTTCTTGCACTAATCCCTCAAAAGAATCGAGAGCCGAAGATAAGCGTTCGCCAAAATACCTTTATATGTGTGTTGTGCAAGCCATTTAGCCAAATTGCACCTTTCTTGCAGTGCGATGACAATTCAGAATTGAATATATGAATCGACTATGAATTGAATATATGACACACAGTTAGGTTTACGCATGTTTGTCCTTTACAACAATCAACTGCCATAGCTTGTCAGTAAAACACCCAGGAGTGGGATAACATCGCGTTGTTCTAGCTTCTTTGTAAACAGGATCTGTCTAAGCACTGCCACAATATCGTCCACATACTGGCAGTAAGGCGAACGTTGGAAGGTTATTTATGCCAAGCACATCCTCACCTTCTGTGAAGAATTCATTAACCACCTACCCATGGAGTTATTGACTCCGTTTCTCGAACAGCTATCAGTTATTGACAACGAATTCGCAACCACAATGATTTACGAGAAAGACTTGAAAAAGATCACATTTCAAGAGGCGGTTGTTGCTTTTAAATGGCGTAAGCCCGAAAAGCAAGATAAAGCGGTGGTAGCTTCCAGAATTCTCTCGCCACTGTTATTGCTTGGGATTAATATTAAACTGCAGGCGCCACCATTTATCTTGAGTTTCACTTTCCTAATACTACTGTTCTAGCTTCTTCGAAAATTGGAAAACATGGTGGCTGGTTGCCCTGAAATATTAGTGCACCACTTACCGATCTTTATGGCTGATGTGAACAGAAGCGTCGCCGAAGGAACCATGAGATGTATGAATAATAGATCTTAACCCGCAAAAGTCCATTGGAGAAGCGCTCCGGTGGTGATGGTGAAGGAAAGGGAAGTACCGCACAGTAATGGTAAAAATGTTATTGAGAACAACCTAGGGCAAGGTGCCCGTGCATTACACTAGCAAGCAAAATAGAGTTATTTTGTATTATGTCATTCAGACTTACCCAGTACCCTTTACTAATCCTACATAGAACAGAACAAATGCGCAGCTTAGACAGGATTTAACAGGATGTTTAAGGCAAGTAGTAGCAGCGTGCTCACAAATTGAGTTCTGTATCAGACGTGTTCTGTAGGTTTTCGGATTTTGTGCAAAAGATTCTTGTGCATCCTAGTCAGTAAAGCTCGAAGATTTCACAACACTCCATCGGACTACACGTGACATCACTTCTAATTGCCAATTTATGGTCTAATGTCTAGAGTGAGAAGCGACTCTAGTTGAGCAAGCATATTACAAGTCACAACCGTTTTCATCTGAAGTCCTATTTGCTGCTCTAGCGCTTCTAACTCTCTTCAGTTCTGTTGCTGACTGGATGCATTTTGCTAATTCCTGTCACGCGATGAAGCCACTGCTGAGCAAAAGTTTGGACACAGAATTCAAGCAACGATCTTTCAAACTCAGGCAACTTTCAGGTATACCTCAGTCCTACTAAATCAGGATCAACTTCTATGTGTGACATCAACTGTGGGGAGATGAATAAAGCCGGCGTTGTGTAAAGTCAACAGGTTGACCCTGGAACTACTCAGACCTAAGACGGAAGCTGATTCTTTGGTGAGACTTCAGACAATGATTATGTTGAAAGATATTGTTAGTTTTCATCAAAATTAGATATCGATGGCGCTGCACAATCAGCAATAGGAAAAATTAATTTGGGAGCACAGAATGCTTTGAAAAATTCCGGAATCTGTCACACTTTTAAGGCATTTCTTCAGTATCTCAAAGTAGTGGCTTTTGATTCCTTGCATTACCCTAAGCTGATTTACAAAGACCACTGCCAGTGTCGTTGAAGCTGTCGATATCGTCACTTACGCTTGAGAAAGTAACAACGATATACCGAAGTTTAAGACCTTGTGTGTGACAGAAACATTTTGTGGTAGTTGAATATAGGTGCCAAATCGGTTTGTAGAACAAGGGGAGAAGAAAGTAAAACACAAGAATTTCAAGTTGACTGGACCACCTCGACAACCTTTGTGTGTTTAATGTCACAGACACCACTGTTCGTTTGTTTAGAGAACGGCGTGATTCTGAGACGCTTTCCTTTTCTATACTTCCGACATACTCCCATTTTCAGCCAGTACAGATTAGGGTTAACGCCCAACTATCAAATCCCTCCTGACCCCCCACTATATTTTGCTACTCGTTATCTTTGCTTTTTGCCCAGTTAAAGCGGTACATGTCCTGTAGTCCATCCGTCACGAAAAAAACTGTTGCCCCTGGTTAGTGGCCAGTGACGAAGTCACGGAACATTACTGTGGCGCGACAGTTTTTGTGCCGCAGTGACCCACTGGGTCATAACAGAAGTTGTCCACGTAAGGCATGAATAGTCTACCAGTCATAACGTGATTACTTAATTCCATACCAATGCGATGCTCAACCTTATCACGCAAGACACAGGTCCACTAGATTTCGACCACGTTTACACCTTACGTAGAATGTTCGAGCATCGTTACACGTACTGCCGACAAACTGTTGCGGTTTGTCTTGATTACACAAAGACCTTCCCCACCGTTGGCAGATCGGCTTTCCTACGTAAACCTGGCGGCCTGCAATGTCAATGACCTCTAAATAACACTTTTCCCTTTGCTCCCATACTTCTGGCTGTATTACAGTTTACAATGGGTTGTCAGTACTTTTCGCATAAATACGGTTTCTTCGAGATTATTCCTGACATGGAGTGTAATTTCCAAAGCACCGTGATTCTGGGTTTTAAAGTGGTTTCCCGAGAGAAAACAGTGAATTTGGTCTATGCGAATGACCGTGATGATCCTTTACAAAAAGGCCTCTAATCAGAGCATCCTGATATCACTGTGGCAGATGGAGTTAGTGCTAACATTATCAAAACGTGAGCAGCATTCGCCAACTTGCATCATCTTTAGAGTTGGAGACGAAATTTTGGTGGAGTCGAAGGGACTTCTCAGTGGTCTTGATTCATGATCGCGAAATGTGGTTTCTTCAACCTGGAGAAGTTGAAGTTCTTCAGCTATTTGATCCCTGTGTCTCGTGACATAGCAAGTATGATCTAATTGTAGCATGCCATCAGTGAACTTGTTCGTAGTGTGTCATATTTGCCATATTTGTCATACCGTCGGATTAAGACGGTTGGGGCATTTAGTAAGTAAGCCAAACCACCATTTACCTAAGAAAGCCATGGTTTCAAGTTCAAATCTTTGCTCAGAAAGGCTTGCGCAGTACAACCTTTGACATGATAACGCAAAATGAAACTGGTTACTGTCACGCTGAGTGTTGTTAGATCTTGACGCAATCCGGGATGGAGCCCGCGTGAGTCTCCTTGCGCCCGGTTGGAAATCCCACCGGATAGCGCACGTAAAGTTTGCCATCGCTCATTAGGTCGTCTGCGTGACTAACGCTTTTGTATAGCTATGGTCTACGCTCTCTACATTACATGGTAGCGGATAAGTTCCGCTCATGGCGTCATGGTCCAGAACTATGCCTGGCTGTGTTTGTTTCAGTGGTCTTGGGATGTGTAGGTTGTTCCGCCATTTTCTCTGGGTCATGGCAATTTTGTTGGCCCTCATTCCTCTTCTTCCTGTTCACGTTTTAATAGACCCCTTCCGCTATTATTGTATGGCGGTTTTTCACCAGCTCCACCATTGGTGTCATGTTGTATATGCTGATGATTATGGTGAGTGTGAGCTGAAGGGGACTGCCTGTTTTGCAGTATGGCAGATTTATTTAAGACAGTTTCCCTAATTATCATGATTAAAACTGCTTCAGGATTTACTGGAAACGGCAACGATTTTCACACATTTCGGTTAGTTAAACATGATCTCTGACCCAATGATCAGCTTTGTCAAATTGGAATATCGCATGACTCATGAGCTACCACTAACTAATTCACCTACATCAGTCTGCACTGCAAAACACAAAATAATTTTAAACAGCAGCGGAAAATAGAAAGACAATGAGCTGGGTTCAGTTCTTTGGTAAGCGTGCAGAACAGACCACCGAAACAAACTGAACTGAATGGCTTTGAGCTATTAGGTGGCCTGGTGACAACTTTCCACTGACAAAACTTTTGACCGACTCTTTCCAATTACACCCTGTAATCCGTGGTCTTAGAAAGGATGTATCCTTTGAATGAGTTGCAGTGTTGCTGCTCCAATGGGTCGTTTCGGCTTAATCTTGATTCATCATTCTGAATGAACTCAAAAATGAGGTAGTCATCCCAAAGAAAGAAAGATCCAGGAAAGCGTCCTTTCTTTACACAGTAAACAGCGGTCAATTTGATGGTCTGTGTCTTTTGTGTAGCCGTGAAGAAGCACCTCCTGCGGCAGTCATTCCATCATTTACCAGTGGATGGTGTTGGTAGGAGACCAGTTACCAAAAATGCCTAATGCATATCACTAAGATGGCTAGGGTGTAGCTCGAAAAGTCAGTTATAATGATAAGATCAAAATATCACTGCAGAACATTTTGGTTCAGACACAATAGCGAATCTATCCCGTCATCTGGGATGGGTAATGAAAGAATTTCCATTTCGGCAAAATCCATTCGAATCTTCCGATTCTAAAGAACTGTTTACAGTGAAAAACAATTCATGAGAGTTCATCTGTTTTACCAGAGGTCACGCCTATATCAAGTGTCCCGCAGCAGAGATTACTGAACACCCATCCAATGGTTTGCATAGTCTATTTGTAACTAAATCTACGAATATTTTACATTCGTGCTTCATGAAATGATTCGATGTATTAACCTCTCATTTCCTGTTTTCATCATGCTTACTTGGTTATTTCCTTCAAATCAGCTGGGTTCATTTGCACACTAACCTGATCGGTCTGATCAGCTGATTGTCACACGCGACCTACTACTGCGAACAACGTGTGGAACAAGCAAACATATTCTTTGAACGTGCTTTGTTAGTCTAAAACATACGAGAAAATGACTTTTTCACATCAGGCGGAACTGCTTCGCATGATCGAGACTGACCTACTAGTGACCTACATTTTGTTGTCTATTTTCATCGGCATGTGACGGAAAACTGTTTCGTCACTCGTAAATTGTGTGCAAAACTTGTTTATCATTAGGTAGCTATTTTATGCCTTTTGCGGACACAGCAAAGTGTACTAAAGAAAACCAACTCCACTTCTTTTATTCCCCCTCAATGTTAGGTTGGTCGTGTTGCTCTATGGGTTGCCTGTCACACAGTTGAAGTATTTCATCGCTTAAGGCGACTGCTCAAATGAAGTTGAAAAGACAAGGTATCCAGTGAATGTGGTTTAAAAAGATTTTTAAAAAGATAATCGTTCAGCTGTAACGCCGTTTAGGTGCCTAGCTGCCATGCCACCCAAAGGAACCCCGATGGCTGGGATACTTCCAAGTTGCCCAAGCCTAGACAGGGGAAATCGTGAGGCGGAGGTCGGGTTCGAACCACAGACCTTCCGGTCAGTAAACTCATGCTCTAACCAATTGAGCCATCTCGCCCCTTCCCCCGCAAATGAATGTGGTCATTTGCCTACTCAGAATGACGCCGTCGAATTGGAGGATAGTTACAAACACGCAAAGGACATGGATGAAGCAGCCAGTCTGCAAACCGTTTAAAAAGCCAAGTATCCTCAAAATTCATGTGAAGACTGTAAGCATGAATAAAACGGTAGTGCCCCTAACTCGAACCTGAAAGGACGAATCTCTCACGGGGGCAAACTAATTCTTCGTTTTCCTAACTGCTTACGGTAGGAACCTAATGGGCTACTCTACGGAAAACCACCCATTTGGTGCAAACAATCTGAGACTAACCTGCTGGTCATAACGCCCAGTAAAAAAGCTGATTTCATCAACATTAATGTAAGCTGATTGCGGCCGCAGGCGTAACTCTCACAGCCAAGTATTCGGCAACGAGTCAACTTCGATAGTGAAATCCTTCTAGAACTTTCGTCGAGACTATACCAAAAGAGACCATTTTTTAGCAATATAGATATGATTGTCGAGACGGAATAAATATGTATATATGAAACCAACACTATGATCTGGTTTCTAAAATATCCAGTAAACAAGAGGTGTTTGTGCCGACTTCGCGCAAAATGGACTCAAAAGCAACAGAGGACCTGTAACCAGTCGTGGAATGAAGCTGGTTAGGACCATGTTCGTGAGTATAGTTGCCCAGTGGAGGTAGCGTTGAACGACGGTGGTTTGATTGCCATGACAAAACCAGCGGTGGTTCATGATATCGTGCTAGTTCACTGGTCGGGACGTGGGTAAAATTTGTGGGGCTACTGCACCGGCCTGATTGACTTATCATGGCGTGATTCCCAAGATGAGAAAAACGACTTTCCCAGCCACCACTATATCTAAGATACTAAACCAGGGAAAATGAAAGTGATTTCGTGTTGCGTTGCCGTTTTGACGAAACTAAGGCGTATTATGACACATGCCTGGTCGCTGGTTTCATCAACGTTAGAACACGACAAAAAGGCTAACGGGTCACTTCGTGGAGTACAATGGCACTAACAATGCCTCAGTGAACAGTCCCATCCATGTAATGTTTATGTGCAAACTGTATGCGTCATTAAAACCATTTTTGAGGCTGCGGAAATTTCGACCAATGAAAACTTCTTAAACGAAGTCTCAAGAAGAGACAGTGATCTTGGTTGGGTTAAACCGAAATGGAAAATTATTGAATTCGCTAGCATCCCAGCACAGTCCAGACGTCAATACATCTCATCAAAATTTCCAGTACCTCGAACCGAACTGCTGGAGCACAATTTGAGCCTATTGTACACAGTAAAGGAGGTCAGCTATACCTGTTTTTACCAGCAGGGCAACACATTGTGACAACAAAGGGCAGTAATTCTAAGACAAGAAATGGAAATGTTCTCTGAAGACTTCAATAAACATCGTTTTCAAGCTACCAATGGGCGGGTGTACAGGTTGCAACAGTGAATTAGCATCGCCAGCGAAATCTTCCGTGATGAATCTTCAGCTATAGCAATCTCATTCGGCCTTTCTGGAGGGTCTGAACCAGAACAAACATTTGGTCTGAACAAAACGAACCTATTTTTCTGCGTATAATACAAAAGAGCCCTTTCGTGGAAGGGAAATTATGGGAAAGGTACGAGACGTTTGGGGAAGAGAATCAAGGTGTTGCTGTGCTATAGTGTTTCCGGCTTACTGTTTTCGATTCTCTGTAACTAAAATAAGGCAAGGTACATCAGTATTAGGGTGGCGGCCAAGTGCGGAGAACCGTAAATACCCGGCAAGTAAACTCGAATGAAAGGAAGTTATGTGGGCAGCGGCTGTCTCATTTCATTGACAGGATGTCCAGCAAGCGAGGAGAGTCCCATTCTCACAATCAAGTGCACTGGACATCTGTTTAGTCAACTCATCAAGGCCCTAAAAGTGTTCCCTCCTCTACACTCACCAGATACAGGACCCATTCACTCCCCAAAAGTTGCTACCCAAGAAATTATGTCTCACGCACTTCTTATTTAATGGAATTGAGTGCGAAATAAGTTTCCTAAAAATTACACTTTGTCTTGTCTTTCCCTGCCAGTTCGGGTAGTTGAAGGCCATCGCATGGCATCGGAACCTCTAGAATGATCTGCCTAATGTGACAGCCTACGCATATTCTTGAGGTAGGACCTACACTAAGATCAGATGGAGGTCTTACCTGTATTTCAATGAACACTAAGTATGAAACTACTGATTTCTAGACAGGTGAAATGGTCCGGATGCTGTGTCGGGTAGGTTTTCAGTCAAATGAAACACTTCGCTTCATAGCCATTCAGTTTGCGCGGAAAGTAGGTTTTTCATCACGCGTGTGGAAACCTTCCTTAAAACTGCCATTCACAGCTGGGGGTAACTCTCAGAACTCCCGGGGACTGCGCCTAACTGATGAACCCAAACACGGGGAAACTGGTCGTGGGTGCTTGTGGATTTTGATCAGTCAGGTATTTTGCTGGTTCTCGAAACTCATTCACTGAGGAAATTTTGGTTAACTGACATCAGGTTGGTCGAATCTGCCAAGTTAGCCACAGGTCATGACATTTGTATACTGTTGATCAAAAGACGACGCCGTCGTCGATAGACTTTTATGCAAAATATTACTTCCCGTTTGTACGATATTTGCTGCCTGGCTGTAAGGTGTACGCAGCTGAACTGTTCGTTCTTAAACTAATGTTCAGAGGTCGCTCATGTTTCTGTTGAACACAGACTTGCATTTCATACAGAACAATTCTGCTACGGATATTAGGCTGGGACCTACCAACCATGTTCGTTTCATTGAGCAGTTGGTCCAGAATAAACAGCAACACGGATAGTACAGTAAATTGCTGAGTCATGTTTGCCGGTCAGAAGTAGTCGGACCGCTCAATGCCTGTGTATGTTTGGCGAGCCACAGATGGCATGCATGGAGCCGAATACGAAGCAGCGTGTAAGTACTTGGTACCGACGTAGGCCCGACGAAATGACGTCGGTGAGCAAACATGGGAGAGCTTGTTACAATGCAAGAGTTAACTGTGATGGGTATGACGTTGCCCACTAAGGTTAGTTAACTCTTTGTCCTAGTGGGACAGGCATCATCGGTCGATTCCATCACGTTTCAGCTCAATACCACACCCTCTGTAGTATGTCACTGTACAAATGTCCCCAGGAGACGTCCGTGGTGCACCGCTCAGATAACAGTGGGTAGTTTTGCGGTATCAACCATGAACCGCATGATTAATGTTGTCACCCTTATAGTAAAAATAAATTACAGGCACTCCAGTCTGAGAGGGTTCCGGCAAAGCTGACGTTCAGTCATAAATTACCCGGAAGCTTGGACATTTTTCGCTCACTCGTGGCTGAATTAGCAAAATAAGTCAGTTATTCAGAGCTACCATTTTCGGATGCATCACATTTACCTGAGATTAGGCTACTTGGGCAACATATGTGCCAATAATGTGGGGATAACAGTAGATCGCTCACAGTACACCCAGGTGCGATGCGCGACCAACAATCCACAAGTTCCTGCTTTACCGTTCAAATGCCCTGACTTTGGAACATGACTTTGGTCATGATAACCTGAGCGCAGTAAGCCATTAAATCACTCACCCGTTCGGTCTAGTAGCAATACTCAGACGCTCAACATCCATCTATCGATGCCACTGATATAGGGCATCTGTCCGTCAGCACTTCTAAAACATCAGCCTCATCTTCTATAAGCACAGAATCAAAATGTCGCCGGTGCTTCGGAAGCATAACAATTATTGTGTCTCCCTCCAACATGGCTATACATCTGCTCGAGTAGTTTTGCATTTTCCTTTGACCATGATAGCATGCACCGCACCCTATCGCTAACCCATGAGCCTGCAGATTCGGAGTTGGCATCACCGGTAGGAAATATTCAGGCAACATATCATCGGACATGTGCATACATGAACTACGGAGACCATCTTTTCCTCGAAAATTGGACACCAGTTGATGCAGTAGCAGCGGTACGTGACCTCATAAGCAGTATCATTAAGTATAAGTCATGTGGCTTCGAGCCACTACTGTATAATTAAACCGTGCTTCACTAGCAAACTTCCGATTTGTGAACTGCCGCCTGGGACTCAGAATATCCACCCGATTTTAATTAGACTACCTCGTGCAATCAATACAAGAGAACTCTAAATATCTCTTACAGATCTGGGTATCAATCTCTGTGAGTGAATTACTACTTAGTCGAAAGACTTGATAGACCAAGTAACTTGGAATCTGCAGTTGAGCAGTGTTTTTTTCTAGCTACCCCTCTGGCTAAAACAGCTGGTTGCTGTGAAGCTTGTCAGGTGCTTCGGATATTGTCTCAGCTCCCAAGGCATCTTAGTGGACGGTAGTGCTGTGTTCGAAAAAAATGAATAAGTTGTTGAAGAATAAGCTTATCTGATGCTTTTTTGTTATCTCTGGTCAAAAATAACGTAGTAAAGCAGAAAAAATTCATTTTAACATCAAAATGTTAACGTGGTTCCAAACAAATTGCTCGCTTACGGTGAAAATGACGCCCATAAATCGTCTTTTATTTAAGCTGGGCTGAAATTCACGACAAACTAACATGTTTTTCTAGAGATTTATTCTTTAAGTTGAACAACCTGGCTACCGACTAATGACAACCTACTCAACCTGAATTACTGAGCTCTTCAAACGCACATCAAGATATTTTGCCTCGGCAGATACTGCTTATACTGTTGACGACCTTAACCAGGGAAAGTTTTCAGCATCTTGGATGTTGGTCAAATAATACTCTATTTTGCAATTCGTCTGGTTGAAAAACATCCAAAACGGAGGCTTACGCTGTTTCTCCTTAACAATCCGTTTGCGAATAAGCATCGATTTTCAAATATCCGATTCACTTTTCAAATAGAAAAACTTCTGATAAAGAATTCGGGATACGTCTGCCTGATGGGCTACAAATGGACAGAAGGGGGACGGTTTGGTGAAGGTCCGGTCCTAAGTGTATTATCACATCGAAGAAGAATATGTCGGGGTTTTGATTCAAGTTCCTTGTCTAACATCAGACAAACCTCAATCGAGGAGGGGTGAGATGATTTGTCATGGCTGTCTGATGGTCTGGATGGAACCCACAAAGCATACTTGAAATTCGTTGCTCTTCAATCTAGGGCGATTAGACATTCCAAGAAAAATATTTTGCACCAGTTCTGGAAGGATTGGACCAGTATGAAAGACGTTAATATATCAAGTGGATCTGAATAATATGTTTTGTAAGTTCGTCTGTCTAGTTACTCTTTATATATACACACATATACATATATATATACATATATATATATATATGTATTTCAGTATAGTCCCACAGTTGAGATGTATTCTCCAGTTAAAATAACTTGATAACTAAATTTATATCAGTCGGAGTTTGTTGAGCAAGTTTTCAAAGCTTATGGAAAAAAACAGTAGACGCTGTCCATGAAGTCGCGTAAGAAATTGTGAGGGTCATTACCGTCACAGATTACTGACGTCTCGAAGTGCTTCCGGGTTTCTGAATATAAATTGCACATTTGAAAAGTTAATCAAGTTTCGCTAAACTATTGAGAGTGTTCGGATACTTCAAACAAAGATACGAACAACTGGAAAATGTTTGGAACCGACTGAGAAGTCATCGTTTCAGAAGAGCTTGGTAAACAATCGGTGGTTTGTATTTGCGCAACATTTCGCTTTTGACACAAAAGCTTCATCAGGCCAAGTAAACAGGTCACCAAGTTGGCCAGGTTATAAGGCAGACGGGAAGTCCTCTTCAGATTATCACAATCGGTCAGTGATGAGTGTCAATTAATGGCTCTTGTCGGCTATTGTGGTTGCCGGAATCTTGAATTGATGGGTTGGAGGAGTTTAAAATTAGTTCCGACCAGTTCTTGTTCCTTAATCTTCCACTTCAGGGTGCTTCAGTTGATTATTCACTTCGGGCGCAACTGGTAGATTTTTCTTGGTCTTCGTGGGCTTGTGATTGGTGTGACAATTTAGTTGGGGTGAGGTGCCGGTGGAGGGTACCGGTGGAGAAACCCAAACGAGAATGGCTCGGGACAGCTGTTATTCCATATAAACCAGGGAGATCGGAGACCATTCGAAGGATTCTAAACACGGCCAACATAAGAGTAGGTTTCCAGAGGGGAACACTCTGCGCTCTGCACTGGTGCAATTGAAGGATCGCCTCCCGGCAAACAGAACTAGGGACTGTGTCTACAAAATCAAGTGTAGCGACTGCATTAAGGTCTATATAGGACAGACGGCCAGGAACTTCACACCAGAATAGGAGAGCATAAGAGAAAATAAATAAGCCGCCGAGAAACGCAGATGAATATCGAGCGTTATTAAAAGACTCGGCAATTGCAGAGCACGCACTGGATACGGGGCACAAAATAGATTTAGAAAATGTTGAGGTTTTGAGGCAGGACTACTGTCCACATCACAGAGACTGATGGCTGAGGCGATAGAAATCGCCAAGCATCCTAGTGTTAATAGGATAGAAGGCGTGGAACTGGCAAGGGTGTGGAGAACGGTCTTGGATCAGTCGAGCTGACACGTGTTGGTGTGCGGTAGGAGGAGTAGTCATCATCTAAATTCCACCTGACCTCACCCCCCAACTAAATTGTCACACCAATCACAAGCCCACGAAGACCAAGAAAAATCTACCAGTTGCGCCCGAAGTGAATAATCAACTGAAGCACCCTGAAGTGGAAGATTAAGGAACAAGAACTGGTCGGAACTAATTTTAAACTCCTCCAACCCATCAATTCAAGATTCCGGCAACCACAATAGCCGACAAGAGCCATTAATTGACACTCATCACTGACCGATTGTGATAATCTGAAGAGGACTTCCTGATTGGTGCCCCGTCTGCCTTATAACCTGGCCAACTTGGTGACCTGTTTACTTGGCCTGATGAAGCTTTTGTGTCAAAAGCGAAATGTTGCGCAAATACAAACCACCGATTGTTTACTAAGCTCTTCTGAAATGATACGAACAATTTTAGACGATCCAAACCCAGGTATGCGAACCAGAACATGATAAGAAAATGCCCATGACAATTTATCACTAAACGTGTCTTACTTTCAATAATTGGCCTGATGACCCATCTCGCCTTTCGGTCAGACTGTATCATTGGTAAAAAATCCTAAACATTTAAAGTATCGGTTAATTGCAAACTACGATATCGAACTGCCATGACGTCAACAAGCTAAATGCGTACAGTCGTGTTGACTCAAAACTGCCGGAATTGAGCCGAATTCCGTTTGGAGTTCAGTGAATTCATAGTACATGCAAACCATCGGTCATATCACGAACTGTGAAGCTGCCAAGCCCATATTCCTGATCGCCAGTCGCCATATTCCACATCAGAAAATCAACATGCAATGAGATGTATTTTGAGCGACACGAAAATTTGATGAGCGCACGAAGCTAAGATGCTTCGTGAAAATGATTAGCTGGACATATTCATCTCAAATCATATGACTGTTGCAACTGAGAAAAACAGAACGGTCAGAGTTGAAACGAGATCTGTCTTCACTCGTCCTTTCAAAGAGGTGGCTGACTTGGTGTTTACACCATACACTTCGGGAAATCTTTCTGACCATTTCACTCAAATCGTGATCCCCAGCTACTCAGTTGATTTTCCTAGGTCTCGAAGATAATTTGTTGATCCACCTTCAAAGCACCGTAGTCTACTCCTTTGCCCAGTTTTGTACAGCAGAATAAATCGTGTGCATAACACGGTAGTTATGCAAGAGAATAAAGGAACACAATACACTTTGGCTGACAAGAGTCATGTAACTAATTCAAACGGCACTTCATGAATACTGTACTAAGCGCCCACCTACCTACAGAGGTTTGTTCGTATCAGTGTCTGACCTCAATTGAGACAACTGCGAATTACCCACGCAGCCCATGTCGGGAAGGGTCCTTACGCATATCGAGTCTTCCATAATCCACCCACGTGACCATTACCCAACCAGACCAATCGATCATGATGTTCATAGTTTTAACACTTACCCGAAGAATCAGCTTTATCGTTGTTTTACTTATATGAATTAATCGTTTTTAGTTTTGTAATAGCTGTATTGATCGGGAGAGAAGACCTTCAGAACAGTAATGTTCGACAACTTGTGTTCTCAATTTCATTCCACTCGTTCAAACTGCTTTCTGAAAAATGGGGGGAACACTAACGACGGTTGTTTGTTACGTTTGATAGTTTATTAAACAACACATTTTGGATGAAGTTTAGCGTAGCATTTCTTCAAGTAATTCAATACCTCCGAAGAAGTTTCGTTACTTTAAAATACACAGCGCTGCGCAAACCATAGTCGAACATTTTAAGTACAATCTGGAGCACGGAAATGGGACAACTCTAAGAACGAACAAATGTCTAGCCTTCGTAATGTGGCTAGACATAACAGAACAACTACCGCTCTGCACTGGATGATGTAGCTAAGATATATCAATTATTTGAGACCAAAGCTAAAAAACGAGCCAAACTGACTGTCAAAAGCCGTGTACTATGTCTTTCGGTGCAGCTTCAGCCTCGGAATTATTGGAGACGAACGGTCCATTTTTCCCGGAATTTAATGTGAGGTTCGACAATTGAAAATGACAAAAAACAGTAGTGATCATGTCAGCTATTTGGACAATAGCGGACGTTGAATGAATAAGAAAATATCAAGTCCCTGGCCACCAGATTTCGATTCTAAATACTTTAGTGCTAATTGAGAGCGAATCTCGTTTCATTTCGGGCTAAAGAATGAATTTTCACCAACTGAGATTTCAATATCCATAGGAGAATCATTTGTTTAATCAATCGTCAGTGATGCGCACCAGCGGAACATGCTCACCAGATGCGACAAGGCCTGGTTAATTTTTGGAAGTAAATATTGGAAAAAGACCTATCATTGTTGAGAAGTCAAAAAAGATAACCAAGTAGAAACTACCAAGAATATCACTCACTACGTTCATTGTCATTTTGCTAGGGTTCTTCTTGAGAAGAGCAAAGAAAAACAGAGAGAAGACAGGAAGAACCTTCATGTGTATCAGTTATATCCACAATGAATTTCACGTGCGTGATCTGACCATATTACTGTTGGAGCCAGTTTATAGATATGCACGGCAGCCCAGTTTGAAAAACTTGAACATTTAACTTTTTGTGATCTCCTCAAACTGCCAACTTGCTGTAAATATCTGAGCATAAATACGTTGAACGTTGTGTGAACAATCAGACTCGAAGAGAATTAGGAGAGATCAGCTACCACATTCAAGTCCTTCATGCTTTTATTTAAAATTTAACGACCGTATTACAGAATGAGTATGAAAAATGAGCTTGAGCTTGATTGTATGGTTGGCTGATTGCCAGGTTTGGGAAAGCAGGAGAACACCAGTGGCATCACTCTCAATTTTTGTTCAATCGCACGGCGGTGGCGATAGTTAAATTTAGTGTACAATGACGCAGTCATAGCGCAGATTGTCGGTGTGTAACTGAGTACGTGCATGGAGTCGCGTGAATTTCCAGACGGAATTTTCTGAAGAATTAAATCAGTTTGTAACCTGGTGACATTGGTTATTTGCATAAAATTCAACAAACATTCTAACTAAGCCAACTGGGGACTCATATAACGATAGATAGATAGATAGATAGATAGATAGATAGATAGATAGATAGATAGATAGATAGATAGATAGATAGATAGATAGATAGATAGATAGATAGATAGATAGATAGATAGATAGATAGATAGATAGATAGATAGATAGATAGATAGATAGATAGATAGATAGATAGATAGATAGATAGATAGATAGATAGATAGATAGATAGATAGATAGATAGATAGATAGATAGATAGATAGATAGATAGATAGATAGATAGATAGATAGATAGATAGATAGATAGATAGATAGATAGATAGATAGATAGATAGATAGATAGATAGATAGATAGATAGATAGATAGATAGATAGATAGATAGATAGATAGATAGATAGATAGATAGATAGATAGATAGATAGATAGATAGATAGATAGATAGATAGATAGATAGATAGATAGATAGATAGATAGATAGATAGATAGATAGATAGATAGATAGATAGATAGATAGATAGATAGATAGATAGATAGATAGATAGATAGATAGATAGATAGATAGATAGATAGATAGATAGATAGATAGATAGATAGATAGATAGATAGATAGATAGATAGATAGATAGATAGATAGATAGATAGATAGATAGATAGATAGATAGATAGATAGATAGATAGATAGATAGATAGATAGATAGATAGATAGATAGATAGATAGATAGATAGATAGATAGATAGATAGATAGATAGATAGATAGATAGATAGATAGATAGATAGATAGATAGATAGATAGATAGATAGATAGATAGATAGATAGATAGATAGATAGATAGATAGATAGATAGATAGATAGATAGATAGATAGATAGATAGATAGATAGATAGATAGATAGATAGATAGATAGATAGATAGATAGATAGATAGATAGATAGATAGATAGATAGATAGATAGATAGATAGATAGATAGATAGATAGATAGATAGATAGATAGATAGCTAGATAGATAGATAGATAGATAGATAGATAGATAGATACTTTGGTTTTCCAAAAACAGGTGGTACTTTTGGCAGTGATCTTTGAAACTCTTCAAATGGTTTAAAAGTTAGGTCTTCTGCCTTTGAGTCATGCCACGCTTTTGTATTTTGCCTTACAATCCAGCTCGTTGTTGTCGCAAACATGGTCATCTTAAACACCGCAGGGGTCCTTGCGTCATGTACACTATGCTGAACTCCAGAATGTTTGATACGCCATCATGGAACTTCACACATTTCCACTATTCCACAGGGCGCATTTGCATCGGACGAAGTAAAAGTAAATTTGCTGGGAAAAACCTTATGGCGTATGAAATCAAGATGTTGTAATCTGACTAACGCCTTCAATAATTCAGGTCCCCCTTCTTAATATCATATACTCTGCCAGGGACAGGAGCAGTGGGTTGTACACAAGTAGATCCGTTAGTTGACTTGGGGCTTATTTGCGCTTTTCAGTACCCCAGTTAACCGATCCAGAATTTAATGCGTTACCGTAAGTAAAACGGTAGTAAACTAAATTTTAACTTCATGGAGATGCAGTATATCTCCGTGAATAAAGATAACGAATAAGTGTCTGAGAAAGACAACAATCAAATCGACCTAATCAATGCACAAGCCGATTGATTAGGGAAACGGAAATGGATGTGAGCAGAACATATAATCGATTCGAGACGGGGGCGTGATTAACGTTCGTGTGGCGTCTGTTGTACCTCACAGATACGTGTTTACTGTTGCTTGTACGCGTCCCTCGTGTATACCAAACGCACGTTTGGTGTTTGGTGATAAACGGCTGGGAATTCACAATGTACTTGAGTGCAGGTTATCCCTTATTGAGAGGTTCCAATGTATGCATTTATCCACTAGTGAGATAAAAGCCTGTTTCTCTTTATCCAGGCTGTGGTTTTGGTCTTTTTTCATTATCTGTTCTAGCTCCTCGGGCATTTCTCATGTTTTCTTTATCATAGCGGGCCGAATTGTGAATCCCAAAAGATCTCACAGCACCCAGAATCCGGTGCATTTACCTCACATCTAGACAATACCTAGATACTCAAGTTCTCCTCCACACACTTTTTCCCCTTAGTTCAGTAACTTGACAACTGTTGACACCATGGATATCAAAGTGAATATAGTTGGTGACATCTTGTTGTCTATTGCCTCTGAATGAAACTGGATTTACAAAACGGATCGAAAAGCTACAAGAACGTCAGCATAAGATCAGCAATTCAGTAATCACCAGGTAAACCGAGATATACGGGGACACTTATCCTGAAATCGATTGCGCGGAAGACAGTTAACCAAGTTGGGGCATTCAAAGTCTGGAGGGTAGGAAGGAAGATAGCGAGAAAATCTGGTTTTCTGTTATTTTTTAATATCAGCTAATGCATCGCAGAATTCACATTCGTATGCAGATATATTTGCATCACATAATATGAGAAAAAACGGCAGATAAGAATTTCTACCAACTTTTTCGCCCTCTAACATTCACTAACATCGGATTTCACTAGTTAAACTAAATTAAATTTGCTGGGATAGTAGGAAAGACACAGCCAGAGAATATCACTCTAGGAGAAACCTTCATAGTCTCCTTTTGAAGAGTAATGTACATTTTTCATCATTAAAGCAACCAATTGCAGAGAATTCGAGATAGACTCAAAAATAGATTGAGCAAATTAATTCTGACAGACTGTACGGTACCGTCTGATATGTTGAGTCCCTTGCGGGGTGTCCTGGAATTTCATCAGGAACCCGGATTGTTCTTGGACTTACTAGCATTCGTAGTCGTAAGTTTGGTCGAATGAGTGCTGTGCCTCTGCTTCCAAAGCACCTTCGGTAGGGTCAGCCTTGAACTTGTCTTAACAAGGTGATGTTGTAATTCAAGGTAAATGCCGATCAGTGATAAAAAGTGTGATTTTTCCATAGTCGCAATGAATTCATTCCAAGGCACATTATCATCGCGGTTTTTAGCAGGACGTTCACTTTGGCCTGTACTACACCGCAAGTAGCATAGGTTACGACAAATTCCCTGGTTTTTGAAGACGGAAAACCAACGAGGAGTTGAACATAGAATGGCATATAATTGGTTTATTCGAAACCTGTCTTTGTTTGACCTTAGTAAAGAGACTGCTCGTCAGTGCGACCTGGATTGCGGTAAAATCAAAGCAGCGATGACTGACCACAACACTTATCCCTCACTGACTCTTATAACTGCACTATCTCCGCCAAACACTTCCAGCCCACCCCACCCCCTAAGACATTTTGCTCCATTGCTCGTCCTCTGCCACCACAAATCGTGATTGGGTGTATTCATTAGTGTAATAATCTTCAAAATCCACTTTTGCCAGAATAGTTTAGGTTGGTCAATCTACAAACCAGATTCATCGAAACTGTTTTAACTGTTTTAACTTTGAAGCGCTGATAAGCTACGCTCAATCACAACCAGCCTATTTTCATAGCTGTTGGTCTGTTTGTCGAGCTTGACAACTTGCTTGGAAACAGACTCGCTGGCGAAAAATCAACGACATTCGTGCTACTAATATTTGGACATATGCTTCGAGTGATCCTGAAACAATCTTTGGTTTAAGGGGAAAATTGCCTTAGGAAACGTAGATAGTCCGATTTTCAGCGCGATAACCGTTCCGTACCCATTACGTAACCCATCTGAAGAAGAACAAGCACGGAAATCCATTAAATATCTACTGTGCTCTCCGCAAATTTTTACATTCATTTGATATTTTAGAGCCCGTGTTCCATTGCAACCAGTTGGTTTCAATCACCTTATCGTTCACGTTAGCATTTTCATAACTTGGGATAAACGTACAACTGAAACAGAACAAACGAACAGTACGTTATTTCAGGTTTGTCAAACCATACGTATTTCACCAGAGATTGTCCCACCGTCAGTTGTCATCATTCGCTTTATCTACCATACGCTGGTCGAGTGGTTTTTCAGCTGATCGGAAGTACCATTGAACGAAAAGTAACCCTTCTTGCAGATGTGAGGTAGTTAGCCTCACACCTTTTTCAGTATACAGCTTTGCTCTCACTCTGGTTTTTCATTGCTCCTCCTTGGACTGTCACTGGGTTGTAAATTAAGGGATTTACAAGCAGAATGAGTTACACAAAAGTATTTCAATTTCATGGCAAGATACTTTGTGGTCAGTAGTTTCGAAACACAGCTGAGAAATTAACTGTTGAGTTCTTTCATCGCGATTGTACTAGAGCGAACACCCCCCACTCACGTAAATTGTCTGTTTGATGAAACGACACACCTTGGCTATCTGCACGCGAATCCTGTCATTTTATTTTATAAGTCAACTTTGTTTTCCTATTCAGTTACATACTTGCATGCCACAATCAGCCGACCGAATCAGTCCTCGGAAACTGCCTTGACAATGGCAATTATCGAAGCCAACTTTGCTAGTTTCATCCTTTTCAGCAAATTGCTACCGGAGTTAACCGTAGTGTATCTTCAGAGACAAGAAATCGAATGGCGCAGTTTTATCCTTGTAGGAATAACCTCACTCCACCGTTACTAAACTGAAGGTAATCAACGTTATTTTAGCACTTGGAATTAGCCTCTGGTAATCAGATGACAGTCCAGTGTTCATGTGTAATGGACTGAAATTATGAAAAATTCCCTGGAGATGACTTGAAATCCAATCCTACCACGTAAGAGCAGCATTCATAGCACCGCCTCGAACGCATTTTGTTGATGGCATATGGTTATTATGTGGTCCGGCTAAAACAACTTACTAAGTACACATGAGAATACTTCTGTAAGTAACAGATGCCTTCGCTCCTTAGTCGATCGGTTAACCACAAAACAATGAAATGTTAAGGGTGTGTCCTCTTGATATGAGACGAATTATGTTTGAGAGAAAGCGTTTATACAGCCAGGTACCAGTTTCATCTGTCTTGTCCTAGGCCGTGAATTTCTATGTCCACCTAATACACAAGCATAGAATTGAACGCATCTGGGGGTAAACACGCGTTTGCAAGTTATGATAGCATGTTTGGTGGAGAAATCATGTTCATATCGGGATGAAATTAACACTCTATCACAAACAGTCGCTGGTCCTATAATTATTTCGCGTATTTGACGAGTATGACATTTCGACATCCGTCAGCTGGAGGCAATCACATAGAATAAGTTAGGATGTCCTTTGTCGTAATACCTTTGTTCGGAGGTTTATCGTGTACACTTTCGGGGGCAAGTATTCTATCTTCCACAATGCCTGGCTGAAGACGACCTGTGTGCACATTCAACGGGGGATATTTCGTACTCTGGTGCAAGTCACGTGCTCTGAACAAATAGCGAGAAAAGTATTGGATGAAGTGATTCGTTTCTTGGCCGTTTCCGTGTACTTCCTTCAAATTATGTTTTTACCATGTGCTTCCTCACTGTTAACTTAGATACGATGAATAACCAAAGTTTGGTGTTTTTTATCTCAAAAAAATGTGAAGTGCTTTCGCAGATGAAGGTCTTTTGGCAACACAAAACACGAACCTTGCGCAATCCTAACGCACTATTTTTGGAATCATCATGTGAAGTAATTTGCATGATTTTCGTCACACAGGTAGCCGGATGTGCGTCAAGCTAAATGAGTAGGACGTTTAGCTGGTTTCATGAGAAAACAAACCAATCCATCCTGCTACTAACAGTTTTTCTTACCGTGAATATTTGGAACACGTATTGCTTCATAGCGAAGCGACGATATCAGCACTGTCACACGCAGCTAGTCGTGAATTTCAAAGGGATCAGGAAGTTGCGCTGATGGCCGTTGGTCTTTTTTTTGACGGGTGTGGATGCACACTCTCAAACGAAACGTACTTCAACTCCCAACGCACTGATAAGGTCGCCACGACCAATCATGAGAATTTTACAACTCACTTGCACAGCTGAGCGAACAAACCAGCGGGTATCATTACAGCCTGAACTAGAGATGTTCTCTTCGATTCCTAATACCGTTGCACACAGAAATATGGTAATCCTGATAGCGTATTAACCTGGTACCGTTTTGAACAAAACATGAAAAAGCACATCAGAACTGTGACTCTCCTCTCCGATTTTGTTGACTGTCATTTTGTCGAAAATGAATTGTCATGTGTTTCGATATCAGGTCCCAACAGAATAGTGTAGGGCTAAAATTGGGTCAAGCTACTCAGATCTGACCAGAATCCTTATAATATTCTGACAGGGAAGTCAATTCTTTACTGCCTCACGGGTCCTCATCTGGTTCACTTGGTCAAAATTTGGAGCCCGACGATTAGAAAAAAGGTCGACTAGGCAAAGTGTTCTGTTCATGTTCATTTCTTCCTGATTTCTTTCAGCTAGTAATACTTCTTAGGGTTTTTCATACCTTATACGGAACTCAAAAAAATGTGATATAAAAACTTGTAGATTTTCAAGTGTGTATTATAGTTATGCTATTGACTTACCTTTTACACGCGTTACATTTATTATACTTTTTGAGGTTTTGGTGAGTGGGGGAAAAGTAAGTGTGATGAACATTAAACCGTGTTCCCTTCAGTGTACAATATAGAGGACGGAAAGTTTTTCACAGGTTCGAAGAACTTGTTCACAAGAGCCTTCGATCTAGGTAATCAATATTTCCTAATATTGTTAATTGGTCGGGAGGCTGTTGACTGTTTACCGAGCTCGGCAACTGATTTGCAGACATTTCGTCGCCATGCGAAGAGACATCTACATGACGCTGTTGGGTGGGTATTCCCTCCCTTGATGCTTGCTTTTATATACTTTCCAACGAACAAATCAGCCGCCAAGCTGGGCGAACAGATCAACAACCACCTGACCTATTACCATTGAATGCACCCGACCTATCAATATTCCAACAGAGTTCGTAATATGTTGTCAATGAAACCAAGTTTGATAGGGGGTTGTCTTCCGCTCCGTCTTAATTTTAATGGGAAGTAAATGCCAAATTGAGCGCGGTGGGCAACCCAATTTTGCATAACAAGATAATTTTAGGTTCTTCAGCTAAAATAAATATCCAGGAGAGCTAAATTTAACTTTCTGTTTCAACGTGGCGAATTATCGATGGGCGGTTTGTATTAAAAACCACTTGCTCCTTCGTCGACTAACACGAAAGCACTACTGAAGTGAAAGTTAAAGGATGATACTTATTTTAGAGGAATGTGTGTTCTACGACGCTTTCTGATATTCTATCTAAAACTGGATGATTGCAAGGTCCTCGGTCTGGGGGTCTGGTACATGATATTGGAAAATAAGCCCCGTTAAGATGTACGGAGACCTATGAATGCAAGCGGTTTTCAGTTGGATTACTTCACTGTGATAGCCAATCGCTCTCACAGACGTGAAATAAAAGCCACATCCAGAAAAATATTATTTTGGCGGATTTCACTAAGTTGCAAACTAATTTGGTTTTAACGGGGGACTTGCCTAAATCTAAGCTGAATCCCTGTTATAATGGACTATGCTACACCAAAGCGGGCCCAAGTTTCATTTAGTGCAGCATTCGATATATCAAGGCCCATGATCTATGATCCCGTATGGTTGCTGAAAACTACTCCAAAGTCCACAACGGGTTACACCCTTCGTCGGACTTACCAGGTTGACTAATACGATAGTTGCTTATAATTGGTTCAAGCATAACATAGAGTTGTTGTAATCTCGGAGACCTCTCTCATCCGTTAAACGTCCAGAAGGACGAAACCGACGCGGCCTATCGAGCCGTGTTCTGCAACACTAGGGGTAGTGTGTTCTTCCAAAAAAAACTGTTGTTTTCGGCACATCGTGGTCAGTTTTTTCAGTGCATTTATTCTTAACACGACCCTTACGCCTCGCCGGGGAACTTTGAGCCGCCTCAAGAATCTCACATGACTGTCATGGCTTTGTTAAGGTGATTTGAGTTACACGATACTCGAATAGTTTTACCGGTATTCTGAGGATATCTCCTGTCATTCAAGAATGACATATTAAGTACGCTGTTGAGACAAGAAACTTACCCGACTTACTTTCTTTTTCGTCGAAACTCTTTCAGTTTTACTAAGCCTCTCAAAATGAGACAGGTGATTAAGATCAACGGTATCCTCAAATTAACTTTAGGTGTATATTTCAACTTCAGGGCAATTTGACCAAAAAATACAAAGCAACAGTCTTACAGCTTCCTCTGCTGTGTGGTCAAGGGGGTACGTACGAACATACAAAATTTCGGTTCCAGCATGTCTGACATAACCAGGATCACGGACTGCTTTATTGTTATGCATCATTTCGGATCGAGACTGATCACGGTTGAAATCGCTACTATTGAATGGATTGTGTGCTGAGGAAGAGCTTGTACGGACTTCTATTTGGGATAGACAATCTCACGTGACAAGGTACGTAGGGGGTGACCGACCATTGATCTAGCAAGTTACCAACGTGTGCAGTGTCGCACGTTAAACGCTCACCCCCGTGCCCCTGCAGGTCCTTTCAAATGACAGATAGAAAAGACTGGCGAGTAGTCACTCGTGCATTTGGAAACGCTTTGCTGACTGCCATGACATCATAGTCGTTTTCTAGGTTTCTTTTTTGAATTCGTTTAATTCGCTTACCAACGGATCTATATACATGCAAGAAATGCTAAGTTAATGTTTGTGAATTCCCAGCGAAAGTATTTCGAGTACTGTCAGTCATCGTCCTGAAAGTTCAGTAACCATGTACTTTTGGAGAACACAGGGTAATGCGAGCAGAAGATTAACCGTTGCTGTGTAACCCTCAAACTTTTGGGTGGCAACCACACCAGTCTGAAATTCACAGTATCTGTAGAGCCACTTAACATATTTCTCAATTTAGAGTTGTTAAGAGAAACATGCATCAATCCCACCAGTAGGCTACCGAATGGACCCACGGTTGCGTACAGTTTATCTTAGTAAGAAGGGCTTAGTACCATATCACCTAAAGTGCGACGCCTTCCAATTTTATTCGCATATTCCCTTGCTCTCCCTTTTATCCACATGAAATGTTGACCTACCCCTTTATTAGAGTTATATTCACTGCTTGTTTACCGCATCATTAACCTAGTTATTTCGTGAGATGTGATGACTTTCGGTTACTCGTGATCTACCCGAGTTACGACAGTTCCCCTAACAGCATACTGCTAGTAGGTGTTGACCTTCTCCGAACTAATAAATTCAAGTAAGAGTGCCGAATTTAGCGTCAGAGAAAACTCTCCTACTAGGTGCGGGCACTTAAGGGAGAGAGAATAATTTCAACCCTGAAATTTCATCCTACTTAGTCCTGCTGTATGAACTAGGAATTTATAGAAACAGTGACTGTGTCTTTACTTGATAGAATAGGACTTCTAGGGTTCCTTCCTTTTTGGCGTACAAGAAGGCGAAATTCCCAGTGGTGTGTTATGTCCAAAGAACGAAGTGCATATTCTCCAAACTAAAATGTATCTGCCTGCTTCATAGTTTCTGCTTTCAGAAGTAAACAGACGTGAATCAACTGATAAAATTTACCAAATTCCTGCGTTAAGTTACAGAATAATTTCCCCTGTTTGAGTTAAAGACAATTCACATGTCGTATTCTAACTGCATTATTTTGAAGCTAGGTGCTCGGAAGATCCAGTCTGCAGATATGCGAATACTTTCAAATAGAAAACAGCAGCCCGTCGCTCAAAACGTGCGTTTGTGCAGCTGTATTTGTCATTTGACCTACCATTCCGGGGATGAAAATGCACACTGGGTGGAAATTCACACTGCTTCGCCTGCCTACACTGACCAGGTAGCAATTCATCAAGGGTTGACGGTCGATGAGTTACCGGTGTCAGGTGACATGAACCAGATTATCTGTTCGTTCTAGCTGACCAAGCTCGCTGCCCTTGCTGGACACATTAGGAATGCGCCTGAGGTGGGTGCTCCTCACTTTGTTGCCAGCATAACTGCTGGGACTAACCAATTGGGAGTGGAAAGGATTGCACATTTACAGCTCAAGGAGCACTCAACACGAATCAGTTCATGGCAACCAGTTGCAGAATCTTTACTCGAATGTCATAGGGCAGAAGAAACATGTTACGCGTTTGCAACATTCTTTCACGCAAAACTGCTTTTCCATGCCGTATAGAGTACGGGTTTCGTAGAACTATATATATATATATATATATATATAAACAGCTGATTTCCGAGTCTACTCCTTCAGTCATCATTAGTCATCATTAGAGGGCTACAGACGGTTCTCGCGCGGCCGAATGTGATGCCGCGTGTTAGCCCTTGACGGCCATGTGAGCCTGTGGTGATGTGATCGTTGGCTAAATTTCACGGGCCTGTTAGACGTCATCAGCCGACCCAAACCCGATGGCATAGCATCGTGCGCCGGCACGCTTACCTGCTTGTCACCGAAATCACGGCCTCATCCGTCAATTTCTTCAAGTTCTAGCGTACATACCCCAGATGAGATCTGTAGAAGCATTACCAGAACCCACACTTTAAGGTAGTACTTGGTAACCTAACTCACCCCAATAGTCCTGCGTTTGTTGGCGTTCTCAGCCTTTAGATTGCAGTGTCAGACAAAAATGCCCCGGAATTCATGTGTTTAAGTTCAGCCGTTTACATGCCGTTCTTTCGACTGTCATCTCCTCCCGTAGTCGAAAACGACAATCAGTTTTTTTTAATCTTACCTGAATGCTACTCTTTGCAAAATAATTTGGCTTTTACGGATTGCCTGACTGAATCCAAGCTGATCTCTCGTTTGTGATATTCTTCTTCAACTGCTCCAGAAGGCGCCACATGTTTCAGTTGGTACGACATGCCAGTATCGCAATAAATTGTGTAGACGCAGCACTATGAGTACTGTGTTACATTTATACTGACTACTGTCCTTTATTTCGACTTTCATTCTTTAGTTGACAGTAGAAAAGTTGTTTTGGATTCGAGTTTCAACCACTCTTGTCCTACGAATCACTTTTAAATTTCTCCGTCGACGACATGACAAGTGAAATGAGAGGCTTGACTGAACACGGTCAGTTTGCCAAAGACGCAATTTAATTCAGCGGCCAAAGGACAGTCCGTGCTTGTCTGAAAGCTAGCACATGTTTTAAGCGTCACGTGACTCCATCACTTGACTAGTTACCCAGGGGAACGTTAGTGCACGCACGGATCGGTGCTTTCCTTTAGTACCGGCTTGTGTGGTGGCCAGCATATTCATTTAAATTAACTTCGGCAAGGAGGCCGTTATTCTCTGCGGAAATCGTTTGGCGTCCGTGTTCAGTATATAGGTTGAAAAAAAAGTTGTCGGCGAAATGCTACCCACTCTACAGGCTAATCAAAGGACGTCCAGACATCCGTTTGAACAGCTGCATCGTTTTTTCTCCATTTGGAATGACTCTAGAGGAGCAGGAAAGCAGCTTTATTCAAGTGCCGACACAGAAGTCAGCCCTTCAACCCTTGTTTAACCAGTAGATGCTTTTTAAATAGCATAATTAGATGGATCCTCTGTTTGTAATCCTGAATTCCAAATGTTTTCTTCAGTTACGACTTGGAAGTTTTTTTCAGGGTAATCCCATCGGCCTGTGCTTCAAAAATCTAATTGATAAACGCTAATTTTTAACTGCTTCTTAAAACCAGACTTGCTGGTTTTCAGGTTGGCCTTTTCATTCATAGTGCCTATGCACTAACCTAGTGATACTCGTTGATTTACGAGTGCATTGCCGATGCATTAACCTGTATAAG
This sequence comes from Clonorchis sinensis, assembly GCA_003604175.2. Lineage (NCBI taxonomy): Eukaryota > Metazoa > Platyhelminthes > Trematoda > Opisthorchiida > Opisthorchiidae > Clonorchis > Clonorchis sinensis. Next base: position 80,075,244 of record CM030369.1, read on the forward strand.
GTTTTCTTCCTGTCAAGCAAAAATTAAAGTAGGGCTTTTCCTCCGATCTGAGCCTCGAATCTACCCCAACCGAGAAAATTTTAGGGGCTGAGAAGACTTTCTCCCATGAGAAAAGCGTAATGCTTCAAATGATTTAAAGAGATACGATAAGTTGTTGCGTCCGCTGTGATTGTCCTAAGGACAGATATAACCCAAGTAATCAGAATGTGTGGCGTATTTATGTACAACTTTTGAAGGTGACGTATCAATTTTGTGGTCTCTGGCAGACGCTTCAATTTAGCCTCATAGTTTGTATCACAGTAATTTGACAAGTGTGTCCTCTCCGTGTGGGGATTTCCACTGAATACCTCTGAACTAATTCCAAGTGATCCAGAGGATATGTCAGTCCAGTAGAGGCCAGTTGCTCGTCTTCCCCATGTGGGCTTTAGTAGTGTTGTGTGCCTCAGTGGACAAAAGCTGCGACAAGCAAGTTACACACTATCTAAATAAATAATATGCTCATAACACATTAGTTTCGGGAAGTTCGAATGGTTCCAAGTCAAAAGCTCATCTGTTATGGCTGCTGCACGTTGAAGTTTCCTAATGTTTATCACTCATTGTTGGTTAATAACGTCAAATTGGTGAATAAAGTTGACGGTGATTTTCTACCTATTTAGGGACTCTACCACCTAGTTCAAGACTGTATGTCTCAAATAGAATAGAGTTACCACAAAACATATGTCGCTTTCCGAACATATCTTATCGGTTATGAAGGCAATTGTCAATAATAAATCGTCGAGCCCGAGATAACCCAAGGGTTAACGCCCGAAACTACTGAACGAAAGGTCCATGGTTTGAGCCTAACTTTGAACCTTCAACTGTTTGTGTATAGGCTTGGAGAACCGGAACGTACCTCCGCCTTCTGATTCACTCGGTTTGAACAACGGTCCTGGGCGAAGCGGCTCTGCAGCCTAACGACTGTTAGTTTATATTGGTCTGAGCATCCGAACTCTTGAAGGCAGAGTGAACATGCAAGCGACGTGATATTTATATCACCAACACCCTCGGAATGCGGAGTCAACTTCGTCCACACGAGGTTCAGTGTCACTGAGGGTTATTTCTCCGGGCACCAAGATAGCAACCCATATCTACTGGATCAGTTAACACCATACGTCCATTTAGATTGTGCTAAGCTTATTAGTGCACAGTTGATGATAGCCATACTATGATTCAGAAGGTATATATGCACTAATAACAGTCTTTACTATGGTTGACAGTGGTGAGTTGCAACAGGTATAAAAATGAATACAATGCGGAATGTGGAGCAAGACAAAAGGGAACTTATCGGTTGTGAGTCCCTTGGTGAAAGTCCGGACGGAGGTAACGTGTTTTCTCCGCAGCATAGTTGCTACACGTGTTCCATATTGTCCGTGGACTTGTGGAGGGCGGTTGACGTCCTGCTCCCTGCGCGCGCGCGAGTCTGTGTGTCTTGAGTATGCTCGGCTTTCCTATATGTAGGTGCGTTTGCGTGTACGTGGGTGTCAGCACATGACTTGTTGCTACGCTTACTGGCCGGTAGAGACAGTCAATATCAGATGAGTCACCCTTGTGTGTTGCAATTTGTAAGTGTAGGGTAAAAAGCGAGTCTCGTGATCTAGGGGCGATTGTGAGCTGTGTAGTCAAGTGAGTCACAGTCGTGTAGCGTGATTTGTGAGTGTAGAAAAAAGAACAGATCTCGTGATCTAGTGAGTGGCGGTAAGCTGTACAGTCATGTGTGTTGGTGAAGGGGCTGCTACAAGCTTTCGAGAATCAGGGACATCATCTAATGACTGTAACGTGAACCAAACTGGGCCTGCAGAGAATTGTCGGTGAATTTCCGTGACTCACTATATTACCTTCCACGAAAAATAAAACAATACTGTTCGGAGGACCAACTATATGGCATTTTTAAACCATATCCCACTTGTGAAATTCTAAAATTTTACCCCACATACGATAGTTCTTGTCGAGAAGAGCAACAATCAGCCCAGAATACTCTTGCTTCTATCGGAGTCAATGTCGCTACGTTGGCTCTGCCAACATTTTGTTCCTCGTAAATTTGAGGACTTAATTTTTTGGAGGATTCGCAACTCTCAAATGTTCTTGAAACCATGTACCACGTCTAGGCGGCAAGTTTAAGGGAAGTTGCAGAGTAAAAGTGGCCGGCTTTTGAAGTTCGAAACTGATCAATTAACAATCGAACCATGCTAGTTCCACCCAAAGAGCTGTGATCAGAAACTGCATTTTCAAGGATTTTTAATTCATTCATCTGTTATTTGTGAAATTTCGGGCAAACAGCTTGCTGATGATCAAATCCACTATAATTATCGTGAAGAGCACTGAAAAACTTCATGAGCAAGCTGTCATGTCCCTAATGATATTGTTCAATTGGCCATGCCGACTATGGCCAACTGAAATAAAAGCATCTTCTCCTGTTTTATAATGAGTTCCTTCTCAGCGTGAAACACCGGTAATCTTGTGACAGTGTCCCTCGAGCAATAAAACACAATAAACTTAGGGCTGCTTCGCAAACTCAACTAAAGAATTTAAAAAAAGCATAAACGAGACATCCCGCTGGTTTCCAGGTGAGTCTGGCGTCAAAACTAAATGAGTGTAGTCAATTTTATTTGACCCCGTTCCCCATCCACCGGATAAACAAAAAGTCCAACACTTTGCACACCATAAGCGAACGAAGACTCATCCACCGTTCTGTGAATACGCCTGACCGTCCCCTGGGTGGTGAGAATGCTCAATTTTTATGTGCCTTTTGGCCATACTTAGAATGCTTGGTGGCACAAACCTTTCTTGTTAGGGGGCTCGGTTAGTCTGGTCTCAAAACCTCGGAACTGCTGACGATGGTACGAGAATTTCTGATTGGAAAATATCTAGCGCGTTTTGCCAACTTTTAGGTTTCCTCTTTTGTGGACCATAGCTTCGACTCACTGATAATTGGTTACAAAATCTGTGGCACAAAATCAGGCTTTATTTCTTGAAAAACTAGTGGAAATTCAGGACCACTGGGTCATGAGAAATATGATTCCATGGAAAGGAAACAAATCGTCAAGCCATTGTCAACCAATCTTCCGACAGGGCTGTTCTCCAGAACTTACATTCGGTTTTGAAATTTTCATGACTTTGGACTTCGGTCCACCTGGTAACACTACGGATGCTTTGAATTACGATGGGACCTTTTGAGAAGCAACACAATCATACCAACACAAACGAATGAAGCCTTTTGTACAGGAAGCTGAATTTTAAGCACACAAAGTGATCAGTTTTATTGGTGAAATTTTCATTTCTCAATCATCCATGGTAAAACGTTCAACTTCTGGAAGTTTTTGGAGTTTGGAAGCTGGAGATTCATGTAACGGACGGCTGAAGAATGATACCAGTGTGACACCGAAAAACGACGGACACCACAGAAGCATCGGGTACAGTTGAATGATGCAATCGAGCCCCTGTTTCGAACTTCGAATTGGTTCATCTTATTTACGACGTTGTCGTGTAATTTTCGGATCGATCTCTGACGTCTACTTCTTGTTTGATTGGTCTTTCTAAAATCGGTTTTTGTCTCCAGACGGTTTGCAGAATTATTTTCTGGCTTAATTCAACCCATGTTTCGATGTCCTAGCCTTCCGCACTACAAATAATTGGCAAATCGAACGACCTTAGCTGTGGTCAAATACTATAGGATTTCAACGAGTCCAACGAGTGTTCACTGTGATACCATATGCAATTACGCGTCAGTGTGCCACCTGTGCAGAAATTGAGATTTTGACGTCGGTTTTTCTTTCTTGAGCTACATTTCTTTTATATCCTGCTACGTAAAACGTTCATAACGTGAACTCCTACCCTAACTTTAAAGTTGTAAGATTTTGATTATTCCTACTGAGTTCCACAAAATTCAACGGACGGACCAACTATACCAATGATCCTCAGTTCACCATCAGGTGCTTGGGTGACTTCCATGTAAAACGCCCAAGCTTGCTGGGAATATTTAGTGAAACTGTGCTGAAAAGCAAAACGCTTTACAAGTTGTGCACTTGTTTTAGCCCAAGACCGTCAGAATTCCATAGGCATTGTAGAGGTGATCAGTATCAAGTACCACACCACAGTCTCTTAAGTGAAGGTGACCGACATTTTAAGTATCTTTATTTCAGAAATGATTAATATGCCTGAAAAAAACACGTGGCAATCATTAGAACAAGAGGTTTTTGGAATTCCCAGCAGTGAGTTCAGAAGGACCAAAACACAAGAACACCAAGAAGGACGGGATGAATACCTTGACGCAGAACGAGTCTTCAGGGAAATGTCCAATCTGAGATCATCCAATCCCCTGTGTAATTTTACTGAGGGACTTGCTGTTGTTTCACTATGATCCTTATTCCAAAACATCCGAATGGACCGCAGTCTTGTGATAAGGGACTTTTGTGGCAAATGTACTGTCCCCTGACCCTTGAGAATCGGCATGGATGTGATGGCTTTTCCGAGATGTGATAAGATGCCAGTTCAGGTATACAAGGTTGTCCACATCAAAACAAAGTCCATCACAATTTTTGTCGGACAAAACTAATCATACTAAGTGATACATATAACTAGAATGCCGTATGACTCTAGTTCTTGATTCCCAACTGCACTGAGTGCCGAGCTTTTTACCAGATTATTTTCAGTACAAAAGCCACGGAGAAGTTAGGAGTACTTCCATTTAATTCATGAACTTTGCACACACTATCGTTCTATGTGTTGTGAACGAATTCGGAAGATCACAGTTTGACACTCGGAGGGACGGGGTAACGTTTACCAGTTGACATTTAGTGTTTGATGCAAATGTATAAATATTTATCAAACCAATGACACTTATAACGTTGCTGAAAGAACTTTGACACTGCACTACAGGTTTCACCCTTCATGGGGCACACCTGGTAGGCGTAAGCTCTGCGGAATTATTACGATCATTCCTAAATGGAGTTCCAGTTAACAACAGAGTGATTTGCGAATGAGTGTATATCTGCCAAATCTGCTTATGGTATTCACATTCGCACCGCTCTCCTATGAACAGTCCTCCTCCTGTCCTGATGCCATTGTTCCGGTCAGTCCACACTTAACGAGGAAAGCACAGGATGCGAGTTTCGCTTTTATGTATGTATACTCGGCCTTATCTGGAGCTCCGAACATCCAACTTTCGGCGCAAGCCTAAAGACACGAGAAGGACAGTAATGTCAATGTGAGTCCTACAAATCTCGCAGCTACATACAACTATGTGCATATTATTATTATGGGGGCTGGCAGCCGATCTGGGGGCAACCATGTGAAGGGAAGATCCAGTCATTAAAGTAGCGGCAGTTAACCAGTAGGCCACATTATGTTAATTGACATCTGGTTTAGGGATCTTCCGAAATCGAATTTCTGAGCCTCAACATGCCCCATTTCGTTTCTTATGGGTTGAGTTCCATCCCAGTTGAAATCAAATCAATTGAAATCAATCAAATCGACTACTTGGTTTATCTACCCTTCCATCTAATCCAGTGCTTGTCGTTGCAACTGATGGCTTATTTCGCGGCAGTTTAAACAGTCATCTTCTGGACGATGGGCCCGATGAAATTAGGAATCCGACAACATTGTTTGTGAGAGCAACACACCAATAATACGTATTGGCGCCTACCATGAGAAATGAAGCTTTTGCAAAGAGTGGAGGAGCTGAAAACGGTAGGAAAGTAGTATCAGGAAGCCTTGTGCCCTTAGAGAAAATGATGAAGAATTAAGAGCCTGCATCGTTGAAATATCGCCGAAATGAACACACATAGCCATCATATCAGAGTAAAGCATCATTCTTGGGATTCAGCCAGCGTTCTTCGTGAACTTCTCTCAAGTTGAGCTTAGTGTACAACGATAGGACAACCTTTGCTGGACAGCCTAAACAAAAATTGACAACATGCTATCCACTAGGACCGATTACGTGCCACATACAGAAGGGTTTTCGGTTACGTTCAAGAAGGATTTCATGGGCCCCAGTCTTCAGGGTGTGAAGGTTCCAAAGCCACCGGTTTCGTTGATGCCGCTTTCATTTTACGCTTTCAAACCATGGCCCGACCAGTGTAAACGTTACCCTAGCGATTGTTTAGAATACAAAAACGCTGCTTTTTATTTAACGGTGGTCGGGCATACTTAGTAAATGCAACAGCCACTTTGACCTGACAGCTATTAGGTGAAACCCCAACGATTATGACTTCCTACCGAATACCCGGTGGGAAATCATTTCGGTATGCACATACACTGAGGCCAGCTAGATTTGTTTCACTCAGAAAGCACCAGTGATTTAACATGTCGACACATTGGGTGAGTTTATTGGTTGGTGATCAGCTTTGATTGGTCTCGTCTCAATTTGCATTACTTTGAGATTGGTTGATTAGTTGCACTACCCTATTTTCTCCATTGTAACGGCTGGTTTCTCTGCTTTTGCTGGTTAATTTGGTACTCTGATTTACTGGCTAAGTGCCTTCTCCAATCACGTTTATGTGTCCATTTGAATCGGGCTTTGCTGCCACTTCTTTGAGTTACTCATGTGGTTTCATGTACAGTTTTGAGCTATGGAGTGCTGGAGTTCCCTTACACTTGGTAGTTGCTAAATGCGATCATTTTCGATAAGTTTGTGTGTCGTTGAGGAAAAAGCTTTAGGGTTTCATTATGGTGGATAAAACGCAAACGAGTTATTCATGTACCCACCACCGCGATACTGTCATACTCTAAAAGCTGGGCTACTGCTCGGGAGAGCTAAGCAATTTCTTCGTGATATTCTCTCTTAAGGACGAGGAAATGTATGACGCCAAAATCTGTCGCTAGGATTTTTAAATCAAATGTGAGCATTTCTAAACGTTAACTTTCAGCTAATGGCGCACCAAATCACTAGGGATGGCGTATTCATTCTAAGAAAACTCCCCATCTTTTAACAGCAGGATCGTTTTCTGGTTTGTCCTATCGTCCTCTAAAAAAGCCAACTGTCCATCTAACCACGAAATCTAAAAATGTTGTGGAAATCATCGACAGTACACTTCGTGCCCGCATTCTTAGCCGTACAATCCGGGGAATAACGGTTTGGAAAAGTGACAGGGAGTAACGATCAAGTCCGAAACCGTGGGAACTACAATGGCACGAATAAATGAAATAAGATAACAACCCAACCGAAGAGAAGTACGGCTTTTGTCGTGGCTGTGTGGGATACAGCATGAAGTAAGACAGGTTGAGTGCCTGGAAGTAACTGTCAATCTAGCCTGACGTCTTTGGAGTGAGCAGTGATGACGCCAACACTGGCACAGCCGTGTTGGCCTGGTTGGGCGGCTGACCTATCAAGACAATCTTGTCTTTACCTAGCCTGCAGTTGTACGCATCCCAATTGGTTCACTCATTTGAAGTTCTCATTGGCTGGGATACGCTAGTATCGCATTACCTAAGCCGTCGGCATTGATCAACAGAACTCACAATTCATGAGACCGAACGATCAAAATAACTTTTAGACGAAGGACAAGGCAGCACAGGAAGCGTACAGCCGGGGCATGTAAATTCAGTCAATGGTACTTACCTGAGCAACGCGGTTTGCGATAAACCATGTGTGTACACTATTGAACGATCTTTATCCGGTGTAAATTTGGATATAAGAATGTAGCATGAAAGGAAGAGAGGTTTGAACACACGTGCGTGACAACCATATTCATGTACCTAATTGAACTTGTTGTCGTCTTAATGCTTGTACCTCCCCCTTCCAAAAGTTAAATAGAATTTCGAACTATATACCCCAAGAAATGTTCCTATAAGTTCTGTTTTTTTAAGAAAGAGGTTTCTATTCACAGTCAGTGCATTCTAACCACTAGGAGTAAAGTAATCAACAAAACAGATTACCCTACAACTTAGTCTGGGTCGCGGCGTGAGCTCCACCTTCGTCCCATATGACATTGCAGGTAATGTTGTGCTTAGTACAATGTGGACAATATAGTTATAATGAATTTCCCCAAATGTCAGCATCATTTCACAACGCACTGGATTAACTCGTTTTATAATCCAGAGATGAAAGATCAAATGCTATCCTTGCAAATCAAGAGGGTGAATATATTGTGAAGCAGAAGAGCTAAAAGGTGCAGTAAATGATTGAAAAGTTCAAAACTGGGTGAAGTGCAGGGCGCAGCTTTGGTTACGTCAGTAGGGACAGGTTTTTCACAACTACAGTGGCGCAATATACCTCTGAGTTTCACACAATGTACGGTTTTAGCACACCAAAGGAAGCTGAAATCTACTGCATCTGTTTGACTGCTGTTCAATAAGAGACAGATGACGTTTTATACGTAGTCTACAAACATAAAGTTTCATGAGTCCCAGCCTGAAAGTCAGAAAGTCTCACAGTGTACAGGAAACATTATCACAGACTATTTTCATAGTTCGCATCCGTTCGAAGACAGAATACAATCAATGCTTCCAAAGTTGGACAAGGGAATAAGTTGGATCCCCATTCAGTGCCTCTATCCCAATAACCAGACTGCAGCGAAACCTTACTTGGTATCGGATGTAAGTATGCAGGTGAATTTTTGTTCAGGTACTCGTCAATATATTTCGAGCCCATTCACATCCACGAGTGAACAACTCTTCCCGTGTCACAGCGGTAGTGGACTAGGCTTAGTGTATGTACAACCATAATTCGTTTAGGCAGTTAGCACTAAAAGAATAGGAAATTGCAATCACAGAGAAGGGAGGGCAACGCAGTTTGTACAGAGATGGCCTATAGGAACTTACGTTTACTTGAAGTTCATCGATCCGTATCAAACTGACTCTACGAAGGTTAATGTTGCCATCAAAGCAGTTTGGAATTAAGAGACATCCTACAAGCATAACTTGCTTACAAAAACCTAATCCCTATTCCACAAAAATGAGCCCAAGTGTGATCCAGTGTCAGTGAACGACCTCTGAGGTGACTGCACGAGAAGCGGAATAATTATAAGGTCTCATACAGGGACAATGTCGAGTTTTTTTTTACCTCATCATGACCTCAACTGAGGTCGCACGATTCTATTCTTTCATGCATGCGTTGGTATGTTGATGATTGTCAAATGCTCTGGCTAAGAATTCCAAGAAACCTATGCTTCGATTGTTGTTGTTGCTTTTTTGTCACTCAACATACTATGCGCACGTGAAACTTCATTGTGACACCCGGTGTTTGTTATTGGTGGATGAATCGTTGAGTCCCTAAAAGGCAGGAATGATAATGTACCCCTTCTGGGACAGGACACATCAAGCGGCTGTGAGTCTTTCGGACAGCAATATCTCCATGTGTTTTTCATTGGAAAGCCGTCCCACATTCCACCGCCGCCCACTAGATTATTCGGTTGGTACAATTTTCTCATTCACCGTCTATATGCTGGTTGTCGGGCGTTTAAGAGTTCAAACGATTGCCATGAGGTTGCAGGTTCGATACTTTGGAGTTTCATGAGATGCACACTGTTGATGACTCCCAATGAGGATGAAACAGCCGTACACTCCTTCTCGGTTTTTCAGCATAGATCAACTTCACATAAAGGGTGAAATCTCTACAAAAATTCCCAAATCTCCTCACACTACCAACAACTGATAGATATTGTTGTTGACAGGTGCCACCCCACCGTACAGTATTAACTCACATAGTGGTCACTCTGGTTGATTTTTAAATGAGCTTAGAAAGTCCCTGATGATCACAGTTGAAATAACGGTCCTACTAACTGCTCGTGGATGTTTACCAAAGTACGTGCTAAATCAACACAGTGCTTATGCTGACATGCAATACAAAGTTTTCACGCCAAGTTGCCCGGGACCTGATTCCCAAAACCCCTGCCATTACGTAAAAATAAAGCCACAAATTTTCATAGATTCAGCTGTGCCATGCACAGTCCATTAGCCTGCACGAGTTATCCTTTTCTGTCGATTTTAAAAGCTTTCTTTTAGAAACCTGGGCGGAACAAATAACGGCGGAAATAATTAGGAAATTCCATTGGCGAGTCTGGTGATGAAGCTGGTATAATTAGAGATCTGTCTCATGTACAACATGTGGAATTTGAAAGTACAGTTTTCGCAGGAATCTAGTCTAGACTGCAAAGCAGGTGGTGTACATGTGACAAGATAAAAAATATAATTTGCTAAACTCCACTAGGCTTAATCAGGAAAAAGTTCGCTTGAGCTATTTCACAGACTTCAGAGCAGATTTAATGCCCTTAGACGGGCAAATTTCTGGCCCGGAGCACTATTACGGAGTGGTTTCTGAGCAACTGTTTGCGTCTCGCTGAATTTACATTTTTGAATATCTAGTATTTTGTGCCGTGTGACGTCTCCTGATCACGAACCGCAGCCGATGGACGATCAGGACTCTTCCGTATTGGCGAATAAACTATTTAAAAGAGATTCTAACGAGATACTTGTGGTTGTGAAAGAGGATTTTGAGGACAACACACTGTTTTCAAGTAGTCGTCAGCTGGTCGCTCTGTATACGAAAAAAATTATGAACAAATACGAAAGATCGCAGAAGAGGAAACACAAAATGTCACTTGGTCCCTATCAGGTGTCTAGTAGCAAGCTTGCGCACATAGCGGTTAAGCTCCAACTTCGTTTTAACTGAGAAAACTGACTCCTTCTGTCATGACTACCAGGCCAGTTCAGCTGGGGTGCTATAGGCCCTATTGTCTGCGCCAGCCGGGCACACTCATTCGGACGTTAATTGCTCCAGCACTGCCCACTATGTGCGTACGTACATGAAGCGCGGGTTGCGACTTAATGCACCATTTTGATAGCTTTGGTGTCTACTGTGTGATCCGTATCCACCAAGTGGGCAACTCTAACGCTCCTCGGTGATCCTGTGTCATTTCATGATAGTCGATGGGGAAAGCTTTCAGAGATAAGGACAGAAGAGTTTCAACTACTTCCTATTTGATAAGGATATGGGTGTTTTCACGGCAATTGTGGTTGCCTTGTACGGTAATAAGGTCGTTTAAAGCGGGAAGCATGACAGACGGAGTCGCCAGGCAGACTGTTCGCTTCGTTTTAGAAAATCGGAACACTCGTGGTAGTATGAGAATCGATGACTGCACCTGAAATTTTTGTCAAGATTTGCATCTCACCATCTTCGAATGCAATACAGTATTCCAGGACTAAGGAAGTCTGCTTTAATGGGATATTCTCAGAAATATCCCGAAACGAATTGGCTCCATCGAATCTCGCATTGGCTCAGGGCGAATGAATTTGGGGAACCATGGCACTGGTTAGAATGTAACCAACTAAGATTCTGAAACATTTGTGTGATGAAATTTTGACGTATAAACAGATTCAGGCGTAAATGTTGCATTGTTTTACGCGGACTTTTCGGTTTAATCGTCAATGTACATTCTCATTTTTTCTCAAGGTTAAATAAACTACACTGAGGTGCCAGTTGATAGGATTTGCAAGAAGACTGACCAGTACGTGGATGGAGTTTTCTCACTGAATAAAATAGTTTGTCCAACACAAATTCTGTGTTGATTGGAACTTGCACCTGCTTCAGGGAGAACTACCCTTTACCAGGGAAGAACTATCCCTTTACCTTTATCTTTATAGGATCAATTGTCACTGCCCTTCTTTTCACAAGGTCTTGTTGTGAAACATGGATTTTGGGCACACTTTGTGGCAAAAAAGGCGACCGTCTCTTGTGCTGTACTATTTATGTAGCTGGTGAGAAGCCCAATCACAGTCAACTGCCAATTAACTCAAACGCTGCTCACCTTGATTCACAATTTGATTTCCGGGTTCATATCAGACTATGCTGGTGTGGAAACACAGCTTCTGAAACTTTCACGTCGGAACACTGAAGCTTTGGATGTGGATGTGGTACATTAATAGGTTGTACTCCCTCATCTAGAAACTCACAAGCGGAGCACAGTTGAAACGATCCTTTAAAAAATGACAGCGAAAAACTCATGTAACGACGTGCGTTTTTCGACTTCCAGTTGACTGCTGACTAGACGAAACAAAATTATTTCTGTGCAGCAACACGTCTATTCACTAGGATTTCGGTAGCATTAGAATAGGAATCAAGCATTTAGTGTCTGTCATTCGTTGCCTTGCCTAAGTATGCTTTCCAGCGTGGAGTTTGGTAAACTGACAGTGGTTCAGTGCTTGTGTTCCTTAGTGGTTATGTGACAGCTCGCGGCAGAAAAATTCGTCGTATTATGAGCACGAGATAAACTTTATCCGGACTGAAAGAAACGTACATTGGCCGATGAAGTTCACTTTGCACAGAATAAACCATTCCGATGAGCGTCCCACCAAGTGTCTACCCTAAACCCTTATGCTTATCAAGGATATAACATTCAGGCATTTTTTGCCGCAATGTGCATTCCAACATTGCTATTTTGAAGACTACAGAACTTGTTTTAAAGCTTTTCAGCAAGTATCCTTACTGTTTTTTTATCCCTTCGGGTGTGTGGACAGTAGAGTACACTGAGTAAAAATAGTACAAAACTGATTGATCGTCGTCAATAGGATCCAAATATCTTTTCCAGCCACATCTGCCGTTAACATCTAGGAAAAATCGTTCTTTTTACATTTGTGTTGTAACTTTATATGTCATGAAATCACTCGCTTGTAGTCGCCTAACCCTAAACCGTATTAGACAGTCATGGCTCGGAATGTACGAAATTCCCACTTTCCAACCAAAATATAGATTGGTTCCCATTTGGATCATCTAACTTATTCCACGGAATCAGTTCCTTTGTCATTATTTCGTGGAATATCCTTTGTATCACCGACTATTTCGTAGAGACGGTTGCACCTTATAACAATAGTCATATGGACCTAGCACCGGAACAAGCCAGCATTGTACCGAAAGCATCCCAGGACTGAAGAAGGTCAGGACAGGACAAATATTTATATTGAGGCTTCGCTGATGGCAAAGGCACGCACACGAACGCACACATACGTCATTTTATTCTGATCCGGGTGACGTTGTTAAACGCCGCCGTCATTGAGATCCGTGATTTCTACCATACATCGGTTAGTGGTACAAGTAACGATTTCTGAAGCCAATCCCAGAGCGTTCCTTCAAAAATGTGCTAAAAAATTGTGCAAGCACAGATACCGCAAAAAGGTTCCGTAATCTCGGAACTTGAATAAGACTGCAAGAGATTAATACTGTGACGTAGGGCTATCGCAGAAGTGGTATAAGTCATCGGAACCTCAACAACCAGACGGATTGCCTTAAATTTTTAAGGCCGGGCAATTCTAATTCTCTTCCTCACTAGGTTGCAACGGAGCTAGATACCGCCGGTGAACGACCGAAGAAACACGTCTTCTGAAAACACAGACGATCTGTTCGAGAGAGGCGAAGAGATCGACTCTTGCGACTATCAAAGCTGTTGTGCAGAATTTCATCCCAAGCACCCCCTTCCTCTTCATTAGTGTTCAGGCATGCACTCTAGATGCGGATCGGATGGTTGAGATCCCGAACAACCTTATCGAAAAAAGAATCATTAAGCACATAGCATATTGTTCGGTACTGGATGCACAAGCATTTTCATACATGCTTTCCAATTCAACGGGATGGCTGAACTCATGCTTGGGATACAGCGACTCCACGTTGTTTACCGGCGTGGATATAGCCAATTAAAGTTTTCTTCGGTGGACGTAGCTAACCACGAACAGACTACCTGATATAATTGTTCAACATTTTGGGGTGAAAACGTGAACTTGTTCGAGCAACAGGAAATGTGTCAGCCCCGGTATCAGAAAGTCCCTTGTAGTCTCCATTCTCATATGTCACTTTACTGGAGCTTGTGCTGCCTCATTGCGCAGTTTCAGCAACTGCCGTTGGTGATTGATTGTTTCTTCCCCATCGAAACTAAAGGAAACGCCCAAAAATAAGTTGTGTCGCCTGCTAGACCGAGAGGATTGGTGAGTTTCTCGGCGAAGCAAAAATGGTTTGACTAAGACCACGGTCTTCCGGGGTTTTAAGTCCTCACAAATCACCACTGCTTTCCTAACAACCGTCTCGATGTAGGAATGTAAACTGGGAGTGAAACGAGTTGCCATCTGATGCTCAAGCGTTCAGCAAGCACTTCATGAGGACGTCGAAACAGAACAAATGACAAAGGGGTCGGTCTTTGTTGGTTCGGTGAAGTTGGATCTGTCCAATCCTGGCGAAGAATTTCCCATCAGCACGATCGTTCAGCCAACTTCTCCACTTGCAACTGACTCCACAAAACCCCAATCAAATGGTAGCACTGTCGGCTATCCAAGTGCTTTGGAGCAGGGAGCACCTGTTCTCAGTACTGTGGTACTAAGGTACTCAGTACTAAGGTAGGTCACAATTTCCCTTTTATATCCCCTCCACGAGCCATCAAGAACAGCAGAAGCTGCATCTTTAAGTCTTATGTGGTGTAGGCTCTGAATGGTGGCGTAGTTGGCTTGGTGAATCTGTTTTCTGTGTGCCGGCAGAAAATGGGCATGCGGACAACGGCATCTGGAGCTAGGTATCCACGTGTTTAAAAAATGTTTTGGATGCGTAGAGGTTCAGAAGCGACGGATTTGCTCTAATGTGACGACTTCAAACGGCGATCCTTGGGCAGAGGAGCGAAATTTAGTGCTGACAAGAGCACTGTTAGAACTGTTTGAAATAGGCTCTAAAATTTTCAGAATCGGTAGAATGTGGAGCTCTTTGACCGGCTGTTTGTTTAGGGCCACCAGATGAAGATTCGTCCAGTTGCGCTTATCACTTATGCACACAACCTGGCTTTGTTACTGATACGAACAACCAGGAAAATTTGCTCCAGTCCTACGAGCAACGCGGTTTGCGTGTCACAGGACGGGTACAGTTTGTCAGCCGGGTGCAAGAGAGACTGACTGTTGTTGGGGTCAGCGCGCACCGGAAGATCATTCGGCCAAGCTTACATCATCCTACATCCTGCTGAATGGGGTAGCATGTCGGCGGTGCTGACTCAGATAAGAGCAGCCAATTGTGTGACCGCGTTCGTGCCAACAGTTTTATGGACGTGAACTCGACGGTGGGCTACCAATCCAGTTCTCAATTTGTAGCACTTGCCAGTCCTTATCCGTCAGCCCCACCATCATCTCTCGTCTACTGGTTGGAACTGGTGCAGAGGCACCAGATGTATGGTGTTGTTCACTGTCGGAAGTAGCCAGTACTTTGAAACCAAACAAAGTGGCTGACCCTGTCTTGAGCTGCTGAATTCAACTTACTCAGATTGACGCCCGGGCTATCCAGTCGGGCAACTCGAGAAGGTTGTTCAGTGCGCCTTTCATTTATAGATCCGTTCATTAACTCATTTTTGGGATTTCATTTCATTTACCCATTTATTCATTTACCTTCAACTCATCATTCACTTCAGCGGTTTCCAGCTTATCAAGGTTCCGATCCACTGGCTCGGCCAAGCTCATCTCCATCCGGCCGAGCCTGGTGTGCATGTCGGCGGCGTTGACTCAGATAAGAGCTGTCATGCAGGCCAATCTAATCTATTGGTATCCTGTTTACTGAACTTTAAATTCATCTTTCGATTCATCATCATCATCATCATCATCATTCAGAGTTAGCCGATCCGTTTATGCGTGAATTGCCGGGACGAACTTGCAGCTAACTGTACTTGAAAGAGCCGCTTGGCTCGTAAAGTAAAATAGTTGAATGATCAATAGTGTATTTCTGGACGATTGTTATGAGTCATATTTGTGCGGTCGTCTATTGAATTAATCACCCCAGGTAAATAAGAACTCACCGTTATTGAGCGAACCTGCCCTAAGTTCAAAAACCATATGATCATCATCTTCATCAGCTGTAAGAACCACATACTTGCCGTATATTGGCTATAGTTGTCACCGTCTTGTTCACCGATGATATACGGAGATGAGCTGGGTAGCTGCGCATTGGAGGCGGTAGCCGATACACTTGATTTGCCAACAGAGATGTCATGGGACTTTTAATTGGGGAGATTGGGAGGGGAGTTATGCACTGAACGTAGTAGCTTGGATGTGCGATCGCCAGCGAAGGCCCGACTGGGCTATGTCTGACAATGTCTCTAAACATTGACGTGTCACGTCTCGCGGTCCCCATCCAGGGAGACGACAATGATCAGCGCAGCTGAGTTTGTTGGTGATGGCTTTCATAGTTCACTGTCAATTCATAGTTTGACCTCCCCTGGCTCGTCTGCACCCTTCGTGTGGTTGTGCGAAAACAAGCAGTTCTGTGTGCACTGATGTCCATCCCCAAATTTTATGACAAATCTTATGTGCATGCAATTCTCTTCAACATCCCTGTGAAATCGATATCGAAACACCGTCCCTTGTGTGGTCAGCAAGTTTCCATAAATGTTATTTTTGTGCATCACGGAACTTGCTGGCCAATATTCTCTATGACCATTACCAAATGAGGCGTATCGTCAAGTTTTTATTGCTGCAACAAGGAACGTACGCTAGTTTGGGGTGTTTGATAGCCCTCTTCTCGTAGTGTTCTTGCAAGATTTATTGTACATGCGACGATGAAACCAGGCCAAGTGATAGAAGGTAACCCTAGAGAACGCTGAAAATAAGCGCTATTCCTGGGTTCTCCTAGACAGTGATCACTCTTATGGGAGGTGCCTGAAACGGGACAAACTGATGTGCAATACCAGAGTGGCAGACAAACAATGAAGGCACAGTAGACTAAGAGGTAGGGTGATGAGGTGCTTTGATTGTGGTTCACGAGTCCAAAAGATTTCTGGTCTTGTCATGCGGGTATGCTAGTCATATATTTAGCCCCTGTTATCTGATACTAGTTGCCTAATGTGAGGTACCGGGTAGGGGGCTGTAGGATGTTGTTGTGTGCGTACATTTACAGGCAGGAATGAGGTTGGTTAATCTGCAACAAGCAAATGAAAAATTGTGTATATCGTGTTATATTGTTCGATTTACATTCAGAAACACCAAAAATGCCCCCTTACATGGATGTCCAACAATGTAGGAAATGCTGCAAGCTATCTATCTCACTGCACTTCGTCATTTTACAGTGATGTACTGATTCAGAATTATTAGTCTGTGTTCACGTAAGTCTCATCTGGTTTTCCACGGAAAATATGCTGAGTCGCTTGGTACTCCATCCCTAGGTATGAACGCGTAACTGAGCAGAAAGTTCACTATCAGATATGCAGAAATTTAAATTGAAATCATATCATAATCTGACCTTTCGGTTGCCATGGGCAACTTTCATCAAGGATTTCTACAAAAAAGATGAACTGTAGAAGTCCAGTGTCTGACCTTTACAAAGCTTTGTACGATAAAATCTCATAAATGCCGGGGTGATTACCCGTCGTTTCGATAAACAGAAATTCTCCAGGTGCAATTCGGTCCGTTAAACATTAGAGAAATTGATTTCAATGAAATGAATTTCTCTTCGACGCAAAATTATGGGTCATGAAGTCAGGTTCCAATCGCCTTTGTAATCAATACTAGCTTAACTGGTACCAGCAGAGGCAACTGGAATCCAACTGAACGACCCACAATTTTTCCTCCAAAAGAAGTGAATTCGGTTTAATTTTCGTAATGGACTACTCATAAGGTTGCTGAAAACTCTTGGACACTGATCACTCTTATGTGCAGTACAACATACCTGTAAATATGTGGCGCAGAACACAGAGTGTATGGTCGTGCTACATGATGTCTGTGGTGTCAACTGTGATCATGGTTTTCGAAGGCAACCCAAGTAGTGTTCATTTTGGGGAACCCAATCTTACTAAAGCAAACAATGGCAAAACCAGAGACCAGATTTGAATGTTTACTGGAATTACTGGTTTTGTGGTCACAGCACTACGCGAACAGCGCTTAGAGATCAAGATTTGCAATTTATAACGGTTGCGGAGAAAACCTTGTCTTCTGTTCTTAGGTGCAGACCATAATGTACACAAAAGTCCCAAGCCAC
Organism: Clonorchis sinensis; assembly: GCA_003604175.2. Taxonomy (NCBI): domain Eukaryota; kingdom Metazoa; phylum Platyhelminthes; class Trematoda; order Opisthorchiida; family Opisthorchiidae; genus Clonorchis; species Clonorchis sinensis. Next base: position 80,093,200 of record CM030369.1, read on the forward strand.
TTGATGATCCTCTCTACGAATAATCATATGCGAATGTGATAGATAGATAGATGTGGATTTTTCCTCCACGTTTTCAATGGTTAAGACAATCCTGTATTGAATGCATAGGCCAGGCTACCCTAAGTAAGCCATTATTTGTGACTGTCCTATCCAAACAACAGAGATTCGTATGACTGTGGCATAACCGCACCTAAACTCTCCTTAGAGAGGAGGATAGTCGTGAGGATAGTTGCAAGTGACTTTATAATCAGGGCCTATTTGGTGCTTTAGGAATCTAGCTAGCGGCAGAATAAGGAGAAATACAGAAGCTCTCTAGTGCCAATGCCAAATGCACCAATTGTATCCTGGCAATGTACCACTAAGACCTGAACTACAGTGTCTCCAGCATGTTTCAAGCGTCTGTGGCGCTGTGCCAGACGGAAAAATTCGGACGAGTCGGGCGTGCTCTGGTGGAGTGGTGATAACATGTCCGACTCACATGCCAGATGCGCGGAGTTCAACCCCCCCCCCCCCATTCGCTTTCATTTACAGCTCACTTTACAGCAGCGCGAGCTCTAATAAGAGAGAAACTCGAGTTGAGCGCTTCCCCTCCTTTGGTGTGGACTCACCAGAATGATTGCACCAGGCCAGGAGGATGATGGTTCGAACGAGATTCATGTGAGTGTGCATTCTACAAAATCCGGCAGCCAATAACACCTGAAATGGATCCTAGCCACAGGGTTGAGAAATTCAGCGGTTTTTTCATACTGTGAAATCAAGTATTAAGGCATGCCCTAGTAGTTATAGTAAAGCACTGAAACAATGGAGTTGGCGAACTGATATAGCGCAAACTCATTATGAAATTCTAAGCGCAGACCATCCCTTCACAAAGGCCAATTCCATCAGTGAAAACAAACTGCTCATCTGTGAAATATTCGACTCAAACGTGACACAAACGTCCCTGTACAGCGCACATCAGAGAGAACCACAAACGTGAGTTTAATTCATACTTGGTTTCTTATCCTATTAGTTTACCCGAAAAACTAACAAAATATTGCCGGGTTCAATACCTTTGTGCATATTTTTCTATCATCGTTTGAGATTACCGTGCCGAAGTGGTACCAATGAGATAATTTTTGCCAACTCTAGGCCTGACCCAACCAAATTATAATTGTACAACCGATAGTAATTCATTTACACCCGTAAAAGCACTACTGTAACGAGTCAACTGCAGCAAAAGTGCTTCCAAAGACAGAGGAATCTGTTCACTTCAATATCATAAGCACGGACCAAAGTGACCCTCGTAGGACTGTACGAAAGCTTAAAATGGAATTCAAAGAGGCTGAACTGAAAAAGCGGCCCGTCAGCGCTTATTTTATACATGACGGCAGCTAAATCAGCTCTTATCTGATGGCGGTAAACGGTGTAGACTGTCAATCACGATCGAATCAATCCTCCAATTCGCAGACAAGTACGGTTGTCCCGCCCTTGTCACAATGTCTGTTTAGTCAATCACAGTTGGTAGTCCGCTGACGAAACCCGAAGAGAGCAACCATAATAATTCCTGTTAGACGAAATCTCAGAGGACCAAAAAATGCTCTTTTCACGGGCCGTTCCTCTAGAAGAAGAAGCCGTTGGTTACAAAATAAAACTCCAGAAAGCCATCGTTTTCAACACCTATAAACTAATAACATAAACTGTGTGGGGATATTACTGCACTAGGTAATGTAAACTCTGATGTCTTTTCCCCTTCTCTTTCCCTTCATGACGGAAGATCCAGCTTTGATGGAATTAACCTATCGGAAAATGAATCTCACTCGGAAGAGGAAACTTTTTGGTCGCTTCAAGTGGTCTCCGCATGGGAATAACCGTAGTTCTTGCGTCCGGTATAAACAACAATCATGTTGTTAGGCCGTTGAATATTCCTCAGGCTAACCAGCTGCCAAAATCTTTAGAATCCCACTAGTTGTCCAACGTGGTTGCTGTGAAAGTCGGTGTCCGTTCATCCTAAGGAAGGTAACAGGTATCTTATGGGGCTGTAGCAAGTGTAGTGTTGCTGGTACTTGAGTACTTTCTATTTTTTACTTGGTACATATAATTGCAACGCTGTCCTGAATGGATTATGGAATATTTCAGATGTGAGGTACTTTCAGCTAACTGTCACAAATGGTTCAAATAAACTAGTTCTTCTGCGGGGCTTTTGGTTATCTATGGAAAGGTATGCAGTGAAAGGGCGTCAGACAATTGGCCCCTAAATAAGAGCACACCAGATTTAAGGATGCCGTTTAGTTCTTCACGAGATCATCTGGAATAATTCAGGCAAGTCACAATAAACTGATCCTGTTAGGTCGAAAAATATCCTACAAAGCACACTATTTCTCTGTGGTCCCAAAGTTTTCGGATAATTTTCCTGCACTTTAGGAACAGCATCATCTGGTTGATTGGATATCAGGCGTCAGCACGCTATTGAAATGCTCCATTTCTGACTGAGACCACATGGCGAACGGTAATCGTCCTATAAACCAATCCCCTTCTCCTCCAGTCCAATTTTTCGGGTTCTTTTTAACAACGCATCCCTTCCATTCAACTAATATTGCCCGCAATTCTCGATTACTTTCTTTCTATTTTAATTTCAACTTTTTGCTGTTGGACAGAGTTATATATATGCCCATTGTATTGTCAAATTCACATTCCTAGTGTCGCCAATGTATAGTTTGCTGGACGATCGACCACACTATTCTGTAGTCGGAAAGTGCTGGGTAATTTCGCCATGGCAACAAACTGATATGTCTTCATTAGATCTCCAGTAAGACTGCACCACAGTCCGCCTTCCCAGATAAGGAAGTTGGGTGGGATCAGGTGGTTATCTTCGCGTCTATCTTCACGCTATCAAACATAGCGTGCCACGGCGTGGCAACCCATGCTGTGAGCTGCAAGATTTTCTGGTTTTCGGACCAGGGCCTATCTGAGGTTCTGTGGATGACTGTTAATCACTTGAGAGTTGTCGAGCACTTCTTCCCAGCAGTTGGGTTCGCTTTTAACCTAATTTGACAGACTCGTTAAATGCTGCTGTTTCTCGCTGTACTAAACAGTACGTTGTGTTAGATTCATGCAGAAGTAGATAATGGGGTTCTACCAATGGCAAATTTGTAGTTGTGCGTATCCAAATATGTGCCATTCTGGTGCATCAGTCTTGGTCTTTCCAGTCATTTCTTGCACCCTCTCTCTCTTTTAGTTCTCAATACATTGTTCACTAATTTCACAGACATATCAGGAGGGTGGAGTCTCCCATTTGATTGGTAGTCTCAGGCTTGTAAACAGAGGTAGACCGATGGGTCGTGAGATGCTACTGGAACACTTATCCTGCCTGCACCGCGTAAATTACGAAAATAGTTTGTGAGGCCATCTATGATGTTAATTACTTCACTCCCATTGTGTGGAGATGACCGACTGTCCACCAAAGAGTTGCAACAGTTGCATAATTTATGCAACTTTTCTCTGGGGTGGACGTATGGCTAAACTTTCCCTTTGATTGACAGTAGGTGGTGGAACTTATGTGTGTATGGGCTTTTTTGCGGCATCGGGTTCAATTAAACGTTATGCGTGCGTGTGTGGTGGGTGTGTTTTCAAACGTTTGAGTCCTGTTGACTCTCGGGTCCTGCAGTCCTGGGTTAGTGCCGGGTAAAATGCCTTGCTTTGATGATGCACCCGATCAGGTTAGAACTAAATGTTCCGCCTAGCATCCCGTAGGCACAGTTGGGCATGATGGACCAGGCCAGAGACAAGTGTCAGTCTAGTTTTGGACTGGTCAGCTGGTTTATCAGACAAGTGACCTACCGAGATAACTTGAACCGTGCCAAGGGGTGGAGAAATACATCAAATTGGTGGGCTAAAAATTGTAAGTTTCGCTCAAGGACAGTGGTGCTCAGCCACAGAAAGCATGCAGTCCACTTTCCACTGCAGTTTCGACGGTGGGTGCATAAAGTAGCAGTCAGTGTGCATCCATACGCGCATGAGAAAGAATTGCATTTCAGCGTATGACTATGACTTGGTATTGGTCGAAACGGCGCATAAACGTCTAGAATTAATCTTTGTTGGTCTTCTGTCCCATTCTTTTCACCTAGAAGGGGAAACATGGACTAGGGTGCACATTATTTCTAGAAAAGTGGTTAATTATTTTTTCTGTAATCGTGCAGACTTTACTATTAAGGTTTTTGCAAACATTGTAAACATTCACAATAACTTTGTGCTAACATGTTCACCATTCGCAGTTTGTACACTTTCTCATTTTTGCGTATTCCCGCTAGTCTAGTCGGTATAATCTTTGATGAACTTGGATGTTTTCTCCTTAAACACAGCCAGTGGTAATCGGTTTGTTGTACCCACGGAAAATAAATGGATTATGATACCCTTGAAACCCATTTCATAGACTGGCTTATTTATTCACACTTAAGTCAGTCAATCTCAGCCGTCAAAAAGCACCAGTTCCAATCAAAACACGCTCTAATCTATATTCGTAATGGACTACTCATACATGTATCGCGATATCTTGAATATCGTAGCAACTGGAACATGAGGCGGCCTGGTGCAGCACATTCAGTTGCCTGAAAACATCACAAACGGGAGATTCAGCTGGGTTCCAGGTGAGTCTCTCGCAAAAACCAAATTGAGATGCGAATGAGTGTACTTCTCGAAAACAGTCCAATTTGGGTTCAAGTAGAACATAAGGTTGACGGAAACTCGGGGACTGCGCCTACCTGATGAGCCCCAAGAAGGGCGAAACCGGTCGTGGGCTGTCGAAGAGTTTTCAGCAACCTTATGAGTAGTCCATTACGAATATACATGTATCGCGATATCTCGAATATCGTAGCAACTGGAACATGAGGCGGCCTGGTGCAGCACATTCAGTTGCCTGAAAACATCGCAAACGGGAGATTCAGCTGGGTTCCAGGTGTGTCTCTCGCAAAAACCAAATGCTCTAATCTACTTAAAAATTACGGGATGTCAATATTAGCAGCAATCCGGTACCCGGCCATTCATTTCAATGACCACCGCCCACCAGACTGTATTGTCACAGTGATTCATTCCGAAATTTCGGTGTTTCACTGATTCTACAGGTAGTTGGGGAATGTGTCCAGTGCGTAGTGTAAAAGAACGAATGCCCATGCTCTATTTTATCATTATTACCACACTACTTTTGTTCAGATGGTGGTTGTTGACACACCTATGTGTGTTTGACCACTGACCTTATTTTCTTGGGTGTATATTGACATCGGCAACTTCAGCATGTAAAAGTATTCGACTCTCCAAGAACGACTTGTATCACAACTACTATGTGCAGACTTCTTGTAGACCAAACACTTGTGACCAGCAGATCGAGCTCCCATGCTGCCCATGTTCACCCTGCTTACTTACAAACTAGTTTCATTGTCAAGGTTTTTGGGCAACCTAACCAGTCAGCTGAGCAGGCTATAGTGGTACAATGTGGCTTTTGAAAATCGAATGATAATTTCGCCATCGACCATGGTGAGTTTCACGTTTGACCCACACATCTTAGTCCTGCATGTTGCTTTAGCAACTATTGAAGACAGGGATTAGTTACGGTTGTGTCATGCTTACTAGTAATTTGCACCTCATTATTGGCCCGCGGTTACTCTATTCAGTCGATCAATGTCGGCAACTTGGAATGCCTAAACCAATTAAAACCTCAGATGAGTAAACCAATTGGGATGCGCGTAACGGACAGACTGCTTAAGGACGATATTGTACTGACAGGCCAAACGTATTAACACAATTACACATTTGTTCCTTGTGTTTTGCGGGTCTTGACGTCATCAGTGTTCACATCAAAGACGTCAAGCTGGACTGGCAGTTAACCTCGTGCATTTAGCTGGCTTACTGCGTGTTGTATCCCACGAAATCATGGCTGAAGGCGTGTTTTCTTACGTCAATGTTTAGTTCCCGCTGTTTCAATCTTGATCATTATTCTCTGCTGCTTTTTCGGCCTGCTATTTTCCTGATTGAACCGGTACGAAGGCAGAAACACTGGATTACCAGTTACATTAGCAACAATCTTGAATTCAGTTTTTGGATGGGAGATTCTCAGTTAGATAAATAAGCCTAGGTTCATAATGGATGAAACATTCTCCTGTGATAAAAAGGGGAATATTTCCGAAATACACTCATTTGCAAACAAATTTGGTTTTGTTGGAGACTCCCTGGAACCCAGCTGAATGCGTTTTGATCGCCTCACTGACAGAGGAGCGTTTACAAAAGTCGCGGAAATCTACCTAAGTTTATAAGCACGTTGATAAATGCTTTACCATCAGAAAGCCTCAGAACATATTTGTTTTCCCCGCTTGACAACCTCCTGGCCATCGGATTTTGTCTGTTTGTCGTAGCTGGACGGATAGTGATCAGCGGAAGCTATACGAGTTAGGCGAATCCGTTGGAGTGTTTGTCAAATATGCACGGATACTTGACCAAAATAATATCCAGTCGTTTCCGCTGTAAATGCTCTTTCCACTTTTTGAGGTGCGCTTGTAACGCCAAAGTGGACAGACGCATCCTGCATTCTGACCGTGGTGAATTCAACGTTGAAGTCGTTTAGGTGGTTGGGTAGATGTGAGCTGAGGTGTATTTCATATACACATCGCCGCGAGTAGCTTGGAACTAAGTTAATGAACAATACCGGAATAGAAAAGATCATCTGATAAGCAGATTAGGCAACAGGATCTACCCTAGTATCAACGGCTGAAGGTCACAGCGTACGAAGAAGTGACGCCGCGCTGGAAAATAACCATCTCCTTGCGAACGCTACATTAGCAGTCTAGGAGATACCACTATTTGTTAATGTGCGGTTGAGCGCCGCGTTGCCTTTCTGAATGCCTGTTGAGTTGCGATGAGTCCGACATCAGACATGTCCCCGTAAGTGTGGGTTACCTTCCAGCATGAATGCCTACTCACTTGAGCCATTCTACTACTAGAATCTATGGATCGTGTTCTCAGAGGTAGGTTTCAAGGGGACCATTGAGTTTGGTACCTCTTCATCGTTTCTTGTGATCTTTGCCTGCTTTGAACTATGGCAGGCCTACTCCGTTTGTCCGGTACTTGTTTGCGTTTACATTAACTGCCGCAAGGAGGCGCGTATAGGAAACCGTTCGTCAAATCTGCTGATCAAATTTGTTGTGGAGCAACGTGCTCCCGGAAAGTTTCTTCGTCCTCTGGCCTCCGCGCGCCAGCTTCTGTACTTCTTTCGAATGGAAGTTGTGACACACGGAACCCACATCAAGTAGACAACGTCTCCTTGTATAGAATTTCTTCACAACATTCTTCCGGTCAGTCTAGTGTTTCCTGTGATACATCCGTTTCAGTCCATCTAGCAGAAAGCACTTCATTTCAAGCCAAATTTCTTGCATCCGAAGGTGGGATTTTAGCATACGAAACAACAGCAATGTGAACCTATTTGCATGAAACTTATAAATTATGACAAATGATGTCTTCGGAAAGGGTGGAATTATTCAAGCGAAAAGTGAAAATTCTACCAAACAGAAAGTAGGCCATATCGGATAAAACATAATTACAACAGTTTTCAACACGGCAGACGATTTGAATTTAAATATGTTCCTAGTGGCTGCGGATGAAACGGGATGCTGTTCGTGCCAAATATCCGAAAGAACAAACGTTACTGTGTTTCTTGACAAGACGAGTTTGTGAAATTCGACTGCATCTCGACAAGCTGTCCTATAACCTTGAACTGTGGTATAGGTAGAGGTCTTTTCCGAAGTACTTGAGGTATGCAGCTTGGTGCCGATATATCTGTTTATAAACCTCATAATGGAAATTGTGATGCTGGCAGCAGCCTTACCTTGAGCAAGTGGCTAGTTACCCTACTTTAGTTAAGATTAACGCAATAACAGAGGACCAGCTGAGACTTCTAAAGAAGTCCTAGGGACATCGAAGTTCCTGTTTTTGGAGCGGAAGCTTCACTGACAGTGAAGGGATATGGGTTTTTACAGAAATTATCACGAAAATACCTGCTCTGGATCGCCGAGAATAATGGTTCGTAACATTTACTAGCATCTGACGACGTCCATAGGAGCTTCTTAGGGGTTTCTTCCAATACGTTTCGGTCTGCGGCCCACAGGAACGAACGTGTTATCCTCGGTACAATCAATCAGTAGAAACTCAGGAATGAGCACTCGGTTGACATAGAGCGACAAGAAAAGAGGGAAAACCCACAGCCTTAGAAAAACCAATATATGTGTGGGATGAGTTTCTGACCACCTAAGCTCGTAATCGGTGAAGTAATTCTGGACTGGATTAAGGAAATCCTTGAGAGCTGCATCTGTAAACAGGCGGGGAATACCCCAACCATCGACTCTATCAAATACATTCGCTATTCGAGGGTTGGCCCCGCGAAACTCACAGAGTTTCTCCTACCAGCTTGGTCACTGGGTAGAGGTCTGGCGAACACAGTCTCTTGATCCTCCAGGTTGAGGGTTGGAACATCTGTGGCGACTTGTTCCGTAGAAATGACAATGCATTTACATTTCCCGCCAAACACCGCTGCCTTGCGATTAGGTTTTTGAGACAAAGGCTTTGATTGAGGACCCTAATCGTCCTCCTCTCTATGTGTGGGTGTCCTGAAAATATCCCAGCTCACGTACAAACATGAGAACTACGTCTAACAACAAACTCATGCCACATCGGCTGCCGCGTAGTGCTGTCAGCCGGGTCGTCTTACTCGCTGTATATAGCAGGGCGGGCAAGCGAAAACATGCTACTACTGAAGCCTCCCTTCTTTCTCTTTCCCATACTTTTTCTTCCCTTTTTCCCCACTCCAATAATAACTCTCCCCTAGTAGGCCCAGCACGGAGGACTGATGACTCCGTTCGTCTTGCATTGGTTTTGCGTGCATGCCATGCCTGCTCATCACATGGCGCCGAGATCCTCAGGTATCTCCAAATCACTCTTCAAGCCTCGATACCCAGTCTATCTGGCCGGCTTCAGTATCCGCACTCGGAAGCAAGCAGGACGACAAACTGCCCTTGCCCTCACACTGGATTCGCTTGAAACTGATATGTGCTGTGTCTCGGAAACAAGAATTCAAGATGCAAGCACAGTGACTGAGCTAACCGCTCCATCAGTCTTCACTCGCTTCCAGCTGCGCATCTCTGGTGATCCACAGACTGTTGTGGCGAGATGTGCAAGGGTTAGTATCGTCCTGAGTCACCGGGCGGAAGTATCCTTGCTTGACTGAATACCTGTTGATAGTCGCCTCCGTGTGGTTCGTCTGGTAACGTCTGTGAAGGAGTCGCACAAGCGGCAAGTTGATAGATGTCTGTTTATCATGTCTGCCTACGCCCCAACTGACTGTAGCTCGGACGCCATCAACGACAGGTTTTACGACGCACTGAATGCCCTGTAGCGGCGAGCTAAAAGCTCAGCCATCGTGGTAGTTGCCGGAGATATGAATGCACAGGTGGACAGGCTCAGCGTATCTGAGACTCAATTGAGAGATCGAGTTGGATTGGACTCGGTACGTACGGAAAAGAGTGAACGATTATTTCAGTTGTGTGCTAATCGCAGGGTGCTTTTATGCAATACTAACTTCCGAAATAGCCGAATTCGTCTGACCACATTGTGTCCCCCAACGACATGCCGGCCACAAAGTCAAGTCGATCACATTACCATCGGTTACCGATGTCGCCGATCAATAACTGACTGCCGATTGCTTTGGAACACATTTGTGGATTCCGACCACGCGCTCGTCCGGAGTCGCTTCTCCTTACGTTCTAAGGCCGCGTAAGGTGCGGACAAATCCCTTGGCAGCTGAAAGACTGGCAGATCCGGATATTAGATGAACTTACTAGAATCGTCTTCTAGAGTCTCTTCCAAAGGCTCCACCATCAGATGCGGACTCATACTGGGACGAGATTGCCACCTTTGCATAGTGCTGTGGCACGGCACCACCAGGCACACTCAAGCACTGGATATTAGACCGAACGGTGGCACTGCTTAAATCTCGGAGAAATATCCCAGCCGGCCCCGAGCATAACTTGATGCGACGAATTATCAAAGGTCAAGTGAAGGTGAGAGTGCGAGCCCACCGTGAAGTGTGGTAGACACAGAAAGTCAAAGAAATGGAAGAGGCCGAGAAAGCCGATAATGCCCGAATATTATTTCAGTTGATCCGTGAGACCGGTCCCCGGTAACTACCTGTGAGCGAAACTATCAAGGATTGGGAGTGAGTGACCATCTTGAATAAAGAGGAACCAGAGAGCCGAGTACTTTGAACAACAGCTATCGTGGCCAATAGCTGCCACTCATCTGGAGCCCACATGTGACATGGAACCATAAACGGTGAACTTGGAACCGGCCTCGGAGGTTTATGGTCGCATATGTTCTCTCCAGCGCCATCGAGCCTCTGGTCCGGAGGACCTCCCACCCGCATTGTTCAAGCATGAGGGTGAAGTCCTCAGTCAACGCCTGTCTGATCTGTTTGCCTGCATTTAGGAAAAGGAGACTGTTCCAGACAACTGGGAAGAGCTGGTGATAGTGCCAGTTTTCAAAAAAAGGGCTCGTAGTGAGTGTGGCAACCCCAGGGGATCAGCTTGACCCCGGTCGTAACGAGAGTATTGTCGTCACTTGTGCTTCGTTGCCTTACGGTGGCTCGTGAAACACTGACTCGAGAGCAGCAAACGAGATTCCGGTCTGGTGGGGGTTGCGTTGACCAAATCTTCACACTTCGTCAAGTGCTAGGACAACGCCATACGTATAAGCGACCAACAATTCTAGTGTTCCTGGATTTCCAAGGCGCGTTCAACTCGGTTGACGCGCTTGCCCACCAAGGAGTGCCCGGAAGTTCGTGAACATAATAAGCTCTTTGTATTCTCATACTTCCGAACGTGTGAGAGTATACAGCGAGCTCTCCAAGAGCTTCCGTACACAAAGTGGTGTCTGTCAGGGATGCCCACTCTCCCCATTCCTGGTTAACTTCGTGATCGATGAAATCATGAGACGAACGCTGGAAGGTCTCCAAAACCCCGGTGTTCAAATAGCCTGTGGGGAAAACCCTGTCGATCTGCAATAGGCAGACGACATCGTTCTCGTCTTCGAAGAGGAGGAGGAGGCGCAGGTATTTTTAGATGAACTGACCAAATCATCCCGTCCTTTGGTGTGCACTTTGTGCCCACAAAGTGTAAAATCATGCTCCGGGACATGCAGCTACTGAACATGCTACTTACAATCCAGGGAGAGGCACTGGAAGTTGTGGAGCATTTTACGTATCTTGGAAGTTGTATTAGTTCTGACTGTAGTGTAACAAATGAGGTTACTGCATGAATCTGCAAGGCTCGGGTCGCGTTTGTTAATTTAAGACACTTATGGAGTCAAAGTGGTGTATCCGTGAGTCTCAAGGGACGTGTGTATCAAGCTACAGTGCGGGCTGTTTTGTTGTATCCCTGTGAGACTTGGTCTGTTCGAGCAGCGGAACTGAGACGTCTTCAGGTGTTCGACAATCGTTGTCTCAGAACCATAGCTCGTGTGGGTTGGTGTCGGCGAATCCGTAACGAGGCAATTTGAAAGCGGGTTTTCGGTTGCGCAACGGGTACTTCCATGGAAGGATGTGTCCAGCTGCGTTGGTTGGGACATGTGCTGAGTATACCGAACCATGATTTGCCGAAGAGAATGCTGTTTTCCTTGCCTAAATAGTAGTGGAGGAAGCAGAGAGGTGGCTAATCCTTGACCTAGCAGAGGGCTATGAAGGAGATTACGAAACGTTTGGGTGCTTTCTGTGCTACTCGCCTTCCAGGATGGGGACCGCGTGATCCTCACTGCGCCTGGTTGGAGAAGCTGCAATATATGACTGTCAACCGTGGTCAGTGGCGATCTTGTTGTCAGTTTCTAACCAGATTTCCTGAATTAGTGTCGGTGGGTAGGCACCTCGGAATGATTGTAGTAAGCTAGCACCAAGTCGCTTCCCCGTCCACCTTTATCCTTTTCTTCACAATAAGGCTTTCAAATAAATCATGGTTGCACGGTAGCAAAGCATTGGTGTCGTGCTGTCGATGATAACGATGGTGATGAGGATGATGATTATGATGATGAAATCGAAAATGTGAAGCTCCACGGTAATCTGAAGGGCATCAAAACCGAGAGTGAATCAATGGTCCAATCACTGGGGATGTCCCCCCGAAAAGCCGCTGCAAACCCTTAGTCACTCGTAACTGTATTCAAGTTCACACATATGTTTGCTCACCCCACAGACGTAGCCAAGCACCGCTCAGCAGCGTCAAACAACGATGAAATCATGATGTCATCTCCACCAGTGATGAAAAGTAGCCAGCGAAATTGGTAAACCTGGCGAGCAGTTCGACGAGTTTTATTTCTTTCACTGTGACGTGTGACCGTCATATTTTGCCAAACAGATTCCATGAATACGGAAGGCTGGAATTGTGCAAAACTCAACTGTCATGGTTCACGGACTTCTTTAGTAATTGTTTTATGGTGTTGACGAGGTTGGTTTAACTCTGTCAGCAGCTCAAAAATTCGATTCTGATATTCTCGAATGGCCACTTGATTTCCTCGTAATTTATTGGAGTTTGAATCTCGCTCTGGTCCCTCGATGCTCTTTGTTTGTCCTCAACAAATTCTACAGTCCCATATTGATTTTTTCTCTCTAGTTTGTGTGAGGTCATAGTCGAACTTGAGGACTCCTTTGCCCCATTGTATCGCCAAGGTGGTAGACATCCCTAAGGCACTTTAGGCAGGCACCGTTAAAATATTGGTGAAGTTGACAGACATGCCACCGTTCTTGAACCGTTGTAGTCATCTGTAGTTCCGAAGGATTCGACACTTAACGTCGCCCGATGTACTACATGGATATCTCATTCATTAACGACGAACAACATATTCTAGATGACCCACTTGCTGTTCCACCTTTCGCAATTTTTGCTCGTTTGTGAGTGAGCGAATAGACGCATTTTAATTGTTTCAAATGATGATTTCATTTTAAGCAACCACTGGTATTCAGAGGAATTGCATTTATAACTCAATGAAGACTTTGAGGAGCCGGTCCGTGAGCCAATCTTCAAGCAGGGCTATCATCAGTCGTCTTATACTGCCTATAACGAAATATCCATCTTAATATATAGAACAGAATCACGCAGAACAACAAAAGAACATCAGTAAACAAGTGATCTGTTGAAAACCGTGTAATCATTCACAACCAGACACCTTTGAGCGATGTTAAAAGGTAACCGAATGTATGAGATTGGTCTGTAACATATCAAACGATTTTCTAGTGTTTTCTTCTCGGAGAGCCAGCTGACATACGTCCAACTCAAATACAAGCAAAGCCAAACAAGACTGTGATCTAACCGTTGAGTTCTTCGGCCGAGATTAGCAGATAGTTAGGACCGTCTCCTCTCTTTTTGACTGAGCCCTGAACAACATCAGTGACCTTTTGGATAACTTGGGTGGGCGTTGCAAGAGATGGAGAAGGAATAAGCTTTCCACAAAATATACCGAGTTCAACACGAACATGCAGCTGACTGGTAAACTGAGAGCTAAACAAGTTTTGGTGAACAGATTATCGGGTAGTGTATGTGGCGTAAGTGTTGTGTCAGCAGTCTGTTAGTCTGCTGCATCCAAAGCTTGTTCTAACACGTCCACAACCCATGGAGAGTTGGAGCCAAATGATAAAGCCATTTTTCGCTCAGCTCAGGATAATGCCTCGTTCGGTCGATCGCTACACCAGAAGCCAAGCTAGTTTCTATGATCGAAAATTTATTAAAGAAGTCGGTGGGTTTATTACTTGACCTGATGAAGACTTTGGGTCAAAGTGCGAAACGCTTCAAATGAAGCAATAAGTCAAGTGATTGTTTTCCAAGATGTTCCAAGAATGACGACTTACCAGTCAATTCCAAGCGTTTTCCTCAGTGACAATTAGTCTATGAGAGACAGCAAAACAGTCATGGTGCGTTCGACTGTTTGCTTTCGTCGCTTGGACCAATTTCCATTAATTCAATGCACCTCCATGCGCAGCTAGCTTATATTTCGTTCTATTTGTTCTATTTATTTTAGCTTGAATGAAACCTTGATACATAATTAAGACTGAACAGTCGTTTGAGGACGGTTAATTCCTAAAATAGTTTCTAGGAATATCTTCTTCAGTCGCGAGCTAACCACACTACTGAACAGCACCTCGTTGTCGTCTGGTTAAATGTTCAAATTACTAGCCAAGGGGTTGTATCTTCGAGCCCTCCTGGAGTTTCAACAGATGTACGTTGTTTATGATTCCAAACAAGGATGGAACAGGTGTACGGCGTTTCCCTGCTTTTCAGCATAGATTGACTTTACTTACAGAAAGAAACTTCTATTGAAAATCCTCAAAGCTCTTCACAATATCAGAGATGTTTAAACACTGTTGACAGGTAAATCCATTCGGGACACAAGCCATTCATTGTTAGACTGTAGCAGTCATCTTGCTTTCGTGACCATTGTTTTGCTTCCTCTTTTATACAAGCGCAAGTGCAGATTCAAATAACCATTACACCCAAAGCCGGTTCGAGGATCGAGGTTAAAGGTAAATATAACATTTACACTACTCCTAAGGTGATTGAAAACTCTTCCACAGCCCACGACCGGTTTCGCTCTTCTTGGGGCTCATCATGTTGGCGCAGTCCCCCAGTTGCAGCCAACCTTATGTTCTATGTAGACCCAAATTGCACAAACTTAGAAAAATACACCCATTTTCATGCCATCATTACATCATAAACGGGAGATTCAGCTGGATTCCTGGTGAGTCTCCCGTCAAAACCGAATTGGTATGCAAATGAGTGCAGCTCGCAAAATTTAACATTCTTATCTTAGTCTGGAAAACAAAACATGTTTCTAATCATACGTCATTGGGCAGTTACATCTGTGAATACGATAGTCATTCTTCACATGGTTAGTGTCGAACTTGGTTAAATCTATCCTACTTCTGAGAGTGACGGAACATTTTCTTTCGGATTAAAATACTGAGTCAAGAGTCGGGCGATATCAACGCATTGTATTTGTGAAGTCAGCATGCACATGTGCGAAATGTTTGCAGCAAAAGAATGTTCCGTAGTAACTTCACATGAACTTGGCTGTAAAACGCAGGATACCACCAGGATACACCATCCAGGTGTCGTTATTCGAAGCTGCGTGGCTGTCCAGCATCAATTGTCCAATTCTCACAGAACATGTGATGTAACAAAAATTGGCGGTAAATGCGGTTGGAACTGACACGTGTTCATATACATATATATATATATATATATATATATATATATCGTTACGATCCCGTAAGCTGTACTCGTAAATAATACAAGTGGTCCAAACAACTCTTAGGAGAGGCTGAGTGTGTTTGGGCCCTTCCACACAGTACAAACTCATACTTTTAAGTAACGGTCAATCGGCTGTTTCACCAGACCCATCAACCTCAGGTTGCCTTGTATCTCCTTAGACTTGCATCCTTATTCAGTTGACGAATTTATTGGAGGAATGCCAAACCAAAACAGCGCAAAACCTGTAGACAAGTCTTGTTACTTGCGAAATCCGGTTTTTGCGCTTTGACTGGTGGAACGAAGAACTTCCAACATAACAACTTGCGACTGGTGACCAATTCCAAGACAGCAATGGGGCGGAGCGATCCAAACTCTCTTGCGGTTATTGCCATGCGAACGAACAAGTGAACTGGGCTTAATAAATAGTGGTCGTGTCTGGATGTGCCGCCTTAAATGAGTTTGACTTCTCGAATCGCCTACTAGTTATTTTGGAGGTTTTTTTAGGATCTTCCAATCCGATTCCTAAGCCTTTGTAACCACCATTTTCTAGTCTATTCTGATATTTCCAGATGAGGTAACCTATAAGAAAGGCTCATTCAGAGATAAGAAAACCTTCTGTTTCTACTTAACGTTCCTCAGATGTAAACACACGCCACCAACTCACTCGAAAAGGGCGGCACTGAAAAAGTCCGTTCTTACACCTATCAGTCATAAAAATATAACTCATTCAATTAAGGACAGACAATAAAATTCATCGAGGGAATGGCCTGAACCTACACGATATGGGTATCACGATCTATTGAACTCAAGGACATTTACTGGTGTGATAAACTCTTGCATTTCCGCTGCACAGAAGATTGGACAGATTGCGTTAAGGACAGAAGAAAAGCTAACAGAGTGCTTTTGAAATGTGACACGGAAGAGGAACATAGGCTGAGATACTATCAGATCGTCTGCTCACACGTAGAAGTTACTGATAATATGATCCACGAACATTTAGTTAAGAAGGTCTGTTCCTGGGTTCTAATGGATGTTGAGCAAAGAGTGAATGGAGAAGCTATCCTATATCTTCACACCTCACCAATGCATCAGTTGTGGCGTGTATTATAAGCTTTGCAGGAAAATCTCACGTCCAAGCGATTGTTCATGCCGTCGATTTTGATTCGTTTTGTCACGAACTTCGTCGTACCTCTTACAAAGTCGATTGCATTGTTTAGCCATCGATTTAAACCATGTGCGACCTCGTCATACCTTATCAATTCGTGTGGAACTATATGAGCTGCGGTGCTTAAAAAGGGGTCTTGAACTGAAATCACTTGATAAGATTTTAACATCGAAATTCTATGAAGCATACTTTTCAGCTAGCTGCGCTCTCATAACCTATAGTTGTTTTTCGGATATTGGTATCTCTCTTTTATCGCCAAAGTCCACGGGTGTCAGTACTAAATTTGAAGAGTAAATAAGATGGAGTATGGTGTAATGGCTGAAATAGTGAACACAGCTCTTTACTGCGGTACCTGGGGTAAGAGTTATTTATGTCAGTGCATTAGGCATGGAAGAAGTCAAAATGTCCTTCAAACTACGTCACTGCTGGCGTACAACCCTCCTAGCAATGGCGATCTCACCTTGGCTTCAAATATTCTTATGTTGAGATAAGCTGAATCAGTAGTGGTGCGCATGATGAGTAAAAACTAGTGAAAGAAGAGAACCGTCCGGAAGGCTTAGCACGCGAGTGTATACTCTAGTTGCTAGGGTGGGGCTTCCAAGTGAGCACATGATCGATGTCTGAATTTATCTGCGAAGGCCGAAATTAGGGACATGTTCAGAGTGTTTTGTAGGTGACCATAAACTGACACTGGATAGATTGGAAAATAAACCACAATAGCCTGTCCTGAAACGAGACTGAAATGAAAACTGCACAAACTGTGGGGCTTGATCACATGCGTCGAGTGTAAATCGGTTTTATGCGTAATCTATAGATGGAGGTTTCCTCTCAAGGTAGCGTACAGGGACGCGGTTTGTGTGCCTCGTCTGAAGGATCACGTGACATCTCGTGATTTCCGATTTGTCTTGTTTTTTGGTATTTCGAAGCACAGCTAGCCTGTGTCAAACCAGTGAAAATGCTGCTTCATATCACAACTTCATCATTCACCTGAAAGTGTGCCTGTCATCCTGACGTCAGTACTGAAAACTGAATCAGAAAAAGTATCTGCTGACGTTATGAAATGTCTACATGTGACAGGCTCTGTGAACCCGAATTATCGCGCACTTCAGGAACTCAAATGCTCAATTAATGGCTTGATCTGAAAGAGTGGGACGCCTTTTTATTGAGACGTACAAGTGAACCACAAGTGGAAAAACGTGTACCTGGTCACAAGCGAATTGGTGTTGCCTTAATTCGATGAATGGAGTGGGTGATTTGAATAACGCATTCGGGTCTTTACCGGAAACTCTGCTCTATGTAGAGGTCCTGCTTACCAGATTGCCGCAATCTATAAATATGGACTTTCAATAAAGAACTTGAGAAGGATATACCTAATCGTGTCACCTAACAAGATACCTCACCCCGCACTGCGTATTCTCATCAGCAGACTTACTTAGATGCATTTAGGACTTTGTATTGACGTCCGTCGACTTATGTTGAGCCCACTTTCAACGAAGTTAGAAGATCGGCGTCTTACATTCTCAAACTCCGAAAGGCTCAAGCATCTTACCACCACATTGGCATCTAATACATCCAGCCATAGTGCATTGAGTATTTCACTGACGCAATGTTCCGACCATTTGAGCAAGGCTCGCGCCACACTATATGACCCACGAAGCATATATTTTGGAGTAATAGAATACCAGGGGACGGAATTGCCGGTTTTCTGGTCACGGAACCCATCAGTAGTTTGGTGAATTTATTGCCAAATATTTCCTTCATCCCATTTTATCCAAGAGTATTCACATCCGAACTTGTGTTTGCTTATACAGCCACATTTCGTAAACTTGTCGTCACCTACTTGATTCGATATCCGATTAGCTGCGTTCTTTTACTGGACAGTCTGAGGTCAGTTATTCTGCCTTGATAATAAGGCTAAACCCACTGGAAGGCTAGTCTGGAAAGTACCACTGTCAATCAACAGAATGTCATACCTGATCTTGCGAAACGGTAAATCTGCACTTCAAAAGGTTGAATAGTAATTCGAACTCTTCCGAAATCCGGGAGTGGCCGTTAGGTGTAGTATCTACCAAACTGGTAATAAGTGTGCCCACCTCCTTGTTATAGGTGGCAAGGATGCGCACATTTCATCAAAAATCTCTACTTAGGCTGATATTTCTGGTGGCATGCACTATGTAGTATCTGTTTCCTTATGAATTCGAGACTTCGGCACACTCCTACTATCCCGTCCGGTATCCAAGCTAAACACTTCCTGAATGGACTCTTCGGGACCTGCCGCAGGGCATGAAGTACAGCTTTGGATCGGATCAACTCCGATACCTACCAGTGGTCTGTACTCATTGCTGAGAGCTGAAGTGGAAGTTATTGCTCGCACCAAGAGTCGAATCCACAGATACTTGATGTACACGGAGATTGTGAAAGTCTAAGTGACGCAGCTCTCAAAACCGCCACTGCTATTGTCAGTCTTTAAAAAATTCCGAAATGCATTCCGCAAAATGCAGAAATCCATATAAACCAGAAGGTATACCAAGCACAGTCGGACGGGGAAAGGTAACTAATGTATCGAGTGCCTTCTTCTTGATCTATGCCATTTTCGTAACACTGTACGTCACTACTGCGATATGGCTGGACACATTGCGTTGTTACGCAGAACTATATTACCAAGCAGACATTAATCATCATCAAAGAAAAACTTTATCAACGCAGCACTGTAATCTTCCTCATCACATGCATCGTCCAAGAAGTAATGCGTAAAAAGTGAACATTTTCTTCTGGTGATGGTGTTCTATTCACTAAAGATTCAGGAAGTACTGAGTCCTTATTCCTCAATTCATACTTCGTAGGGTGGCACCCAGTATTCAGTTATCTCGAACTAACAGGATCCTGAAAGATATCAATTGACAGCAATTAGATGTGCTTGGAGAGCGTACCGTAAACGTCAAAGTTGAAAATGGCACACAGGTCCCTGTTAAATTTCTTGTGTCTCGGCCCAGTCCTGGTACACTAAATATAAACGCTTTAAACAAACTACGATAAAATTTCAAACTGCATTCACGTAGTTTCTCCCCAAATGCACAGTGACAGTCTAAGATCGGCGACAAAATTTCATAATGACCCGAGCACAAAAGAGTGGGAAAGTCACTTTTGTGGTTTTGCAGATCACTGGAGGACCGTACTTTCTTCCTACAAGGACCCTTCCTTATGAAATAAGACGGGCAACCTACGACAGTTTTCTCCTAACGGTTTAAGCTGGGAATTTTAATTCCGGTACAATCCGATAGCTAGGCTTGGCTGACCTTTGGAGCGATAAGGAAAAATGACACAATTTCTGGGATTTATAGCGATATGAGAATAATAGTAGCCCCCAAACTGAAGGGAAGCATTTCAACGATTTCGAAACCATAGGATTTCTCAATGAGGCTGGAAGTAAAAACGTTTGCTCCAAAAACGAACCGGCCAGATCTTACTCATAAATAGCACTGGATATGGAATCAAAAGCGAGCATGGGGATATATCAGTTCAACTTCCTCTCAACTGAGCTACACATATGACGAAGTGTTTTATAGACAACAGTTAAAATGTACTCGACTGACCTGTGCGTGCAAGTACCACATCGTTGTGTGTGCTGTAAAATATGGCCGGCGACCAGTGCTCTTATTATGTGATAATGGTTGCTGTATGAAGAGATCTGGCAATTTTCAATACAGACTTTGCTCTGTCAGTGAAGCCAACTGATACTCCCACTAAAGCAGTTCAAAGGAGAAAATAACCTTATCAGACCAAAAGAATGCAGGTTCAGCATACAGGAAAACCACAGAATATCCTGCATTTCAGCCTTTCTCTTCACATTTGCGACTAATGAATCCTTGGTGAGACTTGAGACCAGAGTTGAACAATACAGTTCTCCAGTCGTATGCTTGTCATGACTCCCAAATTTAATAGAACGCAGGTACTAGAAAACCCACAGACAGACATTGGCAGTCGCTTGAGCCGTCAAAATACAACGCCAATAACCTTCAACTAAGATTTCACGCTGTCAATCAAGCTAGTCAATGCTGAGAAGCTGAGATTTACACAGCTGTCTCTTCCTTACAAGGAATCAACGACACGACGAAACCTAAAACGAAAGTTACCAAATTTCCTCACAATAACACCACTAAATAACTTTGCAGTAATAAATCCAAGCTTGATACTGACCGTCGGACTTCAAGTTGCCCGTATGATCCCAAGAAGCCCGTTGTCAAGACAACGGTTTCTTTGATCTGGAGCTGGATGGTAGTAGTTGCCATAGGATAGTCACTGGGGCAGATTTCTTATCACATCAGTCCGCGTTCACTTGGCCCCTACAAATAACGCTTTCGCTTCAGCTACTTCCTTTCACGCACACACGAGGCTCGTAAAACCTACTACGCTATGTTGAATTTACGAAAGAAATTATGATTATCCAACTCAAAACTATGGTTACCGGAATCCTGTGGGGGAACACATGATATATCAGTTCACACCGATTGGACTCTAAGCGCCAACGTTTACGCAACGGTGCTACAAACGTACGAAGGTTTGTGCTGAGCGACACACAATAGGGCCACATGAGTATCGACAAGACAGAGTCGCTGGCACGTCAGAAGTGTTGGTGGCCTGAATGTAGCCCTGTCAATGAATTTGCTGATGAATGTCCGGAATATGTTCGAAAAACATTCATCCAACCTGGAGTTTCGAAACCGTGCCCGAAATCGCTACAATCGTGACAACGTACAGGTTCTGACTGTTGGGGACCATTGATAAAATATTTTTATGCACTAGTGATAACTGATTCATAGTTCAAATGGCCTGAACTTTAGCTGACCAATTCGATGTCCAAGCAGTTAACATTAAAGATACTGCGGCATTCCACAATTTGTCGTAACTCGCAACAATTCTTAACTTTAGTCCTCCGAAATGGTCTCCGATGGGATTCATTTGACTGTAGTCACCTGTCCATTCTGTTCAAATCCCGGACGATGCACATTTCATTGCAATGACTTGATTCTACTGATACTCTCTGCATTCGCGGCAACGACTTAGTGCCTTCCTTCAGTGCCTGAACTTTAGGACTACCAAGATGCAGTACACAGATTCAGCGCTGACCAAATGAAAATGAAAATCCCGAGACCATAATTTAAACCGGATCCTAAGATGCCTGAGTTACAAACCTACCATGTCAAGTCGGTGGTTCCGACTGGTACGCGATGCTTCAAAACAAGAGATGCGATGATTCCATCTTTGTCTTCGCCCCAAAGAAGTACTTGTTGTTTGAGCTCACGCATTATTAGCCATTGTCTGTGAGACCTACCTCCATGTTCACATAGGTTCAAAACATTCACCTCACCTATTAACAATGCCTTCAAGCTCACCTGTTCAGCCAGACCGCAACCCGTCACCGTAACCTTTGACTTCGCAAAACGACCTTGGCTGTCTGCTACCTCGGCTTTCCAACTAATCTTGTTTTGGTTTTAAATCAATGCGCTTTTATGTAACAAGCGGTCTATGATTCCGTTCCGGCTGCAACGACTTCCCTCTTGTATAGTTCGAATGTACAGGTTGGTTTTACTACACCGCTAGGTTGGGACAATCGATCATTGTTATCAATTCGCACAATTCGCACTGTATAAATAACATTAGATTACTGTACCCGCTTTTTTTCCTTCATGTTTTCTATTGGTTTTTTCAAGTGAGTGAGAATTTTGTGTACTGAGAAGTTTTCACCGGGCACCCAAAACTCTCGTTTAGTAGACTTGACTATCTTTGTATAAGGCCACTGGAAGAGGGGATATTTCTTACAGGAAAATGCCTTCTACATTCCCCACATTTCTCCCGTCAAAATAGATCCGAAGTTCACCTGAAAGACCACCTCCACAATATATCATCTTTCCTAGAAAAGCAAGCACCTACCAATGATTGTGGTTTGTTCTTCTGATGACCAAATCATTTTTCCCACGCTTCATTTTCGCCGGAGGAGTGAGTATGACTGTCATGCTGATCTGTTTTCAGGTTATAAATCAGTTTATCTTGCTGTGCCCATTTATTATTCATCGTGTTCTTGGGAACTAGCGCAAACTGTACGGTTTCCACAGTCTGTCTTCATTGATTGACGGTCCATAACTAACCAGTTTACTACCCTCAAAATAAGTATATTGCCGTTTTGCTTATCCAAAAGACAGGGCCACGTTTTGAAGACAGCTGGATAATGTTCTCATTGAGTAGATGACAGATCAAGTGACACTACTTATCACTTCGATATAGATGGCTATTTATGAATATATGAGGTAAAACGATAAGGAAAATGGGTTCAACATCACTCATGTGTGACTTTTAATATCCACTCGATATGGTCCCCATAGCAGCTGATATGTTAACACTGACGATTCCAGAAGCCGTTAATTAAATTCCTTTTTTCCTCAGACTGTAGTATCACTTTTTTCGGTATGATCTCGGCCTAAACTTCAAAACTATTTAGGCCGGTTTTAAGTCTTAACTATCCTGGGATGACTTCTTGTTCACCCTAGCTGCGTTGCTAGTATTTTGATGAGAGGACCTTATGGGAGTTATCAAAACTGGTGGGCGGGCTTCAATATATGGTAAGGCAGAGTTGCATTTAGAGGGAAAAGCAATGATGGCTTGATTTCTGTGGTGTGTCACATTCCAGCGACGCTCGTATTCCGGAGTTCAGGTGTTCCTACGACGACTACCTTCCTCGCACAAATGACTGTTGTCCTCTCCGTTGAGCTGGACAATTTGTTTTTAACCGGCCAACTTGAACTGCCATCACTTGTCTCGATGGCGAAGGGCAAATACACGAGAAGAGCGGGATTTTGTCTTCGGTTGTGGTTCTGCAATTCTAGGCCCACGGGATAGCCTCAATTCCTCGAAAACACTACTAAACAAGTGACATATTTATGGAAACAATGATACCAGCAATGCACAGCTATTAAATTTTAGTTTCGTTACGGCTCACCAACCTCCGAATTAATGCTAAACGCCCTGCTATTCAGCAACAGTTGTTAGTATGCATTGCACAGTGTTCGATTAAAAAGTAGAAGGTGACGTGATCTACTCAAGGACAAAATGAGATTCAGCTGGGACTAAACAGCTGTGTGGTGCATCACTACACTTCTAGACACACAGTAAAAACTGGATTACATAGTGTTTAATCTCTTACCCGGAGGGTTGCGTGTTAGAAATAGCCCATAGGTTTGTTGTAGAAGCGGATGTATGCTGCTTAATGCATTCTTAAAACAAGTCGACTTTGCTGCAGAGAACAAAAGTCTCAAACAAAACTTCTGAGTATCCTTACTATTTATAAAATGCACTTGCCAATACAAAGGCAAATAAATTCTGAAACATGAGTGTGAATCTGAGCATGAAACTCAACCTTGGCGATAATTGTAACGTTACAACGATTAGTGTGCAGTATTGATGATATATTCCACTGCTAGAAAAGAGACTACATCTTTTTATCTCATAACCTATGGACTACCACTTCAACGCTCCACAGTAGCTTTGGCGAAGTATTTCCTTCTTTAAAGTTGCCCTGTATCAAACTTACTGATAGGTTTCTAATCGAGCAGGGAATTTCGGGAAGCACCGTACTTCCGTGAATAGAAACCATGTTCCGTATAAAAGCCACACGAACTTAAGCATTAGCTTCGACCGATACAGTTATCATCTTATCGAGAAACAGTCACACAGCAACACTAGCCTCAGAATTGACCACTTTGTCTGGTTGCTTGAAACGAATACCAGCGGTGAGTCTCCCAAGAAAGGGACCGCTTCTTGGAATAAACCAATTTTCGGATTGCTCTGTGACTCAGTTCCTCAAGAGGGAGTTATTATACTTATTCCAGAAGGAGACAATTATACGGGACGGTTTTTCTTACTTTGAAGTTATTTTGTTTACATAACGCAGATGTTTCTCTAATGAATACGTCCATTTCTATACCAATTAGTTTCCTACGGGAGACTCAACTGAATCCCAGCTGAATCTCTCATTTATGATGTTCTTTAGGTAAGTCCCCCGTGGAAACGAAATTGGCAAGCAAATGAGCGTATTCGTCAGAGAAACATCTGTATCATGCGGAACAATTCGGATTCAAGTAGAACAGAATATTAACGGAAACTCGTGGGCTGCATCTACCTGATAAGCACCAAGAGAGGAGAAGACGGTCATGGTCTGTCAGCGAAATTTTAACAAACATCTGACTACTGAATTACGTCTACAGGGATGCTTCTTGTTCATATTTAGGATAATTTTAATTTTTCCATGTGCTACCTGTCGCTTCTCGTATAGAGTAGGCAAACCCTATGTGTTTCATCTACTTGGTGTCCAAATGGCTTTGACGACGAACCCAGATCCATAGTTGAAGCACAAAACTAAATGAATCTCCAGATTAGTTTGGATGCAGTCCACCATTAACGCATGTTTGGTGAACACGATCACATTCTTCAAGGGACGGTGACAGTGTGAGTAAACAATGCTGGTGGTTGCTCGGAAAAAGAAATATACACGGAGTGGAAGCGTTAGAGTGAATTTAGCTAGCTTATGATGGTGTCAGATGATGATTGATAAGGTTTTCACAGGTTTCTCATTTGACCCGACATCCCCTAGTCATTACATCTCCGTCCTATCTAGTCCACACCGGATTGGTAGCAACTGACAAGATAAACCTGAAATGTTCACTTTGATGTCCATGTTGATAGTAATAGTGCACCTGAGAGAATAAGTATCTGGAAGTGAACCGGGTTATCCAGATGTGAGATAAATGCACTTATTCACGGACATGGTGAGTTGTGTTTTACAATTCCGCCCAAAACGACAGAACCGAAATTGGAGGTGATTGAGGCCTAACTACCGACACTGAAACAATACCAGACCACATCTTTGATAAGGAAAATCAGACTTTCATCTCAGTGGTGGATACATGCATATTTTGGAACCTTCCATGCTTGAGAAAATCGCCAATTCCCAGTCTTTTTATTACTGTAGGCCAAATGAGAGTGTGATATGTCTAACTGGCGTAAACATATATCTGTGAGACACATCAGAAACCACCTGAACAATAATCACGCTCCTCTTTCGGGTCCACGATATCTAGTGACCAAACTGAGGTATGTTTTCGAAACCAAAAAGCCATTTGACACTGACACATCGGTCACTCAAGTGCTCAGCATGATTTATACGATGCAAGATTCCCTGCGGTGTTTACGGTGGCCATATTTATGACAACAACGGGATGGATTGCGAGGTAAAATGCAAAAGCATGACACGTGTACAAGGTAAAAGGCCTAGCTTTGAAACCACCTAAAGAGTTATAAAAATCACTGTCCGGATCTACAAAGAATTCAAAATTCTGCATGGGAGGCGGATTGAGGATAGCCATTTATTAGCCAGCGTTAGCTTAATGGATATTTGGGGATTGATTGCTTAATTGGCACTCTAGATCAATGGACGCCTTATCCTCCTCTGTATCTTAACCGCCAAGGCTTTCCATTTGTACGCCTCAGCGCTTCAGAGATAAGCTTCGGCTAATTGCTGAAGCCTCTCGTTACAAAATAAACTCACTTTCTATTCATCAATACATGAGTCCCCAGTTGGCTTAGCATGAAATCTATGCGGATGCAGAATCCTACTGGATACGCAGGGCAAATTGTCTGTAGACAGGCCTTGTTTTTAAGAATCAGCCAATGCGATAATCATGAGCTTTTGTTTATTTTCCCAAAGTGCGATCAGTTTTTCTTGCAATTCATGAAATCGTATGAACACTGCAATAGAGATCAACATAGTCAAAAGCCGTATGGTGTGTCTCAAGATACTGCATCATTTTGTCCCTTGTTTGTCTGCAATATGGCAACTGCAAAGCAACAAAACCTGTACGAGCAAAGTGTACAAACGGATCGAAAAGACCGAAAGCGACATCACTTTGTAAGGGTGATTATGAGTACTCAAATTGTGCCGTCCCATTACCATGAATATACTTCCAGATTTCTAGGATTAGCTCAGAAGTTTCTTCCTATCCGTAAACCATGAGCGTTAGTTCAGTCAGTTTACACACAAATACTACCAGGATATCAACCAAAGCCTACGGCGGGTTCACAAATTGTCCATAGCAACCTGTAGCACTGGGTTAGCCTTACCTTAATCGACAATCAATCGGATTTCCGCTGTTTGTTTGCGCACCCTATGGAAATTTACGGAAGTTAGAATAGTTGTTGAATTTTATGCAAATAGCCAATGCCACCAGGTTACAAACTGACTTAATTCTTCAGAAAATTCCGTCTGGAAATTCACGCGACTCCACGCATGCACTCACTGCAATACAGACAATCTGCGCTATGGTTGCGTCAAACCGATCATTCGACTAACTCTAACTAGGGCAACCGTGACACGATTGAACAAAAATGGGCAGGGAAGCCACGGCATGGTGTTTTCTTAATTTTGAAGCTAAGGATTTGGGTTGCTAGAGCACTCACTCCTTAATTGTAGGTCAAGTTAGCGAATCCCGGTCATAGGTTCTATCCGCTATCTGACAATCTCTGCGTATGGTCCATATTCTGCATTCACAAAAACCATAATCTCTGTTTACAAAACCATTTATATTAAAACCTAGAATCACTCTATATAATCTGGTACGACAGCCGCCCACCAACTTATTGATTTTTTACGCTCAGGACTACATTCCAGACAGAGGGGTAACTCGGAAAACCACTGCTTAATTGCAGATTCCAAGTTACTTGTCTATCAAGTCTTTTGCCTGAGTGGTAATTCGCCCACGTTACTTAATAACCAAATCTGTAAGAGACAGTTAGAGTTCTATATTGAATGCATGAGGTAGTCTAATTAAAATCGGGTGGATATTCTGAGTTCCAGGCGACAGTTCACAAATCGGAAGTTTGCTAGTGAAGCACGGTTTAATTATACAGTAGTGGTTCGAAACCACATAACTTATACTTAATGATACTGCTTGTGAGGTCACGTACCGCTGCTACTGTATCAACTGGTGTCCACTTTTTGAAGAAAAGCTGGTCTCCGTGGTTCATTGATGCACATGTCCGGTAATATGTTACCTGAATCTTTCCTGCCGGTGATGCCAACTCCGAATCTGCCGACTCATGGGTTAGCGATAGGGTGCGATGCATGCTCACATGGTCAAAGAAGAAAGCAAAACTGTTCAAGCAGATCCATAGCCATGTTGGAGGGAGACACAATAATTGTTATGCTTCCGAAGCACCGGCGACATTTTGATTCTATGCTTATAGAAAATGAGACTAATGGTTTACAAATGCTGACGGTCAGAGACCCTATATCAGTGGCATCGATAGATGGATGTTGAGCGTTTCAGTAATGCTACTAGACCGAACGGGTGAGTGATTTAATGGCTTACTGCGCTCAGGTTATCATGACCAAAGCGCTTGTTCCAAAGTCAGCGCATTTGAAAGGTGAAGCGGAAACTTGTGGATTGTTGGTGGGTGTGATGATATTGAGTGTGATGCGCGACCAACAATTGCGCGATCTGCTGTCATTCCCACATTATTAGCACATATGTTGCCCAATGTATTCTACTCTCACGTAAATGCGACGCATCCAAAAATGTCAGCCCCGAAGAACTGACTTATTTTGCTAGTTCAGCCACGAGTGAGCGAAAAATGTCCAAGCTTCCGGGTAATTTATAACTGAACGTCAGCTTTGCCGGAACCCTCTCAGACTGGAGTGTCGCCGACTTATTTTAACCTGAGGGTGACGACATTAATTATGCGGTTCATGGTTGATACCGCAAAACTACCCACTGTTATCTGAGCGGTGCGCCACGGGTGTCTCCTGAGGACAGTTGTACAGTGACATACTACAGAGGGTGTGGTATTGAGCTGAAACGTGATGGAATCGACCGATGATGCCGGTCCCACCATGACAAACAATTAACTAACCTTAGTGGGCAACGTCATACCGTCACAATTAACTCTTGGCTTGTAACAAGCTCCCCCATGTTTGCTCACCGATGTCATTTCGTCGGGTCTACGTCGGTGCCAAGTACTTGCAAACCATTCGTGGCTCACCAAACATACGCAGACATTCAATGGTCCGACTACTTCTGACCGGCAAACATGACTCAGAATTTTACTGTACTGTCCGTGTTGCTGTTTATTCTGGGCCTAATACACCAAACAAACTGCTCAATGCAACGATCACGGTTAGTATGTTTCAGCAGGCGTTCCGACGCCGACTTTAAGACCTGCAAGTCTGCGTTCAAGAGAAACATATGCGACCTCTGAACACTAGTTGAAGGACGAACAGTTCAGTTCCGTACACCCTACATCCGGACAGCAAATATCGTACAGGCGGGAAGTAACACTCTACATAAAAGTTTATTGATGACGGCGTCGTCTTTCGATCAACAGTATACAAATGTCGTGATCTGTGGATAACTTGGCAGATTCGATCCACCTGATTTCAGTTAACCAAACTTTCCTCTGCGAATGAGTTTCGAGAACCAGACAAATATTTGTTATCATTACTACTGAGAGACTGCTCAAAATCCACAAGCACCAACGACCGGTTTCCCTATGCTTGGGTCCATCAGTTAGGCGCAGTCCCCGGGAGTTCTGAGAGTCGACCCCAGGCGTGAATAGCAGTTTTAATGAAGGTTTCCACACACGTGATAAAAACCCGACCTTCGGCACAAATTGAATGGACGCAAAGCACGATGTTTCATTTGACTGAAAACCTACCCAAGACAGCATCCGAACCATTCAAATTGCCTAGAAATCAGTAGTTTCATACTAAGTGTTCATTGAAGCACAGGTAGGACCTCCATCTGCCAGATCTTAGTGTAATTCCTACTTCTAGAATATGCGTAGGCTGTCACATTAGGCAGATCACTCGAGAGGTTCCGAAGCCATGCGATGGAATTCAGCTACCCGAACCAGCAGAGAAAGACAGGACATAGTGTGCTTTTTGGGCAACTTATTTCGCACTAAATTCCATTAAATAAGTGCGGGACAAAAGCTTTCTCGGGTAGCAACTTTTGTGGAGTGAGTTGATCCTGTATCTTCTGGGTGTAGAGGAGAGAACACTTTTAGGGCAGATGTCCAGTGCACCTGTTTGTAAGAATGGGACTCTCCTCGCTTGCTGGACATCCTGCCAATGAAATGAGACAGCCGTTGCCCACATAACTTCCCTTCATCCGAGTTTACTTGCCGGGTCTTTACGGTTCTCCTCATTTGGCCGCCACCCTATTACTAATGCATCTTGCCTTATTGTAGTTACACAGAATCAAAGACCGTAACGAAGAGACACTAGAGCACAGCAACACATTGATTCTCTTCCCCAAACGCCTCGTACCTATCCCATAATTTCCCTTCCCTCTTTTGGATTATGCGCAGAAAAATAGGTTCGTTTTGTTCAGATCAAATGTTTGTTCTGGTTCAGACCCTCCGGAAAGGTCGCATGAGATTGCTATAGCTAAAGATCCATTACGGAAGATTTCGCTGGCGATGCTAATTCAGAAAGGCCGAATGAGATTGCTATAGCTGAAGATTCATCACGGAAGATTTCGCTGGCGATGCTAATTCACTATTGCTTGTACACCCGCCCATTGGTAGCTTGAAAATGATGTTTATTGAAGTCTTCAGCGAACATTTCCATTTCTTGTCTAAGAATTGCTGTCCTTTGTTGTCACGATGTGTTGCCCTGCTGGTAAAAACAGATATAGCTGGCCTCCTTTACTGTGTGCAATATGCTCGACTTATGCTCCAGCAGCACGGTTCAAGGTACTGGAAATTTTGATGAGATGTATTGACGTCTGGACTGCACTGGGATGCTAGCGAATTCAATAATTTTCCATTTCGGTTTAACCCAACCAAGATCACTGTCTCCTCTTGGGACTTCTTTTAAGAAGTTTTCATTGGTCGAAATTTCCGCAGCCTCAAAAATGGTTTCAATGACGCATACAGTTTGCACATAAACATTACATGGATGGGACTGTTCACTGAGGCATTGTTAGTGCCATTGTACTCCATGAAGCGACCCGTTAGACTTTTTATCGTGTTCTACCATTGATGCAACCAGCGACCAGGCATGAGCCATAATACGTCTTAGTTTCGTCAACGCAACACGAAATCACCTTCATTTTCTCTGGGTTAGTGTCTTAGATATAGTGGTGGCTGAGAAAGCCATTTTTCTCATCTGGTAAGTCATGGTAAGTCATTCAGGCCGGTCCAGTATCCCCACAGATTTTCCCCACGTCCCTACCAGTGACCTAGCACGATATCATGAACCGCCGCTGGTCTTGCCGTGGCAACCAAAGCGCTACATCCACTGGCCAACTAGGCGTACGAACATGGTTACAGGTCACTTGTTGTTTTTTGAGTCCATTTTGCGAGAAGTCAGCGTCACCCCCTCTTGCTTACTGGATCTTTTAAAAACCTGACCAGCAATAAGATTTGGTTTAATATCCAGCTATTTACTCTACTCCAGCAATCATGTCGACCTTGCTGAAAAAAAGTCCAGTATTGATACTGTCTGGACCACAAATCTACAAAGATTTCACCTGTTAGCTTACGGCCTGTGTCTGTCGAAGTTAAATGGTGGTCAAATTGTTGGCTATGAGAATTACGCCTGTGACCGCCATCAGCCTACATTAATTTCAGTTAGATCAGCGTTCTTCACATGGGATTGTCCGTTCGCAGGAAAGTTTCAAATTGCTCGCATCAAGTAGGTAGTTTTTTTCTAGGGTCACCCATTAAGTTTCTACCGTAAGCAATTTTGGAAGCAGATATTAGTTTGCACCTGGAAGAGATCCGTTGTTTGAGGTTCGCATTAGGGACACTACGGTTTTATTCATGCTCACAGGCTTTACCTAAATTTCCAGGATGCAGTAGAATTCGCTCGTCTCCTAGTCACTATGTGGCAACTAGTGTAAAACAGCCTCTGTTATCTGTAAATGCTAGGTAAATACACAGACTTCTTCAGCCACCAGTAACTTTCCTCTAGAGTAGCGTGAATTCACTTCAAGAATATTCCGGATTGCTGCAGCCCAAGAAGCAGTATCGTAAGCAAGATCGGAGCACGAAGTTATCCAGCCGTGTTCCATTGGTTGACCTCGTAGACCGCTTGCAGATCGACTACTCCACCCCTAGCCTATACTGTTAACAGTTAGATTTGCAGTTATCCCTTACTGTGACGTCATTCTGAACAGGATGATGGCGACCATTATTGGATACCCTGTCTTTTCAACGTAATTTGAGGACTTGCTAGTGGTGAAATATTCCAGGCCCACGAATAATGTATCAGCATCTAGAGCCAATGTCCTAACTGACCAACGAGAAAATAAAAAAGAACGAGGTGGAGATAACCTTTATTTCACGCCGTTTGTTGTTTGCGCAAAAAGCACCAAATATCTACCTAACGATAAACAGTTTTTTCAGACAACTTACAAGTGACGAAGCACTTTTCCGTCACATGGCGATGGAAATAGACAACAGAATGTAGGTCAGTAGTCGGTTAGTTTCGATCATGCGATGTGGTTGTGCTCGATGTGAAAAAGTAAGCCATTTGTCTCGTACGCTTTAGGCTAACACGGCACGTTCAAACAATGCGGTTGTTTGTTCCGCACGTTTCCCCCAGTTGTACGTCACGTGTGACGCTCAGCTGATCAGACGAATCAGGTCAAAGTGTGCAAATGAACACAGCTGATTTGAAGGAAATAACCAGCTGGATGTAAGCATGGTGAAAAAACAAGAAATGTGAGAGGTTAATACATCGAATCATTTCATGAAGCATGAGTACACTTAAATACACTTAAATACAAAGTACACTTAAATACAAACAGTCGGTCAGTTTACACACTACTTTGGGCAGTGGTTCAGCAGTCTATGCTCAGAGATGCTAGCCTCCTCTGTCGATATAGATGCTACTGTGGCTTCTGATACAACGTGTATGTTGCTCGCTGCAAGCAGTTCTTCACAATCTGAAGATAAGCCAGAGATCCGAATAGATTTCGTCGAAAGGGTAATTAACTCAGTACCTCGTCTAGGTGACGGTAAATTCGCTATAGTGTCCAAAGCAAATCTGTGTAAATGTTCTAACAACGATATTCTCATTTTATCATTGCAACAGTTTGAACAGCCTCCTCATGGCCCTAGAGGGATCTATTTGAATGTTCTAGTAACTGGTTGACCTGCATCCAGTGATTGCTGTTGCTCAAAATTGTATTTGTAAATAAACACCTTCACGGAACCCTAAGTGTAACACAAAGTCAAATGAAGCGAATAATAACTAATGTTTTCCGGTTTTCCACAAGCACACGAAAGTGGTCTCTTACAAACCCCGTTGCACTGGTAAATGATAGACTGACTACTATAGGAAGAGGTTTAGGCGGAAACCCTTGCTGATGACGGGTATTTCTGGGGAACCTTAGCAATGGTGTTAAAAGGTCCTCAGTCTAATCTACCATTTTTTCGCACCAACGTAATGTATTTCGGCATCTTCAGAGATCCGAGTAGTATACTACGTGAGTCTGAATATCCATGGTGTGTTACCGACTTTTGCTTTCTAGTAACAACCTCGTGGAGTGACCAGCGTTTGACCACTGAGCCCCAGGCTTATCATCAATCAACATTTATCAATGTACCCTCAATTAAAAAAGCCACCAGTTACTTGAGGCCGGATAAGAGAGTCCGAATAAGATATGGGTATTCGACTAAATCTTCGCAAGCCAGCAATGATGAAAATGCAAGGAAAAGTTGAGTTAGTTACCGAAGGTGCATGATTCCTTCGTTTTCGTTGCCTTTTCTTGAAAGACCTCCTGTAATACTCTCTGAGGTGTCTAAATTCAGTTAAGATCCCAAAAGTGTTCACCGTCTGACTTGAAACCAGCAGAGTTGCACAGACGTCAGATACACACAATTGATGTAGATACATCATGATCATTTTGGAGAGATATTGCTAGTTTCCTGTTTTGTCATACTACAATTTTTTTGAGGTAGCTAAAAATGCTACGGCACTCTAACAGTCAGATGATCAGAAAGTTGTTTTGCCTTTTTTCCTTCTTCTCAACCTACGGGACAGTCTATTGCGAAATATTACGAGGCATCGCTTAACGGGTCTTTGAAATTGCGTCGACGCTAAAACAAGGAAGCAAGCGAACCCAGCCTGCTGCGTGAATAAACCTTTTACCATTTATACCAATGGATCCATATTGCGCACAATCGAACTTCCCTCTGAAAATCATGATTTTACGGCGCAGGTTGGATCTAGGTTGACGGCGGATCTAGGTTGGTCAGATTTATTTATTCATTGGTTCACTGGTACGGTGAATATTACGAAATTACGACGTTAAAAGACACCAAAAGGTAAAACTACTTTCATCCAGACAGATATCACTTGTGTTTTGATGAGAGTAGAAAGCGGTAGCAATGCGAACCACAGAGGTGACAATCGGTCCACTGTGTTATTACACAATGAAAGAATATGAGACTTCTGCAGCTGATGCTGTCCACAATCAATCAAGCTGAGTGCACGTCACAAGGTGCAAGTAATGTGGAGCAGTAATGCCAACTAATGTTTCAACTCTTAGAGCATTAGTAAGTAATTTGCAAGCGCACGTGGCCTGAACGAAATTAGCCTTGGAGGCGGCTCGAAACAACAACCCTCCATGTTTTGTACGAACGTGCGAAGTAGTTTCAGGTTCCATCATCATAGTTTAAGTATTGCTGGTGTGTCATCGTGCCCTGTCGTACTACTCCAGAATCTTTGTGCAGCATTTCATGTGAAAACCTGTGCATACTCATCATTTTTGCAAAAGAATTCCGTGAAAACTTGTAATTCACATTTTTTAAGGACATTATTTTTCTGTAACACAGCTCAGCTCTTTGGCGGACTGATTCAGATGCGTTTCGTAGATATTGTGAGGTGAGAATTAGTTTCTGATGCCTGCCAGCCTGTGAGAAAAAATTTCGCCAATGGTTACTGTTAAATAAAAATATACTATAAGGATATTCGTGAGTAGTGTAGACTCTGACCCTTCCACTCTTAACAGTAGGCATATCACCTAAACTATGCAGACCAAACAAGTTTCCAAAATTTGTATGTGCAGCTGATGGAAGCCTACTTCAGCTGTTCCACTGTTATTCTAGCAAACAACTAATACGAACTAGTTAAAATACATTTAAGTTTTTATATCAACCCGTCTGGAATGTCACATGATTCTGTGCAAATGGAACCACCGGACTGCAATCAATCAGACAGCCGGCAAACAGCACTGTAATTGCGTCGGTCTGTATCATTCTCCAACTTGATCTTTGGCGGCCTTGAGACGATCAAATAAGGATAGCCAAAGTCGGACACGGTAGACGTTGTCCTACGTTTGCGGATCAATAAGACCTTGGATAAATTTTCAGTGGGAGTCTTCTAGTGCCTAGGTAACCCATGACCGGATATTGCTTATCATCGGTAACTGTTTGTTTTGGAATGGAGTTGACCAAGGATCCTGAAAACATAAGATGAAAGGAAGTGGCAACTAACTGACCAGTTTCTCAACGTCAGCGTTCATACTCATTATGTAGTGCTCATCTTGAATGCTGCTTTCAAGAAGAAGTTGCACAGTGTGATGAAATTCATTCCAATATTCCCATGATGATTCATCGCAATTACTTCTATCCAAAGTTGATTCTTTAACCAATATTTTTGTATTAATTAATATACATTTGGGTTCGTCTGTCGTTCGCACTGCGCGAGTTCGATAAGACGGCAGATTACAGGAAGATTGGTTTAGTCTTTAAAAGTGAGGAAGCCCCATTAGCTATTAACTGGTTTCAATAAGTAAATGCTCATAGCATACAAAAGGAATTCCGTTGTGGATACACATGCTACGCATGTGAGCTCTTCCCATCTTTTGCCTGATTTCTCTCCGTCTCGTCAAGAAGAGTCTTGGTGAACTGACCTGGAAGTTAAAGATCAGTAGTTCCGATCTATCCAATGTTTGCAACCCACCGTATGCTGATTCCCATGTGCTTGTCTTTTTCCGATCCTCGACAATGATCAATCAATTACCAATATGCACCTCCCTAAAAATAAGAAGCATTGTCGCATCTTGAGAGATGACGCACATCGCTCACGACTGACGACACAGCGAACATTATATTGAAGATTGAATTGCGTCTGAAAACAAATCCGTTTCAGTTCATCGCCCCCCGAGCTTGATTCTCCGTCATTCAGGAGGGCCTGTTATCACAAGCGAAAGGTCCCCTGCTGAACCCTAGGGGAGTTACAGTGAAGACGACGGAGAGTACTGTCATGCTATCTATTCATTCAACACCACGCGCCAGCATTGTGGAAATGACCCCTGAGTCGGTCCACCGGCCGCACGTTCAGGTCAATAGGTCATTTCAGGTCACTAGTTCACACTGGAATAAACGGTGAGTTTGTCAGCATTGCTAACTCTCAATCTGGTTGATTCAGAGATTTTCCAGTTGGCTTCAGTCATATTCTGACGAAGAACAACCCGTTACGTCAAAACATTTAACATAGTGATCATGAACCCAACGACTGGGTATTCTATTAGTTTTTCAGCATTGGTGGTGCATTCTGTTATTTTCAAATGCCATACCCAACATTAAATTCCGGTGAAAGATGCATCGTTTCATTTCAATCTAAGAATGATTTGCATCCCTCTGAGGCAGCCTTAGATTCACCCTGTACCGTTATGACCCTAACAGTACTTGACCATAGGAGCGAGCGGGAAATTGCAATAGGAATATGGGGATCCATTCCGTAATTCTCCGAAGCAAATAAATTCAAAACATGGTGAAACTAATCGTTTACTTTAAGGAGACTTGCTATTGTGCAACTCGCCCAATGTTAATCCGTAAGTCCACCTTCCAGTTTTGATTTCCGATAGACTAGATTAATTTAAACTACATATTGTGCAGATTAGACGCTGAAATTTGTGTGAAACTACTAGATCAAACATCTATGGCTAATTTCAATGAATGATTTGATCATGGTGTGTGTAAGTCAGTATAACCAGCAAAACACTGTAAATGTGCTGACGTGGTGATAGAGATTGTCACTGCTCCAGATTTAATCGGAAGCAATATTCTTGACTTATTATGTCTATACAGTGAGTGAGTGGTCTGGCCTGGAATGACGATCACCCACATGATTACCTACATGAGCCATGTCGGTAACGCCACACGGTTCACATATTATACCCCTGCTCATTGAACAGTTCTGAGGAATACCTGTTCTGGTCACGCATAGGGGATGCAGAAGGCGTATTCCAATTTTACTATAGTGAATTTCGAGAAAACACAAAAGCTCCAAAACTGAAAGTGGTATTGCTACACCGACGACTAGATGCACCGCTATGTCACTTGTGTTTGAGAGCCAAATCGACCTATTTCCCAGCCTTATTCACAAGTGGTGTTATATTCTAGCTAAGTGGTCATCAAATGCAGAGCCTTGTTTGGGTTGGGAGGCAAGGCAGTCATATGCTCCCAAAAAGGTCCTATTTCCAATATTGATAAGAAGCTGAAGGTCGAACATACGTAAAAAAAAATTGTGATTTCAAAAGGAAACCGATGAATATGCCTAGAGAAGTTTGAAATCATCAGATTGAATAGTAAATCTGTGGAGGATGCCCTGACCCACTTGAGGACGAACCACGTTAGTAACCATCCGTGCTTAATTTTCATGCTTAGTTTTCGAGAAAATTCTCTATATGTAAGGCGTGCATCAGTTGTATGATTCTGGCTCTCAGCGTATTCCTGTGGAAAATTCTGAAAGCCTTCCAGGGAGCGAGCGCTTTACATTTCAGCCCAAGTTTGCTCAAAAAGCTAATACTAACCATCAGGTCCTCATTCACCGGGGGAGTAACAAAACATCACCTTATAAACTTGATGATTTTGCCTCAGTGTGGCCGCATTTTCTGCAGAGTTAGCTTCTAACAGTTAGGACTAGTAGTCTAAGTGTTTTCATAGGCCGATTCTGGCATATGAGTTGAAACTAGTATCTTCCCTTATTTCATTTCTCTCGAGGGATTAGGTCTACCTAAAAGACTAACGACATGATACACTTTGACTCAAAATGCTAGGGCGTAACAGCCATCCTTAGATAACCCGTCCCACGGAAACAAGGCATGTTCCTTCTGGCTAGCAACGATGTGTTTGTTTGTGTTCGTCATGACTGAACATTTTAGGTGCTGGATGTTCTCCTATCCAAATGCAAGCGCGTCAGAACCTCTAAATTTTCCGGTTCGATCGGTCAACTTATCAGCTGTAAACCATGAACTAAGGGTACGCTGGTTCCAGCGGCTACAGTCCCGACCACCGGAAATGGGAGAGGTGATCGAATGATCAGTTAGTTTTGGAAATTGGACAGCTGTGCATTCAAGGCGGTATCTTTGAAGTGTGAGCGTCCGTGATTGCGTGATTGGGCCATTTCGGCCAGTGTCACTAACGATTTATGAGTTGTGTGCCGGCATACTCATGCACGGAGGCAACAGTTGTCGACCCGAGTCAGTTTACTGGTTAGTTTTCTCATACTTCGTTGCCAGATCATACATTGTCCATCTCTCGGTCGCTTCCACTCAGCACAAGGCTGGGCAAAAATAGTTCTGCACAAATAACCTTGAAGGAGATGCCCAGCCAACAGCGCATTCACTGTGCTCTCTACGTGCTGGAAGAAATTTTGCAAAATTATTGTCATATTCGACGAACAGACCAATTGTCACGTGATCAGCAGACAACGTATATCATCCACCAATTAACATGATACGAAGCCAAAGTTTCGTAGTTGAGTTACATTGCGTTGCAGCACCGCACTCTGCCTCAGGAGCTGACTGAATGCTATCACGTGTCTCGAAACCGCAGGCTGTGTAACTCAGGCATGCACGCCCAATATGCCCTAGAAACCGAACGACTGAGTCGATATGAATTAAGTGTGATGCCGGGCTGATCAATCTTTTCAAACCTTCTCAAAGGACTTTCACCCGTTTTCCAAAGAAGCAGTTGTCGGATAACTACGATTCTCAATTATGAGCACCTCCAAACTCTTCTCTAAAACGATCACGTGGGGATGTTTTTATTCGTCCCCAATTTCTAATGTTCTCACAAATCCTATTTTCGTGTAAGTTAAGTCCTAATAACAGTCCTAGAACAGAGCGCTTCGGCTCCCACAGAAAACAACTAATGGTAAAGACCTGGTCTCAACGGAACACCACTCATACATAAGGCTGCAGGAAATTTCTCCGCAGCCCATAACCGGTTTCACCCTTATTGAGGTTCACGAGACAGTGCAGCCTTCGAGTTACCATCAAGTTTATATTCCACCTGAACTCAAATTGTACGGAATTCGCGAAATTCACTCATTTGCAAATTAGTTTGCGACGAGTATATTTCGCGAAGATTTGGACAGGGGCTGAAAGTGTATAATGATAGCTTGCCATTATTCACATTTGCGCAAGCATGGGCATGACCGGTCTAAATTTTACCTGAACT
Source organism: Clonorchis sinensis (assembly GCA_003604175.2). Taxonomy (NCBI): domain Eukaryota; kingdom Metazoa; phylum Platyhelminthes; class Trematoda; order Opisthorchiida; family Opisthorchiidae; genus Clonorchis; species Clonorchis sinensis. The sequence goes on from CM030369.1 coordinate 80,132,188, forward strand.
GTTTATGGGTTCAAAGCAGGATTCTGAAATCGACACACATCTCGACACACATGTGTCACCACAGAATCATAATTTAGCCAACACAAGTCCAAATGTCGCTTTTCGATCCATACCTTCAGTCCGGTTACTTAACACACCAAAGTCCCACTGCACTCCATCGCACTCATCCTTCCTCCCTGCTACTCTTGTCTCATTTAGCCGAGCGTGGTCATATTGCAGTTGCACACTTGAGGTAGAATAATACCGACAGGACGTGGGATCAGACGTCGTAGATTTGGTGTTTTGGTGTATATTTGCCGCAGTGACGCGGCTGGAACTGCATCGTCACAACCGAATCCCACATTCGAAGAGAGATCAATGTGCGTCAGGTAAATCGACATAAGCAGTCTCCGATGTCACAGTACAGCCCATAAACTCACTCATGTAGACGACTGGTTTAAGCAGTTACGTGTGTGCACTATGGATTGTAAAAGAGCTGCGAGCAGACTGTATACTACACATCGTTGAAATTGTAGTAGCCGTGACGTTCCTTCCGGGAGCTGACCAGTGCCAAGTATCTGCACATCAACTGACTACTTGATCAACCTTCACCTGCCACGACCCATCGATTCATTGACCGTCATCCGGTCCGCTCAGCCTTAAATTTGCACGTTTGGTCAGCATCAGCCAAGGTAAAAAGCGTGCGAACTGACAAGGCAAGCAGTGTGATAGTATTGACACAAGTATGCTACAGAAGCGACTTTTTCATTCCATTGGAGTCGAGCCTGGGTGGATCGGAGCACAGGAACCTGTCATCATGGTAAGAATAAGCGATAGGTGCTCACATGTACGTGGTGAGTCGTTTCTCACAGTAACTATAAAACAGCACATTAACCAGTTACAACTTCGGTGTCCGATGCAAATATTTTTGGTTTGCGAATTTGACGAATCTAGGCCGCAAAAGTATGCAGAGATATCTTAACGTGAGTTCCTCAGCGAAGAACTCAACACGAAGGACATTGGGAAATTCAGGTATTGTATATGTGTCTTGCAAGTAGGGAGCGGATAGGTCTACATTAGCAGCTCCTTTCACCTACCTCAGTGACATCTAAAACAGTACAAACTTTGCAGCAATTTAAATGAGCCTGCGCCCTCTTAGGTCGCATGGTTTTTGTCGTGGACCGTAGTGAATCATCGATACTACGTCGATCAATACATCAACGTCCTAAATCGCGTCTGGCGTCACTTTCGGACAGTTGCTTGCACGACGTATCGAGATGGCATGATTGTGGTCGCTCTGCACACACCCTTCACAAAGCACGTACCGTCAACCAACAACCAGATCACGTGGAGTCATGAGATTGTCGTGAACCAGGAACAGACATGCAAACAGATAGGTACCACGACAAAGACGTGCTAATTTGTTTACAATGGAAATGTCATGCTGACAGCCTTTTTCACGCTGATTTTCATCCGTTTCAAAAAATCCTTCTCAATTTTTACGAGCCTCATAGATATCGAGCGTTAAAATAAGGTAACCCATTGATACAATTTGTTGTGGCTTTTAAGACCAGGTGGGTGAAAATTGCCAGGAGGTTACAAGTACTTGAGAGACGCGGCCTTTCCGGATTTTTTTACACTAGAACCTTTAAATTTTGCACGCAGTGGACGAAGGAGGGGCACGTCCGTTCCACTTTTTTTCTACGGCAAATTATCAGGAATCACATCATTGGAACGAAAATAGCAAATGACCTTGACCAAGTGTGCAACAACCCTAAATTTTTTCCTCCACTAACTGACCGAAAAATGCTAGTTTTGCGTGGACCTTGCATCTGTTCACATGGAAATCGATCGGGAATGATAAATATAAACGCGTCTTAGGCGTTTGTCATGAAAACCTGGTTCATGCTCCCACCTGGCCATCGGCCATTTTTGCGCTTGGTACCAGCTGTACGATAGAGAGGAATAGCACATAGCCTCTCAAAAGATATGTACCTTCGGGACCAACTGACACCGCGCTGTCCTCGGAGACTCTTGAGAGGCGTAGGGTTGATGAGTTCGTTTGCCAATTTGCTCGGAAAGGTACGTCTCGAATAGTTCAGCTGAGTTTTCTGAAAGATGGATCCTGAGGCACGCTACAGCTTATTAGAAGAGGGTGTCTTGTCAATGTGCACTCGTGAATACTGGAACGTCCCGCAGAGTGTCTGATGTAGGACGCTTTTATGGAGTGGAGGATCCCGGAGTCTGCTAGTGACACTTAAGATCTATCTTCTGAATGGCCCTTGCTCATTCCAGGTAGGACGACCTACTTCAGGTTTTTTGTCCTCTAAGATCCAGTCCAGCTGAGCTGCGATAACAATGCAGTGTTCAGGTTCACCTTTTTTAAACTGACCTGCCCCACTGGGGTATCAGTTCACTGGTTGTACACAGGGGATGCAAGATACTGTCGGAAACGGGCTAGGCAGTCGTTTAAGCGGTAGAAACCAGTTGCAAATATCCGCTAACCAATGTCCATTGGAAAGGCCACATTGCCGGCTCATGTGTCTTTATGAACTGCCTTACAATCCGCGAAATACAATCACTGCCATACTGATGTGGTTTTAACGACAAATGCAATTGAATTCCAGCTGAATTCCTCTTTTACGCTTGCAATCATCCCTATTGCCATCGGGCTAACATTAAGAAAGGTGGAACAATGGATGAGAGAGCTTGCTATAGAGGATAATGTTGGTAGCTCAAGTAGAGTAGATGGTTGTTGGTTTGTTCGCTGAGCTGAGCAGTTTGATTGCAAATGTTTCATCACCAATGGAGGTGATGTGTTGTTGTGCTTTGTTAGGGAGTGTAGTGGAGCGTAGCGATGGGTAGATGGTTTTGCAGAACGGTGGAATCACACTGCTGTATCACAGAACTACGGAAGAAGATAGAGTATTCCAGAACAATGGATATCCAAGGAAGTTTATCAAGAGAAGCTTGAAGGAAAAGACGTTTCAACAAAAGCAACAGCAAGATCAAGCGACTAGACGGGTATTTTTAATCTAGATAGCTCCAGATGCTAATAGCAGCTCGAAAGTTTAGCATGAGAAGAGCATTCACTGAATTCAAAGGAACTGGTTAGAATTTATGAGTCAGAGTCTGAGCCACTCTGAAACATCAATAAAGGAAGAAAAAAACAAATTTCTTTGTATGCGTTGGTGGAAGCAACTCGCATAAAACTTGTTCGTGCTTGAAGGAGATCGCGGCACAAGACGAAGTTGTCAAGTCTTTTGGGTGTTTTATGTGAAGGGGAAACTGTTCGTGTCAGGGACTGAGTGAACAGCTATTGCATAAATTTCAGTGTTGAATACGTCTTAACTCGTCACTGATAATTTCAAATAAATGACGCACCACTCACTTGGCGGTCTCAATGATTTCTCGGAAAATAAAACGTCGCATACAGAGGAATGAGTAGGTTTCATTGGAACACCACCACCGTCACATATTGTGTACACCTAGTATCCACAGGTAGTATATGAAAGATATTTACTGAGGTCTCAGGATGCGAAATCTCTCCTTTGGTGAATTTTTTAAGACATTTGTTTTCACAGAATGCGTATATGATATCCCTGACAAGAAAAGATTAGGCCTCAATGCATTGAAATGGTTTGTGAGCATACATAACCTACTAAACCATACTAAGCTACACTCCCGGATTCTCTCGCATCAGGCTGCTCATTGAACCTGTCTAAAGCAGGATCGTGATCCTCCAGCTAGATGCTGTAACATGCACGGGAACCTGTCTTTTTAAAAATCGTGATGAATAGGCATATCCCTTCAAAAAAGCTGACACACGATCAGGTTTCTAAGACAAGCTTTCTCTGAGGGTTCTGATCCTTACTTCATTTATATTTAGGTTCTCCGGTAGCATCCCTATCTGCACGCAACAGTGATTCCTACGATATAGAATTGTCGCACAACATTGGACGTCACATGATGTCATAAGCTGAACTGCCCTAACTGCTGCATATAGCACGGCTGTTAGGCAGAAACAGGCCACTACTGAATCCTCCCCTCTTTGTATAGCACAAGCTTTTTATTCTCCCTCTCTCCACCCACAGCCATAGGAAGTATCATAAGTCAAGTGGAAATCAGCGTGCGCGCTGACCATGACCTAGCGGATTTGGAGGTCTTGGGAAACGAAAGAGGCGAAGGATTTCCAGGATATTCGGAAACTATTTCGGTTGACCTGTGTGAGCGGAGCCTGGATGCCGCCTTTTAGTGAAGCTATCAAGGATCAGACTGACATAAGCATATTTAATAATGTCTTGACCACGAGACCAAGCATTTGAACAACAATTCTCGTTACCATCTTCTTCCATTCAGTCAGATTCTCGAACTAAACTGGAACGCTGCGCTATGAATCTGGGACCACATAGGACCACGGAGATTTATGTGCACTTATCCTCTCCCAAATGGTAGCAAGGTCTTGTCCTACTCACATTGTTCACAGATGGAGCTACGGTCCACATTCAGCGCTTGCCCGATCTATTTGTCTCAATTCAGTGAAGGTTAACTAGGACAACTCTGCCGTGTATATTAGTGCATGGATGCCCATAGACACAGTATCCTATGCAACCATGAAAGAGAACCCGTAGGTTCTAGTGACAAACAACTGCGGCTGAAATGCAAATTTCGTTCGAGCCAATCCATCTTGTCCAACCTAACCAGTGAATCCACTGTACGTGACCTATTGGCCTATGTTAGTATGGCCGTTGGTGTGGATTCATCGGAGCTATGTTTGTTTTTCGGTTTTCCTCCGAAGCCACCGTCATGCTCGGGTGAATTTCTCGACCGACGGCTTGATCAGATTCCCCTTGTATCTGGTGATCCACTTACTGTGGATACTTTGCTGAAAGCCCAGATCGACAGATCTGCTTCGATTGCAGTTTCGAAGGGTTCTCATCTAGTCAGATTGACGGCACCCTCAGATAATGCCTGTCTGTTCACCAGTGTTCTATTTTGTGTGGACATCGCGGACGAACATCACGGACGGACATCAGCCGATGGATATTAAAGTGGTGACAAATGCTACCGCGGTTGCCCAGGTTCGTGAGCTGATTGCCAGCATCGTGCTCAGCGATCCTGAGCCTATGGTGAATGGAGAAATGACTCCAGTTGTTACGAGATTCTTAGCATTCCCTGTCCTTAGTCACCCCATGATAGCCCGTGAGGTGTTGACTTTAGGAGAGCAAGCGAGACTTAGGTCCGGTATGGGATGCATTGGCTACAGCTTCATAACCTGTCAGGCGCTACAGCAACAGTAGTCTCATGGGCAACCCACAATTCTGGTATTCCTAGATTTCCAAAACACTTTTGGTTCTGTTGACCCGTCTGCAACGATTGCTCAGCAAGAAGTGTCTTGGGAGTCTGTCAACAAAATATGTTCTTTGCAATCTCAGACTTGCGTGAGTCGGGGAGTAGACGTGGAAATATCCAAAAAATTTGCAAAAAAATGTGGTGTCCCACAATTCAGGTGTGAACTCAATTCAGGTTCAATTTCCTGATCAGCAAAGTGAACACCAAAATGCGTTCAAAATTTTGATGGCGAAATCTGATCTGGAATATGCGGATGATATCCTCGTCGTTGTGTAGGAACAGAAAGCGCGGATGTTAGTGGCATGCGCTTTGAACCCACAGAATAGTGCCCCTGTATAAGCATTCGTCACTTACAAAAAACGAGAGACTTTCGATGTTACGGAACGTCTTACGTATCTGGGAGGCTGTAAAGCCTCCTATTGTAGTGTGAATATGAAGCAGATGTACGCAGCTGTGATTATTAGATAGCACTAAGTTACTTTGAGACACCTGTGGTGACAGATAGGTAAATCCCTGAATTTCATTTATGTCAAACTAATGTATGAGCTGTTTTGAGTGGTTTTGGGAAATGGCTTCTGTAAGCTGCGAAACTGAAATGTCTTTTGACACTAGTAAGCTCGAGCACGCTAAAGGTAGCAGATCCGCAATGAGGCAACTAGAAAACGAGTGTTTTGTTGTGCAGCGAGCACTTTAAACGAAGGATTTGTCCAGGATAAAAGGTGTTGTGGCTTCCTCATGTACCGCGCCTTTTTTCAGGCCTAGTTCTGGGTTGCACTAGCAGAGAGCTGGTCTCTCTTTGACCAGGCAGAGGAGTGTGAAAACGATCACGAAAAGTCGTCGCACTTCCAGTATAACTGGCCTTGAAGAGTGATCTTGCGCGATTCCCAGGTGCATAGTTGTAAGCCCCGCAAGATATGACTGCGAATCGACACTGGTAGTGCGTTAGTTAAGGGTTTTCATGCAGTTTTTTCAAATGGTAAAAATAACTCGATACTGTGTTCATAGTTCTCATGGTTTATCGAAGAATTTCCAAGGCACCCGACAGCCAAAATATGGGGATCTGTAAGGTTGCAAGATTGCACTGGTTAAGCATCCTAAAGTAGACTTTATCAGAGTGCTAGAAACTCACCAGAATGCCTATTCAACTTGTTGTTGGGTATATTTAATGCTAGGCGTTTCGACAGCTAGTCCCTAGTTGAAATTGCCGATGGCATTCCTTTAGTCATGCGTACCCGAGTTGAACAGAGTTGATGTAGATGGCTAGTACAAAGATAATATGTACAAAATTCAAAATCTGTATCCTGACTTGAGGATTGCCGAAACTACCTAGCTCACCATTTCTCCTAAAGAGTGTACTCTGTGTTTGGGGAATATGCAGAAATTTCCCACCGGGCACAGTATTTGTGACTTGCTAATGTCCCACCACAACTCCCTTCGGACCGATATCGAGTGAGTAATAAAATCCTGTCCATATAAATTCGGTATCTAGCTTCAGAAATTCGGTGAGAAAACGTATGTGACCTATAGCCCCGTCTTCCTTCGAGGAAACTTCCAAGAAAAAAACTATCTTTGAAGAGAGAATCCTCTCGGGAATACGGGTTTCTCACTAGTGTAACTCGGTATAGTCAGTAAACTTGATTAATAACGTAAGTTCAGAATGGTGGGTATTTACAGGATCAGCCCAATTACTGTTCACCTTGAAAATGGGTTTTCCTCTCCCAGGGTCTGTTAGTGTCGTTAGTCATCGACCAAATGGGATGGGATTGTGCCAGCTATTCTTTCTCAAAGCAGCTCATCAACAGTGCATGTAACTCTCTATGCGTCTGATAAGAGAGTCGCGTGTATTTTCACTGTCCCACTAGCGCACTTGCATCGCCTAGCCTGACCAAGCTAAAATGTTCACGCTCCAGCGGTGTGTTTGGCTTGACCGACACCCTAGCAAACACCTTCTGTCAATGGACTCACCTGTCAGTCTGTTCGCTTGTTCAGACGTGCTAACTCAAGTGCGTGATTGATGCTAACACGATCATCTCGTATTTCAGGTGTCTGGAGTCCAAATTCTATTGCACCAAAGGGTGACCATGATGCAGATAAACCACGTTGTAATATCGTGATTATACCAGTGCGTCAACCAAGTGAAATGTTGCACTTTGCACTCGACAAATCCCAGACATAAATTCAAATTCATTTCCCTAGGCTTGAATTTTGTTAAAACGCTTTGCTTTATTCACCGTCCAACAACAAGGAAGTATCTTGCTACTGTCTTTGGATTTGCACCTGGATAAAATGCCAACTGAGCTTCATATGGAAATACAATCTAACAAAGTGTCGCCCCTGTTTGTCCAGTTAACCAAAACAACTAAGTCCGCCTCTTGAGAGGCTGTTTTTGATTGGAACCAATAGATCATTAAATTTTTAGAATCCTTGCTTGGATGGTCCTACCTACAAAGAATGAGCGTGTTTCGGAGTCGAGTTTGTTCAATAGGAAAGGGTTTAGGTGTAGCTAGTTGTATCCTCGGGGAATTTCAGTATTTTAATACGCAGTTTGTGGACTCTTGAGATAAAAGTTCACTCTAACAAACTTACACAGAGAGAAAAGCTACGTCGAGGTATAATCGTTTCAAGAATTGTTAGGATGAATCCGAAAAATTCATTCCAAGCAGTCTAACATACCCCACGTCGTATATTTACATGGCAACTTCAGCATGTAAAATGGGCCGTAAAGTGCAATGCGGACCCGATTCTCCGAATTTTCCCTAGTCTGAGAATCTCAGTGTGAACGGTTCGACATTGCTGAAACTGTTTTAAATGATAAAAACCTTGGTGAGGACAAAATCTTAGAGACCTTCGAAAGCGTCACCTCAGTTCAACTCAGTAATCGTTCTTTAGTTCGTTTGGCCTCTACTTAAACCAAAATACTAGCCATAACCTGCTCTTTGTAAGCAATGGAGTCACCACTAAGTTCTTTGATTATGCAGTGTCTGTTCTGTCGGGCATTTCTCCCTTGTTGGTGAAGGCTGTGTTTCTTCCGCAGCACTAGCTCTGAGAAGAATAACACCAATGTGAATGAATCCGCCAAACCATAGAATGAGGTGGCGCCACTATTTGTCTGTTTCTTCCACTTTGTTCTCATCTAGGGTTCATAGCTGATCCGAACTCTCACTTTTGACAACCGCTTATTCACACATCTAGTGTGAACGTCACTACACAACCAAGAAAGTATGTGATGTATCATGACAATCCCGAATGCACTAAAAAGGTTTTATGACACGAGAGGCATTAGTGGAGTACAAGCAGTGTGACTTGGAGACAGAAATTGCATAGTGGTATTGCTCAACCTGTTAACTGAGCTGGCCGTTTTTGCAATGTGAGCTTTATGTACGCCAAAAAGGAACGAACGTCGATGGTCTTCTTGAATGTTTCTGAAAATAACTGGGAATATTTTGTGGACAGTATTCAACAGTTTGTTTGGAAAGAGGATGATTCAAGAAAGAAAACACCAGCCATCGGTTCCATGCGCAATATCTCTTATCAACCCGCACATCAAAGTAACTTTTCCCCCGTAAATTTGAACAAGAATTGTTTGGAGATGTGATCAACAGGTCCACGACGTTTTGTCCTTCATCAGGAGGCCAAGCAAATTTAATCTAAGGGTTGAAGTGAGATTCGGCCAGTTTCACCTTCAGGCCTGATTAAGTGCTTAGGAATCCAGCTTTACTTAAATTTTGTTCCTAATATTTGAGCCACAGTTTGAAAAAGCCTGAGTAAGCTCTTTTAACGGTTCTGTGATATATCGACCAGACTGAAGTGATTATTGCAAGTACATCTTCTTCCACCTCCAAGCCACATGACTTTCCTAAGTGCTGGACCTACTTCATATTATCGTGGTTCACCTAAGTAGATTATCGATACACCCAAGCGCCTTGGAAAGGGATAACGCACACTCAAGAGCACTTATATTGGTGGCTAGTGCCTCAGCAACAGCAGCGATATTCCCCCGGACACCACCAAATGAACACTGAAAAGTTCGCCCTGCGGCGATGAGTGATGCACCGCGTTTACTGTGGCCAAGTTCCGAAGAACGGAACCTTAACGTAACTCATATAATGGAAAGTGTAAACTAATCTTTTTGTGTCAAATTGTGGCTGGTAGGGAATTACTAAGTTGCATGGACATCGAAACAAGTTGGCAACTCCCTTCTGCCGACGGCGCACAGTTCGAAAAACTGCCACACCCTATGTGTCAGCCAATTAAAACACTTTCGCTTATCAAGCAGAAAAATGTTTCAAATCAATCGGAAAATGTCTTTTCTCTTTCCCGAACATATCACTGAGCAAACCAGTAAAAATATAAGCGTGACCTTATTCAGCGCATTGCCAGGTACCTTATCGCAGATTCGAACTAACCGTCCTCATTCTGAACTCTTAACATTTCAGGTCAAATCCAACAGTTAAACCACAGACAAAAAACTCGGCCAATGACCCTTTTTCACCCGTTTTCCACTCTAGCGGATTTAAATATGTGCAGCCAAGGAGAAGTAGCAATCGCCAATCGATTTACTATCTCCTGATGATCATTTGGTGAGAGCCAGTTGCGACAGTAAATTGATTGAGACACTAAGTCTACTCAAAATAGGCTATCCGAATACTAGCCGGTTCGTAGAGCGCGAACTGGATCGGCCACTAACGTTATGTATGATTTTAGCATAAAAAAGAGCAGGGAACAGTCCAAACACATGTGTGCAGTAAGTAAACTTACAAGGACTAGTCTTCCACCTTCATATCGGTGGAAGACATTTCTAGAATAAACAAATAAGGGAACTGGTTCAGGGGACTGTCGACAAGACCGGCCAGAAATGCTGAAGCATGTATTCATGCATATCAGTCATCCGACTCAGTTCTCACTCGCGACCATGAAGTCTGTTGCAATACATGACACGATGCTTCCCTAATCAATAGGTGGGTTTGCGTCAGTCTTTTATTTGGGAACTCAGTAATCGCCAAACTCACATCCAGCCGACTGCCTCCACGCTTCACGTGAATCTCTGTTTTACTCATTTTATCAGGTGGTGACTGAAATGTAAGTTTCCCGCTGTCACTACCAGCTACTATATGTACTCATTTGCATGCTCATATCTAGTATCGTGTGTTGGTTGGCTAACGTGATTTAGTTATCTGAATACTCAGGTGTCCTTCTTGGCTAATTGGACGAAATCACGAATCCATCTCAAGCCCCAACTAAAAACACTCATACATTAGGTAGAGATCCGATTTTTCACACCGTTCACTTGCTACTTCACACGCGACAACAAGCTGCAAAATTCTGTTTGCTACCATCAGTTGAGCCATTTGGGTTTTTCTCAAACGATCTTGATCTCAGTGTTTGGAATAACGTCATGTCGCCGGTCCATACTCAGTCGCTCGCCTCATCGTGTTCCTGTCAATACCAGGTGAGATAAAATTAATATCGCAATCACACCTGATCCCTCAACACCCTGTGTTGCCACTTCTCAGTTAACATGTAAAATGTGCTAGTGCCTTCACAGATGATGACAGAAAAGACATCTTGTTCGCCAGATTAAATTTTTACCCTTATCATGACGTTCCACTATTTGAAACGATACACAATTGCAAATAACTTGTGCTACTGAAGGGCAACGCTCTTCAAGGCCAGTCACAATTGAACTCTTCTTGGAGAAGCACTTTCCTGTTAACTCTACATTTACGAAAATCCCCTCCCCCACAGCGCACACGGGAAAACGAAACGAACATATTTAGGTCCACTGATTTCCTTGGAATAAATGCGATATTGGCTGCAGTGGAATGCAAAACAGATGTAATTTTTTGCGTTAGTAGTTTGAATGACTAGGATAATCGCGATGGATATTGTTTGTTGTAGGGGAGACATTCGATGAATGAACAAGTAAAACCCGCTAAACACAGTAGGGGTAAGAGGTCGCCTTGAAGGATCCTATTTCTGACCTAGCTCGACTTTTAGCTTACTCTGTTTGTGTTACTAGTAAATCCCGATTTTCAATTCTTAAATGCATTCTGCTTGTTTTTGGTAATGCTTCACAGCAGTCTTTTAATGACACCTACGCTTTTGAAGAAAATGTTTGTTTGTTTGTTTTTTCTTTGATTTCTGTTTCAAAAACTTTATGCATTTTCCACACGAATCGCCCGAGGTGGGTTGAAAGTGAGATTATTAACGCATTCGGTTGCGTCGCACCAAATTCACTATGGAGGCTGATCAGTGGATTGAACGCGTGAGACTGAATAGAAGCATGCCAAGTTTGCTCTCCTCATTTTCAAGACACTGAAACAAACTTAATGATATAGGACACCGCAGTCTTTTGACAGGTGCAAGCAAGCCTGTTTGGTACTAATGAACAGTTATCGCTGCTTGGAGCCAAATTCCCTTACAGCTGTAAAATGCTGCGGTGCGGGGAATCACACGTACTGTCAGGTGTGTGCGAAACCTAATGGAGTAACTATCTCCACCGACTGGATTCTCTTCTCTTGATACCCAGGAAGCCAAACCAGGACTAGTATAGCTCGCTCGCCTTAGAAAGGCTTCTATTGTGAGTCAGTGTATTTCTCGCGGTGAAGACAACTTTAAGAGACGAAAGAGATGTGAAGCACTAACACAAGCAGGTTCACTCATCTGGGTAAGAATCCGTTCCTTCAAAATAGTAAGCGACCTGATCCGGAAGCTGGACACTCATTTTCAAAGCTTTGCGTGAATTTCAAGGAAATGGTTTCTCATCCTTTTCCTACTGATCCGCGTACAAGTATAAGCAGCAGACAACTGTTTAACAGTTATTGATTTGATTATACTTGTACAGAAGCTATGATTTACTGAAATATGATCGCACAATGAATCGCGATGGCACATCCTTTTGGTTGTTCCAAAGCAAATAAAAGCTCAGCCGGCGGTACTACTCAACCCAGAAGCCAAAGAAAAATTCCCTTATCTTCTACGGCTTCGTAGTTATGAGTTGCTGGATTGGTTTTGTTACTGGAGGCATCGCACAACACAGTCAGTAAGTTGCGATGCTGCTACATTGCATCAGCGTCATCAGCGAAAGCATGGAAACCTTGGGGCCGCTCAGTAAAAGCAGGCGAACCAGTAATTGGAGGTTATACTTTAAACAGTAGCTCGACTCAGATTTGCTACACAACTTTTGCCTCGCTTTCATCTCGCACACGAATGGGCGTATGTAGCTGTGTAGTGTTTTTGTGGTGTGTGAAGTAATCAGTGAAACCTGTACACCGTAACTAACCGATCTTTGGTGGATGCCTTCGGAAAACCCTCCGAAGCGACTCCGCATTTCTGACCATAAGTTCTCAACCTGCCCGCGCAACAGTTTGAAGCTACCACATCCCCGTCCTTAAATTAAGGCAGATTAACTCCGAATCAGTCGAACCTAACCGGTGAGAAATATTCGGAAAGCATAAGTGATAAAAACACCTTAAGCACTCAACCTACACGGATAGCTTATAACAAGACCATTCTCTGCGCAGAAGCTTGGGTTTCTTACGCTTTTAATCCGAATAGCTTCGTATATCTACCGGTTCTGTTGAAGTCATGTTCAAGGATATTGAGAACTGGCGAAATACACTCATTTGCAGAGAAATTTGGCTTTGCGAGAGCCTCATCTGGAATCCAACTGAATCTCTCGTTTTTGATGTTCCAGGTGAGTCTCTCGCGAAACCAAATTTGTTTGCAAATGAGTGGATTTCATTAATTTAGTTCAATTTGGTTTCAAGTAGAACATAAGATTGACGGAAACTCGGGGACTGCACCTACCTGATGAGCCCCAAGAAGGGCGAAACCGGTCGCGGGCTGTCGAACAATTTTCAGCAACCTTATGAGTAGTGCATTACGAATATGTTGAGAACTACTTAAATCACAGTTCAGCATGACAGTCGCTGCGACCAATCGTGCAGAGTTCATACACGTTGGTAAACATATGCATCATTTAGATTTTTGGACTAGGGTTTGAACTTAGTCTTGCTGGCGTAATTTACATGGCATTATTACTGATGATCTGCTGTAAACACTGCAAAAGACATTTACTCTCAGATTACGGTCCTTGCGGCATGACACAGTCTAACTACGTGCAATCGCGATTAAAAATTCAGCTTCGTGATTCATTCGCCAACTAATACGAACTGAGTCATCGACTTGATGTTCATCGGGGACTTTTATCGACAAAGACTTTACAGGAATTTCACGCGCCACATAATGGATCATTCGAGCCATTTGTTTTCCTACTTATAAGCCGGCCACTACCCTGTGGGGTTGAATATTTCAGCAAAATTTAAGCACAACTGCCTGCGTCGATTAACCCAGCAGGGTTAGCACTTTGGGAAGCAGCGTGCGCCGAATGCACTTTTTTGCGCTACACCACCGTTGAATGAAAAAGTGCACTGTACTTGGCACTGTGAGTATGTGACGCTGAAAGTCTTCCAGACTTAGCTTTTCGTATGAAACATCAGTGCAACTGTCAGTGAACCATGCAGTTCACCTTTTCGAGGGCACAACAGTATTTGATCTTATGTGCACTTTTCTTCAGTCAGTGGAAGCGAACCTATTCCGGTTGGCGCAAACAGCCTCCGGCAAACTTTGGTTGAAGATGATAAAAGGTGAATTGTTTTATTAACGTGTCTTGATTTCCCAGTCAAGCAGTGATACTACCGTATAAAATACGTTTTAGTATTGAACGATGAGTCCTCCTTAAAGTGCAAGCCGTATAACGCGACCGAACGACGGTTTCGTTTGACGTAAATGGACGGCACAGTTACTTTTGTTTGATACAGTTGAGATATGCGATTATTTTTGACAGTCAGGCAATTGTTTATAAAAGAATTACACTGCAGTTAACGTGCTAAAAGGAGTTCGTTTCTTTATTCCAGTGTATGACATACAAATCAGCGACAACGTCGACCCATTCGCAAGAGTGAGATGTACCGGAAAATGGAGAAGATAAAGATCCCATCGAATTACACGTGAAATGTGCATTTTAATCATAAATAACAGGAGGTGAAAATCCTAAAGTGAGAGGAACCTACAAGGATTGTTTGATGGAATAAAAAGTTTGTCATCACGTACTCCTTGTCATTTGTTACAATTTCCACAACTGCTGCAAATCTTGACACGTCTACCGATGGAGCTTGATGCCCGTTTGTTTTGTAATGTCACAGACAGATGTTGAAACGAGTATGACTGCACGGTAGAAGTCTTCAACAGAGCCTAGAAAACCACTAGTAAGAGGTGGATTGATAATCGAGGCCACTCGGTACACCGATTTTACGGTTAGCGTCTTTTTGAACACTGGTATAAATAAAACACCATAGATTCCGGCGTTCTGACAACAGGCTTCTTTCGGTTGGAACCAGTGAAATAAAAGAAGCTGAAAGTTTTCATTCTTGTAGTTCGAAGCGACTGAATAGGCCCGCTTTGGAATTCGTCAGTGTCAGGAACGCCAGACTCCTGAAAATAATCCCAGAATGCCTGAAACCTGTTGAGACCTTCAGACACCACCAAATCACAAACATCCTTGCCAGAAAAGCCAGCTGCCAAATGAACCTTTAAGTGGTCAATCACTTCAGCAACGATGACAAGTGCTTCACCCACCGCCGACTGGACCGTGTGGGTTCAAGGTCAAATGTGCGCTTTGAATAACACAATGCCCAATGCAATTTTGCAGTCGCTTGTTTAGAGTAAGGCTGTTGTCGCTGCGTTTCTCCAGTGTGTTTACCATTTGAGAAACCACAATCTAATTGCACGATTACTTGAAAACCAATGAATGTGGAGCAGATTCAATGGAAAGTGTTTCATCAAAACATAGAGTACCTTGGAGGTACAAGCATATACCACTACACACAGTTCTTTCAAAAGTTACCTCGTTTAATACAATGCCCCAAAAAGGTGAACCAGATGGCCGACAGGAATCTAAAGATGCTCAGTCTGACTCTTATTTATGCTTTGCTGACAGTAGGAGCAAACTAGGATGTGTGCAAGATTTGGAATTCATGTCATATCCCTGGATGGGGAACTCGGGATTCATCATTGGCAGAAGTCGCCCAATCGCGCAGTCAGTGACGCGCTGGCATCAAATCTATCGCATTGATTGCGTAGCTACTCAATTCCCGAACTAACCAAAGATGCCATCGCCTCCAGGGCTTGGCTGTATGTCCAACGCTGTCACAACTTCCGGTGGTCGAAACGACAGCTGCTGGAACCAGTGTGCATATGGTACACGGCTCCTAAATGATAAATTGAACTAAATTGAAGATTTTCCTTTGGCACGCGTCCTTTTTCCTGCACAACTTAATCAGTTCTCTAAGACGTCGGAAGGCGGATCTAAGTGATTCGTTGACCCAGAGAATTGGGCAAGCCCCCGGGCGCCCCCAAATGCCACAGAAACGTGAAAGTTTAGCCACTAACGTTTACAGTGTAACATCATTTGACAAAGACTCAAACGCCTGGATCAATTTCAGTTGTTGAGCTATTACCAAACACTGCATAGAAAAATTGATCAACTGGCGGCGAGCACTCAACAGTGAACGGTGATATAGATGGATAAACCAGCAGTATCATGAGAACAACAAGCGTGTGGTCGGGAAGTTGAGCGAGGACTAACTGAATATCAACTAATTAATGGGATGCTGCCCGGATTGTATTGAGTTTTCAAGGCTGATTAAAAGCGCCATGATGCAGAGTAAAAGTATACCATGCATAGACATTAAATCTCCCACAGCTTACACTACTATCTGTAGTGGGTTGGCGGGTGATTCAGAACCCATCCAGAATGTTTGCAAAATATTTTCACGTCTTTATTGGTGAATCAACATTTGTAGAGCAGTTGAGCATGACGGCCGGAAGCCCTTAGAAGGCACCCATCGAGAAAATCTAACCTGGGTCTTCCAAAGAGAATTCTTGATTGTTATACACTGGGTGGCCACTTTCAAGATGTGAACCATCAACCTTAGTGGAACTTGAAACACTTCTAGTGTTTTTATCCGTTTTAGGTAGGAAACATGACATACGTATCAGTGTGCAGAATTTCGTACACTTTTTTCAGTCCATAGCTTGAAACAATATAGGCAGAAAAAAAATAACTCGCAAACGGAAAGGGTTACCGTAAGTAAACTTAAAGTGTGGAACAAGCCGGAACAAGCTAAATATAGCAGTTTTTCGCGAACGAATTTAATTCGGACGTCAACTTAAGGAAA
This sequence comes from Clonorchis sinensis, assembly GCA_003604175.2. Taxonomy (NCBI): domain Eukaryota; kingdom Metazoa; phylum Platyhelminthes; class Trematoda; order Opisthorchiida; family Opisthorchiidae; genus Clonorchis; species Clonorchis sinensis. The sequence goes on from CM030369.1 coordinate 80,148,759, forward strand.
CGTAAAAGGTGCAACACGCATTGGACTAAATTAACTCTTCGGAGGTGGTCAGTTGTGAGCCGTTTCCGTGATTGCCTCTTTCCAAACGGTTCAGAACTTCAAACTGAACCTTAAAAAATGACACGAAAGAAATACTTCCAGAAACTTGAATGGGCTAGTGAAAGCAATCCGAGCATAGCATTACGTCGAGAGTTTCCAAAAATCAAAGGGGAAATTCAACCCTCTATTAGTGTTACTTTTCCACGTAATGCGTGAACCAGTCGATTGGAAAACAAGGGCCCGTCGTTGACTCCACTCACAACACAGATCGCCAAATGGCACACAGTCACCAATTAACTTTGCGCAACCAGCGAAAGGCTGTCATTCGAAATGCGTTTACGTAGGTGTAAGTGTCGCATTTCGAATCTACTCAGAAAATGAGTTACGCAAGAACAAGCCACCCACAAATTGACTCGGCTGGTGGTCACGTTTCCCAGGTATTGTATGACCTGATTCGTTTGCGTAATCAAAAGAACGGAATTTTACCTCGTGCCGATAACTTATATGTTGGGTTGCTTACCATAGTCGCGTATAGTTTTATTCACATGACTGGTCTGTCCTACTTGCTTTATGACGTTAGGTAAACCGAAAAATAGACTGCTGTGTGACATAGTGTGTTTATATCGACGGACTTGTTCCGTCGTGTGTGAAACGGAATTTTGATGTCTATAAATTGGGACCATTATTAAAACTCTCTGTGTTTTGAATGCGCACTGATCGTGAACGACTCGAGGTGATATGATATGAATGTATAAATCATTATTGACGTCAAAGCTGCTTCATCAACGAAGACTTTGTAGTTGGTTCTTCCGGTGCTTGCCCGAGAATGAATAAATACTGGTGTTATTTTGTGTCCTACCGAGGTGCAGTAGCATTCCACATGATAATATTAGTCCAACGAAGAGAGTAAATTGAATACATCAACATCATCATCATCATCATCATCATCATCGTCATCATCACATCATCATCAAAGACAGCAACATCAGTGTTGACAGTGATGCTTCACTGCCGTACAACCACAAGGTTCGTGTAATTATATTTAAAGCCCTAGAGTGAAAAGAAGAGAAAAGAGTGGGTGTGGGAGGAGACCTAGTGCTGGCTTATGCCAACCATTCTGAGGTGCCTATACCTCCAAGCACTCAATCAGAATCTAGAAAGAAACTGACACCACGAACGCCAGCATTTCTTGCAATGTCCCCGGCCAAGCACAGGCGGGGTCACGGGGACCCATCCTGGAAGGCGTACAACACCAACAGCACCCAAACTCTTCATGATCTCTTTCACGTCCTTCTGCCAAGTCATGCGCTGTCCACCTCGCGGTTTGCGCCATTCTGAAGGAGGCACGGAGAACAACACTCGTCTCTTTTGACGTCTCCAAATCGACAAGCCTCTCACCAGCAACCATTTGAACATTGGGGTTTTGAAGATTGTCCAGTGTCGCATTATTATTTCATCAGTGATGAAGTTGAACAAGAATGGAGAGAGTGGCCATCCTTGTCTGACACCACTTTTTGTAGAGAAGCTTTTGGAGAGCTCACCATAAACTCTCACCCACCCAGAAGTATGTGAATATAGGGATCGGATGATGTTTACAAACTTCTGGGGCATACCCTGTTGAGCAAGTATATTTAACAGCACTGACCGATCGACAGAATCAAACGCACCCTTGAAGTCAAGGAACACCAAGATTGTGGGTCGTCTGTACATGTGGCGTTGCTCTAACACCTGACGGAGTGTGAAGATGTGGTCAACGCAGCCTCTACCCGGTCGAAATCCCGCTTGATTCTCACGAGTCAAGGTTTCGTGTACCATCACAAGACGAAGAAGAATCAGTGACGCCAGAAGCCTTGTCACAACAGGCCTCAAACTAACACCTCTGTGCTTACTACATTCACTGCGAGTACCCTTTTGAAAATGGGCACTACTATCGATTCACCCCAGTTGTCTGGGACGGTCTCTTTCTCCCAGATAGACCCAAATAGGTTAGACAGGCACTGACTGAGGAGCCATCCTTGAAAAGAGCAGGTGGAAGGTCGTCAGGACCAGCAGCACGATGACGCTTGAGTAGGGGAAATACACTCGGACACTTCTGAGACCGAAGGCGGCTCCATATTTACGGTCCACCTTTCTGTTGAAGGCCAGGATTCTGGATTGGAGGTAGCAGGTGGCCAGCGGAATTGCTGTTCGAACTACTGTATCCAGCGTTCTTTGCTTTGCTGCATATCAGGGAGCCATTTCGTTGTCTGATTAGTTCGCTGATAAGAGGTTTCTGAGGGCCAGTCGAACGAATCAAGTGGAATAGCACGTTTCCAGCATTCCTTGCATCTTCCATTTCTTCGGCCATTCGAGTCCACCAAGCTTCTCGGTCTGTGCGGACACTCAGTTTTACCTGGCGTCGGATGGTGCGTCTGGTGGAGTTGTGATTGTGGCCAAGAGGATCTGTCGCCGGGTCTCCAGCAAAGACACGGTCCTATCGGAGATCCAATGTTTGGATGAGGTTGGCTGGGTTGTAAAGCAAAAAGACATTCCGGCTTTGAGTAGCTCTTCGGCTACCTTTTCCCAGTGATCGCTTATATCCGACACCGTACCGTCCGGCAGGCAATCAAGTAGCTGTTTCTGATAGTTTCGTTGGACTTCTGGGTACGCTAGCTTCTCAATGGCTAAGCGAGGTGTGCGCGTTTTGGGTACACCTGAAAAGCGCAACGAAAAGCACCAGCGTACAAGTGCATGGTCGGAGTCAACGCTGGTGTTCTAGAAGAAGCGGCAGGCGGCGATTGACCCTCGTCACCGATAACTGACGGCGATGTGGGTTCGTGGCTGGTTTGGTGGTGGGCGCCACGTTGTCAAGCGATTTCCGCTGTTCCGGAAATTCGTACTGCAAAGGAACAGTCTGTGATCGGCACACATCTGAAGTAAGCGGTCACCGTTGTCCGGGCGTCTCGCGTCCAAACCAAGACGACCACCCAATCGGGCCTCAGCAGTGATCAGTCCGCCTGGAAGTTCATATCGCCAGCAACCACAACGATAGCTGATCTTTTAGCCTGCTACAGAAAGACCCCTAGAGCGTCACAGAAACTGTCCTTGGCAGATTCAGATCTACAGTCAGTTGGGGCGTAAGCAGACACAATAAACAATGTGCGATGGACCTCACTTCTTCTAGATTCTCTCACAGATGTTGCCAAACGAACCGCACAGAGGCGACTATCAACGGGTATCCAATCAAGCAGAGACGCTTCCGCTCGTTTGCTCAACACAATACCCATCCCCATCATGTCCAGCTGCAGAGGCCTCTGCATCACCAGAGGTGCGCAGCCGGAACCTGGAAGAGAGCGTGGGGGCACTCAGTTCAATCACAGTACTTGCGTCCTTCTTTGTGACAGACGACATACATCAATGCTGAGGGAATCCAGCGTACACGGAAGAGCCACCTGTTGACCTGCTTGCTTCAGTGAACGAACATTAAAGGTGGCTAAGTAGACAGGCTTTCGGGGTGAAAACAGACTTCGAAGTGTTTGGGATGTAACGGAACTCGGACGTACAGAAGCTGCAGCTGAGTGTGATGTAGGGCGAGCAAAACAGAGCTGGGACCTGCGGAGAAAGTATTCAAATTTGGGTGGGGGAGGGTGGAAGACAGAAAACATGAAAGTGTAAGAAGGGAGGCGTCAGCAGTAGCAAGTTTTCGCTTATCCACCCTGCTGTATGCAGCAAGTAAGGCGACCCGGCTGATGGCACCACTTGACGGTCAGTGTGGCATGAAAGCATTGTTGTCTGTCCATTTCATGGTTTTTCGTGGGCTGGGATACTGCCAAGCCTCCACACCTAGACAAAAGGACGATTAGGGTCCTCATCCAAAGCCATTGCCTCCAAAACCTAACCGCAAGGCAGCGGTGTTGCGCTGAAAATGCAAGTACATTACCATTTTTAAGGAACACGTCGCCACACATGTTCCAACCCCCAACCTGGAGGGCCAGCAGAATGTGTTCGTCAGACCTCTACCCATGGACCAACCTGGTATGAGAGACTCTGTAAGTGTCGCGCGTACACCCCCCAAGTATGGCTCAATTGGTCGCCGAGGTACGAAAAAAAACGCCACACTACGGTAAGGTCCAGTCTCTTCGTGACGGCCCTCTGGAGAATTCTCCACATGGAAAGAAAAGCTCTTACGACACAATGCTTCCGCAGACACAACGTCTTCATTTGGTCCACTCCGAAGCTCTGGTATGCGAAAAGTTTTACCCGTATTGCAACTCAGCGAAAGGATTAAGGGGTCGTCAAACTGACTATGCTTAACCCATTAGATGAATCTAACTGAAGACACTATAACTGGGTTTTCTGTTTCTTGCATACATCAGATTAGCGTCTTGGTCTCTCGTTGGTTCGAAGTCCAAACGTGAGACGTTTTCTAGTTCAGGCACGTGGTTCGAGGGCCCACGAGCGGCTCACGGGTCATTATCACTATTTCTTTCATATCCATCTGTAAAAACGCGTACGCATAGTACAGTGGTTATAGCTGCCACGGTTAAGGGTGGCTAGCTACCCATCGGTAGTAGTAGCTGATATCAGTGGCGCATGAATTCTGTTGGTAAGATCGGGTTTTGTTTGCAGAACTTGCCACTAGACTCAGACTCAAATTCTGACCGTGGGGAGTCGAACAGTACGGCTTTTATTTCAGGGACCTTGTCCGGGTCCGATGACTTACTAATCTTACCTGCTTGTCTGTAGTGGCTTAGTCCGAGAGCTCAGAGAATAGAACATATATGCATAACTCCTGACCCTACCGCGAATACCAGATAGCTTTGGGGCCTCATCCGGTTCATGGCAAGGTTTATTTCGTTTTCTACCCTGAAGATAGTTCGCTGACAGTCACGGTCAACCTTTGAATGATGAGACTGTGCGGCTTTTAGGATCGACGTTTTTTTAACCGTTCCCCCTTGGGGGAAGACACCCTCACTGCTTCCGTAAACATGGACAACTTGGCGGCATGATGGCGACACTTTGCTTCCACCACAATCCAACGGCAGAGGACGATGCTATTTTTCCTTTAGGTTGCCCTGTAAAGTGATTACTCGTAGTACGAAGTCTTACTGCTATCAGTCTGTCTGCTCCCCTAATGTTTCCCTTTCTCAGCTGTGCCTTGCACGAAGAAGTTCGAGTCAGTGTAACGCACGGGATCATTGTTCGACCATCACTTTAAGCTGTTGCGGGACACTGGTCACGTCAGTGTGTATGCCATTTGCGATTAACTTTCCCTCTAAAATCATATTAAGAAAAGAGCTCACATTGCACCCAAACAGAAAACCTTTTCCGATTAGAAATTAATGGTCTCTTCCAAAACAGTGTTCCTAAATGAAGTGTTGCACCCGATTTCAAGATGTTAACCAACCTCTCCCAATAGGGCGCCTCCCGATAAAAGAGGTTATCTGAAGTCCATTGCACACGAATAGTTCTGCAGTATATATGCAAGTGAAGTTCGTTTCTAGGGGTCTCACCGAGAAGAAGCTTTTTACGCTTTTGCAGGTCAACCGAATGGCATGTCACACCAAACTGATGCACACGATTAAAAAGAATGCATGGGGAAGGAATTTTGAAAATATTCAAGCGATTTTTGAATAGTTCGACAATACAACATGCATTTTTGAAATAGTTCGGAATGTAGATTCGTGCAAAGAGCCTATTTATGCATTTGCAAGTAAAAGATAAATCTGCCTGGTCAAGTTCTGTTTCCTAGGGGCCGTAATGCTAAATAAGGTACTTGTATAAACCAACCGACGGATTCGGTGCCATACCCGCAGGCATGCCACAAATATTCGTGATGTCATCCGGGGCAAAGCATGCGAGCAGATTCCTCGTGGGTAGTCGAAAGCTTTGGCATTTGAAAATGCACGCTTCCTGATAAATCTACTGACCTAGTGATATAGCATACACCAATACACGTGTGTGCCTGAGATGAATCTCATGGGCTGTATGGGTTACAGATCACAATTTGTATACCCTCTGGACTTCAGTTGTCTAACAGTCCCTAAACGATTTGACAACTGTGAGCTTTGAGACAGCTACCCTGCTCACTCTCAGGTCTTATTTTTCAGCTATTCACCTGGTAGATGACATCAGTTAGTTGTACGCGCGGCTGAGTGGAAACCGTGTGTGGCTTTACCCATTGTTTTATGGAGTTCAGCCTAGTCTGAAGTGACGGCATATTCAGGAACGTGTGCCCGTCTACCGGATCAAAATATAGGAGTAAAACTCCTCCAGAGTGACAGCTCATGAGATCACTTGAAAGGTTCCACTTCGTTTAACTAATTTTCAACCAATTCGCCCAGCTTCATCAGCGAAAGTACACTTGTTTCCAACCCATTGCGTTTAACCTGCTACCACCTGCATCAGTGACCTTGGCCCCCATCAGGTCAACTTTTTTCGTACAACTGTCAAATTGGAATTGTCGTATGTGATTTCCAATAGTGTTTTCAGGTTACGTACGCTAAATAGGCCAGCAACTCGATGCAGCTGATACACTGGCACGAACAGAAAGGACAGGACCCAACAGGTCCACGGACAGTCAAGGGACCTCACGGTTCCGGTACACTCCACACACGGATTGCAACAACACACACCGCCCTTCCCAAGCCAAGTTCTGTACACAGTACAAACTTGTGTTTAGGACTTATTGTGTTCTCTCTGCGTCACCATATGTTGCAGCAACTGTACATAAAACTGAATGTAACTCATGATAATTTTTGCGATTATTCTCTAATTGTGGAAAAGCAATAAAGCAAGCGATGAGGACAGTATGGATTTCCCCTAATTGTTCGTATCCAAATGGCAGAAATTCATTCCAACGGTGAATTTGACGGAGCCGAGGAAGAGCTAGCACAATATGGGGATACTCACTATTGTGATAGTGTTTAAGAGTTTTGCCGTATCACTAAATATTACTGGATAGCGAACACTCCAATTTACAGTAATCGTATACGCCAACTCGGTGTAATTTCTAATAGTGATGTTTTCAGTTGTGCTGTCTGCTGAAACACCGCAAGTTCCCCAAAATTCTACCTCTCATAGTGCGGAATCTCTGAATGATGTAGCCTGTTTTTCGTGTGTAACATATTCGAGAACAGAAACCAATCCAATAACAGCAACTTCATATTAAGCTTTCATTCTGGACATGTTTTTCAATCTACAGATCACAAAGCGCGTACACGATCAGTAGAGAGTGTCGTGGAACAACTCGAAGCCCGAGCTGGCGTGTCATCATCGTCATCATCATCATTGACAGCAGTACGCTGATTCTTAGCTGCCATATCGTGGTTGTACATCGGCTTAGATACTACCACGGGAGAAACGTAGACAAGAGGACTATTAAGGTACTCAGCCGAAGCCTTTTTCCCAAAAACCTGATCGGAAGGTAGTGGTAGTTGGCTTCATACTGGTCGAGTAGCCACAATTTTAAGGAATAAATTGCCACACTTGTTCTACTCCCAATCTGGAGAGCCCTATCCATTGACTAACTAGGTATGGAGACTTTGTGGGTGCTGTGTATGCATCCTCCATTGCAGCCCAATGGGCTACTGAGGAACGCAAGCCGTCCTGCCACAAAAGATTCAGTCTCTTCATGACACAGCTGAGGTGTACAGAAAAAGAAAAAGTGCAGCCAAACTATTTGCCACTTCTTGGATGAAGCACATGCATCTCATATTTGGATGGCGTTGGAATCACTGTCGTACAATGAATACTGCCAAGCCCCGAGCGAACCTCTTCGCACCGGTGCACATCAAAATATATTGCAAGAAAACAGCCAGACAAAAAAAAGGCTTCTCACCGGAAACTTTGAAACGGTAGAACTCGTAAAGGTATTGCCTACTGTTGCAGTGAACCTTTCAAAAAATTATGCGATGGGATGCGGATTGTCCATCGGAAAGTGATCGCGTCTGACTGTTCATCTTCATTGCATTTTTATGCCCATGCGATATACCACGCGAGTCACAAAGCCTCAAAGCCGATACGTCTTGGAGACAAGCAACAGTTGAGATACTTTAATTTGCACTATGACGTCGGTAAGTAAAGTGATGCACATTAATAGGAAAGGTTCATAGATCAGTCTTCAGTCGGGCAATTTGTCCGACTGAGGTTTGGATGGTAGCTGCGTAAAAAAAATCAAGCGCAGCTTCGTTCATTAGACGTTTGTTGATTGAAATGAACAAGCATGACTAAATTTCACGTGTAAATCTGTCGGTATGGAGTATGGTACATCTCAGCGCAGGTCAGCGATAAAGACATTCAATAAAGGGTTTGAGAATACCTTATATATCCAACTCAAACCCCTATGTTTTCGTGAAAACCGGTCAGAATTCATTAGTCCCTTTGTACTGTATTTCGACAAGGCATGATAGACTAGTGTTTCCCAGAAACGATCATTCCCACATCACCTGCTCCACTTCAAGGCTACCGACAACCACTTCATAAACCTCTAACAAACAAACAAACGAACGGCAATGAAAGGCTACGCAGAAATGAATGCTTATTAACCCAATTCATTTTGACAGTTTGAAACGAAGTACTAATGTTGAGCACTTGATTAATCAGCTGCTATTTTTATTGACCTGCGTCAGTGGTCAGGCAAAAGAACCGCATGAGGCTGAATAGAAAAAACTAACCAACTTGTGAGTGCGTTCCGGGAGAGAGCGAGATTCCGGAACTAACGAATTGATAAAGTGCGACCTTAGCAGTTTAATATACGTCCTCAGGCAGCTAGGTAAGTAGACCGGAAAGTGAATAGATAAGTAAGCAAGTAAATAAACACGTAGCCAAGTAAGAAAGCAAGTATGCGAGTAGACTGGTAGATTCATAGTCTTAAGTGTGGTGGTCTACCTGTCGTCTCAGTGGTCACAGTGTCGACAGGCCTTCTTTCTGCAAGTAAAGAATTCCAGTCAGAACGAACCTCATACAGAAGTTCCATAACTCAAATTCTTCGACAGAAAACGTACTATTAGCCAGTCAACCCGCCAAGCCAGAACCAGTGTTCTCATAACAGCTCCTCAGCAGCGACGATCGGATGGGTGATCCTCCCAAAATAGCCATCCATTAATAGGTTAAAAACCATGGTGTCCCCTATTGAGATACTTTTATTATGGATTGTTGAAATTGAGTGAATGAATTACTTGTTTCGGTTCAAGTTACACCGGTAAACGACCATTTGCAAATGCAGGACGTTTCATACAAATTCGTTTATACTGGGGAGCACTGTGGTTGTAAAGCTTTACCATCCGTGTTTGTTGATGTTTTTGACACTATGGGAGTACATCACTGCACTGGGTACCCAAGGCAACCCTTTGTTCTATCGATTTCCTCATCTGTTTCTGCAAATTGCCTTCAAATTAAATGAACGTCTAGGAGGAACAGGAGTCAAATCTGGATTAAGTTTCAATTACTACAACAATCTTATCATGTTTTGATGTATGCGCTATATGAGAATATGAACTGGTACTCACGTGCCGTATCACAGGAGAGTAGTGAATTTCGTGTTGCCGTATTCAATACATCTATGAATTCACAGACAAACAAGAAACCAACGAATATAAGACAAGCAAAATCACGTGTTGAATGGTTAGCTGTAACCATTAGTCATCTGGTTTCGTTCAACCAGGAGGCGTCACAAACCGTGAAAACGCGTAGGCGCTGTGTCGTGGGAAAGCCCAGTCCAAATGGCATTTGGACTCAACAGAAAATAATGTCAGAAGTATCCGTTTTCTGGCCACTCACGTTCAATGTCTGCCTAGTAAATTGTGGAAATACGACACTAAATATTTTTCCAGTTGAAAGTAGATACATTTAGATATAGTCAAGATATACTTAAGTCTTGCTGATCAGAAGAAAACGATAATTTTTCCTTACAAAGTTCATTTTACCACCAAAATGCTTCTAGCCACCATGTGATTTTACTTTGGACCCGTGACCATTCGGATCCGTTTAGTTCCTAACCGCGTTCTTTTTAATTCACATTAACCCCAGATGTGCGTAAACGTTAGACATTGTGTTGTGAGAACTTGCGGCATAGTGTGTGGTTTCTAGCGCTCTCCATGAGACTCAAGTACAGGTAATAAACAGTCGGCAGCTTCGAACATCTTGGGTAGATTACTTAGTAGAATCCTAATCCAGTCCCTCGATAGGTGGATTCATCACTGAGTGTCGTTGTACTGTTTGTAAAGACTTGATTACGGTGCGTAGCTCAAAAGACCTGAGTTAGTCACCATTACACAAGTTTATTATGTACAGTTATGTGTTTTTTAGCTGGTGTGCAATGATGTTTTAAAACAGTATACAAAAAAAATAACCGTGATATATATATATATATATAATATATAATCTTGATGAAGCTCTGCTGCTAATGCCGCTGAATATTCCTCGACAGTCAGCGGGCGATCTTGAGCTTCTTGTGGTTTTATTTAAGTGCAGCCCTCGAGATCCTGATGGGACGGTAGAAACAACGCGATGTCAAAATGGAGTGTAAACTGCCTCCATCCGAGCTCGTACCAATGGTGCTAATGAGAAATGGTGACGATACACATCTCGAAACTGGTCAAGCAAGAAATTATTCGCTTGTTGATTACTGCTAGTAGATAACACGCTACATTGGCCCTCTACCATGGTACAAACCATGCACCATCCACAAGCGGAAAATGGAACAACAATCTTGACATGAAATGTAAGCGGACATCTCAACTACAGTCCAGATCTCCGAGACGTCAGCTTGACTAGATACAAAACAAAATTCACCGCAGCAGCGATACTCACTGAAATCAGGTAGAGCGGACCCTTTCGTTTTAAAGTATATTCAACCAATTAATCAGGAATGGGTAGCACTTGTATGGAGGAGGGACATTCCCCGTACTGACGGTTTTGAAAATCTACCATACATGACCTAGAGATCATGAGCGAAACGGTTAAAAATATCAACCGTCATTCCCTGAAAACCACCTAGGTATTACGTAAGATGAGAATTGCTATGACTGGCGCATCAAACCTCGAAATTAACGGATCCCATTTCCAGAGTAGGGATTGAAAAGAAAGCGGTAAGAATAAAATTCCATTACTGGTACATAGGAATGGAATAAAACTAAATTGCGGTGGTGGTGGTGGTAGATGTGTGGATAGCAGAAATGAACGGCTGCGACAAAAGTGAACTGTGGTGAAAAAATCGATCGTTTCTCACAATTGTCAGTCGTCTCACGCCAGAGGCGCTTGTGGCTAGACATCACATGCCAGCCGAAGAATGTAGGTTCCGTTGATGGTCACAGATGTACACAACTTTCTGTGTCTGCAGGTAACACAACAGAGGATCACAAGAAAAGTCTAAGTTGGTGTCGGCTGATGCTGAACACCTTTGTGCGAGACAGACTGTGTTGGACGTAAATGCGAGCATCACAGCACGAGCTTGATACTTGGGAGACAGAGGGTATAAGGGAAGAGAGCATGGGCGATATGGTAGCGAAAAAGGTCCCGTAGAATTAACAATGCAAATAACTTTGTACAGTAAAAAAAACATGCGCGTAGTGGTTGACCGGTGATTTCCAGCAAGTATTTGGCAGTCGATCTGGGAATACAATAATTAGACGGATCCGAACAACAGAGGGGACTGTCGGTCGTTAAAAGCGGTAGTTGTGATCAACACAGAAACCGTGACTGGAAAAGAACGGCGAGAATGAGTGCTGCCAGCACCCCGAGCTCGACATCAGTGGCGAACGTGGAGACGGCTACTCGATTTGTTCCGTATGTCATACAAGTCAGTGCAGAATGGTGATTCAAATCAATTCCTCTGTGGCAGTAAACCATGGAAATTTGATTCTCTATCGAGCAGAAACAGGTAAATTGGAATGCTTGTTTTCCAGTAGGAGTGGATTTAAGCGTGTGCTCCGGGAGACATGGGTGAATGGACGTGAAAGGCATGCGAAAAGACGTAACACGACAGAAAGCAAACAGAAATGCGATGAACTGGTGCGTAGGAATTAGCTCAGTTGATTGAGATAGTCGGTAAATCCTCTACCCAGTGATAGTAATGCGTGGCAACACATGATATCGAACAGCCAGATGGAAGGTTCAAAGCCAGAACAGCAAAAAACGAATAAAAATGACTAGAGTGGATAGTGGTATGAAAAAAGTATACTGCTCGTCACGCTCCTCGGATCGTCAGGCTGATGAAACTCATTCCCAATCAGCGACACGGAGGTGTTCTTACACGGTACTTAATCCACTGATGTATGCGGATCCCATCCCACGTGTATCGGTGAATTAGAGCTGGAAGCTTCAGCATATAGCCATGGAACAAGTTGTTCAAGAAACGAACAAAACCTGAGATCAAAGTAAAGATGGTACAGGCGAATCTGACTGACAAAGAGAACACTTGTGAATGAAGATATTCCCCGTCGCTCAACCAAAAACAAAGTAAACAGGCTAAGGATGTTGGTGGTAGTAAAAAAACAGGCAGCGAGCGAAAGAGCACGAGGCAGACCTGGCAAATTGAAAGACATGGAGATGGCAGAGTTTAAAAACCGCACATTTCCGTTAGATTGTCTGCTCCCGTTTCGGAATCAGTACGGTCGCCGTTGGTCCAGCTCCACCCAGCTCAAGTCCCATCCGTTGTCCTTAATGAGATGGGCAAGCTCGATTATGTATTTGCCTTCCTTGTACTTTTGGCTTGTCTCATACGCTTGTTCGTATTTCCAGCCGAGTACAGTATGGCAACAGTCACAGTAGATATCGGCGACGGAGTGCAGACCTTATGGGATGACAAGAAGAAAGTAGAGGGAGTAATGTTATCTTGTCTTTGTGCTATTCAGTAAATTTGCTCAGGCAAGCGCGTACACGTGATTCACTTTAAGGTTGGTTAATTATAGAATTCAACCAACCGATATTAACAATGTTTGGCAGGTGATTTCAATATGCTTCATTCGAGCGTATTCTAATAGAAAACCGACTGCTGGGTAGTAAGATGTTGCCCAAAATCCATGGAATTGTACTCCATATGTCCAAAGCAGCACATTCAGGGCCTTAATTATCGGTCATGTACAGGAAGAATCGATCAAGAAAGTGCATTATTTCACCTGTAACAATGATGTGCATTAATCAAGACTGAATCTTGGCTTATAAATCCATGAAATAAACCGCACCGAGCAGCCAGATGTACATTGCAACCTAATATAGCCGTCTTAATCGTACGGTTGCATTTCCGGATTCAAGTTAACGAAACCAAATCAACCTGTTCTGAACAGAATCACTGATCAATGCTCCGTCGTTGTCGCAAATTATAGGAAGTTTGGATCACTCGAATTCTGGGAATGAATCAAATTCACGACGTTCTCGAGGCACGAATAGCAAAGGAATTGGATGGTTAATTAGCTAACGCACAGAATACACTAGGTGTTGGACATCATTATCAGCCGTAAGAACCACGTACTTGCCGTACGTTGGTTACAGCTGTCACAGTTTTGTTCACCTATGATGTGTGGAGATGGGGTAGGTAGCTGCGCAGAGGAGGCGGTAGCCGATACATTTGATGCGTCAATAGAGATGTCATGGGACTTTTAATTGGGGAGACTGGGAGGGGAGCTATGCATTGAAGGCAATAGCTTGGATGCGCGAGCACCACTGAGGGTGCGACTCTATCGTGTCTGACAATGTCTCCAACCATTGATTCATCCCGTCTCGCGGCCCCCATTCAGGGAGACGGCAATGACCAGCACACCTGACTTTGCTGGCTTTCATACTTCGCTACCAATTCACTGTTTGACCTCCAATGACCCGTTCCCACACTTCACGCGGCTGTGTGAAAAGAACTCTTCGAGGAAGTCGGTCAACTGGCATAAGGAGCAGGCGGCCAAGCCAGAGCAACTTATGGAGTGTGATCAGTTCATCTATCGTGGGCGAGTTATCTTTTCCGAAAACCATTGAGTGTAGTTCAGCATTACTGAGCTGTCCTGCCAGATTCGGGAATGCTCCGAAGACATCGATGGTCAAACACTGAAAGTCTTGCTGACTTCTTCGAGGCACAACGTCCAGGTTTCGTACCTGTATAATAATATGGAGCGCACCGCAGCATTGTAAGCTCAATCCTTGATGGATAAGCTGATGTCACGTCTGCGCCACAGGTGACGCAGGTTCACAAAAACTGCTCTGGCCTTCCCAATCTGGATGGAGACATCATCTTAAGGTTCATCCGCAAACATGAGGCTAGGGTTCGAGCCCACCCAGTCTTGCAATAGCACTTTACACTTTACAGGTGTGAAGCGCGTGCCAAACCGTGAGGCAGAATTATTTAGATTATTTACTATCGTTCGCATTACCACGGGGTCAGATCCAAGAAGAGCTCTGTCGTCTGCGTACTCGATATTTGTAGGCGGACACCTCGGGAGCACTTCTACCCCACAGGTATTAAAGGCTGATAGTGAGTCTTCCATGATCGTAGCAACGTCGAAGTTGAAGAGGAAAGGTGCAAGAGGGCAGGCGTATCTGAACACCACTTGATGTGGTGAACGCAGGCGAAAGCCGTAGACCATCATACGTACACGGCAGTTGGACGAGAGTGAAGAATTCATGGGAGACACATTTGCTCCACAGACACTGCCACAGTGCCTGACGGTCCACAAAACCAAAGGTACCTTTTAAGTCAAGGAACACAACCATTGTTGGGCGCTCGAAATAGTGTCACTGGCCCAAAATCTGTCGGAGAGTGAAAATACGATTGATGCATCCTCTTGAAAAACGGAACCCAGCTTGGTTTCACGTTATGTCTCTCAGCATTCGAAGTACAATAGCACAGAGCACCTTTGATGCCATAGCTACCAGGTCGATGCCACGGTGGTTTTCACACAGCATCTGCGTACCTCTTTTGAATAGAGGAATAATTGTCGACATGCTCTGTGCTGCAGGCACTTTCTCTTCGCTCCATATCGCACCAATAAGCTTTGTTAGATGGGTCACCAGAGATTCTTCATCTTCTTTGAACAGGGCTGGATACAGACCGTCCGGCCCTGGTGCCTTCTCACGTTTCACTACGGATGGTTCGTACTTTATTTCTTCTTCTGACGGGCAAATAAGGTTTACATTCCATTCGCCGACATGCACTATCTCCAGAGGCTGTGTTGAGGAGGCCAGCTGAACTGTTCTTCGAAGTGTACAGTCCATTTTCCCAGTCGACGTTTTTGCGAGTGAATTACTGAGCCGCCTTTTTCACCCATCCTTTCACTGACCATTGCTTTTCCAGCGCACGGTCGTTTCCGGTAGCAAACGCCTTCTCCATTTTCCGAGCTTTCGATGTCCACCAGAGCTCACAGTCTTCCCTTAGGCTCTTCGCTATTTGGCGTTTGAGGGATCTGCGCGCGCCGTCGTACTCATTGCCTGCTGGTACGGATTTCCTGGTATCAATCAGGACTAGCGATCTTGATGGTATCCAGTGCTCGTTTGGTCTATCGGAGAAGTCGGACAGATAGCACTGGACGCCAGTAGCATAGCTCCCGTTACACTTTGTCATGCTTCATGACCAATGTAGCAAACCAGAGCTCGTGAAAATCATGCTGCTTTGCGGTCAGATCCCTGAAGTATGATCCTACGTGCAGTGGAATCCAAGAACGCATAGGTCAGCTTTTTTTTAACAATAACCTGTCAAACGTTTACTCTGAAAGTTTCATTAGATGACCAGCATTCTCTTCAGCCCCCACTTTTGTTTGTGGCTATGGCCACATCCTACAAGGTGTTCAGGTACAAACGTACACAAACTAAGCGCTGAAATACCGCGACTCTGTTTTGGCTCGCAGGAGATAAAGTCGGGGCCCACATGTCAATGGTCAGAGGCATGTTCGCCACATCGCTTCACTAGTGACATAGAAAAGGCATATCATTGGGTAGAGTTTTGTCCGTATGCGGCTCCCAAACTTGGCTTTTGCGGGCGGAAGATCCGGAGAAGCTTTGAGTCCTTAGCCTTCAACTTCTTTATAGCTAGAGTAAGCTGGCAACAAAGGTACCCGCAATTAGGGGGTAAGAAGACGGGTCGTTAGTAAGACAGCAGGTAGTTCACCTATAGAATGCATGCGACACTACAAGCTGTGTTGGCTCAGCAGCGTTCTGCAGATACTCGGTTATAGTCTACCAGGAACGACGCTGATGTGCAGAAAACTTGGAGGCAGAGAAATGGAGGATGTTGGTCCTGTCAGAGATCCGCGTGGCTCATCCTGCGCTTGGCTGGAGACAATGAAAAATATGACAGTGGCATTCATGACGTCATCTACAAATTGTCGAGAGTAGACTGACGGAAGGCTATTTGTATTTGTCTGAATGGATGTGTGCAAACTGGAGCAGGGAAAACTAGGAGGCTACCCTTTTGAAAAGTATCCTTCAAGGTGGATGGGGTTTACAATGAGGGCTCATGATAATACGCAGATGCACAGTGTTCAATGAGAGCAAACTAGAGTGACAGTTTGCATTCGAGTGTAATAAATTGTTTCACCTGGTATAAATTGTCCTAGAGCTGTGTGGTACCTAGAAAACCAGAATACTTTCGGAAATTTACCTGCAAAAACAGAAAAGCTCTAGATTCAACAAACGATAAAGATTTCGGTCTATAACGATTAGACCAGCTTGTAGCAAGCACTAACCGATCTTCCGATATAAGTTAATCCATATATACAGCACATACCTCTACATAAACAAAGCAGTGCCAATGAGGCACATTTGTGAAGGACGTGGAGGAATGTGATAATTAATCCGAAAACGCCCTTGAAGAAATACGTGATGTGCTAAAATAGCATAGAATGCACGTGTTCAGTCGGTTGCTGACGCCAAAAGCCCAGCAAACAGATATGTGGAATAATGTCTCCGGTAGCAGCTGTTGCTCGGCCGAATAGTTCATATAAAAGAGACATGATGATGGTGACATGCTGAGCGTAGCAAAACTAGAATGTTGGGGGAAACTGCTTTCTCCATAATGTCTAAGAATTAAATTGAACAGTTGATATGAGCAGCTTGAAGACCGTGTTGCCCCATCTCCCCAGATTTTTCCTTACCTACCGTCTACCGACGTACTCATATCTCGTCAGTGTTATTTCCAAACTCAGGCAGATGTGTGTCACCAGCAGAACTGGTGAAACCAGTTAGACACACTAACAGTCGCAAAGTGGAGAGCAGTTCTGCTGAATCTGACTGTCTCTACTGTCTCCCTCCACTGTCTCTCGACTACGTCTACATTAACCAGACAGTCTCGTCACGCAGTAATCTGAAAGCTGCACCGGATGGCAGACACTGCATGGGTCGACATTGGAGACAGCCTGCTGAAGTAGGAACAACCCAGTTAACATCCGTTAACAAAATTCCACCGACTGCTGGTAAATTGCTGAAATTCCGTGCCCTGTCACAAAACATGTTGTGAGGAGAGATTTAATGGCCTGAATCACATGTCGGGTGCAGACAACGAGCGCCATTGTCACGTGACCAGTGTGGGAGACAGTTATAAACAAAAAATACGGTGAGAGTAGGGGAACCAACGTGGTCAAGAAATTGACGTTCTTCGTTGCGGGGCGGGGGATTCGGTCACTTTTGGAGAGTCACGCTTATTTCTCCATACTTTGTACCGATTCATGTGAGGGGTCCCAACCCGTTTGGGACTCGGAGCAGAATAAATCGCCTGTCTCGATAACCATTGTTCACTTGCTTTTTTTCACCTCAGATGCTACAAACTGAATCAACCAGCACAAGCATTCATTCGAAAAAAGATGTGTAGCTAAACGCTATACACTAATCGTAAGATTGCTGAAAATTCTTCGACAGCCCACAACCTGTTTCGCCCCTTTTGGGGCTCATAGGTGGGCGCAGGCCTCGAGTTCCCGTCAATCTTATGTTCTACTGGAACCCAAATTGCACGAAATTAGCGAAATACACTCATTTGCAAACAAGTTTGGTTTTTCGAGGGACTCACCTGGAACCCAGCTGAATCTCTCGGTTATGATGTTTTTGGGCAACTCAATGTGCTGCACTAGGTCGCCTCATCTTTCAGTTGGTACGATATTCGAGATAGCGTGACACGTGTATAGACGTAATACACTACTCATAAGATTGCCGAAAATTCTTCGACAGTGTATTACGTTTATACATGTATCGCGATATTTCGAATATTGTACCAAGTGAAAGATGGGGCGGCCCGGTGCAAGTGAGTTTATTTCGCTACCCGTAGCTTACGTTGACTCGGAGGGCGCAAGGTCATGAGCAATAAGTTAATTTCCGAGCTGACAAGCATTGAGAATACAATGACAAATTGACAATGCAAGCAGTGCTTCACACATCAGTACGACATTGCTGCCGCAGATGTAAAGTTTGAAGGATTTCTCAGTCAATCCAGGGGAGCCCATAGATAAACCTACACTGAATATTATCCATACCAGTAGTCCCCGCGGTCAAACCAATGCAGAACGTAGTCAATGGGATCGGTATGGCGGAGAGGTAATGTCTCCGGAATTCGACTTGTGTAAGCAAAACACCCTTTGAAGATGGAAATAAAACCCAGTTGGAAGCTGCGGAGAACTCGCTGCCGTTCGTTTATGACGGTAGACGTCACCGTAACGTGCATGGGCCTGACTCATGCTGTCGTAGGAACGAAATATAGAAAAACAAAGTAATGCCATTTCACGGGATTCGAAAGAATTCGTGAATTCATCATTAAGTAACGTCTCGCATCTGACGCCAAGGTTTTGTGAGACCAAGTGAGTAGGCTTCAAGACTTTTTAGGTAATCGGGTTCTTTTTTCAATAATGAACTAAATCAGTGTTGAGTGAAGCTCAAACATTTGAAGTTGGCAGGCTCGGTCAGGTTACCCATTGTGCAGTAGATCTAAAACAGTGCAATTTTTCAATTCTGAAATGCGAACCCAGCGAAGACTTAGGACTTTTTTGTTGTATTCCCAAACAGTTTGAATTACTTGGACCGTCGAATGCTCCCGTTGGAATAGTCGTCATCTACTACAATTTTGTGAATCTGCAGCCACCGAAACAACATCGCGTCCCCATATCACATTCCTAATCCTAATATGGCTTTACGTGAACCTTGACCGGTTGTCTCAGCGGATCTATAGTAGTCCATCGGTTTGCGACGGCATACGAGTAGTCGCATATTTCGTTTCATGGGCACTTCGCTCAGTGGATTTTCTGTTCCAAATGTGGCCACCATCAACTGTTTACGGACCACTAGAGTCTGAACGAACATGTTGTGGTACAACTGACATGATTTTAAGTCGTGTGACGCAGTTAGTCTGTAACTAACACATGTATTCCAGCTTAAAAGAGGACGTATTGATCACGCGAACAAACGGTTTATTATAAACAGTGTTCACTGGATATCAAATCCAGAACGAAACTTTACTTATCACTCTACTCACGCGGGAGATGAAAACAGAGAACATCCAGATTAGGTTAAAGAGGATAAAAGCAAGCCCTCAAATCAGAAGTTCGATTATGGTTGCGGTGATGGCACGTCATTAAAAAGTCCGGTTATTCTACAAATCTGATCGATACACGTTCGGATACATTCCTCTTCGGTTGTTCGTGTTAGGGACTGGATCACAAAAAGGCTTAACATGACAAAGAAAATGACACTGAATTCTTTTCTGTCATTTCCGTGTTTGAATAATTCATCAGCGGTTCAACACTCTACAAACCAGTAAACATGAAAGTGTTCGTTATCCTTGGATTTAACCAGCAACAACGGTAAACTAAAAATAAGATTATGTACATCAATTATAGTAGGTTATTCTCCTTTCCGAAGAATAGTCTTTTACCAATGTGTAAACATTTTACGGAGCTCTGGACTTCGGACAGTCTGCGTCAGCTGGAAGCTTTGGGAAGTTTCCACCATATTGCTATAGCTCACTAGTAGCCTACAGTGGAATTTCTAGGGCTACCTGGAGTCTACTAGACGGAAATGCCCGAGATTCCGTACGTGTTTCTCCGCTTCTGTTCAACTTAGAACATTTAAATTTCCAAGATACAAACAGCAGTCAAGGCAACCGAATTTCACCGAATTTTGGTCTGCTGCGCACGGAATTCCCAAAAGGTAAGGTCCAGATATGAAGGAGTGTGAAATAAGCTGATCCAAATTAAGTAAAAAAAAATTAGCACATTCTACCTTATCCTAAGAGTTTGATTGTTCATCGTTAGGAATATGGTGTTTTTGCATACTTCTTATTAGATAAGACAGGAGTGTTGACCTCAAGTTCCCCATGGAGTCTCTCCGATTCGAACCGTCCAGGATACAGAACAACCCACAAGAGCGGTATTCAGGCTTTGTAATTATTTCCCAAGTGACTTTGATGGGCATTACGTATGCCGGACAGCCAGATGAAATACCTAGAACATAAGCAATCGTCCTGTTAATTAAGTGTTGAGGCATTTTTTGATCTGCTCTCCGGTAAATAGACAGAGGTTGAGAGTAAATTGTCCTGATAGAGAATTCGACGGTGATTTTTCGCCCAGTAGTAGTACCTTGAATCATGGACAATCCTGTGTTGTAACTTCGGTCATTTTACGACTGTTCTGATCAAACTTGGAAATATGGATCGTCTAAAACCGTCAAGTTTCACTTTATTCCATTCGGCACTCAGTAATATGGGACCTTCTGCCGAATCAAGTTTGAGATTCACGTGACTTCCGGTCATCCGACGGCGTCTCCTGAATTCGTGTATTCCGAACATTTTTCTTCACATGCCTGACCTCGATAAGCAAATTAAGGGACCCCTTTTTATTTTATGATGGAGGTCACATAGTTATGCACGACCCTAACTACTTCCGCATCGCCCTGTCTTACGGAGTTTACGATAACTCCCCGGTCTTATTGAAACGCTACCCAGATATATTAACCAAGAAGTTCCTCACCAAATGTTTTGATTAGATAAATAACGTTATAATGTTTCCGGTTTATTCTGAGATCACTGAGAGCGAAACCGACTTCTCTACCCAGAAACGATAAGAATGATTCGTACACTACACAATGTTCTTTCTCGAGTAAAATCACTTTTGAGGGGCAACACAATGCTTCCTCAAAGAGGTGTTTCCATGTGATAGGATGACGTATGCTTTCTGGATCGTAGTTACGAAATCTCCCTTATATCAGAGCGTTTTCGGCAGTTTACGTGAGGGTGGAGTAAAATCCTCCACTACCTCTGAAAGATGCATAGGACATTCCATACTCACATAGTCGTGATTCGTACATACTAGCGTACCAGTATTCCAGTTCATAAGCCTCTCTTCATCCAGGTTGTAAGGAATTGGTGGTTTTGTCATCAAGGTGAATAAAATCCCCTAAGCCCGCTAGGTCATCACGGTACGAACTTCAATATGAGAAATAAAACTACAGTCGTTATTAGGAAAGACTTCAACGAAAGATACTGTATTCGCTTCTAAGACTTAAGTATCGGACAAATCTGGTCAAATATAGCCCTATTTTACTAGTGGGACTGGCCAGCACATCAACTGCACATCAACTACATATATATATATATATATATATATATATATATATACGACAGTTGGCTAAAAGATCTGGATTAGTGTTACAGGGTATTTCCATTGTGGTGTACCTACATTCTCCAAGCGCTCAGTTAGGCTAGTTGACTGGAACTGACAACATTGTCACGTTACTGATCCGGAAATCGTGATAAAAATCAGCAACGGACAAGTGCATGATCGAAGACCACATGGAAGGAGCAGCAGTCAGTGACCGATACTCGCTATAGGTAGCTGAAGGCAACATCTATTCGGGTTCCCGCTGGTTCGCTCCTGAACACCACGTGAACAGACTATTCTCACTGCTCTGTTCTATCTGTGCATCTGGCGTCTGATCCAAGATGACCATTCAATTTACCTTTAGCAACGCTAAGTCTACTAGGTTCACGTCACCATCGACCCCAGAGACGCCTGCGCTTTTAGTCATCATTATCATCATCATCATCATCAAGACAGCAACATCTAAGTTGATACTGATGCTTGACTGCCGTACAACCATAAGGTTCGTCTTATTATATTTAAAGCCCTAGAGTGAAAAGAAGAGAAAAAGAGTGGGGGAGGGGACCTAGTGTTGGCGTATGTCAAGCATTCTGAGGTGCCTACACCTCCAAGCGCTTAATCAGACAAACTGGCACGTACGGTCTCTTCGTAGAAGAAAAACAAGTTTTCAGCATCAAATCAAAAAAGCTTGTTTGGGTTCTTCCAGCTTAAGAGTACAACTGGTGCCGAACACTTCCAACTTGCCTTCGTATGTGAAGAAAAAAAGTTGGGAAATGGCATTTGCAATTGGTTTTATGGAGATGCTCGAATTGGAAGCAATAACTTTGACGCAGGACTGTCGACAGATGTGTAACAAGGCCATATCTAGAGGGGTCATTAACCGTTGGCGTATCCCGTCCCCCGATTCCCTCCAAAAAATGATAGTTCCACATGCGAATCAGTTTTTATGTAATAAACTATTTCTGGACAATTCTGGCGCGACAGCTGGCTTGACCAGTGCTTACGCACTGCGCGTAAAACGATACTCCGGAATAGCTAGCGTGACTTGTAGAGTATGACCAGTCGAACTACGAAGCAAAGCATTTGTCACCAAAACCGTTTGGCGTAGCTCAGGGGTACTCATCGGATGTACCGTGCGGGAATTCAGGGACACCAAACGGAAACATTATATATATATATATATATATATATATAGCCAAACATATCATCTACAATAATGAGCCCCAGTTACATGTAAATCAAACTAACCACGCAACGGATCTTAATCAAAGAAGCACAATGCCATACGCTGGATTCTACAGTTCACTGCATTTGAGCAAGCTCGATTTTCAGGTAAAACTGCCCCCATTATTTGAAAGATATTTACATGAGCCTGGAGTGCGACCAACGACACCTATAAGATCGTCCGTCGGATGCTTTAGTTCAAGCATGTAGAATTCGTACCGAACTGAAAGGGACTTGTGCGAAGTAGCAGAGACACAAGGATACCCACAACGACAACAGCCTTACAAGTCGTGCAAGTCTTCGGGAAACCGAAACGCAGAGACAGATGACCGACTACTGCTAATAATTAACGAAAAACGCCAACTTTGGTCTGCATGTGCGACTTTTATTTGGGTTTCGCAAACCGTACAGTATAGTGTTACTAATTTGCCTCAGTAGGTAAGTTTTGGACGGTCACGGAACGGCAACGAGTTAGAAGAAAGTGCAGAAGATATACAAACGCATGCTGTAAGCTAACTGAGATTGCGTTCCTTCCCCGTTCACTTTTATCCTTTTCTTCACAATAAGGTTTTCAAATAAATCATGGTTGCACGGCAGCGAAGCATTAGTGTTAAAAACTGGTGTCATGCTGTCGATGATGATGATGATGACGTCTATCAAACAGATTCGAATGCAACGTTGGTTTTCAAATTACAACGTCCTCTCCGTACCAGTTTACTTCCAACTGCTCAATAGCAATCCCTAATACTGGGGAAGGATGGGAAGAACGTGGAAGAACCGGTGTACCATAAATGCGGTTTATCTAAGTTGAAAGCACACATAAGTTGAGTTGAAAAATCAGAAGTCAGTGCGAAAACACGACACAGAAAGACAGACAAGCTGTGGTGACGCCCATACCGTATCGAGACGGGACAGGGCTAACCAGACTAGACCGGACTTGTCTATGCTTTGTGGTCTGATAAGAAAACAGAAAGGCAATAAAGTAACCCAGTGATGCAACCGCGCTGGACTGGAAACAACTTCACTCGGTCTATGCAGACTGGGAAAAAAGGAGTTAAAGCACAAGCCGGGTAGAAAACCACCCAGACGGCTGTCACAACCAACCAGACCATTTTCCAAGAATCCAGAACATATGTCTAAAAGTAATACGAGAAGGTTGAAAGAGATATAGCCCAATTAATGAACAGTGTACAGATAAACCGAAGGGCATAAAACTATTCAGCTGCGAATGTGTACGATAGTTAGCCTTACTGATGCATTCGAATCTTCGAACCAAAAAGATGACCTACTTGAAGAGATGATGCGCTACGTCACCACTGGTAGAAATAACAATTCGGACAGAATAATGTGACCCTATCAGCTACATGCTTCGCAAAGCCAAAGTGTCAAACAAATATCTACTATAGTATGGTGTAGACATGGCAATCCATCGAACGTGTGTCGAGAAAGCGGAGTTTCGCTTTGAGAAATTTGGAGGACCAGATCTTTTTAATCTAGTTTATGTCAGAATTTCAAAGCAGACGGATAGTTGGAATCCACACGTTTTGTACAGAAGCTTTCACAGTGACACAAGGGTTTCTAATTCGGGTAAAGTAACATCATGATGAAGGTTTGAACAGGGCTGGCCATGCAATATAAGTACCACGACACCCGTGGGCGGGCTTATAAATGAGGAATGAGGTAAAATGGTCAAGCACATTTTGAGACAGTCTGAAGCACAACTTGTCTGGTAGATTAGATCGGAGACAGTCTGGAAGACGAATTCATGCGAGTTAAAGCAGAATCTCGCCTCAGAATGAAATTGTCGGAAACATGATTGTGTGTGACGAAAGTACTTGAAGTGGTGAGAAACTCGCATCTCCTGACTGCCTTTACAGGTGCAACTAGAGTACAAAGTAGGGATGGAGTGAAACAATATTCCCCACTTGTGCAGTGAAGTTCGCAGAACAATACGAAGCATCAATACCCGCCGCTGGTGAACAAACGAACCTGAAGTCTCTTGTTGGCAGTGAAGTACCGGCTTTGAAAACTTGAAGTTAAAAGCCTAAAATCGCTGGTTTGATACAGATCTAGATGTCTTTCGAAGCGCGAGCATATGAATAAGATTTGTTGCTAATAAAGTGTTCGAAAGGGTAAAGCTGTCGATATTCCACTTGGTAAGCATATTGTATGAATGGGTCGGTATTTTGCTTTCCTGGATAATACCATCGTTGAGTAGTGACGGGAGAAGAAACGAGTGCCGCTGTCATCAACTGTTTGGTAAAAATTTGACAGCAATCGCGCATGACACACCAGCTAGACCATAATATTTAGGGGCAAAGTGATCATTAGCATCACTGACGGCAAGACGCAATTAATACAGTGACCTTAACTGCCATACATAGGTGATGGGAGGAGGCCTGCGTAAAGAATGGAAAGAAAAAGGAAGAGAAGAGAATTGGTGCAAAGCAGAAGTACGTCCTTACGGAAAATGGTCACAGATAAGGTGTCTACACCTGTGGATAGCATCAAAATGAGCATATCCGAGTATCACATCGAATTAACGCGCCATCAGTGGGATTCTGGCAGCGTCCTTTTCGAACCTCACCCGATATAAGACCGATGCGTAACGACCGCGAACTTTAACAAGGCAGTCCGGCTAGGAGATAACAGCATTCGTGCCATCGGGATCGACTGCACGCAGTATTCCCAAAAACGTGCAAGCATGCTCACGCGGACCCCAGTCAGGAATGCACGAATATCCCACAGCTTTCATTTCATGCTGCCATATCACGCTATTCCCCGCTAATCTTCCACCAACAATGACCTAGAACAGAAAATAATGCTTTCTTGGGTAAACAATGATCAGACATGCGTAATGCATGTCTGGTAAGTTTGGTCAGCTGATTTAACGATTCCGATTAGCTACCGAACAAACAAGTGAAAAACGCAGAAAGCTTTCATAATAGGTTATCATTCAGTTTGCTGTGATTTCTACTCTTGTGAAGCGGTTGAAGAACTCGGTGATTTCTACTTGCAACTTAAACTGTCGTTGGGAAGAGGGGTTCGTCAGACAGAGTAGCCTGAAAACTGAAACCGTCCACAATCCAAAG
This sequence comes from Clonorchis sinensis, assembly GCA_003604175.2. Lineage (NCBI taxonomy): Eukaryota > Metazoa > Platyhelminthes > Trematoda > Opisthorchiida > Opisthorchiidae > Clonorchis > Clonorchis sinensis. The sequence goes on from CM030369.1 coordinate 80,174,647, forward strand.
TTCACATTTTTCTGGACGTCTTCGGATGGATTTACAATCTGCACCGTAACCATGAAGAAAGCTGAACGTCAAAGCAGTCTCACGAAGTACCGATTAAGACGGCGTCTCAAGGCTATGACAGCCAGAAAATACGTCTGATGCTATTCAATTCAGGTTTCCGACCATGAAACATGCAAATGAAGCGCGGTGTTTCATCAAACAAAATAAACTTGGTCATAATTTGATACACTTGTGTGCATATACAAGCCGTTACTTTCTCCAAAAGTTGCACTATGAAATTCACTGACGCGCGGTTTGGCATTGATTCAACGTTATTGACATCCAGAGCAACTGCTTCGAATAGACACCCTTAGCGTCACTAGACTTTTCAAGCTGGGTGATCACATTGCTCCCTTCTTGAAATGAGCTTACTTGATAGATAGCCTCTGCTACTCAAGAAACTTTGGGACAAAGTCATTGCCCTCGTTTTTTAAAAACATACTCTCTTCGAAGGGAATATCTTGGAGGACAGTATTGTGATCGGCTTTAATATACGTTGAAATCACAGTAATATATCGACCATTGTCGCACATCGTCCCCAAACAGGGGATATTTTGAAATGAAACGAAATTATGGATGTAAATTGTGAAGTCATAGTGAAATTATTTCCGAAATGAAGTTGAACGATTCGGTGTGGTTTTTAGTCGCCGAATAGCTAGAAGGATGGACTTAATTTTACAGACATAATATTTTACAAGTACGCTTCATAAATAGAGCCAACCACAGATGAGAACTGAATTGTGCGAGGTTTGAGAGAAGAAATCACGTGGTTTCTAGGACAATGAGTGCGTTAGAAAGACAGATCCGAAAATTTCCGTGAATTTCATCACAACACTTACCTGTCAGGAGTAGCCGCTCTTCAGGTTTCCCACAGGATACATTGACTACCATTTCAAACAAGTAAGCCCGGCCTTGGCTACCTTGAAACGACTTGGAAATAAGATCCTGGTGTCTGGCCAGATGGGCACGACAATGGACGCAGCTGTACGTGCGGTCATCCTCACTGCTGTTACTGCAGCTACTGTTACTACTTGCGCTTCGACTTGAGTTGTGTCCGTGAGCTCCGAGGTAAACTTGAAATGTTTTGACCATGCCAAATTCGGGTCCGGAGACTGCATGTAAAAATGAATAAGATAAACTATTCAACTACAGGTATTAAGAAAGCTTCAAGAGACAAATCGTTTCTGGACATATATGTAATTGACCAGCCTGCCCTTCAACATACTTCCAAATGAGACCAGAGGTTTTACTTTTGTGAATAATCCAGCTTACCAGCTCAATAGCACTGGGAGGTACATGGATTAACTGAAAGGGTCCTCAAAAATAAGCGTTTGGAGTGAATATAAGCATTGGCATTCTCACTGGTTTTCTTTGAGACTGGGCAATGTGGTAGCAGCCCAACGCCTATGCGCCCTGTAGTTAAGTTCTTAGAAATGAGTCCAGTCTCATTAGCCTCTCATTTGTTTCAAAGTGGCTGAACAGTCTTCCAGTACATAATATTACTCGGCTTATTTTTTATTTGAACTGCGTATTTTTCCGAATGAGATGGAAAGCTCAATAGTCCAACGGTAATTCGACAGCGGAATCCACTGTAGAGCAGGGTTAAGAATACGTCGGTTTGAGCCCATAAACAATCAAGTAAGGTGAACTTTAGGCTGCCTGCGAAAGCAGGATTTAGGGAAAAAACCGATTTGCCGGTAAGGCATAGTCTGTCCTACTGATCAAGTGTGAATATAAAACAAAACGCTTGGTATATCCGCCGCGTATGCTATCACTGCGATATCATGATAGTATGCTACGTGTGCGCATCAGGAGTTCAGAACAGACAACTGTTCGATAGCATCCGTGTCCTGACAGATAAAATGGAAGGCCTGACTGCGTTCAATACAATATCATTCAGCGGCACACGCACCAAAATCGATAACTTCAGTGATCAACAATGCTTAAACTGCAACACGGTCAACGCCTCTCTCAAGCTTTCATGTCAAAAAGTTCGGAAAAATATAAAACATTGCGAATGGACAGGACTGTCAGAAACAGCCACGGGGAAGGTGGACTATTGCACCGACGCCCTAACGAGATAAAGTTGTTCCACAAACTCACAAAAAGCGGAAAAATTAACCCGGTGAAGCAGGGCGACTGTGGGCTAGTCGGGTTTAGAATCGTCCTCAAACTCTGTCAACATAAGAAGACACGAAAATCCTGTTCGGGTGATACAGATACTCGGTATTCGTAGGGACATCTTGCGCAGCAGTGGAAACTACAGGTCTTAATTTTGAATACGAAAATTCCCTGCCATTTCCAACCTGTACGCTTAAAATTTATTTTCCTGAGAAAATACCTGAGAATAATCCGCATTCCAAGAATGCCAACGAATGCGCTTGGTTGCCTGAAGATCCTGCATAGATGCCGTTCGGTGCACAAAAATCGCACACAATGTGTCCGTCGTGAGCATTGAGGATGCAAAACACACTAAGAGCCCATAAGTTAACAGCTGGACAACGGAAAACGGAATCACATGCTGACTGACTTATGTCTAGCTGTATGATAGTGCGTAAGAGGAGAAGATTGAAATAACAGATAAAGATAAAATGAAGGTTCTATCGTCTGCAATGACGATGAAACAAAGGGAACCATGCGAAAAGGAAGTGACGGTGTGAGTGACGTTATAATCTCGAAAACCAGTGAATAACTAGGTGGTTATATTATCGAAAAGGTAGATGGTGAAATAGAGTTGGTTTAAAAGGAATGTTTAAACAATAGTGCGTGCTGAGAACAACGATATATCATCAGCGGAATTTGTGATTCCATCACTGCGGCCAGGAGGCACTTCCCAGTGAAAAGTTTACATATCCACGAGAGGGTTATGGACATTCGAGATCACAACAAATAGCGTGAGTTCTAAGCCACCTTGAGCATGTTGACTTATACACACCTACACTAGTGCCGTAACCGCCCAACTTGATTTATCAATGCACCGAGTCGGAGGAAAGTGGAGGGACCCAATGTGGCCCAACTTGAATGTCCTGAAGTGCCCCATCGGATGTCGGAAATTGACAACAATCAATGTGTTAGAAGGCACAACCTGCAATATCTCCAGCTTCGTGTAGATCACCATAACCTTTGAGGAAACCTCTGGGGAAACTGCAGTGCATGGATCTCATGCATCCTTGTCCACAGATCACTTAGAAATGCTACAGTGAGAAAAATAATGCACCACTGTTCACGTATGCAAGGGCGACCTTTTGGAAGATGTCAAATAACAACTAACATATCACTAACGGAAGTAGACGTTCAGCAAATGTGCGTGGCCTTGGTTCACTCGTGACGGATATGGTAATGGTATTTTTGTATCGCGGTCCTGTCGGTTTTTCGAGCCTTCTGCCAGTAAACACCACTAGAAAAAGTTGTGCTATTATTGCCCCAGTCATATGACCACATTAAACTATGGTTCGTTTTCTACCTGTGTCATGGTGTTATCGATTTGGCAAAGTTCCTTCGTAACTTACAGAAACAAATTCACTTAAATGAAACAAGCGCGTATTAGTAGATGGATTGAAACGTGGTACACCACCGAGACCCTGGCTAGTGCACACCTTATTAAATTTTGGCCAAAAACAAAATCCAACTTCTTGAACCGAGCGGTTAAGCTCAGTAGTCAGATATGAGTGCCGCTAAATTGTACTGACTGAGCTTTCCGTCGAAGTTCAACTTCTGAATCAAGTACCTTTGAATTAATAGTCCACAAATATAGTCCCCATTATTGACAGCAACACCAGAGAGAAGACTGGTGCTTCAGCGGCATACAACCATGTCAATCCAGTTGAATAATGGAAATAAAAAATTGGGAAGGGAGTGGGGCAGAGGGCTATACAACAACAAACCTCTGAAGTACCTACACTTCCAGCATTGAATCAATCTGGATAGAAACTGGCAGCACGAACGCCACTGACATGTCTTAGCCGCCATATTGTTCATTAAATCCAGCCAAGCACAGACGCGGTGGATCCTACTCTGCAAGGACAGCACCCAAACTTTATGTAACACCCTTCATTCTCCCCTGCCACGCCAAACTGTGTCCACCATTAGGTTCCCAATCAGGCACGAGAAACGATGCTCTCCTCGGTATTCGGTAAACCAGCATAGGTAACACACGGCCCAATCAATCAATCAATTTATCAGCTATAAACCGTGTACCATAGGCACATTGGTTCCAGCTGCTACAGTTTCGATCACCGGAAATGTGGAACGTAAAAAGAAGCCTTGGAGGCGAAGGTATGTTCGGAAATTGAGTAGCTACGCATTGAAGGCTATAGCTTTGATGCACGAGCGCCACTGACTGCGCGATTGGGCCATTTCTGCCAGTGTCGTTAACCACTGGTGATTTGAGTCCCGGGGTCCCCATCCAGGGAGGCGGCAGTTGCCCGCCCGACTAAGTTTACTGGTTAGCGCTTTCGTACTTCGTTGCCAGGTCATACACTGTCCACCTCTCGGTCGCTTCCACTCAGCACAGGGCTGGGCGAAAAGAGCTCTGCGGGGCAGACGGTCTTCTGGCATGCGGAGTACATGTCCCAACCAGCGCAACCTATGAAGCGTGAGTAATTCATCTATCGCGGGAGAGTTCCTTCTTCCTAAGACCAACTGACGTACCTCAGCATTACTAATCCGATGTTCCCACCAGACCTGACCAATGCTGCGGAGACATCGATGATCAAACACTGACATCTTCCGTACGTCCTCTGCACGTAGGGGCCACGTCTCTGATCCATAAAGCAGTATGGATCGAACCACCGCACTGTAAACTCTTCCCTTGACAGACAAGCTCACGTCACGTCGGCGCCACAGGTGTCGGAGGTTGGCAAAAGCTGCCCTGGCCTTTCCGATTCGAGAAATGATCTCATCTCCAGCCAGTCCACCGGAACTTATACAGCTGCCCAGGTAAACAAATTTATCTACCACGTCGATTGGCTCACCTGCAAGCATGAGGTGCGGGTTTGATCCCACCCAGTCTTGTAGCAGCACTTTACACTTTGCGGGTGTGAAGCGCATGCCAAACCGTGCGGCAGAGTTAGTTAGGTTATTTAAGATCATTTGCATTTCGGAAGGGTCTGAACCAAGGAGAGCAATATCGTCCGCATACTCAATGTCTGCGAGGGAACGTCCCGGGAGCATTTCGACTCCCGAGGTTTCAGAGGCAGGCAGAGAAATTTCAAGCAGCATGTCAATAACAAAGTTGAAAAGGAAAGGGGAAAGAGGACAGCCTTGTCTTACACCACTGGACGTGGTGAACTCAGGCGAGAGCTTCCCGTATACTCGTACGCGCCCACAGGAGTCCGCATACAGTGCCTTGATAAGAGATAGAAATTTGGAAGGGACACCTTTGATCGCCAGACACTGCCAAAGTTGCTGACGATCGACAGAATCAAAGGCAGCTTTCAAATCCAGAAAAACGACCAACGTGGGACGTCTGAAGGAGTGGCGCTGTTCAAGAATTTGTCTCAAGGTGAAGATATGGTCGATGCATCCTCGACCGGGGCGAAACCCAGCTTGATTCTCACGAGTCTGTCTCTCGCGATAATCCATCAACCTGCGCAAAATAATGCCAGAGAGTACCTTAGATGCGACGGATACCAGACTGATACCACGATGGTTTTCACATGACGTTCTTGCTCCCTTTTTGAAAACTGGGATGACGGTCGAGGAGCTCCATTCGGCTGGTATTCTGTTTTCGTTCCAAATCTTCTGCAGTATGGTTGTCAGACTGTTCACCAGGACCTCGCCACCTTCTTTGAAGAGCGCGGGGTGTAGACCATCCGGGCCAGGTGCCTTGTCGCGCTTCAGAATTGAAATCTCACGCTGGATTTCGGTTGCTGATGGTGGGTTGGTGTCAATGTTCCATTCGGGCCTGCTTGGTTCTTCCAGTGGTTGTGTTGAAGGGGACCAGGTGAACTGTTCTTGGAAGTGCTCAGCCCACCGCTCAAGACGGCGATTGAGGGAGTGAATTGTTGTTCCGTCTTTTTCGCATATTGTCTCACTGACACCTGCCTTCTTTTGACCCGTTGATCGAATCAGTTGAAACAGGGCGCGGCTGTTGCCTGCAGCAAAGGCCTTCTCCATTTCCTGGGCCTTCGAAATCCACCAGCGTTCTCTGTCATTCTTCAAGCTCCTGATTATCCGGCGTTTGAGGGATCTGCGTGCGCCATCATAGTCGCTAGTTGCTGGTATGGACTTTCTGGCAGCAATAAGATCTGCTGATCTCGAAGATATCCAGTGTTCATTGAGTCGAATCAGATGGGCTGGACAAGCAGTTCTGAAAGCTGAGAGCATTGCTTCTTTAACTCGCCTCCATCCATCCTCCAAGCAATCTTCATCGTCCACATGACTGTGCGTTTCCAGCAGCTTTCTAGCCAGATCAGCTCGATACTCTTCAGCTACTGAAACTTGTCGGAGTTGATGAACGGAGCTGCCCTCTTTCGGCACGCGTAGTGCTGGCGGGAAACGAAGTGATAAGCGGGCTCGCACGATGGCGTGATCAGAGTCAAGTTGCGTACCCCAGAAGGAACGACAGTCCTTAACTGAGGCTCTCCATCGGTAACTGATAGCCATATGGTCCAATTGAGTCCACGGCTGTCTTGTGGTAGGTGGCCTCCAAGTAACTCGGTGTGAGCGTTTGTGTTGGAAGTTCGTACTGGCCAGGAACAGACGATGATCTGCACACAACTGAAGAAGCCGCTCTCCATTATCCGTACGCACAGCATCGACTCCAAATCTACCACCCAACTGTGCTTCTTCCGGACTTAGCCGTCCAACTTGGGCATTCATATCACCCGCCAGGATTACTATATCCGTCCTTCTTGCCGACCGAAGCAGTCGTGACAGATCTTGATAAAACTCGTCCTTCTCATTCTCAGAACTGCTGTCTGTTGGGGCGTATGCTGATACGACAAACAAACACCGTTTACCGCATCGACCTGCGTTAATCTTAATTGAGCCAGACAGCCGCACAGCGCAAAGGCGACTGTTTACTGGGATCCAGTCCAGTAAGGCGCTTTCAGCCTTGGGGCTGAGTGCAACTCCCACACCGTAGATACCACGAGCCATTGCGTCAGGATCACCGGATGTCCGAAGAGTGAAATGTGGGACATCTGGGTTCGCCCTAAGCGGCTTGAGAAGCACGACCGAAGTGGAGTCTTGTATTCGTGTTTCGGAGACACAACATACATCGATAGAGAGGGAAAGTAAGGTTTCAGCAAGGGATGCCTGTTGCCCAATTTGACATAGAGTACGGACATTAAAGGCTGCAACGTGGATCAGATCTTTTGGAGTTAGTAAGTGATTATTTTGGTTTATTTCTCTGGGCGATGGTTGAGACTCACAACAGTGGCTAGGGGATTGGCAGATGGGTTGATTGCCCTGCATTGTACGATGGGTTGGGAGGGAGTGTGGGGGAAGGCCGGTGAGCGAAGAGCTGCAAGGGCAAATGATACTTCCCGGTTGCCCAGGCCGAAGAAGGGGGTTGAGTTGAGGTACCCCACCTTGAGCCTTTGACTCAAAAGTCTGACCCACAAGGCAGTGGGAGGGTGTAGGGTTTTGCTCGGGGACCCTGCCCCTAGCCTCTGACTCAAGAGTCTGGACCGCGAGACAGCGGTTGTTAGGGTTTTCTTGGGGGACCCTTCCCGGAGCCAATGACTCAATAGTCTGACCTACTTGGCTGTAGGGGGCCGGCCTGGCCCGAGGGCGCAGGGAGTAGGGCATTACTGTCTCACTCCTGATGCGGCTGCGCACAGCAGGTGCCTTTTGAGTAGCACCGGACTCTTTGGTTTTTAAAGTATTTCGACCGTAGTGGATAATGCGCCGGCGGTCACGGTCAACCGTTGGGCGATCGGAGTGTGCGGTTTTTAGGGCCGAGCTTTTCTAACCCGTCCTTCCTCGGGGGAAGGCAGCATCGCTGCTTCCATAAATATGGAGATGCTGGTCGCCTGGGGGAAACGCCTTACTGCCTTCACACTCCTATCGCAGAGGACAGTACGACTTTACCTCCAGACCGCCTCGTAATACGATTACTCGCAGTACGGGGACTCGCTGTTCTTCGTCGGGCTGCTCCCCGTTGGCCTTCCTGGCATGGTTGAACCTTTAGGAACTGAGTTCCAGCCAGTATAGCCCGAAGGATCATTGCAGCACGGAAGCCCGACCACCACGACAAGGTGACAGCTTTTGGTCGGGACACACGGCCCGGCCAACCTAGCTTACGATGCTGGATGCATTCTTTGAGTGAAATACATTATGTTTCAACAAAAACCCGTCCGCTGATCACCTCATTACGAATTCGTTATTTCCAGCCGACTCCTGCTATAGTTCCGAGATGTCTCAGATCCTCCGCCCGAAGTGCCGGAGTCTCACAGGCATACATAATCGTCATCCCACCATCGCAATCATCATCAACAGGAACGCCATTCACATCGATTAGCAGTCATATCTTGCAGCGTCTCTAACTAGGCACAATGGGGGTCATGCCGTTCCCGTCTTGGAAAACGAACCGCATCCACAGCACCCAGACTTCTCGTAATCTCCTTCATACTCGTCTACTAAGCCAAGGGTTGGCCACTACTCCGTTTCCGCCACTTCGAATTGGACATGATAAACAGCACTCCTTTCGGTAAACTATGATTTGTCATGCGCAATACATGGCTTAACCAATGCAGCTTCTGGTGTTGCAAACGTTCTTCATTGGAAGTCCTCGTTGCACCACCGAACACTCACTTTCTAACTGCCTCGTTACGGACTCGCCGACACCAACCAACACGAACGGTGGTTCTGAGACAACGGTTGTCGAACACCTGAAGACGTCTCAGTTACGCTGCTCGAACACGGTAAATCTCACAGCAATACAAGACAGCCCGTATGGTAGCCTATTACACACGTTCCTTAAGATTCAGGGACATACCGCTTTGACACGCAATCCTGCTTGCTGCTCTCTAGCCAGTGGTTCACGAGCCACAACAAGGCGACGAAGGAGGAGGGACGCCAGATGGCCCGCTACGTCCCGGGCTAATCTGATCCTCCTCTGACTACCGTACTCACTACGAGCCCCCTTTTTGAAAATGGGCACTATCATCGATTCTCCGCAGTTGTCGGGGACAGTCTAGCTTTCCCTAATGCCGGTAAACAGATCTGACACGCGTTGACTGATGACTTCACACCGGACCAGGAACTCGGTGGCGGTGGAGACAGCATATGCAACCATAAACCTCCAAGGCTGTAAGCGGTTCCAGATTCACTGCCGAGCGTTCTAATTTAGTTGTATGCATTATGTGAGTGGTAGTTAGTGACCACGGTAACTGTTGCTCAAAGTATTCGGCCCAGATGTCAAAGCGTTCTTCCTTAGTCAAGATGTTCACGTCACTCTAATCCTGATGGTTTCACTTACACGTGGTTTCCGGGAGCTAGCCGCACAAATCAGCTGAAATAATCCTCGGGTATTCCCGACCTTCTGGGCCTCTTCCATTTCCTCAGCCTTCCGATTCCATCAGACTTCGCAGTCAGCGCACACTATCACTGGACGTCTGATAATTTGTCAGGCCAAATTATGTTCGAAACCCGCGGGTTCCGAGATTCAAGCTGTGCCACTGTCCTGTGTGATATCCAGTACTTGAGCGGACTTGGTAGCGCCGTGCCACAGACAAAATTCCAAGCAGTGAGGAAAGATGAAGCGACCAAGCGACCTCGTCTCAGCATGCGTTCACATCTGATGGTGGAGCGGTTGGAAGAGACTCCAGAAGACGATTCTGGTAAACTAGTCTAAAATTCGAACCTGCCAGTCTTAAATTCGAAGTGATTTGTCCACAGTTAATGCGGTCCTGGAAAACGAAGGGAGAAGCTATTCCGAGCGGGCGATGGTCAGAATGCACAGTTGTGTTCACAGGATGACGTAGCATAAGCGACACTAAGAGTCTGGTTAAAACAGGGAGGGGTAAGCTAATTCCTGGGTGATAGCTACAGTCACCGCGATCTCCCTTTTTGAAACTGAGAACCGCAATCGACTTACCCCAGTTGGTTGGAGGTAAATAAAGTAGACAGCCAGTGAATGAAGATTTCAACTCCATCTTTGAACAAGGCGGAGGGGAATTCGTCAGGAACGGCAGCTCGATGTCGCATGAGGAATAAAAAGCATTCACCGATTACCGAAGTCATCATTGGTTTCAAGTTCACTGTCCAGTGCTGTATTGTGGGTCGAGAATCCGGCTGGGCAACCGCAGAGGGTCAGTTGAATTGGAAGTAGTCAACCCAACGATCCACGCGCTCTTCTTTCTTAGGAATAGGCCAGCCATTTTATGAGTGGCTGTTTCGCTCATTGGGAGCCTGTTTGGGCCTGTTGCGCGTATCAGCTGGAACAGGTTGGGCCCATTCCCAGAGTCCCACGCCTCCTCCAGCTCTTCAGTCTTCCAGACCCACCAAGATCCTCGGACTGTGCAGACGCTGTCTATCAACCGAATGTTGGCAGTTCGTCGGGTGGTAACATACTCTCGACCAGGGGGGAACACGTGTCTCAGCTTCTAGCAATTTTAGAGTGTTGTTTGAGATCCAGTGTTTTGAACTAGTTGAAGTATTTTGCGACGTTGCGGACAGCAACTTCAAGTAAGAGTTAAAATCAGAAGACGTCTTGTCCGAAGGAGTTTGGTATAATTGTTTCACATCAGGATCCGGGAGCTTCTCAATGGCCAGACGAGGTGTGCGCACCCTGTGTGCCCACGGAAAGCCCAACAAGAAGCAGAAACGAACAAGTGCATGATCCGAATACACATAAGTGTTCCATTACGTGCAACATCCAGTAATTAACCCACGCCACCTATATCTGATGGCAATGTGGTCTACCTGTCTTGGAGGTTGGCTCACATGCGGGAGGCAACATATGGCCACGCAGCTTTGGTTGTTTCGAGTTATTACTGCACAGAAACAGTTTGTTTTCAGCATACAACTGCAGCAGGCGTTCGCCGTTGCCCGTGTGTCTCGATTCTAGCCTTGAATGACCATCCAAATGAGTCTTCGTAGCGCCAAGTCTACCTACTTGCACATTCATAGTCCCCGCAAAAAAAATAACGGAACTCTTAACCTGCCGAAAGAGAGCGCTCAAACCGCAGAGATTACCATCAACAGGGCAACCATTCAACCGGAGACTCTTTGTCTCCGTTAATTATAACAGAGTCAGCCACAGCAAAACCAGCCGCAGAGGCTTCTGGATCACCATAAGTGCGCAACCAGAAGCGAGAGGGAGCCAATGGAGGGGCAGGTTCAACAAGGGTACTTGGGTTTTGAATCCTCGTTTCAGACAGACAGCACACAACAATGGAAACCAAGTTCAGCGCCCATGCAACAGCTGTCTGTTGTCCAGCTTGTTTTAGAGTCCGAACACTAATGGATGCCAGCTGAAATGAGTGTAGGGGTTTGAAGGGTGGGTTCGAAGTATCTGTGGCCGTGACGGCCGAGTCAACCGTGGATACTGGAACCAGCAACAATGGACGGCGAACGTATCTTTCAGTCCATAAGAACTGGTCAATGGAGAAGTCACTGACAACGGATAAGGGGGAGAACCGAATATGTGAAAGAGGCGTCAGCAGTAGTCTGTTTTCGCTTACCCGCCCTTCTCAGGCAGCAAGTAGAGCGACCCGATTGATGGCACCACGTGGCAGCCAATGCGGCATGAGATTAGTTTTAGGTGTGTAATTCATCTTTGTGCGTTGGGACACAGTGGAGAAGAGGACGACAAGGGTTCTCAACCAAAGCTTTAGGCTCAAAAACCTAGCTGTAAGGCAGCAGTGGTTTGCGTAAGACCGTCAGATCAGCCTAAATTTTTTGGGGCAAAAGTCGCCTCCCCCAACCTAGGGGACCAGAAGACTGTATTAGTCAGACATTTACCCACTGATCAATCTGTTATGAGAAGCTCTGTAAGTGCCACATGTACGTTCCCCAGAAGAGCTCAGCGGGTTAAGAAGGTGCACAAACCGTCACACCATTGTTAGTTCCTATCTCTCCATCCACGAATAGTTAACTGTAGGAGAATTGATGCACCATTCAAGTTTAGTTATCCAAAGGATTTCACAACAGGACAACGTGCAGAACAAAGAAACATTATTCAAATTCAGTATCTTGTCAAATATGCTCAGCGAGTGAGCGCGCCTGAATTCATTGACGAAGACTCAAGATTAAAAGATCACATGAACAAGTCTTTCATACATCAACCTGTTGATGTCTAAAAAGGCAAAATGCGCTGCACGCTGAACAGTTTGGAGTCCAAGCACAGCCTTTTAACTCACTATCAATGTTTCTTATTTTAATGACGATTAATTAACAAAGAAGGATTCCGCTGCGCAATACGTAACGTAGCACACAAAATATTTATTAGGTTACAAAAGTCCTCATCAAAAGACAAAGTAAACATCTCTTTTGCTAGCGACGAGCGACTTCGAATGCACTAGCTAGAATTGGTGGGGCTGTCACCAGGAGGCGATCCGTGAAGTTGTACCTCAGGAGGTAACAATTACGGGCAAAAACCAACATAAGCTGGGACAAAACGAGCTAGCTCCATGTTTCCGATTTTAATTGGTAATACTTGATCATCGGTGGCGAGTAATGAGAACCTGGGAACGGCTTTTTCATCGACTGACCAGTAAACAGGTGTTTGGAACTCAAAAGGACCGACGCCGGCCAAGTCTTCATTGGCGCTTTCGATCAATTCATTACTAATTCGTGGAAAAGTATGTCCAGTAAATGATATTGCATACGCACGAGTTGCGGTATACCATATCAGTTTGTCCAACGACAGCACTCAACACTCGACTGATTTTGCTCGTTTGGAAAAGTATATTCATGTAACACGGGGTGGAAAGCCCCCAGTTTTAGTCATTTTCACATTGCATTGACCAGAGGTCACAGTATAGAGTGAAATAAGACTAAATCGGATTGATGCAGCCAGCATGCGATTTGGACAGTGGTTCGAACAAAATACCGTGTATCATTCTGGAATTTTCGTCATCAGAGACAGCAACATCACTGTTAAAACTGACGCCTCACTTCCGTGCAGCCATAAATTTCACCTCATTACATTTAAAGCCTTAGAGTGAAAAGAGAAAAAGTGTGAGGAAGGGGACGTGGTGATGTCCTATGTCAAGCATTCTGAGGTGCCTACACCACCAAGCGTTCGATCGGACAACCTGGAAAGAAACTGATAGTACGAACGCCACTGACATCGATCAACCGCCATTTGTTGCGATGTCTCCAGCCAAGCACAGGCGGGGTCACGGGGCTCCATCCTGGAAGCCGTACAACACCAACAACGTCCAAACGTTTCGTAAACTCCTTCACGCCCTTTTGCCAAATTATACGTTGTCGACCTCATCATCATCATCATCATCAAAGACAGCAACATCAGTGTTGACACTGATGCTTCACTGCCGTACAACCATGAAGTTCATCTAGTTTCATATGCATATATATATAATTATATATAAAAAGCCCTAGAGTGAAAAGAAGAGAAAAAGAGTGGATGAGGGAGGGGACCTAGTGCTGGCCTATGTCAAGCATTCTGAGGTGCCTACACCACCAAGCGTTCGATCGGACAACCTGGAAAGAAACTGATAGTACGAACGCCACTGACATCGATTAGCCGCCATTTAATAATAATAATAATAATAATATTTATTCCCAACTTTTGGGGGCCCTGGAAGGCGTACAACACCAACAACACCCAAACTCTTCGTGATCTCTTTCACGCCTTCTGCCAAGTCATGCGCTGTCCACCTCGCGGTTTGCGCCATTCTGAAGGAGGCACGGAGAACAACACTCGTCTCGGTAGACGGTGTTTCGGCATGCGTAGCACATGACCGAGCCATCGTAGTCGGTGGTGCTGGATGATTTCCCAATTGATGTACCTGCAGCACAACCAAATACCCGTTTTCTAATCACCTCGTGACTAACACGCTGACGCCATCCAAAACAGCCACGCTTCTGAGGCATCGGTGGTCGAAAACCTGGAGACGCCTCACATCATCTGTCCGTAGAGGCCATGTCTCGCACCCATACAACAATACAGCCCTTACTGTAGCCTGGTACACCGACCCTTAAGATCTAGTGAGATGCCTTTTGACGCCACAAGTGACGCAAATTAGCAAACGTGATTCGAGCCTTTGAGATTCTTGCACTGACTTCATCAGACACACTTCCGTCAGAGCTAATACAACTACCGAGGTATGTAAAGTTTTCCACAATCTCCAGTGATTCTCCTTGAATTTTAAGGGATATGTCCGGAGACTGCACGTTCTGAAGCATGACTTTGCACTTTGAAGGTGCAAGGCGCATGCCAAAAGATGGTATGATGGTCAGTCTGTTCAACAGGGCTTGTGCTTCACTTTCGTCTTCAAAGATGAGGGCGATATCATCTGCGTACTCCAGATCGACAAGGCTCTCACCAGCAACGATTTGAACACCGGGGTTTTGAAGACCTCCAGCGTTCGCCTCATTATTTCATCAATGACGAAGTTGAACAAGAATGGAGAGAGTGGACATCCTTGTCTGACACCACTTTTGTAGGGAAGCTTTTGGAGAGCTCACCATACACTCACCCGCCCAGAAGTATGTGAATATAGGGATCGGATTATGTTTACAAACTTCTGGGGCATACCCTGTTGAGCAAGTATATTTAACAGCACTGACCGATCGACAGAATCAAACGCACCCTTGAAGTCAAGGAACACCAAGATTGTGGGTCGTCTGTACATGTGGCGTTGCTCTAACACCTGACGGAGTGTGAAGATGTGGTCAATGCAGCCTCTACCCGGTCGAAATCCCGCTTGATTCTCACGAGTCAAGGTTTCGCGTGCCATCGTAAGACGACGAAGAATCAATGACGCCAGAAGCCTTGTCACAACAGGAGTCAAACTAACACCTCTGTGGTTGCTACATTCACTGCGAGTACCCTTTTGAAAATGGGCACTACTATCGATTCACCCCAGTTGTCTGGGACGGTCTCTTTCTCCCAGATAGACCCAAATAGTCTAGACAGGCACTGGCTGAGGAGCCCACCGCCATCCTTGAAAAGAGGTGGAAGGTCGTCAGGACCAGCAGCACGATGACGCTTGAGTAGAGAAATACACTCGGACACTTCTGAGACCGAAGGCGACTCCATATTTACGGTCCAGCTTTCTGTTGAAGGCCAGGTTCTGGATTGAGGTAGCAGGTGGCCAGCTGAATTGCTGTTCAAAGTACTGTGCCCAGCGGTCCAGACGTTCTGCTTTATTGCATATCAGGGAGCCATTTTGGTCTCTGATTGTTCGCTGACAAGAGGTTTTCGAGGACCAGTCGAACGAATCAAATGGAACAGCCTGCGCACATTTCCAGCATTCTTTGCATCTTCCATTTCTTGGGCCTTTCGGGTCCACCAAGCTTCTCGGTCTGCACGGACACTCAGTTTCACTTGGCGTCGGATGATGCGTCGGGTGGAGTTGTGGTGGCGGCCAGGGGAATCTGTCGCCGGGTCTCCAGCAAAGACACGGTCCTATCAGAGATCCAGTGTTTGAATGAGGTTGGCTGGGTTGTACCGCAAACAGACGTTCCAACCTTGAGTAGCGCTTTGGATATCTTTTCCCAGTGGCCGTTTATATCCGACACCGTACCGTCCGGCAGGCATTCGACGAGCTGGTTTTGATAGTTTCGTTTGACTTCTGGATCCACTAGCTTCTCAATGGCTAAGCGAGGTGTGCGCGTTTTGCGTACACCTGAAAAGCGCAATGAAAAGCAGCAGCGTACAAGTGCATGGTCGGAGTCCACGCTGGTGTTCCAGAAGGAGCGGTGATCGACCCTCGCCACCGATAACTCACGGCGATGTGGTCTATTTGGGTTCGTCGCTGGTTTGTTGGTGGGCACCACGTTGTCAAGCGATTTCCGCTGTTCCGGAAATTCGTACTGCAAAGGAACAGTCTGTGATCGGCACACCTGAAGTAAGCGGTCTCCGTTGTCCGTGCGTCTCGTGTTAAACCAAGACGACCACCCAATCGGGCCTCAGCAGCGCTCAGTCTACCTACCTGGGCGTTCATATCACCAGCAACCACAACGATATCTGAGGTTTTAACCTGCTGTAGAAGGGCACCTAGAGCGTCATAGAAACTGTCCTTGGCAGATTCAGAGCTACAGTCAGTTGGGGCGTAAGCAGACACAATAAACAAGGTGCGATGGACCTCACTTCCTCTAGATTCTCTCACAGATGTTGCCAAACGAACCGCACAGAGGCGACTATCAACGGGTATCCAATCAAGCAGAGACGCTTCCGCTCGTTCGCTCAATACAATACCCACCCCAGCATATCCAGCTGCAGCGGCCTCTGCATCACCAGAGGTGCGCAGCCGGAACCTGGAAGAGAGCGAGGGGGCAGTCAGTTCGATCACGGTACTTGCGTCCTGCGTCCTTGTTTCTGACAGACAACATACATCAATGCTGAGGGAATCCAGCGTACGAGCAAGAGCCACCTGTTGACCTGCTTGCTTCAGTGAACGAACATTAAAGGTGGCTAAGTAGACAGGCTTTCGGGGTTTGAAAACAGACTTCGAAGTGTTTAGGGATATTTCGCTAATTTCGTGCAATTTGAGTTCAAGTAGAACATAAGTTTGACGAAAACTTTGGGACTGCGCCTACCTGATGAGCCCCAAGAAGGGCGAAACCGGTCGTGGGCTGTCAAAAAAATTTCAGCAACCTTATGAGTAGTGTATTACGTCCATACATGTATCGTGAAAAAATGCCATTTCAAAATTTGCATGAAACCATGTTTCTCCACTGCTCAGTGTGCACTCACACAATGTTCCTATGAAAGTACTGTTGTTTGTGAATGTCATGGTTGTACGAGGGCTGGGATACTGCCAGGGCGCCCACACCTAGACAGGAGGACGATTAGGGTCCTCAACCAAAGCCTTTGGCTCAAAAGCCTAACCGCAAGGCAGCGGTGTTGGGCTGGAAATGCAAGTGCATTACCATTTTTACGGAACACGTCGCCACACATGTTCCAACCGCCAACCTGGAGGGCCAGGAGACTGTGTTCGTCAGACCTCTACCCATGGACCAACCTGGTATGAGAGACTCTGTGAGTGTCACGCGGGCACCCCCCAGTATAGCTCAATGGGTCGCCGAGGTACACAAACCGCCACACCACGGTAAGGTCCAGTCTCTTCGTGACGGTGTCGACCTCGCGGTTTGCGTCATTCTGAATGAGGCAAAGATAACCACACTCATCTCGGTAGACGGTGTTTCAGCATACGTACAACACGGCCGAGGCATCGTAGTCGATGGTGATGGATGTTTTCCGCGATTGAAGTGCCTGCCGCACAACCAGACGCAACAGGTACTTCAATCAGTACTTCGATCAGTATCTGTGCGTTGTCAGTCTGCCTTCACACTTTCCTTCAATCAATAAGTGAGTAAAATTCAAATGAGATTATAGTAGAGCAACTGGATGGGATTCTACATGAAAGCTGAGGAGCCGGTTTATAAGGCAACAAACGGAACTGTATCATCGGCGTATCCCGACTCGTACACCCCTGACAAGCGATTGAATGCGATTCGCGCCCACTGAGTGAACGTTCAAAATTCACGCTATTTGGACATCTCAGTTGTCTCTGAGTCCTTGCTCTATTATCTGGTCAAGTGTAATGTTTCATTAATAACATTCTATGTAGCTAATCATCATTCGGAAGTAAACGAGACAGACGACTGTAGTTTGCTGGAAAATGAAACGATGTCCAAGCATTCGCCAAAAATTCAGCGCACAATATAGATTACGACGCCTCGAGCAAAGACAGTCTTTAAAAGTCGGCGTGCATTGTGTTCCGTTTCCGGGAAGTATAAAGGCTCTGAAGCACAACGGTTTATAGACGTACACACGTTAAGTGATCTGGCGAACTAGTACTCAAGTGTGGGAAGGACAGCTCTAAATGTGACCTACAAAGTCCCAGTCAGAATTGAAAGAGGCCTTTCGAGTTAAAGGACGATGTTCTTAATTCGAAATAAACTTCAGATTCCCTCCTGGTCGAGTTCTGCAAAATACTTTCGAGAATACTGGATGAGATAAGGCTTGAGTTAACGGTTAATTGCCGAAAATCTTGATCGCATTGGAGTCAATAAGAACGTCAGCGAAGTTCTTATGATGAACCCAAAGGAAACACCTGGGATTTGACGTCATCAGGCTGCAAGAACAGCGAAGCCCAAGTAACTTACTTTTCTGGGGCTGAATCTTGAGTTAGCTCATGGAATGTCACCCTGCAGCTCCCTGAAGTGACTTTTAGTGGGGACCTCTGTATAGCCTGAGATCCAGTAGAGCCTCTAGCGACAAACCCCACGGACAGATTGGATATGAAAATTCTGTCTGATGTGACCGTAATGACTGCCATCGCGTTGCCAGTGATTGGTGTGATTTTCCCCTCAACAGTAAGATTTATTGGTCTCGATGGTATCCAGCGTTTATTTGGTCGAGTCGGATGGCTTCGACAGACAGCCATAAGGCTGACAGGATTGCTTCTTTCACTCTCCTATATTCACCCTCCCAATCAATCTTCATTTATTACATGTCCGCATCCAGCAGCCTTCAAGTCGGATGACCTCCATATGGTTGGTTGGCCATCTCCAATTGAGGCTCTCCATCGGTAACTGATAGCCACATGATCCAACTGAGTCCATGTGTGGCTTGCGGCTGGCGGTCTCCAAGTAACTCGCTGGCTTTTGTGTTGAAAGCTGGTATTCGCCAAGAACAAACGATGTTCAGCACATAATTTAAAAAGTCGTTTCCCATTATCCGGACGCTGACCATGGACATCACCTAAATGAACTTCTTCCGGGTTTCATCGCCTAAATGGGCATCACGTCACCCGCCAGGATGATTGTACTCCCTCATTGCATCCCTTCATATCAAAAGTTAGTTCTTCATAGACATACCTAGCAAACTGCGTATGAAGTTAAAACCGTTTTGAGCAGTCCCGAATTTACCCGTGTCGCCCTTCATATCAAGTACAATACGGAATGTACAGCCCACACATGGGGCTCGCGGTTCAAACGCCATAGTGTGCTGGAGCTAACCGCACGACCAACTTAATCCCGTAGCCCCACAAACGTCTACACAATTGATACTTTTCAGCCCTGCAACTGTACTCTGCGCTTACATGAGGTTGGGATCTGGTTCTGTGGCCACCTAACAAATATTGGTGACCTCCAACCACCAATGACAACCATTTCTCAGTCTCGTCAACGCAACCGGCCTGAGACCATGAGGCTCAGCCTGGCTGTCTTAGCATCTGGTGCTCCTTCTACTACCAACAATTTGAAGCACATAAAAACTCCTTACCCCCAGACTTACCTGACCGCAAGGATGTGTCCCATAGGGGCCGCGGTATACCACTGAAAAAGCCACTCATGTCATGCGAAATGCTAATAAAAGCTGACTCAACGCAACCGAGCCCTGAGGGAGCTGAAAGACTCCAGTTTGTTGTCCGCACGATGGGGACGTCAGTACTTCGCAGATAAGGACAACTGTCTAAATTGTAGGTTTACTGTCATTTCCGATTGGGCTGCCCACAAGGGGTGGGCATTGTGGTGGTGCACATAAAAGTAAGCATAGAACGGTGAACTCTAGGTGCTTAGGTGTCTTGTTAGGAAAGTGTCTGAAGTTACGATGCGACACCAGGGCCAAAATTACACCAGGGAAAATCAGACGCAGGCAATGATGAATAATTCCTATGGTGAAAACCCATTGCATGTTAGAAATTCCAAAATTTAATACACTCAATATACTGGAATACGTACAAGGCTGTCCGAACTGGACAAAAGGATAAGCGGATCGCAGTTGAGCAGGCCTTTGGATTGCGCGGTAATAAATAGAGTCCATCCGACAACCTATTATTTAGTGCGAAAAAACAGCACTTTTAACCTGTAGTTCCTCAACCCGGTCCATGGGCAGAAAATTTCCAGGATGAAGTAAACCTATAGCCAGAACGGCGCAACATTAGTTGGATGAAGCTTCCGTGGGTAGAATTATGATAAAAATTCACATGGTGTTTCTGGAAAGTCTCAAGATCTTACCCAAAAGACCTGCACCTTTTTCAAGAATCAACATGGAACGTGCTGGTTTTTAGCTTTATTGTCCCGCTTAGATCTTTCAATTCCAGGTCCTTGTTGGTATCCGATCCGTGGTAATGTATTCGCAATGGTGCTAGTCGTTTTGAAATAGCTTTTGCCGGTTACACCATTTCCGATCCTTTTCGTCAGGTTTAAACCCACTTAAATCTTCTTGTGTGCGGGCGTTGAGCACATCTGGAGCAATCATCTTCTTCGTCCAAACACCTACTCTTTTCATTATGTATCGGCAACAGCCCATAGACATTGCCACCAAGATCCCTACACTAAATACGTACGGCTAGTGCACTATTCTGCTGAAGACGCTCCCAGACCATGGGGATCCGGCCACCCTATGCAGGAGGGGCGCATCTGAAACATCTTAGAATACACCAGAACTAACGGCTGCTTCGAGTCGTACCACAAGAGTATTCCTACCTCATCCACAGCAAGCTTACTCTTCTGAATAAATCGATCCAAATTCCCCGTTCCGTGATGCGCAATTCTGGCCACCATGAACTTGCTCACTTGGGCGCAACCCACTGGCCTCGTAGCGACAATCCCTTGTCCAGTCCACCCAACCAATCTCCGAAAATACCCCAATGGATATATCAAGTTTACCCCAGATTTGCAATGAGGGATCTCTCATGAGCCTAGGTCTGGCGATCCGTCAAGCCCTGCAAAAATTGTAAAAGGCCTCCCAAGACCTTACCGATGGTACTGCCGCCTTCGTTCATCAAGGCTTCACGCCGAAGGAACATTAGAGCTTTCCTGGTCTATCAAACTACCCAAGAACAAGCACAACCGAAACTCCGGTTTTTCGAAGATGTCATTCATACTAGCACTTCGCCATTATACCGAAACTCCTGTCTGGTCTAATAATGATTCCACACAGACCGCAGCCAAATTGGTTACTCAGACGATATACACACTTCCTCATTTAAAGGTAAGTAAATGAGCCCTGCTTGGGGCAGAGCCGAACTTTTACTGCCTACTATCCTCAGCCCTTGACGCAACTGCAGAGTCAGGCGGTCACATAAAATATGCCGCATGTTCAGCTACAACTCCAAGTCAAGATATGTTCCTATGAAATACTTAACTCTGTACACACGTTTTCACCAGCATTCCTGAAAACTTCATGTCACCTCCTTCTAGCAGCTGCTCCGTGAAAAACATTTTTCGCTAAAAAAACGGTTACAGTATATCTCACGCCTTCGATAAGCTGATGGCATATGTGGGCCTGTATGGGGGCTGCGGGTCGAGAAGGAATGTTAGCTATTCATCAGCGTACATCAAGCGGTGTCTGGCGGAGAGGCAGTTCTCTCCAGGTGTGTGGATACCTGCGCCAAAGGGCGGGCCTTGAGCGCACGTCAGATCTTGGTCGTTCTCGTCTAAATTCCGGTTGTTTGTGATACCTTCCAACTCTGAAGACGCCTGTATGAGTGATCCGAACCACTTGGTAAGCCACTACGGGCGCTGAATCAACGTTTGCGCAAAGCACGTATTGCAGAACCAACGCTATGTAGTTTGGTACTTCGTGCCCACTATCAGCGTCGTTTTGTGTCCCCTATCCAAGTTAAAAACAATGCCCCAGAAACATTATTTGTCAGCCCCAAAAACGACCTATGTGAATAAGTTAATTATTTTGCTTCATCAAGCATGAAATTTTGTCAAAGAATGGTTTGTGCTGCTTGAGTTGATGGAGCTTCATCCGCTGCCACATGAGTTAGCATATAGGCCCATAGTTAGGATACATCCTTCGGCGGTAATCTTTTTCCAGCCGATATAATAGTTGGTTAATTCAACCCTGAGATGTATATTAGTGTTCAACAGTTCACTTGTTCATTGTATGTTGCCGACATGAAAGAAGATTTGGCTTGAGGCAGGGATATTGGAAAACTCAAACACGCTGAAATGTGCGGGACGTACAAGTATAAAATAAACTTATCGTCGGTGCAACCTTCGCGTATCTGTCACGGTCATATTGTCCTGATCAGTCGGGTCACATCTTAGGTGCGTCGTCAGGCGGTGTAGTAGGGCGTGGCAACGGGTCGGTATATGTGCATTCAGTAGTGTTGTGTGTTATTAGACGTGCTCCTAATCAAATGTGACCTTCGATCGCGATCGGTTGTTCGGTTTACGCGGTCCCATTGGTCGCTCCGTTATAATGCCCCCTGATAGATCGATGGCCATGTGACCTGACTCGGACTTCCCTGCTTTTGTACTCCGATTATCGCTGAGGCAAACTGTGTCTTTAACCTCTCTGAGTTCTAGTTTGTGAACTTTACTTGAATCCGAGGCTATTCTTGTTTCCTGGTTTGTAAACCGGATAGTCGACCAGCTTTAATTATCCCGGTTGAGGTACGGATCCTTCGTACGTAACGGTCTTAAACTATATCCAGTTCAAAGCTTCGGTCGATCTAATCCGGCATTTACGCTAAATGGATTGCCAACATCCTCTTCAGCAATAAATTACACCAGGTTTCTGGCTCAATCTAACATCCATGGTAACGTGCGCGGGGGAAGAAATCCTCGTATGGTGGACGTGTACGCCCTGTAGGGAGGGTTGTCCTGCTACTTGCACCAAGATGAATCCATATACTCGCCATCCCTTCAGTAGCACAGGTAATCGTCCATCGCCAGTGGTTCTGAGCCTGGCCTTTAATTCAGGAAATCCCCTGAAGAACACCGTTGTTTATCTGTGTCTGGTTTGGGTTTGTCCCAGTTGGCATTTATCCGGTGAACCTACGAAATACAAGCGAAGGACCAATGTCGTTTTGGCTGATTTATAAAAACTGCATGGGGTATTCAGAAGATACTCTGCTAGGCTCACGGCTAACATCGACGTTCAAGGCAAATTGGTTAGGGTTCCACCGCTCCTGGTCTACCTCGACAGCCAGACCTAGCACATACGTCCTTCCAGCTTGTCCCACGAAGTGATTATCTACATGTAAAATATAAAGACCTTAGTATTCCCTGAATACCAGCCATCACGGTTGGCGCTTGTTGGCTGTTTCTGTCATGCACCATTTATTGCTTGGAGCTGAGAGAAGTGACTCAGTGACTGGCGAACCATACTCTCATCCTTCTGTAGCTTCCAATTACACTAAAACTCTTATCCATTATCTCGGAAACTCTTGCTCAACCGATCGTTGCCTCTCTCCTGTCCTTCTTCACATTAACTCCCGCACACGTTTCACAACCGAGACCTTCTGATCGGATCTTATAGCTGGGTCAAAAACTACTTTAGCTTCCCGTGCAACTCGTCCTGTCATCCCCCGTACCAAATAGTCCAACGGCTTGCCTCCTTGCTTGCCACCTCGCTACCTCACCTTCCCAAAATTACATAACCAATCTTGCCCTAACCTTTTGCTTTCTGATTGGCTGACGCTCGGGGCAAACACGAGACACAACTCTTATCACCAATGATGGTCTCTTGCGTCGGGATTTCAATTACCGCATGCACGCCGAGTGGAAGCCCACTAATAATGGTTTGTTGTGTCCTCATACTACATCAGCAACCTCAGCTAGCCCTTGGCTGCTATGTCAACAAACGGAACTCTACCCTTTCATAGGTTCATTTGACTTGCTGTCATCCCTATGAATCATTTTTTCTATGTGACACCGTTTTAACTGATGCCTCCCGGCATTCACGAGACGATACTGCTGTCATTCTATTCCTTCCTCATTCCCCCACTCCCAAGCTTCAAGCTTAGGCAGTAGCTGTTCCAGACGCCCCGTGTGGCCGTCATCCATTCAACCTGGCTGATCCTCGGTCTACAGACGTGATCTCCGAACTGAATAGAAATTATCTCTGAGTTCAAATCTGCTGGACTCTACAGGTGCCCATCCCCTCGCCTAACCCAAGTCAAGCCACCCTGTCCAATTTCCGCAACCTTGACTTCCAATACGGAGCTGTCCAAAAACCTAAGTATGTTGGTGCAGTGGTGGTATGACCGTCAACTCTCACCAACTCCAGCCTGTAATTGCAACTACGAACAAATTTTTCACCCGACAACAACGACCTCTGGAATGGGTTCGTTCTAACACGCTGAAACTCTCTTCCGGATTTAACCAGCCTAGCTTTCCGCTGTAAATTCGATTCGGCCCTTCCGCACGTTCAACTGTTTTATTTATGGTGCTCGTGTGTGCATGTATGCAATAGAATGCATTAGCAAAATATTCCCATTGAAAATAACCTTTACACCCGACTTCCCTACAACAGTGGCATCAGTGGTCACGCATTCGAGGATTCACGGATTGATACACAGGAGCGAGGCTTTCGCCCAAGTTTCCCGGGTCGGTTTTTTCTTGTCGTTCAGCAGCTGTCGTTCACCTGAAAGGCACAAGTGAAAAAAGGGTGTAGCACTGCTCTTTAAGTTCTCAGCGCGGGGCAGTATGTTTGCCAGCGCGAGGACTCGCGTAAATAAGTGTCTAATAGTGTTTTGAACTGAGTTCTAGAGGGAGCGTGGACAACCGTCTCAGGAAGGTTATTCCACGCAGCAACTACCCGAAATGAGAAAAAGTTTGCCTAATGAAGGTGTGCGCTCTGAGCTTAAAAATCTTCTTACCATGTCCCCGCCGTGTGTTTGCTGGGTCAACGGTGAAAAACCTGTTGGCCAAGCCTTGTTCAAACAGGGCGTAAGTAAGAATTAAGTCCTCGCGGGCGACGATACTCAAGGAAAGAGGTCGAGCACCACGAGACGCGTTTCGTAGTCCATGGACTTGAGACCGGCAACCATTTTCGTAGCAGCTCGCTGGACACGCTCAATGGGATTACGTCTTTCGTGCGTCCTGAGTAGACAACCGGGTTGGCATATTCAAGGAGCGGTCTGACATAGGCCCCATAGAGTATTTGGAAGTCCGTGCGAGTAATACGAGAGAAGGTACGCCGAATCATCCGTAGAACAGCGAATGCCTTCTGAGCTGATTTCTCAAGGTGCAGTGGTAAGGACAGGTTTGGAGAGGCCAGATACCCAAATCCTTTTTGGCATCTATCCTCGTGATGTCTTCTGGTCCTTTCTCACCATGCATGACGCCGAGCCTTAGATGCACACCCAAAATTTCTCTGAAACCATAGTTCGGAGGAGGAAAACTTAACACAAACTTTCAGCATTTGATGGCATTTATTCGGTCCCTTAGGATCTTTCCATGCGGGCGCAGTTTTGTTGAAAGTTGTTTAAACGTACTCGAAGTCCACCATGGGCGCGGAATTTATATTTTAATGGCTGCCAACGGCTTCGCGTGATGTACGGTGGGAAATTTGCGGAAGAGCCGGTTTCTTCACGTGTTTTATTTTGCATTGCGTTTGGAAATAATCTCGAAACGACAAGGACAATAATTTCGCCCTCTGTGTCGCCGCAAACTCAAAATTGAGCAGCTTTTAACGACCTGTGTATGAAAAAGTCTCCTATCATTGTGGCAGGTGTAAAACCAAGTCAAGGAATTCGTCACAGCTAGTAAGTTTTTTATGATGGTCAGTACATGCTATATCAGGCGCAAGGCTATACCGAACCATCGATAGTGATATTGGTAGAATTAGTGTGTTTATGGGCAGAACAAGCAGACAGCACAATAAGTTGGCCAGTGCTTTCAAGTCCTGGCGCAAACGAACGAGTTGAGGCGGTCTTGTTGGTGGTTTTAACACCTCATCCGGTAAATATTGTGGATATGCTGAACTACGGGCAGTCCATCAGACTGGGTATGGTAGTCGCGGTACCGTCATCGCAACGCCGTACTTGGGTCCGTGGACAGCTCCGTTCATGAACATCTTGGGTGAGTCGTTTAGGGTTGTTATTGTAGTTACGATTCGCCAGGGAATGTCACAATTGAGACCGGCATGCATCAAGAGTATTCTTGGGTCCATTGAGGGCGCACGGTGTTTCATTGCTGTAATTCAGACAATGCAATGAGACTGCCGTGTCTATATCCGGCACACAAAATGGAAAACGTCTCAGAAAGACTTCTAGAAGGTACCATGATGTGAGTTAGACTGCGGCCCAAAATAACAAGCGGCCAAAAGTGGTCACAATTCCTGACTAACTAACGTCTTCTGGACCCCGGTTTTCAAATAGCTGAGAAAGCCTTGTCGATATGGAGCAGACGTCGTTCTCATCTTCAAAGAGGAGGAAAAGGTGCAGTTGTTTTGAGTGAACTGACCAAAGTCATCCCGTCCTTTGGTATGCACCGTGCACTCACAAAGTGTAAGGTAGTAATAATGTTCGTTCACAACTGGTGGGTAGCATGATCGGGCAGGCATGATCATAAGATTACATTCAGAATTAAGCATGAGTTTGTTCGTAGTTGCAGGTAATGGACCGAGTGGGCGAAAGGGTATAGTCGAGAGTAGGAAGGCATTAGTTGCGGGTGTGCTATCAAACTGGGTATGGCAGTGCTGTGCCATCATTGCACTGCCGTACTTCGGTTTCTGGACAGCCCCGTAACGGACGTCATGTTTGAGATGATTGGGCTGGGATGTGCAATTCTGTGAGCAGCGGGATTTTGAGTTGGCCAAGGGAATTTGCAGAGGTGGGACGAAGTAGCGGAGATAAGCGACAACGCGTGCAGTTATGAGTATGACGGACTAGGTTACCGCGCATAACCAGTGCTTCATAAGCAACGCTGCACGTGGACTGGAAACTCGGTTCGATGCGACTTTGCCTCTCGACGTCCCCTATCTAGGCTTGGGCTACCTGGCTGTATCCTAGCTCTCGCTTCCTTCTAGCTGCATGGCAGCTAGGCACCAAAGGATGCTACAGCTGAATTTTTGATAGGCTGTCGGATTAGGCTATCACGCATAGTGGAGGCCTTATTTTCACCGGCCCTCATAGATACTGGCTTGGTGTTTACTATAGGTGACAAAGATGAGCGACATCGCGTACAGTTATGAGTATGAGAGGCGGTTCTTGGTGAGGTCTCATAAGCTGCATCGCACATACAAGCGGGCCTAGCGGTTACAATAAGCATTCGAGATGAAAGGCTGTCATTGGCCATTGAATTAGTTGCCTTTTAGGTGAGGCTTCATAATCGGCGTGCTTTTGCTGCTTCAAGATCTGATGTTCTGGTTTCTGATTTTCCACAGTTTACATTTCTCTTGTCATATTTCAGGCAAGAGCCTATTGTTGCCCTCCCTCGCTTTGTTTTTGTCCGCCACCTTCAAATCCTAACGATCTGACCTTGCTTAATGTTCCCTTCGACAAAAGAGCTTCCCTGCTCGTGCCGGTTTAGTGACGACCACGTCTACATTGGATACAGCACCGCCTATGGCGCTGTCCTCTTTTCCCACCCAAAACCCCCTGTACTCAGTCCCACCAGTCATACCTTTATTCTGACTGTAACCTTATGATCATGCCTGACGGCATGCCCCCACAAGTTGGGAATAAACATTATTATTATTATTACACATAGGCACGGGTCTAGCAGCTACGATAAATAGTCGAGGTGAGTAGCAACGGCTACTGTTATCATTATGATCGCTTTATGACCTATTCCACCCATGGTGAGTCGTATTCCCAATAGAACTGGTACCAATATTTTGGTAATTTACCTAAGGTTACCTCCTGACGCTGTACCGTCCACAGGTTATTTATGCATAGCTGGAAAAGGCGATCATCTACAGAGATCGCCCCCGCATCTCCACTGCAAAATTCATGCTGTTTTCTGACAGTGTTTTACCCAATGGAAGCTGGGCTCCATAAAAAGGAGTGTTGTGACGAAGTTCGCTGGACCAAATTACCTCGTTTGTTAACTCTGTGGAGTATAAAGCAAACAAACGTCAATGACCGATTTTCCTAGGTGGAATTCGCATTGGATATTCTGTAGATGTGTTTTCCTTCTTAAAGAACTCCAAAATATGGTCATGTGCGATCTCGCGTTTTATCTCTCGTAAACCGGTAACGGAATGCGAATCGGTGATGACCCGTGGCCGTGAAATTTCGCTTACTTAAACAAAATGCCATGAGGAACATATCACCTACAAGCGCAAAAATGGATTAGACTAACTCTCCGTAAAAGTCACAACTTCGGAAACCCTATAGTTTCCGCGAAAATACTTTGGGTGTGCTTCTGGTGAGCGACAGCCTCTGAGACACCGTGACTTCCGACACGACTTGTATTTGCCGGATAATGAGCACCACAAGTGATCAGATGAAATAAGTTGAAATACGGCTGCTTGACTGCAACAACGAGGGCATACAAGCTGACGCAGGTGGACGACCAAGGAGTGAACAATCTCGTGAAGCTCCGGCATAATGCGGTTAAGCCGCGCTACCTTTACGAACTCAGCTAGTTGCAATTCACCACAACGGTGTTGCATAGGACGTAAGGGATCACTTTTGGAGACCCGCCCGTATGTATTAGTACATGCATACCCACAAAGCTTGGGATTGTCCGGAAGCGGATTATCAGTAGTTTTGTAAATAATCCCACCCTTCATGGTGAATTGCAAATTACGTCGGTGTTAACGAGGGACACCACCAAATTGATCGTTTGCGATATTCTGCACACGGGACACCTGTTTTCTTTGGCATGCTATTCGAGTCATCGCAGTATATTTGCTTGACTTTTCCTCAAATAAGACCCCATACATCTATTGTGCCGACAAAAGTTGTCGTGATTTTC
Source organism: Clonorchis sinensis (assembly GCA_003604175.2). Lineage (NCBI taxonomy): Eukaryota > Metazoa > Platyhelminthes > Trematoda > Opisthorchiida > Opisthorchiidae > Clonorchis > Clonorchis sinensis. The sequence continues at coordinate 80,203,444 of CM030369.1, forward strand.
CGAGTCTTTGTTTTACACGTGCAATCCTAAGAAATGACCGATCCCCGTGTGGAATCATTCGTAATGGTTCGTATTTACCTGAAATGTCTTTCTAGAATGTTCTTTCAATCTTTCTTGTGACTGCGTTTAGTTGCTACTAGACACGAACGGTAATCGAGTACTGGCCAGAAATCTGTGTTCATTACTGCAGGCCGGGATTGAGGAGCGCGACATTTCTGCGCCAAAAACTTGACTTCGCCAGCTGCAGGAAGCGCAGACGAGTGCTTAGAACATGAGCAATGCACTATCCTCAGCCCTCCAGTTACTTCAAGAAAAAGTAAGGGACGCCGTCGTCACTGGCTCGTGAAACACACCACGTTCTCCCCAGCTCGTCTTTAGCCAAAGAATTCATGCGACGAGACAGATAAGTCGCTTAGCTGCAAAAGTCCTTCACTGACTCAAGCTCGTCACAAAGCTCTGGAAATGTCCGTCGCCCGCTTTCCACTACCCGCGAATTTTTATAATGAATTTTATTTTGAAGCAGAACTAGGTCGAGGACGCTAGGAACGAGAATCAATACGGCTCCCCAAACACTGGCTTTTCAGGCAACGTCCCACTCCCTACTAGTCACCTAAAGGTGAACCTTTCAACGAATCCATGGATTTCATTGCATCTCAAGATTTCATTTGTTCACCCCCCAGAAAGATCCAATGTCGTCAGAAAAAAAACTAAAGCGTCTAAAATTTGGAAGAAAAAACAAATTCAACTGAGATTGAATGCTTGCGCGGTAACACCACTTTAGACGCACCAAAGTTTCTTTCGACAAATCTACAACATCGCAGTGTCATGAACCGAATTAACATCTGGTAGGGCTCCGTGTTACGACTAGGTATTGCTCTTCAACTTTCCCGCTGATATTTAGCTCACCATAGCACTCCTGCACAGCACAGGGCAATCCACAAAATGCACATTCAGCAAATGATTGCCGAGGCTGAATAGGCCAGTTTCGGCTGCTACAGTGTTTGAGGTCGCAGTTAACTGGTCAGATTAAAATAATCGCCACAAGATGCATAAAATTTGATCAACTAAGTGCCAAATGAAGTTCGATGTTCCCCAGCTCTAATTCCTAGACTCAAAATCAAAGGGATCTTACTAAGGACGAAGATCCCGGGGATCGACTGAAAACCTGGTTTGCGCCAAAGTACGGTTTTCCTAGAGTATCGTTCCTTGGTGGGGTGTCTTTAGGATAGGACGTATGTCCAAAATGTGAACAAAACTGCACGAAAAATAGGACAAACAGGAACATGAAGCAGGCCTCGGAACCATGCCAAGGAATCACCCAAATATTGAGCCTACACGCCGATCAAGCGAATGTAAGGAATTCTGACCCACTGCAAGCTATCCATCGCACTGGACGTCTTGGTGTGATACCAAGACGTGTTTGTAATGATGAAGTGATGAGGTACCAACCAAATAAATACGTGTGCAGTCTTGAAAGGCGCAGCAGTAAGGATTTAACAAACAACGGTCAACAGTGGATCGAGTAAGAGGATTCGTGGCTCAAACGGTGAAAAGACGGGCCCAAAACCAACATCGTAGAAGTGCGACTCCAGCTTTCGTTCTGGCCTAACAACATTCTCCTTCGGTAGTAAATCCCAAAGTTTGGGTGAAAAAACACCAGTTGCACACATCAAAATATGCGATACATCAGAAGCAAATGAGGAAATCACACAAAATAAAGTAGTCCCATGGAAGTGAGAAAGACATGGAGCAGTGGACCATAGCTGGATGGAGTGGAAAAAGCACGATCCGGTGATTGGAAGAGAATGAGCGGTCAACGTGAGACTAGACTTCGTCGTGAAAGCGCGTGCTGTTTTGAAAAGAGATCAACAGTGTGAATCAGGCGCGGATAAACTAAATAGAAAAAAATGAGGTTGATGAATAACATAATTGTGTTAGACTCATTCACAAGGATCAGTTTTTACAACTAACAAACACGCATTACGTTCATGTCAATAGATTGCAAAGCACGTGAAATCAAAGGTCGCTTAGTCACAAGTACTACTGAGGCTGAGGTAGAAGAGGAATCATGGCACCCTAATAAAAGCCCTTACAGGTGCGCTAGAGAAAAAACACCATTACGGAGACGAGTGTTTATTGAGAAAGTATGAGGACAATCAGGGTACCAATTGGGATCCCTCTGGTTTTCGCAAAACTAATCAGATACGACAGTCTTTCTGCATAGGGACCATTAAACGGGGTCTTTGCGGGAAGCGACTAATTGATGCTTCCTGATTAAAATAGTGTAATTTTCCAAGGAAGCCTGTGATATTTTTTCGGGTTTCGAATGATCTCCTTTAGAGCTGAGGCCGTCTGTAATGCAGTTCCCTCGAAAGAACTAAAATCAAAATGCCAAACTTCAAATTCTCATTATATCAGACAGAATCACTGTCGGATTTTTCAAAGCCCTGAGGTATTTTCTTTGAGCTATGCACTTCAAATTCCTACACCACGTGAGGATCAGCAATGACATATTATTACACTTATATGGTTTGCTATAACCACAGTAGTTTATAGTTAATCATCACAGCCCATCAGTTGGAATGAAGATCGACCTCTACTTTGCAGTTTGGTGTGCTACTGATTACATAGACAGTAGCCCAAACTGAGTGAAACCAGCCCGAGCTGCTTTACATAATCATATTTCCTCCATATTTTCGGATCATTCGAGAAGTGGTATCCATGAGGTTTGCCTGTCAGATTATGTTGCGCATACGTAAGGCCTATCCGATTACATCCTAAGAGTGTAGTTAGCACGACTACTGTGATGATATTTTATCAATTGAGTTATTCAAACTTCTGTTCATTGTAGTTCAGATATGTTTTCGATGGAGGACTGATCAGCGCTTCACGATTTTCGGCCCTATTAGAAAACGCAAAATAATCATTCAGTATGGACGTTTTGACTGGCCAATCGTAAGCGAGAACTCCCGTCACTTCAACGCAACCTTTCTGCCTGCCAAATTTCAGCGTTCTTAAGAGCTGTCTTACTGATTTCACTCAGTTGCGAAATGACATTCTTTTCTTTCTGAGCTGATCCACCGAGCACACGCTTTTTGAAAGACCAGAATGTTTCCGCAAGGTAGTGAGCTACATACTTTTTCGATACAAATGGGTCATTAAACTGAAAACTGCGCACTTACCTAAGTGATCTAGCGCATGTTTTGATTGAAACAAACAAACCAAACACTTCTGAATCAGCCCTACTAGCATGTCTCGTGGTTTGGTACAAATCATACGATCACAGCTAGTGCTGCATTTTCACTGTCAAGCCGAATAAACAATTATAATGGTGTGCACCAGAGGTAGTCAATGAATCTTGTGGTACAGACCAACCACATCGTACCACTAAGTGTTTTCGATCGGATGACGGCGAACGTTAGGAGAGTAGCAAACCAAACCTTTCGAGTCTCTTCTCTGCGATTTGAAGCTTTGTTTATCGGTCCAATGGAAAAGTCCGGAGGAGCACAAATAAGTGAATACTGTTCTTCCTCAAAGCGTGTTCCGGTGGAACTGTCCGTCACTACTGATACACACAAGAAATTACCTTTTCGTTTGCTAGTTTTGATCTCCATTGTCTAGGAGCCTACTTTCAAAAAGTATGCTTTGACGAGATTGCGAAACTTAACAACTCTCCAATGCACGTTGCCCCGGAACTCGGGACCTTCGGGACACTGTAACTTGACCCGTCCAGTCCTGTGACCGGTAATCTAGTAGTTAGTTAGTTTGCTGCACCGTTTTTATGGTGGTGTATTCCGCAAGCAGGCGCGTGTTGGTGAGTGGAAAACGCGTCATCCATAGATTAAATGTTTGGGTTAGAGTGATTCGGTTTTATGTGCGGCGAGCTATGGTCTACCAGATGTAGCCCTGTTTTCCACTCTGAATCCTTGTCGTTTTAAAGTCTGCGGCAGCACGACATGAAAGTGGCCACAGAATAAAATAAATAAAATAAATATATAAATATATATAAAATAAAAAATGAAGAAATTGGGAAGCGAGTCAGTCAATCCATACAGAAATGCGGAGCAACAATCGATGGACAAATACGCGGCACAAGTCTGATTATCGACCTAGTGGGTTCGCAAGTGCACTTTTTGGCACATCCGTAACGGCAGTATTGAGCACAGGCGTGCGGATCTTTTGTGTCCAGCAACAAATTATAGTCACGTGTTCAACTGCTTTGCTAGTGTACCACTGGCTGGCTGTTGTAGCGGTTACCCTTGAGACGTATTAAATTATATAAGTCGGCTTATGCGAGCTGAGGAAGTGGTTTGAAGGAAAATCATCGCCATAAAGTCGATAATGCAAGCGCAGCATACGGGTGCCGATAGCCTAGTCTCGTGAAACTCGTGTATCTCGCACAACTCACCTACAACTGATCAGCAAGTAGGCGTACACGCACGCTGCCACATAGTTTGCAGATAGGCAAACACCTGAAGGAGAGATGAGAGAGGAGCATGAATGTCCTTTAGAGGGAAAACAGCACATTTAAGAGAAAAACCAGGGTCTGCAGTTTTATTTACATTGTCGTTGGCTATACAGATACTGTGAGAGTACAACCACGCAAATTAAGACAGACCTGGAGAAAGAGAGTAGCAAGGTACAAAATATGGTGCAATATGCATACAACGCAGTTCATAGGGATGGCATTCTAGACCGCGTTTCGGACCTCACCTTGAGAACAGAAATAAAGCCACAGTGTACCAACATACTCAGATTCGTTTTAAGTGCATCACTGAATTTGGAGATCCAGACGGGAGACGAGATCAACTAACATTTGTATGGACCTAGCCAGCTTACAGGTTTAAAATCCCGTGGTAGGCGCAAACATTAAGAGTGAAGTGACGGCATGACCAACACTATTATACAGAAACGGTCATTACAAGGAACCAGTATCCGTATCCCATAGAACTGGTTAGGACTACTCCTTGCTCGCATAAACATTAGCGTTCAGGTGGTCACACCGGTACAATATAAGCTGGGTCACAGCTACGGTTTTGCACCGCTTCACACCTATTAAGAGCCCTCACTGGACAGATCTCAAACATCGGTGTCGAGAGCGTCAAAAGCTTTTTGAAATGTATTTGCATTCTGGAGAGAGAGAGAAGTGACATATGGTAAAATTGAATGCACAATAGTCCACAGAAGGAGCACTTTGAAGAAAGGCCAGTGACTTCCTGCAACGTAATGTCTTGTTTCCACGCGACTCAAGTAAACCCTATCAAGACTTTTTGGAGAATTATCCATCTCTGATATCCCTAGCCAGTGTAAATGTCCAGCAATCTCTCCACACACAATCTACTTTTAAGGAAGTTTGAAGTTCACATTCTTCGGATGCATGATTTGAGATGGGCATCCAGTTTAAACTAATCCATCAATTTGTAATCGAACACACTTCCCTCACCGGACTTAAGGCTCCTCGTTTATTTCCAGCCCTTAAGACCACCGTATTAAAGACTAGAAGTCTGATATATGTCTCATGTGATGGAGTAAAATTCCAGGAAGACTTTTGGTAAATTATTCGGTCTACTATCCTGCACAAAACATTCACTGCAGTAGAACCAAGTGTGACGCATCGTTCCTTCAGCTGTGGCACCTTTTCAATGCATAGTTCCAACTCAATAGAAGCACGGGGGCTAGGATACGGCCAAGTCACCCAAATCTGGACAGGAGCATACGGAAAGGCAGGGATGGTTTCGGACAGTGGAGCTACCGGTAAGCAGACAGGCGGCCGAGCTACCTTGAGGTCGAGTCATATGTACTGAGCGACCGACTAAGACCCAACGTCTCAAAGACAAGTCGCTTCTCGTAAACATATGTATGTGCGGTTACCAGTCCCTGTGTTCGTGTACAGCTAGGCGACGAAACAAATGATGGAGGCTACGATCCACAGATGCGAAGGCTGACAGCAAATGAAGTCGGAGACGCCTATCTTAAAGATTGGGCTGCCTCAAATCACAGAGTCAAACCGAAATCGGCATTACAGACAATGTATCGAATATCAGAACAGAAATACATGGATAAGAAACGAAGATTATTGACTATTGACGAAGTCGCTGCGATTCGCGTTTACATTTCCGACCTTTGTGAGCAAAACTCACTATTTCGGAGCTCACTGTTTCACTTTCCCTAAACATGACGGCATACGGAAGTCGCTGGCCCAGCTGCCTATTACAAAGATTGAACGATTTGACTTAATCTTGTGATCAGAATACACTTAAAGGGTTGTTCAAACCTCATACAACGAAACCCGATGAGAGTACAACAGACCGTACCGACTACACATCAAGTTTAAACTTTTCCCGGCCAGAAGCATAAATTAGCGTAGTTTCATCATCCCGATATTGGGTGACAGTCCCAAAGTGTCCTGATGTAAAATGTCACCCGGAAAGGTGTTCGCTAACGGTAAAAATTTTCTGGTGAACCAGGTAATTTGCTCATCGGCTCCACCATGAATTGACAGGCATCACTTTGAAGACTCATTCTTGATGTCAGAGTTTTCCTCTGTGCGAGGTCTCGGACTGGCTATAGAATGTTGACCAAACTCCCCTTGAGCCATGCTCTCTAATTTTCGGAAGAAACGGTGAACATGGGTTCTGAGGCGATTTTATTGGCTGTTGATGTGTTCACCGAACCTAGCAATTGACTCGCAAACGTTTCGTCACCATACGAAGAGGCAAAGTCAGTGTGCAGATGGGTGGGTACATCCTGTTTGCCTACGCGCGTTTACACAGCATCTGAAGGCTATTTGTAATCTGTTAACGTGATCAGCTGGTTGAGTAGCAGCGTTTTGCGTGAATCTATTGGTCCGGTCGTGATCGTTGTTACGTTGTGGCCTGCGTTCCCTTGAGTTGATTGGTTATCAGATATTTTGTAGTTTCTTCCTTCTCGATTTGCTTTGCGTTGTGGTCTGATCTTCCCGAAATTGAATGGTTAGTTCCACCACCCTATTTTCTCAACTGTATCGACTGGTGTCCCCGCATCCATCAGTTAATTTGGTACTTTGTTCTAGTGAATGGGCACCTCCTCCAATCAAACTCATGTGTCCGTTTGAATCGGGCTCTCTTGATTCCTTTACGAGTTCCTCGTCGGTTGCTTGTGCAGTTCAGAGCATTGTGGTTCTGGCGTTCTGTTGCCCTTAGTAGTTGATAAATAGGGTAAATTTCGATATATTTGCTGACAGCTTCTTCGGTGGAGTACTTTCCCTCTCTCCCTTTTTACACTTTCACGTTTTCCGTCTTCCAACCTCCCCCACCCAAATGTTAATACTTTCTCCGCAGGTCCCAGCTCTAGGATTGACCGGTTTGCCCGCCCTGCATCACGCCCAGCTGCAGACTGTGTACGTCCGAGTTCAGTTACATCCCTAAACACCTCGAAGTCTGTTTTCAAACCCGAAAGCCTGTCTACTTAGCCACTTTTAATGTTCGTTCATTGAAGCAAGCAGGTCAACAGGTGGCTCTTGCTCGTACGCTGGATTCCCTGCATTGATGTATGTTGTCTGTCAGAAACAAGGACGCAGGACGCAAGTACTGTAATTGAACTGAATGCCCCCTCGCTCTCTTCCAGGTTCCGGCTGCGCACCTCTGGTGATGCAGAGGCCGCTGCAGCTGGATATGCTGGGGTGGGTATTGTATTGAGCGAACGAGCGGAAGCGTCTCTGCTTGATTGGATACCCGTTGTGTGTCGTTTAGCAACATCTGTGAGAGAATCTAGAGGAAGTGAGGTCCATCGCACCTTGTTTATTGTGTGCTTACGCCCCAACTGACTGTAGCTCTGAATCTGCCAAGGACAGTTTCTATGACGCTCTAGGTGCCCTTCTACAGCGGGCTGAAACCTCAGATATCGTTGTGGTTGCTGGTGATATGAACGCCCAGGTAGGTAGACTGAGCGCTGCTGAGGCCCGATTGGGTGGTCGTCTTGGTTTAAACACGAGACGCACGGACAACGGAGACCGCTTACTTCAGGTGTGCAGATCACAGACCGTTCCTTTGCAGTACGAATTTCCGGAACAGCGGAAACCGCTTGATAACGTGGTGCCCACCAACAAACCAGCGACGAACCCAAATAGACCACATCGCCGTCAGTTATCGATGGCGAGGGTCGATCACCGCTTGCCGCTCCTTCTGGAACACCAGCGTGGACTCCGACCATGCACTTGTACGCTGCTGCTTTTCATTGCGCTTTTCAGGTGTACGCAAAACGCGCACACCTCGCTTAGCCATTGAGAAGCTAGTGGATCCAGAAGTCAAACGAAAGTCAAACCAGCTCCTCGAATGCCTGCCGGACGGTACGGTGTCGGATATAAACGGCCACTGGGAAAAGATATCCAAAGCGCTACTCAAAGTCGGAACGTCTGTTTGCGGTACAACCCAGCCAACCTCTCATCCAAACATTGATCTCTGATAGGACCGTGTCTTTGCTGGAGACCCGGCGACAGATTCCCTGGCCGCCACCACAACTCCACCCGACGCATCATCCGACGCCAGGTGAAACTGAGTGTCCGTGCAGACCGAGAAGCTTGGTGGACCCGAAAGGCCGAAGAAATGGAAGATGCAAAGAATGCTGGAAATGTGCGCCAGCTGTTCCACTTGATTCGTTCGACTGGTCCTCGGAAACCTCTTGTCAGCGAAATAATCAGAGAACAAAATGGCTCCCTGATATGCAGCAAAGCAGAAAGAACGCTGGGCACAGTACTTCGAACAGCAATTCAGCTGGCCACCTGCTACCTCCAATCCAGAACCTGGCCTTCAACAGAAAGGTGGACCGTAAATATGGAGCCGCCTTCGGTCTCAGAAGTGTCCGAGTGTATTTCTACTCAAGCGTCATCGTGCTGCTGGTCCTGACGACCTTCCACCTGCTTTTTCGATTGGGCTCCTCAGCCAGTGCCTGTCTAACCTATTTGGGTCTATCTGGGAGAAAGAGACCGTCCCAGACAACTGGGGTGAATCGATAGTAGTGCCCATTTTCAAAAGGGTACTCGCAGTGAATGTAGTAAGCACAGAGGTGTTAGTTTGAGGCCTGGGTTAGACAAGCGTTTCTTGTCACTGATTCTTCTTCGTCTTACTTGCTCAACAGGGTATGCCCCAGAAGTTTGTAAACATCATCCGATCCCTATATTCACATACTTCTGGGCGAGTGAGAGTGTATGGCGAGTTTTCCAAAAGCTTCCCTACAAAAAGTGGTGTCAGACAAGGATGTTCACTCTCTCCATTCTTGTTCAACTTCATTATTGATGAAATAATGAGGCGAACGCTGGAAGGTCTTCGAAACCCCGGTGTTCAAATTGTTGCTGGTGAGCGCCTTGTCGATCTGGAGCACACAGAGAACATCGCCCTCATCTTTGAAGACGAAAGTGAAGCCCTGTTGAATAGACTGACCACCATCATACCATCTTTTGGCATGCGCCCTGCACCTTCAAAGTGCAAAGTCATGCTTCAGAACGTGCAGTCTGCGGACATATCCCTTAAAATTCAAGGAGAATCACTGGAGATTGTGGAAAACTTTACATACCTCGGTAGTTGTATTAGCTCTGACGGAAGTGTGTCTGATGAAGTCAGTGCAAGAATCTCAAAGGCTCGAATCACGTTTGCCAATTTGCGTCACTGGTGGCGTCAAAAAGGCATATCACTAGATCTTAAGGGTTGTGTGTACCAGGCTACATTAAGGGCTGTGTTGTTGTATGGGTGCGAGACATGGCCTCTGCGGACAGATGATGTGAGGCGTCTCCAGGTTTTCGACCACCGTTGCCTCAGAAGCGTGGCTGGTTTTGGATGGTGTCAGCGTGTTAGTAACGAGGTGATTAGAAAACGGGTATTTGGTTGTGCTGCAGGTACTTCGATTGGGGAAATCATCCAGCACCACCGACTACGATGGCTCGGTCATGTGCTACGCATGCCGAAACACCGTCTACCGAGACGAGTGTTGTTCTCCGTGCCTCCTTCAGAATGGCGCAAACCGCGAGGTGGACAGCGCATGACTTGGCAGAAAGGCGTGAAAGAGATCACGAAGAGTGGGTGTTGTTGGTGTTGTACGCCTTCCAGGATGGGGTCCCCGTGACCCCGCCTGTGCTTGGCTGGAGACGTTGCAAGAAATGGCGGCTAATCGATGTCAGTGGCGTTCATGCTGTGAGTTTCTTTCCAGATTGTCTGATTGAGAGGTTGGAGGTGTAGGCACCTCAGAATGCTTGACATAGGCCAGCACTAGGTCCCCTCCCTCATCCACTCTTTTTCTCTTCTTTTCACTCTAGGGTTTTATATATATATATATATATATATATATATATAAGTTCTTAATGATTTGCTCTCTACTTGCTTGCTTCTAAGCGGAGATACGTAGTTGTGCCGTTGAGTAAGGCCTTTGCTTTATTGATGTAATCCTGTTTGTCCATGATCATTGTTATGCGTCCCTTGTGATGGCCGGAACGACGGTTTGACGAAGTTGTTCATGAGTATTTTCATCGAATCCGACAGATTTCATCACTGCCTCTAGACTGGATAAATATTCTAGGTTAGTCGCGTCTTTGAAGGTGGAGTTAAGCCATTCGATGAGGAGCGATTATGAGGCGACTTCATAACGGTAGTGAAAGTGCTGATCAATTCACTCCAAAAAAAAGTTTGGCACAACACCCCACTGGTGTCGACGTTGGAAGAAAATACGGAACATGTGCTTTTTACTGTGTCACTTTACAATTAGTAGCTCTCTACATCTCCGGTTGATCATGTCAAATAAAACGAACGATCCTCCTTTTTGGCTAGGCATACGAAAGTACATCACAGGTTACTGTCACGCAATCGAGAGCGCTGAGGAAAGTAGTCAAGTCGTGTCCGGAATCAGACGCAAATGGAGAGTTCCAAATGGAAATATAATTGGATGTGCGCCACATGCATTGTAACAGTGGAACAACATAACACCTGTTGGTTTGAGGGCTGAATACGACATAAAAAAATAAATTTATTTGGTGGAGCACTAGTGAACCGCAAGCTATCCGGTTCTGTGGAGAACGTATTGAAGAACCAACAGTGTGCAGATTTGATGAACGGACACAATACTGAAAGTCAACGCATAGATACTTACTCAGGATGGTTTTGCTACGCCACAAAGGTGACACGCTAGTTTCCGCAATAAATACAACCAGTGGCAGTACAACCATCCACAACAGAAACCCGGCTGCAAAGTGGACAAGGTCAATGCCCAAACCGAAAGAGCTTGCGCCTGCCACTTCCTCCACATTCGGTTGTACCTCCACTTGAAGCAAACGCCGTCGCAGTATTGCCAAAAACCAGAAGGATACGCCAAAGCGAACCGCGAGAAGTAGACAGCCGGGCACAGTATTCCAAATGTAGAAATCGATTACTGGATTCTGATCAATCTATCGATAGAAAAAAATGAAGAGGAAATGGATTCTCCTCATCAAATAGAAACATTCAGCGTGCTCCCGTATAATAACAAAATAGGTGACTGGATGACGTGGGAGCACCGTTCGTTCACGACTACCGATCAGACTGCAAAATGGAAGTGACAAACAACAACAAAAGGAAAAAACAATTAATTGGTAAATACCTCGGCCTGCATTCACAGTAGTCCGGTTGACACGTATCTTTGGGACAGACAAACATGGCAGGCAAGTAAATAATATATAGTCCTAAAATCTCCCTCGAAAATTGCCGTGTTCATCATACTACTTTTGAATAAGTACTAACATAATAATAAGCTAAAGGTACTAAAAGCGACGGCCATTTTCACTGTTAGTTCACTGCGTTGGTCCGGCTATGGACTGCGTTCAACACCAACGATCTAGCTTCCAGATGTAGCTCCATTTACGAGTATTTCGATGCAGAAAATCAGTTATCAAGGGTCCCTCAAATACCGTAACCAAACGCTGCACCTCATGTGACCTGTGCAGTCTCGAAACAGCCTGTTGTTTCTTGCTACCAAACACGGAACATTTGATCACATAATGACACGGACTCAACCTTCAAACTATTCTATAATCAGAACTGGCATGAGCATCTCGTAAATTGTATGATTATCAATGGTTAGTAACACACTGATTCCTAATCAGCTGGGCTGCTCTTCCACCGAATTGCAAAGTTCCGTCTAAATCACCAGTAGTCTGGTCACTGTAACAATGTCAAGTATTTGCTATGTTGTGTGTACCTTCATCCTCTGTCGACCATAGTGATAAAGAGCACGAGTCGTTGAGTGAGCAAATGAAGTGCACATGCGGAATGGTGTCGGTTCACTGAGGTGTGCTTCTCACGTTTGGACTAGCCCAGTTGTGCTCAGGAGTAAGATCTGGTTTTCATTACATTCAATGAATGGAGGAAGTAGGAACGATTTCCGTTCCTACTTCCAAGGTTGTTTGAATTTCACTTCAAACGACCTTGGAACTAGTAAATATCGTATCCCACGTGAGGTCGCATAAGTATCAACTATTTCAGTGCGTCCCTGCGTCCGCGGACTGCCACCACTAAGGATGAAGTCTTGCATACACGTTCTAAGCAACTCAGGATGAAAATTCACGGCAATTTCTGACCTTGTCTGCAATCAACCAACGCTCCTTTCCCTAGGTAAACTCAGGTATCTATCAAATTCGCCGTGCCTAGTTAGCCAAGAAGATTTTACGTTATACAACAATCGTCATGCTGTTCTGCCTTAGTTGCACATCAGACGAGCAGGCTGATAAACTTCTGGGTACTTTTGAAAAGCGACTCTATCGAAATTCGCTTAGAAATTGGGGTTGAAATCTGACCTGTGTGTTGACCTTTTCCACCTCCTCAAATACGGTGGTAACCTAAACAGAACGTCCAATGGTAGTTCCAGAGCATGGTATCTCTGAAGGCGAACAATCGTAAGTTGCCTTCTTTGTACGGCCCTGTCCATTACCCGACGCAAACGACCGAAAGTCATCTCCCAACAAGTCCACGGATCCGATCAAGCAATGAGGGACATGAACTAGAATCAACCGCCGACGTAGAATTAACGTCAAGTTAGTGATCTCAGGTTTATATCCCATACGGTAAACGTAGATACATGAGTGCTTTGCTACTGTCGGACTTGGAGCAGTAAGTCTGTGGGATAATACGTGTGTAAGGCCGTTTCAGACCCACTGTCAACAAACCTAGACAGAGCGTTCACCGCAGTTTATTCTGATATTCCATCGGATTTAGAAACGATCAGTTTCATTGGATTGGACATTTGGAGCGCCAGTGGTCGGTTCGCTGAAGGATGATTACGAATTGAATCAGTTTGTTTTGGTTCATGCTCGCCAGCTAAGCCCAGCTACACGTATTGATAGGAATAAGTTTCGACTGCCAGTGTGACGTGCGCGTCTACCACTCTCGTTCGCCCGAAGCGGACGGCGCCATTAACCCGAGCAAAGTGAACAGGTGAGCGGGTAGGCTACCGACATGGTAGTCCAAAAGTGAGGCGGACACCTGAGTGAACCAACACACCTCAATCCCGCACGTGGACTTGATTTGTTCATCAAGCAAATCGCGTTCATTTTCAATGTGGTTGATAGTGTGTGGGGGCACATGTGCTGCATACATTAAACAAGCCTCTGACGACTGGCACCTGTTACTGCTGAGTGTGTTTTGAATGCCTGCGACAATAATGTAACCACGTGTTTACCAGTTACTCAGAATCACGGGTTTAGGAATCAGGATATTCGGCGCCAGCGATCGATTGCGTGAACGTCATGGCCATTCGGTAGACACATGGTGGCATATGGATTGCTTATTGCTAGGCAGAAGGGAGAAAAAGGCATTCGGGTGCAGAACAAATAGTCGAGCAGGTTGGTGCTCGAAGAATTCACGCGTTGGCAACTTAGATTCCCGTAGAAGGTGGCGTTACACAAGCTAGCTGTACGTCTTCAGAACCAACGATATTTCCTACAGACTGTCAGTATGGAGAAGGGCGCAGCACGCTATCAACACCAAGTTCATTTCAAACTATACGGGGCGAATAAGGCGGAAATGGGGAACTCAAAAGCAGATGGAAAACCAAAGGGGTGTTAGGGAACCAGGTCTAACCTGACAGCACCTCGGTCCACTCTGAATGTCCGCATCCTATGTGCTATTCACGGACCCACTAAGGGGAAAGCTGGTTCAAGTCTATTCTTGTGGTGGGGGTTCCCATTAAAGCACAGAACAAGTGTTATTAGCTCGTGGACCGGGTTTGCAAGCCATTTACAGTCTGGACAGAGAGCCCAGAAAGAGAACCCAGAAACAACAGTTTAAGAGCAATGGCATGAGCATTCTGTTTACGGTTTTGATAATCTGAGCAGGTCGTCGGCACAGAAAAACATATTGTGGTCTCCTTAATGATCAGAATGTGTGTGTAAAATCTATGTAACAATAAGAAATTCAATGGGTTCCGATTTCTTCAGCGAATGCATACTACGGACGTTAGTGAAGCTGGATCAGGCAAACATTCCCACCACCTTGGAGGTGGGTCCACTACGTATACCTTACAATAACTTTACAACAAGAGCGGCAATTGTCACAGGACTGTGCCAAGGTATCCCATCCATGGAGACGGCTGATAACATAAGTGAGTCGACTGATCAGGTATTTATGAGCTGAAGACTTCAGGGTGATTTCCATCTTACTACGGCTAAACAAAAGGTGGTCTTTGAGCTACGTATGACCTACGGGGGGTGACAAGCCAACAGGATTGCTTGCATGAGCGTATCAAGGCCAGAGCACCAACTACGCACCAAGAGCTATAACCCTGAAACACATGTTATCAACATGAGAGCCTCAGATTTAAATTCGGTCATTAGATTCATGTATCCATGATCCAACATAAAACGACCAGCTCATCAATAACTGAGGCTTTATGGTGCGACGAATTAATTCGTCGCCACCTGTGTGCAGGGTCCCAGGTTTACTAATAAGTTCTAAACAAAGTCCATAACTGCCAATCACGAACGAATAGTCGATAAACAATGACATTTGATAAGAAACACGAGGAACAAAAACCCAAACGTACTGTTAGGTACGAATGATTAAATATAGCACACAGGTGCATATAGGTTAGTGAAAAGAAATAGACCCTCATGGTCTAAACCTCTACTAATGGCGTACATCCGTCTTCATTATGGTGATTTCTAGCTGTCGTCAAGCAAACGCGCCGCTGCAACATCCTCACACTCATTGATTTTGCCAGTTTGCTGGATACTGGAGTGAGGAAGTAAAGATTCTTGGACCTTTTCTGACACGTTTGGTGTGTGCGGCTGAAGAACAGCGTCTTCGTTGCCGGACGCTGTGAACGTCCCTTAGAGAGGGATTTCACCCTGATGGTGTCCTCCAGTTACGAAAATGTTCCCCTGTTGGGGAAGTTCCACTATTTCTGGTATCTGAATGTAGTTAAACATCGTCCTGGTGGCCAGTAGCGAGATAATTACCAGTGTAAGAATATGTTAAGCTCGACAAACTTTTTGTGAAAACAGAGATAGGATCAATTCTACTGGTGTCTACGGAAGTGTCTACGCGGACAACAAACAAATGAACTAAGATAGTGAAAAACTTACAGAAGCCCAGATGTAGAGAATTGTTTGTACGGATTCGAACAGAGCAACCATGAGAAAGATGAACGGCCAAGGAGATGTGTAGGACTGCTCGTTCTGCATGGGATTCGTTCTAGCGTTCCTGCTTTCGCCACCGGCCTGTGTGTATTCCGGAAGACGATGATAGACACAACCATGTGCACCCTTCGATGGACTGCCTCCCGGTCCAACGAATGTGTCGAACTCGACAGTATGACTTTTACGTTGAGTAACGGTTGGAAAGAATCCCATTTCAGCCGTAGAAAGCAGCAAGACTAGGAACAAAGCATCCGCCCATTGTGCGATTAAAGTGCCGAATGCTGACAGGTGACCCAAACCTTGTCCATCAAAAGAAAACACTCCTAAGTGGATGGTTGTGAACAAGGTGGCGAAAATCGATAGCCAAACGTGAGTAAGGAACAGTGCTCCATGGATTACACTCTGCCTGAACATTTTAACCTGAAAAGACAAAAAGAAAACGAAGAACGACTAAAGTCTATCAGTGAAAGGACTTTAAATTTATTAGTCTAGATGCGTGACATCAGTACCGATTGGTGGAAACATTAAGGTTCACTTAAACACTTGCAAAACTGCGTGCTTCATGAGTAAAATTTGGGTGAAATAAACTAGGGTCACACGCCAACAGAAAAGAAGCTTGGTTAAACTCGAAGCTCATACTCTGAATTGGCTTTACTAAACGATCCCGATCATAAGTTGTTGGCGATAGATAGCAACAGGAACATGTAGTCCACATATATATTGCATTGCATGTGTATCGCATTCTAACATCCCAACAAGTTCCTCCTCGTCCGGTGTGCATTCCCCGAAGTTGCAACATCAACCGCCATGCTAATATACACGGCTCAAAGCAGTATACAATTAATGAGAAACAGAAGCACGGAAAAGGAGATATTTCCAGGGAATAGGAATGGCTTCTCTTCAGATGTCTGACGGAATGCGGTTTAGCCTTCTGTGGACTTCGATCCCCAGAAGGAAGAGTAAACTGTAGGTACCACACTTCTACTTCGGTCTCCCAGTGGAGAGTGGCCTTTCCCAGGATACTGAAAGTCTCAAACCAAGGGAGCGTTCATCCTCAGTAGGAGAAATAGTACGACCAATCTTCAAACTTGGGAGGAAGGTGCTCAAATTTTATCCGCAAAAATGAAACGAGATATTCGTATTTCGGTTCTTAAGTTGCAATGTGGAAACCACCACGAACTCAAAATGTGCGAAAGTAAAACACACGGAGTGAGGCTCAAACCTTTCAAATCCGAACAGACATTGTAACATAGGCTTTGTTTCCACATTCGTCTCGCTTGAACAGTATTCTGTTTGCACTGGACTCAACCGATAATCAATATTTGCTTCAAAAACAAACTTCTATTCCTGTTCTAATAGACGTCTTTGAAACAACGGTTGCAATGGTTTACAATGGGTATCTTTAATAAGCTGGCAGCGTAACATCACGATTGCTTGAAGCTCTTTTAGGCTGATTGAACGGATCCCTTTGACGCAACTGCGTTAGATTGGATATAGCAGAACGCATTTAACTGAACGGTAATCGTCTGGAACCGGGGCATCCAAATATTCGAAGTTCCCCTGAGCCCACCAAGAATGACCATAAACCTAACAGTTCAAGACTGAAAACCTTAGGTTTGTTCAATCCACTACTCAAAAAATCCAGTTAGCTCGATGATTCTTTTTTCTTAGTAGTACTCCATCCTATTGTGATGAAACAAAGGCTTCAACAACCAACTGATCACAGTTGAAAAATTCATTCAGAATTTCCATACGATAATTTGCTTCTGATTCGCGTGTACTTTTGAATGAAGAGTATTTTTCGTAATTCAAAATAAAGTGTCATAGGAATAGTGCCCGAGGGGCAAGTTCTGTGCTTTTGTTCTGTACTTCCCATAATGGTGGGAAAAAAGACGGCAGAAGATACGGTCGAGGTCTGCGCTTGGTTTTTCGATAAAGACGTGAAATACCAGTCTCACAAATACCCGTGAAAGCAGAACACCCAGTATACTAGAGGGACGGTACCTGCGATAAACAGTGTGAGGAAGAGCACCATATATGCATACGAACACCGTATCGGATAAGTGAATATGGGGTGCGAACGCAAAACATTAGGTAAACCAACTCCACAACTTACATGAACAATGGTTCCCAGGATTGCGTACAGCACAAAGAAGACCAAATAAATCTCAACAGAATCGTGCTTTTCGAATGAGAACTGGTGCTCAAATTTGTTGAAACCTTGTAGACGTGGGGCTCCATTCACTAACCATATGCTATAGTCAAGAGAGGCTGTGGAAATGATAGAGCTGGACGGAGTGTCTGGGTTGGGTAACGCAGTCGTTATCCACTGGCATGTTTGTGGATTGCGTGAACAAGCCACCAGCATGAGATACCAATACCTGTACGGTGTAAAAAAATAACGAGCAAACATTCGGCAGGAAAGACTGCTGTTGCATACACAGTTACATACTAGAAAGTTCTTATATGCCCGGCATGACTTGGGGATATATGGTAGGCAACGCCTAACACCACGGGTTCCAGAAACGATGGACCTTATCTTCTCCCAAAATGGCTAAAAAGCAGTCAAACGGTGTCAATCGGGTATTACCCTGTTTCTCCCAAAATGGTTAAAAAGCGGTCAAACGGTGTCAATCGGGTATTACCCTGTTTTGCTGTAGAACAGGGTGAGCGGATAAGGCTACATGTCCTACCGACAAGGATGCGGATACAGGTGCTTTGATTCACAGCAGGGCGAGCTCAACTATATAGACGATGTGAGCTCAGGAGCCACACTGAATGACGTTACTAGCAGACGGAGATTTCAATTCCTACGACATTTTGTTAACCATGAGGTTGCGGAACCTTGTTCCGCGTAGAACTTGAACGCCGTATGTTGTAACTCACAAGGCTCATTTTACAATTTGTTTGAGCAACATGGTTCGACATGAAATCCGCGAATTACTTGCTTAGAAAACGTGACTTGAGTAATCACGAAGCCGTACGTCTTACTCGGTGGCGAGAAGTTCATTGATAGTTTGACTGCCATACCAGGCACAGTGGTAACAGACAATTTATTGTATCCGTTTTCCTTTTCAACCACGACAA
Source organism: Clonorchis sinensis (assembly GCA_003604175.2). Taxonomy (NCBI): domain Eukaryota; kingdom Metazoa; phylum Platyhelminthes; class Trematoda; order Opisthorchiida; family Opisthorchiidae; genus Clonorchis; species Clonorchis sinensis. The sequence goes on from CM030369.1 coordinate 80,222,159, forward strand.
ACCGCCTATAAAAAATGAAACCTACTCGAGCAGAAGCCTTCGATTAAGTGACTGACGCGTAACGAGATTTTTCATTATTACTTATCCTTTCAGTGGCATAGACCACGAAATAGGTACACGAGTGATGCTAACTCAGCGTGCATTTTGTTGTGCAGCTGGATAGAAATACACCATGCACCGCAGATCCCAACGAGCCGGAAAGATAACAAATCAGAAACGCTTTATACTGCCAGTCAGTCTGGTGTAGAAAATACGGGATTATGTAGTGCCCAGTTGGTTGGATATAGCCAATAATCAACCAGATAACCATGCTGTTAAGTCATTTAGGCTGTCATCCATTGTTTCAGCTTTCAGCTACTCCGGTTTGTATGATTTTTTCCTTTTTGTGGGCGGTCAAGGTCATGTAGTCCGGTTCCGATAAACCCGAGTGTCCGTCAACGCACTCTCCAGCGGACGCCTGCCGCACTGTGTTTGGTAACATCATTACCCATCAAATGCATTAAAAGTCAATTTTGGATTTATACAACTGCAAATGCTTAGGCGCATTAACAGTCGAACGAACAACTGAACTCTCACTGACCTCTCCCACAGTCGTATAAGAAGCGAGGAAGATGGCAACTTAGATACTAGGTTTTAGCAAGTAGGTATGCCAAGTGAGTGCTTTCCGATTATGGTTACATCTCGGAAAAAGAGACGGTAACTTGTGAGGGCTCCACAAGAGGAGGTAAAGCTTGGGCACTAAGATACTTGGAACTGGTGGCTAAAACTGAGTACATGGGTCTCAGAAGTAGACAATGCCAGAGATGCCTCGCAATCACCAAGAGGATGACAGATCGGAAGGTCATCAGTTGTGCAACCATGACGGACATGCTTCTCCTTAAAGGTTTCAGACGTGTGGCTTCCTTCAGAATGGAATGGTATACGTTGTTCATAGGGCACAGTAAAATCAGCCTATAGTGATCGACGACGGCGTTGGTGGTGTGACGGATGCTGTAACCATTCAGTTTAAATGTATCGTAGTAAACTACGCCTTTGCTACACCGTTACTTGTTAAGGTCTCACTCTTGCATTTCGACAACTGCGCTAGCGCGAACGGTACCTCTGCCGTGTATCCCGTTATACCGCAATACCTTCGATATACGTTAAGCGTTATCACACTTCGGCAACAGACCATATTATTTCCGTAGGTGTGAAGTTGGCAGTAGGCCTGTCGCAACAGTTACGCTTGTGTTGTTCATTGTGTTGTTGAGTTCCATCTGACGCGACGACATCACTCCAGTCGACAATTGTAAATGTGTACCGTGGATACGTAAAGACGAAGTAGGGATGCATTGCCCGATCATCCACGAGTGAATTGACTGGGATACCCACTGTCACCTTCCACCATGCAGTCAGAACATTTCTTTTGACATTGACTGATCTCATGGTACTAACAAGTTCAATTGCTGGTACCGCCTAGACAGTTACAAAAGGTAAGGCTATACACAAGATGGCTACAGTCGTTCAGCTGTAGCACCCTTTCGGTTCCTAGCTGCCATGCCACCCGAAGGCTGTACGAGGGTTGGGATACTGCCAGGTTGCCCAAGCCTAGACAGGGCTACAGTGATGCCCAGGCAAACCTCCGCTTTTTCACTGCCAATTTTACGACTAATATTTCAAATCTATGCAAACAACAGGAAATGACGGAGGAGTTTACACCATTCACCAAACTAAACAAAAACTAAGATTACCGATGGAATATTGTACGGGTTCACAGTCAACAAAACAATGATTATGTGCGGGGAACACATTCCACCAAGTAAATTGTGACGGAAACCTTAGGTGACCTGGATATATGGAAGTTGTTGGACAGGCTCGATAAGGAGTCCATTAAAGTCTAATCTCCTTGTAAGGTCACCCTCGACTCCCGTCACGTTTCTCAGAAACGAAGCTCATAAAGGGGGTGAACTTTAATTGTAGGGTTGAGGAAGTGCACTCAAATTCGTCCTAACCACTGCCGCCAAAAGGATAGGAGTTTCTTCTACGAGGGTCACTACAGGAATTTGAAGGAAATACCGTTTGGAAGGGTGGTCGATGAAGAGAGGACTTTAGACAAATCATTCACGGTTAGTCCCATGGTGAACGGAGTAGCGGGACTGTTACATTACTTCGAAGAATACATTGTACGCTCATCTTGCGACTGCAACAAAAACTTCAATGACAGCACAGCAATCCCTATTTTAAACAAGGCGGTGGCTTGGTGTGGAAACGACCTACAGAAAATCTGGATAACAAAGCTACCGATGAGTCAGTCCCACTGTGCTACGACCCTATCCAAATGTGGGCCACCTTAGGTTAACTGTCACGACCTGAATGTCAACAACAAAATTCAACGATAAACAAGGCTGTTGATTTAATCGACCGAACGGTGTTGTAATTCGTTGTCATGCAGAACATTGAGCACGTAAGTGGGAAACTCCCAACGAATGTGAACAAACTATTGTTTTTTTGTCCAATTCGATTAGTTCAACAAGGAAGACGTAATAAAATACGACGAAAATGGCTCAAGACTGACCGAGAATCAGTGCGATGCATTCCTCTTGCAGTAGTGCAGCAGAAACTGGTATTTCTCGGGAGCACAACACACCAAATACTCCTATCTTACTACAGAAAATAGTGCTGGTGAAAAGATGGTTTCGATAAATGCTGCACAGAACACAACCGCAAAAGTGTTTCGATGAACGCGAGGCTGTGTGACTGTATGAACGATGTAGGAAAGTCCGACTGGATTTATACATACAAATAAACTTGCTGACAACAAAGAAGGGGGTTACACAATCAGAAAGGGATTGCTCCGACCACAGATAAGGTGAGACTTCATAGATTTGAATAAATTCGACTACGTTGGAAAAATAACCTGGTATTTTCACCAGCCTTTAGGTTGTAGCATCCATCGATCAAGTCTTGGCCAGACAACCGCTTGTGAGCTTTAGGTTAAGACTTCACAATCTAAACGACAACGTTTTCTCATTCTGTGATAAAGTTGATTTGTAATGCGTGCGAAACACTCCGCACCACATCCAACTAAGAATGAGTGACTCAATAAATGCACGTTCTGAGCGTGGACAGGAGCACGAACTTTCAAACTGAATGGTAACAGTAGCCTGGTGGTGAACCATCGGTAAAGTACGGCATTGTAGAGCCGATGTTTTGGTAAATCCAACCTTCAAATAGCATATTCGGGCAGACGAACTTTCTCGAATGAAATGAAACTCTCCGGGAAACCCTTTCCTCCAGGCTATTTTCTTTCAGACTTAGTTCATGTTGTAGGGCGTCCTGTGAAACCATTTCGACCACCATGCTATCACAAAAAATAGGCTGTTTTCTAATTCAGGGACATTAATGTTAAGACTTATTCATTGCCCCATTCCAAGTAAATGTCCATACAAGTTGATTTTGAAAAGTATCCCTCAGCTGTTTCTCCGCATAGAAGTTAATGAAGGGAGGGGAAAAGCCTAAGCTGCCGAAGGTGATCGACCACGTTCTGACGATTACTGCAACAATATACTATTGGCGGTGGTACCATGTTGAGAACACAGAACAACACTTCCTGAGACTGGTTTTGAGTTTCTTGACGGATACGCGAGTTCACCGTAACGCCACAAATTTGACAGCACAGTGAATCGCCAAACCTTAAGTCTGACCTCCCACTTGTATGACCCAACGGGAAACTATCGAGGCATAGTGGTTAGAGCGCGAATTTACTGATCGAAAGGTTCGTGGTTCGAGCCCGATCTCTGCATCTTGATTTCTCCTGTCTAGAGTCGGGCAACCTGGCCGCACCCCATCCCTCGTGCTTCCTTTGGGTGGCATGGCATGTGGGCACCGAACGGGTGTTACAGCTAACAAACATCTGCCGAGCTTCTACTTTCGTCAATCATCATCATCTTTGACAGCAACGTATCAGTAATGCGTACTGGTGCGAAGAAACGAGTGCTTCCGTCTGTATCGTACTAAACCCAGTTACTTCTTCACCAACAACAGTGACGTTAGTCTTACTTTAGACTGTTTGCTATTCGGTTATTGGGATTGGCAAGCGCTGTCAGTGCCTGCTGCTATGAGTTTTCCGACAACTGTTGGCACCCATAACCTGCTGGATCGTATCAGCGTCGTCAGTTAGAGAATCAGAAAAGCTGTGGGAATACTAGTCCATATGTTGGTTACCGGATGTTGTGCTGGTTAGCCTGTAACGATTTTTGAGTCAGTGCAGCTCGACACGACGATGAGCTGACCGTTGAAGATGGTTACTCGATAGACTGAGCATTCGTACGCGAGTACACATGAAATAGAGCAAAATTCTAACTCCTATGACAGTTAAAGACCTTTTGTGCACTTTTGATCATGAGTGTAGGACAACGTCCCATTCATTAAGGTCAAGTAGCGTGCCAAATGTTTAATTCGACATCTTATTGTCCTCGTTTAGTGGTCAATCCCGGCCATAAGTTGATATCCTGCTGTCCATTTTATTCATCTGAACCTGCACACTGTTTACGCGTGATGTCAGCTCGATCAAGTATCATCAAACTTTTTCGACGAAGTTAATTATTTCATGGTCAGTTGGCTGCCATTCTTACCGGGATATTCTATATTCAAGAGGGACTTGTTTATTCATCAGGCACTGATCATCGATGCGCTGAAGGAAAGTGTGTTATCCAATGTAGCAAACCGAACGTAATATGATAATCATCATACAACTTCAATACGAAAGGCGGATACAGCTTGGTACCTGCAGAAAATGGACACCAACCGAGAAACGTCCCACCATCAAATTCCGACTGTGCATCTACCTTCAATATCTACCTTCTGTAGTATGGAAAATTATCCAAAAAGCACTGTATGGTGAAAGCAACAAGGATAATACGCTTGCCGAACTTACCTTAAAAGGACCAACTCCTAAGGTGGGACGATTCCGATTCAAGAGCGCTAATACTACATAGAAGCAACGATCAGGGCACACATCGCAAACAGATTATTCTATTGATGAGACCTACAGGTCACATGAAAACAATTTGTTTTACGTAGGCCTTCACAGTTATGATACAAACATAAATCACCATAAGTATACCAAATGTCTTTTCTCCACTGTGATTTTGCATGTGTCTAGCTGGCTAATACGGTCCCAAGGATTCGGTTGTTGGAGATGTAACCATCTTCGGTTTTTCGATCGAGAATGTTATATCGTTGCACTCGGGCATTTAATCAACTTGCTGTTAGGACCGGTCATCACCCGCAACAAATTTTAGTGGTAATCTTATTTCCGTATCACTCTTAAATGAATATTCTCCCCGCAGTCCTTGATTATTACGTCTGATTAGTTCACACTAAGCGAGGAAGCACTGGGTTCGAGTTTTGCTCCTACTAGAAGCAGTGTTGATCCATGGCCGTACCGGGATAGGAATTGCCGATACCGATATGTAAAATGAGCGAGTTATGTCGCTCCACTAACATACACTAGAAAAATCTGAATCATCACAAGTGGATAAACACGTACGTGCATAATTCACGCGGCAATGAGGCTAACTTATTGAGTAATCGCATAAGGGATAAGGTGAGCACTGTCGCAACCAAGACAAATTCTCACACAAATCCGCAAAAGTAACCTACCGTGGCTGTCTCAGGTCTTGAACCGTGTAAGTGAATTGTGAATTAGTGATTACACGTGCTGAATTGTCCTCTTCGGCACACAACTTGCCCGCTGAACAAGGAACCGCACGAATCAAATCCAGTTGGCCATTCGGGGCGCATGTCTTATGCCAAGCGATCGCATCGATTTTCGAGAACATCCTTCTACATCGCTCATTCTCTACCATCCACGCCAACTGATCACGAGTAATCCCCGAGGTGTTTTGAAGCCATACCGGTTCGGTTGCATTCCCATAGAGATCGAGAATGAACTCACTGTCAACGAGGACAAGCGTGGCTAAGTTGGTCACATTTGCGCCTAATGTGCAAACAGAATTCAAGAGAAAACAAATTACGTAACATTCGGCAACCGAAAATTCAAAGCTGACCGAAGGGTTTTCTCCCACCTAGAGATCTACTGAATGATGTACTTGCGGTTTCCACAGAGTCTCCTACGGGTTGACCGGGGCATAGAATTCAGACAAAGATAGCCTTTGAACATTGCAGTCAGACTTTTGTGTCAAAGAGTTCGGGTGAGGACCCTAATCATACTCTTGTCTATGTTTGGTGGCCCTAGGGGTATCAAAGCCCACTCACAAACATAAATTGTGCAAACAAATGCACCTTTATGCTACATCCACCATTCCATGACGGCATCAGGCGGGTCACGTCCAGCCCCATTTGATTACTCACACGTTGAAACCAGCTGTGAGAAGCTCAGTCAGAAAACAGGGAAATGAGAGCAGTTGCATGCCATTATTCAGGTCTGCCGCTCTACTCCCATTAATCAGACCTCACTGCACCATCTCTTACTGCAGCCATTAATATTCGGACCTTTAAGCAAGCTGGCCAAGAAGCTGCTCTTGCGCGTACTCTCGATAATTTATCGACAAGCATTTTCAGCATTTCAGAAACCCCAATACAAGTAATTGAGCTTGGGCCACCTTTGTCCACTGTGGATTTCAGGGGATCCCTCGGCTACCGCAGTTGGTTGCATAGGTGTTGATACAGGCTCTCAACTTCTCAGCTGAGGCTTCCTTGTCTGACTGGATATCTGTAAGCAGTCGCCTCTGTGCGACCTGCCCACTCCCATAAGGAATCGCACCGGTTGGGACACTACAGTTTCCTCTTATACATCAATCGACCGTAGTACCGATTCCACGGAACACTTTCTGCTGAGAAACAACCACCCAATTACCTACCACCAAGAGAACAAACATAGCCCCAGTCGCATATTTCAACGTGCAAGTAAACCGCTTCAGTTTATCCGAGGCGGGATTTGGTGGTAATTTTTGTTTACACCAAAACCCAATGATAGTGGTGGACGCCTTGTCCAATTTTGAACTGGCAACAATTGTTCCTCAGCAGTACTGGGTGTATGCGTAGCGGATGTCGTGTAATCTGGTGCATCTCTACTGCTAAACAACCGAGAAGTCAAATAAATCAAGTGGCCACCAACTATCGGTGACAGGGCTTCATAGTTGGATGCCGATCAGTCTAGTATGAATTTGTAGATCCGCACCGTGCTTTCATGCGACGTAGATTGAGTGAATTTCACAGTAAAACCTAAGAAGTAAAAATTCTGTTTGGCAAGCCACCAAATAAGCGAACATAGTCTGACCTACCATATAATGCTTTGAAAGCGAGCTTCCCATTAATCGTAACTGGGAAGAGATAGCGACTGTTATACGTGATGCTGAAAACTTGGCACGTCATACTTCTGCATATCTGAACGGTTGCTTTTGATACAAGATGTTGTACACCTTTGAAAGATAGCTCAGCGGTTAGAGCGCGAGCGTACTGACCGGAAGGTCCGTGGTTCGAACCCTGCCTCTGCCTCTCGACTTCCCCTGTCTAGGCTTGGGCAACCTGGCAGTATCCCAGCCCTCATGCTTCCTTTGGGTGGCATGGCAGCTAGGCACCGAAAGGGTGCTACAGCTGAACGATTTTTTTTGGCCTTTGAAACCGCAGCATAATTAGGCCAGATGGTCTGTTAGACGTCAACTTAAACGATGTTTGTGGGGATAGGGAGACATGGTGGAACCGGCGAGCAATGAAGAAAGCTGGAGCAACGTGAAATACAAGGAAGCTGCTTGATTGGATAGCCGTTGATTGTCGCCTCTGTGCGGTTCGTTTGGCAACATCTGTGGGAGAATTCCAGCTTTCCGACCACTGATGCCTCAGAAGCGTGGCTGGTTTTGGATGGTGTCAGCGTGTTAGTAATGAGGTGATTAGAAAACGGCTATTTGGCTGTGCTGCAGATACTTAAATTGAGGAAATCATCTATCACCACCAACTACGATGGCTCGGTCATGTGCTACGCAAGCGAGGTGGACAGCGCATGACTTGGCAGAAAGGCGTGAAAGAGATCACCAAGTGTTTGTGTGTTGTTGGTGTTGTACGCCTTCCAGGATGGGGTCCCCGTGACCCCGCCTGTGCTTGGCTGGCGACGTTGCAAGAAATGGCGGCTAATCGATGTCAGTGGTGTTCATGCTGTCAGTTTCTTTCCAGATTGTCTGATTGAGCACTTGAACTGGCGAGGCTTTTGTGACAAAAAACAAATCCATCGGTTTTAAAAAAACCATGAGACGATTCAACGTTTTCTTGGAGGAACACTACTCAGAAAGTTCCTGGAAACCATCGAAAGTCCACGGCCTGTTCCGTCCTTCTTGAGACTCAACAGACATTTGTATCGACTTTATGTCTTACTTGATCCTAAATTGTACGCGACTCGCGAAACATATCCATGTGTAAACTACTCGGGTTTTTTTAAAGGGAAACTGAACTAGATGCCAGCTGAACCTTTCATTTATGATATTTTTCAGAGAAATGTGCTGCAATATATGAAACATTGCACCAAATGAAGCATGAGGCGGCCTTTTCGCAGCAAATTCAGTGGAAGAACGTCCTAAACAAGAGGTTCAACTGGGATGCAGTTGAGCCCTCCGTTATGAAAACAAATCACTTTGCAAACGAAAGCATTTCAACAACCAAATTTTTGCTTGAGACGTCCTGGGAGAGCCGATGGAGTCCACTGCCAATGAGCTTTCTACAAGCCGTTAGAACGCATTCCAATGAGATGAGTGGTCAAGTGGTCATCAAAATCAGCGCCTGCATTTGTCAGAATATGGTTGGCCATAAACACTAGGTAGACCAAAAGCAGGACGATACGCAGCATATCGCTCACATGAAACTCGCAATCAAAAGGCGCAAAGTTTTCAAGATGGATTATATGGAATTAACGCGTTCTGCTTCCTAGGACTGTGTGACGTAACAACACTGTGCCAAGCATGCATCTGCAGTCTTGTTAGCCTCTTTTCGAAAGGTCGCATCCAGGTAAAAGGTCAGAGATATCAGCAAATACGACTTAATGAAATTTATGCTGATACTAATATGTGAAATTTGATGGTGGGGTCCAAAGTAATGAAGAAATCCCCCTCGGGCTGCATCCACAGAAGATAGAAATTTAAGTTTCTTTCAAAGCAAACCTGCTTGGTGTTCTTCGCTCAGCTTGACTGAACCATACACGTATCCTCTGGTAGCTTCTAGCTCGTCAACTTGAGTCCGTTGAAATCCAAACTTTGCCAAAAACCTATAGCGCTGAGAAGGTTTCCAGCTCCCTTGTAAATGCAACGCGGCCAGCGGGTGCAAAAGCAAAATAAGGAGGCAGAGGGATCTTGCAGGCTGAAACTGGAGCAAAAGACCAAAGTGAAACAGGGAAATTAACATACACAACTACAAGAAGTGAAATAACCTCATACAATACATCCCTCTTAGGGAAAGCCGTCAGCGGGTCACGCAACACGTTTATCATAACAAAATATTGTTCTCATCTGAAACACCACTTCAATCCATAGCTGCAATACTACGCACAGCCGTTTACCACAGAGTAAAACGTAATCAGTTGGGTAGCATTCAACAGACTTCTGCTCCCACGTAGACTTGCGTGAAAATTTAGGTGAATTCTGATGTTCAAACGGAGCAATCACAAATTCTCGCGAATTTAACCCCGCTTTCATTTTGACGACGTCTTTCCTTATTACCCTGACGTGGTCCAACTGACGTCTTCAAGTATAGTCGCTGCCGCGTGCCCACTGTTGGTATTAACGAGTCCGCGTGCCTATGACCTGTCGGGGCGGCTGAACTTCAACGTAGTCATCTTCCTCTCCCCGTACATGACGTGGTCAAGAACGAACATTAACATTCCTTTTCTACCTGTAGAGTTCAAACGAAAATGTTTGAATGGTTGACTGGCAAGAAGAGGAAGGTCGCAAATGAGGATATCAGTTGGAAATCCACCGACGTTACAAGCGGAGTGACCTAAAAATCGGTTCACGGACCTGCACTTGTTGAGGACTCCGTTAATGATCCTCAACCCATCTGTCGGTAAAGTATTTGATGCATGCAAATAACCTGATGTTGGGGACATCAGTCATGCCACAGGATGACAGAAATTATGTAGAGCAAACTGAACGCCTTGTGCGCCTGGTTGAAGACGCTGCAAGATATGGCTGCCAACCGATGTCAGTGGCGATCTTGTTGTCAGTTTCTATCCAGATTGCCTGAATGAGTGTTTGGAGGTGTAGGCACCTCGAAATGATCGTAGTAAGCTAGCATTAGGTCCCCTCCCTGTCCATCTTAATTCCTTTCTTCACAATAAGGCTTTCAAATAAACCATGGTTGTACGGCAGCGAAGCACCGGTGTTGAACACTGATGTCATGCTATCGATGATGATGATGAACGCCTTGTACAAGTGATAAGTCAACCACATCAGACGACGACTTCCCCAGCGGAAGCATTCGACCCCGTAAAGTCTGCCATCTCGCTGGGAACCTGTTGGATAAGGTAAAAACACAGGAGGGCCTCGAAGTGACACTGTCCTTTGATCTTGAGTCCTGGTCTGAACTTGAACAGCTAACGGCCGCTTCTCGACTTCACTGAGCGCTTTGCAGGTCTCACAACATCCAAGCGGAAAGTTCTAGCACCCCGTGTTCTCACAAGCTGCCAATTCCAGAGCATGGAAAAACCGTGGTGATAAAATTTGCCAGGCAGGAAGCTCTAGTTGTTGGAGAAAAGGCAGCGAAGGAGTTCAAAGTTTGTTGCAATGCCAGGCCAGTTGCTCCATCAGGAATACGCCAAAGGGCTGGAAAACTAATCTTCTGAATTCATAAGGCCTTGCGGATGTCTATTCACACTTCGAAGGCTTGACGAGTTTGTGTAATTCATTGTGCCGAGAGAAGCATCAATCACTGTAGAACGCACGACGAGAACGATTGAATCCGCTGGTCACAATGTCCACAAGAGTAGCGACCAATTGTAGTTACTGGGTTCTGAAGTGAGGACCAGTTTCTACATGCGGATACGGACTCACAGCGCAATCACTGCCACTAGCCAAGATTCAGCTGTTGTGGTAAACCTGTCCAGAGCTGGGATGTCAAGGTTGCACGGAAATTCAGTCCCCACTCTCACTCGCGACTGGACATGTAAGGTGCATAAGACTACCGCAGTCGAACGAATTTCATTGATGGGACGCAACGGCACTAGTAAAAAAAAGGAATGACATGATAGCAATGAGATCTTGTTAGCACTGAATAGGTACCTCAAATACGGCTTGTTCCGGGGCTCCACTCATTCGATGATAATAAGAGGTCCGGTAGCTCGTTGCACAAGGAAAGCCACTCTCCGGTGGTACATCGGGCTCGAGTTCCGCGTCGGACACCTGAGTCACCTCCTCAAGGTGGGGTTTATTTTGTTGAAATAAACCATGACTTCGTTCGAGCTTTAGTTCAAGAGTCTCACTATGCAATTCGTTTCCCAAGACACTTCCACTCCATACGGTCCTTTACATTCACACCAGAGATTGATTTGATTGATTGATTTTCGATGACGGAACTTGGTTGACACTTTCGAGTCAATCGCATTATTTCGCAGTCAGTATCCCGGGCAGTAAAGGGATTATCAATTGTCTCCTTGAAACAATTCTTTTGACATCGTTGTGTGGCTGCGAGAAAGCTCCGCGCCTCCCGATATGTTTGTTGAAATCCTGTGAGCACTCAAAGGGCATACTCTTTGGTGAACATCGATCTGGTGGCAGTGTGGATGCTAGCATATCGCTGGGGAGCCTGAATTCGCGCTCCATACACGAGGAAAACGGTAGCCTCTGGTGAACTCCTATATGCTGGAAAGCGTGTGGGCGGTGCCTAGTCCCAGGTGCTCGGGCTCATTGAGCAACTAGCTTCAAGAGGGCCTTGAGGGATCTGTTTTTCCGTCTAGATAACTTGTTAACTTGTGGGCAATGGAGTGTAATTCAAGTTTCGCTGACCACATGAGACCCGCATATTTCGCGTACCTGAGTGCTTCCTAAATTGAATGCACGATCCGAATGTGGTTGACTGGGTCCATCCCAGCGACAGATCAAATGTTCTATGATTGGGTTTACCATGCTGGCTCCATCGACATGACAAAGCGATACCGCCTTGAATTGCTAGAAAGCAATTCGTTAGTATGAGTGGTTACCTGGTTCTCCTGGGTGTTCGGCCTTCTGGTCCTGTGACATCAAATTCCATCAGTTTGTTCGGAAAGCCAGAAATGGTGCTCTTTTTCACTGCGCCGGATACCCGGGGACCACATGTATGACACCACTCGGTGTTGATGTGGCGACAAGTAGCGAACGCCACAGCGCTTGGTTGGAGGCACTGCAAGATATGGCTGCTAACCGATATCAGTTGCGTTTTTGTTGTCAGTTTTTATCCAGATTGCCTAAATGAGTATCTGTAGGTGTATGCATCTCGGAATGATTGTAGTAAGCGGGCAATAAGTCCCTTCCCCGTCCACCTTTATTGTCTTCACAATAAGGCTTCCAAATAAATCGTTGTTGTGCGGCAGTTTTGAAAAGTGATGTCATGGTGTCGATGAGGAGGAGGAAGAGCGAACGTCAGAGGCTTTTTCTGAGTTGTTCGTGCAAGTGTTCCCCAGTCTTTTAAACAGCATCGTGCACGGCTCGTGATCCGAAGAACCAAAGTGAACTCAAACAATCCGAGAACAGCTGACATAATGAACACCATTCAAATCGACTAACCACCAGTTCTTGCAATGTCTCCAACCAAGCGCAGGAGGGTCACAGAGACACCATCCAGGAAGGGGTACAACACCAACAACACCTATCTCTTTCATACAATTCTCCCAAGTCGTACGTCGTCCACATCGAGGTTTGCGTCATTCTGAAGGCGGCACAAAGAACAACATTTGTATCGGTAAATGTTTCGGCCTGTGTAGCACATGGCTGAGCCCCCGCAGTTTTCTGCGATTGAAGTAGCTGGTGCACAACTAAACACCTGTTTTCCAGTTGCCTCATTACCAAACCACTGAAGTTATCTGACAACAGCAATGCTGCTGAGACATCGGTGGTAGAAAACCTGGAAAAGCATCCCATCATCCATCCGCAGATGCAAGGTCTCGCAGCCCTACAACATAACCCTTAATGTAGCCTGGTACACGCGACCTTTAAGACCCAGTGATATGCCACACGAATATGACACGAATAAGCAAGCGTGATTCGAACCTTCGAGATTCTTGCACTGAATCCATCAGACACACAATACAACTACCACAACTTCCAGTAATTCTCCTTCAAGTGTTAGGCGTGTTTTGGGAAATCGCACGCTCTGAAGCATGTCGTTGCACTTTGAAGGTACAAGGCGAATGCCGAAAACTGGTATAACGGTGGACACTATTCAACAAGGCTTGTGCTCCGCCTCGGTCATCAAAGATGAGGGCGATGCAGTCTGGGTACTCCAGATCAACAAGATTCGCACCAGCGACAATTTGAACACCGGGGTTCTGAAGGCCTTCCAGCGTTCGCCTCATTACTTCATCAATGACGAAGTTGAACAATGGAGAGCGGGCATCCTTGTTCGCCATACACTCTCGCACGCCCAAAGGTATGTGAATATATGGACCCGATTATGTTCGAAAACTTCTGGAGCATACCTTGTTGAGCAAATGTAGCAAACAGCACCAACCAATCGATAGAATCAAACGTACCCTTGAATTTAAGGAACAACAAGATTGTGAGTTGCCTGTACACGTGAAGTTGTTCTAACACCTGACAGAGTGTAAAGATATGGTCCAACGGGTCGAAATCTCGTTTGAACTTCACGAGTCAAGGTTTCGCCCGTCAATGTAAGACGAAGAATCAGTGATGCCAGAGGCCTTGTCAGAACAGGAGTCAAACTAACACCTTTTTGGTTACTACATTCACATACACTACATTCACACTGTACGGCAGTGAAGCATCGGTGTTGAACACTGATGTCATGTTGTCGATGGTGATGATGACATTAACTGCGAGTACCCTTTTTGAAAATAGGCACCATTACCGGTTCACCCCCGTTGTCCGGGACGGTCCCTTTCTCCCAGATAGACCCAAATAGGCTAGACAAGCACTGGCTGAGAAACCGATTACAATCTTCTAGCACAGCAGGTGGAAGGTCCTCGGAATAATTGGCATCAGGACGCTTGTTTAGAGATATACACTCGGACGCTTCTGAGACTGAAGGCTGCTCCATATTCAGAGTCCAGCTTTCTGTTGAAGGTCAGGATTCCGCGTTGGAGGAAGCAGGTGGCCAAATGAATTTTTGTTTGAAGTACTGTGCCGAGCGGTCCAAGGTTCTGCTTTGCTTGACACCAGGAGCGATTCTGGTCCCTGATAACTTAGCTCAGAGGGGCTTCTTAGGACCAGTCGAACGAATCAAGTGGAACAGCGTGTAGGCCTTTTTGGCGCACCTTGCATTTCTTCGGTCCTTCGGGTCCAGCAAGCTACTCGGTCTGTACGGGCACTCAGTTTCACCCGGCGTCGGATGATGCGTCGGGTGGAGTTGTGGTTTCAGCCAGGGGAGTCTGTCTCCAACAAAGACATGGTCCGAGCAGAAACCCAATGTTTGGGTTGTACCGCAAAAAAATTCCGGTCCTGAGTAGCGGTTTGGACATCTTTTCCCAGTGACCATTTATATCCGACATCGGACCGCCTGGCCGGCGTTCGAAGAGCCGTTCCAGATTCACAGATGTTGCCAAACAAACCGCGCATAGGCGACTATCAGCGGGTACCCACTCAAGTAGCGACACTTCCGCTTGATTGTTTAACACAGTACCAACCCCGACATATCCAGCCACAGCGACCTCTGCACCACCAGAGGTGCGCAGCCGGAACCTGGAAGAGAGCGACGATGCAATCAGTTCAATCGCACAACTTGCGTCAATGCAGAGGGAATCCAGCGTACGAGCAAGGGCCACTTGTTGTCCTGCATGCTTTAATGTGCGAACACTAAAGGCGGCTAAGTAGACAGGCTCTTGGAATTTGGATACAGATTTCGAAGGGTCGTTACTGAAATCGGACGTGCAGAAGATGCGGCTGGGTGTGATGCACGGCGAGCAAGATGGTTTGTCCCAGCGCTTGAACCTGCGGAGTATTTAAATTTGAGTGTGGTAGGGGAAGAATAGGGGAAAAGTGAACGTGTAGAAAGGGAGGCCTCAGCAGTAGTATGTTTTCGCCTACTCAACCTGCTGCATGCAGCAAGGAGGCCCGGCTGTTGATATCACGCGACGGCCGATGTGGCATGAGAGTATTGTTAGTTTTAAGTGTCACGGTTGTAAGTGGGCCTGGATACTGCCAGGATGATTAGGGTCTCAAATGAAGTCTTTGGTTCAAGAGCCTGACCGCAAGGCAGTGGTGTTTGGCCGATAATGCAATTCTTTTACCATTCTTACAGATTAAGTTGCCAGACATGTTCCAACACCGAACCTGGAAGGTCAGGAGACCGTTGTTGGGCGGAATTGCACGCGGCTCAAGATTTACCGCTGGCAGTTTGGCGCTGCTACGGCCGTGAAGCCTAATCCGCGCAAGCTTGGCCAAAAGTTCGGGACGCTCGCCGGTCCGGCACCCAGCCGAGCTATGATTGGTCGAAAGTCTGGACTCAACAGCCAATCACGACCCAATATTGGCCGAATGCCGAATGCCAAGGACGCATCCAGAATGTAGTATGCACGCTATGCAGGCACCAGGGAACAATGATTCTTCGAAGTTAGATGAGCACGACAGTTTCTGAGGATGGAAAGCAGAAACAAAGCTCATGAGCCGAAGCCCAGTAAGCAGGGTTGTAAATCACCAATACTTACATATAAATCAGTCAAACTGGCAGGCACCGTGTACTACAAGAAGGCGTCAGAATTACAGGACGTTTGTCACCGTTTACACTATATATATGACGCGCTGTACAAGTGCTTCGTTTTGGGCGTTAATATACGCCGTGCACCTTTGGTGGTTGTTTTTGACGTGAACTCTAGCTTAGGAGGCTCAGGCAGAGAGCTAAGCTGAGGAAAATACCGTTAACACAACCGTGTTGATTAGACCTCTGCTCACTAACCAACTTAGTATGAACGAATCAATCAGTGTCGAACGAACACTACACAGTATATCTCAATGGGCCACGGAGGCACAAACCGTCACACCGGAGTAAGCTTCATTCTCTTCACGATGGACACCTAAAAAAGAGGCACCCCGTTGTCTGTACAACCCATATACAACCCAAGACGACCACCACTTTGGCCTCATTAGCACAGGGCATGAGCGTTCCTGTCAACGGCGACCACAATGAGCTCTGAGCTCTTAACCTATCGTAAAAACGTAGGTGATCATAGCAACTGTTCTTGACAGGGTCTTAGCCACTGTTCACCGGGGCATAAACAGACACAATAAACAGGAAGTGATGGACCTCACTTAATCGACAATCTTTCATAGGCATTGCCGAACGAACCACGTGGAGGCGACATGCATCCGGTATCTATTCAAGTAAACACGCATCCGCTCGGCGGTACACAGTGGTCTTTACCGCAGCTGAGGTGCGCAGCCGGAAGCGCGGAAAAAGAGGGGGCACTCAGTTCAATTACATTACTCTTGCTCCGGATCATTGTTTTTGGCAGAGAGCATATATCAATGTAGAAGGAATCCGGCACGCGAGCAAAAGCTGCTTTTTATCCTGTTTGCAACAGTGTGAATATACGAAAGGCAACTAAACCGGCTTTGTGGGTTTGAAACCAGTCTTCTAGGTGTTCAGGGTTGCTAGGGTAGCCGCAAGCCGTAAAACGAACAAATCCATCATGCTAATGCTGGGACCTACAGAAAGGGTATTCAATCTGGCATTGGGTGGGGTAGAGGAGTGAATACGTGAAAGTTTGAGAAGGGAGGCAGCGGTAGTGGCATGTTCACGTTTACACGCGCTGGCGTATGCAGCAACTAAAACAACCAAGACCAGTACGTTCGAAATTGGTTTCGTTTTTCCCTCGTGCTAGTTCATGAAAGAATTCTTACACTGTTCAAACTATTTACAGAGTTTACACGTGTTATTTGTTGGATTTTTTCACACTAAAATAACAGTTACGTAATAACCTCTGTTACTTTGCACTCAGTTCCTATTCTGCATCTAGTCGCAATCAAGTCACCAGTCAATACAGCCTGCTCTCTGCAGTCATCGATGGTCCACAACAGATGTAAGCGAAATGGCTGTCCGTCGAACGTGAGACGCGGTATGCAATGCCACACCTGCAACGCCTGGTGGCACTCTAAATGCACGGGTTTACAGGACGACCAGGTAAGCCAACTGGCTAACTCTCCTTACCCGTTTGTATGCGCCAGTTGAGTCTACACCAAGGGTGCTATGCATTCCCAAACTGAGAAAAAAGCCATAAAAAACAAAACCAATTCCCCATTACCGAATCACACAGTTCAGTGTAAGTGCTCTTCCTTAATCGATGTACTCGCAGCGAAACTGGAGAGTTTCTCTAAAGCTCTGACGGACGCAAACACGAAAAACGCAGCTACCTGGACGAAAGTTGATAAGGAACTTTCCTCGCTGAACGAGTACCTTGCACTATCCACCCCTGATCCGTTGGCTGCGAAAAAGGTCATCCAGCTCTCCGATGCGGCAATAAAGACCGCCACGGCGTCTCTAGTAGACAGACGCGTAAGATAGAGCACACTGATAATCTGGGGGCCATTCTCGCCAACGAAGCAGGCACAAGCGCTCCTTGGCAGTGTCCTCTCAAAGCCTGACCACGAATCGCTTCGCGCAGACTGGTTACGCCAGAAGGGAGGCAAGCAAACACTTGGGCTTCTCGTTACCCTTTACTCGCCGTCCGCGGTACAGAAGATCTTGGAGCGGGCTATCAGCCTCCAAAAGACAAACTCAACGATCAGGCGTCTATCTGAGAATCGCCCTCTAGACGCACGGAAGCTAGGATACAGCAGTTCTAGGGAAGAGGTGCGGAAAAAGCTTCCGGATGGCGCCAATTCGGCCGATCCCAAACTTAAGGCCAAACCGATTGTAGTTATAGCCCCTTGTGCTCCTGAAAGCACGCCGGGCAAACGACTGCGGCTCCGGACAGTAATTTATACTCAACCACCGCAGACTTCTCGAACTCCAAAGGCAGCGATGCTCTGGAAGAGGCAAGTCTCACGTGGACGGAGCGCCCAAAGTACGTAGAGCTATCAGCGTTTTCCGCAGCAGACGACAAAGGTGCAACAGTGAACTCCACACCCAAGTCACAACTGAGCTGGATTGGGTCAGACGAGCGGAGTCAAGTGGCCAGGACCTTGACAGTCAAAGCCTCAAGCCTGACCACGGCTACCCGGACAGTCCCTCATACACCCAGTTGGCCACGCTGATCGCGAGTGACTCGGATGTCGACACAAGCGCGAAAGAAAGGCGACTGCAGCGAAACAAACCATATACAATTCGCCAAATCAGAAAAACTGCTGGCTGGCCCCAAGGTGCAGTCCTCTGCGAAACCAGCCTCATGGGAGCACCACCAAAAGAATTACTCGGTGCTGCCACCCAGCGCTCAAAGCCCCACAGAGTCACCTTTCCGATCAAACCGCGCCAACATGCCCAAGGAAGCAAACAGACGCAAGATTGCCCCTTGAGCAACAGCAAACCTGCTCGTCCGAAAGACTTTAATGAAAGGGATACAAGTAGCAGTGGTGGAAATTTTCGCCCACGTGGAAAAACTTCGTCAAACCAAGGGCAATAGGCCCTCGCAAACCGGGCTCCACAGGGCGAACAAAACCCTGCAAGTGAAAAGCAACCCACGAAACCACCAATTGAGGGAGCAGACATGTATGTCTCAGAGGTCCCTTCGGAGCCCTTGACTCAAAACCGACGTACAGCTATTAAGTCTGCTAGCCTCCCTGGTTACACAACTCTCGGCTCCTCACCTTCGGAGACAGCAGAGACAGTGTTGAAATGCTTGTCCACAAACTGCCTTAGCCTCTTTGACACTTTGCGATATTAAACAGTAAGTTTGTCTTAAACAGCCGTCCATACTCGCACTCACAGAGACCTGGCTCACACCAGATGTCTCTGATGCGGAGATCTCAATAGACGGCTACTCTATTTTTGAGCTGACTCAAAACGAGGGAGGGCTGGTGGGGTTGCTTTGTAGTGACATGCGGCCCTGCCGATTCCGATTGTCCTCTCTGATACCACTCCTGCACCTTTTGCGATGCACTGTGGCTTCAAGTCCGCTGCGCGGGTCCGATTCTCTCCTTCTCGGTGTGGTCTACCGTAGCCCCTCAAGTCCTCCGTATGATGATCATTTCCCCATACGAACGCTTGGGCAACTCTCCTCCAGCTACCACTTCACTCATCTCCTGCTGGTAGGTGACTTCAACGCTCCAAAGGCCCCCTGGACGGAGCTCCAGTGCGTCGGATCAAGTGGACCTTTTGCAGCGGCGCTGACCGAAGTCGTACAACAGAGTGCTTGGACTCAACATGTTGCACCCACCAGATACCGCGCGGGCCAACAACCGTCCCTCCTGGATTTGGTCATCACCAACGAAAGACATTTCGTTGATCAGGTGACAATTAACGCTCCACTGGGACATAGCGACCACTGTGTGCTCACCTTTGATTTCATCTGCTATTGGGCCAGAAATCCCGAACCCCAAACATGGATTCGAAACTTCCGCCGTGCATACTTTTCGGGAATGCGCATCTCTCTTGACAAACTTAAATTGGGACCAGTCTCAGTAGAAGACTTATATGGGACTATATTCCAGAATGTTCACGAGGCCGACGCAATGTTCGTCCCAAAAAAACCAGCACGCAGTCGGATGAGCCGTAAACTACCCAAAAGGATCCGGCGTCTTCTGGAAAAGAGGGCACACCAATTTTTCAAAAAGTTGACTACAGGTGACGCAGAAGATGAGCTGGCATTTCGTAAAATGCGGAACCGCCAATTCTTATTTATGCCCTGTTTGAACAAGGCTTGGCCAACAGGTTTTTCACCGTTGACCCAGCAAACACACGGCAGGGATATGGTAAGAAGATTTTCAAGCTCAGAGCGCACACCTCCACTAGACAAAATTTTTTTTCATTCCGGGTATTAGCTACGTGGAATAGCCCTCCTCAGACGGTCGTCTAAGCTCCTTCTCGAACCCACTTCAAAACAATATTGGGCACCAATTTATGCAAGTCCTCGCGCAGGCAAGCATGCTTCCCCGCGTTGAGAACTTAAAGAGCGGTGCTACACCCTTTTTTTCACTTGTGCCTCTCAGGTGATCGACAGCCGCTGAACGACAAGAGCGAAGCGAAACCGACCCGGAAGCTTGGTCGAAACCCCGATCCTGTGTATCAATCCGTGAATCCGTGAATCGTAGGCGGAAGAAATATGATTAAAGAAAGCAACCTGACATATGTTAGCTGACCGCCGTGCCACAAACCCATACTACCGATTGTTAAGTGTATTGGTGGTGTGCAGGTAACCCATGACAGAGACTTTGATAAGGCGTTCCATGGTACAGGAGAGCAAGCAGGTATAATGGATGTCACGGTAGCTAGCTGGAGCAGTTCTTGGACCTGACATATAATGTGGTACAATGGTGGGGTGCTTCCACTGACTTGGAATTGTGCCAATGATAAGGGAAATATTGAGGATATTAAGAATGAGGGTGGGGATGTCTGGGCAACCAGCTTTTAAGATGAGCGAAGGGATACCGTCATTGCCCGGGAAATTGGAGTCTCTAAGGAGGACGAGTGAGGATGTTAAGTCAGACCAAGTAACTGAGAGCGTGCGGAGGTTGGGTCTCGTCTCGTCAACAGATTTGGTCACTTCGGAGCAATTACTAGATAGGATCGATGCGGAGGGAACATAGCAGCTGGTGAAGTGGGAGTTTAGGGATTCCATAATGTCAGTGGGGTCAGAAAGAAGCGTCCCGTCAACGGCCGCAACACTTGGAATTGCAGATGAATTTGGGAAGCAACGCCTGTGGAAGAGGCGCCCCAGCACGTTGGATTGAAGAGAATTAGCTATGGCGGTAGATTCTTCGCACTTTTCAAGACCTAGTTCGGCAGTGGTAATCTCAGCCATAATTTTGTTAATTAGAATCGGGAGGGAGAAGTCATGGGATTCACGGGAGAGCTCAAGATACTTCCCAAGTTTATGGCCTGCAGTGGATAATCGTCTGGCTGACCGGCAACCAGAAACGTAGGAAGCTCGTATGGGAGCAACTAGACATATTGATTATAGTACGTGATTACATGCATTATTAGGCATTAGCAAAGTTGAACTTAAACAGAAGTGAATACAAAGCGGCCGTAAAATCAAAATTATAGACATGTTCCCTAGAATTTTGGGACCTCATGTATCTTCAAAACCGTACCAATGTATGCAGCCGTAGGGGGTATCCATTGGTTGGGCGATACATGATGTCAAATCTGCTCCTCCAGAGCACCAAATACTAAATTCATCCAACTTCCCCCATCGTGTGTCTTAATAGGAACAACAGCTCGGTCGTCATCTTACCTATCAATTACCCCTTTGCGAACCACAGTACCGATCTCATCAAATAGGAAATTTGCTGTTGGACGATTGTCAACGTCCATGTTTGTGTTTTTTAGGCCGACTGTATTTTCATCATTGCATCAGATTACAGCTAACAAAGCTTCCCCAACTCATACACCCATAAAACTTTGAAAAAACTGCCTCTTTCATGGTACCCTGGGACAATTTTCCATGTATGCCGCATGAGTTTGGGCCTCATCCAACTCATCGTTTGTGCTGAAGTATTGGCACTCATCTTCGCTTGCACAATCATATCCAAACTATCCAAAAACATGAGCAACTAATAAAGCCATTCCTGCTAAGTTCTCTGTGATCATAGTGACGACCTAACTTAGGTCAGCAAGCTTTACTCTGACTCATTGCCCCAAGGACGAATATCTTTCAGCTCACATCCAATTCACATACATCGCCAAAGTTCCAGCGATCCTCTCTTTGTTCTTCAAGGAATTGGTGGACGCTGACCTTTCACATTCAAGTCTCTTAACGCGCTTTGGCTGCCTATCGACATTTGTTGTCTCTGGGGGCGCTTTTTGGTCGCTTCCAGCCCCAAATATTCATCAACCCTTTCCGTGCCCCCTTCCACCCCTTCAGCACCTCGTGTCCCCGAGTTTGTGGAAAACTGCACGAATGACAATTCTCATTTCAGCTGCGAACCTACCTCTCAATACCTACCTTGCCCCATGCAGTGGAACAGACAGAAAACTAAAAGGAATGCAGCATACACTGAGTGCCTGTGCCAGTCACTTAAGCTGGTCCTGGTTGGGACAGACTTCCCGGAATATCCCACTATGAAGAATAACAAATGCTGTCTGGTGTTTTGGTTGACAGAGACTCGCTAAATGCGCGCAGTGTGACGCTTCTGGTGCTATTTTTTTACAAAGACGCTGCGTTTATCCTAACGCTGTAATTGCGCCTTGCTGAAATCATCTCACCATGCAACCACGCAAAAACATCCAGTCACCTCTCACGTGTCCCTGCGTGATAACCAATAAGTTTCCTGGACACACCAACCTTCTAGGAATAGCTGGCACCTCCTCCCTAGCAGCGAAGATTATTGGGTAATCATCCATATCTCCAGTCGGTATGCTGCTATTCTTTGTAGCTCCCAGGTAACTCGCTTTCCACTGCAGCCCACACACCCACTTTCTGGACCAGCGTTACTGAACCGTTCCAAAAACTACCCTTGATGGTCTTCTAATCTTGTTTTTCACAGCATGCTCCAATTTATGATGATCCGGTCCCCCTTGAATACTTGGCATCTAACCGCTTCCTTTTAAACGAGCTAGCGACCAAGTCGCGTGCGCTTCAACCACAATTTTGAGAAACATTTACTTACATTTCTCCCCTTCTTAGAAAGCTTCAGGGACGATTGCATAACTAGGTATGATATTGGTTGCGCACCATTCAACTAATGCACATCCTTTATATCCACGTACGGCTACATCAGTTCTAACAAACGCATACCACAATTCCCTACTATTTCCACGTGAAGGTGGATTATCGTCTGTGAAATTCGGCGGTGGCGCCTCACTAAGGTAAGTGGAAATTGTAGCAACTCTTAGCTGTCCGCTATTCCGGGTTACAGTCCCTTGCGCACCCCAGTAGACTTTTGTTGACACGATTCTGGTTTTGAGTCCCAAATCTAGACACAACAGTCATATTGCCGTTTCTGAATGACCGAGACCTTGATCGAGTTAAGAATATACTTGATTCATGCTGGCCTTAATTGGTCTTTATGTCTTCAACAGTCCTGACCAGCCCGACAATCCAAACTGTCTCACGTGAGATGTACATGTACCGAAATGTTCATGTATGATGATGATGTATGATGTCATGATTACGGTACCGCGACTGCTTTATCAGGTCGAATGGTGTGTCTGTAGTTCAGCACATCTGTATCATTTCCCGACTGGGCGTGCTTCACACGCCAACAGCACCGCCTCAATCAGCTGAGTTTGTGCCAGAACTCTGAAGTACTTGTCTTCCTATTGTAGCGTCCGTTCGTGCTGCCCATAAACCCACTTAACCGTCCCATGATGCTAAGAGATTAGGTGTATCGGCAAATATAAAACCTTACCGTACACTCGCCACAGGGTCTGTTGACAGAAAAAATCCACCAAACTCAATAACTGTGACGAGTTCGTTTGCTATGTCTGGCGGAACGCCAATTCAGGGATAGGAAACGTTTTCCAGCATAGGTTGCACGTGGCTGCTCCATTTTAAAGTTGCGTGAACGAAGGTGATGGGATTATTTTCCGTGAAATATTTCATAAAAACACACACAAGACAAAACACAAGAAACAATCTTCTCAACAAAAGTTTCCGACCGTCTCCAGCGAGATATCATGCTGAACCACGGCAGCCGGTAAAAGGATGAATTCAGTGCACCAAGTAGACCTTGAGAACACCTGAACAAATTTCAGAAAAACTGCGGCCGTCCAAAAGTTTTTAAGGCTTCCAATAAGTACCGTCCAGTGCTAAAACTTTAAGCAAAAGTTTCGTTTGTTCAAACTATGGCTTCAGAGAACTTTGGAGTGTCTTAGGATCGATGAAATCTTGTAAACGCGAGCAGGCCTAAAGGAAATGGTGCCATTCACTAAAAGAAAACCGAAATTGAATTCACCGAAACCGTGGGATATTTGAAGTGGGGAAATTTTACTGTCAGTCAATTTAGTCCGATAACGCGTTTCGCTGCCATGTTGCTCATAGTTTTTTGCTGAATTGAGCAAACTTCGAAGGTCACCAAACTCCAGCAGTTTGTGATGAACCACATGTGACGCAAGTGAAACTCGACGGTATCTGCCTGCGCGTATATCATATGACCTTAGGTGTGCTTAGCACTCTCTCCCTATTCCAGGTAACCTGGTTGAGGCACCACGAGTCCCAGACAGGAAGGAGTAGCCCGTTTTTACACCCCCTGAGTGACCCTGACCTACGTTTGTACCTCACGTGACTTATGCCTTTGGTTCCTGTTCCAATACATGCGTGTTACCGCCACGCTCCGGTATTCTCTCCTGCATCACCCAAACTGTGCGAACCTGTGCTTTATGTGCCGTGTGGATTCAATAATACCAATTCCGATACATATTCATTTCAGAACCGGCGTGTGCCGTCACTACATCCTCGCGAGCATCGAATACCGCTGGCTTCCTGACATCCCACGCTACATACATGTTTCCTTGTAAAGCATAAACCCAAAACGTCACAAAGTTCGACGGTCCTTGGTGATCTCAGAAACCAAAGGAAATTTCACCCAATTTCCAATGCAAAT
Organism: Clonorchis sinensis; assembly: GCA_003604175.2. NCBI lineage: Eukaryota > Metazoa > Platyhelminthes > Trematoda > Opisthorchiida > Opisthorchiidae > Clonorchis > Clonorchis sinensis. The sequence continues at coordinate 80,246,986 of CM030369.1, forward strand.
TCCATTTAAATGGATCATTTCTTCTCGTCTGATGATACTAATTAGCATAAACGTTTTCGTTTTCACTCTCCCACGCTTGCACCTGAGAGTCATGAAGCCGCCATTGGCGATATACATTTTATTCCGTTTCAGCAACTTTTCTCAAGAAAAAAAATGTGCTCAATGAAATACCGCGTATTCTTCGATCACAAGCGTTGAAATGTCTTATTGTTACGGAGTCAAAACACCAATTGTTTAGTAATTCCATTTTCTGCAATAAACGATAGGTATCTACACCGATTTTGAAGTGTCGGTGTTCAGTGACCATACGTACCGTTGAACGCATGCGAAAATGAAGCCAAAGAGAGTTGTGAGCATAAAAGCCTCGTTTTAGTCGCGGCATTGTGTTATGGCTATTATTATTTGTTAGTATTAATTATTAACAAATGGACGCAAAATAGCTTGACGAAAACTCCTAGCGGTTCCTGCGATTTGTTTGCCTGCTATCTGTCAACCTTCCTGGTATGGATGAACCTTACAAAATTCCCCCAGGCCAGTTTAGCTTGTGATGTGCCGGCGGCATGCAGCCCTGACTACCCGATCAAAGCAGCAGCATAGTAAGTTGAGTGTCTCTGAATGGGGCCTGGGCGAAGCTCAGTCATTCGGAAATCAGCCGAATTTCTCATCATCTCCTGATTAAAATGCACGGTCTAGAGCGTATTTATATGTATCCGGACTTCAGCTTACCGGTTTCAATCTGCCACGAAGTTGGGTAGAAGTGTTTATTCAAAAACCCTTTTGCGATACGGTCAACTGGATTTCCACGGATTGATGGAGGTCAATATTGAGTGCGCTATATTGGCCGATCACCTGATAGCAAGATGGGTGCACGAATGAGACGGGTGACCCAAAAAAGGGTTTCAGTGCTACTAACTTATTCACCTTATTAACTCAACTGCAGATCTAATCCATGCAGCTGAAAACGCTCGTCATCCCAGTACCAGCTTCAATACGGTACCCGGTCCTACGGAAACAAGCAAGGAGTGGGTTCGGTTGGCAACCCACGGAGACCACAGAGAGCACCGTTCGTGGGCTCAGATCACTACTAAGTTTGGGGACAATTGTACCCCTACGAGTGACGGCTGTGGGTTGGGAAACGGAGATAAAAGCGCTCTCACTCGGTAGTTTGCGTTCGGCTAACCAAAGATGGCGGATGAAAATCCGACCAAGGCAATGGATATGTGAAAAAGTTGCTTACTCCAGGGAAAAGTGTGGCTTCTATCGATCAGTAGCAGGTACCAGGCGGGGTGTGGTCTGTTTAGGAACTAACCGTCAGTAATAACGCAATTCTCACCTTGCAGTGGTGACCCTGATGGTCTTTGTTTCGGTGTGCATGTGCCCATGTATCCGGGAGCTTCATCGGCAAAGACCACCCTCATGCGGTAAACCGCGCAAAGAAGATGGCTATCATTTTCCCGAAATGCCCGTCGGTCACACTGATAAGCGGTGTGCATTGACATGATCCACCCATTTTGCCAGGGGATCTTCTGGAATGCATGTCCCAGCTAACATGGTGCTGCACATGCCTTCACAAACATTAGTTGAATTTTCGAGAAATTTCGATAGTGAATCAACCTGCGCTGCGCATGAATGGTTCATTTGCTGATGATCTACAGCCAGTTGGAATGTTGATATGAGAAGCCTAGGACAAGTCCAGGCAGTATTTCCAATTCCTGAGAAAGATTAAATGGTTATTATCCAGTTTGAAGTAACCTACACGGCTATGTGGTCTATAGGTTAAAATATTCCGCAACGAAACGACACCTTTTTGGAACGCACGTGCGTTCTAGTGGCCTGAAATGCATGAAAATAGCACAGAAGTTTGTCACAGTCGAAAACATCTTTAACAGCTCGCAGCTGTGGTGTCATCTTATCCATCAGGGGCATTTTGATACAGTACTCTCCGTTCATTATTCCTTTGAGCAATCTGGAAAGTCTATGCATCGGAGCAAAATGCCCACTCTCAATGGAGCCATACATGATTGGTCACCCGGTACCCATGTCATCTGCCACACGGAATATGCACGGTTTGACATTAAATACCAAACAATAAATGCTTCGAAAAATTTACCGAAGACGATTCATGCTATACGTTTATGACTTTCGCGAAACGCCGAAACGGGGATGTTTGTGGTATATGGGAGAAACGGACGTGGCTACAAAAACCACCCTAGCGTTTTCCCTCTAGTGCATGGTCACATTCACAGAAGAACCGAAAACATGTCATCTGCTTACGCAAGCAAAACCTGAACACCGACCAATTTTCCCTTGGAGGTTGACACTTGAGGCATTCTTCGGTGATATCTTGGCTGGTAGTCACCCTGAGAAATTCATCTACAGTGCACTGAATCATCTCATATGACGGATTCACATACTTCAGCAAAGTACCGCACTCCTTCAACTTGTCCCATGTCGGGCGTTGAGTGACGAAAGACTTATAAAAAAGCTGGCTGAATTGGTGACTAAGCCGCATGTGGTAGGGCATCATCCACACGGTAGTATGCCTGCTGCGACGATAAAAAGCTGGTATCCCCCTAAGCTAGGAGTGGTTAGCCTCTTTGAGTCTATGCCGGTAAATACGATATGGTTACTGTTCACGTACTCTTTCAAGACATCTTTGAAAACAATGAGTGAAAAAACTTGGAGACACCAACCACGCCGAAAAGTCTTTCACGGCTAACACGGACCAACCACGCCAAACAAGGACGGCCACTATAAATATACTTTCCGCGCCCAAAGTAGACCTTGGGTAGGTTTAAACAAACTTTGACAAAATTACGACTGTCTAGGGAGTTTTTGGGTCAGTAAATAAATACCGTAACATGTCAAAATTTTATGCAAAAGTCTGCTTTGTTCGAAATATGGTTTTACAGGAACCTGAGATGTGCCTTCAAAGGTTGAGGGAAATGCCAATATATGTGCAGACTAGCTCTAAAGCCTGTCTAACAGATTCAAGTTCATCAGTGTGTGCTTGAAGCCGAACGTCGCTTTTTACTTTCTCAGCGGTGAGACGGTGCATTCAGGTCAAATCCTACTGTTGAATTCGCACTATAACCATTTCAGCGAACGGTGTCGATGAAGCAGTTAGTGTCAGAAATGGTGTAGAACTAACACCAGGACAAACATTTTACGCTTGGGTGTGCAATAACTATTCTCACGTCTGTTTAGAATGCGACCATAACGGGTGGCCAGTCGTACAACAACGCGGACCATCAGTACGTACTTAGCGCCAGCTTCGCTGATGCTTTTCTAAGGAAAAACTCGCTCGCCTCTGGTGAATGATTCCCAATCATTGATTCTTAAAGTTTAATAAATTGCTCAGTCCAATAAATGTTTTCAGTACTGTGGGTAGGCTACCAAGGCGCTCAGTGATACCAGAAAGCATCTCCCGTAGTATGAGGCTCGTCTGAGGAAGATTTGTAGAAACTTGCGGTTCAATAGTGTTTCTCAAATCGACGGAGTCTCTTTTGAAACCCCGGAGGACAAAATGTAGTCAAGAGACGAAATTATACCACCAGAGGTCACCTTTACGCACGTAGAACTAGAATATTATCTAGAAGGCGACAGAAAAGTATCTCATAGGAACCTGTTATTTTCGTAGGCCATCTTCCGAAGATGACGTAGGTGAGGCGAGATCTCGAGAGAAACCCTGCAGTGTCCTCAGGAGTAGCTTAAATATTGCCGGCGCGTTTGCGAGTTCCAAATGAATTATTTGGAATTAGTCCGACCAAATCTCATTCTTAGGGGGTTTCGGGGGTCAAATCCTTGTCCAGATCCATAGGGTACCATATTTCTCTCAAAATGTACGAGTGATGAGGACGGAATGAAGGGTATTGAAAGGGTTTTCTTGTTCCAGGACTAGAGATGAGATGTCGATACGCAGAAAGCTTTTGCAATGTTCGCTACACCAAATGGTGCCCGCTTGACTGTCGGCATGTGCGCTATGTGTGGTCGGGAAATACACACCCGAGTTGCATACCAGATAACTGATGCAGAGTCAAAAGTAAACAATCGCTGCCTTTTGAAAGAGAGACACAGCTCTATTAGCATCACGCAATGTGGAGACAAAGCCGCCAACCATCAAAATTTCCCCCGAATTTAGCGCCGGTAGGTACTGTTGAATAATTAGGGACTGCGGAACGGGAGGCATCGGTCCTAATCATGTGTTCACATTTCAGTTTCCAAACATAAGAGGACGCTGATCACCAAACCCTATGAGATCATAGGGACGGTGAAAGATAATTCTGTTCACTGCCGGTTGTATCAACGGGTATTCTTCCATGAACACCAATTATAAAAACTAACGAGAGCATTCCCGTTACCTGACGGCATTCGATGGATCTTGCCGTTGATGTTTTTAGGGTAAAATTATTGAATACGCTGCTGCAGATATGAAGATTACCTGGATACATGTTTTGGCTGGCTGCATAGTGTCCCCTCTCTCGACGGAATTCCGCCTGCAGCTTGACCTTTCGTGTACGAGTAATAGAGCGATGGACTTTGTAGGCCTTAATCACTGACAACAACAACAGTCGAAAACGCTGGTGCTTCAGTGTCGTAAAGCCATGCCAGTTTAGCTGGCTAAAAACTTATAATAGAAGTAAGAGGACAGGGAAGAACTAGAGCTAGCCTATGGCAAGATCATTAACATTCATTCGCCCGCTCTGGATAGTAACGGAAAGTATGAGCGCCACTGAAATCGGTTAGCCACCATATCATTCAGTTTCACGAGTCAAGCACAGTGAGGACATACCCTGGAAAAAGGCAATTAAGCCTTCCCATTCGGGACTTATTGGAATGAGAAAACTGAGTTATCAGCCGTAGGTAGAGAGAAATTTTCGACAATTCACAACACTCCGCAGATTCTCAAAGTAAACTAGGAAGGAAGCGGCCCAAACCCGGAACACCAGACTTCATAGTTAGTGCTGAGGAAGAGAAAATAATCATACAAGTTTTGACCCGGAAAGTCCAATGTGAAGAATTCCAGACAGTTATCGCAGCAAATTCACTGGATTGTAGTGTTTTTAGTTCGTGGAGTAGTGTGACGTGCAGAGCTTGAACAATGTCCTATTCAAAATCTGAAGATGCGAGATCTGAGATGGCTTGGCCGTCCTTTGCTCGCGCAAAGATCTGCATGAATAAGAAAATACTTGCAGCGCAAGAGCGGTTCGGTGTGAATCAATGTTTTGTGGACAATTTTAGTTTGTCATTTGATTTGGGACACTTAGCGTTGGAATGCGTTTAACAACGTTGCAGGTACCTAATAGGACCAATAAGTCTGTCGCTAGCCAACGTCCAATTTTTGCAGGATTCAAAACACAGGTGTAGTGCCCGGAGAACTTAAAGAAACCACCCACCAGCTAGCTTGACCTACTCTCTAATACAATGGATAATTGTTGTTTGTTTCTGAGACAGTAAGTGAATACAATTTAACCAGATAATTGTAAACATATACTCCCGTGGATTCGGCCACAAGAAATCGGATTAATCATGCGAGGAGAAAATAGGTGCATTAAATTGGGAGTCCAGGGTGATATTGCGCGCTGTAAAATCTTCTGCCACAGTTGTTGTGTCACCTTCAGGTCCGAAAGCGTTTCTAACTAGGAATGAAGGCAGAAGCACAGCGTGTACTTTCAAGATATGTTCTCATTCTTCTTGACAAGGTTCCATATATGGTCTTACCTTTTACAACGAATTTGTGAATTTCTACCCTGTTCCATATTCCTTCAAACGTCGTGTGAGTGATAGAACAGCCATTTGAAAATTTCGTCCTCAGAAACGCAGGAGGCAGGATTCTTTTCGAAAGGTTTTGTTCGGATCGACGGCCTACTAGTGCTATAGAAGTGAGTGTTTTTCTGCCTTGAATAATATCTACCCAGCACGTTATCGTTGGATTACTCACCTAGCGACAGCAGTATGAGCCGGGGGATAATGTCTCTTTTTGTAGAAACATTGGACGGTACAAATTCGGAACAGACATCTGCGGTCGGGGTTTCCTGCTCGATGAAATCAATCCAAAAGAGATAGGACAGCGATAGCTGTCACCAGGTCCAGCGCATACGATCATCAGGTCGGAAAAACAGCTCTTGAAAGTCAAGACCAAGTCAAAAAATGGTGCTTTGCCCCATGATGAAAATCGGATTGGTGCATAAAATGTTGCCTCTTGGCTTTTTGTTGCACGGTCTGAGGTAGCATCGTTGGAGGTACCTTACCAGATCCAGGGAGCTTTGGAGGTGCTTTTGTTGCCTACCATAAACACTGATGTGTAAATAAAAACCTAAGAACCCGCAGTTGTGAGGAAGTACGCCGTGATTAATAGTCTGCCTTTCGTAAATCAACATAGTAAATAAAAATACAATGAGGTTGATTTGGACATCGGGCAACATAATGAGTGGCAGGCAGGTTCGTACATTTTTCCGGTCCTCAAAAATGCAGGTGACGATGACATCCGTGATTTGACTGAGACAGTTTGACTAACTAAAAGTGGAAGTTGGTGGAACAATACTTTGAAAAATGCGATGCCTTTATTTGTATGCAGAGAAACTAGTTGGACGTGGCCTGGTCGATCAGTGATCGCACAATGGCATGTCACTGAGTAGACGTTTGTTGCAGTTCTCTCAATGAATTCCTATGCAAGGTGTGGCATAGCAAATGCACTCCATCATGAAACTCTATTTGCGGGTGAGTTTTTTGACCTGCTACTCTTGTCCTCCAAGGAAATAAGTGATGGTAGTTTGACACATTCGATTGTTCCATGCATTCCAGGTTAGCTTTATTTCACCGGTGGATGCATTTTTTTGGCACTCACTCGATGTCATAAGCGAGAGGAGGCTGCACACTAGAGTCGTGGTCATTAGATCGATGTGCATTCTTATGCGAGGTTTTACTAGATTAACTGGACGATTTATAGTACGTTCTCTTAATTACGCCGTTTTACTGCCTTCTTGCGAAAAGATTAACTGATATTCCGTACCCATGGCCCATGAAAAGCCTCCACGCTGAGTATAGACCACTCCAGACTTCTCCTAGCTGCAATCAGAGGGGAAGGTTGGTGGAAGGCCGGAAGTCGGTTTGCATTCATTTTGCTGCAGCTATCCTGAGTCAATAGATTCGTTCGTTCGGCTCCAGTGAGAACAGCACCAAGAGTTTAAGCCACCAGTTTCGTTGGCGTTTTGGAGAACGAGCTCAAGATGACCCTCTGTACATTCATGTATGCGCTGCGTTCCTGAAGCAGCATTAGATAGTTTCAGCCTCTTTAGAGGTAAAACGGATTTAAGATAAATACTGCATGATTCTCAGTCTTGGGAGAAAGTTCATTGTTAACTTACATCGTAAAAAAAATCGTTCAGCTGTAGCACCCTTTCGGTACCTAGCTGCCATGCCACCCGAAGGAAGCACGAGGGCTGGGATACTGCCAGGTTGCCCAAGCCTAGACAGGGGAAGTCGAGAGGCAGAGGCAGGGTTCGAACCACGGACCTTCCGGTCAGTACGCTCGCGCTCTAACCGCTGAGCTATCTCGCCCCATAGTCATGCGGGTTTACTTCCTCGAGGACTCTTGAAAAATACAAGTTTGGTCTCGATTCCCCTGTTTAAACTGGAACGTTTGCAGGGTTCTTTGGTCTTGGATGATGTGAATAAATGTACGCGGCACCGAAGAGCTTCACTAGTATGAAAATGAAGCAAAACAATGTCGCGATCGGAAACGGCTTTCACTGCTCTTATATGAGCCTGCGTTTCATCCTGAACAAAAGTTCCCATTTGCAGAGGCCGTGGTACAACCTCGTTGACATACCATACGTTTCTGTCCGAAAAATCCAAAAAAGAACAACGCACTACATCCGTGATGAGACCTGGTAAGCTTCACAACTGAAATTCGCATAGCCAATCAAATCCAAAAGTGAGTTAGTATCCTCCTGTGTCAGTTTCGTGTGTCACCTCTGTATGAACAACACGTGTGGACACATATTATCTGCGCACTGAAGACACATGCATGTGTGAAAGTAATGTCATGTGACTGCAGGGTTTTAGGTGAATCGCTTCGCGCAACATGCTGCTGCTGCACAACGGAAGGCCTACTTGGGTAACCGTGTGGAAGTCACTTACGTGAGCTCGAAATACGGACTGTATTTGAAATATGTTAAACTAATTCCCTACAAGTGAGCACGCAATCTTGCCTGCCTTCATTAAATTAAGGTACGCTGGATACCTACGGAAAAGTCTTCCGCTGATTGCGTGATTATGCGGCGCAGTTTAGGACGGAATAGCCAAATATTCCCCCCGGAGTCGACGTTGAGCCGGTTTTGCAACTAGCATTTCCCGAATCAATTTTTCGCACTCAAAATACACGTTCTTCAGTCTCCCTGGACTGTTCGGCACATCGGTCAACTGTCTAGAGGAAAATGAATTTATCCGAGGCAGGTTTACTCTCCCTTGGCGTAAATAAGACATACTTGCCTCCGTACTGGGAAGGCAGTAAAGTTTATGCAACAAGTATCTATATATACTATCAATATATCGTTAAACCCGAAAAACAGAGGAATATCTTTTCCATAAACCCACTAACAAAATCGAAATCAAAATGCGACACGGTTGGTCAATTCATCTTTGCGATTCATTCAAAATAAACGGAGTTCTGTGGTTTCCCTAGGGTAAACCGCGGTCTAAACCACAAAATAACCGCTCCATCTGACCTGGATTGTAGGGTGGTAAGGATATTATTAAGAATCGGTCAACAACTGAATGTGACGGGGATAAGAACAACGCAGCAAAACGAAGTTAAGGAAAGGTCTTTTCATTCATGGTTCGTTGTTGAATGAAAATTATCGTAAGCACTGAATTTTGCATATCTAAATGGCGTTTAAAGTGTTTTTATGGTCAACCCAAAAGATACTGGCAATCATAGGATGACCAAAAAAACTTCAAGTAACGCACTACTCATAAGGTTGCTGAAAATTCTTCGACAGCCCACGACCGCTTTCGCCCTTCTTGGGGCTCATCAGGTAGGCGCAGTCTCCGAGTTTCCGTCAACCTTATGTTCTACTTGAACCCAAATTGGACTGATTTTCAAAAATACACTCATTTGCAAATCAGTTTGGTTTTTGCGAGAGACTCACCTGGAACCCAGCTGAATCTGCCGTTTGTGTTTGATTTGCAAATGAGTGTATTTCTCGAAGAACTTCAAGTAACATTTACGTGAGTTTATTCGTGGCTAGCCGGTCCCTTGTGCGAAACTTTTCTAAAGGGAGAATGAATGAGAAATGCTTAGCTGAAGGAGTGTTATCTTGAATGTAGAGGTCTACCTTGGAAATGCCGTCAAAAGCAATACGTACTTCCCATCATATATGCACCACACGATTAGGACAGCCAACTTTTGTAAAGCGCAAAACATGCGTTACATCTAAAATAAATATTATTGTTGAAAAATGTCCCAAGAACGAGGTGATTTCTCGATTGTCTTAAAGTAAAACTGCTTACACAGACCACCACTTGCCCATAGAGGCTCTGAACCGTTCGGGGTGGATATAACAGAAAATAAATGAAACTGTAAAACAATCCTTGTGTGATTTCGAATCACGGAGGTAGGACTATGCCGACTGGGGGTGTACGGAAAGACGAAAGAACTGTCCAAGAAAGTCAACAAAACTGGGATGGAGAAAGCTCTAGGAATACAGCTGGGAACCATATACAACGGGTTCGAATAACGAAGAACAGCAGTCGATGAAGCGTCGTCGGAAAGTGGGATGGGTAAGCCTCAGCGACTACGGGATCCATTGCCACATGAATCGTCCAAAATGAATGAATCCAGTTTTGGTACAAAATTTATTAGTGTCGTCCAAACATGACCTAAATGATGCAAAAAAAGAGCAGTTTTGTGGCTCAGTTTTCGACGTGACTGACTGTTATATTCAATAAAACAACGGTTAGTATAGGCATTCAACAGGGAAGCGCGAAAGCATTAACGACAAGTCGCTAAGTCCGGACGAATGGACCGCCGGTGGCAAAGGCGTCTAACGCGTACACTGCGTGTTGCGCGCGCACAAGTACGCAAAAGAGGTCAGCTAATTGCGACAAGCCCGTTGTGCCAAAGGTTCGCTGGAACACAGTCGACACGATAGCGAATGTCATCTAAGTCACATCTTAGTTGCTTGCGGGTTGGGGATGTTTGCGGAAAGCCGGGAAACCTAACCGATTATGTGTTGGTGCGACAGACGATGCGAGACGTGAAACGCACGCAGACGCACGTAACACGCGAAACACAGCTGATGAGGATGGAACTGATGACACCGAGAACGGAAGACGCTCTTGCAACACTGTAGAGTACACAAGCTTAACCAGTGTTATCTGACACTGGCTGGCATAGTGGTGCTGCATGGGTACTCTACTTCGGTACATGGTTTGCAGCCGAAAAGCCGGCTGACTCACTGACTGTGAGGCTGCGCGTTTGTTCAATAGGATTAGTTATGAGGTCGAACTGGGGACGGAAACAGAGGTTTTGGAACTTGTGGTGAGTTATTGATGCACTGAGAGATTACACAACAAAGGCAACGGGCGAAGTTCCCCAAGAAGCAGATTAGAAATTCGAGAGGAGTATACAGAAAACTGACAGGCTAATAAGGAAATAGCGGCCTCGGCGTTGAATACCTACATTTTCTATAAACTCTGGTGTTACGTTATTTCAACGAGCTAACTATTCTACGCGACCCTATCCCAGTGGAAGTAGACCAACCACATAGTCAGCAAGCGATGGCCTCCTCATGAATCGAAGATAACAGTGTCACAGTGATAGCGACAAAAAACATTAGGGTGGCAGAAGGAGACAGTTTTGGGTTACACCACAGGAAAAAACCCAAATGGACCAATATGTGTGAAAGCCATGCCACAGCATGGGCAGCTGCGACTCGAAAAATTCAGGAAACCGGAACATCCTTACGCAGTTGACAGGCAATATGAAGTAATCAGGCAAGTATGTAAACCCAAAATATATACAATCGATGCAAGAGAAACGTTCCTATGTGAAGAGAAGCGAAGTGAATATGACAGATAAACAGATGCATTCACCTTTCCAATCCTCAATGCTAACCTCCTTTAAACGCTCCAGTGGATCGTCAAATGGTTCACCAGTCGATTCACATAGTTTATCACGAAGTGAGATAAAGTAGGGATGATCAAGCACTTCACCAGCCGTAAGCCGCCGACGCGGATCGATACGAAGTAATTTTCGAAGAAGATCGATACCTGAGAACAGAAAACACCGTGAAAGGGGGAGCGAAGCATCATAATCAACAGCGATGAAAATGAAATGGGAAGAGATGGGCATTTTTAACGTAGCACAAACATTCGCGTTGCTGGCATCAAGAATCAGCCCGACAATTTGGAAACAGGCAGTACAAGTTGTTACATCCTGCAGCGCTAAAACCTAGCACCAAAAGACATGCACCCCTATCGTGTTGGGCAGGTCGCACCCGGTATTTCTTCATGCCCTTCTGCCAAACTAGATGAAGAAACGGCGGTGGCAATCCGAAAGCGGGTATAAAACTCACCTTCTTTAGAGAACGCGGAAAAATGTTCATTGAAGTCTGGCGGAGTAAAAGGTCCACAATCACTCGTTAATTTCTGGGCCTTGAAGGAAGTTGGGAAAGAAAAACTGTCTAAAAGTGACCGAGAGTAATACAGAAGAACTCGCTAATTTAGCAGGAGAACAAACAGAATCTTCAAACTCCCCAGGGAAGCTGAGTCAACCTGATGCAGTTTTGAGGGTCAAGGCTACAAGTGAACATAACGTTTTTGGGCAGAACAACAGCGAGAAAGGATGTGGTTTCGCACGACCGGACCGATACTCTGGCTGCTTTAACTTGCAAAAGACATTCAGACTCAGTCTTACAAAACAATAGCCTAATCAAGCACAGTCGTTTTAAACGGAAGTGTACAAATCACCAGTGACCAAACGGCTTATTTTTGACAACCTCTCAAAACAACGAGACTTGAAATAAGTCACACAGAGCTGAAAAGGAGCATGACACGACTGGAAGAAGTACAAAGAAGGGGGAAAAAGAATGGTCATCCTGATCCTTCAGACCAAATTAGGTCTGGACAGTGCATGTCACCGAACTAGTTCACCCCAAGATAAGCACGCGCTACAACCGTATGGGATCAGGCGCACACAACAAAAGCAAGCCTACAACAATTGGACATGTCTCAACAGATGTTCTTCTATCGATGGCTAACGATATTTCTTTTGAAAAAAATTTACAAATGATACGTAGACGACCACTTGGTCACCGCGGATTCTACTCCTCTTTAGCATCTTTACGAGCGTACTAACCATTTAACTACCAATTTGTCCGCCCCTTGAGAATTTGAAGAACCATTGCCTCGTATTTTTAGACATAAAGAAGTGAAGACGTACATACGTAAAGAAGTGGTAATTGCATCCCTAAAATCCGAAGCGCGGCTACTTACCCCACCTTCCCAACTAATCGATGAACGAAACTGTGGCAGCTATATCTACTGTGCAACAAGCTCGCCGTTGTTAGAGCTGAGGATGATGAGTGAATACTGCTGTACACAGGGGATTACTAATATCTAAAAAAGGTGAAAGTACTATGTATTAGCCAATCTGTGCGATGGAGTGTTAATGTTTTATGGGGATGGATAGATACACTGTCGAACATTTTACGTACTGGCATTAAATTCAATGACCGGATATGTTCTGTATTAGGAGTTTGTACCACTCGATGTTGACCACAACACGAATGTGGAAACTAACAATTCAAAACTAACGAAAGCCATGTATGCTCATACGTGCTCACAAGTCAAACTGTAGCAGCTGAGCAACTCACCTTTTGAGAATATTCCTCATCGGAAGTACCCAAGAAGGAGATTATCAGACGGATTTGATCGACATAATTTAGACCAGGGAAAAGGGTTTTGCGCGTGCGTAGTTCCGACATAATACAAGCGGCAGACCAGATATCGACTAGAAAAGTTGCAATTCGTTAGGAAACTGACAAAGAATCTGTATGCAGTAGCAATATTGATAAAGTGCATGTATCCTTATGTGAACTACAACGAGGTATCAGCCACATGGCGAACAAAGGGTTGTGTGCGAGGCAAGATGTAGTTAGGTCTTCAAGTTTGACCAGGCCCACAAAATATTTGCTCATTTCAAGCCTTCGACGTTTATCAAAACCAGAAAAAGAGTACTTTTGAAGATATAAAACGTTAATAAAGAAGACATTCAATCCACCAGTGGTCAACGTACGAAATAGGTGCGACAGGATAGCTCAAAATTTTGTCGGCTATCAGTAAAGAAATTTTTTCTTTCATAGCCTGTTTCGCAAGTCAAAGCCTCAAGCCCCTACGACGAAGCTGCCGAGCTCTCAACATTCTCTCAAACAGCAATACTATGTGTGGCAGAAGTGACAGTGTCCCTTCATCTCCGGAGAGGGTGGGATCATGCAAGTAAGTAGTAAGCAACTCGTATTTGTTTCACGAGATTTTAGAATAGTAAGAGAATTCACGTTTGTTTTGATGCCGCCGCCAAATAAGCATTTCAAACAGCTGAGCTCACAGAGAAGACGTTACACGCCAGAATTCTCAAGGCACCTTTAAGTGTAAAAATGAAAACTCCGGGGTCCTAGCGTTTATTGTCAAACTTTGCGTTTCACAAATCTCCACATAACTTACAACCTAAAAGGGTTAGAAATAAGAAAGAGCAATATATTTGGCGAAAAATGCTTGCCGTTCACCGTCTAGTGCGACTATGAACTCCTGGACAGTGTTTCCTACAAGTTGCATGACTGCCCATGGCGACTGGAGAAATGGCAACCATACTACCGTTACTTGCTACAGTGCATGAAAATGTGCGCAACACATGCCACTTTTGTGGAGCTTCAATAGGACAACACATTTCACTCAAACCATGATCTGTCAAGGGAGACAGAACCAATCTACGATGAAAATCAGAAAAGCATCGCGCAATTGTTTCTCCTATTAAGATGTATCGGCGGTACTCATCCCATTAGATTTGCAAGAGTCGAACTAACAGACGTTGATGCCATGAGTGAGTACTTAACGTATCAGCTACGAGCGGCTAGTCGGTGATATAGCTTTCTTTCCCTACGGCAAGAGAGCTCTACTAATTCTGGAAAACACAGGACAGTAGAGTACAGTAGACAGTAAATTTCCAGGGGGCGAGATGGCACAAGTGGTTAGAGCGCGAATTTACTGACCGGAAGGTCCGTGGTTTGAACCCGACCTCTGCCTCCCGACTTCCCCTGTCTAGGCTTGGGCAACCTGGCAGTATCCAAGCCCTCGTGCTTCCTTCGGGTGGCATGGCAGTTAGGCACCGAAAGGGTGCTACAGCTGAACGAGTAAATTTCCAGTAATGCTACAGAACGCACTGCTGTTAGTCGGACTCGCATTGTCCCAGCTGTGCCTTGTTGGAGAAGCTGTTGGTTGCTAACAAATGTCTAGAGCGGTCTTGTTGTCAGTTTCTATCTGGACTGCCTGAATGAGTGTCTAAAGTTGTAGGCAGCGTGGAATGATAGTGGTAGACTAGCAATAAGTCCTTCCCCATTCCAATTTCATTCTTTTTTTCAAACAAATTATGATGGTAAGGCGGCAAAACATCAGTATTGAGTGGTGGTGTTATTCTCTCGATGATGATGACGACAGCATGTGCATGAAGAAGATGAAGATATTATTCCATTCCACTAATTATAAGGAAGCTCAGAACCTACTGCGAACAGTTCAGCTAGTGTAAACCCCTGTATAGGTCACAAAGAAAATACAGCCGGGCGAGTGGAAAGTGATGTCTAATCATCTCTATGCTGCAGATGACGTGTGAGACGAAGGGCATGAACAAGTTTAGACGTGCCTTGTGGCGTGAAACCCTCAAGACACTCAAAGCATTCAAATCGGCGCTGCCGGTACTCGTACACGGACAGCGATGGTTCGGATATCTTATAAACCTAGTTAACCTATGGCGGGAAAATACGTGCCAGAGTTTATGCAAGCCGGCTGTTTGTTTCACCCGGACCGGAGGAGTTTTAGACTCGCTACCAAAACGGAGTGACTCTACATTCACCAAGCAAACTGTTCGCCAAATAAGGCGAATCATACGTAATTCAGAACAACACCGTTATTAGTTTGAAGTGGCGAATCAAGACAGTCCATCCTAAAAGAGATATTTCCACCTCAAGAATAATGGGGATTAGACAGTCAACATTTACTCCGGAAATACCTACCTTGTTGATCATAGTGCTCCCATTCCAAAATAACTTCAGGTGCTCGATACCAACGGGTGGTGACATAGCCTGTCATATGCTCGTCCCGTTGCCTGGCCAGTCCGAAATCTAAAAGGCGCAAGTCGCAGTCCTCGTTTACGCCAATATTTTCAGGTTTCAAATCTCTATGGATTAGACCGCAACTGTGCATGTACTGTGGTGGGAAAGACACCCACCGGGAACAGAAACAGAGGGAGCAACCGGAACAGTGGTAAGTTGTGAACAAAACAAAAGAACAGTTCCTGGTTAATAGTAGATGAGGGGTTCCGAACTATAAGCATGAATTCTCAAACTTGACAGCAAACCTCAAGAGTGACACACAATGCACAGTCATCGCTTCGAAGAAACGGGTGGGTGAAATTTCGAGCTTTCCCTACAATGGCTACAAACTTGATGACAAACTAGAAATTGCCACAGTTTTTAAGCGCTCTGATTTGTGGATGTCTTGGGCTTGTAAATATTTTCTGTGTTCGACGCATATGCGGCGCCCGAAGGATATAGCAGTAAAAGATAAGATTATTGTTGTACACAAACATAGGACAATTCATCTTTGCAGCATATTGCCATTCGTCTCAGTAGAATTTCACTGCTAAGCTCTAAATAGTATGAAACGCAAGATATAGTGTCGACACATCGTCACCAACTGGAAGGGCGCCATCAAAAGTGAACAACGATAAGGAGAATATAACTCACAACTGTTAGGGATGAGTGTCGACTGATTTAGACGTCGCATGAACAGTTACCACTGCATTAGTAACTAGACATAGACATGGGAATTTACTTTTTCTATCCTGTCTCCATAATATTCGATACGTATCCCACTAAAACCAGCAACTAATATACATGATGAATAACACCCGCGTAGCTTTGGAAGGAGGCATTCAGATCCCTTGTTGTTCATTGCAATGTGAAGTTTAGTCCAACATCCATCTAGCAGTTACATCTTCTCAAGCATGAATCTGAGACAAGTGTTCAACCAAGTTAACCAGACTGAGTGGGTTTCAAACGGTTTGGAAACACATCTGTGTTGGTCTGTGCTCCCCAAACTCGTGTAAATCACAACTGCTACGTAGTCCTTTTAGGTACTCTTAAGTGGTACTTTCTAAGTGGTCGTATTCACGGTCCACCTGAAAAGGGTAATCGTTTCTTGGAAAATTAAATCATGGACAAGCTTTGGGCTATCCAACAGCAAAAACTGGACGGGTCCGTTTTAGGAGTATCAATGAATTCTCATGTTTTACTCTGACACTGGTTTCCGTTGATGAAACCGGTGGTCTTGCTGCAGAAGGTAACTTTTGTCCCTGGAACTCTACCTAGGAATGGTATGAACACACTTCGGTTGTTTCACCGCTTTGCCGTAGAAATATTACCATCAATATTATCAAAACTGCGGTAAAGTTACATTCATATGGTCCAAAGACTGTATCCCAAGGGAACTCTCCAAGCTAATACTAACTGGGATGTTTCCTGTTGACGGTCGGTGGTATTGCAGTTCACACTGCACGGATCTATTAAACTGTACAAGCACATACGCAGAAAAACCGCTGCACTCTCCTTGAAGATATGAAAAACTAGATTTGAGTATCCGTCCCCAGCCTGTGGCAGCTTTCCTGCCAACCAACTAAAACAGGCCCGAATTCCTTCGGACCATTCCCAGTTGCTTAGATCGGGGTATTTAAACTTTCCTCTGTTTTCCAGTTTTGCAACTTCTGTAAACTTCAATTCACCGAGCATCACTTTACTAAAACCTATGTACACAGTAATTAGTCAAACGGGATATCGAACAGAACGATAAAAAATACAACCAAGATGGAAGTGCTATTGAAGTCCAACAATTTTGTTGCACAAGGACGATGCAGATTAGCGAATCTTTCGCAGGGAAGGGAGATAAGGAAAAGAGCTTTGATCCAAAGCAACATATTATATATATATATATACGTTATCTGCAGGAACGAGAGGAGACTGCCGACCAGCTAAAGAGTCAGCACTATGAAACCGTAATAAAGGTGAGGGATGTAGACTGAAAAGTACGATTGGATTTCGCAGCTGCGAGCGAATTCATCAATGTTGTCATTTCCCTAGGTATATACCTGCAGTGTCGAAATTACCTTGCATGTGGCGAGGGGAGGCGTAATCAATAGTTTATTTACCACAGGTGACAAAAACAATGACCCAAGTGACAAACACAAGAAATGGCAGACGACTATGCTAGTTTGTACGACTCATGGCTGGACTAGCGCTGAGGTAAATTCCAAATGAACGAATTGACATGAAACCATCAGAGCCATGGAATGCAATGCAGCGGTGATTAATGTAGCAATATGAGTAAACCATGTCATCGCACACGGAGGACCACAAAGCAGCCACTTACACAACTAACGACTCATCAAACTGGAGCGGGAAAATTTGCAAGTGTAGCCTACGACTTGACACATTACGTTTACAGTTGACGAGGTCAGACTGGCTGCGGGGTAGGAGGTGGTAGAAAGCGGACATCGATCTCCCCGGAAAGTAAACAAACCGGATGCAGACAAGAGAGAGAGAGAGTACTCACCTTCAGTGCACAAAATAGTTGGTAAACCAGATAGCGAACGTGTTCCTCTGATAGTTCGTTCAAGCTCATAACGGTCCGCAGATTCATCTGCATGAATGGCGTAACCAAGTACCTAGAATAAAATGTGCGAGTCTTACAAGGCTGGACAGAAAAGCTGTGCAAAAAGGAAGGAATTCATAACTCATGGTAGTCTCACTGACCAAAAGCAAAGCATTGCTAAGGTTAAGAGACTGGAATGGGGAAACAATTAGCTGGAGTATGACAAATAGCAGAGTAATAAGTTTAGTACCAAGCTTCAAATAAAAGAGGGAAACAGACGTCGAGAAGCTCCGTTGTGTAGCTAAGTCGAAGGCATATATCAAGTCGAGTACTCAGATTACCTCACATGCCGAGGAATTTGTTGGGTTTTACTTTTAAAAACTCAAAAGTGTATACCCAAACAACGGCTGACAGTAGCGTCGCTCCCCTTAAATTTGATGCCGCCTTGGTCAAGTGCAGAAACCAAATGGAAGAAGTATAGGAGAATCAATAAGAACGGGTAGACCCGTTGGTGCATCCAAACGGATATGCAAAGCAGAGCGAGCGAAAGCATTAACAATGCTAGTGGTGGACTGGAGAACGATGGATAACCTATACTTTGTCCTTTTGCAAGTACGCAGAGTTATGCCGATGTTTGTCAACACATGTTCGTAGACCTATCCAGTGCCAACCCGAAACTCATACACTCAGATACTTTTACAGTAACCTAAGAGAATGGCTATCTGACCCATTCCCCTGACTGCCACGTTGTCGCTGATGTAAAAATATTATTCTTCGGCTGTTCTTTTGACGTGAGAACCCACAATTTTGTGTTCAGTATCGGGCACCTGGAAGTTTCGTATTACATGAGCTTTTGAACAATGAGTTCCTCTCAGAATCAATGAAGCAACTCCAATACCTTATTCTGGGGAACCAGCTCGTAAACAGACTCAATAGAACGAACATCAGAGACAACTTGCAACGATGAGCTGCAGTGGTATGCACAGAGCAACCCCGGTGTAAACACTCAATGACAGCATAGTTTCTCGTTTCGGAATGCCGTTCAATGCGAGTGATCCAAATGCACTAGCAGGGCAAACCATTTTGACGGTTGTACAGTAATATGTTTTTTTCAATTCGCCAGCACCATTCCTCACTTCGCTTCGTCAAACATGGACGTTTTATCTTCGTGCGATATGCTCGTGGTTCTTTCGGTTTTGCAGAAACTGTGAATCGATTGCAAACGAAATGAAATTAAAGTCAATGCCTTCCCTCTAGTAATTGTACCTCGTTTAACAAATGACACTTAAACTCTGAATCAGACAGTCGCAAAGTGAATATTTTCGACCATTGATGTTTGCAAAACATTCCGAACACGTCTCGAGGATTGTGAGTCGAAAAAGGAAGTCTGTCGGCTTGAGCAGCTAGTCCAACTATAACTTTGATTCTGATGTTTAAGCACGTTTTTCGCCACCCACATCGTCAGGGTAGATCTCGCTTCTCAACCCTGCCAAAACTGGTTTGTTGTCGAGCTAGCAAGCTATAAACCCGCACCAACACTATAAGACCGCTGTTGAACATCTGGGTGTACAGGCTGCCTATGGTCAACGTCCCTGGAATCAACAATGGATGCATATATACGCTTGGACGGCTGCGATTCGAAGCATCCAGGGAGCCGGCTCATTCTCACACAGATAATGGAACTAAACTGCGATCACACAACTGATCACACAATAACTTGGGTGTCCAGACGCCCTTTTATGTTATATTACTGTCCTTCCCACATCCATGTGGCAGAAACCTGAATCAATGTCAAAAATTCGAGACATTCGCAACGTACAGATATTCACAACTACTTTTTATGCGTACCGTGTGACCATACTAGGTGCGATTCTTGAGATACTTCGAATGTAAGAAGCTAAGACATCCATAATGCATTACCAGGGTGTATAGCTCGTTCTTTTCTTTTCATGATCATCATAAGCCATATGCACCAAGCTATACGGGCGGTGCACTCAGGGACATAGAATGTTGGCATTCCTTTCCTGTCACACTGAACTACGTTGGTGGTCCTCCACATTGAGTCTTGTGTGCAATCAGCTGAGCGCGCATAGCCCCATGCAGATTCCACGGATTTGGATAGTAAAGGGAATGGCTGAAGTCAGTTCTAAGAACACGACCATGTCTGACTGATGGCCCAAGGAACCAGAACAGTTAACCCTTTAGGAGGAGAACGGCTAATCACAGATGAGTGGAAAATACACTTCTTCCATGTGTGGGATTGAACTTGCTGAAAGGAGTGAGTAGATCCTTTAGTTGGTAAAACGAAACACTGAACAGAGACAGATATGTTATGTAATCAGTTTAAGTGGACTAGCTGCCAAGCTGATGAACTGAAGCAGCTCCCCAAAAATCGCGCGGTAGCCACAAACAACAGTCATGGGAAGGAACTGAGCTGAGAACACAAAGGCCGAGTACTAAGGCAGAATGCGACCCCGGGGTAACCAGCAGTTGGACTTGATAACGAGTGAATACTGGGTAAGTTAGCAGGTTGTAACCAACTATACGTTACCACTGGGCTGTCTAATCAAATAAAAAAACGTTTTCAGACACGTTGTCTGACGCTTCGGGTCTCATACTTTCCAGTCACACCGTGGTGGCTGCAGTCTTAGTGAACTACAGACCCACTGAGGTCAGACAACAGAACTTACAAGTCACTGAAGGTCTCCAAACTATCTTGCGGCGAGAATGCGTCAACCAAGCAGAGCAGCTGGAACGAAGGAAAAGTGCGAAATAGGTTGGGGTACTGTACAATAAAAGGCACCACTTGGATTCAATTCACTCGTGAAACGGCAATGAGGCTTGTTGGGTAAAAAGGGAAGAACGATACAAGTGAGAGATTACGTTGAATCTCGCGCTAACACCGTCTATAATTGCAAATGAGGGTTCCACTGCACAGCCCAAGCAGTGCGGGTTTTCTGTACACTGTGCTCATGGTCACAATCAATCACAGATCTGTCATTCTTTGCGTATTTTTCGGGCTACTCGTAAGTATTATGACAAGATGTGTGGATATCAGTTTTACCATCAGACGTTCACGTTAAGCACGATGTTGGATTTCCCCATGCCGGTCGGTTCTAGGGGACAGCACATACAATCAAGCACCCTATAGACAGAGTATTGCATCTGACTATTCAAAATCCAGTGCTCTTTCTGATTTTTTTATAAACTGATGCGGATAAAAACCATGTTTCGATAACCCACTTATCTGGCGATGTAAACAGTAGGACATTCAGTAGATGAGTTGTACCCCAACCTCGTTAAGGGAGCTTGCGCATCGGGAGAACTTGCAGTTTGGGACTGGTCTACCTGAACTAAGCAGAACTTCATGTGTCTTTAGTGAAACGGCCTTAGTTGAGAGGATAGATATTACACTCGTCAAATATGCCATTCAGTACCTTATCGATACACTGGATTCTGATCACCTATCCACACACGTGACCGTGACAGGGACTTTTGCTGTACGCATCAGCCGTCAAAGCCTGAGGTTGCCTTAACTTTGGCCTGCATATATCAGTTCCCTGTTAAACTACCAAACAGACTATATTGTGATCTGATACATTCGAGCCTTCAGATCAATTGTTCATGCGTTTTAACACCGAAAGTGATACAAATGTGAAGGCAGTCATTTGTACTGGAAAGAAAAATGTTCCATGAGTTTCCACGCGAGTAGGAGTCATTAAGTGAATGTAACAAGACATGTCGAATGTTTTATCCATCACAGGGTCTATAAGCGCATGTGGGAGCAGGGAAACCAACAACTGGAGTAATGTCCTAGTGTAGCTCATGTATAACCCTGCGGTGAATGGTAAAAACCGCTAATCAGGGGCGACGCGACCAACCAGGCTACGCCCATCTGATAAAACGAGCAGTTGATTCCAGTTCGTCGTCAGCCATACCTTTTGTTATTAACAACCACAAATAGGCGCCTATTAGCCTTGGTTTTAACCACATGCCACAAATGGCTCAAGAACGAAGTTAGGAACACCAGTTGCCTACTCACAGGCAAAGCAAAGTTCAGGCATTTCTCTTGTGTTGCGGCTTCACTGCAAATCAAACGGAAATCACAAAGACACATGTGCCATGAACATCATTCATACGATTCATCATTCGTCTACAGCTGGAATCACAAATCCTGCACAACAATCTCAGGAACTAGTTAGTATTTGCATAGAATGATACTTCAAATCCCCCAAGAATAGTGGCATACTTGCCGCAAATTTCCCGCTCCCCACATTCGAACATATACGCATGGAAAAGAACGCTTTCATTTCCGTTTGCAACGGATACGGTTGAGAGACTATACTAAACACAGAATTGTGATTTGGGAAAGTAGGCGTAAATTAATGCAAATGAATAAACCCAATGCACATCCCTCTTGAAATAGCAACATTTGCATCTTTGAGAAAAAGAAATAATAAGAAAAAAATTAACAAAAGCAAAAACCACTTATTTTTGTCTTGCTAAGGCTTGTGAACATACACAACGATAAAACAGCATGGTCAGACTGAAAACGGGATAAGCGGCTGGTTTATGAGAGCTTGATGATTGATCATGTGTTCGCCCGCAACATATGCTTTTAGCATTGAAGCCCCAGTGTAGTCGCCACATCCATTATCAACAATGCAGCCTGTAACCGTGTTGACACTGAGTTTTCACTGACTATAAAAATTATTCTTAAAAACCCAGAATGGGAAGGAAAGATTGGACAGAGAAAGCGCTCAGTGGTGGCCCACTGTGGTCGGTTTGGAGTGCCTTGGAATGCCAACTCAGGTAGTCTGGATGAAAAATGACGGCCAAGACGTCCTACGCATCAGTTAGTCGCTGTGTCTTGCGATATCTCCAAACAGGCGCAGTTAGGATAATCAAGACTCCATTCCGGAGGACGGACTGCATCAACAGACCTACACCACGCATATGAGTCAAGTGTTGAACAGCTTGCAGTTCACGCCATAGTACAAGACGCGCTGAGACTGACACCCGTTTCGATAGACAGTGATTTGGCATGTCTATCACATGACAGCCATCGCAGTTAAAGGCGCTGGATGTTTTCCACGATCGAGGTATCTTTTAGATAAACAAACACCCCTTTCTTCATTACATCGTTGACAGCATCCAACATCAATAGGTGATAGTGAAACAACAGTGGTCAAACGCCTGATGTGACTGCGCCTTGAGCTGGTACAGTGCAACCATCGACCATGGCAGTCACATACGTTACGTCACAACGCAGTGGGGCAATATGAAGGGGAGAAAGATATAGACAATGGACAGTGGAGATATAGGGAAACGTCCCACAAGGGGAGGTTATTACGTAATTCAATTAGGCACGCTCAATAGTGGCTTCTGGCCGTCCGGCTATTCGAAGTTTACTAGGCTGACGGACGGATACTCGTATGCTGTACAGCATAAAGGGAAATGAACAATTAGGGGAGAGTGCAACTGTGTATGATGTCTCAGATACCCCGTACCCGCAGACCTTCTGGCAACCATGAATATAGTTCGTACTTCTACGCCATTCGTGGACCCTACAAAAGATGCAAGCTGGCTGATGTGATCGTCAGAATTTTTGCATCCACCGAGATATGTAAGATCTTCCACAACCTCCAGTATCTCTCCCGCTCTAAAGAAATTTAGTATTCTTCCTTTCTTTTGATCCAACTGCAGTCATCCGTTCAGCAATTGCAGTGAGACGAACTTGTGCTTACTGAATAATTTACACCTCAATTTTCTCCCACCAAAGTTCGAACAAACACTACAAGCCAATATTTTTAGGGTGCTAAACTTTCATGGACGAATGGTATTAGACACGAGTCGATGAGGATGAAAGTTGAGAACCCCGGCCCAATGGAAGAACCAGGCATTTCGGCCGTCTAATTAGCTAAGTGTGCAAAAGTGATAATTTAGAAACCTCGACTTGGTTGAACACCCCTCAGGTTTTGGGTGAGTTAGCTGGAAAAGTCATCTTGCAAAACTTAAAGCCGTGAAACAGAGTAGTGGGGCATCCATTTCGCGCGCTGCATCTGAAGGAAGGCCACTTTTGACTGCATTCATTAGTCAACGCCATCACGAACACAAGCATAGTTCTACTGGAATCGGAAGCGTATTACCGTACCTGCCACTACGCTGAGTGGAACTACCGAACACATGTTTTTGTTTTCGTGCTTCCGACTAGTTCAGAAATTGAAAAGCTAATACATGGATTGGAGGGATCCTGTTCGGACTCTTTTATGCTAAAGGTCAGAAACTTTTGCTAACTGGCAGTCATTAGATCGAAACAAAATTGGACAACGAGAAAGAAAATGTATGTGTTCGGGCGGATATACTACTTAAGGGAACGAAGAAAAACATGCGAATTCACCGCTTACATTTACATGGTTCATATGAGCCAGAATGCGTAATTCCCGATAGCTCCGCTTGGCATAGTCCTGTGCAAGAAAAGGTTTTGTCAATTTTTTGATGGCCACTCGTCGATGGAGTTGAGTATCGAAGGCGGAGCTGAGATCGGACGGCGCAATGGGGCCAACCGAGGAAAAACAAAGGAGAAAACGTGAACGAAATCGGTTTAAGTGTTCTGTACAAGAAGTACAGCATGGAACGTAGTTGATGGAAGAGAAACACAGAGAGAATGGAACAAAAGAGGGATAGATGCACACAGTTTTCAGCCTATATATATATATATATATATATATATATATATGTATATATATATACCAGTAGTTTCTATATACAGATCAGATAAAGCAGTTTTGTTGTACAGAAAATTGGGGAAAAACTCCAAGCTCTCTCCAATAATCACGAAAGGATGTTTAAACGGAAGACAAGTGAAAAGTTCTGGATTCTCTTTCCCTAAGTGCGACGGGATAATAACCATAAAAGTGGCGTGCGTTGAAGATGAATGAGAACTGGCCACTCTAGAAGAAAAGTGACGTAAGCACTGATTTTCCGAAACATCCTCCCGTTACGATATTAGACCGGTTCGTCGTTATAAGTCTCCGTTCGTTGAATAAGCTCAATACACCATGAAACGTATTTAGCGATAACTGATACATTCAAATCTATTCTTGGACTCATCGTCATGCACTGAGCTAAGGTTTAGTCAGTGCAAATAAGCTTAATTCTAGTTGCTTCGGAGCACCCTTATAAATCAGAACCTTTGGACCCGATTCAAAACGACACCACTGTGATAGCGTGTACCTGAAACTAACCACTAACTGAATGAGTCACCGGTACCTCACCTAGTTTTGTGTGGTTAACCAAAGCTATCCCGGATAAACAATGACTCATTCACAACCTGGAACTGTGTTCCAAAAGGCTAAAGGGGAACAGCCGGGCTAAAATTTGCAAGCTTCCGTACGAAGAGTAAGCTTAGTGTGAGCTCCGGGACTAAAGTTGTATTGTGTATTGTACTGTATTGCAGTAATACCATTCGGAGTGGATCATCTCAATTGTCATCCCTATATTGAGAAAGCGTACGTGTGCAAACCATTGGCCCGGCAGCTGTGGCGTCCAATCTTAATCTTCCAGATCAACTTGGGACACAGAGAGAGAGGGATCCACAAAAAATCAAGCAGGGTTTTAACCGGGAGGTGGGTATATAGATCAACTATTTACTGCCCGACAAATCCTAGAACAGGGACGCTGAATCGGCAAGCAACAGTAGCCATCTTTCCTGACTACAAAGCTGCCTTCGAGTTTGACGCCTTCACCAGGTACCACAAAATTACCTGCGGTGCAAAAGAGTCTCCCATGAATTAATAACTCGCCTTGGGGCGCCGTTTGCCAACTCACGTGGACGCTTGAAGGTCTACGGTAAGTTCTCTGCATCTAACGGTGTCAGGTAAGGTTGCTCCATTTCTCTTCAACCCCGACAACGACCCGCTCCCTGCATCTCCTCCATGGACGTTCACTCACCAATATCGAGTGCGCAGAAGACAACTCTTCTTGAATTCAACCTTATGGGAATGCAAATAAAACAAAACAACCTAAATCATTCCGCTTCAATATTTGACTTCACATCTACACAGTGTAAAGTGCTGTTGCAAGACTGGATCCTCATGGCTGCGGATGATCCGATTGAGGTAGTAGACAAATTTGTCTCTCTGAGCATCTGTACCAATTCCGGTGGTCTAGCTAAAGATGACACCGCCATCCGCACAGTCAAGACCAGAACGATGTTCTCCAACCTGCAACAAGGGTGCGGCAGATGTGAGACCTTTCAAAAAGCCTTCAGTGATTGACTTTCATCCGTGTCTTCGGAGAACCGCAGGAGGATTGGTGAAGTACGTCGAGCGAAATAACTTGCACAGGATTGATGAGCCAGGATAAATCTACAGGCTGCACTGATTTGGTCGCGTGCTTCGTACGCCAGTCGACAATCTCCTCGGGCAGCCCCTTCGCACAACCATGCAGAGGGCGGAAATGAGCTAAGAGGAGTGAAGCCACAACTTAACAGTGAGTTATGGAAGCTATCACCAGAAACTTCGAGTATGAGTGTGACTGATGAGGAGTAAAGATCATTTACTTGGGAACGGAGTGATTAGCATCCGTTTCTGTGCCACCGATTGCAGCACACAGTTGGGTCAGTATGTATCAAGTGCACGCTGAAAACAAGAATCCACAGACGTTTGCTAGATAAAATGACATTTTTGAAACCGAATGTTGGCAGAGGAATAAGTGGAGAAAGTGACCGCACCTAACCGGGCACCTTGAACAGGAAAGCACATCAATATGAATCAGAGAGAACCTCCCACATTGAACAAATGAACTGCTGTCGACGTCGGCTAACAGAATTCAACCGGGGCGTCTACGACTAGTTCACAAGGGTTGGACAGGAGAGTGTGCCTCGTTCCGATCTAATAGGCATCACGAGAATGAACGATTCTGATGACATCAATGGATGTTTTCACGGGCTACAGAAATGACAGGGCATTGACTCCGAAACTTTTAACAGGAACCCTTCATTTCCCTTACAAGCATCATTAGAATAGCTGAACTCACTCTAGAATAAAAATGAGGAAAGGTGTGTGAAAAATGGAAGAGACTAGCGTTTCCATTCGAGATCCTTCGAACAGACATCGACCGACGGCGATTCTTGTAAAAATATGGACTGGGCATAACTAGGCATCACGTATGTCTCAAATCAGAAACATCGGAGTAATGGCTCAAAAAGTCCAACAATCAGATGGACTTGTGGAGCCGAAAGATAAACTTGTGTAAGTCTGCAAACACAAGCAGCCCCGGACCTCAGTAACACCGAACTGCTTTTCCTTCCTTCCTCATCTAAGTTAAAAATAATGGAAACAGAGCTGCCACGCTGGAAATTGCAGTGGAACGAAGGAGATAACTTTGAGTGTATCTCTTAACAGGACTTGGTCGAAAAAAGCGACTCATTCGATATTCGATGTATTCTATTCTATGTGGACAGGATTACCTGGAAAATGATACCGTTCACGCAGTGGGAGCGCATTCAAAAGAAAAATCAGTCTGCAAACGTTACCCTAAAAACCTCCCATATCAAATCTCTCAGTCGTGGATTTCAGCTACCGCAGTGTTTCACTTGTGAAGTCTTTTTGTCGCAATCGTGCTCTCCTAGCTGAAAGTGTACGAGGAGTGGGATACCAGTTCGTCCAGACAGTCGTCCTTAACAAACACAGCAACACCCGTGTTCACATTGACGCTTCACTACCGTACAACCACAAAGTTTATTGAACCATATTTAAAGCTTTAAATTGGAAAAGAGAAGATTGGAAGTAGGAGAGACGTCGTATTAGCCCACTACAACATTCGGAGGCACCCATCAACCAAAACGCTCAGTCAAACGAACACCACCACCACCGATAAGCCGCCAACCAATTGCACGGAAGCTCACTAGGACACCATCCTGGAAGGCAAATCCCACCAACGGCATTCAAACTCTCCTTCAGACTCCTTCACAGCCTTCTACGAATTCGCACATTGTCCACCTTTCAGTTCTAGAGGCACACGGAACAGTATTCGTCACAATAGACGGTACTTTGGCATGCACAGCGCATGACTGAACAAATCCAGCTGATGGTGCTGGATTTGATCCACAAGTGAAGTACCTTTTGCACAAACAAATACTCGCTTTCTAATTACCTTGTTACCAAATCTTTGAAGTCGCCCGATGCCAGCAACAGTTCTCAGACATCGATCGTTAAAAACTTTAAAACGGCTCACATCAGCTGTCTCGCATGTCATGCAAGGGGGCCATGTCTCGCAAACGTAAAACAATACAACCCTTATCGCCGCCTGGTACAGATGACCCTTGAGACCTAATTTGAGGCCACAAATGGCGCTGATTGGCACACGTGATTCGGACCCTCGATAATCGTGCGCTGACTTCACCACAGACACTTTCGCCAGAATTAATACAACCTTGGTTGCATAGGAAATATTCAATGACCTCCGGAGCTTTTTGAATTGTAAGGTCCCACGTTCAAACGCTGCACGTTCCGAAAAATGACTTTGTATTCTGAAGGTACAGAGCGCATGTTGAAAGATGGTATGATGGTGGTCAATGTACTCAACAATGCTTATGATTTGTCTTCGACTTCAAAGATCCGGACGGTTTTGTTTATGTGCTCCAGATCGAGAAGGAACACCGGAGTTTTTAAGATCTTGTACCGTGAGCCTCACCAGTTCATCGGTGACACCACTTATTGTAGGAGAGCCTTTAGGGGGTCCCAATACACTCTCACACACCTGGATTTATCTGAATATAAGAACCGGATTATGTTGACGAATTCCTACACTATACTTTCTAATGAGAGAGTAGTTAAAAGTGCTGCCCGATCGACAGAATCGGACGCACACATGAAGTACGGAAAGGCCAAGACCGTGGGTCGCATGTGTACGTGGCGTAGCTCTAACACCTGACACAACATGGTCGATGCAACCCCTACCCGAAGCGAAGTTTCAACAGTCGCCTTAGGAAAAAAAAGGATCAATGAAGCCAGAAGCTTTGTGTTTCGTTTTGCTATAGCAAAATCACATGGGCACTCCTGTGGTTACATCCACTGTGAGTAGTCTTTTTCCAAAACGCGCGATTGAGTCAACTCAGCTCCAAAGTCTGATTCGATGTCTTTCTCCAAAATAGACGTAACCAGATTAGACAGGCACTGACTGGAGAATTCCCCGCCGACCTTGAATACCGCAGACTGCAGCTGGTCGCGACTAGGAGCATGATGACGCTTGAGTAGACATATACATTCGGACACTTCTGAGGCTGAAGGGAGCTCCATATTCATGGTTCACGTTTCTATCAAAAGCCGACAGCGCGGAGTGAAAGTAGCAAATGGTCATCTGAGTAGCCGTTCTAAGTATTCTATCGAACAGTCCAAACTTCCTTTTTATAGTATACCAGAGAGCCACTGTGGTTCCTGATGATTCACTGAAAAAGAGTTCCGAGGACCTGTCGAACGAATCAATTGTAACAACCTGAGGACACTTCCATGTTTTATTGCTGCTTCCATTTCTTCGGCCCTATAGAAACACCACGCTTCCAGAGTATCCGGACACTTAGTTTTACCCGGCGTCGGAAGATGCGCCGCAGGCAGACGTCGAGCTTTGTATATCTCATTGCAATGAAAACTAATGGATCAGCAGACAAGTGTTGCAGAAGCACATTCTGACAAGTGCTTTTATCATTTCAGGGTCCACGAGGTTCTTAATAGTCAATCAGTGTCGCCTTTTGCGTAACCACTCGAAAGAGGTCTGGTAGTTGGACTTGAGTACTGCAATGATCCCGAGGGCTACAATGCCTGCAACTTCGTTCCGAAAGGTGCAACCAATAGGGCCAAAATGGAGAATTCAGAATAAGACCAAAGAGATCCCATACTACGAGCGACCGTGCTACTAGGTGGTTTTGAGGTAAAGTCGCAATGTCCTCTACGACGGGCGGTAAGGTGTTGCCTCCAGGCGACCAGCATGTCCATACTAATGGAATCAGTGATGCTGCTTTCTCTCGAGGAAAGCGTTGGAAAAGGACCGCCCCAAAACCCACACATTCCGACCGTTACCGCCACCAAATTATCCGATACGGTTGGAAAACATAAACCTTTCCACAAGCCCCACAGGCTGAAAACGCATTTGCGACAGAGACAGGAATGCCTCATTCCCTGCGCCCTCGGGCTAGGGTCACGCAAGAAAACCCTACTATCCACTGTTCCGCAAGTCACACTTTTGAGTCAGAAGCTAGGGGCAAAATCCCCGAAAAATATTACCCCCCCCCAATCGATGGCGTGGCGGTAACGACAAACATAACTAGCTCTAAAGCTCAAGGTGGGGTACCTCTTCCTCGGACTAGGCAATGGTTCTTTGTCCACCGGTGTCCCCCCAATCTGCTCCCTCTTTACAAACAAACGCCGCTGGATCATTTGATTGTCATTTACTTGGCCCATGTGCCTCATACACATCGTTGCCCATTACTCGTAAAATAATAACATTGCTAAATCCGCAAGGTCATCCTTAGATAGGAGCTTTCAACGTCCATACTCTGTAAAATTGCAATCGGCAATGCTTGTCCAAACCTTATAACCTCTAAAAGCTTATGTATGCTGTTGACACATACGTATGCACAGTGCCAAAGTGATTTATCTTCGCCCAAACTTCCAATGAGGTGTTCGTGCCGATTATCAGTATCCCCAACAAATGCGGGAGTGGATGGAACGGATATCCAAATATCCGAACAATTTCGATTGATTCGCACTTTATTCGATGGTTCTGTTAGAACGCGGTGGCATTGGTATATGCTTTGTATGACTGAATCACAGACACAGCAAAAAGGAGGTAACACAAAGAGTCTCACACAGCAGTGATACCCTAGTCACAAATCAGTCGTATGATCGAAGCTTTTCAGGGCACTTGCCTTCACAGCAACGCAGCAGAAAGCGCAGAGTGAGTAATTAAAAAATTGGTTGGGGAGACTGCGAAAATGATATACAAAAAAGTGAATCAAATATTGTGAGAATGGCCAAAACAGAAGAAATGGAACAGTGACTATTCTAGAAAGGCTTCGGACAGAGTGAAAACCGTCTTGCATCAGCGATAGCTCTTGAGCTCAAATTTGGTTTCGGCTTTTCACTCCCTTCGAAATTCGTTGGTTTAAAAAGTGAATTTCCTCACACATTTCTCCAAGAATCTGATAACACTTTTCGGTATTCTACATTTCAGTATAACGTTAGGACTAGACCGACAGACACATACTAACAAAAGTATTCATCACAGGCTCAATGCGTGATCTCCGTGTGACAAAATCCGAACGCTTCTCAGGCCAGGCTCCATATTGCCATTGCAGTTACCATGGGACGTAGGGCAGGAATAGCGATCACTGACTTCCTAAATGTCGGAAGTAGTTTGCGAAAGACAGTACAGGTAAAAAGTTGGACAACTAACTGTCTACACATTACGATGATTGTTTGTCAACCGAAGGTACGACTATGGACATTTTCACGCGGATTATGTTAATCCCAATTTTAGGGTGAACCGTTCACGCGGACAGCGCTTCCATAGCTCAAGATAGCTCAATGGTTAAGGTGAGAACCTGCTAACCGCATTCTCCTGGTTCGAATACAATCCTGGCTTTTCAACTGTTCCTGGGAGCCCTTGAGCAACCTGACTGTATTCGGGACCTCATACTTCTTCCGAGTTAAACAGTACCTATGCACAGAGGGTGCCACAACTGGACGAATGATTACTTTTTTATTAGCGTACTACCAGGAAGTACGAGAATCTATAGTGTGGTGAAAGTGAATTCGGTAAGGACCAACCGATATTGGACCATGGAAAGGAAGCCCGATCCAACTCACCAAACAGAACCGTATGCGCCCGATCCAATGGCCTGGAGATCAGAATATCGCGTAGGAACGACCCATTGAGAATGATTGAGTTCGACTGTGAAAAAATCGGCTTTTGTAGGCGCTCTCGGTGTGTGCACACACTGCGTGGCACTGAGCGGGAGAAAAATAGAGTTATAAAGGAAGGTTCGTATATTATTCAGGCAAAGGTGACTGAGTGGTCCGAAGTGCGAATAATACAGAGAAGGAATTCGGATGTTACCAGCTGAAGAGTTCCTGGGGCTTTGGGTGAACAGAGCTAACAGTGAGCATATGATTTTACCCGGTTGTCAACACTGTGAAACAAAAGAACATCACTGCCGCAATGGCTTCATATAATAGACGTATGAAAGACGTACAATAACGTATTCCAACTCAATCACAGTTGTATCGAACGTAATCGACTGTCATCGATACATCGAATTAGCTTACTGTTAATCGACCATGTAAGCAATAAGAGTACCAAGAGTCATGCACGACCTTAGTCGCAGCGGGGTGGTTGGAAGCATTTGTACAGATAATGAACGTGTGGCAAAATCATGACAAACAGAAAGCCGCGATAAATAAAAACTCAGAATGAAGCCAAGATTGATAGCTATCAGAGCATTGTCTAGGAGGGAAGGCCAAGCAGACCGTGAGGCCGCTAATGCTCAAAATAAAAGTGAAACCCGCTTCAGAGACAGTATGCTCTGTAAGCCCAACGGAGGGAGACCGACGGACGGCAGTAAGAATCTTTTTGCTCACGATTTTTGACAGCTTATTGCAGCATTCATAAGCCCAGAGATGCCGTACATGAAAGAACTCCCGATTGCCATGGCCTTGGGCGAAATGTCTCGTTGTCGGGGTGGACTTGAGGGAGGGCCTTACATTGTTCTACCTCCTCTTTCGCCTCTTCTAGAGAACTTCCACATTTTGTGGTGTTACTAGAATCAACTTGTGGAAGCGTAGTGCAGCACAGGAGCGCAACTTCGCACAACTGGACAACCGCTTGAATTGAACGCTTATTTTCGGCTGGTTGACACCACTCTTGAGTTGCTGCCTTGGTTATCCGATGATTACTGCCAACTCGGAAAATACGGATACGACACATTACATAACCTTGCTTCGTCTAGCAGGATCTGGAAGAGACGAAAGGCTGCAACGCATAACAGCGTTTATCCGCCTATTATCCCAACAGCACATCCGACATACGCATCGCACAACCTGGCATTGTTCTTGCAAAGCTCTTAAGTGAATCTAAAAGCGCCAATTTTCATTAATACGCCGACTTCGAACCGTCATTCGCCAAGGGCGACTTCGGAACCCCATTGGGATATTTCGAGGTCTTAAACCTCACCAGTTTGAAAGAGGACCCGTACATCTCGACCGCCTTAAGAACACCGTTAACATTACGGGCGAGTGCAATCTCCAAACAGGCAAACACGAGCCATTGCATCAATAGACAGACCTTATGCAATAAAACAGACCAGGACCTGATGATGAATCGTAAGTTTCTACTGCGTGTGGATGATGTCCGGATGACCGGTCCGTGATAGCTTTAGAGAATTTGTCAGACAAAGCACATGGCGGAGGCAGTTGGTATGGGCGAAAGTCACTCCTGGTAGTCACTGGTAGCAATTGTGATTCAGTATGCTACTCTGGACAGTCACCTGCAGTGCAGCGATTTGAAAATGAAAAAAGAACAGGTGGTGGAAGAAACATGGTGTCTGAAATTGACTACAAATTTTCTTGACGGAACACACTACCCTCTTCGTGTTTTCCTAGCAATGCTGCCTCTCGGTCTGACCAGTCCTCATTCTGAGGTAGTCATCTGGTGGCTGTTGCGCAGTTGCCGACAAACAACCAGGTGGATTCCTCGCCAATGCTTAAGGAGCATCTACAAATATCAATCCGAGGACTTGTAAATTACGCGGAGTAACTGCAGAAGACGTTCTGCAGTTGCGAAAACTTTGACCACATGAGGTCTCCCAATCACGGTGATCCTAATCAGGAGCACTATTCTCTGGTTCGCAAACGCGCTGTGGAAACGGGGGGGGACAATATTTGTGACGAGTAAGCGACCTACAAAAATAGCTAGCAGAATAATACGCGGTGACCTGGAAAAAACTGCGATTCGGTCAGTAGAAACATTGATTTGAATAAAGCAAACCGGATTGCGATTTAGGGTCACATATGTGTATCAAGTGCAATCAGCTGTGTTCGTTAGCTTATTGCCCTTCACGTACTTAATGTCACTGCGGTTAAATTTCACAGGAATTCCCAGTAAATACATGTTACGACAGACTTGATAAGAAAGCTTGTGGGGTGAAGCGTAGTTGATTTATCCAGGGTATCTGGAACCTGGACCTTTTTATCTGCAAACGATGAGA
This sequence comes from Clonorchis sinensis, assembly GCA_003604175.2. NCBI lineage: Eukaryota > Metazoa > Platyhelminthes > Trematoda > Opisthorchiida > Opisthorchiidae > Clonorchis > Clonorchis sinensis. Next base: position 80,281,169 of record CM030369.1, read on the forward strand.
ATCAATCGGGACGAACCACGTCTTGAACCGTCAGTGGCATACAAGTTCCAATCTCTCGTCTGCAGCTAATAATTTGAGTAAAGGTAATTTCTTGAAACAGTACACTAAACAAGGCTGCTGAAACCCGCAGTCCCCACCCCGACAGTCCGTCATTGGTTTCGCCCCTCTTGAGGCACAGGCCTCAAGTTCCAGTTGGACATTAACTTGTATGCAACTGGCTCAATGCATTTAGTTGAAAATGACTACGGTGCTAACAGGAGATTAGCCTGAAGAATACCATAAACGAGAAATTCAGTTGAGTCAACCGTTAGCACCAAAGTAATTTGCAAATGAATGTATTTCACTAACGGAATAAAGTTAACTTCAAAGCCCGCAAGCAAAACGCCCCCAGTGGCTGAGCTTTTCGAGAATGCATCACATAAAATAAGTGATTTCTGGCGAATTATAGATCTACAGCAGCAACTCACGGCTAGAAGGCCAATACTATTGGCTATCGATTTTGAAACCGACTGAAGGTTCGACATCAGCCAAACTCCTCTATGGAGACGAGAGAGGTTGGCGTCTAATGAGGGCAAGTTCATCAGCCTAACACCAGCGCGATCAGTCCAATGAACACTGAACTAGGATAATTATTGGGTGCCCATAGGTGTGGTTCGCGTGGACCACGGAATGGCCTTTGGATGCTAGAAACGCCGTCAATTCTCACTGTTTCAAATAGTGTTGATTTAAACTTCCCGCTTATTTACACAACGAAGCGCGAACGCCGTGGGAATGGGGTCGTAAATTTTTCAAGCAAATGACAAGTTAGTGGATTATTTTGCTGTCTGTAGACGATGCTTTAAACTCAAAAAATAATAGGACTTCGAAATACAAGAACCAAGTGACTGTGTTGACTTTCCTAGAGTGAAGCTGAAAACACCAGTGAATTTCTGGTGGCCCGTGTCGATCGCTTTTCACTTTCTGTACACGTATGGCTGGACACAAACGGCCTAAAAGCTTTCGACACATCGGCTTTTGTGTGCTCCTAAGACGCAGAATCCAAAATGTATTTGCAACTTGGTGCGATTAAAAACTCAAACCTCTGTCCAACTCGTCTACCTTGGCAACTTCCCACAGCAACACCACAGCGGACAGATAACTCTAACTAGTGCCCAACGTCTATAGTTTCAGCGAGACAAGTCTGTCAGTCAAGAGTCGAGCATACGCTCGTGTGGTGTATGTGGACGAAAATGTGATCAGTGGTTTCGTAATCAGTGGCCCTGAAGGAGTACTCAAATGCTGCGGAAACAGCGGATATGCGATGCGGAGAGGTGCACCAGATGGCTTTCGGAGGATTCACATACTCTTTGATCGCACTCAATCAATTGTCTGAGTAGCCTACAGCCTCCGCATGTTACAGGAATGTTTGTATTTTAGTGGCCAGAATCAACAACTGGAAATAGCAATACCAAATCTAATCATGAATTCACTGATCTACTTGACTTCTGGCTACTGTCTTCAGAGAAACCATCCCAACCCCTATTTTTTAAATGGATCGAGCACTTATTAAAACTGCTGTTAATTGGAAGAATGAGTGCAGATGGACAACTGGGAATTGAAACGCCTCTACATAAGTAAGCGGTCATGAGCGCAACGGATAATACTCTGCTGAAGAAAAGTATCACTGCCTACAAATGTAGTATATCACTGTTGTTGTGGACGTTTCGGGGCTTGGAAAGCAAATCTAAGTGGAGGTCATTTTGTCATGATGTTTGAAATCAGCCTAATTTCTGGTCCATACACTGTCGTTTCGGTCCGACGTAAAAAAAACTGCTACCTCTTATGTGCCGTCCATATCACAAACCGTGCAGACATATTTCATAAGAAAATTTAGAAGTGCTTTAGGATGAGCCCAGTTAAGTATGTGAAAAGTAACACATTCAATTTTATGAAGAGGTTAAAGCAACAAGAGCAGCGCATGAGTACCGCATGTCAAACGGTTGAAGTGAGGAATACTACCAATGCGCCATTGCTAGTATCTTGATGGAACCTTACGATATTAACTTACACCTAGTCAGCAATATCCGCATCAAATTCCAGTCTACGTTCAGACGGTCGTGTGCTTACCCCATTCAAGCTTACAAAGTTTCACTTTCAAATTCTTGTTCTGTAACGACCGAAGGCTAGCACATCGGACAACGATGGCCATTGTTAGGAAATGCACGTCCTTTCCTGTTTGTGCGGAAGATGCGCACCAATTCACTTCGCCAGGTCAGAAGACGCAGCAATTCACGCAGCGCAGTGCTATGAAGGTTACAGTTATCCTGTCTATGATACTGTCACGATGCTCGGCTAATCGCACATTCTGAAGCTTTTGGGGTCTTGCGATTTCAAATGTTGTCTAAAATCCAGAAATACAACTGAAGCATCGGCATGTACATGGAAAACGGTCAAGTAGGCATTTTTATTGCTTTTATACGATGTCTGACCACCCATCGACGCGCTGCTCAACCACATACGTCAGGGAGAGTATTGATCTGTATTCTGTAATTCCGCAGGAAATCAAAATTCAACCGAAGGGGCACACGTAACCCAAGATTTTCCCCTCCAGACTTGCCGAGCAAATACTGACGCAAACAATGGTGACCATTGAGAGTACCGAGCCATTCGGCCGTCGCGAGTGCCAGTTCCGTATTGCGAAGCACCTACAAGCGCTCCACGCATATGTACAATGCATCACAAAGGGTTGAAATATTTTCCCATTTGTAACAAATTGATCATGTATCACAACCGTCAAAACGACTGTGGATGATGTGCAAAAATTTGGGAACGACAGCTTCACGAACTCTCAGCTGATTCATTTGTTCATTTGTACATTCCAGCTAGGATCAGCACTCTTATGCATCCATGTCATGTTCAGTAGATCTCACGGTAACCCAAAAAGATGCCCTCGTTCTAAGTGTCATATATAAAGTACGATCGTCAATTCAGATGGTGTAGTGAATACTTCAACTGTCGATTTATGTCCCTCGTTTGTGATATCGCGAATTGCACTCATGATGGCGTCATGTTGATAGCATCTCCCATCCTCGGTTTTCCTCAGATACAAGGACACATATGTGACCATCTCCCAGTGCCGTTTTTGCCTTCACCATGTTAGTCCAACTCTTTGACTCCGCCAGGGCATCTCGTCAGATCCTTCTAAAAAGCAACAGTTCATGGGGTTATCACCCGTGGAAATATCAAGCATAAGTTCAGGAGGGCATACATTCATCGTGTCATTTGCTCGCTCAAATGCACTGCTTTCGTTTTTATTCGAAGGTGAGCCAGTGTCACTTGTTGCGCTGCAAGCGTTGACACTGCAAAGCATTTACGCAGCTATACACGCGCTGTGTACAGTGAAACGAGGCTTAACTATTGCTGGACCAGACGACTGTCACTCTTGTTCTGATTTATCGGGCAAAAAAGCACTTTCAATGCAGCGACGATACAGATAAATTCAGCATCAGTAAGTATTTTCAGTGTTACATTAAGCATAATGAAAGTGTTGAAGTGGGAACATCCACAACCGACCGTAAATTCGGGTCTGTCTGTATCAAAACCACACAAAAAGTGCAACAGTGTAGAAGGTACGTGTTTGTTAGAATGCCAGATATCGATGCTTCTATACTACTGATGCGCCGAGCAAAGGAGACATCATTTGATGTAATTTATTACGAAAAACAAGACTATTTTTCATTACTGTGGTTTTGAATATTACTCGTTCGAAAACAAACATTTTGTTCACAGTTGGGCTACTGAACCCAGTTCAGTGGACAAGCATTGTTTACAAGCAGTTGAAATTGTGAAACTGGTAATTTCTCGCTTACTCAGTCATAAACGGCAGATTCTTTGATAAAGTTATGTTCAGTTTGCAATAGGTTATAAGCTAAGGTTACTTCCGAACGTCACATCTCCAAACACGTTTCCCAGCTGACGAAATTATATGGTCATGATTGTTCGGGGGATAAGGTTTAATAGATGGGTCAATTTGCAATCAAGCGTGGACATCGGACGCAAAAAGTAAACGAGCTATTCAGTGAAGCATACATTTCGCATCGGAAAAGTATCAGAACGTAAGTATGTAACGGAGTATGATTAATTTTTCTGCCTCGGGTCGAATCGACCCGCAACATTAAGAAAGGGAAAATGTTTTGTAAGGCTACCAAGAGAGAGTAAATCGTTAGGTTCGTATTTTGAGTGTTTCTGCTGACTGCCGAGGACGCCAAGAGTTCTCATGCAAATCGGAAAATGTTGGACCAGATTTCATCTACGAGTTGACAAACCCAACCCAAAAGGCCTCGCTAACGGTATGGTAGTTACGGCCTAATAATCCCTACCATTCATACAGACCCACAAACTTGCGACTGAAGGATGAAAAGCCACTGATGCATTGGCGTATTGATACAACCAATTTTAAAGACAATGAGGAAGCAATGTGCAAGCTTCAAAATGACTCAGTGTGTCTCAGTACGGTGTTGTTGGGCATCAGAAATGATTCGCTTTTGTCAGGAAGGTCAGATTTCTAAAAATGACCTCAGAATGCCCAGGACCTACTGAAAACCTAAAACTCCACCAGCCGGCAAGCAATTAGACAAGTTAATCACTCAATCAATTCAGCAAAAGCCGAGGAGTGTTCAGACACGCCACAGAAGCACGACCGACTATGATAAGGCATTTCATAGAAGCACGGTCGATGTTGATGGGTGTTCACTAAACCCGATCAGATAGTCTGGACTAATGTCAAAAAATGCCCTTTAAATAGCGCAAGGCCGTTGTAACTCTTGCTATCGTTTGTTGTCATAAAGCTGTTGTGTTCTTTGTCGACGAGTCTTTACCGGGCACTAAGGCACTGGAGAGAGAACAGCAGTCAAACACGACAGTTTCCACAACCGAGAATGACCCAAACCTAAATGTGCTATGCGTGGCTGTGCGCATACGATTACAGGATAGCACTCAAGTGCAAGGCCCTCTTGCCGAGGTTCGGTATAACTTGAGCAGAGACATTCACCTGTTACTAAGCGATACACCGTATTTCTGAGTTTCGAAGGCTCATTCAAACTCGGACGATGCGCAGCTATTTCTTACGCAAAGAAGGGATGACCACGGTGTTAGTGGAGATTGCGAGAAATAGGAAGCGGAAATCTAGCCTCAGTTTGAAATGAATGGAGATGATCAGTCAGTGAAAGACATTGCAAAGCAAAGAAGATTTCAGATCCATGATTTTTTGGCCAGGTGGAGTAAAATCATGGAAAGCCGTGATGCGGTAGGATACAGCAGGTAAACCACGGAAACACCACCGGATCCTAGGTACCCACTGCAATTTTTGGCACACTTGTGCAAAGGAAGTTGGTAGAGTGAAGGTGTGTAACTGGATATCTTGATTTTACAGACATCAATGGCCGACTTATGGGTTCCCTTTATAAAACGTGCAATCATGGTTATGCATGAAACCAAAGAACGGACGATGGAATCAACGAAGGCGATCCATTCAGCTGGAACTCTTACCTCACTGAGCGATCAATATAGAAGACATTGATATTTCTAATCACATTTGTGCTCACGGGTTGGGAAAGTTCTAAAAAGACGCATCCAACGCTAATTGAAAATAAGACGTTTTCTGAGGGTAGATAGCAGAGTGACACAGACTTGTCACTGAATATATCGCAAATACAACAGACTTAGAAAGCGGTATTCCCTGTTGGATTGATCAAAAAATCAGTCGATTCATTTCTTGGATCTTCGCACTGTCTAAGATGGCTCAGTGGTTAGAGCGTGAATTTACTGACCGGAAGGTCCGTGGTTCGAACCCGACCTCTGTCTCTCGACTTGCCCTGTCTAGGCTTGGGCCATTTGGCAGTATCCCAGCCCTCGTGCTTCCTTCTAGTGACATGACAATTGGGCACCGAAAGGGTGCTACAGCTGAACCATAAGATAACCGAATAGCCTTTATTATTATTATTACTATTTGGGTACACAGAAGAAAAGAAGTAGGGAAACCTTGCGTTTGGAAGTATTTTGGTCATCCTGATGAGCATCTCCCATCGAGTGGTTGGTTCGCCTGAATGAACAATTCCAATGATACTCTAATGTGTGAACTACCGGTCTAACCCGGCATTCACTTGCACATAATCAGGACAAACTCATCAGTTGCACGAATGTGATGAAACGCTGCGCGGTCAGATGGTTGGAACTGGGAAGGGAATCAGGGGGTCACACGACTGACCGTTGTAGACCAACCGAGTGAGCCTCGGTTAGAATCAGAGACTAAGCGTTCTGCAGACGAAAGATAATGGCTGTTTTCTGTATGGCACTCTCCATATAACTGGTTCGTATAGTTTAAAAAACATTGGTCCGATTGATTGCGATCTAGGTACAACGTGGAGATCCGAAACTTCATACGTACTTCCGACTTTTGCAATGCTATTCCTTATATTTCAACTGTTTCTTCATAAGAATGCAATTTGCGATGAACCTCAGAAACATTAATCACAGATCACATATCCCGCTAAACATTATCAGGTTTGTTCTGTACAGCAACAGTCACAGGGGCCACCCAAAGCACCGTCATGGGCTTAAAATTCCGGAATGCCCACAGCACTGAGCTGGTCCACTGCTACATGTACACAAGAAATAACGGAGTAAAATGAGGTCCAATACAAAATGCAATACCCTGTACGCAAAACAGATATGATATAGCAAAGAGGACAAATGGATAACGCGGCAACCCAAATGGGCAACAAGTGATGAACCACTCATGTTCCCTATAGACTTAAGCTGTCTTACAACGCAAGCGACAGCTGTTCATCACCCACGTTCACCTTCATACACACTAAACTGAGGGCGGAGTTTGTATCAGCAAAGTAATCTTTTTGGACCACTTACTGAAGCATTCCATCCCCTCCTGAAGAAGAGGTGACCTGATCGGTTCCCATAATCAGTCGTCACAAAAGGATGGCGTTAACAAAAAAGCCTGGAAACAAAATAGGAGATAAAAGAGAAGAAAACTAGATGGAAAACACGTCTAATTGTATGCTTTCGGGATACGTACATGCTGGACACAGTTTTATCATGCGTGCTCAAATTTTCTTACGTTAAGTTAATTCTAAAAAAGGATGTCATACAAAATCCTCATTTGAAGGAATTATAAACATGAGAAGTTGGGTAGGTTGAGTTGGTGGTCAACCATTAACAGAGGACCATGGAAATTTGCGGATGAGGTCCCAACTTTCCCGTAAAAATAAATCATCAGGACTGACGCAAAGCGCTCATCAAGGCAGTTGAGTTCAGGTTGATAATCGTGTCGTATACGCATATACTATCTGGGGTCACCGAGGTCTGTTGGAGCGTATAACGGGGGATGAAGTGATCGTAACTGTGTACAACAAACCTATCAGTGAGAAAAACTGCAAGCCTACGAGTGAATACAGAACAACGTTACATAGCCCTCTGTCAGGTAAAGGGTTGGCCACCTCTCTGGTTCCACCACAATGAATTAGGCACGGAAAACAGCGCTCTCTGGACACATTTCTCAATGGACGTACCCGTTGCGCAACCGAAAACTCGCTTCCCAATTGCCTCGTTACGGATACGCCGACACCAACCCACACGAGCTATGGTTCTGAGACAACGATTGTCGAACACCTGGAGACGTCTCAGTTCCGCTGCTCGAACAGACCAAGTCTCACAGGGATACAACAGAACAGCCCGCACTGTAGCTTGATACACACGTCCCTTGAGATTCAGGGATACACTACTTTGACGCCGTAGGTGTCTCAAATTAACAAAGGCAACCCCAACCTTACAGGCTCATGCATTGACTTCATCTGTCACACCACAGTCAGAACTAATACAACCTCCCATATATGTAAAACGCTCCACAACTTACAGTACCCCTGCCTGGATTGTAAGTGGCGTGTTCAGTGAATGCATGTCCAGGAGCATGACCTTACACTGTGGGTGCAAAGTGCATACCAAAAGACATCCCGTCCTTTTGGTCAGTACATCCAAAAACACCAGCGCCTTTTCCTCCTCTTCAAGGACGAGAACGATGTCGTCTGCGTATTCCAGATCGACAAGGTTTTCGTCACAGGCTATCTGAACACAGGGGTTTCGGACACCTTCCAGAGTTCGTCTCATGATTTCATCGATCACGAAGTTAAACAGAAACAGAGAGAGAGGGCATCCCTGACGGACACCGCTTTGTGCATGGAAGCTTTCCGTCACGAAGAGACTGGACCTTACCGTGGTACGGCGGTTTTTGTACCTCGGCGACCCATTGAGCTATATTGGGGATGTCCCCGCGACACACAGAGTTTCTCATACCAGGTTGGTCAATGGGTAGAGCTCTGACGAATACAGTCTGCTGGCCCTCCAGGTCAGGGGTTGGTACAGGTGTGGCTACTTGTGCCGCCAAACATCGCTGCCTTGCGGGCAGGCGTTTGAACCAAAGGCTCCGGTCAAGGACCCTAATTGTCCTCCTCTCCTAATATTATTTCAGCCACAGACAACCATGATATTTACAGCTAACAACACTCTCATGCCACATTGGCCATCGTGTGGTGCCACCAGTCGGGTCGGTACACTTGCTGCATACTACAGGGTGGGCAAGCGAAAACATGTTACTGTTAACGCTCCCCATCCCACACCAGGTATTCCCTCTTTTACCCTACACCTACCCAATTCGAATACTCCCTCCGCAGGTCCCCGCACTAGGACTGATAGTCTTGCATTGCGCTCAGCTGTGGCCTCCGTGCAGCTTCAAACCTCAAAAGCCGGCCTACTTAGCTGCTTTTAGTGTTCTACACTGAAGAAAGCAAGACGCCAACCTGCTCTTGTTCGTATGCCGAATTCCCTCTGCATTGATATATGTTGTCTACCAGAAACGAGGATACAGGACGCAAGCACTGTAATCGAACCGACTATATCCTCGCTCTCTTCCAGCTTCCGGCTGCGCACCTCTGGTGATGCGAAGGCCTCTGCAGCTGGATATGCCGGGGTGGGTATTGTATTAAACGATCGAGTGGAAGTGTCTCTACTTGAGTGGATACCCGCTGATAGTCGCCTGTGAGAGGTTTGTTTAAAAAACGTTCAGCTGTAGCACCCTTCCGGTGCCTAGCTGCCATGCCACTCGAAGGAAGCATGAGGGCTGGGATATTGCCAGGTTGCCCAAGCCTAGACAGGGGAAGTCGAGAGGCAGAGGTCGGGTTCGAAACACGGACCTTCCGGTCAGTAAATTCGTGCTCTAAGCATCTGGGCCATCTCGCCCAACGTCTGAAAGAATCTGGAGGAAGTGAGGTCCATCGCACATTGTTTATTGTGCTTCCCTAAGATCCATTCAACTGTTGCTCTGAATCTGACAAAGACAGTTTCTATGACACTCTAGTTGTACTTTTACAAAGCAATTAAAGCTCAGACACCGTTTTGGTTTCTAATGACATGAACGCTCGGGAAGTTAGACCAAGCGCTACTGAGGCCAAAATAGGTGGCCATCTTGGGTTGGGCACGGGACACACAGACGACGGAGAGCGCCCCATTCAGATGCGCGCGGATCACAGACCGTTCCTTTGCATGTCCATATTAATGGAAGCAATGATGCTGCCTTCCTCCGAGGAAGGACGGATTAGAAAAGGTCGGCCCCAAAAACCGCACACTCCGATCGTCCAAAAGTTGACCGTGACTGCCGGCGCATTATTCAATACGGTCGAAATACTTTTAAAACCAAAGAGCCCTGTGCTGCTCAAAAGGCACCTGCTGTGCGCAACCGCATCAGGAGTGAGACAGTAATGCCCTATTCCCTGCGCCCTCGGGTCAGGCCGGCCCCCTACAGCCAAGCTATCGCCTTCAATGCGTAACTACCCCATTTCCGAACAAACTGAACATACCTTCGCCTCCAAGGCTTGGTTGTATGTTACACTCTTCCGTTTTCCGGTGATAGAAACTGTGGCAGCTGGAACTAATGTGCCTATGGCACACGGTTTATTGCTCGTAAATTGAACTGAATTGAATTGACTTCTGCTTGCGGTACAATACAGCCAACGTAATCCAAACATTGAACATACGATAGGTGCGAAACATGCTGGAAATCTCAACAGACTGTACCACTTGATTCGTTCGACTGGCCGTAGGAAGCCTCTTGCCAGCGAAATCATCAGGGGTCGGAACGGCTCTTCGATATCCAGCAAGGGAGAACGTCACAGAAATCATCCAGCACCATCAACTGTGGTGATTCGATCATGTGCTACGTATGCCGGCAAAATCGCCTGAGACGAGTGTTGTTCTCCGTAGCTCCTTCAGAATGGCGCAAACCGCGAGGTGGACAACAAACGACTTCTTTTTACTCTAAGGCTTCAAATATAATTAGACAAAACTTGTAATTATAAGGCAGCGAAACGACAATGCAATGGTGATGCTGTTGTGTTTGATGGAGACGGTGATGAGGTTATGCTTCTTGACTAGGACGCCACCGAACGCGACGTGGTCGCTTATCCAACTCATCAAGGCCCACACAAATTACCTGAGCCGAGTGATTCGCATCCTTGGGTGTTGAAAGAAATAGCCTATAATATCGCCCAGCCATCAGTAAGACTATATGATCCCGCTGAGCTGCAACATCCCACGAGACGATGTCTTCTGCACTGACCATCGACAGGTAGTGACAAGTCCAAAAAATTCGGCGTTGGCGCCAGGACAAAAGATACGACAAAGTGTAACTAGGTTTCCATTGGTCCTGCGGCGGCCTTTGGGAATCAGGTTCGGTCACTCCAACTTGTATTCATACTCAACACTCCTCGACCCATCTACCAGAAGTAGCCGCTCTGTATGCTTTCCACCAAAACAGGGATTCAGAAGTAAGCAGAGGTCTGCCCTTGCTCCACATGACTGAGCAGGTGTAGTGTATTGTCTTGGAGCCTATTGGACTTAACTCACTAAATGATCGGTGATTGTTTCACGCACGCTTCGAGTTGATAGGCAAAGCCGATCCATATGGACTACGACTTCAACGGGGTTTAAATTGTCCTCTTCTCACTCAGGCAGCCGGAGCCGAGTCCCATCGATGTACAACGCAAGAACTGCCATCTTACTGTCAACATGCAAAAGATCGTATTTTTCGCGCTTATTGACATAATCCGATGATCCGGGCTCTCCAGTAAAGGATCTGAGTAGTCGTCATTCCGTATTTTCAGATCTTTACATGCAAGACAGTGTTGCGTATGTCACCGCCGTAAACAGAAAACGACGCTGGACCCAGGACGGACGCCGCGGTGGCCGTTCTCTGTGAAGATGACTTCCTGTGTTTTCACTGAAAACCCCTGACCAAGTAGGAAATATGAGATCCAACGAAGCACCAACACCCACTCTGTGAGAAGCCCGATTATCAACATTTATGTTAAGCACTGCGAGCGGGGTTGGTGAATTCAACCAACCTCAAGCTATGTTGTTATGTGAACTTAGCGCCAACCAATCGCCCAGGTGGTCACAGACGAGTGCACATGCTGCACGCGAAACACCGAAACCGTCAAAAGTTTTCCACAACGTAATATTATGTCAAAATGTATTTAAACTCTCAAACACCACAGCCCCCAAAAGTCACCCCATTCAATAATCAAGCGAATGACATAACCCACCTGCGGAGCATTTGTCAATGCACCCTACAGCAATCCCTTATTTGATTGGTCGGAAGGACATGGGTAACAGGCTCAACAGCTCCAATAGCAGGCGGGAACATTCGGATCGGGAATCGCTTGCAACTGTTCACAGGTTCTCGGCCATTGTCTCAACCCAGAGAAACAGCTGTCTTCACCAGTGAGGGTGGTAAGATTGTGGAGGTTGGTAGTACCAAAACAAACGCCCGTCAAGTAGCAAACAAAATTGGACCTGGAATTGGGAAGGCATGAGAAGCTTGAGGTACCGTAGGTCCACTATGAAATAGCGGTGTGACTAGACGGATGACATTTTTTGGTGCTATATTATTTGGAGAAATAGGGACCGATGAACACCTAGTGAAGCAACAAATAATAAACCGTGCGGGTCAAGGCAGTGCTAAGATGAGAACGGATGGTTCCCAGATGGCTACCAAACGAGGTTGAGGATGGCTGGAAAACCCAGGCAAGATTATTAGTGCTCGTTTCGGGGGAACCAGAAGAGACTTCTGATTGTGCTAGCTGTGTTAATGCTGAAAGTGAAAGTGGAACAGTAAACAGTCCACTTGGGGGATAAAGAGCTTTCGCGCATGTACAGCAACGGCGCGGTAAGAGGAGTCTATACCAATATGGGAAGACCGAAGAGCTGCTGGACGAATGCGTGCGGTTGAGGCAGGTAGACTGACGGAGTAAAAAAAGCATCGTTGGTGTAGGAAGGATACTGGAGTAGTAAAATAGTTGAGTAACTAACTGGTCCAAGGTCCGCTAAAAGGTGTGATTTTTTCGACACAGCTGGTCGACTTTCGTTGACTGTTCCCGAAAAGAAGCGCAGTGAAGGAAAGGAATTACGACGGTTACGGTTTGTTTGCCCTTTCTCAAAGACATTAAGTTTGTGGTCGCAGGTTAAACAGTTGCTGCAGGGGGCACCCTGGTGTACACGGAAGGCATAAATGAGACACTCACTAAGATGCTCCTGTTTGCGTAGGAAAGGGTTAAACCATTGCATCATTTCTTGATACATATGGCGAAGAGTCGACACGGTACAAATTGCACTTCGGTGAATCTGATTTAACATTGCTTCATGTTGCACTGACGGTTTTTTCTCCACCAAATTAACTGTTCTACTATAGGTCTTGGAGGAGTAGAAATTTTTAAGGTCTTGGAGTCCGTCGATATTAAATAGGCCCAGAATGCGGTTAACCAATAATGCTATCTTGGAGAATGCCAGTGGTACATGCATGGCAGGCCTATATTCAGATACCCGGCCTTTGTGGGGATGCGCGGAATGGAGTGAAATGTGCAAATATACGCAGGCGAAGACTGTGAAAGATGAAATATACCATTTTTTGTTGATTGTTGGGAGTCCTGACCAGCTCAAGGTGTGCAGAGTCAGCGCTTTTCCCTATAGAAACTGCGTCACTAAAGTAAATCTTGATATCAGTCTCGCACAACGACGCTGAGCACTTGGACTATAATAACCAAACAGAGGGTTTATTAAAATTAATAGAGCGGCTAACAACGAAGTTCAATAATGGGCCCCAAAGGCGTAGGGATAAGAGCCATAAGCTCCAAGTTTGAATATCCTGATGATGAGGAAATCCGGGAAGTGAAACAGGAGGCCAGCGCCGCCCAGATTCTCCCGACTCCAAATGAAAGCCTATTGTGGTATCCTTGCGGCGACCCTTGAGAAGTGAAGAGAATTATGGGAACTATGTGGCCATAATTCGGCTTTGTTGACGCAGTTAGTGTGAGAGTTAGACTGGAAGGATAGGATGGGCGAAATAAAGCCATGTTGAGTAGAGTGCAATAGTTTGTCGGAAAGGATAAAGGATGAACGAGCTTTGCCGATCACTTTCTTCGGAAATTTTGGGGAGATAATAGCAAAACAGCAGGAGCACCCACCCTATAAGAGAAGCAGAGGGTTTCCAGATTTCGTGAAGTGAAACAAAACCGAACATGACGGATGAGTGAACAGTTATGTCCTATGGGAGGCTAGGGCCAGCGGCTTGTTCTTCATGGAACTTGGAACGGAAGGCTTCTGGCAGAAACGTTCTCCGGGGTGGTACCGCCTTTAGGGGAAAGGAAAGACGGTAATCGTGATCCAGCCAATGTTTCGGGATATCTGGTCCATTCGTGTTTTAGTGGCTTTTTCATCCTTGCTGGCCTTCCGGGACCGGAACGATTTCTTCCTGTCAACAAACACACTACGCATTTGTGACATCTTCTACCAAAACCTACTGAGCACTCTCCCATTAAACGCTTTCACCCTGGTATCTGTCAGCTTGGTAAGTTATTAAAAGCCTTGGTCAATAAAATACACCGAGCTGGCAGAGAATATCGGAAATCTCGGGATTTTTCATTAATATGCCTCCTCAACAAGCTGTCAGCTGACCGAGAGTCCCTACGGGTATCCCTAGGATGCCGTGAAAAGAGCACAACTCTCGGGGACCCTTCTCGCTGTAGATTAATCAGCCGCCTATTTCGTGGGCGCTGTACTTCAAACAGTCACTCAGTTCTTGTCTGCGTTCCACCGACGGTAGTTTTATCACCGATCATGTCACTCTAGCCGACCACTTGAACGCTTACTTTGCCAGCTGCTATTTACCCCCCAACTCAAACCCACGATCCCCGCCGTATTTCACAGCTCCCCAACAGAGTAAACACCCCTCTCACAGAAACGTGACCGTCTCCTTACCTGATGTATCAGCACTTCTTCAAAACCTTAGGGACCCCGCCGTGCCCGTGGGCGATGGCGTACCATCACATGCCCTGAGACATGGCGATCAAGATGTCAAACCTCTTGTCTTAAACCTTTTTGATCACTAATTCAACGCTGAAATCGTCTCCTTCAAGTGGAAACAATTTGTTGTTCGCCCTTTTTTCAAATCCGCATTGACGCAAACTATTTCCAAATACAGAGGGATCGATCATACCCCTCTTCTGATGCGCACCCTTGAACTTCTGGTCAGAGACCCGTTAATCAGGTTCCTCCTGGCTACAAATGCCACAGTTGCCTAACAGAATGAATTCCTATCTCAGGGTTTCGTTAATGGCTGCCAGTTCAGCTTATTCGAGACCGTCACAGCAGCCCATGGTGCCGGACACTCTATTATTACAGTTACAGTCCTTGACCAGGTCCCTCATGCATCTCTGCTGAAGCAACTCAATTCTGCTGGCATCACTTGATCCTTATTTCAGTGGTTCACGTCCTATCTACCGGTTAGGCCACGGATAACAAAAATTGGTGACACCGACAACCAGTGGAGTCATTCGGGGAGTGTACTAGGCCCCCTCTTCTTTCTTCTGTATAGCAACGACGCCTTCGACGCCATATCCCACGGTAAACCTTCCTTTTCGCGGACGATATAAAAAGCGCTTACGCATTTCCTCCCTCTACTAGAATTCTTGCCTTTCGCCAGACCTAACAAGACTTAGATTCCCTGACTCGCTGGTCAAGTGCCTAAGGCATAAGCCTCTCTTCTTCCAAGTACCATATAACTGTCTACCGCTGCTCGTTCCCAGCGGACACTTTCATAATTAATGAGGACTCTGTCACTGATTTTTCAGAGACCAAAGATCCTGGTCTCAGATACTCTTGCACCTTTAACTTTTCTCACCAACTCCAGTTCCAGGTAGCCCGGGCACGTAGGCTCTGCTCTCTAATATTACGCTCCTCCCATCTTCAAGATACAAAGGTTGACATTTTCAAGATATACGTGTGACCAATTGTGGAATTCTGTCCTGCTTTCTCTTCCCTTTATACCCAAAGTTTTAAACTGGCACTCGAGAACGTCCAACGTTCATTTACCAAAAAGTTATTCCCACAGACCAGCTTTCTTTCCAACCGCTCCCGCTGTATAGTCATAGGTCTTGAGCCACTATGGCTCAGACTCTTACAGTTAGATTTAACTCTCCTACACCGTCTGTTGTACCGAACTGCTTTTATAGCAGTAGGCTGAGCGTAAAGACATATACACTGTATAAATTCCGTAAATCAAGGAACCTCTTAGTGTGCCCTCAAGCGCGTGGAAACCTACGACACTACTTCTTCCTGGTTTACTTAACTCGCATCTGGAGCAGTCTCCCCGATCGGTTTCGAAATATCACACTTCAACATACGTTTTCACAGTCTGTAGTTGACCTCCTCACGTGTGAAGCCACAACCGCCCTAATTATTAACCAACTATCCCCTGACCCCCTTTATGAACGGGGTCCAGACCACCTCTGAGTTGGACGAGCCACCCCCTACTATACATTTCTACCTCTATGACTTGGTTAAAGCCAATTATACCGGCTTCCTTTCAGCAAATTCCCTGTCCGCTCTGTTTAATGAGTGGTGCCTCGTCATGCCTAACTATAGCCAACATAAACCAAGCAAAAGTCAGAGTTTCTCATACCTGAGGACGCATTGTAGACCACGCAACCCACTCAGTACACACACACAACATTGCGGTATGCATCTCTTTGGCTCGATAGCTCAGGCTCCGTCATCGTTTAGCCATGGTTCACACGTTCTGTCCCCATTGGCCCCTATGGTAGCGGCTACCTCATTTGCCTCCTCCGCGACCTGCCTTTCCCAGCAGCTGTTTGCCGTTTGCTTGTTCGAAATGACTGAGCTGTTTTACTGGCCTGGCTTTTAACCGACCGGATAAAATATCTGGTAGCTTGAGTTATTTATTATTGCACAAGCCGCAATTATGAATGCTAGGTGTCATGCCATCTTGCTGTTCTAGTAACATGCACGAGGGATGAAAACCTCATGTGATGGTCGGTACGTCTTGTACGAAGTGTCGCTTTGTTGCGTTGCACCATGGTGCGTTCGTATACCCGCCGCCCTCCAGTAGCACGGGTGCTTCCCCCATCACCGGTGGCTCTTAGCATGGCCTTTATTTCAGGAAAACAATAAAAGAGCACTGTTGTTTTCTTATTGTTGCTGCTTGGCTGGGCTCGTCTCGGTTGTGTTATTTAACTTGCAAAGCTATAAACTAGAGACGATGGAAAAAGAAAACACTAGGCTTTCATCTGTTAATAAGAAAGATATTCGTAAAAAAACAGATGGGATAGCCTGAAGACTCTGTGATGCCCATGGCTTACATCGACGTACGGAGCTGTAGCTGCCTCCGTGATAATTAGGGTTGTACCGCATCAAAGCCCGTTTAGTCAACCAACCAAAACAGGCACCTACCTACTGGTCCCAGGAGTGAACATATGTAGAAGACAACTTGACAAGAATGCGCTCACGTTCCCCACCACATGTGACAGCCAATCCCCGCTCTTATTCCCCTTCACCCGATGAACTGAATCCATATTGTTTTAATGAACTATTTGTATAACTTTTACGGATTTTGGTCGGACATTGTTTTTTGGTGGTCACTCGCCGCCGATATCTGTTTCGTTGTGACGATATCGGATTTGTGGCGAGGTGTACTAGGATTTATCCTCAGGCTGGTGGTAGTACCGCCTTATTTTGTAACTCTTACGGTATCTGCAGAGGAGAATCTGTTGAGGTTTGTTGAAACTGTGTATACTATCATCTTGTAATAGTACCGTGATTCCAGAAATCGGATTTCTTGGTCCTTTTTTGTGGATTGGCACGCGTCACTCAAGCTCGAAAGACAGATAGCCGTAACAACATATACGGTGAGAAATATATGTATACAGAGGTTCCTACACGTCCACTACCAGCATGCAAGACTAGTGCTCAAAGACTAATAATAATATATGCATACAGAGGTTCCTACACGTCCACTACCAGCATGCAAGACTAGTGCCCAAAGACTAATAATTCGTCATGCACCACTTGTTAACTTGAACCTGATAGCAGTGTTTTGAGGACTGGTGACTATTTCTCTTACCTTTACTGTCTCTTCTGATTTCTGGTACTCTCTAACTCAAGTAATATACACCAGATAAATTGGTCCGTCATCTCGGTAGTTCAGCCCCGTCCGTCCTTATATGTTCGATTTCCCTAACCACACTACTTCTCTGCAAACTTATACCGATTTGCACTACATCTCTTGTACTTTAACATCATATGTTAGCTAAACCGGCCCTTACTTAGTCCCTAGTCTACTAAATACAAATCCATTCCTATCCTTCGCCTATAATCACTTGTTGTCACCCCCTAACAGCGGCAGACGTCGTCCTTCTCTCTCTCTACATATATATATATATATGTTAATGATGGTGCCATCTGAATTCTACAGAGAACACTATGCAAGTCTATATTCAGCCTACCTAGCATGACGTGAAAGGTGATGGAACGCATTCTGCAGCGAGCCATCCTAGACCACCGTACTTCAAACAGATTGAAATCTCCAGTTCAACACGGATTTCTCCCAAACGATTCCTGCGTGACGAACACGATCCTATTTATGAACAGCTTAAACCAAGCCAAGGGCGAGGGACTCATATCGGGTGCCAAATTTTTCGACTTCTCGAAAACACTTGATCTGGTCCCACCCATCCCGCTGCTCCAGAAACTGGAGTCTTACGGGATTCAAGGGAAATTCCTGCACTGTATCGAGGAATTCCTATCAGACAGATCATTCTGAGTGAAAGTAGGCTCAACTTGCTCTTCTTTGGTGCCGGTTTCCATCGGAGGTCCTCAAGAGTCCGTTCTGGGATCAATGCAGTTTCTCATATACGTCAACTACCTTCCAGATGTTCCTGCAAGTACATGTCTACTTTTTGCGGACGATCTGAAACCCTGGTGTTCCAACGCTGGCGCCTTCCAAAGGGATGTAGACGATGCAAAGCAGTGATTGTTGGACTGACACTTTGCTCTTGAAATACGAAAAGTGCGTCCAAAGGTCATTTGGAGGAGATTCAGCGAATGCCTTTGCCATGCATGGTGAGAAAGGATGAGAAGACATCACGAGGATAGATGCCAAAAAGGAGTTGAGTATCTAGCTACCCCCCTTACCGCACCATGAGAAATCGGCCCAAAAGGCATTTACCGTTCCACGGATGATTCGGTGCACCTTCTCCGTATTAGTCGCATGGACTTCCGGATACTCTATGGGGCCCATATCGGACCGCTCCTTGAATATGCCAGCCAGGTTGTCTATTCAGGGCGAACGAAAGACGTCACCCTCATTGAGCGTGTCCAGCGAGCTGCTATGGAAACTGTTGCCGGCCTTAAATCCGTGGACTACGAAACGTCCCTCGCAGTGCTTGACCTTTTTGTCCTGGAGTATCGTCGCCTCCTAGAGAATCTAGTCCTTACTTATGGCTCATTTGAACAAGGTGTGGCCAACAGTTTTCTCACCGTTGACTCAGCAAACACACAGGCTCAGAACGCACACCTTCATTGGGCCAAAATTTTTCTCATTTCGGGTAGTAGCTGCGTAAAACAACCTTTCTCCGACGGTTGTCCACTCTCCTTCTAGAACCTATTTCAAAGCACCATTAGATATTTGTTCCTGCGAGTCCGCGCGCTGGCAAGTATACTGCCCCGCAATCCTACACCCTTTTCACACTTGGGCCTTTCAGGTGAACAGCAGCCGCTGGACGACAAGAACAAAACAGATCGGGGAAATTCGGGCGCAAGCCTCGATCCTGTGTATCAATCCATGAATCCGTATCCAGCTTATGTCTCCTCAAACTCACCATGCTGTGCTAATCTCATCCCATTCCCTCGTCTTTGCAAGCTTTGAAATTCGGCAATATCAGGTATAGATGGCCTAGTTGGCTGTTATCCATGGTCGATGATCTACACCTACAGAGATCCCAAATCGGACCAAAAAAACCTGCGATCATATATCGGGTTCGTTCTACTTTGTCTCCTTGGCCGGCCCGAAAAAATTCCGTAGCTCAGAGAATTGCACATCCCGGCCCAATGAACTTAAGCGTGACGTCCCTCACGGGGCTGTCCGAAAACCGAAGTATGTCAGGCCAGTTATGACACGGTGCTGTCGTACCTGGTTTGATAGCAGACCCGCAACTATTCCCTCCCGACTCTCCACCGTAACCGCTCGCCAACCCGTTCCATTAACTGCAAACACGAATAAGCTCCTCAACTTGCCTCAGCCGTCTCCATGTTATGTTCATTCCAAACTGCTGAGCCTATCGTTAGAATTAAACCATTTCGTTAGACGTCCAGTCTGTGCTCCCCACAAAATCAATAATTTTCCATACAGTTCGCGTCCTGGCTCGTGTGTTACCACCATCTCACTCTTCCAAGAAACTATTATACCCCACTCCACAACAGCGACACCAGTGAGTCCCTACAGTTTCACTGTACACCATGCCTCTGGGAGTTCTGTAACCATTTATACACTGCTAACCCCTCCACTTCATCATCCCCTCTTACGCTTTTTGTGACCCTGGCCATGGGCCCAACAGTCCAAGGCCACGAGGCCTCAGCGGTTGTTTTGGGCTTCAGTTTGGTTTGACAGGCTGGACAAAGCCAACTCTGCTCTTTCACCAGATCTCATGTTCTGGTTCCCCATTTTCTGCAGTTTACACTTCTCTTGTCATATGTAAAGGAGGAAGCCCCTAGTTTCGCACTCCCTCGTTTTGTTTTCGCCCGCCACCTTGAAATCCTAACGGTGTGATCTTGCTCAGTTTTCTCTCCAAAAAAGAGCACAGTAACTGTGCTTCCCTGCTCGTGCCGGTTTAGTGGTGATCACGTCTACATCGGATAAAGCCCACCACCTATGACGCTGTCGCATTTCGCAAAACTCCCTATACCCACAGTCCCTGTCAATCAAGCCTTTATTTTGACTGTAACCGTATGATCATGCCTGACGGCATGCAACGCATAAGTTGGGAATAAACATTATTATCATTATCAGGACCAAACACATGGTCCGTGATAAATGAACCGTGGTTTGTAATGGGTCCGTAGTAGTGGCGTTGGAGGATGATGCTGCTCACAGCTGCTTTGTAAAAAGGGAGAGTGCGTTCACGCAATAAAATGGGCCACTGGGGCGTTTATATGTGATTAGATAGAAGGGTGTAGTAGAGACGCCACAAGCGGTATGTAAAAGAGCAGAAAAAGGTCAACGTGACAGTGTCTTTAGCACTGCTTGTTGCGGACAGCTTGGCTGGGCTTATTGATGACGACGTACGATGCTTGGAGTGAACGACAAAATGACCAGGGTAGAAAAAGTAGCTGTGGATGAGTTAGGAATATATCCACTCTCTTTTGGAGAATAAATGGGCCCAGTGGAGTTAGTAGGGATCCTCCAAGTTCCTAGTTGCAGAAAAAAGGATTGCGGAGGGAGATTCAGCTAAGGATGAATATATGGGAGTTTCGCCAAAGTCGAAGGTTGCGGAGTACTAACTGTTTAAAAGGGTCTCAGGCAGTTATCACGAGGGTTATACCGAGCATAACTTATTCGGAGATGAACTTTAGTATCAGTGGGTGAGGTTTGTGGTTCTACCAGATATTTGACGCCAGCTGTCTGAGGGGCTGCGTGCACATTTATGTAGAAGTCGAAATACCATCGTTTCTGCAGAAAGGTGGGGGATAGGATTTTGGGTATTCGAATGAAAGGATCGCTCTATGCAATCCGACTGAGAGTAGAGATTTGAGTACAAGGGAGGGGTTTGGTTTTTTGGGAAGACACGGCGTTTCTTTAAGTCAGGAGTTCTGAGGCGAAAATATTTGAGGTGACTGTCAACTCAGGGCCTAAATGAAGCCACATCTGTTACGGCAGCAGCCAATAGCAAAGCGCGGTCAGATCACTTACCTTTGGCGAAGGTGACATTAGTTACCATGAGGGCAAACTATAGGGAGGTTCAGGGTCGTTAAGAGAACACGCCCGATTTGATACCACTGGGTGGATTTGTTCAGCCCCTAATGTTTATTCATCGTTCGGGCATCAAAAATCTAAACAAGATGGATTTCCGAGATACTGGGAATTTTGGGATACCACGCCCTTGACTTTGGCGGGAACAATCGAGGGACCGACGGAGTAATGACGGACAGCCTGCAGATTCTCCAGAGTTTGGTGACAGTTATTGATGTGGGTTTAAAAGGTACTACGCTGGGATGCCTCGGCAGTCTTTCTGCATGTGGACCTGGGCAGGGTAGTGTTCACTGGGGACGACTTGGTGTTTCACGTCGAAGCACTTGGTCTGGTGCTACTGCTCAGATCACGGAGGTTCAGTCATGTGGTATTCGGCAAACAACCTTCGAGTTCGTGGAATGCATTGTCAGCAGTTTGTTTTCACGGACGGTTGCGAGGTCTTCAATATCAATCCGTTGCACTTCGAGGTCAGAACTTAGGGCGGCCTATGGTGCTGGTGGTCAGTGGGCAAGATGTTCGTCCCCGAAGACCCTGAATTATCAGAAATTACATAAGTGGCCTTATCTTACGCAGCCGTTGAGCCAAGCAGATGGGGTCCTGGATGAAACACGCCATCAATATTGGGGTACGGCGCTTCCGGGCAGAATCCGGTCAGCTGCATTATATCCTGGGGATTAGTGTCGGCGTAACTGCTGCTGATTACCCTTTGCTGCACAGGCGTCAAAAAGACTCGATGAAATTTATTGAGGTAATAGATCCCACGCTGTATCTGTTTACAATAGATTGGGGTAGGTCTTGGCATCATGGAGGAGGCAACACCACTTTCTAAGTGATGTACGCAGGTTCCAAATTAAACGGTGTAAATTTGTACATGAGAAAACTCCGGAAACGTGCAACGAAAAGTGAGCTGTCACCTAGCACAGTCTGGTAGCCGGAGATTGATCGCGAAACTGGCTCAGCTGCATCACAGGGGCGTTGGGAACGGGTCTTTTGGTTGGGTTGCACTTTTTCAAGTTGGTTGATGGGACAAATGTCCGTAGTTGAAATTTGCTGGCCATTTGGAGGGGTAAGCAACGTTGTGGAAATGTTCTTTCCCAGAACAAAGGTGAAGAGTGAATTCGCCGGGGGACGTTTGAAAAGTGCAACGAAATACCAGTTCCCAGTTGGATTCAGTCACGACAGATTTATGTAATGCCTGATGAATGTTGACAATTTAGTGCAAATCACTTGAGGGAAGCGCCAAACAAGAATCCGGTGATTCTGGGAGACCGAAAATCCTTCAAAATATCGTGGCAGCAGTGCGAACCAGGTGACACCCTAAAACGTTAACAGCTAGCCATGAGATGTGGACTACTAGCAGACAGCTTCACACTGGGAGCCTACGCAGAGCCCTGTCTCAGTGATTGGGATATGAGTAAATAGCCTGGGTCAGGGAGAATAGTTTTCACTCCGTCAATGAGACTAGTACGATGAAAGGTCGGCACCGGCTCGATCCATGGTATCGTGAAACGGATTGTTGTTCATCAGCCCTTAAGATATGAATATGGGTGAGGGCTCATACAATTATCCATAAGTGGCACTCAATCAAATGTAGACGGCCAAGTTTGAGTGCGAGGATAGTCGGGTAGAAGCGGCGTGCCGGAGGCCTCTATGGGTTCAGCTGACAACAGGTCAACTCAAAACAATTCATCTAATGTTAAAAACTGGCAGGAGCGGTAATGAAAATCTCTACTCTCGCTGACATACAATTCTGTTATATTCTTGGTCTAAGAATAATTCTTTCAAGATGCTTTTGAACTCCATCGTTCATAGGTTGGCAACCACTCCCCTCTTGTTCCTTCTGCTTCATTCAGCTTCTGGCACTGCACCGCTTTAGGCCCTGTCCCAAAAGAGTTGGGAGGAAAGAAGGACCAGCTTTTGCGCTCCAGACGTGTGGTATCACACAAAGTTATGGTAGAGGGGCGTAATGATCAGGTGTGCCTGTTTTGGCTTCAAAGACTGCGCACAAAGCAACCTGGTGCAGTTTCGCCCATCATGGTGTGAGCGAACACGGCAATACCTACCTGCTATTGTAGCGCACGCTCTGAACATCTTAATTTCACTGGTAATGACTGCCACCCTTATCGCCTCCGCGGCCAACATTTGGTAAAGTTGGCTAGGCCGGTCAACTAGCATGGCATTTCTTCCCACCAGATAAAATGTCTGGTATCTGTCGTTGGTTGCGGACGCACTTAACGCGACTACGATTGCCTGGTTGCTCACCGACGGAAGGGTTCCGTGGCGGCTACTGCAACTAATAACCTGGGTTCGTGGTCGAGTATGTACATGATGCCTTGCATCCTCTGCCTGCACGTGTTCGTCAACAGTCCGCCGGATTTTCTTCTGCGGTGATTCTTACCCTGGTCTCAAACTCAAGAAACGTACAAAAAGCAACTATGGCCTGACAGTGGCATTTGTTTTAAGCTCCCCTTGGTTTGCATACGTACCTCTGGAAGTTTCAAGGCTTATAGTTGGAAGAATTTCCTCGATAAAAGTAACGTGCGACATTCGTCAGATATACTGTTCTGTATTCACCGCGATATGCGACTATGTCATCGTTTTTCCTACGGTTTTGAAAATTTCACGCAAGATCCGCTTTTTTTCACACAAATCAATGACATACTTCACTTTTACTTCCTTTACAAAGACCTTAGACAAGTAGGTAGAGTCCTCTACGCTAAGATCCATTTTTATGGCCCACTCGACTGTTATTGGCCGTATGATGCTGGTTGGACGCTGTGAGAGTACGACTTTGAAGGAGCTTCGAACGTGGGTGACTCGTTTACTCTCACCTTCACACCTTTCCCAGTTGGATACCTTCACATTCCACCTAAAACATCCATCTCCCACATCAACGCCTTTTATAATCTTGTGAGCTTCGGCACTCCATTTCCGTACAGACAGCAATTCTCGCTCTATCAAATGCCTTCTACGTAATGCAACGTTCAGGCAAACCTGAATATTGTTACGCAGTGATCTCTTTGCCAAATAACTCAACTGTCTCTTCCCTGGCTAATTTCCTTCATCGTCATGGGTGTTCTACCGATAGATTTCTGATAATCTATTTATCTTCAATACTGGTTACCGCGCGTGCATAAAAACATTCGATCAGTTATTTTTCACCACCTAAGAGCCAATGAATTTACCCGCTTTAAACACAAACCACAGTTCCGTGGAAGGATGCTGCTTTTTCCAGTATTCTTAAGCACAATTCTTAATTCTCATCGTGCTTTCCATGAAATGGGATTATGTCTTAACAGGTCAAGGTCACCTCATGCTTTCGGCGGTTACCAATACTGGTAAAAACTGAAAAATTATGTCTTTTTCCATCATCTCAAAAAAATTTTTCTTCTAATCCAAACTTTCATTCTTTTTAACCATGGCAGCTGCCTTCCACCGTCCCGGTTTCATTTGTTTGGGGCGAAACAATGTTTGCAAGATCCCATTAGATTTGGACCATGCATGGCTATACACTACTGCCTTATATCAATGAATTTTTGAGCATCTGCAATTGGCATCCTTTGTGCCCATACTAGTACTGCACTACTATGATCCTGCTTAGGGTTGTACCGCCTGCCAGTCGGGATTAATTGATAAGTGTACTTTCCTTCCTCACTGAAGCACTTGTCGGCCCTGTGCGTGCAAAGCTCGGTTACAAATAACTCGCACCAATATGCTGATATTCACGGATTTTACGGATTCGCAGATTGGTACACAAGATCGATGCTTTTTTCCAAGCTTCTCAGGTAGGGTTTGTTCCTGTCGTTCCGCGGCTTTCGATAACCTGAAAAGCGCAAGAAAAAATAGGGTGTAGCACCGCTCTCTAAGTTCTCAGCGAGGATAACTGATATGGTTGGCCCGAGGACCCGACTAAAAAGCCGTCTAAAAGTGCTCTGAACTAAGTACTTGACGTAAGATGTACAAGTCTCGGAGGAAGATTACTGCTCAGACCATCCACCAAAAGTGCGAAAAATTGTTGCCCAATCAAGGTGTGCGCTCTGAGCTTAAAAAGCTTCTCAAACTGAACCCGCTGTGTTAGTTGAGTCAACGGTGGAAAGCCTGTTGGCCAACCATTGTTCAAGCAGGGCATAAAATAGTATTAGGTTTCTTCGGAGCCGCCGATACTCCGGAGGGAAGAGCTCACGTACAACGAGACGTGTTTCATAGTCCACAGATTGAAGGCGTGAAACCATTCTCATGGCAGTCTGTGGGACACGCTCAATGACGGGCGACTGACGAAACACCAGGTAGAAGGGTTTTACTAGGTTGAGCGGCGTTCCCGTCAGGATCCTTGGATAGACCTCGTCTGGCCGCAACGTGCTGATGAGGTTTGTCGTGCGCAAGAGTTGACAAGTGTTCTCCTCCGACATGACCAATTCGGTTTGAGGCCTTTCGTAGTTACCCAGGCTTGAAGAAACTGGCAGAACACAGACCTGCCTGGTGTTCTCTGTAGACTTGAGGTACCACTAATGGGTCTATTGTGGATCCCCCGTTTCTGTCCCCCAAGTAGGAGACAGTTGGCTTATCTTTCCAGCAGTGTCTTATGTACGTAAATGACATAATTTCGTTGCTCCGAACGGAGCTCAGCATTGTGGCCCGTTTTCGCGTGTCCCACTGACGGATTCTTTGTTTAAAGCGGTTTCACATTTTACGGACTACCAGCTAGTCTTGTGTTAACTGCAGGTATCTTTCGGGAGGATAGGTGGGACGTCTTTTTCCGAAGACGCACAAACCTTCAAGGTAGATTTTTGTCCGTCCGAATGCGCGCTGGTGTTCTTAGGACGTACATCCCGTCAGCCTCAATAATTTTCAGGATAATGGTTCTGTATGACTTCCACTGAAGCTGATCCCACTTTAAACCGTTCAAGAAAGCTACTAATTGCTGGACAGTCTGCACAGCGGAAGTTGCGAATCCACGTTTGCTGTTTCGGGCTCCTGGCACAGTAGCAGACAAAACCAAACGTCACCACATGGTAGTCACTCTGTCCCGGTGGAACCCTAACTAACACTATCAACGGAGCGTCTTTCAAATTTAGCGGAAACGATTTTTGGCCTGCGCGGTATCTGGTGAGTGAGACGACATGTTGAGTCCGGTAAAGGGTTACAGTCAAGGGGTAATCTTTTTGGCGGCACTACTGAAAGGTTCGTTTTCGCAGAGGGCCGTACACTGAATCTAGCAAACATCTTTTCGTAGGGGCAGAGTTTGCATGGCTTGTTTCCCACAGTGACCTTCCTTTTTTGTTTGTCTGGACTTCTAGTTCATTCACGATCAGCGTGACAACACGCTGCGCGTAGCATTTCCAAATACGCTGCTCTCAGGTTCGTGGCTTTTGCCATCAAGGTCACCAATCACGACAGCGTACACGATCGGAGGGAGTGCTTTTGATAGAATGGGGCTGGAGGCTGACAGTTTCGCAATTTCCTTGGTATATTGTATGCTACCTGTTGGTATAACTCGCTGCTCGTCCCCGCACAGCTGACTCGATCCCGCTTAGAACTTGTGAATTGAGTGTGGAGTTCACATTTGTGTTTTCGTCGTCCGTCAAAAAATAATCAGTTATAATTCCACTTACGTCGGATTCTGTGCACTCAGATTCTGTGAACCTTACCTGCCCCTAAGCATCGTTGTCGTTGGCAGGCGAGGGGGCTGTGGCGGTTGGGTAGAAACTACAATCTGGAGTCGCCACGTGCTTCTAATTGTACAAGGTTCTACAAGCAACATCGGCATGGCCAAAATTTTGGGGTCGGTTGTCCTAAAGGACACGTTGATAGTATAAATTCTTGCACATAGCAGCATCTGCTGTTCCTAAGTCTGCCTTCATCGTTTTCTCACGTAAAGATTTTTGCAATCTCCCTGAAACTATGGAACAACAACCGCTATTTAACCGCTATTTAACCACCTTTCCTCATGCACCCTCCCGGATAGAACATGTATCTCCGACGCCAGCTACTTTCCACGCCCAACCCTTTGGTTTCGTTGTGACCGGCGCGTCCAAATCCCCAGCTATCCACTGGACATCCCCAGGGGTGCCCTTCAAATCACTATATATTGTGGTTTTATGGCACCAACACTGTTGCAAACTATGAAGATTTCGCCCTGGCCATGGGCCTTTACTTATTAGTGTGGCTCTTGCTTATGAACACGTCGTGGTCGATGAAGTCCAAGTCCACTTTCCGCCAGGCTAAGGCGACCTCGTTCTTTCATCGGGGGAGATGCTGCGAATCCGACTCCGGGCTTTTGTATTGGTCAAACTTCTAAAAGATTCCCGCCATTTATGTTGCTTCCCTCCTTGAAGACGTTAACAGAGGCGTCAACTTTCACCATCATATGTTCTCCATCGGCAACTGCGCTGTTGATTTATTTGATTCTTCCCCTATGCGTCTTTTCCCGGAACCTTAGCCTTATACGGTATTCTTGCATGAGGCATGGCGAGACTCTGTGACAGAATGCTCAAGAACCGGAACAGCAGCACCGTCCCTCCTTAAATTGTTCTTCCAAGGGAGGTTGCCCGCCTCAGCTTGTTCCCTCCGATTTTCCAACTTTTGCGTAGGTCTCATGAACGGCTACTGCTAAATCCAAACTGGAGTCGAATTCTCAACATTCCCGCACTATTTCCAACCGCGTACCCATTAGCGTAAGCTCACTTACAAGTGGTTTCCGAAAGTACCATGAGGAAATTTAATTCCGGCACAGCCTTCATGAATCACTTTGTACGTCCATTGGCCCCATACTTTTGCGCAAGTAACTGACGGAGCCTGCATATCAGCCTTTTTCGTCCCAAATGACCCAGTTTTCCACTTCCAGTCTCCACAAGATCGTCTGCTGTCCCAGTTAAGTCTATCGGTACCCAAACCCATTGTGTACTGTTAATATACATAGAATTGCACAGTCTCTATATCATTCAGCTACATCTTCGCTCCATTTCCCTCCTGTCTGACTCTGCAGGTGGTGACGCTGACATCTTCCTCCCTATTCACTTACCATAAACATCTGAATCCATACGCAGTATCTGACGGCAGGGGCATTTGTGTGAATATTCCCGAGTATGCCTGTTGAACTATGACATTCATTTGTTTGGTGACGTACTAATGAAACGCCCGCGCGTTTTCTGACTGCATGGATTCCTTTGTTTAGGATGTTGTTTTGTGCTTTTCCTGGCCGACCGCGATGCTTGGTGAGTTGAATGGTGCTCATGTACTTGGAGAATAACGTCATTTTCCTGGATGCACTTCTTTTCGGCGTTGTATTGGGATTAGTATGGATAATTTGCCGTGTTATTTCCCCACTACTTGCTTAGGATTTATCACATATATTCGCCCTTCGCTAGTTCATTCGAGGTGTATACTCCACCGGTGACTCTTAGATTTATTGTGCTCGCTTTGAGCCATTTCGACAACAACATGCTTTCGTGGTTTCTCACCACCTCCAGGTTGGCCCAACTTCATAATTTCTGTTTGACCTTACCCACGGAATGCAAATAGCAAGTGAACCCCCAGTTTTTTGCAGTATTGAGGTCCGGTTGACGCATTGAGCTGTGATGACGGAAAAAGCAACTTCATATAATGTAGTTGCAGTGTCGGAGAGGCAGCCCCGCATCTAGACAATCGATTGAAGATCTTCAACTTCCGTTATTTTAACTACGCGTAAGAGTAGCCTACGGGGAAACGACGTTGCCTTAATCACAGACTTCCTGTTAGAATTATGGAAACTGACCTTGTTAGAGAACAGCAAACAAACCGTGAAACACGAGAAATCGTCCAATTGCTTGGGAATGAATAACATTTGAGTGAAGCACAAGTGTTGAGAATCACTCAGGTTCCGACATGAAAATTGGAAGGCGACGAGAGGTTATGGAGAGTGGAAGAAAAATTGGATCCATAACGTGAAAATTCAGGAAGGATTTTGTTCTCTTCAGCAACGGTGGACCGAAGGATGATATGCGTGGCTAGAGTAGCGTCGGCGCACTTTCCTGCTGACCGACTGTCAGTCGGTCGGTGGAGGCGAGTTCAGATAACTAGTTGCCCGGTCGTTTACCCACATCCTTATGGTGAATTTACTGGCCAACGCATGGTTATCAGACGCAGGTTTTCTTTGGATGCCGGTGAAGGGTGAACGGTGTAGATTGAGCTTCTGTCCGACTATGACAACTGTCATAGTTGTCAAATTTTCCGGATGTTCGAGTTGCAGTTAGTTTCATTTACGGATTATAGTTGAACTTGTTCGAGAAGGAAGAAGCGGAATGTTGGGCGGTCGGGGGTGGGGGTAGGACTGTGGGTTGGTTAAAGTCAGTAGAGAGTAGGAGGTTTGGAAGAACTGTTTAAGGCCGAAGAAACAGTTGAATGAGCTCGTTGCATAAGCACTCGCGTTCGCGGTACTTTTAGAACGCATTTATTTAGCTAAGGTATTGTGAATACGTCCGAATATTTCCGAGTCGCCAGAAAAGACGACTTTATTAGAGTGTGTTGTGGAGCATAGCTACGAAGCGAAATTCCGGGATGCCATACGGATGAGAAGGCTTGGAGGTGTTTGGCGGCAGCGGACGTTGGCGAATGACTCTAGCCAAGATGAAGAGTAATGTGAAAAATAGTTTGAAGCTGTAGAGTAAACTTCAACGAGACTTTGGGGGAGAAGTAGTGGAATCAGAAGCAAAAAATCTGGCAACTTTTTTGGTCTCTTGAGGGAACTAGTTTAGGACTCCGTAGGCGTGAGGAACAGGAGGACAGGAGGGGAAACAGAAACTGCGAGTGATCACTTTTACAGGGTTCCAACAATATCGACTTCCGGATAGTTGACCAGCGTCAACACCGACAGACACTTTTTTATTTTTGAGTGTGATAACGATCCATGAATTAGTGACAAGCGCGGTCCGAACGAGTTGATGGATAGCGCTAAACACTCACTGGGCTCGGAAAACCTAGCAGTATCTTAGCCCTCGTGCCTCCCCTGTGGCATGGCATCAGGTACTGAAATTATGTTACAGCTGAACATTTCAACAGGCCACTTCGAGGTGAAGCCATCTGATGAAACGTGGAAATCCATAACCAAGGTTGTAAGAAAAATTGATGAGGGAGTAAAAGGTTTCGTTGATCTTGATGAGGATATTGATTAATTACATGTTGTATCCCGCAGGATGTAGTGAATAGGGGTTTGGCTTGTGCTTTGGTAAGTTATCCTAAACGTCTGTGTAATATAATGCGCACAGTTTTCGTTTAAGTACAGGCAGCGACGGGACAGATAAGAAGTGGGGTGCTAGGGAGACTGGTACGGCAGCGAAGCATCGGTGTTCAACACTGATGTCATGCTGTCGATGATGATGGTGAGGGAGACTGGAAGCGAGTAGAAACAGCGATGGCAATTCAGGCATGTGGTCTCTGGGTTTCTTAGTCCCAGCCGCGCTGAGTGGTGAGCTGCAGGAATGGCCTTGTGTCGTCATCATTTGGGGCATAAGATTCAAATCTTTTAGCCTTCTAAACAGAGTATACCTCTTGTATGACAATGCCTGTCCTGTAAGTGTATTTTAGTGACGCACCACCACGATCTCTGGTCACAGCCGAGGACCCCGTGCCCTGAATGCACACTCGACTTGAGGCCTTATATGCGGTGCTTTAAAGGCTTTGATTAGCTCGGACAACACGTCCTAGAAACCTGAGGTTTTCCTGAGTGGGTCTAGCAGATTTCTGACACTCACCTGGTCTTACAGTTAGGGGTTTCGATTTGAAATTAGCAGTATCTCATAACAGGTTGATCAGCGGATGGTCTGACGAACACAATCCTTTGGTCCTCTAAGCTGGGGTTTGGAACAGGCCCGGCGACCCGTGCCCTAAAATCGAGCACTGCTGTAGCAGTATGCCGGCCCCCACCCATTGATTTGCGTTCAGGCTTTTGAGCCAAATGTTTTGTTTCAGACTCTGGTAGTCCTGCCTACTTATGAGCCCCTATGAACATCACAATAAAAAAATATTATGTCACGTCGGCTGTCGCATGGGACCCTCAGCAGGGTTGCTTTAACTGCTGCATACAGCAGGGCGTGTGTGGTTGAGGAACACGGCCTCTGGGAGCAGGTGACGACCAACGTCTCAAAAGCATTGTTGATTTCAGATGGCGTCAGTGGATTCGTAACGAGATAGTTGGAAAACATGTATTCGGTTGTGTAGCAGGTACCTCGGTCGCCGAAAATATTTGGCACCATCAACTGGGGTGGCTCGGCCACGTGCTACGAATGCTGAAACACCGTCTGATGCTTAAAATGCAATCAGATAAACCTTGTGCTTGTACAGCAGTGAAGCATCAGTGTCAACACTGATGTTGCTGTCTCTGTTGATGCTGATTGCAAACCATATTTGCTTGTTCTTTCCGCATACACTCGACAGACTGCAGTTCTGAAGCTGAGAAAGATGTTTTTATTGCGATCATCGCGACCAATTCGGTCAGCAAATAGGGACGAATGTTCTCCTCCTGCCGGATGCTACGAATATCCAAATTGGACGACCAAGCCCCGAAGAGCTTACTTGGGTGTTAGATTCAGACGGAGATGAACGTCAATTGTGTACTGAAAGTCGTTTGTTCCTGGCCAGTACGAACCCCACCACAGGCTCCCGCCGTCAGTTTGAGGCCATTACCCGTCATGGATTCCGTCGAATCATATGGCCATCGGTTACTGGTCGATAGCACCAAGTGTAGATTATTGTTCCTTCTGAGGTACGCAGTCCACTTCTGATCATACAATTGTGCGGACTCGGTTGTCAGCTCGCTTCCACGCAGGATAGTGCATCCTGTAGCAAGCCAATTCTGTTCAGCAACCACTGAACAATATTGTGTTGTTATGGCCGGAACACTTGGAAACGCACGAAGGCTCGTTGAAAGATGAATTGAAGAGGTTCAAACTGCTTTCAACTTTTCAAACTGTCCGTCCAAGCCGTCCGGCTTGACCAACGGAACACGACTTCGCCAGGGTCGGCAGTTCCTATTACTGTCAGAAAAGCGGTGTCAAAAACAGCGGTCATAGTGGTACACGTAGATCCCTCAGACGTTAGACAACCAAAATCCCGGAGAATGACGCAATGCTAGTTGATTGCGAATTCACAGGAGATGTAGGAGGGTTTGGCCGCAAGAAACGACCGTGTCTTACTTCAGCCTACTCGATCAACCGACCAAAGAAAGACGGGTTTCAGTGAAACTACTCGTGAGAATCGTGAAACAGCAATGCTTCCGCAGAATTATTGTCTTGAACGATGGGATTAGCATTCCAAAGTACAATTCAGCTTACCTCTATCCCTTCGGTAAACGACTTCGCGTGCGCCGTACATAGCCTAATCACCACAGCTCTTGGTGCAGGATATAATCTCTGATTGAAGTCTCCGGTGCACAACCGAAGACTCGTTTGCTAACTGCCTCTTTGCAGGTTCGCCAGTACCAACCTACACGAGCTATTGGTCTGAGATAATGGCTCTCGAAAACTTGAAGACGCATCGGTTCGGTTACTCGCAGGAGCTATGTCTCACAGCCGTACAAAACCGCGCGTACTGGAGCTTGATATACACATCCCTTGAGATTTAGGTATATTCCGTTTTGCCGCCATGGGTTTCCCGAACTGGCAAGCGCCATTCTCGCCATAGAGATCGGCGCATTGCATTCATCTGTCACACTACAATCAGGACTTGCAAGATACGTAAAATGCTCCACAAATTTGGGCGTCTCTCCTTGGTTTGTAGGTGACATGGTCAGTGACTTCGTAGGAGCAAACTTCATGGGAGGACTTTGGTTAGCTCACCAAAAAACACCCGCCCCTATTTCTTCTTTTCGAAGACGAGAACGATGTCATCTGCATATTCCAGATCGTCAAGATTTGTGTCGTCAGCTATTTGAACAACTGTGTTTTGAAGATCTAGCATTCGTCCCATAATCTGGTCGATCACAGAATTGAATAGAAATGAAGAGAGTGGGCATCCTTATCTCGCACGACTTTCTGTTTAGAGGTTTTTTGGAGAGCTTTCGGTATACTCTAACACGCCCGGATGTTTTGGAGTGCTCGCGTTGTTGCATCATGGGCCACCATAGAGCTACAAATTCCAGGTGACGTCAACAGTGTTTACGACGGGTCAGGCTAACCCCCATGTGATTACTGCACTCATTAAGGACCCCTTTTCTGAGAATGGACTCTATCACCGATTCTCCCCAGTTGTCTGAGACAGTCTCCCTTTCTCAAATTCAGGCAGACGCATTAGGTAAGCGCTGAGTGTGGACTTCACTCCCATTTTGAACAATGGGGGCGAGATGGCCCAAGTGGTTGGAGCGCGAATTTACTGACCGGAAGGTCCGTGGTTCGAACCCGACCTTTGCCTCTCGACTTCCCCTGTCTAGGCTTGGGCAACCTGGCAGTATCCCAGCCCTCGTGCAACCTTCGGGTGGCATGGCAGTTAGGCGCCGAAAGAGTGCTACAGCTGAACGATTTTTAACAATGCAAGTGGGAGGTCATCCGGACCAGGAGCTGGGTGACGCTTGAGGGAACATGCAGTCATAATCCTCCGAGACCGTAGGGGTTTTAGTTACACCGCCCAGGGTTTTAGTGCAGTCCGGCAATCTAACTGAATGGTAGCAGGTGGCCATGAGAATTGTGTTCGAACTGCTCGATCCAGCGCTTGAGGTGTCCTTTATTCAAGATGGTCACTCCACTTTGATCCTTGTTGGTTTCGTCTGCAGCCGGTCTTCGAGCACGGGTAGCGCGGGTCGGCCGAAATAATTTACGGGCATTCTCAGCTTTCTTGGCCTCTTTCCTTTCCTTGGCATCCCCAGGCTTCACACACACTGTCACTCGACGTCTGATAAGTCGTTGGGCTGAATTATGCTCAGGACCGGCTAGGATATTTCTCCACTGTTCTGTGCCGCTGTTCTCTCTGGTATCCACTGCTTGAATGGACCCGGTAGCGCCGCGCCAGAGCCGATACTGTGAAAAGAGGTGAGGATCTCTTTCCAACGCGAATTGACACCTGACGGTTGAAAGAGAGTCCAATCTGATCAATCCTTCTAACTTTGGGACCTGTCGGCCTCTCATTAGTAAAGCACTTGTCCACTGTATGCGGCTCTGGGAAACGAACCGAGAAGCGACTCCGGACGAGCGCATGGTCGGGATCCACATAAGTATTGGAAAACGAGTGGAAGTCAGTTATTGATCCGCGCCACCGGTAACTGATGTAATCAATTTGGATCCATGGCTGGTACACCATGTGGTCAAACGGCTTCAGTTACCGCGGAACTTGGACCTCATAGAAACAGTATGGGTTCAGCACACAGCGATCGTTCGCCCTTGTCCGTACGTACAGAGTCGAATCCACGTCGACCACCTGGTCCGTCTCAGATGCGCCAAGCTTGCCCACTTGTGCATTTAGATCTCGGACAACCTCAACGATATCTGAACTTTTAGCTCGCCGCAGTTCATCATTCAGAGCGAAAGTCGTCTTTGATGGCGCCAGAGCTACAGTCGGTTAGGGCGTAAACATAGACGAGAAACAACCAGCGATCAACTTCCAGCTTGTGAGATTCCTTCACAGACATTGCCGGACGAATCGCACACAAACTACTATCAATGGACATCCAGTCAAGCAAGGGTCTTTCTGCCCGGTGACTTAGGACGATACCAACCCCTGCACATCCCTCCGCAGCAGTCTATGGATCGCCAAAGGTGCGTGGCCGGAAGCGAGTGGAGAGTGATGGGGTGGTTAGTTCAAGCGCTATGCTTGCATCTTGAATTCTTGTTTGTCATACACAGCACACATCAGTGTCAAGCGAGTCCAGTTTGAGAGCAAGAGCAGAATGTCATGCTTGCTTCAGGGTGCAGACATTGAACTAAGCCATATAGACTGGGTGTCGAGGCTTGAAGATTGACTTCGAGGTACCTGAGGATGTCGGTGCAGGATGACGGGTAGATATTGCTTGCAAAACTGATGCAGGACGAATAGAGTCATCAGTCCTAACTGCTGAGCCTACAAGAAGCGAGTTATTGATGGGGTGGGGAGAAAGGGAAGAAAAGGTTTGCGAAAGAAGAAGAAGGGGCATCACCAGTAACCTGCTTCCGCTTACCGGCAGCAAATAAGGTAGCCCGGCTGATGACACCACTTCTGCGGCCACTTGAAGACGATTCTTGTAGGTAACAGTGCTACCTACCGTGAGAAAGGACGAATTAGAAAATTAGCCCCAACACTTGCACAGCCCGACCGCCCATCGGTTGACTGTTATTGTCGGTTTATTCTCTAACACCTTTAAAAATTCAAACCCATTACGATTGTAAATGCATCTATCAAGAGATGGAGTATCGAGAATGAGATGTATGAACCTTATTTTTCACCCTTTGTCGAACTCAGTTCCCCACAGCCTAGCAAGTCGGATCACTGCGTCATTCGCTTTAAAGTAATGCATCTCCCCACTACTTTGTGGGCTATAATTTTGAGTCAGTGTGGATGGTATGGAAGCTGAGGCTGGCCATATGTAATTTTCCTCGACTTTGGGAGTACAGTGCTTTGGAGATGGGAAAATATCTCCCTGCAACCTAACCGACCAGCTCTAGTGCAAAATATTTGGAGTGAAACAGATAGGTATTAGGCATTTTTCGTCCGCCAATTTCCGTGTCTGATTTGAAGACTGTTAACCCAATTCAGCTTTTTGAATTGATAAACCACACGAGGCTGCTGCAGGTTGGGTGGTGGTGCGCCCCCGCCCGTTAACCTGATACTCATTTTGTTTTAAGGGGAGACAAATTAATCCAGCTGATTCTCGTTTACGATGGCCTCCAACTGAATTTCCTGAACGAGGCTGCCTCATTTTTCAGCTGGTATAATATTCAACTTATCGGAGTATATTGTTCAGGTGTACCAAATTACTCATAATGTTGCTGGAAACTCTGTGACAGCTCAGGACGACTCCGTCCGTCTTTGGGCTCGTCAAGTTGGTGCACTCCTCGAGTTTCTGTCAACCTTCTATTCCGTTTGAACCCGAATTGGATGGAATTCGCCGAATACTGTCGTTTGTACGTAAACTCGGTTTTGACGGGAGACTCACTTGAATCCAGTTGAGTCTCTAGTTTGTGATAATCGTGGGCTGTCGAAGATTTTCGACAATCGTGCGAGTAGTGTGTTGTGCAAATAATGCAAACTGTCACCGATGGCTGTAGCTGACTGGACCACGCATAAGGAATTCAGGGGGCACTTGGCTGAAAGCCATTTATTGTCCGGAGTACTTTTGTCTCTCGTGGAATCGGGAAAGATTACAAGATTAAACGTAGGAACCCTCCCGACCCAAACCTTCCGTTTTTGTGTCCATGTTCATGAGACTTTTATGTTGGTCCAATGCAAAAACGCAATTGATTGGAAAATGCGACTATTTTCACACCGAATCGGTACAATCCAATGAATATATGAATATCCGGTTCTGAATCTGCTTGAGAATCTCGTCGGCTAGTAATTGTGGCTGAACTTGAGGGCTTTATAGATGGAATGAATGGACAATGTTCTAAGTTCTGATGAGATAACGTCTATCTTCCTACTGGTGAACAACTACGGATAAACGGCTTGTATACCATTTCTATCTTTTAGTCAAGGTATCCGATGGATCGGAATGAAATTTTTAACTTTGAGATGTTTCCTTTTGTCCCTCTTTATAGTTGACAGGTGCTATCTCGGTTAGATTGTAGCTCAACTACTAAAGAGAATAGATTATTGGTCGTTTGATGATCGAGCTGCTCTATGGACATTCACTCTTCCTCGGGATAGGTCAGTGGTTAAGACGCGAACTTACTGGCCGGAAAGTCCGTGATTCGAACCCAACCTTCGCATCTCGACTGCTCCTGTGTAGGCTTGGGTCACCCGGCAGTACCTCTGCCCCCATGCTTCCCCCGGGTGTAACGGCAGCCAGACACTGAAAAGGTGTCACAGCTGAATGATTATAATTATTAGTATTGCAATAATGTTCACTCTTCGTACACTCGTGAAACTGCTATGGTCGTCAAAATGTTTGTCAGTTTGATGTAATCTGATGTACTGCTTTGTCTCCGAAAACATCGATTTTTCCCTACCTCGTTCTCCTACCTTAACCAATTCCAAGTTCGGTTTCGTTTACCGGGTTTGCCCTCATCGTTGATAGTTCTCCGAAGTATATAATTTTGGTTTTGTAACTGCGTAAACTTCGTTCTTCTACGTGCTCACCTTCGAGCCGGTTTTCATGTTTGTGGTCTAGTGTTTCGTCAGTCGACCGTGCGTAGATGCGGCTACTGACACGAGATCTACCCTGCATCTATTTTCATGAGTTTAATGATCTCTATAAGGGTTGCCGGTTGATGGAATTGGGTTAAGCATAATCTAGGAAATGGTGCATCGGTGAAACGCACTGATTTGCGTAATTAATGCGACTGATGATAGGTGATGAATATAGAAAGAAGTGGTAGGCTATGGTGGTATAATGGCTGATAACGAGAGTAGACAATTGGAAGTGGAATTAAAGGATCTGATACCCCAGTTTGGAAACTCTTTTTCCTGTAATTTTGCCCAGCGTCTGACAACTAGGTGTTCCTGTTCTACACATAATAGAACGTATTCGGTTATCCACACAGACACCAAACCTCAGATAATTGTTAACATTTTTCACCGCATTCTTCACTTCTACAGGTTTCGCTGCGTATACGAGCGTGACAGACACACTGGTCTACCCGAATTTCTACAGAGCTGGTTTGAACCTTCCTGTTGCCCATAGAACACATTTGACTGCGTTTACAGATGCATTCCTTGATCCCGATCCTATCCTGGAGGACACTCCTGATCCACCGGACGAGGACGAAATAGATTACACTGTTCATCCTCCGGAGGTCGGCCAAAACGTTACCGTTGGAGAAACAGGAGCCGAGGTTACTGCCGTGAGCAACCCGGTGAAACAAAAGCGCGTTTTATGTTCCTTCTCATCTCAGGGGTATGTGCTTCTTACCGAAGGTGACCTTAAGCTTTGCAGACTACCTGATGAAGGTGATCCAGACGACTATCCATTCGATGCGGTGACATATGGCGACTCACTAAGTTGCCTGGGGCTGCCCTACAATGTATGTTGTTCTGACTTCTCATCCAGCTCTTCAAAATTTTAGGACCACACATATGTATCGACCGTACCTTCTTCAAAAGGTACTTCTGGTGATGAGGATCGCCTCTGTCTTCTTGCTAAATTAGCTCTAGCAAAAGACGAAAATCAAGTGGACCAAGTTTTCGGGACTCGTAAAACTTCTGGTCAGTCTGGATTGGGTCTGATTTTATCAAGTGATGAACTGGTTCCACAAAATATCTGTAGACCTGCTTCAGATGTGCTTTACTGCACTGCACCACAAGTGATGGGCACACCCAAAACACCGAATACTAGTCGCATCCCTATCCAAACTACTACTTCACCCTGCTCGCTTATCGCGACCAACCCGGTGAATTCTTCTACCAATGGTCGTTCGCTTGTACTTTCCCCGTCTTCAGGTGCGGCTGCGATCCCACCTCTGCAAGTTCATCGCGTGAGTTCTTCCCTCACTCCACACATTATACTGCGAACCGGCCTTCCTGGGCTGCAGATTAGCACAACTGCCTCCCGCTCAGCTACTTCAGTTTCTGATTCTGGAGGGATTGTTCGCTGTTCATGTGGGAATGCCCGTAATGACTGTCCGGTCATTCAGTGTGACAAGTGCAGGTGCGTTTCCTGCTTCTGTTTCCTATTCTGCTATATCAATTAGCTTGTTATTTAGCACTTTCATCCCCTCTGTTTCTCCCGTAGAAGTTGGCAACATGTAGAATGCGTTTCCTCACCGAAACGATCTCGGCTGACTACCCCATATGTTTGTGAGAGCTGTTGTCCACATCCAGTTCCGGGTCCTCAAGCCGTTGTGTTACACAGACAGAAGCTGCCAGGTATCTCAACCAGTGCTAGTTCTGGCATCTGGATGTCACGTACCACCAGTCTAAGCACAGCAAATAGTTCAAGCCGCGTTCTAGTCACCAATGCAATATCCGGTCCAGTTTCATCTCGGCAGGTTCAATTGTGCCTGTCCAGCACCCCGTCAATAGCTCCGCCTATCCGACCAAACCCAAACCAGACGTTGTCCACCATTGCCACTGGTTTGATGACAGGAAATCCACGTTGTTTCAACCTCGTCACAGGACCAACATCACCCGTGACTTCTGCTCAAACAGCTCGAAGTTCCAAAAGGAAACAGGACCTGCTAACTCGTGCGTTTATGCTATCCGTCTTCACTTTTCCATACCATATTATCGATATCCTCTGTTCATGCTTGGTGTCATAGTTATATATTGTTTTCCGTTTACTCATCTATAAGTGACATTAACGTTATGGTTACCATGGTTATGACTTTTGAGGAGGCAAATACTACTCGCATGTTCAGGCAAGACAGTTACTCGATCGGTGCCCAAGCAACGAAAGGCTAAAAATGGTACACGGGCCTAAACAACGCAACGTGGCAACTAAACTGGCCAGCCATAACAGATATCCTCACTCATTTTCACCATCATTCCTCTTACCAAGCAAACCGATAGACCAACTGCGATTCAATTTGGTAACAGTTGGTACAGTAATGAGCTTCACTGAACTGTCAAGTTGGGCTTGTCTCACTGGTGATTCCAGTTCCTATCGCTTGTTGAATATGTGTCAGCGCATTTTCCCAGGGCGAGACTCACCCATGGTCACCATCCTCAT
This sequence comes from Clonorchis sinensis, assembly GCA_003604175.2. Taxonomy (NCBI): domain Eukaryota; kingdom Metazoa; phylum Platyhelminthes; class Trematoda; order Opisthorchiida; family Opisthorchiidae; genus Clonorchis; species Clonorchis sinensis. The sequence goes on from CM030369.1 coordinate 80,321,347, forward strand.
CCTTATTAGCAACTCGAATGATTCAATGCCGTACATACACCAACGTATTTAACGAAAGCCCAGATATGTGGATATGGTGCTAACTTACCACAAACGCCTGTTGCTCGTTCATTTTCAACTGTCTGGATAAAAACGGGTAGTGTGAACGTTATTCACTTCGGTTAGTCGCATCTCTAACACGGAGACTGTGTTAAGAGTGGGTGACATTTACATCACGCAGACATTTCTCCACCCCTTCATAGCTGGGAAGCCCCGTTTTTTTTACCAAGGTTGCACCTGAGTTTAGTGAGTCGGACTGACCCTCACACTTTTGACTTGTTATATGGACCAATGCCTGCGTCATTCCAGGCGGCACGCGCCTCATATTTACGCACCACAGTGCAACCTGTTAAGTAGCACGAAAACTGTGAACTACTGTTGGAACGAATTGCTATCATGACCACTGTTATGTCGTGTTGACGTTGGTGCAACTTCTATGTTGGTCATTGGCTTCCTGCTCCGCCCTCTATGGTATATCAGAAAGCACGGTTGTTTGAGACAGCCCTTTATGGAGATAAAGTAAGGTAAGGGTCATCACAGAATGTTTCTAGAATCTTTGTGAGGTTGCGAGAATCATCAAGCTATAACTTCTCGATCCAGATTGGCTGACCTTCTGACCAATCAAGGCATGCTCTCGTTCAGTCCGTAGCCCCTATTTCACACATCCGTCCAATCACCGCAATGTTGGGTTATTAAAAGCGTCTGGACAACTTCTAAACCACGAAGTTGGACTCCTGTACCCGGTCCGTTTGGGATCCGCGTTTGCTCGCCTGTTGAAGCGGTTTGTGGGGGTGTATTGGCTGCCAGATGCGAACAACTGCTTGAATCGATGGATGCAATAATAGAAAACAACTCTTTCTCGAGAGACAAGAAGCCCTCAGTCATTGATTCCTCTACTATGACATCGAATACAGTTTAACATGACGCTGTCCCGGTAATAAATCTTGAGTCATCTCCTCGCCTTCGTTGGGCAAACTTGAGGTGATATTTCTTATTTTCCGAGTGACTATTACTTTATGAGCAGCAACTGGTGTGCATCGGGGGTCAACCACGTTGAAACAGTTTCGTTAAGGGAACGTGGGAAGGGCCAATGCTATTGTCGTGGTGGTTCCGTGAGCTCGAGATAGCTCAGTGGTTAAGGCACCAGCTTACGGACCGGATGGTCCGTAGTTCGAACCAAACCTCAACATCTCGACTGCTCCTGTCTAGTCTTGGCCAACCTGGCCGTATCCCAGCCCTCATGTCTCCTTCCGTTGGTATGGCAGCTAAGCTCCGAAAGGTTGCCACTGTTAGCCTTTTTTTTATAGTGGTGGTTCCTGGGCCCCTGTAAATATTCCCCTGACAATATTTTTAGGCATAGGTACTTGCAAGATTTGTAGGATTTGTGTTGTTACTTTCGTCTGGTTAGTTTTTCTGTCGAAAATGAAAGTATGATCTTTAATTGTGGGAATTTTCGCTCGTATATAGTGTACCCTTCTGATTGGGGAAAAACTGCTTTGACTTGTCAACTTATCCCCCCCTCCCGAGGGAAACGAGGTGTTCTAAAGGTTTCCTCGCTAACGGAAGGTATATTAGGTGGCGTTCGACGAAGCATGTCACTTTGGACTTCAGAGTAGTGGCCATTCTTAGGGAGGGTTCCTTCTGGAGACTACAGTACTGTCATTTGTCCTCGTGATTTATTTGTTAGCCCCGCTTATATTATCCATTTCTGCTATCCAACAGTCACCGGGACTTCACTTGCGGATGGCCTGGAGTGTGTCTCGAAACACTCAGTGGCAATTAATGGGCTAACTGAGCTTGTCCCTGTGGACGATCCTTTTCCAGTCGATGCGAACGGCACACGGGTTGCATCGGAAACTGTTGGTGTATCTGTAACAGGAACATGGGATAATCCTGTGGACACAAAGCCCAGCAATCCCCTTCATCGTTTACTGGTTTATGATACAAGTGAAACATCAAACTATACACCAGAGCACAAGGACGACTCCAATCAAATCTCGCCTCCGTCATCCATAATATCTTCTGGTACATTGGCGTCACCCCCCATTGATGCTTATGAGGAGACGACTGAGTTACGATTGTCCGAACGCTTTTACCACAAAATGGAAAGTCTTTTGTCACCAACGTATTCACCGTCAGGCGCTACCACGACCAATGGATTTTCTAAGAATCAGCTGCCTCCCCGGTTGCCTACCTTCAAACGTTATCAAGTGATGAGTTTTGATTTCAATAGAAAGGTGAATTGACGTTTCCTAATCACCTGTGTTGCAACTAGTCACGCTAGGTTTTTCAAGGTAACTAATGTCATGAACTGAAAACCAGTCTGAATTTCTGGGACCAAACATTTGTGCGGTCTTCGGATTACTGATGGTCACGACATGTTCTTTCGGGCATGTAGATGTCATTTACATGAAATCTGATGGGTGCTGATTGTAGCTGTACGAGAAGAGTGCACACTGTACACCTCGTTTCTATGCCCAGTCTGGTCCAACAAACCCGGTTACTTTAATTCTTCCTTGTTTGAATAGACATGATTTAAGCCGTCTAGGAGCTTGGCATTATTTAGGATAATACTGTCTTATGTCGTTATGTATGTCTTGTTTCTTCTTCCATCTACAGGGACTGATTGCTTTGGCTGACATATATCCCGGCGAACCGGTGGTTGAATACCATGGAATTTGCATGCTCTTGTCCGAATACAACGAAATGTATGACTACCGTAAACAGTAAGTTCCTCTCGCTTAAGATTGACGTCTTCGTTCAACGTAGTTACAGTCCGTACGTCCTGTTCTACAAGTCGTGGACGCAACTGCCGCTTTGTGTGGATGCCAGAAAATTCGGGAACGAAGCGCGCTATATTCGACGATCTTGCACTCCGAATTGCGAGGTAAACTATCGGTACATGTAGAACTGTCGTTCTGTCTGGCTGCCACCTTTCAGGCGGTCGGTCACATTAGAAGTAAGGTGATCTGTCGTTGAGGCTCCTGTATGGCCTGTAATTAAACTTAGAAGAAGAAATGTTTCCACTCGGTAAAGAGTAAAGTTGTCATTGAGCTTTGAGTGTATTGCCGTTTATCCAGTGTCGTCTGTCATTATTCACATCATTGTCGGTCATTTCCTTCTTTACTGCTGCTACATTGTTTTGTACTAACCAGTGTGATTGACTCGGAACATAAGCATTACTGTTTTCAATTTCTTGGCATAACGCGCTACTCCAAAAGTTTTAAACGAGTGGGTTTCATCGATCACTGTTTACACTCTTACGACTTCTAATTTTTGTTTATGTCTGTTAGTAATAGTTGTGTTTGTGTTGGATTACTTCTGTTAAAATACTCGGTTGGTTGATACCGGACACAGTACACTGGCCATAGCTTCACTAAAATCCGGTGTGATATTTGTAAGGGATTCCGGTGTGTGGTTACTCTCATCTAAATTAATGGAATGAACCAGCTCCTTCTGGCTTACGATCAAACAAACCAGTTTATCAGCTATGGGGCTGTTCTGGCTCATAGTTCTTTGTATGGCGTACTGACTAGCAGAATATCAGGGTACTCAAACACAGACTGGTGCGATTGGAAAACCAGGTCTATCCGAACGTCTTCAGCGTGATTATGCTCCATAACGCCTGAGCTGTTTTACGGCAGTTTGATAAACCAGGACCCTAGATTTCAGGCGCGGTGGATAAAAACTGGTTGAGGGATCACCATTAGCAACTATACATTGACTCAAAATCCCACTGTTTCCACACACCTGTTATTGTTTTTCACTTTTATTTTACTTTTTCCATAGGTCCGCCACTTTGTTTCCACTTATGATGATCCACTCACTGGCCCGACTTCCAGAATTCGCCTCGTGGTTTTCGCTATCCGTCCGATCACGCGTTCGACAGAATTAACATTGCATTTTGATTTCGATTACACCACCTGTCGCTATCTTGTCCCGTGCGCATGTGCTCGCAAAGCATGTCCCGTGGCCCGTTGGTTTCGTCAGTCAAATCAGCTTGACAATGATTATCCAGGTGCTGACACATTCACATTGTCACAGTCATTGTCTTCAACACGCAAATTCCCTTTTCGTGGATCCGGGCTTACTTCTCGCCCTCGTGGATTTGTGACTACTGGGCTAGACAATTACTCTGATATTCTTGCTGATGATTGTGGCCAGGGTGATGGTAATGGAGATCTGTCATGGATAACGGATGATCAGCAATCAATGAGGTGATGTTATTATTATTATTATCATTGTTTTCATGTGGTCTTTTTTCTGCTTTCAGAAAATCCCATATTTGTGTAACTATGACATGGCCCACCATCGTCCCTCAATTAGGATGACTCCACACTAGTGGTATCTAGTTTCTCCATATAAACGAAGAGGCTTAAAAACCGAAAAAAAACATTTTGACCTAACTAGGAGCTGTCCCAAGACGCAGCACTACGGCCACATGGGCTTCATCGTCGGAAGCGTCACTTCACCAGTCTCTCGGCTTGAATTCCACGACTAAACGTATTCGAGTACAAATTTTGGATGAGAAGTCATCTACACTTTGTAGGCAGTATACCAAGGAAGATTGGTGATGCGCTAAAGAAGCTCGACCAGCGGGACTACACTAAAGCCGTGAAAAGTAGGGAAGGCATTTATATATGAATGTGGGTGGCATCTCATATGTACCTTACTGAGCTTAAGCGTCGGAATCACCAACTATCTAGGTTTACGGTCATATTGTTACCTTTGTTCTTGTTTGATAAGTTTTCTAAGGCTACCACCAGAAAGCTCTCTCAGACTGAGAGCACGACTTTCATCATCTAGGAGAAATCTTTACACACAACCATGAATGGGCTATTTGTCCGCGGACTTATCTGTCACTTCGTCAGATGGTTCTTCACGGCACTGGTCATCAATGGAATACAACAATACATATACGTCATTCGCTTGGATCTTGGATATATCTAACCCAGATGCATGACCTCCTACCTACTCGTTGACAGCCCATCACTGGTTCCCATGTCTCCTGCAGGTCTATAGGTCTGACACGTACTATCACTTTTCAAACATCACTTGTTACGTCATCATCATCACTTGGGATGCCCATCCTAATTCAAGTTGAGGATTTTCACGATTTCCAATAACTCCCTAGAGGTTCATGTGCGTTTGGATAATATGACCTACTATAGGCATATAGTCTTTTCGCGGAGATCCGTTCTCTCCGTCTTGACAGATGAGTCTTAGAATTAGAGGGACACAATAAAAACACGGAGTCTGGTAGATACAAACGTCCCCTACTGTCTCGTTGGTATCTAAAACTGCTTTTGCCGGACAACATGCTGTCATCGCACGCTAGCCGAATCGTCCTCCTTAACCTGTCTTATGAAATCGCAAACAGGCCCAACTTAACTGTCGATGTGGTGTCGCGTCCAAGCAGTTACATGCGAAGGTTCATCATTTATTAAAATCCTTACTTAGTGAACACCATCAGTGATCCACAAACTTTTTTCCTTCTCAACGGCTTACGCCTCATTCGTCTATCATTCTTCAACTTTACTTGCCTTGTCGGACGAGTGGTGTTCACATGCTCACGCATATCGCATGACACTTGTGTGATTCCAGTGGAGGTGGTCCGTCTCATTTCATCTTCCGCATTTTCATCAGATTCTTCAGGCTCGTAAACACACGCTAATCAGCTTGGTTTTGCTTGTGGAGGAACTCCCAGAAATTTCTTGGCTACCGTTGCCATCACTTTGCAACCGATCACCGAAATGAAATCACTATTATAAAACTACCAACACAGAATATACCGGTAAAGAGAGCTCACTATGAAGTGGAACGAATTCGAAGCCGCCGTTATTTAAAATAAACGTTCAGTTGTAGCACTTTTTCAATGCGTAGCTGCCATACAACGAGGACTGAGATGCTGGCAGGTTTCCCAATCCAAGGTAGGGACAATGGAAGATCCTACTTGGCCTCCTGGTTGCTATTCAGTAGTTTCGAGTTTTAACCCCTGACTCGTGTCAAGCTCTTTCATTAGTTAATGGCCTCAGTATGCGACGAAAGGTAATTATAATTATGCAGAAGTTCAGTAAGTCGACCGTAAAGAACAGGAACTGTGCACATGGGAGCCCGTTTCCCGGTGGCTATTAGTCGACACGACTGGACAGGTTCTAGTTTGAAGCGACACGGCAAAACCGTCTCGGGTTCGTATGTCTTTTACTTCCGTCGGTTGGCCGTGAGTGCAACTGTGTGCCTGTCTGCAGCTGAATAAATAGGCGCCTCAGGATCCACATCGATTGAATCGTTTGAGTGGTATTTCGCACCCGCTCAGCACGCAACATGATATTGCACGTATTCAGTTGGCATAAAATGAACGTGGCTATAAACTTCATGACTCCATATTGAAGATGCGTTGTGTGGGCACTGAGAAAATCGAGACAAACGGACAGGTCTGCTTTCGCGCACGATGGATACACGGCCGTGCAATCTGCCTTCATTACTTGGTTAGGGTGTTTCAAGCCTGGGCTTAATTAGAAGTCTTATTTCCTTTGCGGTTCCTAAAGGCTAATCCCCGTAAACCAGGCAGGTATGTTGACGCTCTTGTGGATAAATAGTAGGTACGACTGACTAGCACGACCTCTGACTCCTACTTTAAAGTGGTTTTTAATCCAGTAACTCACTTATTGTTTTGCCTCCACGACCCACGACACATAATCATGAACGAGTTGGCTTCGCCTGTAACAACTGAACTTACTCACATCTCTCACTTCAGTCGTCTCCAACCTCATCGAACTTTCCGGCGTGGCTCTCGCGGAAACGGTCAAGCATACCCGTACGACAAATCGAGGAAACCTATTAAACTTCGTGGACAGGGAAGAGGCCGACGCCGTGCTACCAATAACGGAGCTCTAAGCGTGAACGGTCGAAATGTTGTGGTAGTAAAATCCGGTGGATCCGGTCGTGGCCGCCCACCGGTTTTGGACCAACCTTTAAGGTCGAACCAACGACATCATCCTGGCCGATACAGAGGACGAAGAAGCTCGAAATCGGTCAAGATACGCTCCTTTGTTAGTCAAAAGGAGAATTCGCGACGAATTTGTGCGGACGAATTGTCCACAGTTGATGAACGGTCGACCGTGTCGTCATACTCATCCAGTGTACGGGAGCCAAGTGTCCCTCATTCTGTCCGTGGAACGGATGCTCGGCAACAGTCTAACTTCGACGATCGTGATTTAGCTCAACCGCTTGAGCATGCAAGCGATGATGACCACCTAACGGCCTCTCCGAGGCAGTCAACTTCCCCTGTGGTTTCCCCGCCCGTAAACGCATATGATCGCAAGTCAGTTGCACCACGTCTTAAGGAAGAAAACACCACTGAAATGAACTTTACGGGGCACGGAAAAAATTCGTCTTCGGATAGCGGTGGCGAACTTAAGTCTGGTAAACCCGAAGAGCGGTCGGTGAGTTATATTTCAGCAAAAGTTGTTTACCTTCCTTAACGGCTCTAATTGGCCCTTTTTGTCTATCTCTTCCAGATCAAATCAGTTGGGGAACGTCGTAGACGCCGCAATAATTCACGCAAAACTCCTAGCCCTGTTCATCAAAAAGATGACCAACTTCGAGAAGAGGACAGGAAGGTGAATCCGACTTGATTTTACTGTTTCAAGGGCATAACGGATTAGTTGCTCAACCTGGCTCGAAATCTTCGGTTTAACGTAGCCTCGCATTTCGGACGTTGCAACCACAGAGTGGTCAAAATCTGAGACAATAATGCGAGATCCCCTAACACATTTCATTTTTGTCATCATAACATAAATGAAAAGTGACTGCAGGCTTTGTCATCATTCTATGTGCGACGTGCAGCCTGGAATAGTCATTTTGACATTAACTTTGGAGCTCAGTTTCAATCTTCAACCTATTCTCCTCATATTTTCTGAAACAGCTAGCCATTGAAAGCATTCGATTCTCTATTTTACCTCTTTGAGTCGCTATTGACCTAGTAAAAAAAAACTGTAGCTCAAATTTATGGATGCTGATATCGTCTCAAGGCTTCCGTCTTTCCCTCTCTGAAGTATCTGTGTATTTCAAGTCAAGAAAGTTCTCTACAGACGCGATTCCGTATCACAACGGTCGTGTATTAGACATGAGGCAGTTTGTGAACTAACACTGTGAGAATATCCTGCAGTCGCTGTCCATAAAACTGCACAAATTTTCAAGCGCATTTTTAAATGGTGTTATAGACTCGTAGGTTTTGGCTGTGGTCGACCTAACTTCACTTTACATTTTGTTCTTCAGAAATCCCGTGAAGAAATATGGATGGCTGAGGTTCTGCGTCGTATTGAGCGAATGGAAAAGAAACAGCAGCATAAACAGCGTACTGCTCCTGCTGAACCAGAGAGTACACTATCTGATAAAGTGGAATCAAGAAATGTTGAGGTTTTTACCCATGTAACTTCAGCAGTCCCTGAAGCTGTTGAAACCAAATTGCCTTCGATTGGCGTGTGTTCCACCAGTAGTTTGAACGATCCGATATCCGATATGAAACCATGTCGTATCGAACCGGAAATCCATGAATTCGATTCCGAAACAGTACCTCTTGCTGGTGACCTGGAAGACAGTCAGCTGAAATCCGAACGGATGTCACCCTCCTATCATTCATCTGTTCCAGTCTCTTCAGCGGTCAGTTCGCTGTTGGAGAACCAAGATGAACATCTGACCCCCGTAGTGTCCTCCGGTGACGCATCTCATGCACTGCAGTCCTCTGTTCCCACACCTATGTCAGATGTTGTCGTTGCTGAGCCATCTGCGACTGGACCAGATGAATCACACTCTACTATTCTGCCCTCGAAAGGTCGTCGGCGTCCATCTCAATCGGTGGTTCATTCTGGAAATCGTAGTGCTGTTGCAGCGGCTGATCTCCGTGAGACTCGAGAAGAGAGGTGGCTAAAGTCACAGCTGCGGCGCATCGCGGAACTGGAAATGTCCACATCACTTAAACCTTCCTCTCCCAAACGGCTTTCGGATGAAACCCTCCCATTAGTGACAGAAGTTTCTTCCCAATCTGATTCTGCTGTTACTACTTTGAAAGAAGTGTATACTAACGATACCCTTTTCGGAAGCCTAACCGATGACAAATGTGATCGAACTGCAGGCGGCGTAGATGATCCTTCGTCTGAAGGCCTTTCCATAGATGACCTACAGGCTCACGGACGACATGCGTGCCCAACGTCATCAGAAACATCACATAATGAAGTAACACACGCGAAACATTCAATTGTTAACCGAAAGAGCAGCGACACTTCATGCAGTCGTACCTTCAAGACAGGGAATTTCCGCGCGGGTCGTAAACGTTCTTCAGTCCCAGTAAGCACTGAGGCCGACTGTGAGCTCATCGTCTACCGCACTCGTGAGAAGGATCCAATGGCTAAATTTAGCCGCAGTCGATCGGGCGATTTAACTTCAACATTATCAAATAATGGAATATTGCAGGAAAATACCTCACATGTTGTCGAGTCGGCAGATCCTTCCAAGGTAGCTGCTTCGTCGGTTGTGGTGAGCTCCACAACATACTGCACGCCGAGGCCTACAAAGAAGAGATGGTTGTGTCAAGTGAGCTAGTTGTTTTGCGTCAGTTCTCTTCGTTCCTTTTCAACAGTTTGTATGTAGAGTCGGTGAAATAACAAAATATTTGTTTGTGTAAGTGTGTTTACTTGTTGGCAATAGTTTGCCATTAGTACCTAATCTTTCAAAGATTGGTCGCTCCGAATAAATGGAGTGCTTGCTTTCATCAAACGCATTCATGTTGAGCGACAACATTATTCGGAGCAAGGTGACTTGCTTCTTCTGAATCGACATATTGTGATAACAGATGCTGTTCAGAAGGGGTACGGATTCGGTGGAATGAATTCCATCAAATTTGCACAGGTACTTCGGGTTGAATTTTAGTTTGCAGAAATCAACTCAGATTACCCCGCATCTAAAGCACGCAAGGCTCAGAAACATTCCTAGGACATGCAGTGGTCATACCCACGAGCCATGATTCACGTCTGGAGCTTCCGATGGAGCGCTTTGATCTTGTTTGGCAAAAAATGATTTATCTGCTGTTGTTCTGACTCGCCTGAGGAAGAGTGGGGCCTTAGCCATTAAGATTGCGTTGATATAAGTTTTGAGTACCAGGGGACTCAGCGGTTCCAGGGGGAAGGGTGCCAAAAGGAGGATTCAACGTCCAAACCGATTTCCTTTTCTCTTTGACTCCAGGAAATCCAGTGTAATTAACGGTCTTTCAGTATGATGCTCAGTATGATACTCATAATCCATCTCAGCAGATCGTGACTCGTTTTTCAGCATAGCCTTCTCACAATCCGGATTTGAACATTTTCTAAAGTACATAAGGAAATCAGTTTATGCGGACTGCTTCAGGCTTGCCATCCTTCACGGGTGGCGTAGGTTGAAATCATATGGAATTGGATTAAGGTCCGGTCTGAGAGACTCATCTGGGCTATAACTAGTGAAAATGTTTGCCCTTCTTAACCAGTCATTTTTCTTCGTCATTGGCTTAGTGTACTGCTGCTAGCAATTTAAATCAATCGGAAATGCCGTCCTTGATGAACCGATTTGACTGAGTCCTAATTCAAGGCTAACGATGCCTCTAGTATGTTAATGGTTTCGTCCATCAGCACGCCAGAATCTGTCGTCTTGTGCTCCATCTGAAATAATGAAAAAAATTGGATGGTTCCGGGTTTGTTTCGCTCTGGAGTACGGTGTTTATCTCTTCCTACTGATATATATATATATATATATCCATACCCGGGCCTGTCACTTGTGACTCCTCCTGAACGCTGGTGTTCAGTCGAATTTTTGTGCGAATGCAAAGTTTCATCAACATCATCATCGACAGCATGAAATCAGTGTTGAACACCGATGCTTCGCTGCCGTACAACCATGATTTATTTGAAAGCCTTATTGTGAAGAAAAAGAATAAAGATGGACGGAGAGTGGACTTATTGCTGCCTTACTACAATCATTCCGAGGTGCCTACACCTCCAAACACTCATTCAGGTAATCTGGATAGAAACTGACAACAAGGTCGCCACTGACATCGGTTGGCAGCCATGCAAAGTTTGCCTCCCATCGGAGACCGATGTTTGTCTAGTTCAGCACATGCCTGTTACTTTGGCCCCAATTTGTTTAAATAGTGTAAGTATAGATTGACGATGATGGGAAGAAGCCATCATTTCTCATATGGGTGTTTACATAAAGAAAATTCTCAGAACGCCTCATGAAATCGATCTACGAGGAAGTGGGCGTGAACCATGAGCTTTCGCTTTTTGAGATTTGGGACTATATACATAGGAAATCAAATGAGCTACATCAGATTTATGTCCATCGATGTGGCTGAATTCTGGTTGGCTGTCCTGCGCAACCGCTTCAGGGGATTCGTATTCCATTTCTAAGTGGCTCGACACCAGCCTTTCTTGAGCATCACCAACTACCGTATGCTGACGAGCATTTGGCTCTAGGGTGTGATCACTTTCGTGAGAACTTCGTCGCAAAAGCTATCGAGAGCACACAAGTATCAGTTTGACCAAAAGCTTCTTACTTTTATACTGCATCGTCGAACCTTGTTTAAGATAATTAATATAACCTTTCTAGAGGTCTATGCGTGTTACATAAATATAGTGTCCATAAGTTCCTTTGTTTTACCATTCTTCGTATTTTGTTCCACATTAGGCATTAATGGAGGAGGACAATGGTGGTCTGAGAACCGGGGATTTTGCACCTTTAGCCCGTGTTATGGATCAGTCGGATATAACATTCACACAATTCCAATTCCCGGTGATCTCTCCAAGCGCTTGTCCGGTTAATCCGAAGAAGAGAATCATTTCCCAGTTTTCAGAGTCACACAGTAACGGTCCCGACAACGCTGTTTTCCCTCAGAGTGGGTGCACTGACTGCCAGTCGAAGGACGATTCACCGTGCTCTAATCGTAGTGATCCTGAAAAGGTGCCATCTCTAACTTTGTCAGAAAGCAGTAGTTCTGTCCTCGATTCAGCAAATGCCCATTCCACGCCGGTAGGTTTCTGTTTTCTGCCATTTAGATTGGGGTTATCATTCACGCTGTGCCATCTTTCTTCGCTACACTATTACGGTGAAGCGAACCCTGTATGAATGCGTTGTCCATCTTCAGCGCAGTTGGAAGCTAACCCTTTCAAGAGACCAGCTAGATGCCTTGTGTTACAAAGGAACCGTACTTTTGCACCCAGAGGAGCGGCTATTTTAGGTAATAAACAAGCTTGCCCGATCTCGTGGGTGGTTGTACCTCGGATGGGCTACCGTAAATTGAAAAGTTACCAGAATAATCCGTTCACCTGCAGTGTTTGCACGTGCTGTAGACAGCTTGGTTCCGGGAATATGGCCAAGGCGCCTAGGCCTAAGCATAAGCCTCACTCTAATTTTGCTGTGTTTTGCAACAGGCCAACGATTACGGTGAACCGTTCGGCGATCTTAGCATGCGTTTCTGACTGCACCTTCCTCGCGGAAAAGCAAAGTTGCCCATTCCATAAATATGGTGATTTTTGCCGCCTGATGGAATAACTTACCGTCCACGCACACCCACCGGGGGCGGGCACTACGACGCCAACTCCAGAGTGTCATATATACTCATACCTTTGTCTGTTGTCTGTCCCCATTGCGCAAAACACTGACAATCTGATTAGTACTCTCCTCGTTTTCTGCATATAGGCATTTTTCGAGAACTGTCTTCTGTGATTGTTAGGATCTCGATTCGGTCATTTGATGATGTCCAGCTAACCGCTGCTAGCACGGCTGTAAATTGATGTGGACTCAGTTCTCTCTGCTTACCGTTGTTAACTGGAACTGTAAGTTGTGTCCTATTGCTCTAATCAGAATATTCCATCTTCTGCGATGTCCCTTTTTATGGGCGTGCTTGTCACGTCAATAGGTGCTATCCTTTATCAATTTCTGATCGTTTTATTCGCTCCTTCCTTCGCTCTCCTGAATAGTTGCCACCGAAGAAAGCCACTGTTAAACAACAGGCGGATGAAATGCGAAAGATTCGCGTCTCCTTGTCCGAGTACCGTCGCCGTAGGGGACTTTTTTCAAACCCTGCTCCTACCAGCATCAACAGCCAAGAGAAGGAAGGAGAGCAAGCTACCGAACTACGCACAGCAAGACATGATCTGCATTTACCCCACCAGATACTAAGTCCCAATCGTCTATTGGATGAAATACCTAAGATATATCAGCAATTACATCTACCCGAAAAGCTTTCCACGAAGTCCAACGAGCTTCTTCATTCTTCCACCAAATCAACTCCAAAGTTTGACACCAAAGGATTATCCTTAACTGTCCAGTCAGACACAGCTTTTGATGAACTGCCAGTTGATGACGGAATAAATGAGCGTGGTCCACGTACGCCTAGTGAGCCACCTGACGATGATGATCTAGATTCCTCGAACACCGTTTACGTAAGAAAACTGCGGAAGGTTGATCTAACTGCCATTGCGGAGGAGGCGGAAGACTCAGTGATACGTTCCACGTCGCATAGTCATGCACGGCTTTTTCCGGAACAGGATATTTCGGATGATATTCGACTACGCAGTTGGAAAAAGATTTCGGATGGCCAGACAAACCCTGATTTTGACGGTGTTAATCCTTCAGAACACAACAGTGAGGTCCAGCTCCATCGCCGCTCTTCAGACGAACTTACGCGGCGCAGGTGGAGTGAAGTGAGTGATATATCTAAATTTTCCGCCCATTGATGGGATTTCGAGGAAAATAGGCATTTCCCATATAGTGGTGTGAAGGAACTAGCATCCACGCTAACCAAACTTTTGCATATTCAAATCCAAGCGTTCGCGTTGTGAACTTGTTCTTGCTGAATGATTGGTACTGAACTTCTGTTAAGTTCTAACGGTAATAATCGCTCTTTCCCGTCCAAGTCAGAATTACGGATCAACAAATCATTTGGGATTACACCTCGCTGTTTGGTTGCAAGTTCATTGACTTTTGACGTCGCAACTGAGCGAGAAATGTAGGTACAGACGTTGTTGGGTTAGGTGTATCCCTGTTAGCCAAGTAAGGAGTGTTGCGTTACTCTCATAATGGACATGCCTGATAACCACTACCTGGTTTCTGTCAGGTTAAATGGGCAATGGATAACAGCCTTGTTACAGGTGATTCAGGTTGTTGTGCCGCTCCAGTCTTACCAAATTTTGGTAGCTTGGCGAACAAACCAAGAGTTAATATGTTTAGTCCCATCGTCATCATCACTATCACAGACAGCAATATCAATATTGACGTTGATGCTTCACTGCCGTGCAACCATAAGGTTCGTCTAATTATACTTAGAGCCCTAGAGTGAGAAGAAGAGAAAAAGAGTGGGTGAGCGAGGGGACCTAGTGCTGGCCTAATTCAAGCGTTCTGGGGTGCCTACAACTCCAGGCGCTCAATCAGACAATCTGGAAAGAAACTGACTGCACGAACACCGCTGACATCGATTAGCCGCCATTTCTTGCACTGTCTCCATCCAAGCATAGGCGAAGTCACGGGGACTCCATCCTGGAAGGTGTGCAACACCAACAACACCCAAACTCTTGGTGATCTCTTTCACGCCCTTCTGCCAAGTCATGCGTTGTCCACCTCGCGGTTTGCGCCATTCTGAAGGAGGCTCGGAGAACGACACTCGTCTCGGTAGGCGGTGTTTCGGCATGCCTAGCACATGACCGAGCCATCGTAGTCGGTGGTGCTGGGTGTTTTCCCCGATTGAAGTAGCTTTTGCACAACCAAATACCCGTTTTCTAATCACCTCGTTACTAACGCGCTGACGCCACCGTAAGACGACGAAGAATACGTGAGGCCAGGAGCCTTGTCACAACAGGAGTCAAACTGACACTTCTGTGGTTACTACATTCACTTCAAGTACCCTTTTTGAAAATGGGCACTACTGTCAATTCTCCTCAGTTGTCTGGGATGGCTTCTTTCTCCCAGATAGACACAAATGGGCTGGACAGGCACTGGCTGAGAAGCCCATCTAATCGTTAGTCCACCTGCAAAGTATAGTTTCACTGAGTGTTTCCATCTCATGGGCCAGATTCCCCACGTGGACATTCCCGTCCCGAAGATGTACCTTGCGCAGGTATCCGGTGTCCCACTTTTTTGTTATCCTCTTTTAGGTCTTTGTCAAACCCTGGAGAATTGGAGAATTGCAGTGTTAGCCTTCATGTTCCAGTCGATGAGGTTGGTGCTAATGGCTGATGAGGTTCTAAGCCTGCTACTTCTGAGTTCACAGCGTTACGTTTATGTGTACATATTTACTTGCCTGGTTGAACACTTGTTCCATATACGCCTCACCAAAATTCACTATTGTGAGGAAGCGTTTCGCGTAAAGTATCAAGGAACTGGGATGGAAATTCAATACTCAAACATTGACAGAAGCAGATCAGTTCGTTTACCGCGAGTTTGGAAGACGATTTTAAAGACCGATCTTGGTGTTGGTCATTGTTTGCACTTGTAATAATAATGCATACAACATTCGTTGCTTCGGTAGCAACTATATAAAATATGATAATTTAGTTCCGGTTTACCGATACAATCGATGTCAGTAGCTTCAGGTTATTTCAGTTGAAAACGCGTCCGTTCCGCGTGTTTTGCAACGAGGGAAGGTTAGGTGAACCTCTGAATATTTTGGACATAATGTAAGCCTATTAGTGATTGAAGTTTCATCACCCTTTTCCGTTCTACGCTAGGTGGTCAACATGTCCTACGAAATTAATGGCTAGGATTCATGTTAAGAAGCTATGGCTTTGTGCCTTGTTTATCTTCTCAGTTTCCGAACAAACTTCTTGCTAATCCATCGTTGCCCGTAATTGGAAGCATTAGTTTTATCGCCGTAGGGTTTCTTCGTGTATACTGTGCTGTATGTGCTTGTGTTTATTCCGAAGATCATGCTCCTAGGAGAACACATTGCTGCGTTTTTTCTACATGACTATAACTCATGTGTATTCTCGCTACTGGGACAGAATTGACGCCCATCTTCACTTGTTCATCATGTGTTTCCCACTGGTTTTCGTCTACTCACTGTTTCGCCCCGTTTTTCACACCTACACGACTTAAGTTGACCTAGGCTAGCTTGCACTTCGTAGGCCGTGAGCCAGTACTTCTACTATGCGTTCACAGCGAGACTAGATCTAACCTTATCGAAGGATACCTTTGATAAGAGACAAATATTCTTACAAATGCTTTCTGTAGGGGTAGGGGAGTGACTTCCGTCTCCGATGATATCCTTTTGTCCCGTATCCGTTATTTTGTGATACAGGACTTTATTTTCTGGTAGGTTTCCCGTACAACAGATATTTCGTCACGTTTGTTTATGGTTCATCCTTTTTTGGACGTAATTTCAGCGATATCCACCCGGCGACGATGGCCTTTTGCCTACGGATTTACGGGCTAGGCCGCGGTCACCCTCCGTCCACCCGCATCGACCCGTTCCAATAATGTCAACCCACTGTGTGACGCCACCACCACCACCGCCTCCTTGCAGTTCTTTTCCTTCTCACTCAAAGAATGATGTGGAAAACCACCGGACCAAACGAAGCATGCCACATCGGAGATATTCTGGCCCCGATACACAAGAAGTTTCGGTCAATCTCGGCTCATTGGAATACTTCATCAAACGTGATCAAGCAATTCGACATTGGCAAGAGTCCCACTCTTTGGATTGGGGTCGAAACCAACTCACCACGAGGCGTCGTATCGAGCATACACACCCTGAAATGGAGCGCAGAGGTATATCCCCTCGTGTCTCCTCATACGCGTCTAAATATGGATCAAACCCCAATGACTCTCTTCACCGGTCTGTTCCAGTTGCCTCCGGCCGATTGACGGATGTGGAGGAGACACTTTGCCGCCTACAAGACCGTCTTCGTTCCCAACTAGATCGAACCAAACTTGCGCTAACCCCACATGGCATGACGCCTAATGATAGCCGGAGCACTTTCGCACATCTGATGGAATCGGATGTCGATATTGCCAGCGACGTATCTCTATCAGGCCACAGCAGAACGGGACGGTATTTGTCATATCCAGATGAAAGAATATCCCATCGATCCTTTTACACTTAGTGCAACGAAGTGAGTTTCTGGCCTTATGACGATCTAAACCACTGCTTCTGCACTGGAAGCTACCTTTCTATCAGGCCAGTAAGTATGAGAGGATGGGGAGAAGGATATACGGTTTTCAACTTTTTGTTGAGATGTAAGTGATGATCGACCAAAATTTTTGGTTTCGCTGTTTGCGACTCAGTCCCGTTTGATTAGATGGGTACATGTGCGATTTACCCAGTTGTCCAACTTCACTCAAGGAGTCAATTAAGACTACGATGTAGCATCAAGGCCAGGACTGCAAGACGAACTGGTACGGTGACCAACGAGCATTCATTCAGTCAGCTAGATGACACCAGTGCGGTGATCCTTGTATGGCACACTGCTGATTTGTATAACAGTGATGATGATGATCACTTTCGAGGATGACCGTCTTATTTTGGCTAACTAGTTGACAGATTTTGCTAGTTTTGTTATTTGCTTATTTGGAAGAGGAACATCATATTCAAGCCAAACGAAGCCACTTTACGATCATCCCCTTCACAATAGTAGTAATTTTATTCTTGCACTGTGAAAAAATTACTTCACCTCATTATTTTATCTTTTGTAGCTCGCCGTACCTGCTAAGCGTTTGCCATGACGAGGAGTCTCGTTTCTTTTTTTCAGCGTGAACTCCCATCGATCGGTCACTTTAAGAAACCAGCTGGTCGTTGATAGCCCTGTTTGTGGCGGGTACTAAACCCCAGCATACTCAGCATTTTGTACAGTTTCTTCGGTTCTGTCTGTAATGCGTTCCACTTCACCGACCTACCACTACTGAATCCCCTCTCAGTCTCCGCTTGATATGCGAATCCCTCATGTTCTTTCCCGGTTCACCAACATGCCTCGGATACTTGGGCTCATGGTCTTTGTACATATATCCTCTCTTCTGCTGTACAGTAATAAGGACAGTCATTTGATCCACACTTCTGCGCCAACATCTACGATTATCTCATTCTTGTACATAATTTCATTTTGACCGTTCATTCATTCGTGAAGCTATCATGTTTTGGATAGCAACTTAAAGTTGAGAGCGATAGAAAACCAGTTTCTATTTTGTTCATCTGTAAAGTTTCTTTTCGACTACGTAAGCCGCAGTTTCCTTTGTTTTCTACACTGACCGGCGGGTTCGCGTTGAACATCGGATCCTTTTTACACATACTTCGAATTTGTTATTCATTTGGGTTGGCCTCGTAATAAAGATAAACTTAAACCCCACTTCACTGACAGCCGGTCCTCTGTTGTTTCTTCCGTTTTGTTGATTCATTCTTCCTGTGAAAACATTTGCCAGTTCACTTTTCTACAGATTTCTTGTATTCAGAATTGCATTTGCACGATTGACTAGGACTTGTTCTGGCCACAATTGTCTGCATCCCGGTCTTCATTCTTATATGCCTAGACAATTTCTAGGTTTGCAGCTGTGAGCTATGATAGTCATCATTTCCCAGTCTCATCATCAAACTCCGTCACATTTTGAGCACTCTGGTTTCGTTCATTCAAAGTCGCCTGGTTTTCCTCGTAGTTTCACATACATCACGCGATCTTCCGTTACATCTATTAACTTTGTTTTGGCCTAAAAATTTTACCGTTGCATTTTTCGCGTTACTCTTCGTCTTTGTCATGATCATTTGGAAAGTGTTGTTGTCAAGTCGGTCACCGACAACTGTTTTATTCCACAACCCAAACCAAATGGCGCTTACTTCGGTACTTTGCTGTATGTATATCTTCAAGAAGTACTCCAGTTTAACTTGAATGTTTTCTTTGGTTGGTGACCAACACTGCACCATAGTGTACGTTGAACTTTTAAGGTGGAGATACAGCGCGCTTCGGGATCTTGGGTATTACCTGTGATGTCCGGTGCCTAGTACCTTGATCTCGGGTCCCCAGAAGAAAGTCCTAGGCGCACGATGGTTAAGATGTACTCAATAAGTATAAGGAAAGCTAGAAAGTCTTCTCGTTGTGGACTTATGGGGCATCGCTTTCGCCCAATCAACTATACCTGAAAGCTGTGGTGGACACGTTTAAGCGGACGAATCGGTATTTTTCGGTCCGTAGATGTTTCAGTTAGCTAGTTAATGGGCTCTCATCTGCACTCGGTGTCGTTTTGACATCCTATCCGAATGATGGTCGGTCGCAACATTCACTCCCTGTTCAGCAGTGTGGCCAGCGTATATCGGCTCCGAACGTAGAGTAGCTTCCTATCTGGTGAAAGTTAAACCCACTGATTCGTTTAATGGATCCATGTTGACTACCACAGTCGTTTTCATCAATCAGTGCGGGTGAAGCGGGCGCATGTTAAATCAGAATTAATTTAACACGTCGCTCTGTGTTTGCGTATTATGTGACTCGATGTATCAATGCTAAGTCATCTCAGCAGCAGCATCGGATTTTTTTCTCTCGAAACTGTAGGACACTAACGAGATTACTATCACACTGACTACATTTGCTTAGTTTGAGCTCTGTTGTTTCAGTTCAGATGAACCGTTATTTTATTATTTATTACTACGGTTCCATACGCAACCGGGTTTCCGAACCAGATGGACTTCCACTGGCGTTATTCAAAGGCCGCTATGAATCTGGTTATTTGGAAATAAGAATGCGTTCCGGAAAACTGGATTCAGTCAGTCATCGTGCCTTTATTCAGGTGCTTAAAGTGGCTTGCGTGTTTGGAGGCATTAGCTTTATTCTTCTGGCGACGCGTTATCAACTTCCCAGGTGTCTTACTCTGGCACTTGAGACGCAAATTTGATGACCTCAAGCGGGATCTGTGCATTGATCACAGCTTTACGTTACGCTAAATGCTTAGTGTTATGTCCACTGCCCACCAACGACCCCTGTTCCCCTTGACTTTAACACACAGAACAACCCTTTTAAGTATTCCTGAGCAAAGTCGAATTCCCTTGAAGTTTGTAGACCTACTTTATTCTCTCCACTCCAACAGTTTTCGTCATGTAATGATTCACATCTACGAGGAATGACTGCCATTTATACTTTATTCTGTTCCTTTTCGTCCGATTTAATCATGCATACGAGAAACAGACTTCTAGGAATCGGAGTGGTACAGGAATAATGGAACTGGACAATGGTGAATTCGCTCAATCAAATAGGAGCGGTCCCTTATTTGTACATCAGTTTTTAACTTTCAAGGTGCAAAAGCCTGCTTCAATCTGATCATGTCTGCTTGAAACTCCAAATAGAAAGTCATTATTTTGCTGGTCGGTTCACATATCTTGACAGTTGTGTAAGCCGTGACTGTACTGGGAGAGAAGTTAATACGTGGCACTGGTTGTCAGAAATGTTTTTCCTGAGAGCTTTTCACATTTCGTTCCACTATTCCCCCCAGGGCCGCTTCCTTCATTGTTGCGTGGCAGTTAAGCGCCCGTGTATGTCTTGCATTGGGAATGTAACGAAATATTGGTAACTCGGGTACGTTCATTGGTCACTGATCAGGTCCGGTTGCTGAGCTGGGCAAATTTTTCGTCACTTGTCCAGGTGACATCACCAGTTCGCGGTTGATTGGGTTCTATCCAACAAATCAAGTCAGTCCCTTAATGCGCTTCCATCTGCCCGCTCAACATCCTACCGTTGTCATTGAAATTATCTGAACATAAAAGACCTACACATCTGTTTCGGGTATCCGCGACTCTTCAATATGGCCAGCCGTATCTTCTCTCTGAAGAAGACTTATTCGGAGACGTCAATTTTTTGGTCCACACTTAGGTGGGATCATGATGTCAACTGTTTTCGGCACGCCCGTAATCCAGCTGCGAATTGCCTTCGAATTTTCAGACACGTCGCCTACGGCCACGTATGATTGGTGGCAGCTGCTTTATCCGTTCGTTTTACCGCATCCTGTGCCCTCTCAAACATTTAAATGCTGTCCAGTTTGTAATTTTTGGTGATTGGAACGCAAATAGACTGATGAGTCTGCATACTATATTTAGTGCAACGGATATAAAGAATACGAACGAGTCTCTTGAGTAATCCTTCTAGACTGATGCATATTCAAATCATTTGTGAGTGGATGGAAATAGTCTGTATTCTACCGCCTCAGTCATCGTTGAGTTCAAGTCCACCATCAACTTAGTGGAAACCGGAATAACAGTAGTTCAACTCAAGTGACGTGAGTTTGCTGAGAACAGTTTAGGAACTTACTTATCTCCGACGTGCAATAGAATAGCACGATCAACTGCACTTGCTGCATACACCAGTAGCATAGGGTGGTGGCTAGTAGCTAGGTTAGTGATAGACCAACTTTCCATAAAATATGACACGACAAACAGGATCTCGCAGGTGTCAAACAAATACATTTCTGTATCACAGGTGAGCATTTTTTTAACGTTAGTGCGTTAGAAACGCGTCTGTTTCTGCTTGGCGAATATTACAGTCGTATATTTTGGTCACAATGGTGTTGAACTTCATTCGGCGTAATACAAATTTTATGTCTATAGTTCCGATAATGAACAGATGTAATAGCTCGACGTGGTCTATTTAGCAAAGAATTGGGTTCGAAAGCCTACGGTACTATCTACACAGAAGTAAGCAAAATTATACAGTCCTAAATTGCCCACGCTCTTGACGTCAACGAGTGGGCAAGAATGTCACTGACCCGCTCATCGCGGTGTCAAGGTAAACAGACCCAACAACGGCGAAGGGAAAGATGACTTGGAAGTGTGAGTTGCGATCTCCCCTTCCAAGGCCAGTCTCGTGTTCTCATTGGTGGCGCGATCACACGGAGATCACGGCAGCCAACTTATAGCAGGCCCAGCAGACGTCACTGGACTACTGGACGTCACAGAATACACTGGACCTTACCGTGGTGTGACGGTTTGCGCACCTCAGCGACCCATTGAGCTATACTGGGGAGGGGTGTCCCGGCGACACTCGCAGAGTCTCTCATACCACGGTGGTCAATGGCTAGAGGTCTGACGAACACAGTCTCCTGGTCTTTCAGGTTGGGGGTTGGAACATGTGGCGATTTGTTCCGTAAAATGGTAATGCGCTTGCATTTCCCGCCAAACACCGCTGCCTTGTAGTTAGGCTTTTGAGCCAAAGGCTTTGGTTGATGACCCTAATCGTCCTCCTGTCTAGGTGTGGGTGCCCTGGTAATATCCCAGCCGACGTACAACCATGATACCTACGTCTAACAATAAAATGATGCCACATCGGCCGCCGCGTGGTGCCATCAGCCGGGTCACCTTACTCGCTGCATACAGCAGAGCGGGTAAGCAAAAACAGGCTACTGCGGACGCCTCCCTTTTTCTCTTTCACATACTTCTCCCTCTCCCCGCCCCATTAATAACTCTCCTCTTGTAGGCCCAGCACTTAGGACTGAAGACTCCGTTCGTCTTGTCTCGGTTTTGCGTGCAGCATCTGCCCGCCACATGGCGCCGACATCCTTAGGCATCTCCAAATTCATCTTCAAGCCTCGACACCCAGTCTATCTGGCCGCCTTCAATGTGCGCACTCTGAAGCAAGCAGGACAACAAGCTGCTCTTGCTCTCACACTGGACTCGCTTGACATTGATGTGTGCTGTGTCTCGGAAACAAGAATTCAAGATGCAAGCACAGTGATTGAGCTAACCGCTCCATCAGTCTCCACTCGCTTCCGACTGCGCACCTCTGGTGATCCAGAGGCTGCTGCAGCTGGATGTGCAGGGGTTGGTATCGTCCTAAGTCACCGGGCGGAAGTATCCTTGCTTGACTGGATACCTGTTGATAGTCGCCTTGCCAGAGATTTGAATGCACAAGTGGGCAGGCTTAGCATATTTGAGACTCAATTAGGAGGTCGATATGGATTGAACTCGGTACGTGCGGACAGTGGCGAACGGTTGTTTCAGCTGTATGCTAGTCGCAGGCTGCTTTTATGCAATACTAAATTCCGAAGTAGCCGAAGTCATCGGGCAACATTGTGTCCTCCAACAGCATGCCGGTTTCCGATGGCGAGGATCACTAAATGACTGCCAGTCGTTTTGGAACACATTTGTGGATTCCGACCATGCGCTCGTCCGGAGTCGCCTCTCCTTATGCTTTCCAAGGCCGCCTAAGCTGCGGACAAATGGCTTGACAACTGAGAGACTGGCAGATCCGGATGTTAGACGAACTTGCCAGAATCGTCTTCCTGAGTCTCTTCCAAATGCTCCACCATCAAATGCGAACTCTTACTGGGACGAGATTGCCACCTCTTTGCATAGTGTAGGGAATTTTACCTGTGGCGCGTCACCACTAGGCTCACTCAAGCATTGGATATCAGACCGAACGGTGTCACTCTAGAATCTCGGAGAAATATCTTGGGCGGCCCCCAACATAACTTGATGAGACGAATTGTCAGACGTCAAGTGAAGGTGGGCGTGCAAACCGACCATGAAGTGTGGTGGACACAGAAAGCCAAAGAAATGGACGAGGCCGAGAAAGCCCGAAGAGTATTTCAGTTGATCCGTGCGACCGGTCCCCCCGGGGTATGAAGTCGATTACAAAACGTTTGTATGCTGTCGGTGCTACTCGCCTTCCAGGATGGGGACCGCGTGGCCCCCACTGTGCTTGGTTGGAGACGCTGCAAGATATACCTGCCAACCGATGTCCGTGGCGTTCTTGTTGTCAGGTTCTATCCAGATTGCCTGAGAGTTTGGAAGTGTAGTCACTTCGGCATTATTGTAGTAAGCTAGCACTTGGTCCCTTCTCCCTTCACCTTTATTCGTTTCCTCACTAAAAGGCTTTAAAATAAATGATGGTTATACGGCAGGGAAGCATCGGTGTTAAACACTGATGTCATGTTGTCGACGATGATGGTGATGAGTAAGTAGGTGAATGACATATACAAGTACATAGTAGCATGCCACTGTTGGATGGGATGGCCTTTGCAGCAAGGTAAGTGGCGGGTGCGGAGTAGCGAAGGAGGTGGCGATCAAAGGTACATGGGCGGAGTGAGCAAATTAATGCGGGTTATCATGCCCCCAAGTTGGATTCAGTACAGTTGGACAAACGTTTTCCACGGATAAAATGACTGTCTCAGTTGTTTCCCGTTCACCTAGCAGCAGGCAGGCTACCATGAATTTTTGAAATCGTTTGTCTTGATCTTGTACCTGTTAATGAACCAACACTAGTTCCAAATATCACATCTCCAGGTTTGTCTTCTAAAGAAGAAATTATTTTGTGCTTGTTGGTCAAGCAGGATGGCGTCGTTAGCACTCTATACAACTCAGTTGTTTATTAGGAAACTACATGCTTCAGAAGCAAAACTTGAGTTTACCTCGGGATAATCAAGTTACTCGAAACACCACGAACAATACTTTTTTGCATGCATGCCTTTCAATCGATTCACAATTTAGTGACGGATGTCGCTGCTTGTTTTGCAGAATACCATGCGAACCAGACAACGCTGAATCAGACTGCATGAACATCAATCCACATAGGTGACCTAAACCTGTGCGAGCATCAATTAATCATTCAGGTATTCCACCTGGTATCCATAAGATCCATCTTCACGTACGGCCGAAACTACATCTGTGCAACTAAGGCTGTCCAACCACCAGTAATGTCTAGGTCCAAAGGAAAATAACTAAGTTGCATTATTTTGCCTCGACTTCCGTCAGTGTTCATTTTTGATTGTCTGTGCTACGAACTGTGCCTTGTGTCGCGTCTTATCCACTTGTCCAATGATGGAAACCTCTACAGGCCCCTCGAGTACGTATACACTTGCTCTGAATAAGCATCCTTACTAGGTGATTTATCTGTAACGAATTCCTCCGCAGCTGTCTGATATATATATATATATATCGGTGACACGGCTCTGCATGCTCGTCCGCAAGTCCAAAACCCTTCTAGCCCATTAGAGCAGAAAGTTGATGAAAACGTCATTAAATCATTGACCACAGAATATGTTGCTTGTCTGCAGCTCTGGTACTACAAATCTTCGCCACTTTTCATTGAAGCAAATCCTGTTGATAAGCAAGTTAGTGTGTATGTGCTGTTCATAATAACGGTAGCCGATAACTGAACACAATTTAGAGAAGGAGACGAACTCGTTAGTCTAAGCTTATTTTTTGTGCAGGATTTGTCTGATAAGACAATCATCGATCGGTAGAAAAAGGGGCAGCAACCGAAATCAGGACACACCCATCCTCAAGTTCGAATTCATAATTATAGCGTCACGCATTGTCCGGCAATCACTGTGATGCACCAGTGGTTGCTGGATTGTCGTCTTATCATGGTGGATAATACACCGCAAGCAGACATTCCTCCCCTGTATTTCCACCTAATTTAGATCATCGCTGCTAGGATAACGTCTTAAAATGCAATAGATATGATTCGAACGCGACAACCTTACACTTTCCAGTGAGCATTGAAATTGGCTTTCCTGTTACTCTCTAGAACTTCGAGTATAAAATATGAGAACTGCTATCCGACGTAGGTGCGCTCCACCTTAAACTGATTTCAAGATAGCTCAGTGCTTAGGATGCGAACTTCCTAAGGAAGGTCCGTCGTTCGAATCCTACCGCGCTATCTCGACTGCTCTTCTTTAGACTTGGACAACTTGGTATCTACTCGGTCCTCATGCTAACCTCGAATGGCATGGTAGTTAGGCGCAGAAAGTTGTTACAGCTGAACGATTATTTTTTATCCATTAACTGAAACTGGATGCAGTAGAAAATGCAGCCAGAGGCAATCGATCCGTTTCGGATAGCAGGTTCAGTCCGATTTCTCTGAGCATCCCTGGGGATGGAAATCAGCCTGTGGGTGGCGATTGGATTACTTTTACCGCCTGTTAATAATAGAGGCCTGACTCGCACTCTTGAGGAAGGACCCTGGAACGAAAAGATGCTGACCTCTTTCAGTTTTGCTAGAAAAGAGACCATTGCGCGTCTATACTAACAAGCTTTCTGCAGGCGATTTTATTGTGCGAAAAGTTTACCACATGCACTGTGTGCCAAAACTTCTCACAGAACCCGTTGATTATTTCCTCTTTGAAAGTTTCTCTAGAAGTTCGCCGGAGTGTGAACTGTTGAGTCATCAGAAACATTGGGTAAGATTTCCTTCGAAGGCCTTTCTGGTAGCGCCGGACATTGGTTTCTCAACTTAGGACTGTGTTGCTCAGACACTGCTTTCGGAGCATCACGGAAGACAACTTCCCTGTAGGAAATCCAAGCAGCTATATTTTAATTTGTAGTGTTTCTAAAGGTGGGGGATATGTCGGTTTAGCTTCACAGGAAAGTACAAGACAACGTGAGTTGTAGGATTGACTGGGTTAGACGGGAGCTCACTTCTCCTTAAGATGAGCACGTACCCCCTAGTGTTTTCCAGCCATCACCAGTACTGCATACATCTCGGCGTCTAGTTTTGCACTATATGCTACTACCTCTTTAATCTGTGGATCGATTCACCTGATCGGCGAGCGAAATTTGTTGGTCAGAGTTCTTGCAGTTCAATCCATACTTATATTTTATACCATAGAGTTGTTTTCTAAAAGACGAATCAGTATACTTGAGTGGTGGCCCCCGTTTCAAGCAAGAAACCGTTTTGCCAATCAGTTTCGATATCGATCGAGCTCAAAAGGTGGTGATTTAAAAATAACATGCGAAACTTTAGAAACGGGGCTTGAAGAAAAATCAGGAAGAAGGGAAGGAAGGAGAGTTTGGCGCGCACAGTCTGGAAAAGAGATAACGGAATTTCACAATCTGGTTGCATGGTTGAAAGGCTGGCTGATGAATCCAATTATAGGCGGATTCCACCAATCTTCTCCGTAGATTCTGTTCACATGCGATCCTTGTCAGGCATAGTTTTAGCTCCTGTGTAACCAAAAAGTACCAAACAGTCATTCAGGAAAGAATCATGGAATATAGTTTATAATGTCCTAGTTAAATAAGCAATAGTCTAATTGAACTCCTGCTCAATTGGCTAATGTCTTTTCAGTATAGGCGTCTGATTTTGATAATGAAGGAAGATCTATCCGTTATTTCGTGCATTCGACTAGGTTGTGCATCCAATAAATATATACCCTCTTTGAAGTGCCCTCAAATGTAGCAAATGCAGTTTGACAGTCTCTCTTCTGGCCAGCAGATGACCTGTCTGGATAATTGGACAACTAATGAATATTTGTCTTAGGCAAACTACATCACCTAGGTTGCCCAGATTTGCAATACATAAATACAGTTGGGCAAAAGCGACTGAACCCAAAACGGTAGAGTGTGAATGAAGTAGAAACATTCAACGGTAGACTGGTGGTGGTCCGAAGGAATGCTACTTTGGTGAAACGGTAATGACCTCAAGGAGATATGAGACCATTCACTATGGCACAGGATCTGTTTTACAAAATGAGTAACGAAAGTGTTTTCGCATGAGGACTGATTAGTTGCCAACACAAGTATACTGTTCAAGTTGACCAGCCCGGTGACCACAGTCGACCGTATCGTTGTGATTTGTTGGTGTTTAAACTTGCTAACTTGCTGTGGCTTGCAGAAATTAATGAGTTCATGTTGTTTGTTGCGACATGTGCGTGTCTTACCTATAATCGTATGCAACGTTCACGAACCCACTTTGGGTGAGACGCAGCAAGCTAGTCTCGTCGCATCAAACTAGTGGTGCTTGCGTGAATAAACTAATTACAAGAACAGCAAAATATTTTATTAGGTTGTGTAGCGACTCCCATACATAGTCACATGGTCTCGTATTAACGAGAAACGGCTGCAGTTGGCATCATCAGAAACAGCGTTGAATGCCCTATCGTCAATTTTTTCCGAAATACAGATTCACATACTCTGTCTGGGTAATCCACCCACACCAGGGTGAATGTCCCTCGACTGATTCATCCACAGGTAAGGTGGATGTTGTCCAATACATATGTCCACATAACTGCATGTTCTACCCATAGTGGGGTCGTAAGAATTGAAGCAAGGTTTCGTTCTCCTACTGGCTGAAGTTCACAAGTAGGCAGTAGGCAAATTCGAAACTCAAGTTTTCATTCGTTTTAGCCTCGGAGGCAGAATCGATCACATTTTCTGTTTCGTGTGTATGCGGAATACATAGTAAACGAAAACTCCAACCATGGAAGTGATCACTGAAACTAGTTCACACCATTCAATATTCAAAGAGTTTGGAGGATGTTGGAAAGTAAACAATGTTAGGAAAACTCAAAGGTGACTTGTATTATGAGGCAAGTGACATACGACTTAGTGGAAGAGCGGTCTGCAAGTAGAAGTGTAGGCAATTTGTGATGCAAATTATGCTGGAGTTTGTTTTCAGGCTTCAGCGAAAAACGTTAGAATCAAATGTGATTGGACTCGTTTCTTGTGAACAGCATCGTCATCGACAGTATGACATCAGTCTTTAACACCGATGCTTCGCTACCGTACAACCATCATTTATTTTTGTTATTTGGTGAGGAAAAAATAAAGGTGACATGGAGAAAGGAGTTGGTGTTAGCGTACTACAATCATCCCGAGGCGCACACACCTGCAGACACTCACTTAGACAACCTGGATAGAGACTGACAGCAAGATCCCCATTGACATCGGTTGGCAGCCATATCTTGTAGCGTATCCAACCAGGCGCAGTCGGGATCACGCGGTTCCCATCCTGGAAGGCGAGTAGCACCGACAGCACCCAAGTATTCCGTAATCTCTTTCATACCCCTCTGCCAGGTCAAAGGTTGGCCACCTCTCTGCTTAGGCCACTCTGAATTGGGCATGGAAAATGGCATTCTCTTCGACAAACGACGGTTAGGCATGCGCAACACATATCCTAACCAACGCAGCTTCTGGTGCTGGACACATTCTTCAATGGAAGTACCGGAATACCGCTTTCTAATTGCCTCGTTACGGATTCGCCAACACCAACCCACACGAGCAATGGTTCTGAGACAACGACTGTCGAACACTTGAAGACGTCTCAGTTTCGCTGCTCGAACAGACCAAGTCTCACAGCCATACAACAAAACAGCCCGCACTGTAGCCTGATACACACTTCCCCTGAGATTAAGGGATACACCTCTTTGACGCCATAGGTGTCTCGAATTAGCAAACGCGATCCGAGCCTTGCAGATTCGTGCATTGACCTCATCTGTCACACTACAATCAAAACTAATACGAATTCCGAGATACGTAAAACGCTCCACAACTTCCAGTGCCTACCCCTGGATTGTAAATGACGTGTTCAGTGACTGCATGTCCAGAAGCTTAACCGTAAACTTTGTGGGTGCAAAGTGCATACCAAAGGACGGGATGACTTTGGTCAGTGCTTCCGAAAACACCTGCGCCTTCTCTTCTTCGAAAATGAGAACGATGTCGTCTGCATATTCCAGATCGACAGGGTTTTAGTCACAGTCTATTGAACACCAGGGTGTTGGAGACCTTCCAGCGTTCGTCTCATGATTTCATCCCTGTCAAACACCACTTTGGGTACGGAAGCTTTTGGAGAGCTCTCCATATACTTTCACACGTCCAGAAGTCTGAGAATACAAAGAGCATAGTATGTTCACAAATTTCCGGGGCATTCCTTAGTGGGCAAGTGTGTCAAGCAGAACAGACCGGTCAACTGAGTCAAATGCGTCTTGGAAATCCAGGAACACTAGAATTGTGGGTGGCTTATACGTATGGCGTTGTTCTAACACCTGACGGAGTGTGAAGATTTGGTCAACGCAACCCCTACCAGGCTGGAATCCCGCTTGCTGCTCTCGAGTCAGTGTTTCACGAGCCACCGAAAGGCGACGAAGCACAAGTGACGCCAACAGTCTCGTTACGACCGGGGTCAAGCTGATCCCCCTGTGGCTGCCACACTCACTACGAGCCCCTTTTTTGAAAATGGGCACTATCGTCGACTCTCTCCAGTTGTCTGGGACAGACTCCTTTTCCTAAATGCAAACAAACAGATCAGACAAGCGCTGACTGAGGATTCCACCCCCATCTTTGAACAATGCGGGTGGGAGGTCATCCGGACCGGCAGCTATGTGGCCCTTGCGAGAACATATGCAGTCATAAACCTCCGAGGTCGTAAGTGGCTCCACGTTCACCGTCCAGAGTTCTACTTCACCTGTGGGCTGCAGATGAGTGCCATCTGGTGGCCATGACAATTATTGTTCGAAGTATTCGGCCCACAGGTCGAGGCGTTCTCCTTTATTCGAGGTGTTCACCCCATTCCGATCCTTGATGCTTTCGCTCACAGGTAGTTTCCGGGAACCGATCGCACGGATCAACTGAAATAATCTTCGGGCATTAGCGGCTTTATGGGTCTCTTTCACTTCCTTGGCTTTCTGTGTCCGCCACACTTCGCGGTCGGCTCGCACGCTCGCTTTCTCGTGAAGATAAATCACCGTATGAGGTTTACAAACTTTACACCCTCATTTCTGATGTTTTGGCCGGTCTATGATGCACGACTTCCAAACGTCATTGTACGAGTTGATGTGAGCTATTTCCTTATTTTCTCGAGGTGCTGGCTTCCTGTGTAAAACGCTACTGCAAATCTATTTTGATTACGTTCCAAATGTTCTGCTCAGCAATAATGCAGCTGATGAAAATGTTCTTAGGACTCAGATAAATCGGTCTTCCTGTGAAGTTTCTGCCACATTTTCAGCTTGATGGACTGATGCGCTAATCCTGAAGATGCATCAGATTCTTCCTTTCGTGTTACACGGCCGTTGGAACGAATATGGCTGCAACGGCAGTTTTAGTTAATCCCAGTAGTCACTTTTTCAATTGTTAGTATACCCAACACTCTTGATGTTGACAACCATGGACCAAAGAAGGTCTAAAGGTCCATGAGCCTCGAAGGTCTCGTACTTTTTCGAGGTTTCTGGATGCCGGCATATTGAACGGATCTGGTTTTGTTTTGCAGTCTTACAACTGTTACAGTTTGGAACTCGCGAAACATCAATGTCTCTCCAGGCATTCCACTGGTACTTCCTCATAAACTGAGCGAGCATTACTCAAAAAGTCTAAGCCAGTCGTGCTTTTCAAGAGACAAAATGTCCACATTAGGTTAATGTTCTCTTTCGTTATTGTTCTCAATTCTGTTTCGCCGAAGACCATCAAAAACCGACTCTTTCGATTTGGTTACCCTGGTTTTCCAACGGGTGGTACCTCAGTTGATATGTGGGAGAGTGTTATACATTGTTTCATCTTCCAGTCTGGAATGGCTGGTTATTGAAACACTTACCATAGCAACATCGTTCTCTTAGTCACTAACGCGTCGTAACACAGCTTTTCGATGTGTGTGGGCTGCAACACTTTTCCAAGCCAATAACTTTGCTGAACAGCTTGTCACTGTGAACATCTTCATAATAAGACTTCCTGGTATTTTTCTTAGGGTGTCTGAATGAATTCCGTAGGATACATCAACGGAAATCACTTGTAAAATTGAAGTATCTCGGAGGTTACTCAAGAGACTCGGAGCTTCGCAGAAACCTCACAACCGCAACTGTGCACCAAACCATCTGTGGAATTTTCATCCTGACACTTCAATGTTCCCAATGAGTCGTCTTAGAGATCCTACCGATAGATCTTGCAAAAAATACTAGGATGTCAAAGTATGCAAAAGATACATTGTTTGAGACAGCCCAACATCACACCATCATACCATTCCCCTAGGTTCGAATGCCAGGTAGGTTTATGCTAACTAAGGTTAATGACAGGAAGAAAACGGTCGGCTGTTGCGACACAAGCAAGGATTTCCAAGTAGAAAGTTATGCTGTCTACAATACTTGTTTGTCCGTAACCCAACCACAAGTGGAGTGATTGGTAATTACCTCGATAAACGGAAGGAGCATGCTCCTTGCAGATTTGATGCGCCCCATCTCAATGCAACATATTTAGACCCGTAAGCTAATCAGATCGGTTTCACAGCCATTGGCTGCGTTGCTCACGATGATAATGAAGAGGGGACTGGCCATGGGCTCTCTTTGAATCTGACAAATTGACATTGACTTAGACCCCTCATGTATCCGTAAAAAAAGTGTTGAAATTCGATTTTGCTGAAGGTTCTCCGTCAATCCGTCATTTGTACACCAAATCTGGCAAGTTGTTGTGTTGGTTGAAACCTAGGATAATGCAATTCTGCACCGAAGCTTTCTTTCGTTCCAACATTAGTCAAAACGATTTAATTCTGCTCAAACACTACTGCAAAATGACTGCTTTACTTTGCCTAAATCAGGATACTTCAAGCTAGATGACACTACTAGTGGCGTGTCGCACTGTCTATAACCACACCGATTGGTTCTTCACGTGTGTTAGACAGACCTTAAGAGGAAAATGATTGGTGCGTCAGTGCGAGATGTGAATATCTGTTTGTTTACCTTCCACAAACGCAATCATTAAGACAGACAGCACATATTGGCATACCTGGCAATCGACCACCGGATCATGCAACCAACGCACAAGTGACCGAAAAGACATACAATCCGGTTATCCGGATGCGAACCAGGTGAGGCGATGATAGGTGACCAGTGGTATGTAGAAAGCATAAAGCAGGAATAATCAGTCCAGTTCTTGCTTCATAAACGCACTACGCACGGTGAATACTTTCATGTCGTGAAAGAAAGCCGTTCGACTCTTTTTTAGTGTAATCGGTGCTAAATCACTCAAAACTCTCGTTTCATATGTAGATTGGTCGCCAACATCTCGTCGATTACCATCCAGGTTAACAGTGGTCTCATCCAGCGGTTTCACGGTCGACCCCAGGATACCACAGCCAGTCATTTTTACCCCTCTACACACATGATCGTCCAGACATTTCGCTGACCGACCAGATGCAATTATTTGACAACCGATGGATTACGGCTCATTTCCGAGGTATTAGCTGAATGAGTCGAGGTTCTGGTGCCAGTCAATAAGGGCCATAACCTTCACACGCGGGAACATCCATACGATTTATGAAGTGACCATTTTGAAGAAGGGTATAATTTGTTTATTCCGATGGTGGTTTTAGTCTTTAAAGGATCTTTACCTTTGGATTACTGAGAGTTGGCCGCATACATTCCGCATTGTGTAATAAAGATCCCTTTGTATCCGGATATCTCCTAACAGCTTTCCTGAAGGCAGGACATAATTTCGTATTTTCTTCTGAATTTTCATCAGCATAATTACGCTTTCGCGATTCATACACATTAAGGCGTGATGAGTCCTTATAATGAGTTCCGTCACGTCGCCTAGTCCAATAGAAACTCGTGCGTGTTCACTCAAAACTCGAACGACTATCATCAAATACTGAAAGTTATCGACGGAAAAATTACAGAATAATAGAAACTCGATAAAAAGCGGGCTATCGTGCAATTCCTCGTGCTTTTTTCCTAGATGGCTCAAGTGGCTAGAGCGCAAATTTACTGACCGGAAGGTCCCTAGTTCAAATCCGACCTCTGCCTCTCGACCGCCCCTGTCTAGGCTTGGGCAACCTGACAGTATCCCAGCCCTCGTGCTACCTTCTGGTGGCATGGCAGTTGAGCACCGGGAGGGTGCTACAGCTGAACGTTTCTTTAGTCTGTATCTCGATTATGGAAGCTGCCAGCGAAACGTGTTATGTTCGTATCCAAGACTAAGTTGTTGGCCCTGTCAAATCAAATCCAATGGAAGCGACCTCATCGATGTAATGAACTAATGCATCAGATGTATCTATGGCATAAGCTCTGACGTGATGCTCAAACAATAAATTGGTGTGCATGTCAAACGTCTCATCACTCCTGAAGCAGAAATCAACCATTGCTGGAACCAGAAAATGTCGAATTTTCACGTTGAAAACCGACTATATTTAATGGAAGTCTGCCCCTGAGAAGTTGTTTCTACGATAGGGTATTTCGCCGATAATTGAGCCAAATCTCTCAATGGATCGACTGGAATTCAACAAAGTGGAAACTTTGATTCTGGTTTACCTGAGAACCTCGACATAATGGTGAAAATCAGCGGGATGAGACATTTTGTAGTTATTCACTACTATAGTGAGCATAAATCTCACATGAACTAAAAACACTGGTTCCCAGATTTGCATCAATAGTAGCTAATTTACTAGAGTAATAAATCACTGCAACGAGGGAACGGTAAACTGCGGGTTCATTGAACAAACGTAAGCTATAGTTCCTAATAAAACAACATATTACTGTCTTCCAGTCAAACCTGACAGGCTTGCCAGTGAGGATGGTGAGGATGTTTTGAGTCAGGATGAATGTAAAGAACTTGACCAAGTTGGATATGCGGGCTGCAATGGGAGCGTAAGTGGAAGCGTGACTTTTTGCCGGCAAAACTTATTTTAGGTTAATGCGCCAGATGGTTTGTTATGTTTTGAGAACTTTGGCGAGCACAGACACACGTAGGTGTCTTTAGTGTACTTAGGCGAAGATGCGGGCACTTAGTTTTGTGGTCGGTAACTACAGAAGGCTCGCTATGCCTCGCGTGTATAAATCGCGGTTGAACAATTGACCCACCATAAGTGAATTATTTTCATAAGACAAGGCGGATATTATAGCGCGGAATCCACAACAACCACAAGTAATTATTTGTCCGGTGACCGTGTCAAATCCACACAGAACGCGGATGGGTGCAGCAGTATTCATGTTGCGTGACGCCGATTTTTTGAGTGAAGATGGTGAAGTAACTGAAGAGCTCTACTAATTTTGATACCATAAAACGCCAACTGTAGTTTTATGACATTGTGCCTGACCTATTGATAATCGTGTGTCAACAGTCGGTGAATGTTTACACTAACTACGCGATCAACACAACTACCGTGCTTGTGTGTGGCAGGAGTGTCCAGAGCAGCCATATCTGAGTAAACGCAGTAGCTCACGGTGAAACGAATGATTCCCAGTCAGGCTATTTCCATTTCGAACCGTCTCGGATAGAGGTTCACCGCGGTAAGGTTTGTTTTTGTTCATGCTTATTCGGTTGTTTGTTCTGTGTCATACTACTACCATTCAATAACAGATCCCTCGGACCTAATTCAGTAATATATGAATTACAGGTTTATGGAAGGAAACGCAGAATGAAGTACCATCTCTAGGTATGGGGTCATATTCCTCCTGGAGCTTAGCATTCGTAGAGCACGGTCAAGTTCCTAAAAGGCCAAGATGTCTTGTCGTTCGTGTGATGGGGTTTTTGTGCGAACCACGACATGGACAGACATAACTCAGTCAGTCGAGGTCTAGCTCAGTTACCAAACCACCAGATCTGTCTGCATATGACGGTCTGGTCCGGTTTGCTTGTATTTTGTATATGACATCACATTACACCAGTATGTCTATAGACCGTTAAGGATTTTCGGTAAAAAATCAGGATAGTTTGAATGCCACTAGGCTTCGGATAACACATATAGGTAAGCTAATTGAGAATAGAGAGAGGCAAATACATTGAACTAATGTCCAATTCCGCATATGGTGTCGTCTAGTGCACTTCACTTGAATACTGATCGACCGGTAATACATTCGAGGTGAAAAAAAATCACAGCACTCATAATTTTGTTGTGACGATTAGGCATATTTTCCTCCACTATGTGCCTTGTGGAAATTTTTTTTAGGTGAATTTAGGTAAGGCAATGTCTTTGCCTTGTTTGGTCCACTATAAACTCACCACCCGTTGTTTGAGAGCAGTGCAAGTGTTGCGTTACGTCGGGGTGTATTTTCGAATAAGTAAATTTTATTTGACCAAAACAGTATCCTGTCCTGTCCTGTTAGCTAAAGTCATAGAAAACATTTTCGCTAAACAGCAACTATTTTATGAAAAGTGGCACTCTACAAAGTCCCGTCGGTAGTGTTCGTTATTGATTAACTTGTGAACAAAGTCAAAATGTTTTCAGGGATCTACTGGCTATGTTGTTGCTTCCCATAGTACTGCATTTGTGGCTTCCGTGAACACGCCTTAAGCCTGACGCAAAATCAGGTTCCCCTTCTCTATCCATTTCAAGGAATCTCTAGTAAAGCACTAGGTGATTCTTGTTGTTTCATTCAGTCGTCGAAATTCCGTGAAGACGTTTATCTGAGTGCTATTGCAAGTGACCCAATAGCAGATACAGGAGCGAGAAATATCCCTCGTTCCCCTTGTTCATGAGCCCTCACTGGTGACCAGCGTTCGTGTACCGACTTAGCTTTTCAAACAAAAGCTCCATGCTATGTAAGCTTTTCTCCAAATTCTCGTTTATTTAAGCGCATAAACAGAAAATCACGTTTGTACTTCTGATAAAAAGGAATACAATTGAGGATAACTACAGGAGTAACGTATAAACACGCCTCTTTCTCAGTTGAAAAACGCCTGGAACCGATGGAGTAGTCATTGTTTCCGGAAAACTTTAGGAACAGTCGGTCGATTTTTTGCTGGACAACGTTTAACTTTTAACACATAATCTTCGTCAAATCGAATGACTAGGTTATGAGATTGGTCGAGATTTAATGGATCGTCAGCACACCCAAAGTCCGTGTGTGCCGGTATTTCCTCATCAAAATCTACTCGGGTCAGAGCGCTGTGCGCAGAATAGGTCGATCGAACATCAGTTCAAACCGAGACTGCCAACAGACTTCAAGAATTAGTATACCCAGTGGGTTTGATTGGGCGGCAATTAAGAAGAATATTGGCTCACAGTAAGGAGTGGATTGGCAGAGCAGGCATTACATATAAAACGGGAACATTGGCGGTTATTCGAAGACTGCTTAAGTTAGCTAACTTTTGAGTAGCTTTCCAGAGGGGAAAAACGCTACATTCAGTTTTGGAGCAGTTGGAGGATCCCCTCCAGGTTAAAAGGACTGGGGACTGTGTGTATAAAATAAAATGCGACTATTACACTAAGGTTTACATAGGACAAACTGTGACGGAAACGCAAACCAGCATTGGTGAGCATAAAAACAAACCACCAAGGAATGTGATGAATATCAAACGCCAGTCAAAGACTCAACGATGGTGGTACATGCATTAGGCACAGTACAGATCTGGAGAATGTGGAAACTTCGATTCACACCACAGCTGTTGAATCACAGCGTGAAACTAACCGGGGGTTTGGAACTGGCGAGCGTATAGAGAGCGATCTTGGATAAGCCGATTTGAAATGTGACTGTGTGTGGTTGTCAGTAAAAGTAGAATCATTAGAAAAAAGGTTTAAAATCCCAACCCGACCAAAGTTCACAGGCTCTTTCTCCCTTACACCAATGCCGTAGCATTAGCTCATCCACAAAGACGTAGAAAAAGTGCAAACGACGTTCAAGAAAAATCTTCACGTGAACCGAACCGGAAGAACTAGACCCTAAGCTGGACCCAAATCCATGTTGGTTTCCCCATCGATCTTAACACTTGTTGACCCAACCTAACGCACAAAATCCCTTGGCCGACACCTAACACAGATTTAGCTTAACTTAGCTAATTTGTTCTCCCTCCACCTTAAATCTCGACCAACCTCGTAACCTAGTCACCTGGCCTGATGATGCTTTTTTTGTCCAAAGCGAAACGTTGCCCAGAAAAAAATCTACTGACTGGTCCCAAACGAGCCCGAAAACAGCGCCTTTTTCTCCCTGCGTTTCTGATGATGACGTTGATGTGCAATACCACACATTGATACCAGCAGCGCGCACCATTAGATTGGCCTGGATCAGTAGCAAGTCCAAAATGGTCAAAACGGGACAGTTTCCGCCGTCAGCTTACGCCGTAGCGGGGGTGATTTGGTGAAAATAGGTGAGAACATACAACATGCCCGGTAGGGCCTGCGCTATTTCTCTGACACAGTT
The DNA here is from genome assembly GCA_003604175.2 of Clonorchis sinensis. Lineage (NCBI taxonomy): Eukaryota > Metazoa > Platyhelminthes > Trematoda > Opisthorchiida > Opisthorchiidae > Clonorchis > Clonorchis sinensis. The sequence continues at coordinate 80,359,207 of CM030369.1, forward strand.
AGACCCACAGTGACACGCAGTAAACTATGGGGTTTGTGTAACGGTGAAACGAGTAGTCGGGTGACGGATGAACGACATGGAGTTTTGCTGCAGGGTGCACATGTTGTTCACAGTATTCGTTGTTTCACTGGGAGTTTTCTCCTACGGGCACTTGGTTCTGACATGGTGCACCCGCGGTTTTTTATAACGGAGGTGAAAGCTGCTGTTTAGTGGAGTAGACACACTGTCAACCTTAATTGTTATTATCCCTATAAAGGGTTTTCTATGATACCACATGAAACTTTCCAAACGCCTTGTTAACATTTTAAATTCCATATAATTCTTTTTCTGTTGCCTTCGAGATCGTACCGCTCAACCAGCCTCAGGCTGACCTATTGCTGCCTTTATGTTCATGGAATGAAATGGTCTGAAATATGAATAAGCTCTGTGCGTGTTCACAAGAGGTCAGAAGAGACCTCAGTTTGAGCTAGCTTCACCGCAGTGCTACCTAAATGGTGGTACCGGCTGGCACTGAAGGCCGAAGGAGACTTTGTAGAGGAACTGCAGCTGATACCTAAACCTCTGGATGCAGGCAACCCAACAATCTCTCAAGCCACTCATGGAAAATAAAATCAGATATAAACGCTGAATAAGGTACAGTCCGGCAGTGTACCGGCATGCGTCGAATTTGAGCAATGTTTGTATACCTGATGATGAAACACCACTCTTAGAATGCAAGGCGTTTACGACTTGCATGTTACAATGTTAACACAATCATAGTTCCGTCTGAACATGGATAGGATAACCGAAGGATGGCTTACTTGAGGTGAACTAAAGATCAGTCCGGTTTCATTATGTCGGATTAGGTCACAGTTACCCGGGTTTGCGCGAGCCAAAACAGCGGTTCCAAGCGTCATTGCCTCAAGATGCATTAAGGAAGACAAAATAAATTGAATCATTCTTGAAACGGGGATGGGGTTAGTTAAAATACGAACTGTCACATGTCACAAGTAAACTTTTATAGCTTTAACTTTTATAGCTCACATTCCTCGTGAGCATCAAAAAAGCTTGTTCAAAGCGGTCCAAAATAGAATCAGATCACGGCAATCCAAGAAAGACAAAACCCTTTGGATGTTAACCAAAATCAACGAAAAGCGTTTGTTCTGTGTCTGGAATTTGACCCAATATGGCTGAATACAGTTTGAACATCCCAGAGAGCCATAGGGTGAACTAACATGAATAAGCAACCTTTCTAACACTGCTCAGGAGACCACAGAACCACCTGCTGCTCACCTGGATCTCAATGTGCCTCGGGTTGTCTATGAACTTCTCGATTAGCATCCGGTCATCACCAAATGATGCTTTGGCTTCAGCCTTGGAAAGGCGAAATCCTTCGCGAGCCTCTTTTTCATTCCACGCTATACGCATCCCCTTGCCCCCACCACCGGCGGAAGCTTTGATCATTACCGGATAGCCTGAATGATTGTAGGGGACGGGAAAAAGGACAAAGGACGGGGGAAGATTCGCGAGCAGGGGAATAAAGAAATTTACAAATACACCCTCCACCAAATGGTTGTGAACAGAGGTGGTGAAATAAACTTCGAACATCTATAACGTGAGAAGGATCATGTATCCAAGGCCTAAAGGTACCACGATTCTAGAGCTTGGTCTTTCTCATTCGACCTGTGTCGAAAAAATCGTTCAGCTATAGCACCCTTTCGGTGTCTGCCATTTCTGCCATGCCACCCGAAGGAAGCACGAGGGCTGGGATACTGCCAGGTTGCTCAAGCCTAGACAGGGGAAGTCGAGAGGCAGAGGTCGGGTTCGAACCACGGACCTTCCAGCCAATTAAATTCGCACTCTAACCACTGAACCATCTCGGCCCCACTCCAGTGTGCAGCTGATCCCACTATCCCAGTCGAAGGTAAACATTTTCGTCTGCTCACAAGTTGATAACAGGAGGAAAAGTGGAACGAATGAAGCTTGATATTTTTGACTGACATCCAGCTAAAGCATTCTACAAGTATATGAAAACGTACTGCACCCAGGTAAGTTTCATGTTGCACACACAGGTTTGTGAACTAAGGAGTTTAACGGAGTCCAGTTGACCTGTGTCAATAAATAACCAATGGAGAGAACAGACACATTCGATTACCTCGTACTTTCCGCTGTGTTACGCCACACCCGGGAGGTTTTTGTGAGAGTTTCAAAAAAGAAGAGTAGAACCGCGTTGTAGTGCTGTTGTTATATAGATTAGCTAATCATTCACAAGTTATAGGCTATTCCTTCCAAACGTATAGAATTGAGCTTGCAAGACACCTACCTAACAGTCCTGTCGACCTGAAACGGCTCTGCTATATTTCTATGCCAAGTTCTTTGGAAAAAATAATGAGTTCAGTGTAAAGGCACGTAGTTTGAGCCTCTGCTACGCAAATAACATGACATGGATGATACAAAAAAGGAACTTCAATCTCACAGAGAAAACAATATTTTTGCGTGGCCTGGAGATTAAACGTGAAGCGGCCTATGAAGACTTACACCAAAAAGATACATGCTGTACGTAGTCTTTTTGAAGAAACACCGAAATCTCAAGTTGAGTATTTTCATCATAAGTCAGATCACCCTTATATCGCACGGTGTTTTATACTTGTCTGGAGAAGACATCGAAACTGGTCGGATGTAAAATCAACGATAACAAAAATTACAAGTGAAGATTACCCACCACGTTAATAGAGGTGGATAATTGTTCACTTGAAAGCCTGTCAGGTGCATATAGCAGATAGGTCTCAGCAACACAGAAATGAATATAAAGCCAGCTTGGCGAAAGTTTATAGACTAATAACCAAATCCAAGCAAGCGTCATCAGTACCAAGATATACGTATCTGAAATGAAAAAAAACAGGTAATATCGCTCCAGAAGTGAGTCACCTCCCAATGTAGAATCGCCGACAGTTCTTAAGGAACAATAAATCCATAGAACTGAAGAGATAGCTAAGTCTGGTTCACAAGCTGTAAACTATCTTATCGCTAGAATTGCGCATTTGAGATGTCCACTTTCAAAACAACTGGCGGACTGAACCGGAGCTTTTACGGTGTAACCATAAATCCTAGCGTTTAAGCACAGGAGAGTTGGAACTCATGGCAAGACTGGACTACATTTGCCAATGAAAGCATCGGTCATGACAATCTGGTGTCCACCGATGCGTAGATCATGTGTCCGAATCAAGCTTCTGATGTGTTTCTTTGGCGGCAACTATAATGTCAAAGTGTTTTTGACTGATTACCATAAGGACGTCCCCGTCATAAAGGGACTGTAATTGATAGGCGGAGTGAACCGTAGTATTAGGTTTTGGACTCTGAATGGATCTTAGGATGTGGAAGGAAAATCATAACCAGGAGCAGATAGTAGACTCAATAGGCCACGCATCATATGGAAAAATTTTGGCCGCAGTGAGGCCTTGCATTGGACTGTCGATGCTGCCAAGCGTTTCTGGATTATGTTGAACATGTTCCTGAAATCCCTGTGTATGATCATCACTGGCCTGTTTCAGCCGGTACTGCGAGGATGTTGGGCGATCATTAGTTGTTTCACACTGTAAAATATCTACTACTGGTCACACGTATGGAAATATTTTTAAGGTGAAACAGTTGTGTTCAATGTACTCACTACTGTTTAGATAAAAATCCAGGATAATTCGACGTATTTTACTTTCCAGAGGCTTCATAGACTTAAAATCAGATATGTTGAGTCAAAGTAAAAAAAAACACAAAGTGAAACTCTTTCTATCTTGGTGGTTACTGGACTATGCATTGGAACGATGGAGGCAGTGACGATTAAAACTACATCAATACTTAACCTGACGTGAAACCATTGAGTAGAAAGCTATTTTATATACATCCTCCTGGCTTATACACAAAAAAACAAGTGTGCTGGAGTAGGAGATCCAGAGGGTCAATGGTTCAATCAACTGACCATGTCACACAAGTTGTTCCAAATTACAGAGATGTGATTGTAACAATCAGAATCAATTAATCACATTTTGAGAATGGAAAATACTGTGCAGTGACGCATTGTAGCATGTTAGGCTTTCCTGAAAGTATCCAGACACCGAGTGAACAATCAGCTACTGTCCATCACTTATTCAAGTAGCAAAATTCAAACGAATGCAACGGCAAGTATAGGTAAAGTGACTGGACAAAACGCCGTATTTTAATGGGCAGAATAAACACGTGACAACCATGTGAAGCGGATGATTTCGGAACAATTTCGAATCTTGTATCCAATGGAGAATTGCCCCACAAACAGTTTGTGTGTACAGACGACGTAGTTGTGAAGGCGACGGTCTGAGTAGTACCAATCAAAAAGTCAGGCTAATCTTGAATACCAAGTTAAAAGGCGACTAGGTGGCAAAAATGCATACTGCAGGGGACTGTTGATAAGACTGGATCTTGTGCGCCTAAACCGCAGTGGGTAGCCGTTTTGCTGGTTCATCTCAAATTGGTACATTGCAGTGTTTCCGAAAACCTCTTCAAGTTTACAGTACAGTCGCCTCTTACACGCACAACTAGAGGTCTTCCAGAATGAGGTCCGTACGGAGATCCGCCAACGGAATTCCTGCTATCAGTTGGCTTTATGGCGTAGGAACCCGTGTATCCGTGATAGACTACTACTGGGTCTTCTTCCTTCCCCATTTTGCTTCTCCTTCCATTAAGAATTGTTACCGAAACAAATAGATTTGGTTCTGCGACAGTTGCCCCCGGTGCTGTTGCCCTGCCGATTCCGTCAGTGATGAGGGTGAAGACGTCTGGGTTTTTGAGTAGAGATTTTGCTGGGTGCAGATGTTAGTCCGTTTATTTTGTGTGATTCTGTGTACGCAGTTTTTACGGGAGGCCATTACAGTATTTATTGCAGTCACATCGGTCATTAGAAGTCGACGTGCTTTAAGCTGCGCATTCGGCTGTCATACGGAAACACGCCTAAGTGATGCATCGGAGGAGGATTGCAAAATCCAGGTATTGCGATCTCTGTTTTGATACAAAAAATGTTCTAATCAGTTTCCTCTCTATACGCATAGTTGCTTTAATTGGTACTTGAAACAAGGCTTTGATTAGGCTTGATTTCGTGACAAAATAATCTATTGCCCTTATCCACGCTGTGTCCGAAAAACGAATCGCAGTGACATGAGAACAATGAACTAAGACAAAACCAAAGTCTTAACGTCTTCAAGAACCTTTAAGGCATTCTGAAAGTGCCCCGAACATGGGACCCCTCTAACGGGAACTTATGACCAGTCTGCAGGACTCAAACGGGTAAGTGGTGCATAAGACAACGGGTGGGCAACTTAGTAGAGAGTTTTGAAAGATGAACCGTTCCAGCTGAAAAAAAGCCTCTCAATGTATTTGAAAGTAAAGGGGTGAAAACAAAGGGATCCAAAAATGGGTGATTAACGGAAAGAATTCCGAGTAATGTAATGCTTTTCTGGTGACCACTTGGATGTTAAACTGTTGTAGTAATGGAGAAAAAACAGTCACATCTTATCCATACGGTCAGCGTTAAGCAAATTCCAGTGAAAGACACTTGAGCCTTTGCGTAAAACCGACTTAAAACGTCGCAATTAATACCATTCCGGTTCCTTCCAGTCGGAAAAGTCCGGCGAATCAGTACGATACGAGTAAATTTTCGTCAATTTTGAAAGCATGCAACCTGTCGAGATGTCTTTCCAGAAAGGGTCGGTAAGTAATTGGTGGATTGATCACTAGGCAGTCTTTCGCTTTTAACAGAGAAGCTTAGTTAAGTCAGGTGAGTTGGTCGCGTTTTATAGTAGAATAAGTACTCTACCAAACAGCAAGCTAAGTTAAAGTTGACTGGTGATAAAAAGGTCTTCGTTAGTTTGAATAATCCAGTCTGACGAATGATGGCTTCGTGGTTTGTGTGGATTAGTAATTGCTGGAACAAATGAGGTAGGGAATCGGGAACATTACATGGATTCTGGTCCGTTTGGATTTTTTGCTTTGGACAGAAGCCGTTTCTGAAGAAAACTCCTGTTCACTAGTTATCACACAGAGCCACTTTTTCACTCAACCAATAAAAACCACTCGCCCTTATTTTTTTACTCTGGTGATTTGGCGCAATCACAGAAAGCCTCCTCAAAAAGCCTGTAGGTTAACGGAACAAGGGCTAAAAAATAGAATGACCCTACTTAGCGTCCGATACATTCGTATTAGATCACCCATACAGCAGCATTTATACTCATCTCCATCCTGTCGTAAAATTCTAACATCTTTGAACGTCATGTACGGTGAAGTTCTTATTTTTTCAGGAAAATCAACAGGGATTTATGCTTATATCTAGAGAGCTGTCAATCATATGGTTCAAAATGTGAGCTGTTTTCGTGTTCAGAATCGCTAATTCAGTTCCGTCAAGCATGAGATGATAAAGTGACGGGAGTCCATCTGTCTTGTGTGTCAAAGGTCCATGGTTAAAGCTACAACACTACGAATGGATATTGATGAACTCGGCTAAGAGATGACCCACTGTTCCCCTTCTTTTGGTGTTGACCTTGAGGAATAATTGCACCGGAAAGTAGGGCCACCCAAGCGAGAGCCGTACGGATACAGGCAATTTTAGCGTCGAGGATAGGACGCAAAACTACGTCCATTCGCGCAGAAAAGGAATTCTCCGCAAGTTGCGGTTTTCATAGGCAGTGATGCGCATAGACATGCAATGCAACCGCACAAGCTCCTAGTAACGTCCATTTTAAATGGGTTGGTGTAAAATATCCGCAAGTACCAAGATAGTAAGCTGGACACGTGACTTCTGAAACTGGTCCACAGAGTAGTTCACACAGAAATAAACTAGAATTAATGGTCAGAATTAGTGAAATCGTCTGAGGTAAATTCCCAGTTTTGGAAGCCCCACACATAATTCATTAATGACGTTGGCGGTTTCCGGCTGTTGAATCACAAGACAGTGTTTGTCAGCTTATGGGCGGAGCACTGCTGGTCCTCTAGGGCACCTTTCGGGTAAGCAGAAAGTTATAAATTTTGGCCCTAGTATTTTTCTCCCAGCTTCTTGAAACACTAACAAAACATCATTGAACTTTGGGCTTTTCAATTACCCGGGACACAACTTGTGCTGGTGTATGTGATGCTATTCGCCCCAATGTAAACTAGGCTTTTGGTTTCGGACTAGAACAGAGTATCGTCGCAGTGATCAATGAACATGAACAATAGCACATTAGATACATTCCATGGAAGGTTGCAACAGTGCATGGGTATACTTCCATCAGGTTTTCAATAGCACGTCCAACAACATACACCAAACGATCACAACGCCCTTGAAATCCCCGACGTCTAGCTAACAGCAAACAAACCGTCTGACTGGTAAAGCAGAACAAAACACTGCACATCAATATGAACAAGTCGGTCGAATCCTCCAGCTGGTAGATCACAAAAGCTTTGGGAAATATTTATGGAACGGTGAAAGTACAAGAAAATTCTTCATAAACCTCAACACAACTAAGCTAGAAGCCATAAACGGTAAAATAAACGAACGGGAATGTGGGAGGTACTTGTTTACACGGCAGAACGGTTTCAAATGTACAGTAAATCTGGTGCTCACTACTCGTCCCTATGGAAGAATCACATTGTATATGTAAAGAGAGAGAAGTGTAGAAGTCTGTGTTGGGATGTGGAAAGACTGCCATACTTCTGGCTCTTTTTGTTATTATGGGAAAGAAGAATGACAGGAACTCGGCTGAATAACACGTGACCTACCAACGTTGTGGGCTGGTAGGAAAACACTAATCAAATTGGACATAAGTATTTTAGCTCCAGGTGAAGGATGCAGGTGTGTACTAGTCTACAGTGAGAAAAAGATGACAGACAATTTGGTGCAGTATGACACTGGTACCTGACTAGTCTGAGGAGCTGCGAAAATTTTTTTGGAACAAGCAGGTGGACAAAGAGAACAACACTGTAGAACTATATATATATATATATATATATGTCGACCTTAAGTTTCCCTATTTCGGTGACCATCAGATCGTGAAGTTACCTCCGCAGTGGTCGTAACTCAATTAGTTAATTTCCAGCCACGTCAGAAAGCCAAGGCGAGGCGAATTCATCAGAGCACCCATACGACAAGGAATCGTAATACGACGCAGTGTGTGGAGTAGACTGGCAGCGTTTCGCTAGAACGGAATGTAAGATGGGCGAGGTATTTCTCTCGGGCGGCCACATTTATTATAGTGATGCTGCCTTCTCCCGGAGAAGACGGGTCCTAAAAACCGTACACCAGGGAGTTTGCAAGCAATCATTGGCCCATTACCCAGCCCTGCGAACAAACGTTCGGTTGTGCTGAAAAGGCACCCGTTATGCGTATTGGCATTTAGAGTCAGAATTCAATGCTTTACTGCCTCGAACCAAGTCTTCCTACCATGGCTATAGGGGTTCAGGTCATGGGGTTACAGGTCCGGGATGGGGTATCCATAATAAGCCTATATTTCTTGTCCGACATCCAAAATTTCTTACCTTTCTGTAGATGATGAAAGGAACTAACAAGAACTTCAAACTCGGCACGGGCTGCACTAATAAGAGAGAAACTCGAGTTCGGTACTTCCCTCGTTTGGTGTGGACTCATCAAAATAATTGTGCCAGAACAGCAGGACGACTGGTCAAAAGAGAGTGATGTGAAGCGAATTCTACAAATCTCGCAATCTCATGTTTCCCGTAACATGTTAGTAGGTTTCCTATATTGTATCTTCCAAATCTGGTATGCGGGACCCACATTCGGGAGCTTCAAGCAGGATTATGACCAGACAGGGATGCATGGATCCCCTGTTCAATTATTTCAAATACTTGAGCGCCACTGACCAACAATCCCTGTTTCCTTGAGTTAAAATGAACCTTAAAGTTTGCTGATATGGCAGTACCTCTAAATGTACCCGAGCAAAAAACATAGCCTTAGAGTTTGTTGATATACTTCAGGTTTCTTGTTCCAACACACTCTGGAGACCGGAAATCTAGAAATCGAAATGGCACCCAGAGGAAGGTTAGTGCATTTGGAATATGTGGAATATGTGTTTTGTTATTCGGTGGTCACCTGTCCATACAGGTCCTTCCACAAAGGTTTCAGTTCCCTTGTGTTCTTTTGAAATTTCAAAGTCAAGAGCTTTAGACTGTTGATCAGCTTACACATCTTGGGAGCTTACTGAGCCGAACAACGTTCACCAAACTAACTTTATTTGCGGTGTCAACTACGAATTTCGCTGAACCTAAATGGCTGTGCATAGAAAGCAGCTGCAAGAGTAGTCTTACTTTATGTTTATGGAGGTTGGCACATGTGACCTGAATATTTCAAATTCTCCGAAATTAATTCATTATGTGGCGCATAGTTTCACGTTCGTCTGAAAGTTAGGCGTCATTATTTACCACACACATGTCAAGGTCCTAAGCTGATACAGAAGTGGTCCCATTACTAAAAAGTTTAATAATCAACGCCGTGATCGTATGAGAAGCTACCAATCAACAAGCTAATATCAGAGCGCGTTGTTCGGTTGCGTACATCGTTTTATGTTTTTCGGACACATTATGAGTCCAGCAGTTTTACACACCAGGTGCGCACTGATTACACTACGACGGGATTAGGTTAATAGTTCATGGCAGGCAGTTTTTGGCACCTCGTCACTAGCCCAAACTCATGAGATACAGTTGGTCAACAAACGAATCTCCAAGGCTTGGTTCGCCTTGGCTAACTTGAGAACCCGGTGGCCCTGGATCTCAAAGGATGTGTGTATCATGCTACAGTAGAGAGAGAAATGGCCTCTGCGATCAGAGGAAGTGAAACGTCTTCAGGTCACCGACGACAACTGTCTGAGAACCATAGCTCATGTAAGTTAGTGCCAGGTAATCCGCAACCAGACAATTAGAAAACCGGCGTTCTGTTGCGCGGAGGAAATTTCAATGAAAGAATGTGTCCAGCACTAAAAGTGGCCGTGGGCTGGTCATGTCCTGCGCAAGCCGAATTGGCGTTTACTGAGAAGAGGGCTGTTTTCCGAATGGCGCAAGCAGAGATGTGGTCGAACTTTTGCCCAGAAGAGAGATACAAAAGCGATTACGAAAATCGTGAGCACCGTACGACTCCTCTTCCAGGATGGGGTGTCCCTTCAGTGCGTGGTACGAGAGGCTGCATGATTGATAATCGATCTCTTCATTTTGCCACTTTTTTCCAGGGTGTTTGACTAGGTGTCTGAAGGTTCAGGCCTATCGGAATGAGTGTTTTAGGTTAATATTAAGTCCCTTCCTCATTCTCTTCTATCCTTTTCTCCACAGTAATGAGTTTAAACAAATATTGGCTGTAAGGCAGCAAAGCATCAGGGTCAAACGCTGATGTGCTGTTGATGACGATGCTGATATTATGATTAAGCATTTTAGTCTCTAGACACATGTCATTCGTCAAGATGTTGGCTAGAAATCTCGCCCTCATCATCCGCGGTAAAGCTTCCGTCAAGTTTAGTTCCAACATTCAGCTCAAGGATTCTAGATGCCGATGAAGCGATCGTCGTAATTATACAAACACCTTAGATATTTCAAAACCCTTCTTTCAGAATGACAATCCGCTGACGTGTGCCGCACATCATAAAATATTACAATACAACACTGTCATCCCTTCAAGCTTTGTAACTTGTAAATGTCATGCTGTACTCTTCACCACCACCCACAAAAACCACATGATCATCATCGGTAGGTTACCACTTACTTGGTTTGACAAAAAGAATGGATTACTTAGACCAACCTTAAATCCAAATGTGCTTTTGGGTGTATAATTTGTTGCATCCTGGTGAGGCAATTATTAAATACATAACTCGAGGGAAAAGCATCTGGCTTTATCCGCACGAGATTCGGGACGAAGAACGGAGTGGATGAAAACGCGTTAAAACTTGTCAATGCGAAAAAGATAGAGCGACAAAAACACATGATTTAAGGTCCTGACCACTCTTGGTCCACAATGGGAAGTTCCATAGATGAAAAGCCTGTCTAAATGAAAGCATCCCACTAAGGAAGATTACCTAGAAAAGTAATAAAGACAATGGCTTCTAAAAAAGACGACGATCCCCGGAAGAAGTAGTCCCAACATGTATGACCAACACTAGTTTAGTTCAAAGTATGCGGAACTTACATTCACATCAAAAAAAACATTGAGTGAAGATTTACTCTCACAACGAGTTTTCCCACAAAGCGAGAAACTTTGTGAACCTTTGTCGGCTAGCTAACACGAACAACCGAAACTTGACAATTTATGTTAAATAACCGACTTCGAAACTATTGTCAGGGAAATTTCTTCAACGTGCTTTCCTCCAGTAAACTGAAACAGCAGCCCTAGCTATTCCCATAAGTCCTCATGAGATGGACAAAGGAGGCAAAATGCCTTGAACCATTCAAAGGTTTTCCATATTTTAAATAAGAAAGGGACAAGACATGAAGAATCTGAGTTACACCATTGAAAATCAGAGTCCCCCTTACATTCACACGGATTAGTTATTCAGTGTCAGATTAATTCTGATGTGATTCTCGCTTGGTCACTTTGGGAGAGGGAAGGCAAAGCTATCCGAAGACTAAATTTCTGATTTGATAAAAACAATTCAAAGAAATTAATTCTCATTAGTAGCTCTTATTCAGTATGTGGAAGCTACCCAATATACCTAACGACCTCATCGGATAATTGTGCAATTCATATTGAAAATCAAGAAAGTAGGAATGGTCTAGGAAACCAACCCTTCAAAAATTCCTATGTTCTGGCAAGGTCTAGTGGTAGAAAAACTCCAAAAAAGGACTTGACAATTGTCCTTGCGTGGATTATTGAAATTGGTCAAAAGACACAGCAGGCGAGCTGCAATTTTCTATGCAATTTCTGTTCTAAGTTGCTGCTCACCTATACAGATTATTAGGTGGCATCTGGTAAAACATTCAGTCTATGGAAAAAGCTATTCTGATTGGTCACTCTCTGAATATTTCTGGCTTTGTACCAATGACGTACACGTAAAGCTTCGTTAAAACAATGTTCTACGGGGCAATACGCATTTGCTGCCAGGGCCAGTTGGAGAATAACGCCTGATGATGACTACACCAAAAGCTTCAGTGAAATCTGTTGCGCTTCGTTACCCAAGTCGGCTGTAACGAAAGTAGCAAATACGAAAGCTGTCACTTTATCTGTGCACTTTAAATTTGGCTGGTTATATGTAATTTAGATTCTGCTGTAAGACTACGGTTCATACACATCACTAGGGGGATCGTTTTTAAGAGACATGAATATAATCCGTCGAATTTATCTACCACAGCCTACCAGTATGCTTACTGAGATACACTGGAGACCCATCACAGCGTGTAGAAAAACGCTTACTGTAGCAGTTCAACCGAGCGACTGCACAACGCGCTACAAAGCGTTGGAAATTAACTGTCATCGTTTGCCAGGCCCATGTTGCTAGGCACCACCAGACTGATACAAAATACTTATTCAGAGTGTTCTTACTCAAACAAAACCGAAAGATTTGAAGCGGTTTCCGTCAAACTTCATCAACCACTTCTGTATACATGCAAAGTTTGAAGCAATGCATGCAGTTGTTATTGTCCTGGCTCCTTGACTCTAGACCTACCACAACTTGTTTCTCATTTAGGCTTTGCTGCTAACTGCATTTTTGTACGCATAGCTTGGATTTTTAAGTCTCGTAGCTGGGAAAAGTGAAAGAACTGTCAAAATAACGCTGTGGATAATCAGAAAGTACTGTCCATGTTTGTCCGTAACGTTTATCCCTGCGAACTATGGAACGTCCTGTCAGCAACTATCAATCCAGCGCGCAAATACGCCTGCACATTTGAGATGTTGGAAGTGTCTTTTCATGAGTAGACCATTCTCGCATCACTGCAAGGTTTGTAATTTCGAAAATTCTAACCTACCAGGACTCGTGTGAGAATCGCTTCACGTGGGAACTTTGGGCTAGTTTTAAGATATCTAGATCTTACACAGACCTTAGAAGAACGCTTGTCTCGGACTCTACTGGATGGTAGTAACTTTGATGAAAGGAGCTACCCGACCATGTATATCCCATAAAGAACGCCGAACAAGAAGACCAGCGATAGAACTGCACTAAAATCCGAGGTGACACAAGGTGTGTGAATGCCAGGCCTGAACTAACGAGACTAGATGCATGTCGGCTAGGATGTGTAAAGGCGTAAACCACAGAACACCTACTTAATCTGTCTTCCATTATTGCGTCTGAATAGACAGAAGTAAAATATTGTAGTTTTAGATGAGCGTGCACGTCCGTTTGTCAAAAAGCTCACATCCGTCAAGAATGAAAAGTAGACTCCCGTCCGTGGACTGTCATACCATCCAGTTAAATGGACTCTGATAAAACTTCTCCGAAACCATGTACACATTTCTGATCCGGTCACAGCGCAGTTTGACTTTCGGATCGATCCGCCTATGGTTTCGAAAATACTTTGCACCGATGAGTGGGGTGCAACGTCGTCTTAACGACGTAGCAGAGGTTTCACTTATGCATATGTGCGCGTTGGCACACATGTGTGCTGTGTTCATTTGTTGCTTCATCACTAGTTTGAACTTCCGATTTCACAAGCCAGCATGTATTATGCGGATTAGCCATCCACGTGACTCCACACGTTCACCTAACCAGGTTTCGGTCACTTATGCTAATAGTGGGCTATACACACCTAGACTGTTTTTGTTTGCCTGTCACGCATCTGATAGGTTTGTTTTCACCACTTCTGCCTCAGAATTGGAGATGTTGCTTCAATATATTGTTTTCGGTTGTTTGGACAATCCGCAGTGAGCGGATGGGATTTCAGCTGTTGTTTCGAGACAAGCTGCCCTACATATTTTTTATCCTACTGATCGTGCCCGTAGAGGTCAATCTGTGAGCAAGCGGGAGAAATGGTTATCGGCCAATTTACCTAGACCCATTTCACCACAATCGTCAAACGTACAATTTTTCTATCTACTGTCCAATAACCACCAATTCGCCTAATTGCAAATCATGGAATTTCGGGTAATCAAAGCTTCAAAATGTCAATAGAAGATTCAGGGCATGATAACCTCAGCTAATGAAGATTATGCAGATAATACAATTATACTGATGGTATGCTGCAGCAACCATTTAATTGGTAGCTCGGTAATACTAACAGGAATTTCTGTTTGTGTCCGCTCTGGTTTTAAGCAAGAAGCACGCAGTTTTCCGTTATGGTAGCTCGGTAATACTAACAAGAATTTCTGTTTGTGTTTGCTCCGATTTTAAGCAAGAAGCACGCAGTTTTCCGTTACATGTTGCAGATTTTTGATTGTTGATCGTTTCCAGCAATCAATTGGGCCACGTTGAGTCACGCACAAAACTTCAAAAGCCAAATCTTTCAAATGGTAGTTTATCAACAAACGCGGTACTATGGATACACCAATGAAATGAAAGGATTTACAAACCTTAAATTGTAGGACTACACCGGCTTCTATACACCGGTTGAGAAACTGCTAATTCCTAGTTAGACTTAGTTATTCCCGTAACCGACATCCAACATCCTATATCTCAAATGCGGTATTCAGCACCATTTGCCAGAAGATTGAAACGTATTCAGGCATGCTATTCATTATCACCCACTGAAACTCTATTGGTGCCTACACTGAACCTAATTGACAGTCAAACAGACCCTACACGAATAAGCCTTGAATGCCAAAAATGCTAACTATTCTTATCAAGCAACTAGAGAGCAGAGGATGAATCAGTTCCCACAGCCATCGCATATTTGAGAGCGCAATGTTGACAACACTTTCTTGACATTTCAAAAAGATTTCTCATGTGATCTGGCACGCTACCCAATCTCTGTTTGTAACGGTGAGATTGAAAGTGTTGAGAGACAGTGATTCTGCTTTTGATGTGGCTTTCTTTCTTGAACAGAATTATTTTAGGCGATGATTGGATGACTTTTCGTTCCATCTTGTGGACATGCAACGAAATGTTGTAAACTCCTAAAACAAAATGTGATCCAAGGACCCGGAAATGATAATAATACTACAACGAAATTGCTGTCCGGTACCCAAAATTAAGAAAATATATCAGTGGTATCAAACAAGACGGAACGCAGAAAACAAAACAACCTCTCATCTGCTTGAACTTTCGACAGCACGTGCACGTATTCGCGCACCTTTGTTGGCATTTAACTTATGCGCAGTTTTCGAACTTGACAACATTACTAGCAGAAATTTGGTATATCCCGGCTGGTCAAACTGACAATGTACGGAAAACCCATTGGGGAGATTATGATAGGATAGCCTTGTGGGTAACCGAGGGTACGCGCTGCAAATCACAAAACAGATACATACATTCCATTCCAAAATCCTTCGCAATAATACAAAGTGGCATGGGACAGCCATTGCTGTAGTCGCTACAGTGGAGGTCCACAGCCATTCATAAGGATTTCTCAGTCCATTCATATCGGTGGTGTACGGGAAGCTTGGCAACTCACACGGCGCGGCTGCCAGTCGGAACTCAAGATAGGTCTTTCCATGTAAAATGTTGTTACTCACCCTTGTGCTGGTGACCCTCCGAAAATGACTGCATAATCGGCGAGTGTCATTCACCGGGATGCAACATTATGGTCAGCGTGTCAAGTTTGGTCATCAAGTGGCTTACCCGAATAATCAAACTTTCTAGATCTTCCACTACCAATACGCCGATACACCTACTCATGGACGTAAAACTAACCATGAACAAAGTCGAAATTATTGCTACGGTTGTACAGTGTATCCAGTAGGCAAAAAGGACATCCTAGTTCAAAGCACCACCAAAGATACGAATTTGGTCTTACGGATTTTCTTCTAGCGTGCTTCCTTTTCGAGGTGGCAGACACTTCTATACCACAGGAGGTTCTTCAACAGTGGCTTGTATGATTCACAAAGTGTGAATTCAGATTTTATTGGACAAAATTAACCGGTCAACTCTCAGCTGATAAGCAGTGATGATCACTGGAAACCTTTTTGGTTAATATTTACTCGGCTTCGAAATTTAAATCCGGAATGAAGAACAGCACCACTCGTTGGAGTAGAACACATGCATAACACCAACCGAAGTTTGTGCTTTTGAAAAGCAGAATGATACAGTGCACGGTATTCCGAACATTATAAAGAACGCATTCAAAAACACAGTTTCTCTACTATGTTCACGTTCGTGAAGCAGCTCCTTCTCTTTTATATCCGCCCCATTAAATCAACTCCTTCCACAATACTGATAATTTAAATGAAACGTTTCAAATTCAATCGGAAATGCTTATTGCTGGAAAACCACTCTTTAGCATATGCACAGAGACAGATGCCTCAAAACATTTTTAACTCTGCCCTTCAAACTGAACAAATTCACTGCATGAGCTCATCGGTCCACTGATTTGCCTTTTGTTTGCCACATGCTGCATGTTTGAGCAGAAGGCTAACAAGCAATTCGGAATTCTCGGTCAGAATTCATAATCAGCATCGCTAGGCCATCCAGGCTAATCATAGAGACTGTATTCAGCTAAATAACAAATTGAATCTGTTTGCACAATGAAAATTAGGTGATGTTGGGATATCGCTCCGTCGCTCCGACCAAAGCAGTCGATGTCAGTGTATGCGCACAGCCAAAACATACGCTGGTTATCAACCTATACACCAAATTTGTTTCAGTGTCCACTTGACCCTCCAAACTATCAAACTTGGTATGTTTCCTTAAGCAGGACTGAATGCAGATGACCATTTGTTACCACAATACTCCACAGACCCTAATGTTCTGACAAATTATACATCACCTTCAAGGCCGTGTAGATATAAATAATAAATTTGTCGATAAAATCGATACAGGTATGGCTGGTCGGTTTTGTTTTCCTTCTTGCGGAAGAAAAGAATTATTCATTGAATATTCATTGAATTCAATGAATACCTACGAATAAAAGCAAAAATACTAACAAGGTGTATTATCAACTGCCTTGACTTCAGCGTGCTACAGGAAAACACGCTTTACATAAAAAGACGTGAACTAATCAGTGGTGAAATGAAGGAGTTCCACACTATTTGACGTCTATTTTTTATGGTGCTTTGAAAGACCACTAAGTATGTGTATGACTTGTCAACGTTTTCATAGCATAGCCATTCTGCTGATTATGTGAATGAAACCAGTCTCCAATAAAGCGACTACTGAAGCACATCTGTTTATCGCGATGTATGCATCTGAAATACACATAGACAGTTGAAAGTCAAGCGTGTTTGTATACTCTCCTGATAATGACTGCCCTGCTTGAATGACCAATTTCGCTGCTCCTAAGGATGATCGTTGTATACGGTAGCAGCGTCGTAGGTTGTTCGGTGATGTTCAGTTGAATTTATCTGGGTTGTACAAAATGACCTAGACAACAGAGTTTGATGACTATACGTGGGTTCGCCTGGTTGTATTATTACATCTTAGCCACGGACTGCGGTAATAATGAATACCTGAGATGTGTCCCAAACAAAGCAAAACACTTTTTTCGGTCGACCGATGCAACTAATCAGTAGTTAGAAATTTGACACATCTCTATCACGAAGCCAAAATGGTCTTCGGAATTTTGCCAACATAACAGTGATTTTCACTCCTAATCCACGGCTATTTGACCACTACACTGAAACGTGAATCATCTAGGCCAACAACGCGCAATTCCCGACCAGCCAGATGCAGGTTTCGTTCTCCAGTAGATACAAAGAATTAGACGTGAATCAGCTGACTGGGCTGTGCAAAACCGGCTGGTTCGATCAAATGATGAAGTGAGGAGATCGATGAACCTGTGATTGCTAACAAGATAAAAGATGTCTGGAATTCAAAGAAGGGGTTTGGCTAGAGATGATCAACAAACCATCTAGGCCTAACACATTTCTGGCCGACAGACTGAACAAAAATACCATGTGAAGACCGGTGGGAATTTTTATGCTGAGTATACTCCACAGAAACGGCGTAAGTCAGTCAGGCTTTATATAGCACTTGCATTTTTAACCACTGACGACAGCAGAACAAGCGAAACATCATGTATCTAAATGTCACTGGGGCTGAAGGTTTATTGAAATAATCAACACGAAGCCAAGGACACTTTCTGACACAAAGTCAGTGGAGTTCGTGGACTACAAGAAAATTAGACACTAAAGCAGTTAGTAAACAAACCGCATAAACGTAGATGAAAAAATCCAAGATACTCAATAACGAAACAGTTGGACTGCAAAGAAAGCTTGTTGACAGTGAGAAGAGCTTGGAGTTTCAATACAGGGTTACTAATGTGAATTACGTCATTCTACGCTGCAAATCCAAGAGGCAGTATACAGCTGCTTCATCTTTGCTTGGAACAACCAGCAGCAGGAAATGAGGAGACTCAGAAGAGATTGGAACGACCGGCCTCCCAGTTACCAGTTTAACTCTATACAATATACTCTATACAGTTCTGTCACATTTATTGGGTTCGGAGGGTGATCAACTCCAATCTAGACTTCGAAGTCTCCTTACTAACTACAAACATTTAGTTGTATCCGTCGAGTTGAAAAATCTTAGGGTGTGTAGGTCTTTCTCCTAAGAAGTTGTCACTCGGGAAGCAAGTCATTACCGAGGCCAACGATGTGGTTTGCGTGATTTATCTTATCTATGTTGACCAGTCACTTGTGGCTTAATGGTATGGGGTTCAACTACTTACCGATGTGTTGTGGGTTCTACTCGTGAGACGCAAATCATTAACTGTTTCAATGGCTTTCGAGTGTTTCTCAGCTTTTCAACATAGTACAGCCTCACCTGTATTCTGAAACCTCGATTAAGACTGTAAGATCTTCTCACTGCTTACAAAATATAGATAGCAGGTTTGGTACTTCTGGAACAGAGTTCGTGCAGGAAGCAAGTACTGCTTAACTTCAATGAAACAGTTTTACGATGTGGTTTCCAAATTTGAAAATATCGTGCAAAATGCTGCCGTGAAAAACATCAAAATGCTGGATGTCCTTTCTAGGCTTTTGCATAAGCAAATAACTAGGTAGTTCTGAAATAAGTTGCTGTTATTTTGCTGTATCAACCGTCCTCTCAAGCCACTCTCCGACCAAACTGCTTTAATTAATCTAGGTTGAAAAAGCCAGAACATTCTACCCAGTCGTGCATCATAAATTGCTGACAAGTTGTACTTTAGTTCCTGTTATTGCGGTTCCGTGGAAGCTGTTCTTGCATCTTCCACGTGAAATGAAACCTGAGATAGCCACACATTAAAGAGTAAAGACCACTTGGTCCCATAGTTGCTTTCGATTGCGTTTCGCTTGTCAGAGTTTTCAGTCAGTAATGCGTTTCACCCCAAATCCCCATTGGAGAGATATTGCAGACTAGAGATCTTCAGATCGTTTTACCCTGGTATTTGACTGGACAAAAACTGTTCTGAAAGGTATACCGTCCCTTGGCATGCAAGCCACGCCCTCTCTGAAATGTAGCTCCTAATGTATAGATGGTTGTTTTGCCGGGAGAGAGGTATACTTTTTAATAATGCTCCGAAAAGTCTCAGCATAACCGTCTAGGATGTCCACACAAGGTTCGTATCTCCGAACAATAAACGCTTTCTTGAGTCTAATTTCTGCCTTAACAGGGTTTTGAGCCGCAAAACAGTATGAAACAATGTATTCGTTAACGGTTTATCCGTGATAAGCAAGCCTGCGTTGTGCCAACGGTCTGTCCTTCTTGACCTGGCCTTCTCAATTTTAGAAACGGTAAAGTTTTTCCCGTCTGTCGAGGTCTGTGGCATCAACCGCTTGGAGGAGCTTGAGTTTACCTCATTTCGTCGCGAATAAGTCCTGATGTCAAAATTGCTAATATATTTTAGGTGGCCTTCCTACAAATCCGTTGACTGTAGACATACGTCTTAATAAGTGCCTGCAATAGCTGTCAGCCCAAAGATTCGACAAACTCAAGGAAATCTAAGTTTTGATCCTTCTGTCCAGGAAAGCACCAATGAAACATGAGTAACTGTTCAATGAACGCTCCTTACATGTTATAGTAACTCAAATTTTCCGAAAGGCCAGTCTGGGGTCAGGAATGTCTTTTGCCGGATTTGCCAGTATAAGTAACCATTTTCTCAACAGAAGCAAAGCTTCGTACAGAATTACGTACGCTGTGACAAAATGACGCCACCCCGTTAATAGCAGGAATTTTATATAAGAAAACAGAAGGACAGACGATATCATAGTCCAATTTGGTAGAGTTTCCTTCCGTGACCAGGCCAAAGTGTTGCACTAATTTATTAAAACAGCTAGTGGCATATTATCTCTGGAATTCATTTTACATTTGCTAAGTCAACAAATGAGTAAAAAACCAAGGACTGACTTGTGCTCTCTTCGTCCTCCGTCAGTGGCTTTCCTCCAGGTTACGTTTTCAAACTCAGTAAGGCTATCAAATTTCAGTTTTTTGTCATGAATAAACATCAGACCGCGCGAGGCAGACATCGTTGCAGTAACACAACATAACCATCAAAGAATCCCCGAAACCCTACATCATTATACTTGACAGTAAATTAGCTTCGGACCCATTCCGATGGATCCGGACTCGACATTTCGTTGTAATTCAGATGTTGACTGCCGTTTTAAACAGAGCTGACTTGCCTACTCCAAAGAACAGAGGCAACTTATAAACTGCCTTGTGGGTAGCGACCACATTTACGAAATAAGTTAAACGACATTGTCCCAAGACTAACATACACACCAGGTTAACATATCAACCACGAGGTACTCACTTATACAGGGGATATGCTAATAATCACTTTAAAATCTGATCACGTTATCCCGCTTATAAAAGCATTCTTCAGCTGAAGCTACTCCCACTGTGGATTCACTGCTTACGCAAAACAACGAATAGTTGTTCCGCAGACATCAGACTATGTTGTCGATGTGTATCGGACAAATGGCTAACGATTTCACTTGTCCGCAGAGAATACAAAGGCATTTCCTCTGATGGAAAAATCCTTCAGAAACCTGAATGCTTCTCGGCGGACCTAGTTCTAGCCACACACCACAAATTAGCAGCAAAGTACGAAACGGTAACGCGATTCCCGTGGGAAAGAAGACAAGCGTTAAAAAACGGATTGATTCAATCGAACCATACCGCGACAGACAGGTCCTGATCGATTTAGAGAAAACAAACGCAACCTACCTCCATATTCGTCAACGACTGTCCTTCGCTGATGGAACAGTTGATAAGTCCGTCAGATGCTAACATCAGTGAATGTAAACACTCACGATCCACTGAATTCACATGGTGGACGTGGGAACTGACCAATGAGAGCATAAATGATGGAAACTGTGAACAGACTATATCAGAGGAAAACAAACGTGCCGGAAATAAAAACGGTCTAGATAGATTTTTCATATGGATCTGTATCGAGTTACATTTCTCTAAAACGGTAGAGGATTGACGTTCTAGAATTGACTGTTTGCGTTTAAATTTCGGCACCACCTATGATGATTCTTCTAGTTTAGGATCGAAGGTTTCGTGTTCCTGTCTTCATCTGTTAGGATGAAGTTTTGTGAATATATTCACTGTGTTTACGTTTCAACCTGAAATTTCCAACGACTGATTTCGATTGTCTGAGAAGTTCTACAGTAGATTGGATTCGGTACCATTCGCTGTCTTTGTTCCTCTCTTCATATATCCTACATACAACTGGGTTTGCCATTATCAGAATATATACATAGCGTTTCAAGAGCACTATCGTTTTTTGGCCGTTCAGCTGAGCCACCAATATTCTCTCCAAATGAATAATCCCTGTTTTTGTAAATCCCTAAAATCCATGAAATCCATTTATCTCTCTTACAAGAAAAAAATCACTAAAACCTCGTCTCACAGCTGAACCGCAGGAATTGAAAACGTTATGACCACCGGCATTTAAGCATTCCCTACATATTTCAACTGATCTCATAGTAAAATAGGTGTGAGGAAGTCCGTCGAAGACGCCAACAAGTGGAGGGGCAAAGGTTAGACAAGCTGGGGGCTGGTGTTAGGCGTTACTGATCCAGATAACATCTAAAAGATCCTCATTAGTGGATCAACCTGAAACTTCTGGCCGACAGTTCGTCTTATTAGCGTAAACTTTTGACTATAAGCCAGAGGTAGCGCCTAATATTCTCCGATCTTGTTGGCTTTCGATTCAACGACTCATGATTGTCTTGAGTAATCAGGTCATACCAGTAACAAGTTCATTGTGAAAGGACCAGATGCAAAGATGATACGGAGGATACACTCATCTGCAAATCAATTGATTTGCAGATGAGTGTTTTTCTCGAACAACAGTCCAATTTGGGTTCAAGTAGAACATAAGGTTGACGGAAACTCGGGGAATGCGCCTACCTGATGAGCCCCAAGATGGGCGAAACCGGTCGTGGGCTGTCGAAGAGTTTTCAGCAAACTTATGAGTAGTCCATTACGAATATACATGATACGGAAGACTTAAATAAATAATATTCGTAAAAGCGAACGAGAAAGACTTCTTTAGCCGTAAGTATCAGGATTGTCTTATTTCCCATGTAATTATTCTGAGTGACCTTTCGGATGCCACACTAGTATTTTTGAGCAGGACATGTTCCTTCACTGTGAGATTTGTGAGGACAGTAACCATGATAAACTTTATTAACCAATTGCCATCATGCATGTTTGGGACTATTTTTACTAGACGTATTTGTTTTTTTTGTATTTGGGTCTTCACTTGAATCTAACAGTCAGGTGGTGGGTATCAAAGTAGTCAGGTGAACTTGACAAGTTTATTTAGATTAGCAAGCTCCTGATGTTCGTGATAGCCGGGTTCTGCACGTCAGCTAATTGCTAACGTTACCAGAAACCAACAAACAAAGACGGGTCGCTGTACTAAATTTGCCATAACCGATGAAGTTGTTCCACTGTTCAAATTCAAATGAAACGAGTGGGCTGCAAGGAGGTGAGATGTGTTGTCACACCCCACGTCCTCATTCCCAATAGAGAACCAAAATATTTGGTCATAATTAATGCTACATCCAGAACGTCTGTTGGCCCACAACCAAAAAATAGGAGATCTCGCACAATATGCCATCCAACGGTATCGGAAATGGCGAACGCCAAGCAGGGCGGACGTTGTTGGACGAGCTGAAGAATGAATCTTTAAAGATGAAAGGATGAATTATGTGTAAGCGAAACAATGCCCATGTTGGCCATCTACATAAGTCAGACTACTAGGAATCTTAGAACACAAAGAATCCGGGTGATTTGGTCCGGCATGATCAATTGCAAAATAACTCAACCATCAATAAGTCAAAGGAGCTTCAAGGAGATATTAAAAAACATGCTTACTTTATTGGGGACCAAATGCGAAACCCAAAACGCCAAGGCTTCGCCATTGGCCTACCATTACAGTGCATCAGTCACAGTGAGACAAACTAGTTACGAGCCACAACCTTTTTAACCCAATCAGTTGTATCCGGCATGTTGACCACAGGTGGTCTCCGCGTCCATGAACGTTAACAACTGCACGGATATTTGGTTAAATGTTATTTCTCCGCTTCATCTATGTGGACAATTTTCGGTCAGCTCTTCTTGATACAGTTGACCGTCGGTTACCAAAACGTTGATCCTATCATCTTATCTTATTGACTGCGACCCTTTAAATAAATGGACTCTAATGAATAAGGCCTTCTGCTATTTTCGCTAACCTGACTGTGCAGATCTTTGCTACCCATGTGATGCAGACTATCTCTAAACAGTAACATCATGGCCAGCTTGGACTTTCCCAGTTGATTCTGTCCCTCAATTCGGTATAAACTTCGTCAGTAGCATAAACAGAAAGATTGGTCGTCAAATTTAAATCCACTCAGTTCGTTCTAGCAAGCAAGATATGTTGCTTGTCGTGACCCGTGTGAATCCTGATGGAACACTTTATGTTTAGCTGCTTGTTTATGTATAAGATTGGCAAAGGTTTGTGATGTCGCGGCAAACACAATCCCGATTGTATGTCGTTATGTTATAAATTTCCGGCCTTAATGATGGAAAAATATTGCGTGCATCATGAGACCTACTCGGCACAATATTTGAGACATAACATATTTGACCTAACATTTGTAACATTTGTACGTTGTTTGAATAGACGAATATTCCCGTGCTGAGAAAACTGTTATGTCCGAAACTGTTCGAACCTCGAAGAGCAAAAACCTCTATAAAACAAAGGATTTTATTTGGACCTCCGACTTTTTACAATTTTTGTGAAGGCATACGCTGACAAACACTGAAAACTTGATAGCTAAATGTCAATGTCAAACAGGTCATGATACTGTCCAATCACCGACAAGTAATTTGGGTCACGGAAGACCCATAGACTGTAGAAAATGCTGCACGCACATCACAGCTCCATGATGGTCCTACAAGGAGTGCTCCCCAGATCTGAAAACACCATGTACTCATGGAGAAGACAACTGAAAAAGTAACCGCTATTCTAACTGAATTATCTTCGAAGGTAAGGAGCAGCACACAGTCAACATCCAACTGACTTTCCAGCTCCGACGCACGACTAAAAATTCAGAATTTCGAATTTAAGCATGTATATATTTTAGGACACGTGCAAGGTGTTCCAGCAAAAGGATCTCATGCGCGGGATTCTCACCTCAGATAGATTAATAACAAGTAAACAGTACGCTGAAATGACTTCGGCATCGTAAGCTAGAGTAATTTTCATATGATTATCTGATCCGCATGTGCGTATAAACGAAACCAAGTTCGATTGAATCAATTTAACTCACCTGGTAAGAGAGGAGAGGAATGATTGAATGGACGGAGTGTCCTCCTCCTAAACAAGGAAAATGATAAGAAATAAAGTCAAACCTGCATGGTGCCACATTTATTTTAATAGGGTTTTATTAGGACATTAACAAGGTAATTGCTGTTGCTCCAGTCCCATTGAATTCATGTAGGCCAATAGAGAATGACACCGTTGGTTTTCTTGAATCGCTCAATTCAGCAGTTTGTTCGTTCTCATAGCACTGGGCGTCAGATTGTATGTGAACTATCATGAAAAAATCTCCCCATCGTTGTGCTGGCAACAAACATGCTGAAATGTGTCCGGATGAAGTTTCTTGCAGGACTGAATGACAGTTGGCAATCAGTATCGATTCTGGTTCATGAAGTTGAAAAACATTATTGTTGGGAATCTGCAGTGCGTCAAAATCGGAAGATGTGCTGTGGACTGCATGTTTGGAGGATGAATGGCGCCAAGTCCAGTACAAGTACAAGTATACCACACTGCTAATTGGCTGCTTTTGACCGTTTCATATGGTTCTTGCTTCTTAGCATAAGATGACGGGTTTTATTCTCCCCAGGTATGAAATACGCACTAGAGATAACCCTTGGACAGAGGTAAAGTACATTACTGTATAACAGTTATCTCATTACATTACTCCTGGCTTAACCTGCCAGATAAATTCTGGACTGAAACTTAAAATGTTGGATTCTGAGTCATAAAGTTGGATACACCAAATACATCCTGTGTTGCCGTCGACGTTCATGGAGTTATTCAGCGATGGGGACCAGCATGCTGTGTTTGATACAGCAGGGCTTATATGAAATTCTTAGAAATCAATATACGCCTAGTTGAATGACAGGTACACATTCCAACATTCCGAACCTGAAGGAGTTCATCGCTGCACATGGCTCGTATAATCAACATATCTATGGGCCCAGACAAAATGTAGCGGGGTCTAATTAGCGACTCTTCATCAAATATACTATTATGGTCAGTAGTTATTCTAACTCTTATGGGTGAATTAGACCCTATTTGCGCAGACCATCAAACCACTGGTGTTAGAAAACCAAAGCAAATAAACCTGTCTATACTTAATGGCGCATTCTCTGAAGCTGCAAAATCGTGACGATGAATGAACTGCGTGCATTCCTCAGGTAAAAGGATGAGATTTGGGCGGAAACTTTAGACAGTAGCTAGGTACGCACATATCCACACTGGTTTGTCACTCAATATCCGTCATAAAAGCGGAAAGAGAGACGCTTCTAAACCGGGAATGTTTAGGACATCAAAAAAAAACGAAAAGATAAAAATTCACCTGTGCCAATGATTTTGCGTATTTCTTACACAAAAAAGCTATAAAAGCAGAAAATCGTCCGTTTGATGCACTGGGATGTAGATGATATTTAGAAGGCCAAAACTTCGGCCAGGAAAATTCATGAGATCAGTACAGTGGTAGACACGATTTGTCAGCATGCGAGGAGGTTGATGAGATTAACTGATTATGACAGCCTAAGTCCGTTAGGATGGTATAAAATGTAAACTGCTATGCAACTCCATTTCAAATTCGACCTACGCGGATAACCTTCTGTTGTTTTTAGCTGGTAAAATGGGATCTTTTAAGGTTTACTGCAAAGCCCTCCTCGCATGTTTTTTAAGCGACACCTAAAAAGGATGAAAATGTGACAAACATTTATACAAACAGATGTTTGTGTTTTTGTGAAAATCCCACAGTTGTGGTAAAGAGCAATAAGGTCGTACCGGAATACGCTGTAGACTGATGCAACTGCGATGCAAGATGAGTTATAACCAGCATCGACTTACTTGAGCTACTCGATTAAAAAGAGCACAAACTGATAAGAATGCCTGGAAAATTTAAAGGGGTTCAAACGTTTGGTGTTGCAAAACAATTATAGGGACTTTCAGAGTCACCACTATCCCCGAGCAGCTATGTATGTTTTCTTCAATAGAACACAACAGGTTGGAGTATTTATCAGCAATCTGGTTTGCCTTAAAGACATTCGCTCTCGAACCAGCATAAATGAATCTGTTTTTTCAACAAGTAACTGTGATTCCACTCTCAAAGCGAAAAACTTTTCTTCGTGGGTACTCAAGCAAAAGACTATGAGGAATCTTCAGGTGACTGTTGTTTGGAGATACTGAGCATTGCTGGTGTTCAGGTGCCCTTAGGTTTAGTTATACAAAATTTATTGAGTAATATACGAATAAGATAGTTCTTTCATGGCATTTCGGCTGCTTGCCTTCCTCTTTGACTACGGCTGAACCGAAAAATTCCAAGAACTTTGGCCTTCAGATTTGGCAAGCTCTTCGCCGTGGAAGAGAACAAGAAACAGCTTAATGACTGACACCTATAGACGTGCGACAACCCAGACCTCCTATGAGTTGTTTGACCGATTTTTCAGTTTTGTACTGTCAAACTCTGAATGTGCTTTCGCTGCCGTCATTGCTATCAGCTTCTGTCAAGCGCTGCAAACAAGGAAGAATCAAGCGTCTATGTTGTAGCTATACCATACTTCGTCTGGTGCTCCGAAAATTTCGTCATTCTGAAGCGGCTAACCCCAACCACCTTTTTGGAGGTTGTGTTAGTTGGTGGGCTTGCGGCACTCTGCTTAGTTGAAACAAAAACCATTATAAGGTGCCAGGTAGCACATCCGCTTTTCTGATCCAACAAAACAAGCACAAGGTTGTGAAATGCACCCCCATCGTTTGCATTTCATCAGCTGTGTCCGACTGCGATTGTTTTGACTCGCACCTAAACAGCGCTTTGCTGTCATTGTTGCCCAAGCTTACCGAATATCCCCAGACGTACAGAGGTCGAAACTGTGATCTGATCATCTGAGATACGGTGCCAGTGCGTCACCAATACCTCACTTCAATAAACTGGACAAATATTTGAACTTGATGCGTGATTTGTCTCTGAAGAACGATGAACCATCTGTCACTAATTCCGGATCACAAAGCACCACAAGCACTTCAAAATTAACTGATGATTCTTTATGCACAATACATCCACATCAGTAGGCTTCTAAATCTGGTCAGCTATCAGTATTAGGACTCTGGCCGATAACCAGTGAAACCCAAATTCCCAAGTAAAACAAACTAGGTTCACTGACCCATCATTTTACCCCAACAAATTGGCGATTGAATGATACGGAGAGTTTTAGTGATGAGAGATAATTGGTGACTAGGTTGAACAAGTAACAGCCTACAAACTTTCAATCCTCTTTATCACAATAACAAACGTGACGGAAAAACACATACAGTATAGTTTAGAGTTACCATAGCGGAACACTGACAAGGAGAACCACTGCCGCAAGCCTAGCTCAGCTGCACAATGCCTACAACACTTTGAACACTATCACGTTATTTAATAGAGATGGAAAAAACCATCCATCTGGTGATCTCTTCCAATATAACAGTGAATCAGTGCAATTCACTCGCAGGTTCTCTAATTCTTTCAGCCTTCTCTAAGATAAGGTTGTTTTTTCGGAGAGGAAATGCCGTCTCTTGTTAATTCCGAGTTTACACCGTCTGACGTCGAATTTACTTGATGGATCTTTCAGCTAGCAGACAACATAGTTACCAGAGCCTCAGCTATGCTGGAGTCCCGCATAGTGCTGATGATGCCCGAATAGCATTGGATCAAACCGTGGAATATCACTCCTCCAGAGCGACAAGGCACCCGGCCCGGGTAGTTTGCACCCCGTAGTCTCCATGTTGGGTGGTGACGACCTGTTGAGCAGCTTGACGATCCTATTACTTCAGAAGATCTGGAACAAAACAGAACTCCAGTTCTCCAAGTTTGATTCCAATCTTCGAGAAGAGTGCAGCAACCTCACACAAAAAACATCATGACGTTAACCTGGTAGCCGTCATATCTAAGGCACTATTTTGAGCAGGCTGATGGATTAACAAGGGTAGAAACAAACTCATGAGAATCAAGCTAGTACTCGCTCTGGCGGAGAAGGCATCGACTCTATCTTCGCTCTAAGACAAGTTCTTGAAAAGCTTCACTCTTTAAAACGACCCAAGTTAGTGATTTTTCTCCTCGATCGTCTGAAACTTTTGTGGTGTTTGGCGGTCAAAGGCGTTCCTTCTAAATTTCTACCCCCTATGAGGGCACTGCATACGAACTCCTGTGGGCTTGTACGGGTAGACAGCTAGCTTTCGCCCGAGTTCCCTACATCCAGTGGTGTAAGACAGGGATGCCCTGCTTGACCATTCCTCTTTGACTTTATAGTAATACGCTGCTTGAAATTTTTCTACCTGCCTGTGAAACCCTGGGAACGAAGTTCTTCGGCAGAGTATGCGAGTACCATTGCTCACATCCGTTCAGACCCTTCAAAAGGCTGAATTATTCCAAATAACCTAAGTAATTACGGTATGTGCTTCACACCTTCAAATTGTAAAGTGTTGCTACAAGATTGGGTGTGATAAAACCCAAGCTCATGCTTGCAGACGAGCCAATCGACAAGATTGCTTCTGGAGTCAGAAAGGTCAAGGCAGCTTTTTCCAATCACCGACGCCTAGTGCGCCGAGGTGACATCAGTATGTCTCTCAAGGCAGAGTGTACATTGAGGCAGCGGGTTAATACTGCTTTAGGGATAAGAAACGCCTACTCTCAGTTCAGATGATGTATGAAAACTATCACTGTCTGACCATCGGTGTCCCAAAGCATTGGCCGGGTCTGTTGGAAACATCGAATTAGCAATGCTGGGGCACGTCTGGTGGTTTTAGTATAAGGGACTCTTCTGTGACGGAATAGGCTACCTGATTAGGATGAGTACTTTGCACACCAAAGGACCTACTGTCTCGCATAGCTCTTTTTCCCATGCTCTGTGGTGAGTGGAAACGGCCATCAATGAAATATGACAACCCTAAGCAGCAATTAGTCTAGTCGACAACTGCCGAATCCCTGGACGGGGACCCCGGGACTCAGCTTATCAATGGTTAATGACACTGGCTGACATGACATAATTAAGCAGTCGGTGGCGGTCGTGCATCAAAGGTATGATCTTCAATGCGTTCCCTCAGATTAATACATGTCAACTAACTGATTAGGAAATCGTCCCCAATTATTGACTATCTCTCAGGCTTGTGACCAAAACTGCAGTAGATAGAACCGACGTACGCTTGTCATAGGGTTTATAACTGATGAACTGAATTGAACTGAGTTAAGCACAGTCGCCACGGTGCAATCCATGACAGGGAACATAAGAATTGTAACACAGTGCTATTTTCATACAAACGCTGACAATCATCTTAACAGAGTGTCGGTTACAAGGCTGTAATAGACAAAAAATATTTTATCCGAAACATCTTAAATCTGCAGTCTACCGTTCACACACATTGTATTGGAGACTTCGTCAGACCTACCTGTAAATATCCCACTCTATTGCTGTCTCCTAGTGACAACTCACTCAAGAAATAGTTGAGGCATACAGAAAATCAGATTTTCCATAGATGGTGCACTAGAGTATTGTTTGTGTCAAAAAAGTTGCTTGCACGCACCCCAAAAGGGATGCACTAGAACCCTGTGCAACCTGTGACTCATGGAACTTATACCACCCTCTTCATAATGGAGCTCAAGATCCACGTACTGTGAAGCTGTCAGTAGATATCGCCACATGTATGCCCATTAACAGTCGATCTAACTGAGACATGACCTATACGCGGAGTTCTATGCGCGAGATAGATGTTGACATGTGAACGATACTAAACAGATATGCATCATCTAAGGTTGCAGGTGAGCGTGGAGGTCACAGTTCGTTCCGCTAGTCGAAAAAACTGACTTTACTCACTAATGGGCTTACGTTTACGTTCACAGGATTGATACGAGGCCACGTTTCTCTCACAACCGAATCGCATGAATTTCCTCCCTGTGAACCGTGATCATTGAATGCTTGTTTGTTTATGAGAAACCGTACTCATATTCCTTGTTTGAAGAGTGTTGCTAGTGGACACTATTCGCAGAGGGTTGCGTTCTGATGATTAAGCTCGTAGGCGAATCACGGTCAGGAAAACTGCACACAAGAATTTCTAGTCCTATCCACTTTTATTAGTGAAAACTTCAAATTACTGTTGCCTCTGGTTGTGGTTCACCAAGCATATCTTCCGCAAAATGCGCAAAGTAGAATGGACTGAGAGCAATGTCAGCAACATGCTGTCTTTACTGTGTTTAACTCAAAATCTACCTTACGGTTTCTTGGAAACGCGTGTACAATATCTCAGTTTCCTTCGGAAAAATGAGGGCGCGTTCTATTCCATTTAGAATGAAATCTGTGGGGTTAGGCTTGTTACATATGCACCAAAAAAGATGGGTTCACAGTTTGCCGCGCGCCTGTTTTGGTTGATTGTCGTCCCATATTCCGGTCGGTTTTCCATGTGACCAGCTTCGTAGTTGCGAGTAAATCAAGTTGAAAATCCGCGCTTTTGTGAAGCGAAATACCGTGAACCAAAAAGCAGACACTACGGATAAGTTGCACGGACAAACAATCGATCGCCTGTGGACCAAGTGTTCTAGTTAACGGACAATATTGATGTCGCGGCTTACCACTGCACGATGGGCCTCAGGTAAAAGAGCATGTAACGCATTTCAGCGGAAAATCATACAGACTAAGGAAGCAAATGTGCATCCAACCGATGTTTGAAGATAGAATGAATGAAAGAAGGAATGCCAGATCTGGGTCATTGAGCGATCCGAGCACATGGAGAGCGGAGTTTCCCACAAAGTACCAATTGAGCAGGTATGTTTTTGGAGAAAACGTGTGCAGTGGGAAACTCGGCCTCTAACAGTGTTTCGACTCCATTAGATCTTTTAAAACAAAACTTATTCGCATGGTAGGAAGGACCGTACCTTGTGAAAACCGTTAGGGAATGCCCTATCATGTGACCATCATGAACAGCTGTAAGTCCTGACTGAATAGGTGCCGTTGGAGAGGTGGACGGGAGATACAGATGTATGGCAAACTGTCCTGAATAGTATCCGTCGCATGTTTGTCTTGTTCTGAACACAGACTGTAGTAATAGTGAAAGTGCTGGGACAGGAAGGAAACGACGACTCCTGTGTGTAAACTCTACTCCAGATTTCATCAGTCCCATGAGGGTGTGCAATCGATTAAAAGCTTCATCCTAGTTAGGGTTAGCACTGTGCTGGGGAGAAGATGGGTTAGCTACTTACTACTTATGTTCGACCAAAAGTCGTGCCATCAGTATTTTCATAAATCACGGTCGATCAGAAACAGGTTTACAAGGCTTTTCTCAACCTCAGTTTCCTCAACAAACTCTCAATAATATGGGACAGCATGATTTGCTTCTTTAAATCAGATTACGCCATATGAACTCGCCGTGAATCAAATGCTACCATTTAAAAATTACTTAACTTCAAAAACCATTGCCTTCCAAAAGTCTTCCACACTGTACAAACGTATTTAACTTCATTATACATACTCACCCAAATCTGACTGAGCGATTCACCTGTGCGGCTAGACTTGCCTCACTAGGGGGAAACTACCTAATCTCAAACGTTTTCGTTGTCTTCAGCTTAATGGCGTATTGTGGACATAACTGAGAACTTATCTGAAGAAAGCGCGATACCTAGCTTGAACGTAGGAAAACAGACGTGTGTCGTTAGGCTGTGGTACAGAAAACCCTATGAGGATCCCTGTCGTTATGTCATCACGCTGGCTAGTAGCGCTCTCAGTAGGACCCTCCTCACTGGACCACCGAGCTTCTTCCTTCGGGTTTACACGTACAACCGTCTGTGGTTTACCTAATGTG
This sequence comes from Clonorchis sinensis, assembly GCA_003604175.2. NCBI lineage: Eukaryota > Metazoa > Platyhelminthes > Trematoda > Opisthorchiida > Opisthorchiidae > Clonorchis > Clonorchis sinensis. The sequence continues at coordinate 80,391,808 of CM030369.1, forward strand.
CTCAGTGGTCCAGTGGGTCAACCACTGTTAGCCGACAGCCTTACTGTGGATGGTAGCCAGCCATATATGCGGGCACGTCTGTCATTCTGGTCCGTTCGGTAAACCCATAACAAGGATAGCATCTTGGGTCCAAATGGTTACTGTATAACGAAACTGTGTTGCTACCTTCATTCGTGGGAGAAAGTAAGAACACATAACCGAATCACCACTGATCACGCTCCGTGGTTTACGGAACGCTGACCGAAAATTTGAGTGACGAATATCTGACTGTTCAAGGTTCATCAGACAATAGCCAATCAACACTGGACTCACCATTCATTGGGGTAAAAATTATAAAAGCAAGGACATGCAAGCTCCAATTCACCCAAATGACCTGTTTTCGACGGACTGCGAGTCAACTGTCTCTGCAGTGTGCGGTCCATTTAGAAAGGAGTGTGGATTTCGAGGCCGGATAGTACGCCAGTGTTGCTTTCAGATGTGTGCCGCTTTTACGGAATGCGCACCATTGTGACTTTTTCAGCCCACAGTCTGTATGCTGTATCCAGACTGGGTTCCTGAAGCGCATATATGATACCCATAATTTCTCATCACTTGGTTACTATTGGTAATCTCGATTTCGCATGAAACTGTGTTACTACGGGTTTTATTCGTCCAGTGAGGCAGTGTGCGGGTTATTTCTCTCTCCATACTCAGGGATGAGCAGAGTTAAGTGGCTATCTGATTGGATTGATTTGAGATGAATTGTTGATTCAAAGTGATCATGGTTTCAAGGGACTTCACAGTCAGGGTGTCTTGTGCTCTACCGCGAATTGAATGGAGTTAAGATGAAAGAAGTTTTAGGACAGTGCTGTTTTATTCGCCTTCTGGCCTAATTCACCATATGAAGGCAATTCAAACACGACAGGCGGCACGTGACAGTCTCAAGGTCAGGTATTAAATATAGCACAGCGCAGCCCACACACACACAAGCGGATGGACATACATGACTTTTACACCAGTTACGGCAAAAGTCGGGTAACCGTCTGGTCTTTGGACATCCATATTGATAGTTTTAGTGTCAGTCAATTGAACCTACGTCCAGGCGACTCTCAGTGGTGGAAACTTCCAACTGTTTCATTTGGTAGGTCCACTGTATAGTCGCAAGCATTTTCACCATGAACCAACAGCCCACAACGCTTAAACTATTTAAGCTATTCAGAAATCAGTTTGAAGATGGTCCATATGATTCTATCTCAATTGGAGAAGGCGTAATGTTTTTTAGTCCCTACAGTTAGAGGTCCTATTCCAGATCTCTTCGAACGTATTTTCTGATTGCTCTAATTATTTCAGCTTTCGAATACAGTCTGGCGGGAAAGTTGGATCAAAATAAGCTTTTGACGGAATGTGTGAGATTGTGAAAGCAATATTTGTAATTTTATTATGTGATACTTGATCAGGATGGAGTGCGACCACAACATGCCGATGATTTTGAGAAGCAGGCCTCAGATATCTGCTCTGCTTTTCATCCCCTCTCCTCCAACAAAAAGCACTTACATTTAGGAATAAATTTTACTCACATGGAATTGTAATCTCTTGTCCCAGAGGATCACCCGTGTGATAATTTATCCTATTTATCCTATGTTTTAGAATAGGATATTTCTAAAGAAAAACAACGAATTCGCTATTCGTAACAGTCATTTTTCGGGCATCTTTCTGTCTATTGTTGGGGATCCCAGGAATTACTCCAGCTGACTTTAGTTCCTGCAACGTTTCACAGCCTTGTAATACCACATGTGGTTAACAGTCAAATAAACTATCGTATTCTTCCATGCTTCCAGGTCTTCCTCGCAGCTGCTTGACCTTGTGCATGGCGCAGCTTGACATGTCTTACGAAGGATGGCGAGCACGGTGGCAGAGACTGCCATTTCCTTATTACAACACAGACTGCGTGGTCTGGATTAATTTCTTCTGCAGGGCATTCTGTTAGTGAAACAGATCATTATCAGCAAATAGCTGGAAAAACCTGCGCTCGCTGCTGCAGCACAAGATGTTGGATGTTTTCTTCTGAAACTGAGGGAGCAGCCAACTGTGAAGCTTAGACCGTTCTGCGTGAGCTATACACTACTTAAGGAAATACGGCTGTCGGATGTTCCGTTTTCTTATAGATGTGAAGCAGGAAATTGAGGATACAGATATCTTGACTATTAAAAATCGCCCCAGAGATAACCTGGAAGGTTTTATCACCTAACTGAACTACTTATTTTGGTGAGTTTTTGCGAGTGAACAGTGAATAAGTTTAATGCCTGACCTAAAAACAAATGACCGTAGATTATGAGGCTTCTGAAAGTTGCTCTTGAGACCTGTGCAGACATGTCTAGACAGCTACTGCGTTCTGCGCATCCGAAAGCCCATTGGAGAATTTCACCGAGATATTACTGTAATAGAAGGATTTTTAATGCAGTGTTTGTCGATTGAGTTTCATGCAATAGGTTGAAAAAATACGAAACTCAAAAACAAGCCTACAGAAGTTTGTCAACCAACAGCATACCTGCCAATTTTTAACCCGAAATAGAGTAGAGTTATTAAAGCGTTAATATGTTTAAACCTATTTTCTCACATTCCTCCTTTGAGCACGAAATCAATGGGTTGAAGGTCAAATTTAACCGATGTTTGAATCAGTGGACGTAAATTAATATATACGAATATCAACCTGACGAGACGCTGTAATAAATTTAACCGATGTTTGGATCAGTGGACGTAAATTAATATGTACGAATATCAACCTGACGAGACGCTGTAACGATAAAAAACCATTAGTGGACGTATTGTGTGAGGTTCGCAAGGTACTACGACAGACTGCTAGGTCACTGTTGCTCCAAGAGCAAGGGGATGAACGCGAAGGTCACAAAACGAAATAGACACTACACATCGGATTCTTGTTTTTGCTTGCGTGAACGTATAACCATCAAGAATCTGTTTCCATGTGATCTTAACTGAGGTCTACGTAATGATGATGAGTACAGTAGACGTGAGACGAAGATTAATCATCAACTGAAATAGCTAAACCTGAATTGCATAGCCCAAGACCACCAAATTGACCTAACCAAATTATTGCAGCACTTACAAACACAAATAGGCCAACAAAATCTGCTAATGAAACCCAAGAAGAGACATAAGATGAAGCACTGTGGAATGAGGACTCAAGGACACAAAATCAGCCAAAATGATTCTAAATCCCTTACCAACAACCCATCGGCCTTAAAGCTTACGCACACATATTAACCCACTTGAACGGACAGTCAGCACTGACCCAATGTTTCAGTCGGAACAGATCTTGCTGAGTCCTTCTCCTTCTGCTTTAAAACTCGAACAATTTGCCTACTCACTCACTTGACCTGACGAAACTTTTGTGTCAAAAACTAAATCCTGTCCAGCTATGAACCCGCCGATTGTTTATCGAAAAAAAGACAGCATGCTATAGGCGTTCAAGACCTTGTGGAGAAAACGACATCCCATTTGACGATACTGTTAGCTAATGTACACTGTATGTTCGAGCGTCCCCATGTTTAACATATTTTATAATCACCCATGGATCTAGGTTCATGCCAATCAATAAACACACCTGAATGCAAAACAGTCGTCCATCCAGGTAACTTAAGCAGAGGTTATGCTAAACAATTCTCAGCAAAACGAAAACAACACTGAGACACTGTTCAACGAAAAAAAACTGCACACTTCCCGGAAAGCTCTCTGATGTCATACACGTATGGCTACAGCTGATATTGACAGGCGAGTAGCAAAAGCTTGGCAAATTTGGATAAACACAAAGAGTAGAGTAACCTCAGAACCACTAAAAAAATCCAACACGAAATCACCAAGTCGTCAGATTCACCTTTAACTAACTGACTGGCGGTACTAGCGCGCACCAGTGTTCCAGTTTTGGTGACAAGCAAAGATAGAGCGCATACAGCGAGCTACGCAACAGCAAATGTGAAATAAGCGCGAAACACATGGTAACACTTTGTTCTACCCAATGAATTTTGGCAAATAAAAGTTTGACGGGCAGAGAAATTCGACATCCTTTAGTCAGGAAACTTCAATGGTGGAGCAAAAGGTTAAGATTTGTGTGCATTCAAAAACCAATTTTGGCTGCTGACTAAAACCGTAAGTTTGAGCGATGAAATTCAGGGAGTCAAAAACAGTGGAGTATTAAAAGTTCTAAACAGTCTCAAACGGTGTTGATAGTGTGACAAAAATGTTTTCGATCATCCTTCCAGTCGGACTGATCAGAGGAGTTGGAATGGTGTGGTTTGATTTAAAGACGGATTTCTGGCTTATACAATGTTCGATTCACGTAATTTCCCAGTAAACTGTGCAACTCAGCCAGGGTTTGAATAACTTATATTTTGAAGTAGTTGAAGGTGTTGACGCGTCCAGTTCGTGACATGTGATCACAGATTCATCCGGTCAGGCGGGGGCGCTTAAAACAACCATCTACCTGGAGGACAGAAGCTGATCATATGTTGGTCGGTAAATTAAGCGCCCTTCCTAAGAAGTCGCCATATAAGCAACATTTCAACGAAAGGAACTTTACAGTGCCAGCTATTCCACATTTTGAATACACTATCATTTAAAAACCTCCAATTTTGTCGCCTCAAATGATGCGTAGAGTAGACATCCGTTGAACTTGTAGAATGGTCCTATGCTGCTTTGTATTCGCTCTTATTTTCGTAAGTTACAGATCTGCTGAGATTTTCAAACATTCAGTCCAGTTTGGTCATTACGGCAAATATCCCAGAACCATACGTCATTGACAAATATATCAGGTTATTGCGCACGAGTGGGCTGCACAGAATACACTCATACAATTGTCTATTCTCAGTTTGAGCACAGTTACTCCAGCAGTGCCGCATTGTGTCGAAGTACTTGTATGATGTTGCGATTGTTTTTCTCTGGGAAGATCTGCAGGAAACGACCAAAGGTTGAGTCGTTTCGGAGTAAATCTCTTCTAAAATAGGCTCAAGGAGATCAACGGAAGGTGTCTTTTAAGAGGTCCTCTATACTAGGTTAGCTTTCTGCCTAATTGGATACATACAGTGGGACTTGAAGGGCACAAGATGTGAGATAGAAGCCTTATTGAAGGTGTTCAACATGTAAGTGAATGAGGAGCTTAGGCGGAGCAGTGGAAATGCGAAAATAAATACATAAGCGAATGCCATATCAAAGGAAGAACAACTTACCACTGATCCTATGTAGACAAGGTGGTGGTGATGCGGCTTAAACAACCAATCGTTGTCTCCTGAAGCTCCGGTCGACGGCATCAGGGGTTCGCTGTTCCACTCTGTTGAGTAAAAAATGTCGCTGGATATACCGGTCTGCCGAAAATCCCTTCTTGGGAACCTAGCTGTCAGATATCTAATCCCGAGTTGTAGAAAGGGTCCAAAGGAACTGTCCAAAATTCATGTAATCAACTTTGAAATTCACACGTAATCCCATACGTTGGAGACAACCTTTAGCACAGAATCTCAACTCAACCTTCAACACTACTAGACTGTCGTTCTATTCGATTATATATATATATATAACCGAACGGAAATGTTATTAATAAACCATTTCGAAGTCGCGAGCCCTTGGGACTCAAACGAATGTGTCCATTGTTTCACCTGTTAATACTGCTAGGATCACAACATATCGGTTGTCAGTGAGCCTAGCAGTCAATATAATAATTGACGCGCGAAGTACGCTTACGTTATGTTCTCGTAAATGACGAAAATTTTCGGGAATGTACCGCTTGCTTACGGCTGCGAAGGATTTATTGACCGAGCTAGTACGGCTTTTCTGTTTATAACAACGTGCGTTATCGCAAGATTCTAACGACCAGTAACATGAAGTCCAAAGACTCGGCTTTATAACGAAGCGGCTTCACGGTTTGAGAGGACAACAGCGAGATATCAAGCCATAAAGCTTTAGAGCGTTTTTCGTTCTGAATTCACTATCTTAGTTATAGAAAGTGAGCTAGCCATCAGAATCCACATTCTTCCTAAGACTGGGAGTGGTTTTGTTTAACCATGTTGCTTGCTGGAGAACTCAAGAGCATTTGTGAGACTCGAAAGTCAAGGAGAGATGACCACAGCTTCCTTGTGGAGATATCAGGTTGCTCACATATCTTAGTCGGACTTTTATGAAGTTTTTTATGTCCACAAATATTCCCATTATATGATCAATCCAAATCAACAATATGCATTTTTACAGCCTCGTGTATGGATCAGAACTATGGCCAGTAAAGTGATGGGGAAGATGCGCCAAAGTTGCATGGGTTTCTGAGAGAAAATTTGTCTTTCAATGAGGTCAACAACAATGGAAGCTAAACTAGAATGATCAACTCAACAATGGTAGCCGCAAGATTTGGCTAATTTGGTCTAATCTTGTGAACAAAATTATTAGTTTTGGTGAATTACATTAAACCAAGTATTCATGGGCTATCTGTCAAGTTGCGAACTAATTGCAGTTGCATATTGATACTTTCGCTTATGCCTCAAACAAACTAATCACTATGTGGCAACGGTAAATCCATTTCAACAGTGACGGTTTGTTGATACAGCTATAATACCAGTACGATTTCAAACAGAAATTTTCGGTGATCGGTCTATCAGCACCTACCGTAAAGTAATTTTCATGGGTAAGGATTCGATTGTCGGCAATTAAATGACCAAGAACGGCTGCTCACATTTGGAGCTGAGTGGTGCAAGCAGCCCTGGTCTAATGCCGGTATATAAATAAGACTTTGGGCCAAAATAGAAGCCAGGAGAAGCTTTCTCCAAACATAGCACCGTTCAGCATTCCTGTCTGTGGGGTTAACAATGTACGGTTACTATGATAATTATAGGCCCTATTGGATAAGGTTTGTTCTCTATAGTTGGCTGTGGTTTGTCTATACCATAAAATGACTGTTTCATTAAATAGTCGAACAGTAAATTAAAAAATAAAAACCAAAGCTTTCCCTACGGCGTGTATGCCTTAGCTTAATTAGGCGGATAAGGAACCATTAGATCCAGTCGCAGCTACTAACTTGAATGGTTTAAAGTTTGTCGTTTTTGGTGAAATGTGTTAGCCGCAATAGAAAAAAATTCACTCAACATAAAATGAAGCATTGAAGGACTATTGCATATAGCTCTCTGATGGTGTCACATGCTTTACAATTCACAACTGTCATGCACACCTAAAAATGGCGTCAGTGCAAATTCTGGAGCCTTCACTGGTCTTAGTCGTCCAGCAATGATGAAAAACCGTTCCATCTTGCATCCAACTTGTTCCTCCAACCAGCGACGGTGAATTGAGAGATTCTTACGAGCCAACACTTCGTCTACACGAACAACTGTGAGTAAAGTACAAAAGAGACATAATGGCTCATTTCTGCACAGTAATATTATCAATGAGCTTTAGAAACAAAGACAGTCAAACGATACTTTTTCGGTTAAATACGGTACTGCTACACGGATGAATCAATACGTTTGGGTAACATGAATTGGCGACATGTGGACACCCTGGAAGAGCAACACTTTCAAAAAGTCATTAGCACACTTTCCGGTAGCTTGCTCTGGAATGCACTTAATTCAAGGAAGTGAGCCAATGCAGTTCTCACGTGTGTGCGGCACAAAGCAAACTGAGCTCGTAACCAACACAAAAACGGAATGAACAGTAGACTCTAGTCAAAATTCCAAAGAATTTTTATACCTTGGCCAAAAGTAGGATGAAGAACGCGGAGTGAAATTGATAGGAGTTCGCCTAAATCTTGAAGTCCAAATTTTTAAATCAGTTTTGGCTATTGCTATACTCACGGAGGAGCCCTTATACATAGAGGAGTACGATTAAGCACCAAACAAGTGGAACCATCGAACTATTCAAAGACACGGATCTCTATGAAGTTCCTGCACTTCTGTTGTTTTGAGCACCGGAAATCCAGAAAAAATCCAGGTTAATCGGACACCCTAGACAAACCTACCGAGTCTAAACAAGCAGAAGGGATGTCGGCTGTTACATCGCATAAGGCTGCTAGTTCTTTCGTAATTTTTCAGTCAGTTTCGCGTAATTTGCATAAAAAAAATGTGCATATATTGACCAGCAGCCCGACATTTTTGGAAAACGGATGAATAACATTATATAACGTCTTGTAGAAGCCCTCGTTGGGCCGCGCAGAGTTTCAACCATCTCTACACGTCCCAAAAGGCATCGATGGAATGCTGATTTAACGTAGTTTTTCCTGCACTTTGCTCCAGTATCAGCCGATGCCTGGAGGAAACATTTGTCTGTTAATTTCTTATAAGGCTGAGCGAAACTTCATGCAAAAAACGCCTCACCACCTCATTTGTGTCTTGTTAGATATTTATTTGCAGTGAAGCCCTTCGCAACCAGCTTAATGACCATCGGCCTGAAAAAAAATTCTAAGAACGCAGTAGTAACACCATAATCGTGACATTGTAAAATGTAAATTTGAACAATACATTCTTCTGCTGTTTATCTTATATCAGTAGTTCCTAAGCGGAAGAGCACACAGTCCTCAGGAGTGCAAAACCCGTGTGAATTAACTGTTTGCAAAGGCCTATAAACATGCCTCCTCAGTTTGAACCTGACTTAGGTAGTTCCATATTTTGAGCAGACTTAAAGGGGCATTTCAATGAGAGCGTTTTTCGCCAGTGGTGGTCTTGGATTCCTTGGTTTTCACGTTACGCAATTTTGTTTCATGTATCGACTCTAAGACTTTTCGTGCAGTAGATTTAAGGAAGACATGAGAAGCAGTGCGAGCTGGGATGATTATGAGTAGGTAGACGCGGCCATAGTTTCAAGCCATTATGAGTCTGCAGCACACAAACGTAGACATTGAACACCCCACCACTCAGCCTATTCTCTCAGTTGAACACACAGCTACTTAGTTGGTAGGTAGTCTGATGGTACCCAGCTGGGAGAAGAGTTTTAAGTGAATTTATGAAGTATAAATGACCGGAGTTCCAGGGACAAAGACCCTCTCAATTAGCCTAACAGCTTCAAGGTCCACAATGGGCGGCGAAATCAACAAACGATAGAATGGCACCCAAAAGGAAACCACAGTGTTACATGAGAGGGCAAACTAGGCCTTTGTAAGACTTACCTGATTCCCAGTTAAATATCTACTTCACGATAAGGTTGACGAAAACTCGGAGACTGCGCTTACGTAATGAGCCCCAAAACGGGGAAGAAACCGGTTATGGGCTGCCAAAGGGATTTCAGTAGCCTAATGAGTAGTGTCTTTATGTTATCGTTTTTATGGTCGAAATGTCTCGCTCCTATATCTAAACACAAGTGGTACGATTGGTTTCTGCTTCGCAACACTACCGACACATCAATATCCGGCTTGAGGAAGCCATACACCGTTTACGCCTTGAATCAAGTACCAGTAAAAAGCTGGCAGATGCGTTTAGCAAATTGGTTCGCGGAAGGCTGATCATCCCCAGTGTTTTGTAAGAAGTGGCGATCGGGAAATGAAATGACTTCCACGTGGTAATATTTCAACACGACTGGCTGACTGTCTGTCGAATTGTAAAACCATTTTGTGATTTACCAACTACCGTGAAGTGTCTGCCAAAAGTTATTTCATTTAGCAAGGATATGGCTAAATAGGCTAGTTATTATTGTTAGTAATACTTTTTGTTATTCTCTCCTTGGGAGAAGGTGCAGGCAAGTAAAGTACTAATAATTCCTTGCCGCAGATAATCATCCAATCCATAATTTCATATAATATTGTGTCTGCTGCACCGAAAAACCCATGTCCTCCGGATGTAAACACAATGATTCGCGATGTCATAAACCATCGTTGTCCATTAGAGTGTCATGAACTTCCGTGACGCCCACATGCATTAGAGAACAGGGTGGGCAGATTCTGAATTGTCTTCTTGTTGGTTCTTAGGAACAGTCCTTGTTCATTTATCCTAGCATCATTTGAGATTCCGACTAACAACGGGGCTGATTACAATGTCTCAAATGGACCTCGGCTACTCAAGCTATGTATTTTATCCAATACTTGCAAAGGGAACGGTTATACACATATACAAAACTGTGCAAACATGCAGTCCATTTTCGCAAGAAAACGATAAGCTTGGTTCCAGGTAATTAGCGATGTCAGCGCAGTTACTCATAAATGATTTCGCAAAAGCAAAAGCTTGAATACAAGAAAATATATAAGCAGAGGATAAGTGCAGACTTTAATGACATTACGTGAAATTAAAATTCCTCGCAAAAAATTGACGATTTAAGGTATTTTGCGGAATGCTAATAACTAACATTGTAGAGGTGGTCGCCGCTCAATTTGCGGAGCTTGACGATCTTCCTCAAAATGCATCCTCACCAGAAGATGCACCATCGTGCTGTGCCGATCAATGGAGTGCAAAGTCATCATATAGTCAAAATCGCCTCAGTGGAAACCAGTCCTTGTGTGTCCCAGGGTGCGCGATAAAAACCAGCTAAATCACCGCGAGATCGTTGGTTGGATTGGATCTTCACAAGAGTTCGAGCAGCATACTGCTAACACCACAGAGTGTTCGTGCACAAACCCTTATTAAAACATTCACCAGCTCTCCATTTTTCCAACAGATATAAACATCGCTTCTTAGGTCATATCATTTCCGTGACAAAAACTTTCAAAACCGCCGTGAAACAACTGGGTCACGCAAGCTATCTATTGATGTCTAAAGTAAGAAAAAGCATGCATTGAATCGAGCCTTCTTTCTGATTAACATGGGGTTAAGAGGATGTGATAACGTGTAAATCCACAGTTTGTTTTAAGTGGTGCCATTGCAGAGACATTTTAAGCGGATAGAACTTTTTGGCTAAAAACTTTAGATTAAGTTGGTTCGAAAAGGCGTTGCAAACTTTGCTATAGTAACCAAGGACATCCTGTGTATTGTATCACCTATTGTTCGGGGATGGTACCGTACTTTCAATGTTCATAAGACGACTCAGACATCCAAAAACCCGCTACAACAGAAAGTAATTTCCTATTAACCAGATGACCCCGGTTGGCGAGCACGTTATTGGTTTCCCTTTACAAAATCATATTCTTCGTATTTACTGCCCTGACAAACCATCTCCCAAAATTTTAGAGGTTGTGAAACTTGGGAATCCGTTTTAGATCGTTTATGTTGATCTATACATGGGAAAATCGGTTCTGTAGACAGAAGACATCTCAGGTTTACTGATATTTTGGGTCAAAACCTATATACTGGGAAGCGAATCGTAATAATTGAGTTCCCCTTGTTGTCCACACTGCCTTTACTGCACTTTTAGTTTAGTTCCATTTGGAGTTGTTGTAATCCCAACTCCTGTTCAGTTTGGAAAGTAACGTAAAACGACCGTGACGGAACGTACGATCAGTACTGATCCTGCGTGAACAAAACCCCTAAAGCTTTATGTTGAATGCTGATAAAAAGCTTTCAGCCCTTATGGCCATGCGTCTAGATAAGATGTGCAGGCGAGATTTGGGCATAATTTGTAAATCGTATTAGGTTCACAGGCCAAATAGATAACGAATGTGTGGCATTGTATGAAAGAAGAACTATAAAACATGAGTTTTACATGTACCATATTACATATTACGTTTAGGGTCAAGATGATGGGGAGACCATACATGCGCCCTTATGGTCAATGTGATTTTGCGTAACAGCACGCGATGCTGTCAATGTCACCTCTAAATATCGAAGTTAGGTGAGTAAATGACACCTAACTCAACAAAATTGACATTCTAAAAGAGAGAATTTTTATTTGGAAAACCGAAAGTATACCAAAAGATGGACCCATGAAAGCCGAATTGAAATAGAAAAGGTTGATGGTTAACTGTCCATGACACTTTGGTTCAATTATAGGGCAACATTAGGATTCGTCCGAGTGGATGGATCACTGCTGATATTTAATTTTACCAGCTGGAGGAGCTGAACTATAAATTTCAGGTGGGATGTTCACAAAATATTTTTTGCAAGCCAACTTGGGACGACTAGGTTTCGATTTTCCCACCACCAGCGGTTACAGGAGGAAAGACGTCTGCTTCTGTTCTCACTTTGCCACACAGAAATGGGACTAAACCTGAAGAAATAGGTATCTCATTGGTCAAACGAATTGTTCTGATGGAAAGAGAGCGGTCGATCAGGAGAAGAACGTGAGATTAACACACGATAACACATTCATGCAGTTCGCTGCTTAGTGGCCTAATGGCAGTAATCCTGTCACGAAATGGGGATAATTTTCTAAAAACAAGAGGACAGCTAACATGGTCGGTTCAAGATCAGCACACGAACAATTTATGGAAAAATTGTGGCAGATTAGCTGCGAAAGGGGGAGAAAAAACCATGTCAAGTTAACTCATGCTCGCAACTGATATTTGTACAGATGTACTAACATCTGTTTGCAAATCAGATCTGAAATCTAGTCGTAAAAGAAGTATGCAGTGGCGTGAAAAAACTGAAAATACCCTTACTTGTTTATATGCATACCATGTATGTTCAAACTATATTCTGATAGCTGCGCATCTTACTTGGGTTCCTCGTGTGTAGAAAGAAATGTCAAACTAATAGATCAAATAAATAAATGCATTTTAACAGTTTAGGAGGGTTATTGGGTATACCTTCACCTAGATTATTCACTTGGTACACAAACATGGATTTCACTTAGCTACCTAAAGTGCAAAAACTTCCATAAAGAGAATATGTTGTGTACTGAGTTCCAATATGCGCAGCTTGGAAATTTGACAAATTTCGATGCGAACGCGTCTTCAACGGGATACGCTGAAAGCTGTGCCAAACTGATGACGGAATCGATCACTGAACTTAATGTACAAAGATCATATTTCCACAACGTGATCCAATATGCAGGAAAAACTCGTTAAAGAGCTAAGTCTAAATTTAAAGGATTAGGAAGAGGCCTTACTGTCCCAGCGCAATCAGTCTAATGGTTCACAGCAAAGCAAGAGACACTGGAGTTTTCGACCTATTTGAGCTCATCTGGAGTTTAACTCTTTGACAGTGCCCGGAGCTGAACTCCGGGTATCCGAAATGAGGGGTGAATGTTTTACCGCCGCTCCACCGTCGTAAGCCTGGACAGGTAAATGTGTTCACGTTTGAGCGATGTGAGTGGTTTGCTCAACGACTCGAGCGACGACCCGGGTTGTACCGGTAAACGGACCCACCTGACATTACAATCAATGTCTGAAAAACTACCATACCCGGTGTGCACAATAATACAAACCGCCTCCATTCCATTTGATTACTCTCAGGAAGCGTGATCTTCAATTAGGTTTTTAGCAAACCCAAATAGATTGCGCTCAAGAGCATCCTCTCGGAGGTAGCAGAAAAATCGTCAGCAAAAAACGGACTGACTAGGCCGTCACTCTTTGGATGACGTTTTTTTGAATCAGGTGGCAGATGAAAAACGAATGCACGTCATGTATGAGCAAGTTCATTTCACCATCTAAATTAAGTTAAATTTGTACAGGTATGCAAACTGAGCAACATCCATCTCTCTATGCCAGAGTACGAAAACTTATTACCATGAAGTTCATGGTTCAGTTGTTACCCTGACCACCAACTTAACTGAAGGAGAACGATCATACTTGATATACGCTATGCGATACATATGTCCGCTAAAGGTATGTGACAGGAAAATATAGTTGTCAGATTTTAAGTAAACCGTCTAAAATAGGCGTCTATGCACACTGGATAGTGCACCCTGTGTACCAGCTGCAATCAAATTTTTTTTAGAAATTTGTTAACTTCACTCCGAGCATGCAGAAAACATCTGTTTACCTATGCTATCGGCCACGTGACCTGCTGCGTGCAGTCCAGCCGATTCATGGGACGGCTACCGAGCAGACAAGACGAAATACTGCAAGTGAGCTCTACTACTGACTACGAACTAGTAACGTAAAAATGGCATTAAACACAAGTGGCGCGCTAGGACGATACCCGTGAAAAACGGAAGGAAAGCAACCATGCCCAAACTCATACAGGCGCAAAGTCTGTGTCATGATTATCACCACTCCTCCTTTGCAAATGTATGAAGTGGGTGGCAGGCACAGTGAATCAGGCCAGAGAACACGGGAAGAATGTTGTTCTTGGACCAGTTGCTAGCCTGAAATAACACCACGTGGTACGCAGTTTAGTATGGTCAGCGAAGCACCCGGAAAGCACCATCAGGAAACTCGGCTAGAAAAGGTTTTCAATTTGGAAACAAATCCCGAGAAGTTAATGCGGCAGTGAGTTGCGGTTTTCCCTGTTCACCAATGTAACTCATATGTGTACAAATTCGACGGATATTGACATGGTAAATATCATTAGCGTTTCAGATTTACTGCAGTGCTTGAAAACATTCACGCTGATCATCGTATGGAACGGACAAACACACACCCTTCTGGGGATCACTGTACTGCGGGGATTTGGCCGAAGGAAGACTACCTCGTTAGCAGCTTCATAGTTGTAAAAGTTTTCTTCATAAGACAAGTGTTGCTTCAACCAGTAGGCTAGGATACTTGACCAACGAAAACTTACATGGCCGCTCAAAACGTTACACTGCTTCTCTGTGAAGGAGAGAACTCGCCATTTTTTAAGGTTGGAATTGCTCATCCAAACAATGAACGGCAATAAGCATCACAAGACCGACCGCATCTTCGTACATAACTTTTCACTTAACCTCGACCTTCATTCACCTATAATGTTGGCAACATATGCTGCCTTTGACGAAGGCAGTTTTTTAGTCAATGAAAGGGTAAACTTCTCGTCTTCTTCCAAGCTCCTTGCACCAAGTCTAGGATGTTCTACAACAAAAGGATTTTCGTTTCTCTTTACCAAAAAGAAACGCGATTCCTCAGCATCAGAAATGTTTCTTGTTTTACACTCGACTCTAACCTTGATTAGAAGAAAGTTATACAGATTTCCTCTGACCACTTGCCGAAACTACGCGCATTCATAATGCGTTTTAGAAAGCCACTATTCGTTAGACCTTGAGCGATTCAATAGCTTATATCTACTCTGGTTCTCATGCTTTTGGAAACAGTTCACATGTTTTAACATGCGTGCCTCGTGTAAACTCTTTCCGCAGGGTAAAGATTTGTGATCACAACGATTCCGAGAGTCAAGATGGTTGGGTCGGAGCTTGATTTACCTCTTTACAGCTTTATCTATCTGATCCCATATGACGCAGCAGCACAACAATTTTAACCCGGTATCTCTGCTCCAAACATCTCCAATTCAGAGCGGTTAGCTGAGTTATGTATTGGTGAGAGCCGCCCTCCACCCGACTGAGAACCCCACGCAGGCTGCTGCACTTCGATACTAACTGTCTTCTAGCACGTACACATTTACTAACGAAAATTAAATACCTGTATTTCTGAACCAGCCTTATAAGGCATGCACCTGCATAGTCAACAGGCCAAAAAAACTTGTTCACGTAAGTAGTAATAGTTCTCTTGAGAGAATAAGTCGATGATTTGAAATGGAAAAATCACCCTGGGAGAGAGCATTTTCATTGAGTGAACATACACGTCTGGATAAGGGCCTTTTGTTAGCTTATACTTTGACCACCGGAGGACAGTCCACAATTTTATTTTAACCGTGAACTACTTCAAACACGAAAATAAATACAGAATCCGGTTTGCTACATAGTGGTTCCCTATTTGGAAACCGATTTATCGGGAAAGCATCGGAAATATATCCCAATAAAGCAGTCTTTTTGTGCATGAAAATAACATTAAAACCGGGTTCTGTGAAGGTAGAAATTAGAGGGCAAAATAACTTAGTGTACTAGTACATGTGGAAGGTTTTGTTGCTAAATAAATCCTCCCCATCGAATGATGAAACTCACCTTGTGGTATAATTTCCACCAGTCCTGGATAGGATGGCTGGTACGTAACAAAGGAAAAGTATATCAGAAGGTTAGTGACAAAAAGATCAATTTTCCTCTATTTCTATATGCTGGGCAAATGAGTTTGTATGCACCAAAACAGGACACTTTCTGGTGTACTTTGGCATATCCTTATGAATGGTCTATTCACCACTTCTCTCCGAAAATTATTATCTTCCGTTGCATGGCGAAAAGCATATCCTTATGAATGGTCTATTTACCACTTCTCTCCAAAAATTATTATCTTCCGTTGCATGGCGAAATTCTATTTCTACCATCAATATACAACAACTTCAAGAGTAACCACTCACTTCACAATCGAGGAGGCCTATACTAGTAACCGTAGGAATTGGTGTTGAAGTAAAAGTTTTCTGTCGACCTGAAGACTAGTGTAAGTTTTGAAGCGGTTGGAGTGCCGTTGACTATACTACGGGTCAATCTCGTAACTGCGATGAGAACGACCCACGCTGTTCGTACGCCGGTCCCTCCAACAAAGATTCGGATAATATCCTTTGTGTGTATTCAGGTAACAACTACGTACACGCCAAAACGCATGGCGGATAAATCACTTCAGAGTTGACAGGGGACTTAACTGAGACTTGTAATTTTTGTATGGCTTCGGATGTCCACCTGATATGCTCTGGATACTAAAAGAGAGACAATCATAACACAGTGGTTTGCACCCACTTGGAAAAGCGATTCCTATTGGGTATCACTCTAAGACGTGACAAGTGTGATTCGGGAGATATTGGACGAATCTATTAATTTTCCGGCACTATGCATCCGAACATATATCTTACTTCAAATAATGATAGCGTCTCCCCTAACAGAGAAATTTTCTTAGATTCACGGGTTCCTAAGAAATCGCTTTTCACGAGTCTGTAGTATGTCATATAACTTTCTTAGATTCACGGGTTCCTAAGAAGTCGCTTTTCACGAGTCTGTAGTATGTCATATACATCTGAGAAACACCCGTATTCAGAGACAGTAACTCTTAAAAAACATATTTCGTTCAATTTGTTAGTTATTCTTCTATTAACCGTGTTCATTTCAATTAATAAGAGAAACCGCTCTCGGTCAGTAAACTGTGGCTATCTATCCATAGAGGTGAGCCCGTTCTCTAGGAGAAGTGAGCTTATCGAAATAGATGGTAATTGTTTAGTACGGCTTCGTATTGCTAGCAAAGGCTAGGACGATCAAACGTTCCTGTAAAATTGAAAGGTCAAGTAACCCAACAGAGAGGATTCTCCCTGTTTTGTTCTAACGCTGGTTTGGTTTCCTTCATATGGTTGGCTCTATTTGGAATATCCAGCGCAATCGTCCAGCCAAATTCTATCAGGTTGGGAAATCTGTAATGACTAACGGTCAATATAATTGAAATTTCGTTAAAACACGGCCAGAGATTTTAGGATGTCTTAAGCTAGGTCAAAATTGAATGGTTATGTGAGATTCTATGAGGTGTGAGAGCTACAAAGTAAACTGATAGCAGGCGACCTAAATTCATTTATCACATACACAGCTTAACTGCGCAGCACTTTCAAGTGTGCACAGGGGTAACGAACTTTCAGCTTGTCAGCAGTGTGAGAAGGTTTGGGGATTTTCAATGAGATTTCGTCCAGTAGGTGAAGTTCATCTTTGCTGAAAATCCGAGCACCATTTACGGAAGTTTCGTCCTTATTGGGAATCGTTATTGGTACGCATCTAATTAATTCACGCTTCATCTACCGATGAAGGCTGCATTGATCTCCTTTATTCATGAAGCACAGTAAAACTTTCTAAAATTATTGGTCTAAAACTATTATCCTCTTTATGACAAAAGCAGTTTGAAAATTGATATCATAACGGATTACGAAGGCAGAGAAAAAAATCGAAAACCCTACCTTGTTATTCTAATGATGGGGCTTCATTTTGATCTGCGGAAGTCCCCGGGTAGGTGCAACTCAGGGCAGAAAACTCCCAATTTCAGGAGGGCATTTATATCAGCCGACTAGGTATACGAGTAGTGGCACGCTTACTTATGTTGAGGCTGTTTTTTTTGCAAAATTACCTCTCTTTGGGGTAGTGCTTGTTGATGACTTTGGTATGATTGCATTTGAATGCCTCATGACAATGAGCACGTTTTTTAGGCTTGAGGCCTTGAAGGCCGGCCCAATACGGGTGAAAGGGAGGAGCTCTTCGCTGCGTTGTCTATTAGGAAACACCGACTGAACAATTACAGACTATTGGACAGGAAAGCAAAACTCTCATATTCACCTAGTCTTTAAAAACTCAATATCGTCTTCTTCTTGAACACGTCTTCTTGAAGTTTCCTGGACATCCATTGACTATCAAGCAAATGTAAACGAATACTACAAAGCAATTCCACAAATTCCGTAATAAATACCACACCTTCCATTAGATCAACGCGGAGTTACGAGAAACCACATACTACTCGCATGCCTCATCAGTAGCATCCATCGTTACACGGGTATGAACGGGTCACTTAGGTATAGCGATAGGCTTGCACAAATCGGAGCGGTAAGATGTGAATTAATTTATTCCAGCTTTAAGTCAAAAACCCTACTCCAACACGCAAACACATTCCATGATAGATGTTTGTTGAACCCAGTGAGAGTGTGTGAAATGCCAAAGTTGTAAACTAGGTCAAAGCAGCAGAGTTAATTCAAGCTAAAGTCTGTGCTTCCTTTGGGTTGGGTGCAGAACCATGAACGTTCTTAATCTGTAGCTAGTTATTACATCATTCCGTTTACTTTTTTGCTAAGGCCACAATGATTTATAATCGGCGGTATGTGGTTTAGTGACCTGGCAAGGGAGTATCATGAGACCAAACTAAATTGAGTATTCTATTCAATTTAGTAGCATGTAAATTATGTTTCATTCCCTAAACCGAAGTTTGTTACTTCCATGGACTCTGACGCTGCAATGATTGTTTGGGTAAAATCGGCTGGACTCTTGTCCCTTACCGTTCAAATACTTCATAGCAATCCGACGAAGAGAAGCGACTCTCTGTACCACGAAAATATGAACTACTCAGGGTGACAGGAGTGTAAGAACGATAAAGTATTTGTTCTGAGCGACCAATGTCTTCATACTGCTCCATGTAGTGTTTCCTAATTTAGGACGGACTGATAAAAGTCGGTCCTCAGTATCTCATACCCGGACCGTCAAGCGATCGCTTGACGACGCATCATCCAAACCCCATGGAAATGCTTTCAGATCCAAGGATCCGGTGCTGCTCAGAGGGCGCCTACCGTAGCATTAGCAGTTGCACTTTCCCCTGCTTTATAGGTTAGGTTGGTGCACCAATGCCTTATGCTTCAGGCCTTGAGGCCGGAGGTTGAGAATGGGGTACTGAAACCGAGTCCTTATATCCATTCTCAACAACCACAAAATCTTCACTTTCCTGCACATAGCTTTGCGACTCAGTACTTGGAACGTAGCAGCTCAGCTGTAATATGACCTAAAAGACAGGCTAAAAGGCGGGCTGCTGCTGTCGTGAAATAAACCAGACGTAACGGGATTGATCTAGTTGCACTCAGTAAAATTTGGCTAACTCATCAGCAGAAGCTACCAGAGGCTCGTCTCAGTTTTACTTTTCACCATGGTAAGTTCAGTGTGAATACAGTGTCATTTTTACAGTCGCAAATCTCATGAATCAGAGGATGATGGTTATATGAACTGCTAAATGATGACCAATTGAATCCCGCTGTCCAGGACAGGTTTTACCACAGGTTTCACGCTCAGACGAGGAAGAGAAAAACTCCTATCATCAATTGACATGAAAGATGATATATACGACTTCAGTTGTTTCATTTCGACGCATGAGTTGGCGGTGATTTGGCAAACTGACAGACGCTACTGGAACCCTCTGGGAACTCTCTGGAACGACAATGGAGAAGGTATGGAGTATGTGGCATCTGAACTTCAAGTGACAAACATGTTCCCACTATGGGCGGATATCGTCTGCCACATGGACTCGCTGAAAACCTGGGCGTGTACGCCTCTGAACACAAAATAGCTGCGCAAAGCTGGCCTAATCGACAAAGCGTTCCTGAAGACCAGTGTGGATTTTAAAACAGTCGAAGTATCGTTGACTAGACTGTGGTCTCAAAACGAGTATAGGAGAAATATTGTGCACAGCACCAGCTTGTCTATAGGCTGTAGGTGGACTTTGCCATAGCCTTCTCTCCAGTCGACACAGAAGCACTGTAAATCATTTTACAAAAGACTGGTCGTTCGGATAAATTTGTCAATCTCAACAAGGCTACCCATGCTGGAATGCAAGTCTGCACGATTAGCTAAATTGGGTGCGATGTCACTACAGCAATTAGGCAGAGCTATGTTCTTATCCGAACTGCCTATAGCTGCTGGCTGACGGCCCTCAACGCAGAGACTTTAGGCCACTGCGAACGTGATACACCAGTTTGATAGTTATCTGATCTGTTTGGAGTGTTTCTTGACCGACGTTCCTACGCTGCATTTTGTGGACTCTTGCCCCCCTTCTGAGCGGAATAGAAGCACCGCACTACAGACCTCAGTCCACCTGTATCTCGCTTTGGTTTAAATGTGTTCACAGAATACTTTCCTTTCATCAGCCCATACCACGGGTTTAAACTAATAAAGTGAATACCTGTGGGCTAGTAAATTTCTGTTGTTCTATTGACACATTATCCCTAGATTCGATGCTCAATAGTTAACTGGACGCATGGCATTTGACCTGCTTAAGAAGCGCGCCCAAAGCAATCATCAAAGGTGCATCGGTGACAAGAGTGCAGCGCATGTGTCATTTTCACTACCAACATGATTGTATGACAGACAAACCTAAAAACTACGTGGACGACACGATGGCGAGCATTGCCAGTTTAACCCGCGGCTTCTGTGAATATCCCTTCGTTCTAAACATGCATAGGGAATCACGAACAACCGGGTTCTCCGAAGAATAAACATTGTCGGACACAAATGTAACCCGATGCAAAACCAGCCCAGTTGGTTGGGCCACTTGAAGCAACTGGTCGAAGCCGGGGTTCCAAAGTCAGCTAACCTGTTGTCAGCTGAAGAGTACAGTGCGGAATCAAGTGCTGTTTGGACAGCTTTCAGGTAAGTTTAAGAATCGGTTATTTCTATCTCAGATCGTGATAAAATTCTGACAATCTGCCCAGCAGTGAGAATCGTTCAG